>CM076597.1:6230000-7722500 GCA_038430175.1 Ficus hirta
GTTATCAACCGATGTCGTGTTTTCTATAATGAAAGAATGTTAAATGTACAGATTGATAATTGTATTGTTTTCTTACTCTAAAATATTTTTTCCTTAAAAAAAGATTTCTTAAAATTGAATATGGTAATGTGCAAACTGTGAATAACTAACCATCCACATGCCTTGCAATTTCTGTCAAACTAGTTCTAAAAACAATAGTTTTTGTGGTATACACAGCAAACACACACATATTTTCTCACGGGACAGATAGTAAAGTACTAGGAGGAGAACTTCCAAATCCTTAATAAAACTTGTCAAAAACAGTAAAGCATAAAATAGAGCTTTTCCTAAAGAGTAAAACGAATTCTCTGTTAGGTTCGTCGGTTGGAAATTAAAATTTTAAATTAACTTTCCCTAAGATTAAAGAAAAGGAAAGAGAGAACTTTTAGAAAGCAAAATAAAAGAGAGAGAGAGAGAGAGAGAGAATCAACGTTCAAAACTCCTAATTTTGTAAAGCCAAATACAAAACAAATAAGTAATAATAAACTATCAGAGCAAAAAATAAGAAATAAATAACAAGCAAACTAGAGCCAGGTGTTTTTTGGGCTGAGAAAAGGCCAGGTGTTTTTACTTGGAAGGAGTTGGTACCTTACTCACAATGCAGGATCCGATCTGAATCCTGAAAAGCAACAACTTTGCCCCTTCTCCTCTCTCTCTCTCTCTCTCTCTCTCTCTCTCTCTCTCTCTCGTTTCATTTTTCTCTGACAGTGGAAGTGGGGCACTCTTTCCTCTATGATCGTTAATTATTTTCACAAATAATTCCTAGATTATACTCCTAATTTAAAATGGACCTACGATTTTTAATTTATACATTACGCCGTTGAACTTTTGTACTGTTATGAAAATTACCCTTTCATTGGATATTTTCGTCAAAAAGAATGAACGAAATTGAACATTTTTAGATCACGCGAGTTTTAATTAAATTTAAAAAAATAATTAAATATTTTTTCGAAGGAAGGGACAAATTGTCTCTCTAAAATAGTACTACAACGACATACAGTTTGCGTTATATATATTTGTTTAAGGCACAGCTTTCTTCCAATATATATCTGATTGAAGTATAATTTTCTAAAAAAAAAAACATATTTAATTACGAATTTATCTATAAATAGAGCTCATTTAATCATTATATGTTCAATTTTTATCTAATTTTTTTAATAGAATATTGACAGAGTGACCGTTGACGTGATAGTACAAAAGTTAAGAGAAATTGATGTATAAAATCAAACGCTAAAGACTAACATATGACATGGTGTGTAATGTTGGGACCATTTATAAAATTAACCCTTAAGATTATTCTACCCAAAAATCTTAGGATATTAATTAATATTTAATGAATGTAGATTTCCATTCTTGTTTTTTTTTAATAACAATTAGATGATGCTTATGGTCTAAGTTTAACCCCACACCATCAATTAGTATTCATAATTTTTTTATTAAACAATCATGCTTTTCTTTTAATTTGATAAAATTCTAATGATTCATAATCAACAATATAAGTTTGCGTGCAATAGGCATAATTCAATGATACTTTTATTCCATCAAAGTATATAGAGTTCGAATCCACTCATCCAAATTTCAAAATAAAAATACCAGTTTGTAAGTAACCAAAAAAAAAAAATGTTGAATAACTTTTAAGTTGTAATTTCATTACTAGTTATCATCTTATGCTCTCTGAATTATATGGTGTGATTAAATTAACAGAGTGAAAATTATATTGAACTATATTATTGTAAATAATAATATGAGAACACTTACCTGATCATTTGTAACTTAAAAGTAGTAATCAGAAATTATCAATCTTAGCCATTACTCTTTAATTACAATAAAACCATATGACAATATCAATAATTCAATATTGTATATGCAATTACTTGACGATGCACCTTCATAGGTATAACCGGTGCAGGTCATATCTAGCGTCCTCATAGCCTAATTGCGCTGTATTCAATCATTTCCAATTCATTATGTTGAGAAGATTAAGGCTCCTTTGTGGAGCATTCCAAACCACATTTTCAAATCTTTACAGTAAACTCAAATTTTAAAAATTTATAATTTTATTATTTTAAATTCAAATAAGATGATTATTTTTTCTTAAAAGAAAATTAAATAAAATTTTGAGAGAAATGAAATAAGATAAATATTCATATTTTTTTGAATGTATTTTAAGATATTTTTCTTTTTCACTCCAAATAATTTTTTTTTTCAACGAAACGCATATTTCCAAAAACTCAACTTATCTCCAATCAAAATATTTCTAAAACTCTGTCTCCAATTATTGGAACAATATTAGTAGTCGAAAGTTTCTTATATTTTTTTTAAGTCGTTTGTTTCCCCATCTTTTGACAATTTGTTTCGCGTATTTGGCCCATCTCATTTTAATGAAATGAAAATCGTGTTTGTTTAAACCTAAAAGCTTATCTTATTTTAGAAATGAGATGGAAAAGAATTCCTTTTTTGAATCAACACTTACTGTTTGCGGGGGAGCTTCTCACTGGCAGCTTAACGTTTGTGGGGCTGGAGCTTGTCGGTTGCAGGTCGTCACATGGGATCGTCGGGCTTGTGGGTGGGTGGTTCGTCGCCTTCGGTCATGGGCCTCGGAAGGGGAGGGCCTTATCATCGCAGGAGGGTGGGAGGGCCTGGGTTGCGGGGTTGGGGGAGGGGGGGGGGGGGGGGGAGGCATATCTGGTTTAGGGGAGGGGGAAGCCTTCGTTGCCGTCAACAAGGCAGGGCGGGGGTGGGGATTGGCTCATCGCCAGTGTCAGGGATGGGGGCGCAAATCTGGTTCGCATAGGAGGGGAGGGGGGTTGTCTTTGTCGGCATCGGCGGAGGGTGCAGATCTGGTTGGGGGAGGGGAGGTTGTCTTTGTCGGCATCGGCGGGGGGTGCAGATCTAGTTGGGGGAGGGGGGGTCTTCGTCGGTGTTATGGAGGGGGGGCGCGTTTGTCACCGGCATAGGGGGGAGGGAGGGGATCTTCATTGGCATCGAGGAGGGGGGTGCTCGACGTCGACGTGAGGGGGTCCGCCTGTGGAAGGTCACCAGCTAGTTTTTTTTTTTTTTTTTAGTATCTTTGAATTTTTTTTTAATTTTAATTTTTTTAGGTATAAAGTAATTGGCTTAAATAGTCCCTGAACTCTTTAAGAGGTGACACTTTGGTCCTTGTTCTGTTTTTTTTTTTTTACTATGCTGACCTTAAACTCTCTAAAAAGGTGACGGTTTGATTCTTTATATCCACATCTATTAAATTTCTAACAGAATGAGTCACGCGTAATATATATGATATAATTTGAGAGGGCATTTTAGTAATCTAATAATAATCAATTTAAAAAAAATAAAAAAATCATAAAAAAAGAGTAATTTGCTTAAATGGTCCCTGAACTGTTTAAGAGGTGACACTTTAGTCTCTTTTCTTTTTTTTTTTTGGCCGTGCTAACCCTAAACTCTCTAAAAAGGTGACGGTTTCGTCCTTTCGTCTAGTTCTGTTAAAAAACTCACGAAATGATCACGTGTTAAGCATGTTTTGTGCTTTTTGAAGAAAAATACCCCCAAAAAGATGAAAATACCCTTATTCATATCAATTAAAAAAAATTTAAAAAAAAGAGAGAGGGAAAGAACTGAATTTAAAAAATCAAGTCCAGCCTCATATATATATATATATATATATATATCTCTCTCTCTCTCTCTCTCTCTCTCTCTCTCTCTCCCTCCTCCCTTCCCCTCCTTCCTTTTCTCCCATAGGTCTGATGCCGGCATCAAACGCCGACTGTCTCTCCCTTCGTCCCCCCCAGATCTGACGCCAGAGACCGAGGAACCGTCTCTTTCCCTTGCCCTTCCCTTCCATCCCTTCCCCTCCCCCCAAAACAGATTAGACACCGACCCCCCCCCTCAAATCCGACGCTGGATGTGGAGACCACCCTCGTCTTCTCTGTTGCCGGGCCCCCACCTTCACCGACTGGAGCGAATGCCTCCCCTCCCCACACACAACCGCGATCCGAGTTTGCTAGGAGAGCGAACGGCCGCGAGCCTAGAATGCCATGTGGGGCGGGGGGTGGCTAAGAACCAAATTGCGACTTTGGGGGGGGGAGGGGGGTGAGGGGGGGGGGGGGGCAACCCAGATGGTGACTTAGTGGGGGTGGAGGGGAGGCGAACCTAGATTTCGTGAAGGGGATGAACCCAGATTTCTCAAACTTGGCAAGAATTCATATCGCGACTGTGGGGGGAGGGGGGGGGGGGGGAGATGTAGGTTGTGAGGGACCTGTCTACAAAGGTAGGTAGAGTGAGAGAGAGAGAGATGGAAGAGAAAGAAAAGTAAGATGATTTTTTTAAAAATTAAATTATTGTTAGATTATTAAAATACCCTATCAAATTATATCACATGCATTGCACGTGACTTATTCCGTTAGAAATTTAACAGATGTCGATGGAAAGGACCAAACCGTCACCTTTTTAGAGAGTTTAGGATCAGCACGATCAAAAAAAAAAAAGTACAGAGACCAAAGTGTCACATATTAAAGAGTTCATGGACCATTTAGGTCAATTACTCTTTTTTAATTTTTTAAATTGAAATGAATAAGGGTATTTTTGTCTTTGTGGGGTATTTTTCTTCAAAAAGCACACAACGTGCTTCTCACGTGACTATTCCGTGAGTTTTTTTATGGAACCAAACGTAAAAGACTAATCCGTCACCTTTTTAGAGAGTTTAAGGTCAGCACGATCAAAAAAAAAGAAAAAAAAAGAAAACATGGACCAATATGTCACATCTTAAATAGCTCAGGGATCATTTAGACCAATTACTCTTTAGTATATAATACTATGAGGTAATGTGCATTATAGTTATCATGCACAAACAACATCTCAGCTATTCGATTATATCGTAATGGTTTAAATATGAGTTCTATCGATAGGGTATATAAATGAGACTCTACTACATACTTATCCTTTATTTTATTTGTTAAAAAAAACTAATTTACAAATGACTTTTTTAAATATCTATCTGAACACCATTTAAGAAATTTCATATTTTTTTTATTATTAAAAAGATGTTGCACATGCGAACGCTATTTCTTTCTTTCTTTCTTTCTTTCTTTCTTTCTTTCTTTCTTTTTAGTGAGTTCTCATTCCAAAACAGTAAAGTTTTTAATTTCAAAAGCAAACATACAAATGAAATGGACACATCGAACTTTAAAAATACATAACTTTATTATTTCAAGTCAAAATGAGATGATTCTGGTTTCAAAATGCTTACAACAACGAGCGGAACTTGAAATTTGGGATTCAAATAATTCTCATACACAATTGGTATTGAATTTATACAGGAATATATAGAGATGAATTGCAATCAAGAAACTTAAAATCAAGCCCTACAATCATGCTAATTGATATGAACAATTTTTCATAATCTCTAAATATAGAAAGAATAACAAAATAGTAATGACAAGAATATTCAATCATTCAATTCCACAAAATCTCAACACTCCCCCTCAAGTTGGTGCATACCAACTTGCCCAAAAACTTTGAGATTTCTTGATCAAACACTGCCTTATAGAGAATGTCAGCCAACTTCAGATTGAACAATAATATGAACATTTTTTATCCTAGATAATTTAATATTTTTTTTCACCTTTTTTTTTGTTTCTTTTCCCTTTCAATCAAACTATCAACGTTTTTTTTTTTTTTTACAACAAAGAAAAATTTATTTCTTAATTTATTTCTTTTTTTATTTTGCCTTTTTTGATTTTTTGTTTTGTTTTTTGTTTTTTTGTTTATTTTGATTTGTTTTTTTTTGAATAATATGTTAACAATAAGAATGAAATAAAGGAACAAATAAACTGGAAATATATGAGGCTTCGATTTTGGAGAATGAATGCTCGCAGGGGCGAAGATCTGATGGAGAAGATTCACAGTAGTTCAACGCTTGTCTCGGAACAACAAGATTTGTGGAGGTCAGTATTTCATTGTCTATGCTCTTCAGTGATGATCAAGGATTCGAGAATGATTAGGTATGGTGGCGTTGATTTTTGTGACATTTTTTATGGCTCTTTTTTTTTGTTCTGATTTGGATGTCTTGGGAGGGTTTCAATTTGTGATTTTCCTAGTGTGGGGGGGGGGGGGGGGGGGGGGGGGGGGGGGGTGTTTCCTATGGAATTGAAGAATGGATGATGATTTGATAATTACGGTGGATATTGATGAGGATGATGGGAGTTTTGCTATTTGGTTTTTTTTTTTTTTTTTTTTTTTGTGGTGAATGAAAGGATTTGTCAGGCTTTGATACCAATTTGAAATTTGGGATTCAAATAATTCTAATTCACAATTTGTATTGAGTTTATACAGGAATATGTAAAGACAAATCACAATCAAAAAACTTAAAATCAAGCCCTACTATCATGTTAATTGATATGTACAATTTTGCATAATCTTTAAATATGAAAAGAATCACAAAATGGTAACCACAAGAATATTCATTCAATCAATCAATCAATTCCACAAAAGCTCTGTTGATGGGGCCCGGTAGATCCGGCAGGTGACGTGTCAGAGATGTCGATGTGGCTATCTCTGGCTGTTGGTGATGACTCCGGCGTGGCTAGAGGTGTTGAAGAGTTGGAGCAAAAGTTATAGTTGGGCCTCTGTCATGATTTGGGTTTGATTAGGCTCGAAGGAAATCGAAGAAGGATGGCTCCTAGGACGTCCTCCATTGCCAAATCACCGAAAAGAACCTGCAACAAAACACAAGAGAATTGACTAAAAGAAACCGGTGAGATCGAACAAAAGTGGGAGGAGTAATTAAATAGTTGATGGAGATTCGGGTAAGGTAAGCCAAAGACAAGGCTATTGTCTCTGGAGTGTTTCTGTGTGTGACTTATGATCGCTTCGGAGATAAACACGAGTTGCCTCTCGA
This sequence comes from Ficus hirta, assembly GCA_038430175.1. Classification (NCBI taxonomy): domain Eukaryota; kingdom Viridiplantae; phylum Streptophyta; class Magnoliopsida; order Rosales; family Moraceae; genus Ficus; species Ficus hirta. The sequence goes on from CM076597.1 coordinate 6,236,935, forward strand.
GACGAACTTTGGTAATTTTCTGAAAATGATCCATAAATGAAGAACTTGATGCTTATGATGGAGTTTGTAAGTTTCTAACACTAAAATATTAGCTTCTGGGTGGTTTTCTAATGTGTGTGTTGTTGGGGAGGGGGGTGGGTGTGGCGCGGCGGGGAGGAGCTCTATTTGAGGTGGGGAGACTATATTATGGTGGTCTAGATGAGTTGAGTTGTGTAGTGGATGAGAGTGGTTGTGTCATAGTGTCTTGCTGTGGAGAAGAGGAAACTATTTATAGGGGAAGCCTTGAGTCATTTTGGAGGTTGCTTGGGACAGAGGAATTATGGGGCTCTAGAGTGTCGCTGACACACTTAATGCTATTTTTAGCATCCAAGGAATGACGGTTGTGTTTTGGGATTCAAGAAACACAAAAAATGGGAAGTGATGACAACTAGATGATCAAAGTTACAGTAATTTTAAGAAGCCTAAAAGCTTCTACAGGCATCTTTTCCATCTTTGGAGTGGGTGGCTTGCCAAGGACTGGTCCAAAGCAAGTAGCCAGAGCAAATGTGGAGAAACAGCTGGTCTCCAGAGTTAGACTAGGGACTACACCGGAGACTAGTCAAAGAATGTCTTGGTCCCTGGAGTGGCTGACTTAGCTATAGGAAGCTTCTAGAACCAAATTTTTGGGTTTGTTGGGCCACAATAAAGAAGATACGGGCTTTTTCGGCTATCACTTATGGTGGATATATATATATACCTTGGTATACCAAAGTAAGAGAATGAGATGTCTTAGTTATTTCTCCATCACCTATTTATCTCAACAAACTAATTTAAAATCCCTCAAGTGGGATCAAAAACCAATTTTGACAAGGATAAATGGACCTATTTGATTACTCATGGCCCACTAAACCACGATCCATGTGAGTTCCCGGAGTGTGACTTGGTCCACGAAACGAGCCCACTCACACCACGAGATACGAGTATTGGGCTTGGATCTTAGGAGAAGGCCTTGTACAAAAACAGGTATCAACAATCTCAACACGAAATAATATCCATACTACATATTTTTTCCGAACGCATTTCTAATTTTCACACTATTTCATATGTGACAGTTTGTTTCAAAGTTTACATTTAAACCAAACACATATTTTTAGACGTTCACTCATTTTTAACAAAACAATTTTCCAAAACTCCAACTCCAATTCATTTTCCAAACAGACCCTATATACTTTTCATCAAAGTCTTCAGTTTTAAGCAAGGAAAAAAAAAAAAAAAGTTTGAAAGCTTTTGGCACTAGGATATCACAGCCTAACCTATATTATTATTAATAATATTGAAGTGGGGTGGGAGTTGAGTGGCGCATATTTAAAGATTATCCACCCAACGAGGAATCAAATTTAATTATGTCCTTCCAAACACAATCTAAAAAACTTAAGACACACATGAAAAATAGATTTAATCGGAGACCATGCCATTTTTCTTTTGAAATCAATCAAACCAGCATCAACTTGAAATGAAGATGAATAGGAGTAATGTAAGAGAATGAGCTCAATCCACCTAAGAGGATGGCAATTTTAATCGATTCAGATAATCGTTTTGGTGGCATGAAGCTACATGCCACCCGTTTAAGTGAAGCAAAATTGTAACAAACAACACTTCTACATAAATAATTAAAATAAATAACAATATTTGAAATAAATAACAAATTTTCTAGATAAATAAAATATGTACTAAATAAAAAGTAAATTTATTTAGTAAATAACATGTTTATAGGACTTTAACACATTTATCTGATAAATTTATTGTTTATTATTATTTACTCTAAATATTTTTAAAACCCATTATTTATTTCAACTATTTTCTAAAAAGCTGCTATTTCATTTTCTATGGCATGAAATATACTTCTAACATAAGTATAGTGGGTGCAAGTATAGCTACTCTTCTATATATAATTATTTTTATAAACAATATAGCCAAGTGAAATACATGTAATATAGATTGATTTTTCATGAGATTTTTTTTTTCGTTTTTGAGAAAGAGTATGTTGAGAAAATTTAGGGTTCATAAAATTGAAACTAGGGCATGATGTGGGGATATGCTTATTTATTTATTTATTTAAAGAAAAAGAATTCAATTTATGGTAAATATGGGATAAGCTTTTTAGTTTCTTTAAAAACATATTATATTTAGTTATATTTAATATGGGATATTAAAAAAGTATATTTTTAATGTTTTAATGTAATTTTATTACGGAGTAAAATAGTAACAAAAATAATTTCTGATTTAGTGGGGGATATTCATAACTTTTGTGGGTGTAAATAAAATCATCCTTTAAAGATTAATAATTAATATCCAATCTAATCCAATTGGATGACCAAAAATACGATCCAAATTCAATCCAATAACATATTGGATATCCGAATTATTTTTGGATGGATTGGATTGTTTGAATGCATAGTAAAATTGAAAACCAATATATATATATATATATATATATATATATATATGTATATATATTTATTTGTGCATGAAGTAGATAAGGGATCATAATTATCCTTTATGCCTCTAAACTTTTGGGACTCGTTTACTAATTAGGAACTCAAGTGATAAGAAATTAAAGAAAAAATGAAATAAATTACACGAAATTGAATTCTAGAGTATTTACTAACCTACAAAGAAATCAAGTTACATGAAATATTAGAGAAAATGAAGGAAATTGAATTTACTATAGTTCCTATTTTACTAAGAGGATTGGATTACTATACTTACAAAACATCCTTATTTGAAAAAAAACTAATGAATTTAAAATAAGGGAATATTTGATAAAGAGTTTAGTTAGTTCCTCTTTTATAGGAGAGTAATTATTTCCACAAGTAATTAAGTGGGAGACAAATTTCCCATTAAGGAACTCAAAATTGAAAACTTAATTCTCTTTCTTCAAATTGACTTACTGATTAGTTAACACACCCATGGTTATTCACATTTTACTCTTTGAATTTAAAAACTCCCACTTTATCCCATAAATTTTAAATTAACCTCACTTAAACCTTTTCATTAGAATTTTAGTTAAAGACAAACCCAAAAAACATAAAAAATTAGATGGGCTCTTTTTGTTACTAATAGAGTTTTAGTAAGACTTATTTCCTTTTTTTGTTTTTCTTTTTTTAACCAAAATTTTAGTAACAAGAGTTAAATGAAACTAATTCAAAATTTGAAGATAAAATAGGAGTTTTTAAAAAAGCTCAGAATGCAATGCGGAAACCATAATATTTTTCCAAATATATCCAATTCCAGAAGAACAAACACCACAGCTACAAATGATGATGGTTGCGGATTGTTTTTTCTTTAGGATTCAAACGACCTATGAGATAAATAGAGAGGTAAAGGATGGATGTAAAGATCTTAATAACTACATGTATTGGTTTATCTCCTAGCGTTAAAGGGTCCTGGAGACTACATTACCACTTGTAAAGATTACATATATATACAACATCTACATATGCCGCGTGTGACAATTATAAATGGTGATCAAATATGTAGATAATATACCGAGCATTATTTTCCACTCTGCTGCTACAAACTTCTTCACGACTAACCAACGCTACGCTATTTCGAATTGCATAATGGACCTAGTTCAAGTGGCGGCACAACACCATCCGACAAGTCCCGATCCCATTGACCGGCAAGATCATTCTTCTCGTCAGCTTTTGGTGGCACAGGAGAGGAGGTGCCACCATCTGGCAATCCATCATCCGTTTTTTGTTTCTTTCGGGGAGATGATTGACCAGCAGAGGCCTCCGCTGGTGTATCCAACTTAGATGGCTCTGTCTCATTATCCTCCGCCAACGGTAACAACTCCGAGGCCTTGAGAACGCCACCAAGTTTCTGCTGCTCCTCGATGATCTTTTGCAAGTACTTACCCTGAGCTTCTATTCTCATTTGCAGCTGTCTCTGAACCTGAAATATGAATCATTTAATTTGCTCACTAGAGATTCTCATTGACTAGTTCAAGATCAGCCTGCTAAGTACTCTAAATAACCTTCACAAGACTACGTCTAAAACCCACATTAAAAGTAAAAAAAAAAAAAAAAAACTCTTTGGCGATGCTTAGAGGAGCAAAAAATACAAGAAGTGGATAATTTTTCTGTTCTCTTAATCTAGTGTATTTAAGAATTCCATAAGTAGGCGAAATAAACCTTTAGGAAGCTTTCAAAGAAAATTCCGTATTTTTAACGCACCATCTAATTATAGTATCACATCAGTTGCTTGATTATTTATCTTTCAACCTACTTTTTTCCCCTTTTAAGTTCTACTAAAGTGTCTTCTGGAATGGTTGAATACTTCTTGTGAACTTTATTTTGAACGACCCGATTCATGAAACGAATGAATCTGAGGATATCATGAACGACCCAATACATATGCATTTTAGAAATAAAAGGCAAAATCTGAGGATAGGAGGAAATCAAACCTCAAGCTGTTCATGAAGACGCTTCTGGACTTCCATTTGCATCTTGAATGCCTCGTTGATTTGCAGCCCCCTAAGGATTATAAAGCATTTTAGAATGTTAAGAGCAAAGCCAGGAGACCATGAGAGGGGATGAGCATGTTTAGAGCTACAAGAATGTTGGTCATATAAATAAATATGAACAGAAATGAAAAAAAAAATGAAAAAAAAATAAAGGCATGTAAAACAGATATGACGGTAACAAGTGAGCCGGAAGGACACTCACGGAGAAGAATCTGATCCGGAAAGGCTGTCTCCAGACCCTTTCTTCTCATCTTTAGAACCTAGAGTCAACATGATTTGTTGAAGGTTGAATCAGTAAGAGAAACAGTTATTTACGCAATTCATTTAAAACAGGGGATAGAACCACTTTTACCATCAGCTGGAGACTCTGGCAGGTACTTTGCAAGGCGATACTTCTACATGAAAAATTGAAGAAATTTCGTAATTTAAATTTACGTCTGTGTGGATATACTAAAATACAAGGAAAATAACTGCACCTGTAAATGGCTTTTCACATGATAAATGGTTAGTCCGGGTACACCCATCACTCTAAGGACTCCTTTCGGGGTTGCCCCTGAAGCAAATAAAAGAACAATACATTAATGACATGCTAATTTAATTGCAAAACATGATAAATCTTAGATCATATTTTAGTTATGTTAAACTTCCACTACAATGATCTTCATAACAATGTACGTCCAAATCAAAATTGACTTGACGAGCTGGGAACTAATAAAATCAATCGTTATCATTGTTTTCTGGCCCCATGGTTTGAAAGCAATGGGAAATCTTTGGCGCTACTCACTTCTTACGTTGATGATGCTTTTTAGGATAAAGACAAATACATACCTTCCTCGTAAGAATTCCTAAAACATATAAAATTATTTGATAAATATTAAATGCTCAGGAAGCTTCTTCTTTCTCTTTCTCTTTATTTTTTTATTTTTTATTTTTGATGAGAAAAAAACCCCTTTTATTGATATATAAATCAATTACAAGGGAATGAACCAAAGCTAGACAATGATAATAACCACAACAAAAGCAAACTACGACAAATCGTAACTATCCCATTCTAGTTAATTTCCTATCACATCCTTCAGTTTAGTACAATCAGAGAAAACGGAATATTCTTGAAAGCTTTATCCGTTGACGCCCATAATGAAGCTGAAAATTTTGCCCTCTCAAATATATCGTCCACCCCCATTTCTTTTTCCTCGAAAATTCTTGAATTCCTTTCTGTCCACTGCACAGCAAGCACCAGACACTTCCAAAGCGCTTTAGCCATCTTATTGGAGCCCAAACCCACCATCTCTTCTATCATCATAGATCTACAATTAGCCGGAAACGCCCAAAGAAAACCTGCTTCAGTTGATACTTTTTGCCACAATCCTCTAGCCACCTTGCAGTGAAGCATCAAATGATCCAAAGTTTCTCCCTCTTCTTTACACATCACGCAACAGGAAGGTGAAAGGGCCAAATGAGGATTTCTTCTCTGAACCAAGTCACAAGTGTTTAATTTTCCATGAAAAACCAGCCAAGCAAATACTTTAATCCTATAGGGAACACCAGATTTCCATATAAATCGAAAAGGTTCAAAATTTGGACAACCCTCCATTCCGACTAGTGACTCAAAGAATGACTCACAAGAAAACCCCGAGTTATAGCCCACCCAAATTCTACAATCAGGAGACAGAGAATTAGGAGAGAGAGAATTTACTAATTGCACCAAGGAACTCAACTCCTCTGTTTCCCTATCGTCTTCTAAACCCAAAATCCCAATTTAAGTCATTATTATCATTCAAGGAAAAGATATCTGAAATGAAAGCATTAGGAATGGCAGAAAGAGAAAATAACCTAGGGAAAGAAGGCTCAAATGATTGGTTACCACACCACTTATCTTTGCCAAAAAAACTCCTATTTCCCACACCCACTTTCCATGAGATATTGTCAAGAAAAACATGAAGACCATGAGATATAGATTTCCAAGGGTTTCTAAAGGATCCTCTTGTAACAATGTTGGAATCCCATCCGTTAGCTTGAATCCTGTACTTACTCTTACCCAAAGTGAATCTTGCTCTAAGGGGAATCTCCAAAGCCATTTTCCTAAAAGAGAAACATTTTTCTTTTTCAAATATCCCAAGCCCAAACCTCCTTTCATTTTACTTCTTGTAACTAGATCCCATGCCACTAAACTTCTATTTCTTCCTCCTTGAACATCCCATAAAAACCTTCTCATCATCTTCTCAATTATGTTAACAATGGCACCCGGCATTTTGAAAATTGACATGTAGTATATTGGTAAACTAGCAAGAATGGATTGGATCAAAGTCACTCTCCCTCCCCTTGAAAGAAAACCCTTCTTCCAACCATCCAGCCGCTTGGATACTTTGTCAACCACCGGTGAGCAAAACTCTAATGAAACCGGATTTCCCCCCAAAGGAAGACCCAAGTATTTTAATGGCCATTTTCCAACCTCAAAATCCAACTCTGAGGCCAAACCATCCAGCACCTTCTCTTCCATATTAATTCCTGCCAAAATAATTTTTCCCATTTGTATCTTCAACCCCGAACAAACTGTAAAAATCTTCAAGAGACAATTTACATTTTTGACGCTGTCCAAGTCTGCCTCCAATAGAAACAAAGTGTCATCGGCAAATTGTAAATGTGAAACAGAAACTTCGTCTCTCCCAACTTTAAACCCTTTTACCACTCTCTCCTCCACAGCTTTATCCATGAGTCTACCATGGACATCCACCACCAAAGTGAACAAGAAAGGAGATAATGGGTCTCCTTGTCTAAGCCCCCTTGTAGCCCCAAAATGACGCATTGGCTTTCCATTAATCATTATCGAGAAATTAGCTGATTGCAAACACTCCCAGATCCATTTTCTCCATTTTTTACCGAATCCCTTCTTTTCCTGCTTCAATTCACTTATGTCCCCAAACTTTCTTTATTCCACCTTTTAATTGACGTCTTCAGATCTTTAAATTTTTCCATTATTTTAAAGCCTTCCCAACCTGTTGGGTTCAAAGAGTTCCACCATTTCGCACACTCATTTCTGAAATTCAGATCACCCAGCCACATATTCTCAAAACGAAAAGGAACTGGACCCCACACCACCGAACTAGGATCCAATATCAACGGAAAATGATCGGAGCACGCCCGCACACCAACTTCCTGTCTCACCCTCTGAAACAAACCCTCCCATCCAGTAGAAAACAAGACTCTATCAATTCTACTTTTCGTCACCACTTCTCTGAAGTTTGAACAAGTAAACTTTGCACCGGTCAAAGCAACGTCTTTCAACTCCGCCTCCCAAATAAAGTCATTAAAACTTCTCATACTTCTCGTGACCCTTCCTTGCAGAGATTTTAGATGACTGGACCATATGACATTAAAATCGCCTCCAATACACCAATTCTGATCACAAATACTACTCAGCCCTGCTAATTCATCCCAAAATTCTCCTCTCCTTCTATACGAATTCGGCCCATAAACACCAGACAACCACCAAGAGAAAGAACGTCCATCCACTTTTATTGAAACTGAAAACTGACCCACCAAATTATCCGTTACCGTAGCCGACCTATTATCCCATATAATCAAAATCCCCCCAGCTCTTAAATCTTGCCTTCCACAAACTTCCTATCCATCTCTCATCCCATATCTTCCATTTTGTCTCTTGTAAAATCACTATACTTTATCAACTAATCTTTAATCACCCCTCTTTTTCTTGCCGACCCTACACCCCGTACATTCCAAGAAACAATCTTCATCTAAAACTTCCTTTTTTCCCAAAGTTCTTATTCTTCTTCGCATAATTCACACCACTCTAGAGTTTTCTTATTTCTCTTATACCCTTCTTACTTTATCCTTTATTCGTCCCTTTATAAGAGCTTCTCAAGTCTACCTCCCGTGAAACTCCTTCCACAGCCTTTGACAATACCTTCCATTCCTCTCTAGTCCATTCCTCTCTAGTGAAGGACTTGATTGAACTGTCATAATCATATCCCCACCACACTCCTCTCCTTCTTCCTTGCTGCTAGAGTCCTCGCAGTCATCCTTGGAATTTTCTATCTCATGGTCATGCCCAGGAACTTGGTTTTGTACACTCAAATTAAAAAGATTTTTCCCACCCCTTTGATTAACATTAAAAATCTGGTTTCCCTTAGTAATTGCAGTGTTTACATGGCATGGTAAGTTCATGAAAAGTCTAACCTGTTCCGTGGTTCGAGGTAAAATTTCCTTGTCATGTAGCTCAAACATCCCAAATATGTCTTGTAGGATTTCCTCTCCCAGGAAGCTAATGATTCCTTGGAAGAATATATCAGCAAAGTTATGCCTTACTTCCAACAATTAAAACCAATTAAACAATTGAAATGCATTACCTCTAACAAACACTTTTTCTATTCTATTTTTTAACAAACATAAACTTATCTAAAAATCAAAAATCAAAAATCAAAAATCAAAAACACATTTTGAGGACAAAAAGTCCTCGAAGAGAAAACAGAACAAACCCATAGAACTAAAAATGATCAAAACACACTAGTGACTCAAAACGCTCTTCCAACTTAATATGATCTTAGATAGCTGGAAATCCTTGAATGCTCCATCTGTGGACACCTGTAAAGATGCGAGATATCCGACTTTTTTGAAGAGAAAACTAGCATCTTGTTCTTTCTACTCAAAAAGCCTTGCATCCTTTCCATCCAAAAAAAAAAAACCAAAGTTAGCCAACACCACCAACTTACAGATCACCTTTGCCATCTTACTTTAGCCAAAACCAACAGGTTTTCCCAACATAAAAGAGCTTGCCTCTAACATACTTAAATATCTAACTTAAGCTGCAGATGAGAACTCCAAGACAAATTCTAAGTTGATGGGAGAAAAATATGGAATGAATTGCTTCTCATTAAAATAATGATACTAATACTTACAAATCTAACACCAAGCAAAAAAGAACAGCATGTGATGTACTTCAAATGCTAAGGAACTACCAGTATCATTAACCACCTAAGTCCCACTAATTGTTAGTTTATTTAACTAACCACCTCCCAGGCAGCTGCAGAATCTATAATCCGCACTCTTTAATTGGAAAAAAGTTCCATGGCATTCAAAATAGTCTTGCAAATAAAAGGTGGAAGATCTAACATCCACGAATGAAGCTCCTCAAGTATGTCCTCTTTTGCTAGGCATCCAAAAATGTACAAGTGCCGAACTTGCACCAGGGCCCTGAGCACTAAAGTCATGGGATTGAACAGATTGTTTCTGAGTTGTAATCTAATGGACCAAATGACTCAAAACCGCATAATACTTGTTTGATGCACATCTATCATGTGATCACTCCCTTTGCTTTTCCATTTCCAACTTCCTCTTATGAAGTTACCTCTTCTAATTTTATTGCCCGAATATATAAGCCCCTCATGCCACTCTGCTACCTTGTTACACAAGTTTCTAAACTGACGAAAAGAAACTTGGTGCAATTGTGTCTTCTTTTTAGGCCAACCTACTTCTGGCTTTCAAAATATTCGGTATGTGATGTTCACCCTATCATAGTAAGAGGAATTCGTAAACAATTTAAGAAACATTTGTTACAAAGATAAGTCATAGTTCAACCTGAAAAAGAAAAGGTCAAAGATAGGAATCACAAAAGACATGCACATCCTTCCTATGGTTGACAGCCAACTCAGGAATATGATCGCAGATAAAAACTCAAGAAAAATCCAACGATTGGTTATGTACACTTCCACTAAACACTAGAAATGATATTATGATTTTAATGAACTTGAAAAGCATCTAGAACTCCGCTAACCAAAATAAGTTGTACTACATTTGACAACTGGAGCATCCATCTTCAGAAAATTAAGGACCATCAAGCAAAGCAAGCTTTCAACGCAACCAACATGAATAACACGTGATTCTTAAAGTCCACAAGCCTTGAAAATGAAGTTTTCATCTAACCGGTTGTAGAACCATTGGTTCAACACAATAATACCAGTTCTTAGTAGCATCTAATAGACAAGATCCAGGCCATCTCCGAGATCATACACCAAGTAACTGCAGGTCATTTCACTCACACAATATTCTGTTATGCAATTTCATCCTTTTGCTGTAATCTCATATTCAATCAGATTTTATTCACAACAACTTGCAAACTTTTTTGGCATAAACTCCAACAATGAAAACAATTACAAAAAAAAAAAAAAACAAAACAAAACAAAACACACACACAAAACAAAAGTTGGAAAACCTAATTTTCATACTCTTAACCTGCTGTAAGATGGACCTTATCCGATATTTACACTTTCATATTAAAGGCACAAAAAGCCAATGTCTTTCTGGCCTACAAATTTTTTTTTTCTTCCCTATAAACAAATTCATCATCCTAAAGGATTGTAACGTGCCTAGTATAAATCTATCTGTGGTGCCAAAACCACATACCATGGACCTAGCCTAGGCTTGTACACTTAGCATTCTGGTAATCAGCTTAAAGAATAAACCAAAATCATTTTCAAAAGTAGGTTCAAAAGTTTAAAAATCATTCTAGCTCTTTCTAAAATTTTTTTTAGTCGTCGAAGTACATTACATAATTACTTAAACAGCTTAAGGAATTTGGTACAGAAACTGGAATTGTCAGCCTCAATGGTTAATATTCATCGACCCCATCATGTAAAGAAAAGTTGAATTTCTAAGCAAAGCTGCAACAGAAACTCAATATATTTGCTTAGGAGAAATGGCTAAAGAGGACGGATATCAGTTTTTATGCTAAGCAAAAAAGTAATATTATAGTTTATAACTACACTGTTAACATTACTGAAAAGAAAATACCCACTATCTGGTCCACCAAGTTGCGTAATGGCGTCCACAAATCGGTCATGAAGATCTGAAGTCCATCGCAGTCGTTGCTTTCCACATCCTCCAGCAGGTGCTGAGTTTTTCACTGCAGAGCCACTCAAACCCCCAGAATTTGCAGGTTGTTCTGAACTTTGACCCTTATGTGGCACCAAACTCGCAGTTGAAATTTTTTTGGCATGATACATGTTGAAATAGACTGCATATTAAGCAAAATTTCAGTGAAGAAGAGTGCATATTATAGAAAAATAAACAAATGAAAAAGAAGAAGAAAAAGAGTAAGAAAAGTTAAAACTTAAAACATGGAAATTGAAACAATGTATTACGACATAATATGATCAAAGCCATCAAGACTTCATAAAAAGAAAAAAGGGAAAATTTCTATTCTAGAAAAACTTCCATTTAAATTCTAGAAAAAAGGTTGATTTCTTGGGTTTTCCCTTGTGTTTGTGTTGTCTGTTTTGTGTTTGGAATATGGGCGGTGGTTTCCCAACGCGATCCTCGTTTATTTTGTTGTTCTCTACTGGAACTTGGTAATCGGTGGAAGGCCGTTGGTTGGCTAGGTTTGTTTTGGTGGGCGGAACTTGTTTCCGCGTCACCCTCTATAGGAACTTGGCTCCGTTGTTGGGATTGGGAGGGGTGTTCCGGCATTCCCCGAGTGGGCTGATTACCTGCATAGTGTCCCATTGGTTCATGGTGATCTCAATACCACCAGATGGTTTTCTAGCCGTTCATTGACTTTACGGTGTTGCTTTTCCGGTTGTTTCTTTTGTGGACTTAGTCCTTCGTTTGCATTGCTAGCCCTTTTGTGGCTTTTTAATAAAATTTCTTATATAGAAGAAAAGAAAAGGGAGAAAAAAAAAAAGCGCCAGTAAAACACATAGATAAACACAAACAAAACAAAATCATTTCCACTATATCAACAGCAACAGAGAGATTCAATATTTGCTGAGAATACCCAAAAGAACCACCAAACTTCACAGAACGGCCTAAATTACATGAGAATTTCCATAATCATCCAATAATTAACAAAAATTGAGGATTTTGAACAAACATTACATCAGAATGAAACTAGAGAGAGAGAGAGAGAGAGAGAGAGAGAGAGTTATACCTCCAGAAACTTGGTAGTTGACAGGGAAAAATTCAATGGAGGAGTAAACTTGGGGGATTCACCATCAGAAAACAGCATCAATATTTCTCAACACCGAAATCCCAAATAAGAAAGAAACTCCGATGAATTTGAACGATCAAGTCAAGGAGAAGAAGAAGAAGAAGAAAAAGAAAGGCACACCGGGGTAACAATCGGAAGGGGGGAACGGCGCCGTTTCGACGTTGACAAAAACGAGGGCCCAAATTATTATTATGGAGAAAAAGGGAAGATTTTTAAGTGAGGGTTTCAAATCCTGGGAAATTGGCTTTTGGGAAGTCTGGGATTTTTTTTTTTTTTTTTTTCCTTCTTCTGTTTTTTCAGAAAGAGAGGGAGAGAGAGAGAGAGAATCTGAATTGATAAGAGGTTGAAAAACGTTGGAGAGAGAAAGAGAGAGATTGGTCGTATCGGCCTATGCGTGTGGAGAACGGCGGGTTTGGATTTTGGGTTGGGTCTGATTCTCTTCTCCCTCCTCTGTGTGTGTAGTGTATACGGGCTTCTTTCTGGGGTCCACTTTTGTAGTGGGGACCGATTAGGCCCACTAATTGAAAGCTGACAGGTGGATCCAGAGATTGTTTTGTGACAGCCCGCGAGGCCTACTGGGTAAGGAAAGCCCCAAAGCTTTTTTTTAATAGGACCCGTATTTTTTTTTTTTCATTAATTGACCTAAATAGTCCATAAACTCTTTTTAAAGTGACAGTTTATTTAATTTTTGTTTTTTTTTTTTACCAAGATGATTATAAACTCTTATTTTCTGGCTGTAATGATCCTTTCTGTCCAAAATCGTTAAATTTTTAACGGAATCTTTCTGAAATGATTATTTTAATAATAAAATGACTAAAATACCCTCCATTTTCTCTCTCCCTTCCCTTTCTCCGATTCGCCTACCCCCCTCCCCTCTCTCTCTCTCAGTCTGCCCCACCCCCACCCCCACCCCCACCCCCACGCCCGACTGGGTTGCCATACAACTGGGTTCCCCCCTCCCGCCTCCATTAGCCCACCCCCCCCGACCCCTGCGCCAACGCCACCACCGAACTCATGCCCCTTATCTCCGTTCAAGATTGCCCGCCCTCCCCCCCCCCCCCCCCCCCCGGGTGCCGCCGAACTGGGTTGTGAGAAAAAGAAGAGAGAGAGAGAAAGGAGAGGAATTTTTTTTGGTTTTTTTAATGATTTTTTTAATTTTTTTAAATTAATTATTGTTAGATTACTAAAATTCTCTCACAAATTAACGGATTTAGATGTAAATGACCATAACAGTCAAAAATTAAGAGTTTAGGGTCATCTCGGCCAAAAAAAAGGAATATAGACTAAACCGTCACCTTTGAAAGAGTTCAAGAACTATTTAGGCCAATAACTCTTTTGTTTTTTTTTTTTTTTGAGAGATTAGTCAAAATAGCATAATACAATATAAGCTTTTAAAATAATAGCACAAACTAAATTATTGCTACCAAATAGCATAATTAGGATAAAATAGCAAGGTAAAAAATAAAAAATACCTATAAATTTCTCTCTCCACTAGTCTCTCTTCTCTAATTCTCTCTTTGCCACCCTCACCGGAGAAACGTGTCATCAACCATTCTCTTCCCACGCTGGAAAAAGTCATGATATTCCTTGTTGGCATCTGCTCAGCGTCACCGGCCATCCCGTGCACTCCTGCTTCCTCCAACTCGCCAAGGTCATCGTCTTCTCCAGCGACGGATTCTTCTCCAGTATTTGGTTAAGGCCTTGTGATCGCGATTTCACAACCTTGATGAAGCTCCGATCTCCCCGCCGAATCTCCCAGAGCGACAAGCAACGATCACCCACCACGAGATAGCCGGCCGTCTCTATCGCCGAATTCGTCAGGCCTTCTCCAACGGTGACATGGGATTAAATCTTGAGTTTTTTTTTTTTTTTTTTTGGGAGGGGGGTTCCTAATTTGGGATTTGTGGTTTATTTTATAAACTAAGGGTCAAAATTGTACTTAATGAAATAACAATAAAAAATTATTATTTTACTTCATTAAATAGTTTATTTACAAGTAAATAAAAAACTATTGTAACAAAAAAAAAATCATATTTACTAGTAAATAATAAAATATTTATTTGAAAATATTATTCTTTACTAGTAAATAATAATATTTGCCAGGTTCATAAATACTTCCTTTAACAAAGATTTATTTACTAAGAAAATAAATTTCTATTTTTGTTGTTTATTTTTTAGGTAAATACATTTATTTACAAGTAAATATTTTTATAACATTGAACAAAATTCCTTTTAATTTAACATGATTGCTAGTAAATTCAAATATTTACTAAGAAATAATGGTATTTACACGTAAATTCTTTATTTGTCTTGTACGTTACACTTTTCGTATAAAAATTAAACCTAAATGTTTAGGTAAATATCAGCAATTACATGTAAATATATTAATTTCAATTAAAAAAAGTAAAATATTTTTCAAATAATATTTAATTAAAATAATCTTTACTTATTTACAATATTTCATAAATTATAAAATATTTACATTATTTTTAGTGTAATATGTATTGTTTTGAATCTTAATTTGTTTGGTAAATACACATATTTACTATTAAATAATAGTATTTACACGTAAATCCTTTATTTATCTTGCATTTTATACTTTTCGTATAAACAGTAAATCTAAATATTTACCGAATAAGTGTTAGTAATTATATGTAAATATGAAAATTTCCATTAAATAATTAAATGTGCGCGTCGTCTAGAGACCGGGATCGAGCTCGTGAACCTCGAGTCACCGTCGATGGAGATCGCGACCTTTGTTTCTCCATCACAATCGGAGATCATTCACGGTCTCATCTCGTTGTTGGACATTGCAATCTGACCAAGATGCCATAAATCTAACCTACCTAAGGACTCTGACGATCTACAGTTATCATCGCTGTATCGCAAAGTCGTCGGAACTTCTACAGTCACCGTTGGCGCGTCTCAAGGTCGTCGGAACTTCTTCAGTCACCAGCTATGAAGAAGACAGATGTTCCTAGGGGCAAAAAAGGAATTCTACTTCCAATAAATTAAAAATATGCTATAATTTTTCATAAATTGTCAGACCTGTTTTTTTTTTTTTTTTTTTACAATAGGTTTTGAAGATATACTATATTGTATGAATTCTCTTCTTTTTTTTAGGAAGAAAAAAATAACAATTTTCATCAGAAAGTAATTGATCTAAATAGTAGATTTTTAAACTATTTGAATTATACAGTATATTTATCAAGTAATTAAATTATGGACATCAAAATTTTTTATATAAAATGATTTACTCTTTTTTTTTTTTTAACTTGGGGGAGGGGAATTCGAACTTTACACCATTTGGTGGAGTTAAGTATAGTATTATATCTAGACTATATCTGCAACCACATAAATAATTTACTTACATCTTGTAAATATCTTATTTATCTAGTAAAATTTCTATTTAACTGGTAAATCTGTTAGTTACTCTAAATATTTTAAAATATTGATATTTACTTCAATTATTTTTGTAAAAGTTTTAGTTACTATAATTTTGGATGACTTGTAAGATTGCTTCCCAAAAAAAGTATGCTTTGAAATATTATCCCAATTATAGTAGTTTATTGGCTAAGTTAACGGTCAACATAGCATATCTTGTTGAAATTACCTCTTACCGGTTATAAAGGTAATATACCAGATGTAGCAAAAAGCAACACAAGTCATTATTGGTCTATGACAAGGCAAAAGTAAAAGTATTCTGCCGACGCTAAATTACAAATAGTATTTAGGCGGGTGGTTATACAGCTGGCAAAGGAATGTTATCCTTCGAGGAAGTGTTTGCTGACGTAAGGGCTTACGTCAGTGCTTCGTGACATCAGTGGTGACGTCTGAGGCTTTTACTGAGCTGTTCTTCTCTTTCATTCAGAGTGGTCTGCACAGTAGTGATGATTGCGTCTTTGTACTTCTTGAATCGGAGTCCAGTATGGCTATTCTGGCACAAACTACCCATGATAGAAAAAAGGAGTAAAGTCAGGGCCAAGAACCAGAGGGCTAGGCACTACAACACCAGCCTATGGGCACCATGTCGCCCATATAAGCCATCCCTGGCCAACTGACCCGAGTAAATGGGCAACGCTAAACATGGATGGTTTCAGATCTGGATCTGCTTGTGAAAGCAAACAGTGATGGTCGAAAGCCTCTAATCATAACATATAGAGAGAGATAGAAGCATAGAGAGAGAGAGATTGTTTGTCGCTGATCATTGAGAGCTGAGAGAGAGAAAGAGAGAGGCCCCAGATATCGTGAATCCACCAGAGATGATCTCGGATCCAGCTTCCAAACCAGATATAAGGGCCTATTTGGCAGAGGTTTCTAGAAGTTGCTTTTGACTTCCTAGGTCCAAAAGCAGCTTTTGGAAGTGTTTGGATTATTTGTCGAAGGGTTTTCAGTCTCTAGAAGTGCTTTCTGTCAAAACCAAAAAATGTGGCTTCTAGCAAAAGCTCTTATGAATAGACTTTAAAACTTGTAACTAAAGGAAAAATGGGTAAATTACGCAGCACAATTTTAAAAAAATTTTCTTAAGATTATACGAACTCATGTTGCCATATACAATAAATTATTATACAATTTGCATACCTTGAGAGAAGACAACATGAATGCCAGAGGATGTGATCAAAGATAACTTCAACTAACTAGCTTTCTTTACTATTCTCCAATTCCAGGACGGTAGAGTGTGTGGGTACTCGATCTCTCGATCGGTATTCGTGCGCGGCTTTCTCTTTCCAACCACCCAGAATTCTTGCAACTTATTATTATTATAATAGGAGAATAAATAATAAGCTCACTCACTTTATAATCTGTGGTCTAAATAAAATAGGATCCCCTAGGGGCTTATTTATAGTGAATGGACTGGGTGAAATTTGAATTTGAATAGGACACTTGAAAAAGATTTTTCTCTCTCCTCCTTCCCTAATCTGCGTTTTTTCTCTTACCCGAGAGACAGAAAAATCATCCACAATAGGTTTAGGAGATTCAAAATTTGATTAAAAATTTTATCTTCAATAATCATTTGATTTTATCTCAATAGATAATGCTCCATAACTCCAATTTACATTCAAAAATAAAATGATGGCTACTTTATTTGAATTAAATAATTATATAATAATTATCTAAATAAAATAAATAAGGAGAAAATCTTTTCATTCACTAATCCTCATAAAAAAAACGCCTACTATTGGGGTTAGACTTCGTCTTCCCATTACGACGTTAGCTTTCAACCGTTTGTCAGACGAACGATGAACTCTCGATTCAAATCTACAATATCTTCACATATTTGGGCCGGACCCAGCTTATGATATTATTTCATTCAATCGTGAACAACGATCGTTCGTATAATTGGGCCAGACCCAATTTACCATCTCAATTCGTTCAATTATGAATTGCGATCGTTCGAACTCGAACATCGAACCTAGAAGTTCAAATAAGATCGAGCGTACATCGAATATAATGCAAGTCACGAATGGTGTGTTTACAAGGCCCAGGCCTTGTTTCTCTATCATCGTTCGTCGTTCGTGCTTAACGAAAATTACATGGGATATTCCCCATAACCGTCAGGCCCACTGTTGACAATGACGTGTCTGACCTTTTATGAAAACTGACAAACTCATGATTGACATTGAGATCATATCTATAATTGCTAAACCCATGATCTGAGATTAAGGTTCACTCCGGTAACCTTCAAATCTGGATCATAACTGGCATACTTACACGTGTCCCTAAGGGCAATAAGCGGAAACCGTTCACCACCAATTACGGGTTCAGACCCCCTGATCTCACTCTATAAATAGAGGAAGACCCCCTTCAGAGAAATGGACTTTTTTCTGATTCTTACTTACCCTTACGCTGTCAAAATTTACGGAGAAACTGTAACTCATTGTAGTCAAGCATACTCACATACAGTGAAAAAATCAAACTCACAAAGGACGTAGCACACATTTTGGCGAACCTCTCTAATTTCGGTGTTGTTGAATCTCTTTTCATTTTTCTTACTTGATTATTTCAATACTGTAATGCTTTATGAGTTTCACTAACGATTTCCAAGGGCCCAATTGACTGTTTGTTTCATTCCTTATATTAACTTCTGTTAAAAATTTGACGGTAGATTCCCAACATCTACAGTTTGGCGCCCACCGTGGGGCCCTTGGCCATCTTACACCGGAGATTCGTAGAGTAATTATGGCAGAAGAACGCGAACATCAGGAGGAACTTCCACCAGGAAGCCCTGTCAATCACCCAGAAGACTCAACGTCAGGAGGAAACGCCCAAATTGCTAATCTAATGCGATTGGTCGAGGATCTTACACAAAAGCATAACAGCCAACAGAGCTAGATGGAAAGCATCAGCGTAGAGAACCAAGTTCTCAAAAACTAGTTGATGGCTATTAACACACGGGCCGCCTACTCCTACTATTACAACCCATACGTTGGGCATTCAGCAGGGGCGAGCACTAGGGACTGGCAGTACGCTACGCCCTACTATCCTCAGGGAGCAAGAAACACTGCTCACAACCCCGTGGCTCTAATGTAGCCCCTGTCCACACCTGGAAACACACCAACGGGAAACGAGAGGCGAGCATAGCAGAGACAGCCAGCACAAGGATCCGATTCCAGAAGACGCACAACACCAACACGGCGTTCGATGCCCGATCTACCACCACCACCAGAAGGTCCCATTCCACCAGGGACGATGAATGTTGAAGAAATGATGCGAAGCATAATGTCTGAGGAAATGAGGACATTAGAAGCGCAGATAGAGTAGCGTTTCTCTTCGCAGATTCATAGAGCAACAGCCTCAACACCGGGCTTCGATGATCTCGCTCGTGGTGTCTGAGAGACACCCCTTACAAATAGGATTAACAACGCCATCACCCCGAAGTTCAGCAGCATCTCCTTTCCAAGGTTTGACGGAATGTCAGACCCCCACGATCATCTACTATAGTGTAAACATATCATACAGTCGACAAACATTTCGACTGACATGCTCGACGACATGATGTGTAAACTTTTTGTGCAGAGCCTAAAAGGGGCAGCCCTGAGATGGTTTTGCAATCTCCCTCCCGAATCCATTGATTCGTTCGACGAACTTTCTCTTGAATTTATGAGAAGTTATTATGTTCATATTCGGTCCGGAAAAACCACCAAGGATCTGGGGGGTGTGATTCAAGGACCGCATGAATCGCTTCGTGCTTACATCAAACGATTTAGCATAGCGATTTCGGAGATCTCAGGATTGGACGATGGAACAGCGAGAGAAGCACTGAAGAAAGGCTTGAGGCATAAGTCTTTGTTCAAGAACGAGATCTGCGCCAGATATCCACCAACGATCCAAGACGCCATGCACCGAGCGAAAGGGTTTATCGAACTAGAGGAGGAGAACGAGCGAGTCGAGCGCAATCTGACTCGAACGAGGGAAGAAGTAGCGAAAGCTTGCGACGAGCGAGAGAAAGTATTTAGACGTGAAAGCACACGCCCGGCATGATGAACGGAGCACCGAGAAGAGCGAACTACCAGGCGTGATCACAAGCGTCCATTTTCCCTACCAAAATATACGCTCGGCATTAGCCCGTCAGAGTTGATCGCTCACCTTAAGTGCCAAGACTTCATCACGTGGCCGAAGAGGCTACCAGAAAATCCGGCTAGAGACATGACGAAGTATTGTGAGTTCCAAAGTTGATTGTAGGGCGCTAAGAACTGAAGTCGCCGAGCTACTAAAGAAGGGTCACCTTCGGGAATTCCTCACTGAAAAGGGGAGAGAGACGTATGGACTTGGCAACGAGTCCAAAGAACGAAAAGTTATGCAGCAGATTGAGGATACGCCTTCACCTCCGCCTGTTCAAAAGACGATTGGTGTAATTTGTGGGGTCTCGACCTATAGCAGGGAGACTGTAACTGCAATCAAGTTTTACAGAAGAAAATCCATACAGCCGATTGCAATGATTCTTCCCGACGATCCCACCGAGCATTCGATCACATTCCACAGTAGCGAAGCAACCAGCCTCAGTCGACCCCATGATGATGCGTTGGTTTTTACTTTGAATGTTTCAAACTATGAAGTAGGTCGAATTCTTGTCGACAATGGGAGCTCAGCAGACGTTCTTTTCCTCTCGACCTTGAGGGAAATGGAATTGTCCGAGTCGGACATCGAATTTTCAACGACAGTTCTAACAGGTTTTAACGGAGAATCGACCACAGCTGTTGATAAGATTAAGCTTCCTGTTTTTGTAGCAGGAGAGAACAAGATAACCAGTTTTTTAGTTTTAGACTGCCCATCTACCTACAACATTGTAGATGTCGTGATTGTACAGTCAAAATTTAATAGAAAAGTTAGTAAGAAAAATGTAATAATAGTCTGTTTGGGCCCTTGAATATCGTAATGGAACTTATAAAGCAATGTAAGAACAGATATTCATATCAGTAAATGAATATGAAACAGATAATTAAATCAGAAAAATGGATAGAAAATTAATTGACACTAAGATATAAAGAGGTTTGCCCAACGATGTGCTACTTCCTCTGTGAGTGAGTGATTTCACTGTATATGAATGTTCTTCAGTATAAAAATATTTTTTTGGGAGTATTTTGGCAGAATAACAGTAAGTTTCAGACTAATAAAAGAAGGTTTTCAAATTTTCGATCGATCCTCTCTGAAGGGGGGGTCTTCCTCTATTTATAGAGGAAGTCCTGTGGGTTTGAATGCATAAACGCTGATGACAGTTTCAGATATTGTCCTAAGGGACATGTGTAAGCATGCTATTGGTGATTTAGATTAGACGGTTACCAGAGTGAACCTTAATCTCGGATAATGGGCTTGGCGGTTACTAATGTGATGTCATTGTTGACATTGGGTTCGACGATTATGGGAGATATATCTTATAATCTGTCGAACACGAGCGACGAGCGATAGTTAGAACACAAGCCTTTGTCCTTGTGATTCATCGTTCGTGGACTATATAAAAATCACGTTCGATCTGTTCGTTCGATGTTCGAGTATGAATGATCGTTATTCATATTGTAATGAATTAGAATCACAAACTTGGTCAGGCCCATATTATACGAGTGATCATCGTTCGAGATTCAACGGGATGGTGGATTGGGTCTGGCCCAATTGTATGGTCGAGCGTTGCTCATGATAAAGCAATATCATAAGTTGGGTCCGGCCCAAAAGTAGAGAGTTCATCATTCGTTAGACAAACTGTTGGAAGCTAACTTTGTAAATGGAAGACGAAGTCTAACCCCAATAGATAGTCCCCCACTCTATCGAGCGATGGATCCTCGATAGAGTGTTTGATCGTTAGCGAGAAAATCATATCAGTCGTGGTTACATCAGATCAGGGAAATCTGAACAGACTGACGAATCAATCGATGGAAAATCTCGAGCCCAGTGAGAAATGTTATCTGCATACACGTGGCATGCACTGAGTGGTTGTTTTGAAACGACATCATTATTTTCTGTTGGAATTTGTACCGTTGTGACGTATGAAACCTGACCTGGAATATGCGAGATTTTTGGGGTTCGAACCGTTGCAACGTATGATCCTTCGAGCGGGAATACGAAAAGTTACGTTATTCACACCGTTTGATCAAGCACCTCCTGATAAATCGGGACCGTTGGATGCTCAGCGAAGCTATATAACGCTTCACATTCCCTCTTTTTCTTATATTTACATTCGGAGCTTCCAGAAATCCAGAGCCCAAAAGTTTTTCAAGAACTTCGAAACCCCAGGCAAGATTTCTTCTATCTCGTTCTTGTTCTTCATTTTGAGTACTTTTGATTCGATAGGGTCTTTCTTTATTCTGTTTCCGAACCTTCTTGGTTGTTTTTCTGCATTTCTCCCGAAAAGTCTAGGTAGTTTAGCGAATTTTTCTGGGTTTTTCGGTTGTTGTTCTTTGAGTTCATTCATAGCTTCATAGGATTTGGGTTAGATAAACGCTTTTAGATCCGAAATTCTTCTATCGTTCGTCCTGGATTTAGTTTGCGAGTCATGGACAAGGACAAGCAAATCATCGAGGATGTAGAAGTGGAATGGACGAGCACTGATTCTAGTGATACTAGTTCGGATGATGAAGAGCTGGCTTCGAACACTCAACGCTCGAGATTCGAATATGCATTCGAACATAGTTGAACGGACACTGGGACCAGTAACGTAGCATCTGAGAGGAGTCGACCGGCGACGACATCAGGAGCAGAGGTTTTGTCAATTCCTCCCATCGCTCGATTAACGAAGCCACCACGGCAATTGAGTGTTCAGTCTTTTCTACGAACGTCGAACCTAAAGTCTGTTCTGACAGAAGATGACTTGGCCGATATCCGTGGTCGGTTTGGCTTTCCCAATGAAGTCCAGCTTCGTCTGCCGATGAAGGATGAACGAGCAGACACCGTGTCCGAAGGATGGATATGTATGTATACCATTTATTTTGAGTGCGGACTACGACTTCCACTTCCTCCTCTCCTCATCCAGTGTATGAGTCACTACCAACTTGCCATTCTGCAATTAATGTCCAATGGAATGATGGTTTTCTTGGGATTAATCGTACTGTCAAGCGAAGCGGGTGTCAAACTTTCTGTAGATGACGTACTCGCAATCTACTATCCCCAGGATAACTTGAAAGACCACGGGCGATACTCGATGTATCCTCGTCGAAAGAAGCAAGTTGTTGGCGAGATGAAAAACGCTGACAGATATTGACAGGACCATTACTTCTTCATGCATATCAATGAAAAGTCAATGGGAGGACTCGCCAATGCGTTTTACCCTTTGTGGGGTATTTTTCGTAAGTATCGAACGACGAGTGTTGAAGGTACGACGCTGTTCATTGCTCGACTTTTAATGTTTACTTCTTTTGTTTTGCAGACAAGGAATTCAAGAAGCCACCTCCTCAAGGTCTCCTGTTCGAGGAAAAGATTGAACGACTGCTCGCTTTGCCGAACAGGGAGTGGGACGAAATACAGGACCCCAGGCGGTTCAGAGCGTCGAGCCTTTGGAAGGATTTCGTGGAAATCCCATCAGGTATTCCTAAACGAGTTCCTTCCTGCGTAGATTGGTCATTTGTAATCAGGGGAGCGTTGAGGAGACTCTTCGGCACTCCACTGTTCATCGACGCATTATTTGACGAGGAGGCTTTGATCGCAGACTTTGCGTTGGACACAATGAGCGTGGTGTTTCCATCGCCGAAGGAGCTACTTGCTCAGAGAAAGGCAGTGAAAGAAGCTGCGAGGGCTGTTGCAGCTGCAGCTGCAGCTGAGAATGCTGGTAAGGCTAAAGAGCCTGTACCTTTGCCCGTTCTCGAATCCTCCCCCGAACCTCCAGCGAAGCCTGCCTCTCCTCCTGCCAAGAAGAGGAAGGCAGTTGAAAAGGGGAAACGAAAAATCCCCGCGAAGCGGAGTAAGAAGTCGAAGGTAGCGACTCCTGAGCCGGATGTCGAACCTACACTTGTTGCAGAGGAGCATCCGCAAGTGGATGTGGATTTATCCCCAAGGGTGAGGCTTCTTGAAGACAAGACAACGAGCGTCCGGATAATGAATCAGCTCCTTTCTGATGCCGACGCGGAAATGTTGAGCCGGGGTTCTCTTCATGGCCATCTTGACGATCTGTTATGGGATGGCTTGAAGGTATGTATTTATAAATTTGTAAATTGTTCTTTGTACATTTGGATGTAACCATCTAAATGCTAACTTGAAGATTAACATTGCAGACCAATATTTGAGCGATGGGGCTTCTGAAACGAACATCCGAAAAGGTGACCGAACAGAAGGCTCGAATAGCAGAGCTTGAAATCAGAGAGCGAGAGCTCGAAGAGAGAGAGAGAGAGCGTGAGCTAAAACTACTGGACATCGAACGTAAGTTCGGAGATATCAAGGCATGCGCTGAAGATTTAACTGGGCAGCTGCAAAACGTTTTGCATGAAGCAAAAGAAGGCTCGGACATGATGAAAGTCATGGTCGAGCGATACAATGAAGCGGCTGCCAAGATTCTCTCTCTTGAAGCTGATAATACGAAGCTCGTGGCAGAAAACTCAAAGCTCGTAGGTGATATTATTAACTAGTACTCGAGGGCGACTTTGAAAGCTCGTTATGATCTGCTGAAGGAGTACAAGCAAGGACTCCTAGTCGATGCTGATGTTGACGAGGAGATCGAGCTTTATGAAGAGTCGCCCGAGGGAGCCGAGTGTTCGACAGCTGCCCCAGCCGAAGGAGCTGCTCCAGTGACGATCGTCGAAGAGCCGACCGAAGTCGAGCCCTCAATCACTGAAAACCCTTCTGAAGACCGCTAGACGCGGGATAAAAACGATTTGTTTTATTTTACTTTTGATTTTATTTGAACATTGAATTGTAAACAATATTAATTCTTTGATTTATTAATGAATTTAAAATTTTTGTTCTCATTTGTGTGTGTGATGACGATGCGAAATGTTGCATGTTGATTGTCGAAACGAGCGTTATTCAGACAATTCGTAATGAATTGGAGTGTGCTTAGAACTCATTTAGTTCGTGTCGACGAACGTTGAGTATTTGAACGATAGTTATAAGATAATGTTAGGTAACGCTAGTTCGTAACGACGAACGTTGAGCATTGCAAATACGTTTTTGATAATGTTGCTGCATTCATTCGTAATGACGAACGTTGAGCTTTGTAAACATATTTGTGATAAAATAATGTAGTTGCACTCATTCAAATGTGATGAGCTGCATACACATTTTTGATTAAGTAATGTAGCTGCACTCATTCAAATGTGATGAGCTACCTACGTACCCAATGTTTAGGGATCAAGCTATTCGTAGTTCGATCGAATAAAGAAATTGTTTTTTTTTTTTGGCGACTAGACTCGTACCAGTGTATACGAGCTGCCTACGTACCTAGTGTTTAGGGATCAAGTCGAATGTAGTTCAAGCAGGTTGAACACGAAATAGTCTGAGGCATAGACCTACAGGTTCGAACGTGTGTCAAACGTTCGCTGTAACAGATCTAGCCTTTACAAAAACAAATCGCGAAAAATTACTAAGTGTTGGATAAAAAGTTTGAAAATTACAAGTAATATTTACGAAGGTGATGCGAGTTCCAACTGCGAAGAACTTCTACTCCATTGCTCGTCTCCAGACGGTAGACGCCTGGTCGGATAACCTTCAAGATCCTGTAAGGACCTTCCCAATTTGCTCCCAACTTTCCTGCGTTTGGCTCGGCAGTGTTCTGGAATACTTTGCGAAGTACGAGATCTCCTTCGTTGAAAGTTCTCGGTCGAACCTTCGAGTTGTAGTACTTTCCCACAGATTGCTGGTAATTCGCCATGCGAACTAAGGCTTGATCTCGCTTTTCATCAAGAACATCCACACTGTCGTTGAGTATTTCTTGATTCTGACTTTCATTTTCAAAAGCCAATTGACGCCGGAGTGTAGGGACACCGATTTCTGCTGGGACAACAGCTTCTGCACCGAAGGTTAGTGAGAATGGAGATTCACCGTTCGCTCTTCTGGGGGTGGTTTTGTACGCCCAAAGTACGCCATGAAGTTCGTTTGCCCATCTTCCCTTTCGTGCTTCAAGCTTCTTCTTCAAATTCTGAACGATCGTCTTATTGGTTACCTCAGCTTGTCCGTTCCCTTGAGGATACCTAGGTGTAGAAAAGCTGAGTTCGATGTTCCATCCTTTACAGAATTTTCGAAAGTTGCCTGAAATGAACTGAGATCCATTGTCAGTGACGATTTCTTGAGGTACACCAAATCTGCACACAATGTTCTTCCATATGAAGTTTTCGACGACCGAATCCTTCACGTCCGCAAATGCTTCTGCTTCAACCCACTTTGTGAAGTAATCAGTGAGTATAAGCAAATATTTTTGTTGATCGCTCGCTCTGGGTAATGGGCCCACTATATCCATCGAATATTTCATAAACGGATAAGGGGATGCGATGCTCGACAGTCATTCTGATGGCTGATGGAAAGCGGGGGAGTGCCTTTGACATTTGTCACACCGCCTGACAAAGTCTTCGCTGTCTCGAAGCATGGTAGGCCAATAATAGCCCTGTCGCTTGACTTTGTTGCATAAGGATCGTCCCCTAGAGTGATTCCCGCGTTCGCCTTCATGAACTTCCTTCAGAACATAGGTAGCTTCTTTGTCATCGAGATATCGAACATAGGGCCATTGAACGAACGACGAAAGAGGACGTCATTGATCAATGAGAATCTTACAGCTTTGGTCTTGAGCTTCCGAGCTTCCTGCTTGTCTTCCGATAAAACTCCTTCCTTCAGATAAGCAACTATTGGCGTTCGCCAATCTGCTGGGACTTCGTCTGTGATGATCGTGGATTCAACGTGGATGCTTGGTACTTCGATAAAACTGACTGGGATGGTTCGACGTAAATTTGACTCAGAAGTTGGACCAAATGAAGTCAAGGCATCCGCTTGTGTGTTCATATCCCTCGATACTTGCTCTATCGAGTACTCTTCGAAATACTGTACAAGCGAACGAATAACGTTCAGATAAGCTTCCATCTGGTATCCTTGGCTGTGTACTCTCCCAACACTTGGTTCACAACGAGTTGCGAGTCGCTATGAATCTTCAGTTGTCGAGCCCCCAGTGCCTTCGCCAAACGTAGTCCAGCGATTAAAGCTTCATACTCTGCTTCGTTATTCGAAGTGTTAAACCCAAGGCGAAACGATTGCTCGATTATCTCGCCTTCAGGGGACTTACAAAATATTCCTATTCCAGATCCTTTGACATTTGATGCTCCGTCCACCATGAGCGTCCAGCAGCATTCTTTTTAAGTCTTCGGCGTTGAAGGATCGGGAGTGAGTTCAGCTACAAAGTCAGCAAGTACTTGTGATTTTAGGCTGGTACGGACCCGGTACTCGATGTCAAATTCGCTCAACTCAACAGCCCACTTTGTCAAGCGTCCCGACAAATTTGGGCTATGAAGAATGGCTCGTAAGGGGTAAGTTGACATTACAACGATCGAATGGGATTGGAAATAGGGTCTTAACTTGCGTGCAGCGTTGATGAGTGCAAGGGCTAATTTCTCAACCACCGGGTACCTTGTCTTTGCATCAAGTAGTGACTTGCTGACGTAGTAGACGGGGTGCTCGCCGTTCGAATCTTGTACAAGAACGGCGCTCACCGAATCTTCAGTTACAGCTAAGTAAAGAAATAGACTTTCGCCAGTCTGTGGTTTGGCCAGTATCGGAGGGGAGGACAGATATCTTTTGAGCTCGTCAAAAGCTTGCTGACACTGTTCGTTCCACTCAAACTTCTTGTTCCCTTTGAGTAGCTTGAAAAAGGGCTGACATTTATCGGTCGATCGAGAGATGAAACGGTTCAGCGCTGCAATTCTCCCTGTCAACTTTTGAATCTCTCGCTTGTTCTTGGGTGAAGGCATGTTCATTATCGCCCGAATCTGGTCTGGATTGGCTTCGATTCCTCGCTGTGTGACGATATATCCCAAGAATTTCCCAGACGAAACACCAAACAAGCATTTGGAAGGGTTCAAATGCATGTTGTGTTGTCTAAGAACTGAGAAGCACTCCGACAAATGTCCGATATGGTCTACAGCCTTCATTGATTTGACCAGCATATCATCAATGTACACCTCCATCGTTCGACCTAGTTGATCAGCGAACATTGCATTGACAAGCCTTTGATACGTTGCGCCAGCGTTCTTCAACCCGAATGGCATAACTTTGAAACAATAAATCCCCCTCTCCGTGATGAAAGTAGTCTTCTCCTGATCGTCGGGATGCATGAGGATCTGATTGTATCCAGAAAACGCGTCCATGAAAGACAACAATTCATGTCCTGCGGTGGCATCAACCAATCGATCGATATGTGACAGGGGAAAGCTATCTTTCGGGCAGGCTTTGTTTAAATCTATGAAATCGATACAGACTCTCTATTTTCCGTTCTTCTTCTTGACAATGACAACGTTCGCTGGCCAATTCGAGTATTGCACCTCCTTTATGAATCCAGCTTCTATCAGCTTCCGCACTTCTTCGTTTATAATCTGATTCCGTTCGATTCCAAGTTTTCTTATTTTCTGCTTGACAGGTTTATGGCTAGGACCAACGTTTAGCCGATGTGTCGTTACCTCTGGATCAATACCTGGCATGTCACTGTACGACCATGCGAAGCAGTCTAGATTATTTTGAAAAAAAACTCAAAAGCTGAGTGCGAACTGTGGTATCGAGTAGTGAGCCAATATTGATGACTCGATCTGGTTGTGCTGGATCGATCTGGATTTCGTCAAGTTGCTCCACGTTTGGCAAAAGTTCGTTGTTCATTTTTGGCTCCGTCTGTAATTGCTACAAGCTGTCACTCTTCATCTTCATCTTCATGGAATGAAGGTAGCAAGTCTGTGCGACCTCTTTGTTCCCTTTAATCTCCTTAATAGCCCTCTTTGTTGGAAACCTGATTCTCTGATGATATGTGGACGGCACCACCTTTATGGCGTGATTCCATGGCCTACCAAGGATAATGTTGTAGGCAGAAAGGCAATCCAAGACCAAAAAGGTTGTCAACTTGTTCTCTCCGGCGACAAAAACAGGAAGTTTGATTTTTCCTACAGCCTTGGTCGATTCTCCATTGAAGCCAATCAAAATGGTCGTCGAGCCTTCAATGTCCGATTCAAACAACTTCATTTCCCTCAAAGTTGAGAGGAAAAGAACATCCGCTGAACTTCCATTATCAATGAGAATCCGACCTACTTCACAGTTTGACACGTTCAAAATCAGAACCAACGCGTCGTCGTAAGGTCGGCTGAGGCTTGTAGCCTCGTTGCTATGGAATGTGATGAAATGCTCGATTGGATCATCAGGGAGCGTCATCGCGATCGGCTGTGTGGCTCTCCTTCGGTGGGACTTAATCGAAGTTACAGTCTCTCCACTGTAAATCGAACCTCCGCAAATTACTCCAATAGTCTTCCTAACCGGCAGCGGTGAAGGGGTATCTTCAATCTGTTGTACTACTTTGTGCTATTTGGACTCGTTACCAAGTCCGTAAGTCTCTCTACCCTTGTCTATGAGGAATTCTCGAAGGTGGTCCTTCTTCAAAAGCTCGGCTACTTCTGCCCTCAGTGCCCTGCAATCAATGGTATGATGACCATGATCTCTATGGAACTCGCAGTACTTGGTCGTATCTCTGGCTGGGTTCTCGAATAGCTTCTTTGGCCAAGTAACAAAGTTCTGTCGCTTGAGATGAGCGATGAGATCAAAAGGACTTATACCAAGGGCATACTTAGGTGGTGAGAGGGGATGCTTGTGTTCACGCCTGGCTGATCGTTTAACTCTATTCTCCGTTCGACGTTGCGGGTGTAGGCGTTTGTGTCTGAAGGTCTTCTCTCGTTCTTCGCGGACCTTCGAAAGTTCATCTCTCGTCCGAGCAAGGTCTCGCTCTACTCACTCATTCTCCTCCTCGAGTTCGATGAATCCCTTCGCTTGATGTAAGGCATCCTGGATTATTGGCGGGTACCGGGCGCAGATCTCATTTTTGAATAAGGACTTGTGCCTTAAGTCCTTCTTCAAAGCTTCTCTCGCAGTGCCGTCATCAAGCCCAGAAATTTCAGAAATTACTTTACTAAAGCGCTTAATGTGTAATGACCAACTTGTTTGTAAACTTATGATTTCTTTCGTTAAGAATCAAAGTCTGTTTATGCTATATGTATGATATGTTTCTATGAAAAGTTGTTGAATCTTTAGTTAAAAGATTCAAATAAGTTAGTTATGCAAGTTTAAGACCTTTTTGTTAAAAGAAAAAGGTGTAATTTTATGCTTTATGATTTCATGTTATTTTACAAATGGTCTGCATTTGGGAGATAAGCCAAATAAGGCCTTTAAGGATGACACCTCTGATGACAAGTGTCATTACTATGATTGGTCGCCTCACAGGGACCAAAATGCAAATATTTTATGTTTAGGGGTCAATTTGCAAATTAAGAAAAGTTTATGATTTTGAAGCTAAAAAGTCTTTTAAGGAAGGATTTAGTAAAAATTTGATGTTTAAAGGCTTAACCAAAATTGGCCAAGTCATAGGGACTAAAGTGCAAATATTTTGCCTTTAGGGGCCAATGTGCAATTTTGAAGAAAATTGTAAACTTATAAGCAATTATGTAAATTTTTGAACCAGGGACTTTTTAAGTAAAGTTTCTTAGTTCAATTAAGTCAATGACCCATTTTTAGTTTAGTTAGTTTGGTTGGAAATCAAGGATGACAAGTTAAGATCGTTTTTGAAAACTCTAGCTAGAACCAATCCCATTATGCCATGTGTCACCATGGGAACCGGCCACATCATGGCTTGTTGAGCAAGTAATCTTGTTCTTGAAAAAGATTATGCAAATTAGAAGATTTTAAGTGTTAATAGAAGTTTACAAATCATACCCTAAGTTTAGTGTTTTAACACTTTAATTTAGTTGGTTGATTTTGTGTTAAGAACAATTAAGTAATTTGTGTCACTTGGTTACACCAAAAACCGGCCACATAAGGATAAGGGACCCTAGATTCTAGCTTGGCTAAGTCACACCCTAGCCTTGCACCCTTGGCAAGCCAAGGCTTGCACACCTAGGCACCAAAGGCCGGCCACCCAAGGAAGTAACACACCATGGTGTAGCCTTGGTGAGCAAGCAAACCAAGGCTTGCACACTAAGCCACCACCCAAGGGCCGGCCACCTCAAGAGTGTGACACCTCAAAAACCTAGCCTTGGTGAGTAAGAGTGCTTAGCTCTACACACTTGGCAAGCCAAGATCTTGCTAAGTTGACACCATGACCGGCCATCACCTTGGTTAGACACCTCATGGTCTAGCCTTGGTGAATAAGCAAGCTTAGCTTCACCTATTTGGCAAGCCAAGACCACACCATGACCGGCCACCCAAGGGAAAGACACATCCTTGGCCTAGCTTTGATGAGCCAACACCCTAGGTTACCTAGCCTAGCCTCCTTGGCAAGCCAAGCCTTGCACACCTCACCCTAGGACCGGCCACACCAAGGAAGTGCCACCTCAAATGTAGCCTTGATGAGCAAGCAACCCTAGCTTAGCTTGCTTGGCAAATTGGGTGAAGCATGGCCGGCCAACACATAGGGACCAAGGAGAAAAATAGTTTGGCTTCAAGGACTATTGCCTAAATTACCAAAGATTGATTTCTTGACCTCCTTTAGAGTTTGACACCTAAGGCACTTAGGCAAGCTTAGTAAGCTTACTAGCTTTGCTTATTGGCAAGCAAAGGCTTACACCACTTACACCTAAGGCCGGCCACACCAAGGAAGGGACAACTCATGGTCCCTAGGCCACATGAGTAAGCAACCCTAGCTTGGGTTAGTGGCATGAGAAGCCAAGGATGACCGGCCACCCTTCAAGGAAACAAACTCAAATTGGCTTCCTCCAAGGACTAAGAAGCCAATTGTTATACTTCTAGGGATTGATAAGCAAATTCAAAACTTATGCTTCATCTATAAATAGGTGAAGGTGCTATTGTATCATTTGGTTAGCCAACACACACACACAACCTTGAGCAGCATAAACTCCTCCCAACCCTGCCATAGAAACCGAGCAAAGAAAAGAAAGAAAAGAAAGAAAAGAAAGAAAAGAAAACTAGAAAAGATTTTCGGTTTAGTGTGAGAGAATTTTCAATTACCCTAGATTAAGAACTTTATCAGAGAAACTTGAGGTAAATACTGCCATCCTCTAGTTCTCCATTTATGAATTAAGAGAATGATTAGTATGATTAAGCAAGAGTTTAATTTTTGTAAGATACATGCACTAGGGTTTTTGTATGCTTGATTAAGTCTCTATCCGAGCAGTTTTTCTGAAACAAAATTTAGAGGCCTTTAGAGGCCGAATCTTAAAAAAGTTAAAACTGCAAAGTTGTAGAGGAGGGAAAATCCTAGGGGCCAGCTCGGCCAGTTTTTAAAAATAAGGCCTTTAAGACCTTCATTTCTATAAAAACCCGAGACCAAATATTGAGTAGTAAGTTTGGTCGAATAATTTTCTAAGGCAAAAATAAACATGTTAAAGGCAGATTTGAAGTTTGAGGTTAAAACAAAAGTTGTAGGAGACTTCAAGAACTACAACTTTAATGAAGAAAACTTTTCCAAATTCGAAACAGATTTGTGAGAAAAGAACTAAACTTTATGAATTGGTTTTGGAACCCGATTTTCAAAATGATTAGAGTTTTTACTAAATTTCAAAAAGGAGTTGAAATTTAGGAATGGTTGTTAGCAATTAGAATCATTATGTTATTATGATAGGATGATACTCATCCTATGATTTTCTTGAAAACAGGGAAACGACCTGTTTGAGTGAAGGATTGTGATTCAAGGCGCAGTAACGGTAAGTACGACTCCGCCTACAGCATAAACAAAATTTGTTTGTTGAATGCTTTCAAGTTTATAATGATATAATCATGATAAAACGTTATGGCCTGTATGATATCAAGTTTATAATGTTATGTGTATAAGAAATATTTATGATATGTATGTATGTACATTTTTAAGATATGATAAATATTAAAGTACGAATGGCATGTATGTATGCAAGAAATGATGAATGTATGGCATGTATGTTTTCAAGTCATGTATGTATGTTTATAGTATGTATGTTCATATGATGAGAAATGTGATATTATGACATCACGAAGTATGCTCATTAAAGAATAACGAGTTGGTAAAATATGAAATCCCAGCTTCAGTTAAGAAACTGGTTATGAATATGAAACAATATTTCAAGTATGAAATAAGACAAGAACAAGACTTTTAATACAAGCAAAATGCTATATGTCGTATCGACCCGCGTCAGGTCGGGTTTGGTTCATGGTTTGAGTTGGACAGGGCTGGCCGCCCCAACCACTCCATGGCAGCGCGCCACGGTACGTACATTCATGTTAAGTTATGTAAGGGCCCAAAATCTATGCTAACTTATGAAAACAGAAATTGACCATAAATGGTTCATGCATTATGTTATCATGATATGTTTTGTGGTTAAATAGTTGTGCTTGCTGAGCGAAAGCTCATGTTTTAAGTTTATGCTGTAGGTAAGCAACCATGCGGTATTTCTTGATACAAGGCGGTGGAGCATGGCAAGGCAAAGCTGTGAAACTGTGGGACGGAATCACTACGTTTCTTTTTGTTAAATTATGCTACGCTAAATATGATGTATTTAAGTACAAAAACACATTTCCGCTATAAGTAATTATGTATAAGTATATGTATGGATATAAATGTTTATTATGGAATTTCCAAGTTAAACAATACTTATCAGTTGTTTAAAAAAAAAAAAAAAATTTCTGTCTAAATTTTCATATATTATTATGTAAGAATGTATGGTAACGGCCGGCGCTAGGCGGGTCGTCACATAATGTAAGCGCGTAGAGATTCATTTGGCCCTTGAATCATGCCCCATAAATCCTTAGTCGTCTTCCCGGATTGAATATGGATGGAATAGCTCCGCATTAACTTAAGCGAAAGTTCATCGAACAAGTCGATCGATTCTGGGAGAAGGTTGCAAAACCATCTTAATGTTGCTCCCTTCAGGCTTTGCGCGAACAAACTTGCACATCATATCGTCGAGCATACCAGTTGGTATGTTCGTCGATTGTATGACGTGCTTGTACTGTAGGAGATGGTCATGAGGGTCTAACATTCCGTCAAACTGAGGAAAAGAAATGTTGCTGAACTTGGGGGTGATTGTGTTGGTGATCCGCTTTGTCAAAGGCGTCTCGCGGATACCACGGGCAAGATCATCGAACCCCGGTGTGGATGTTCTTGCTCTGTGTATTTGGGAGGAAAAGTGCTGTTCCATTTGTGCTTCTAATGTCTTCATTACCTCAGACATTATACTCCTCATCAAATCTTCAACGTTCGCTGTCCCTTGTAGAATGGGACCTGGTGGTAGTGGTCTGTCGGGCGTCGAACGCCGTATTGGAGTGGTCCGTCTTCTGTCTTCGGATCCTGATGCTGTTTGTCTCTGCTGGGCTCGCCACTCGTTTACTGCCGAAGTGTCCCCAGGTGTGAATAGGGGTTGCATTGAAGCCACAGGGCTGTAAGTAGCCCTCCAGCCTCTAACACTCGTTCCATGAAGGTCATGGGAACTGGATGGTTGCGAGCCCCCAGTATTCGCACCCTGGGGATTTTGTGTTGCGGCTGGGTTCCAGCCCCCAGTGTTCGCTCCTGTTGATTACCCAAAGTATGGGTTATAATAGTATGAGTAGGCGGCCTGAGAGTTGATGGACATCAACTGGTTCTTGAGAATCTGGTTTTCTGCAGTGATGTTCTCCATCTGACTTTGCTGGCTGTTGTGCTTCTTGGTCAGTTCCTTAACCAATCGTGTCAGATTGGCGATTTGAGAGTTTGCTTCTTAAGTTGAAGCTTCTCGGTGGTTGACTGGGCTTCCCTGGGGAAGTTCTTCCTAGTGTTCATGTTCTACTGCCATTGTTGCTTTGTAAATTTCCGAAGTACGACATCCAAGAGCCCCACGGTGGGCGCCAAACTGTAGATGTCGTGATTCTACAGTCAAAATTTAATAGAAAAGTTAGTAAGGAAAATGTAATAATAGTCTGTTTGAGCCCTTGAACATCGTAATGGAACTTATAAAGCAACGTAAGAACATATATTCATGTCAGTAAATGAATATGAAATAGATAATTAAATCAGAAAAATGGATAGAAAATTAATTGACACCAAGATATAAAGAGGTTCGCCCAACGATGTGCTACTTCCTCTGTGAGTGAATGATATCACTGTATATGAATGTTCTTCAGTACAAGAATATGTTTTTGGGAGTATTTTGACAGAATAACAGTAAGTTTCAGACTAAAAAGTGAAGGTCTTCAAATTTTCGATCGATCCTCTCTGAATGGGGGTCTTCCTCTATTTATAGAGGAAGTCCTGTGGGTCTGAACCCATAACCGCTGATGACAGTTTCAGATATTGTCCTAAAGGACACGTGTAAGCATGCCATTGGTGATTTAGATTAGACGGTTACCAGAGTGAACCTTAATCTCGGACAATGGGCTTGGCGGTTACTAATGTGATGTCATTGTTGACATTGGGTTCGACGATTATGGGAGATATATCTTATAATCTGTCGAACATGAGCAACGAGTGATAGTTAGAACACAAGCCTTTGTCCTTGTGATTCATCGTTCGTGGACTATATAAAAATCACATTCGATCTGTTCGTTCGATGTTCGAGTATGAATGATCGTTATTCATATTGTAATGAATTAGAATCGCAAACTTGGTCAAGCCCATATTATATGAGCGATCATCGTTCGAGATTCAACGGGATGGTGGATTGGGTCTGGCCCAATTGTATGGTCAAGCATTGCTCATGATAAAGCAATATCATAAGTTGGGTCCGGCCCAAAAGTAGAGAGTTCATCATTCGTTAGACAAACTGTTGGAAGCTAACTTTGTAAAGGGAAGACGAAGTCTAACCCCAACAAACATCATACTTGGTAGGCCATGGATTCACGCTATGAAGGCAGTACCATCTACATATCATCAGAGAATAAGGTTTCCAACAAAATGGGGATACGAGAAATAAAAGGAAGCCAGAAAGTTGATCGAACTTGCTACCTTCATTCTCTGAAGATGAAAAAGAGCGATCGTTTATAGCAATTAGAGACGAAGGAAAAATTGAGCAGTCAAGTACAGCCGGACGTCGAGCAGTTTGATGAAATCCAGATTGATCGAGCGAAGCCAGATCGAGTCATTAGCGTTGGCTACTTGCTCGATGATACAGTCCGCGGTCAGTTGGTGAACTTTCTTCGTGACAATCAAGATTGCTTCATGTGGTCGCACAATGACATGCCAGGTATTGACTCAGAAGTAACAACACATTGACTTAACGTTGATCCTAGTCACAAACTTGTCAAGCAGAAAAGGAGAAAACTCGGAATCGAACGAAATCAGATTGTTAAGGAAGAAGTACGGAAGTTGATCGAAGCTGGATTCATAAAAGAGGTATAGTACCCAGATTGGCTGGCGAACGTCGTCATTGTCAAAATGAAGAACGGAAAGTGGAGGGTCTGCATCGACTTCACCGATTTAAACAAAGCTTGCCCGAAAGACAGCTTTCCGCTTCCACATATCGATCGATTAGTTGATGCGACTGCAGGCCATGAGCTGCTCTCGTTTATGGATGCATTTTCTGGATACAATCAGATTCTCATGCATCCAGAAGACCAGGAGAAGACGGCGTTCATTATAAAAAGAGGGGTTTATTGCTACAAAGTAATGCCATTTGGGTTGAAGAATGCTGGAGCGACGTATCAAAGGCTCGTCAACGCTATGTTCGCTGATCAACTCGGTCGAACGATGGAGGTTTACATAGATGACATGTTGGTCAAATCACTGAAGGCCGAAGATCATATCGGACACTTGTCAGAGTGCTTCTCAGTACTGCGGCAGCACAACATGCGCCTGAATCCATCCAAGTGCTCTTTTGGTGTTTCGTCCGGGAAGTTCTTGGGCTATATCGTCACGCAACGAGGCATCGAAGCCAATCCGGACTAGATAAGGGCAATCATGAACATGCCATCTCCGAGAAACAAGAGGGAGATTCAGAAGCTGACTGGCCGAATTGCAGCACCGAATAGATTTATCTCTCATTCAACCGACAAATGCCAGCCCTTCTTCCGCTCAAAGGAAATAAGAAGTTCGAGTGAAACGAACGATGCCAGCAGGCGTTCGATGAGCTTAAGAGGTATCTATCGACCTCTTCTATTCTTACCAAACCTCTAACTGGCGAGAGTTTATTTCTATACTTGGCAGTTACAGAAGATGCAGTTAGCGCTGTCCTGATCAAAGATACGAACAGCGAGCAACCTGTTTATTATGTCAGCAAGTCGCTTCTTGATGCGGAGACGAGATACCCAGTGGTTGAAAAGTTAGCCCTTGCCCTTGTTACTGCTGCAAGGAAATTGAGGCCGTACTTCCAGTCTCATTCGATTGTTGTGATGACAACTTACCCCCTGCGAGCCATTCTTCATAGTCCAAACTTATCTGGGCGCTTAAC
The DNA here is from genome assembly GCA_038430175.1 of Ficus hirta. Classification (NCBI taxonomy): domain Eukaryota; kingdom Viridiplantae; phylum Streptophyta; class Magnoliopsida; order Rosales; family Moraceae; genus Ficus; species Ficus hirta. The sequence goes on from CM076597.1 coordinate 6,274,433, forward strand.
TAAGTAGACAGTCGAATTGAGTGAATTCGACATCAAGTACCGGGTCCGAACCATCTTAAAGTCACTGGTGCTTGCCAACTTCGTAGTCAAATTGACTCCTGATCCTCCAGCAACAAGCATTCAAGAAGAACTTTGGTGGACACTTATGGTGGACGGAGCATCCAATGTCAAAAGATCTGGCGTAGGAGTATCCTGCAGGTCCCCTGATAGCGAGATTATCGAACAATCGTTCCGCCTGGGATTCAATGCCTCCAACAATGAAGCTAAATACGAAGCCTTGATCGCTGGCTAAGGTTGGCAAAGACACTGGGGGCTCGTCGTTTAAAAATTCAAAGCGACTCGCAGCTCGTTGTGAACTAAGTACTTGGAGAATACACAGCGAAGGATACAAGAATGGAGACTTATTTGAATGTTGTTCATTCGCTTATAAAGCATTTCGAGGAGTATACGATCCAGTAGGTTTCAAGGGACTTGAACACCCAAGCGGACGCCTTGACTACTTTTGGTTCAATATCTGAGCCAAGCATATATCGAAGCATTCCTATCGGCTTTATTGAAGAACCGAGCATCAAAGTCGAAGCCACTATCACATCGGACGAAGCTGGAGAAAATACGAGAACACCCATCGTGGCTTACCTGAAGGAAGGGTTGTTACTCGACGACAAACAAGAGGCACGAAAGATCAGAACGAAGGCTGTAAGATTTTCGATGATCAACGACGTCCTATATCGACGTTCTTTTGATGGCCCATACGCTCGTTGTCTGGACAAGAGAGAAGCTATATACATACTGAAGGAAATCCATGAAGGCGAATGTCGGAATCATTCTGGGGGAAGGTCTCTATGCAACAAAGTCAAGCGACAGAGTTATTACTGGCCCACCATGCTCCAAAACAGCGAAGACTTTGTCAGGCGGTGTGACAAATGTCAAAGACATTCCCCAGTATTCCATAAACCCACAGAACAGTTATCGAGCATTGGATCTCCTTATCCTTTCATGAAGTACTCGATGGACATTGTCGGGCAATTACAAAGAGCGAGCGGTCAACGTAAATACCTGCTTATACTTACTGATTACTTTACAAAGTGAGTTGAAGCAGAGGCATTTGCGGATATAAAGGATTCGGATGTTGAAAGTTTCATTTGGAAGAACATTATTTGCAGATTTGACTTGCCCCAGGAGAAAGTCACTAACAATGGATCCCAATTCATTTCGGACAACTTCAGAAAATTCTGTCAATGGTGGAAAATCGAGCTTAGCTTCTCTACCCCGAGGTATCCCCAAGGGAACGGGCAGACTGAAGCAACAAACAAAACAATTGTTCATAATTTGAAGAAGAAACTTGAAGCTCGAAAAGGAAGATGGGCAGATAAACTTCATGGCGTACTTTGGGCATACAGGACTACCCCAAGAAGAGTGAATGGTGAGTCTCCATTCTCATTGATGTTCGGTGCAGAAACTGTTGTCCCAGCAGAGATTGGTGTCCCTACACTCCGGCGACAATTATATTTTGAAAATGAGAGTCAGAATCAAGAGATACTCAACAACAGTCTGGATGTTCTTAACGAAAAACGAGATAGAGCCCTGGTTCGCATGGTGAACTACCAGCAATCTATGGCAAAGTACTATAACTCAAAAGTTCGTCCATGAACTTTTAACGAAGGAGATCTCGTGCTTCGCAAGGTATTCCAGAACACTGCCGAACCAAATGCTGGAAAGTTGGGAGCAAACTGGGAAGGTCCTTATAGGATCTCAAAAGTCATCCATCCGGGCGTTTACCGTCTCGAGACGAACGATGGGATTGAAGTGCTTTGCAGCTGGAACTCGCATCACCTTCGCAAGTACTACTTGTAATATTTGCCGTTTTTATCAAGACTTGTAATTTTTTGTAAACTTTGTTTTGTAAAGGCTAGATCTATTACAGCGAACGTTCGATGCAAGATCGAACCTATAGGTCTAAGCCTAAGATTACATTGTACCACTGTTTGAACTACGTTCGACTTGATCCCTAAACATTGGGTACATAGCTAGCTCGTATATACTTGTACGAGTTCAGTCACAAAAATCAGACAAATACATTGTACAATCGAACTACGAATGGCTTGATCCCTAAACATTGGGTACGTAGGCAGCTCGTCACATATGAATGAGTGCAGCTACTTATTCTAAGCAAAAACGTGTTTTCAAACAAAAAACGCGTGTTTCTCACATTCAATAACGATTTGTCCAAGTTTAGCTTTGGATATACATTTTCAATTCCTTCGTGTCAATCGAACTGGCACACAGCCTTAACAACCATTAACATCGTTGTTATAGTTTAAAGGTTCAATGTTCGTCCATTACGAACTATACGATTCATTATCATACAATAATTCTTCACATTTCGATTTGTCATACAACATTCGAGATTTCGCATCATCATTACATAAAGATAGATGTGGATAAAAATTCAAAATTTTTAATTAATCGATGAATCATCATTGTCTACAATTTGATGTTCAAAAAAAAAAAGAATTTATTAATCTAATGCTGCATTTCACGGCCTTCTGACGGGTTGATATTGCTTGAGGGCTCAACTGGAACGGGCTCAGGCTCGTTTGATGTTGGTTCGGCTGCAGCAACGGGGGCGGACGATGAAGCTCTAGCCTCAGCGAGGGGATCCTCGTATAGCTCGATCTCTTCATCGATATCGGCATCGACAAGAGGTCCTTGCTTATACTCCTTTAGCAAATCATAACGAGCCTTAAGGGTTGCCCTCTCGTATGCATCAACGATACCAGCAACGAGCGCTGAGTTATCAATCTCTTTCTGCTGCAATGTCGTTTCAAGTGTCTTGATTTTGGCCATCCCTTCATCGTATCTTTCGACCATCATTTTCATCATGTCGCCCCCTCTTTCGAAGATTGAAACGATCGTTTGAAGTTCTGTGGTCAGATCATTAGCACTCGTATTGATGCTTTCGAACTTTCGTTCAATATCAAGCAGTTTCTCACCATGTTCCCTGTCAACCTCCTGAAGCTCCCTAACAAGCTTCTTTTGCTCGACAACTTTATCGGTTACTCGGTAGATCAATCCCATGGTTCGCAGATTACACTGTAGTACAAAGTCACAGTTAGACTTACCTTTTTGCAATGAATATCATCCTGAGACTTGAATTTATATATGAAGTAGACATACCTTCAAACCATCCCATAGTAGTTCGTCGAGGTGGCTTTGAATTTGACCCTTGTTAAGAGCATCGGAATCAACATTGGTTAATAGCTGTTTCATGATCCCGACGCCAATGCTCTTGTCCTGGAGAAGGCTCGTCCCAGCCGATATATCCACTTCTATGTTCGTAGCCCCTTGTTTGGAACTACGAAGATCAACATCCGTCTTGGAAGTGGAACCCTTTGACATCTTCTTCCTCTTCGCCGAAATCTTCCTCTTTTGTTTCACGTCTGCCTTCCTTTTCTTGGCAGGGTACTGGACAAGCATAGTTGGAGGTTCCGGAGAAGATTCAATGACTGGCATTGGCGGAGGCTCGACAGCTCGAGATACCTGTGACGCCTTTTCCGCTGCTGCTACCTACTCAGCTGCCTTTTGAGCTTTTCTCTTTATAAGAAGGTCTTTGGGATTGGGAAAGTCTACGTTCATTGTGTCCAGCGCTAGTTCTGCGATCAAAGCTTCTTCGTCAATGAGCGGTTCGATGAACAGTGGAGTACCGAAGAGTCTCTTCAACGCTCCCCTGGTCACGAACGGCCAATCCACTCAGGAAGGAACTTGTTTAACTATACCTATTGGGATGTTGACAAAATCTTTCCAAAGGCTCGACGCCCTGAGTCTTTTTGGAACGTTTATCTCGTCCTACTCCCTGTTAGGCTGTGCAAGCAAATGTTCGAGCTTTTCCTCGAACAAAAGAGCCTTCGGAGGTGACTTCTTCAACTCCTTGTCTGCAACACAAAACAGAAAACTACATCAGAATTCATGTACAAACACTTTGCTCAACCCTCGATGTTCTTCGTTCGATACTTACGAAGAATACCCCATAAAGGGTAAAACGCATTGGCTAGACCGCCAATCGACTTTTCGTTCACATGCATAAAAAAGTAACAGTCTTGCCAATATCTGTCGGCATTCTTTATTTCGTCAACCACCTGCTTCTTCCTCCTTGGATACATCGAGTATCGACCGTGATCCTTGGAGTTTTCTTGAGGATAATAAATGGCAAGGATGTCATCCACCGTCAGCTCAACGCCTGCCTCATCTACTAATAGGATCAAACCCAAGAAAACTCTCATCCCATTCGGCATCAACTGAGGAATGGCGAGTTGATAATGATGCATGCTCTGAATGAGAAGAGGAGGAATAGGAGGTCGAAGCTCACATTCAAAGTATATGGTGTACATGCAGATCCATCCTTCTAACACGGTGTCTGCTCTCTCGTTTGAAAAAGGGAGGCGAAGTTGAACTTCGTTCGGGAACCCGTATCGACCTCTTATGTCCGACAAGTCTTCTTCTGTCAAAACGGAACGAGGGTTCGACGTTCGTAGAAACGACTCTACACTTTAATGGCGAGGAAGTTTACTGTAACGACCCGCCTAATGTAGGCCGTTACCGTACATATTTACTAATAATATATGAAAATTTGGGCAAATTTTTTTTTTTTTATACAACTGATAAATATAACTTGACTTGGAAATTTCTTAATACTTACTTACATACATACATGTACTTATACATAATTACTTATAGTAGTACTGAAATCTTGTACTCAAATACAACATATTTAGCGTAGCATAATTTAACAAAAAGAAACATAGCGATTCCCGTCCCACAGTTTCATAGCTTTGCATTGCCATGCTCTACCGCCTTGTATCATGAAGTACTGCAGGGTTGCTTACCTACAGCATAAACTTAAAACATGAGCTTTCGCTCAGCAAGCACAACTATTTATCCACAAACATATCATGATATCATAATGCATGAACCATTTATGCTTTATTCATGTTTTCATAAGTTAGCATAATTTTTGGGCCCTTACATAACTTAACATAAATGTACGTACCGTGTCGCGCTGCCATGGAGTGGTTGGGGCGGCCAGCCCTGTCCAACTCAAACCATGAACCAAACCCGACCTAACGCGGGTCGATACGACATATAGCATTTTGCTTATATTGATGCTTAGAATCTTGTTCTTATCTTATTTCATACTTGAAATGTTGTTTCATATTCATAACCAGTTTCTTAACTGAAACTGGGAGTTCATACTTTACCAAATAGCTTATCTTTAGTGAGCATACTTCGTGATGTTATAATATCAAATTATTCATCATATGAACATACATACTATAAACATACATCATATATCTCTTAACATGAACTTGAAAGCATACATGTCATACATTCATTATTCCTTGAATACATACATGCCATTCATACTTTAAATATTCATCATATCTTAAAAACGTACATACATACATGTCATAAATACTTCTTATTCACATAACATCATGAACTTGATATCATACAGGTCATAATGTTTTATCATACTTATATCATCATAACTTGAAAACATACAACAAACAGTTTTCGTTTATGCTGTAGGCGGAGTCGTACTTACCGTTACTGCGCCTTGAATCAAAATTCTTCACTCAAACAGGTCGCTTTCCTGTTTTCAAGAAATCATAGGATGAGTATCATCCTATCATAATAACATATGATTCTAGTTGCTAACTACAAATCCTAAATTTCAACTCCTTTTCGAAATTTAGTAAGAACTCTAATATTTTGAAAACCGGGTTCAAAAACAATTCATAAAGTTTGATTCTTTTCCCACAAATCTGTTTCGAATTTGGAAAAGTTTTCTTCAAGAAAGTTGTAGATCTTGAAGTCTCCTACAACTTTTGTTTTAACCTCAAACTTCAAATCTGTCTTTAACATGCTTATTTTTGCCTTTGAAAATTTTTCGACCAGACTTACAACTCATAATTTGGTCTCGGGTTTTAGAAGAAACGAAGGTCTTAAAGGCCTTATTTTCAAAAACTGGCCGCGTTGCCCCTAGGATTTTCCCTCCTCTACAACTTTGCAGTTTTAACTTTTTTAAGATTCGGCCTCTAAAGGCCTCAAAATCTAGTTTCAGAAAAACTGTCCAGATAGAAACCTTAATCAAGCATACAAAACCCTAGTGCATACATCTTACAAAATTAAACTCATGTTTATCCCTATTAATCATTCTCTTAAATTCTAAATGAAGAACTAGAGGATAACAATATTTACCTCAAGTTTCACTGATGAAATTCTTTAACTAGGGTATTCAAATTTCCCTCACACTTCTTACCCTAAAACGAAACTCTTTCTCTAGTTTTCTTTTCTTTCTTTTCTCTCCTCTCTTTGCTCGGCTTCTATGGGAGAATTTAGAGAGTTTGTACTGCTTAAGTGTGTGTTGGCTAACCAAATAAAATAGGAGAACCTTCACCTATTTATAGATGAAGCACAAAATCTTAAAATTACTTACTAATCCCTAAGGTACAACAATTTGCTCTTTAGTCCATAGAAGAAACCAATTTGGTTTTGTCTTCTTGAAAGGTGGCCGGCCATTCTTGTTCTTCTTGTGCCAAATAACCCAAGCTAGGGTGCTTAATCATGTTGGCTAGGAACCATGAGGTGTCCCTCTCTTAGTGTTGCCGGCCTTAGGTGGAGTTTGAGCATGCTTTTGCTTACCAACAAGCAAGGCTAGCAAGCTTACTAAGCTAGCCTAGGTGCATGAGGTGTCAAGGCTAAAAGAGTTCAAGAAATACATCTTTTGTAATTTTATGCAATGGTCCTTAAAGCCAAAATATTTCTCCTTTAGTTCCTATGTGTTGGCCGGCCATTCTTGCTCCAAATTGCCAAGCAAGCTTAGCTAAAGTGCTTGCTCATCAAGGCTACAAGCTTAAGGTGGCATTACCTTGTGTTGGCCGGCCCTAGGGGTGAGATGTGCAAGCCTTGGCTTGCCAAGGAGGCTAGGCTAGGAAGTCTAGAGTGTTGGTTCATCAAGGCTAGGCCAACGGATGTGTCAATGCCTTGGTCATCCATGTGAGCAAAGCTAGAATGGCTTACTAATCCTAGCTAGTTCATGAAGTGTCATTCTCTAATGATGGCCGGTCTTGGTGTTGGCTTAGCAAGGCCTTGGCTTGCCAAGTGAGTAAAGCTAGGTATACTCACTCACCAAAGCTAGGCTATGAAGTGTCACTTCCTTGTGGTGGCCGGCCCTTAGGTGGTGGCTTTGGCAAGACATAAGCTTGCCAAGTGAGCAAGACTAGGGATGTTACTCACCAAGGCTACACCATGATGTGTTGCTTCCTTGGGGTGGCCGGCCTTTGGTGCCTAGGTGTGCAAGCCTTGGCTTGCCAAGGGTGCAAGGCTAGGGGTCTAGATTGTCTCATCCTTATGTGGCCGGTTTTGAAGAAACCATATGGAACAATTTGCTAATTGATCCATAACACAAAATCAACCAAGCAAATCAAAGTGTTTAATTACTAAACTTAGGGTATGATTTGTAAACCTTTAATGACACTTAAAATCTTCTAATTTGTATAATACTTTTCAAAAACAAGATCCCTTGCTCAACAAGCCATGATGTGGCCGGTTCCTATGGTGACACATGGAACAATGTGATTGATTCTAGCTAGAGTTATCAAATACAATCTTAACTTGTCTTCCTTGATTTCCAATCAAACTAACTAGACTAGAAATGGATCATTGACTTAATTGAACTAAGAAACTTTACTTAAAAAGTCCCTGATTCAAAAATTTACATAATTGCTGATAAGTTTACAATTTTCTCCAAAATTACACATTGGCCCCTAAATGCAAAATATTTGCACTTTGGTCCCTATGAATTGGCCGGTTATGGTTAAGCCTTCAAACATCAAATTCTTACTCAATCCTTCCTTAGAAGACTTTTTAGCTCTAAAAGCATGAACTTTCCTTAATTTGCAAATTGACTCCTAAACATAAAATATTTACATTTTGGTCCCTGTGAGGTGACCAATCATAACAATGACACTTGTCATCAGAGGTGTCATCCTTAAAGGCCTTGTTTGGCTTAATCTCCTAAATGCAGTTCATAATAACATAATAACATAAATATTCATATATTGTTTTCAACTGATAACAATATAATTAAACTGGACCATTGTCCTAAACTTTTCTGAACTGCGTAAAAGATTTTCTTAAATTTATAAATTACTAACATTGAATCATAAAGCATAAATTTACCCTTTTTGACAAAAGGTCTTAAACTTGCGTAACTAACTTATTGAATCTTTTAGCAAAAGATTCAACAACTTTTCATAGAAAACATATCATACATATAGCATAAACAAACTTTGATTCTTAACTAAAGAAATCATAAGTTTACAAACAGGTTGGTTATTACAATCTACCCTCCTTAAAAAATTTTCGTCCTCGAAAATCACTACAAGTAGGGATATTTATTTCTCATTTCTTCTTCTACTTCCCACGTAGCTTCTTCAATATTATGATTCTGCCATAACACTTTAACCATTGGAATGGTTTTGTTTCTTAAAACCTTTTCTTCCCGATCCAGAATCCGTATTGGTCTTTCCTCATATGTCAAATCCGTTTGTACTTCAATCGGTTCTTGACTTAGCATATGAGAAGGATCAGGTACGTATTTCTTCAACATTGAAACGTGAAAAACATCATGTATAGAAGCTAAAGCTGGCGGCAAAGCAAGCTTGTAGGCAACCTTTCCAATTCTTTCGAGGATTTCAAACGGACCTGTGTATCTTGGACTGAGCTTTCCCTTCTTACCAAACCTCATAATTCCCTTTACTGGAGCAATTTTGAGAAAAACAGAATCTCCAACTTGGAATTCTAAAGGTCTTCGACGTTTATCAGCATAACTCTTCTGACGACTGAAAGCTATGTCAAGCCGTTGCTTGATCATCTTGATGTCCTCTGAGGTTTTTCTGATGAAGTCCGTAGTTTGAAGTTGCTTCTGTCCGACTTCTTGCCAATGGATGGGAGATCGACATTTTCTTCCATACAACGCTTCAAATGGAGCCATACCAATAGAAGCGTGATAGCTATTATTATATGAAAATTCGATCAAGGGTAACTTTTGATCCCAATTTCCCTTGAAATCCAAAACACAAGATCTCAACATATCTTCTAAGGTTTGGATAGTGCGTTCCGATTGTCCATCTGTCTGAGGGTGGAAAGCAGTACTGAATTTCAACCTTGACCACATAGCTGTGTGAACACTTTTCTAAAATCGCGAAGTAAATCGCCCATCTCGATCTGAAATAATGGATTTTGGAACTCCATGCAACCTAACAACCTGAGATACATAAATTTCAGCTAATTTCTCAACTGAAAAGGTGGCCTTAATAGCAATGAAATGGGCTGATTTGGTTAATCTATCCACAATTACCCAAATCATATCATTTCCACTTGCGGTCCTGGGTAATCTAACTACGAAATCCATGGTGATTTGTTCCCATTTCCATTCTGGGAGTTCTATCTTTTGAAGATCTCCGCCAGGTTGTCGGTGTTCAGCTTTAACTTTCTGACAAGTTAGACACTTTGACACAAATTCAGCAATTTCTTTCTTCATGTTCGGCCACCAAAAGTTCTCTTTAAGGTCCTTATACATCTTAGTAGCTCCAGGGTGAACTGAATACGGAGTTTCATGTGCTTCCGACATGATCTGTTTCCTAAGAAATTCAACGTTAGGAACACAAATCCTTCCTTTAAAGAGAATTAGTCCATTTGTAGACGTCTTAAATTCCTTATCTTCTCTACCAAGAAGTTCAACTTTTAGCAGAAAGGAATCTTTTCCTTGATAACACTTAATGGATTCTAGGAGATTGGACTGAAGAGTCAAAACAACCAATTTCCCTATTAATATTTCCAATCTGAAATCAGAAATTTCCTTTTGGAGGGGTTTGGACATCATTTCAAGAGACATGAGCATACCGGATGACTTCCTGCTCAGCGCATCTGTCACCTTATTTGCTTTTCCAGGATGGTAAAGGATTTCACAATCATAATCCTTTACGAGTTCAAGCCATCGATGTTGTCTCATATTGAGCTCTTTTTGGGTAAAGATGTATTTAAGACTTTGATGGTCGGTAAAAATCTCACACCTATTACCATACAGGTAATGTCTCCAAATCTTCAAGGCGAAAACTACCGCAGCAAGCTCCAAATCATGCGTCGGGTAGTTCCGTTCATGGTCCTTCAGTTGACGTGAAGCATAGGCAACCACATTTCTTCCTTGCATAAGGACAGCTCCTAGTCCAGTTTTCGACGCATCACTATAAATGGCGAAATTTCCTGCATCAACGTCCGGAATTATTAACACTGGAGCACTTGTAAGTTTCCTCTTGAGCTCTTGGAAGTTTTCTTCACATTTCTGTGTCCACTCAAACTTTTTCCCTTTTTTAGTAAGAGCTGTTAGTGGCGCTGCTATTTTGGAGAATCCTTCAACGAACCGTCGGTAGTATCCGGCCAAGCCAAGAAAACTTCGTATCTCCGTAACATTTCTGGGTGCTGACCATGCACTAACTGCTTCTATCTTAGCAGGATCAACGGAAATTCCTTCCTTTGAAACTACGTGGCCCAAAAAATGTACTTTTTCCAACCAAAATTCACATTTTGTGAATTTGGCATAAAGCTGATTCCGTCTTAAGGTCTCCAAAACTATCCTGAGATGCTGCTCATATTCCTTTGTAGATCTTGAGTAGATCAAAATATCATCAATGAAGATGATAACAAACTTATCTAAATAATCTTTAAACACCCGATTCATCAGGTCCATAAAAGCAGCTGGAGCATTAGTTAATCCAAAAGGCATGACTAAATATTCATAATGTCCATAACGTGTTCGAAACGCCGTCTTGGAAATATCTCATTCCTTGATTCTGAGTTGATGGTAGCCCGAACGTAAATCAATCTTCGAGAATACCAAAGCTCCTCTAAGTTGATCAAAGAGATCGTCGATTCTCAGAAGAGGGTACTTGTTCTTAATCGTGATCTTATTCAACTCGCGATAGTCGATGCACATTCGTAACGTTCCATCCTTCTTTTTGACAAACAGCACCGGTGCTCCCCACGGGGAATGGCTTTGACGAATAAATCCCTTGTCCAACAGTTCTTGTAACTGTACTTGAAGTTCTCTAAGCTCAGCTGGGGCCATGCGATAGGGTGCTTTCGATATTGGAGCTGTTCCTGGCAACAATTCTATTTCGAAAGAGATTTCTCGCTCTGGCGGAAGTCTAGTTAAATCTTTTGGAAAGACATCTACATATTCCCTAACAATGGGAACATCTTCGGGCTGCAGCTCTTTTTCTTGTTCTTTGTCCACCATGTTAGCTAAGTATCCTTGACATCCATTAGCCAACATTTTCCAAGCTTTCATTACAGAAACAAGCCGGGTTGATGAGCTCTTAGACTGGCCGTGAAAGTTGAATTCCTCTTCACCGAAAAGACTAAACGTAACACAACGCTTTCGACAATCAATCTTAGCGTTGTACTTATCTAAGAAATCCATTCCCAGGATAACATCAAAATCCTAAAGCTTAATTGCTATCAGGTCTACATACAATTCTCTACCACACATAACTATCGGAACATTTCGCATCCAGGAATTAGATAACAAAATCTCTCCCGATGGAAGAGAGGTTCTAAAAGGTTGCCCTATACTTTCTACATTTCTATCTAACTTCCGGGCATATTCCATCGATATAAACGAATGGGTGGCACCAGAATCAATTAGGGCAAATGCATCATAAGTGGCTATAGAGATCTGACCTGTTACCACATTAGAAGTTCCAGCCTCACATCTCCCTTTGTGTAAGCATAGATCCTGGCTTGTAGTTCAGGAGCTTCAGGTCTTCCTTATACCATCGAAGGACCTTCGATCTTTGCTTGCACCGCGTGTAGCTGTCGGTTTGTATTCCTATTCTGGTACTGAGGGTTCTGGTTCTGACTATTGGTGGTACAATTCCTCGCATAATGGCCTTCTTTGCCACAAAGGTAGCAAGCGTTTGTTCCCATCCTACATACGCCTGGATGTTTCTTTCCACATTGAGTACACACAGGATAGTTATTATTACCCTCATTCCCACGGTTGTTCCTCTTCTGAGGGTAATTTTTCTGTTGGCCCTAGCCTGTAGCATTCTCTCTTCTTTTATTTTTCCCAAACTACTTGGAACTTTGGCTGGAATTACTAGTCTGGCCTTTTAAGTTTGGTTGCTGATTTTGCCTAGACTGTATCTGTTTCTCTACCGCTTCTTCTTCTTTCTTAGCTTTGAATATTTGAACCCTTGCTTCCTTATCCTGATTAATCCAGCATTCTGCTCTCATAGCTCGACCTATACAATCAGCTACAAGAGTTGGAGGGCTACTTCCAGCACTAACTTGTTTGGCGATGTCTGTCCTAAATATTTTCATCATTCTCCTTACTCCCTTTCGTTCGGCACCAGTTCTGGACATAAACGGGCAAGCTGTTCAAACTTTTTGACTGCTTCCATCACTGACATAGATCCCTGCTTAAAACTAGTAAACTCATCTTGTTGTGTCGCAAGAATCTCCTGATTGTAGTACATTATTCTGAATTCGTCTACAAAATCTTGCCATCTCATGAATGCTACATCTCTGCGCATCTGAACTGTCCTCCACCAGTGACGCGCATCTTTCTTTAGTGCAAAAGAGGCACAAAGAACTTTCTCCTGTTCTGTGAGTCCCATAAAATCCAAAATTACTTGGATATCGATCAACCAATTATCCGCTACTATTGGATCTGTGGTTCCTTCAAAATCAGGTGCTTTCATTCGCCTAAATCATTCATATAACAGATCCTCCCTAACCAAAGGTGGATTCCTTTGCAGTCCTTCGGGTGCTAACGGAACTTCTTGATGAACTTCTGGTACCTGATGCGCTACTGGGGGTACCAGGTTATTTTGCAGTGGAACTTCGTTCGCTCGAGGTACTTGATTCAGTTGAGCTACTTGTTCCCGAAGTTGGTTCGTCTCCTGCTGTTGTTCCCGCAATTGCTGTTGCAAGGTAGCTACTATATTCGCAAGATCAGGCTCTTGCGGAATTGGGTTCGCTCGGGTATGCGGACGTGACATCCTCTATTTCTTATCTAATTACGATCAAGATATTGTTATACTTCGAATATCTTTTCGTTCATTCATATCTCATCATAAAAATAATACTTATGAACAATACTTATTCATCATATCATAATACGATATCTGATCATATCATAGATCATATCATAGATCGTATTATCACATCATATCATCATATCATATCGTAACATCATATCATATCATAAAACATAACGTTAGAGATCTATCATGATCTCATCATTCCATATTATATCATATGTTGTTCATAATCTTAACATCATAATATATTAATACTTTTTACTAACTTTATAATTTACATATCTTATATTCATCATAATCCATAATTCGTATATTCTAACATACATACATATTATTTTACACCTAAACTATCTACTCTGATGTTACGTCGGAGAATACATCCCAGTCTTCATCATCAAATAAGATTTCCTCCGGATCGTCCTCCATATTTACTTCTTCCTCTTCTCCATTATCTAGGATGATTTCATGAGGATCCTCTTGAAGTTCAGGCTCGTCAGGAATATCTTCAAGATTCATGGCATCAACATCCTCATGTGGAGGAATCTCCTGAAGTGGTATCGCCGGAATAGGGTCTTCTGGCAATACTGGACCCCATTGGAATGGTGGCTCTTCCACATCATTATTATTGACTGGCACTTGGATGTTGTTTTCCACTAGAGCATCCGCTTGAATCATATGAGCTATTAATTCAGCTTCCATGATATCATTAATCATATGTTCTATGGTCATTCCTATTGCCGGTGCTTGGACATGTTCCCTGACATCAGGTGGTAGTCCTTCCCGGAGTAGTTGCAGTGCCCGAAACTCTGGGTCGCCGTAATCTGGAATGTGAGGCAACATTGCCTCCTGAAATCTTCGGCAGTAATGGCCCATCGATTCTCCTGGTTAAGCATGCCAATCGTAAACATAGTTAAGATATCGGACAAGGTTCATGTCACGATAAATATCTGGGTCTCGATAGTGTATGTCGGCGTTTTCCTCCTGTGGAGGTCCAAAACGAGCAGTGATGATATTGCGGAAGTTTTTCCATGATCCTCCCTGAGCTTCTTGTTCTCCTATTGTTCTCCACCATAGCCTAGCATCTATTGCTAGACAACGACTTGCCAATGATACTTGTAGATGGGGCGGAATATGACATATTCGAAAGATAGACTCCATACATGAAGCCATGCTGCTAGTGTCACGGTTCGTCTAGTCCCATTGAATATTAGCGGAGACATCATGAAAAGCGCATAAGCTGCACCTCTATCTTCATCCATTGTCCTCTAATCTAGATTATACAAATTCCTATAAATACATAATATAAATACGAAATATTTTTAACTTACAATGGCTGTGGCGCAGGCACGCAAACTGTGAAACCGAAAGGTAGAACCTTCTGCTCTGATACCAACTCTGTAACGACCCGCCTAACGTAGGCCGTTACCATACATACTTACTAATAATATATGAAAATTTGGGCAAATTTTTTTTTTTTTTTATACAACTGATAAATATAACTTGACTTGGAAATTTCTTAATACTTACTTACATACATACATGTACTTATACATAATTACTTATAGTAGTACTGAAATCTTGTACTCAAATACAACATATTTAGCGTAGCATAATTTAACAAAAAGAAACATAGCGATTCCCGTCCCACAGTTTCACAGCTTTGCATTGCCATGCTCCACCGCCTTGTATCATGAAGTACTGCAGGGTTGCTTACCTACAGCATAAACTTAAAACATGAGCTTTCGCTCAGCAAGCACAACTATTTATCCACAAACATATCATGATATCATAATGCATGAACCATTTATGCTTTATTCCTGTTTTCATAAGTTAGCATAATTTTTGGGCCCTTACATAACTTAACATAAATGTACGTACCGTGGCGCGCTGCCATGGAGTGGTTGGGGCGGCCAGCCCTGTCCAACTCAAACCATGAACCAAACCCGACCTAATGCGGGTCGATACGACATATAGCATTTTGCTTATATTGATGCTTAGAATCTTGTTCTTATCTTATTTCATACTTGAAATGTTGTTTCATATTCATAACCAGTTTCTTAACTGAAACTGGGAGTTCATACTTTACCAAATAGCTTATCTTTAGTGAGCATACTTCGTGATGTCATAATATCAAATTATTCATCATATGAACATACATACTATAAACATACATCATATATCTCTTAACATGAACTTGAAAGCATACATGCCATACATTCATTATTCCTTGAATACATACATGCCATTCATACTTTAAATATTCATCATATCTTAAAAACGTACATACATACATGTCATAAATACTTCTTATTCACATAACATCATGAACTTGATATCATACAGGCCATAATGTTTTATCATACTTATATCATCATAACTTGAAAACATACAACAAACAGTTTTCGTTTATGCTGTAGGCGGAGTCGTACTTACCGTTACTGCGCCTTGAATCAAAATTCTTCACTCAAATAGGTCGCTTTCCTGTTTTCAAGAAATCATAGGATGAGTATCATCCTATCATAATAACATATGATTCTAGTTGCTAACTACAAATCCTAAATTTCAACTCCTTTTCGAAATTTAGTAAGAACTCTAATATTTTGAAAACCGGGTTCAAAAACAATTCATAAAGTTTGATTCTTTTCCCACAAATATGTTTCGAATTTGGAAAAGTTTTCTTCAAGAAAGTTGTAGATCTTGAAGTCTCCTACAACTTTTGTTTTAACCTCAAACTTCAAATCTGTCTTTAACATGCTTATTTTTGCCTTTGAAAATTTTTCGACCAGACTTACAACTCATAATTTGGTCTCGGGTTTTAGAAGAAACGAAGGTCTTAAAGGCCTTATTTTCAAAAACTGGCCGCGTTGCCCCTAGGATTTTCCCTCCTCTACAACTTTGCAGTTTTAACTTTTTTAAGATTCGGCCTCTAAAGGCCTCAAAATCTAGTTTCAGAAAAACTGTCCAGATAGAAACCTTAATCAAGCATACAAAACCCTAGTGCATACATCTTACAAAATTAAACTCATGTTTATCCCTATTAATCATTCTCTTAAATTCTAAATGAAGAACTAGAGGATAACAATATTTACCTCAAGTTTCACTGATGAAATTCTTTAACTAGGGTATTCAAATTTCCCTCACACTTCCTACCCTAAAACGAAACTCTTTCTCTAGTTTTCTTTTCTTTCTTTTCTCTCCTCTCTTTGCTCGGCTTCTATGGGAGAATTTAGAGAGTTTGTACTGCTTAAGTGTGTGTTGGCTAACCAAATAAAATAGGAGAACCTTCACCTATTTATAGATGAAGCACAAAATCTTAAAATTACTTACTAATCCCTAAGGTACAACAATTTGCTCTTTAGTCCATAGAAGAAACCAATTTGGTTTTGTCTTCTTGAAAGGTGGCCGGCCATTCTTGTTCTTCTTGTGCCAAATAACCCAAGCTAGGGAGCTTAATCATGTTGGCTAGGAACCATGAGGTATCCCTCTCTTAGTGTGGCCGGCCTTAGGTGGAGTTTGAGCATGCTTTTGCTTACCAACAAGCAAGGCTAGCAAGCTTACTAAGCTAGCCTAGGTGCATGAGGTGTCAAGGCTAAAAGAGTTCAAGAAATCCATCTTTTGTAATTTTATGCAATGGTCCTTAAAGCCAAAATATTTCTCCTTTAGTTCCTATGTGTTGGCCGGCCATTCTTGCTCCAAATTGCCAAGCAAGCTTAGCTAAAGTACTTGCTCATCAAGGCTACAAGCTTGAGGTGGCATTACCTTGTGTTGGCCGGCCCTAGGGGTGAGATGTGCAAGCCTTGGCTTGCCAAGGAGGCTAGGCTAGGAAGTCTAGAGTGTTGGTTCATCAAGGCTAGGCCAACGGATGTGTCAATGCCTTGGTCATCCATGTGAGCAAAGCTAGAATGGCTTACTAATCCTAGCTAGTTCATGAAGTGTCATTCTCTAATAATGGCCGGTCTTGGTGTTGGCTTAGCAAGGCCTTGGCTTGCCAAGTGAGTAAAGCTAGGTATACTCACTCACCAAAGCTAGGCTATGAAGTGTCACTTCCTTGTGGTGGCCGGCCCTTAGGTGGTGGCTTTGGCAAGACATAAGCTTGCCAAGTGAGCAAGACTAGGGATGTTACTCACCAAGGCTACACCATGATGTGTTGCTTCCTTGGGGTGGCCGGCCTTTGGTGCCTAGGTGTGCAAGCCTTGGCTTGCCAAGGGTGCAAGGCTAGGGGTCTAGATTGTCTCATCCTTATGTGGCCGGTTTTGAAAAAACCATATGGAACAATTTGCTAATTGATCCATAACACAAAATCAACCAAGCAAATCAAAGTGTTTAATTACTAAATTTAGGGTATGATTTGTAAACCTTTAATGACACTTAAAATCTTCTAATTTGTATAATAATTTTCAAAAACAAGATCCCTTGCTCAACAAGCCATGATGTGGCCGGTTCCTATGGTGACACATGGAACAATGTGATTGATTCTAGCTAGAGTTATCAAATACAATCTTAACTTGTCTTCCTTGATTTCCAATCAAACTAACTAGACTAGAAATGGATCATTGACTTAATTGAACTAAGAAACTTTACTTAAAAAGTCCCTGATTCAAAAATTTACATAATTGCTGATAAGTTTACAATTTTCTCCAAAATTACACATTGGCCCCTAAATGTAAAATATTTGCACTTTGGTCCCTATGAATTGGCCGGTTATGGTTAAGCCTTCAAACATCAAATTCTTACTAAATCCTTCCTTAGAAAGACTTTTTAGCTCTAAAAGCATGAACTTTCCTTAATTTGCAAATTGACTCCTAAACATAAAATATTTACATTTTGGTCCCTGTGAGGTGACCAATCATAACAATGACACTTGTCATCAGAGGTGTCATCCTTAAAGGCCTTGTTTGGCTTAATCTCCTAAATACAGTTCATAATAACATAATAACATAAATATTCATATACTGTTTTCAACTGATAACAATATAATTAAACTGGACCATTGTCCTAAACTTTTCTGAACTGCGTAAAAGATTTTCTTAAATTTATAAATTACTAACATAGAATCATAAAGCATAAATTTACCCTTTTTGACAAAAGGTCTTAAACTTGCGTAACTAACTTATTGAATCTTTTAGCAAAAGATTCAACAACTTTTCATAGAAAACATATCATACATATAGCATAAACAAACTTTGATTCTTAACTAAAGAAATCATAAGTTTACAAACAGGTTGGTTATTACATTTACTAAGTCGGGCAATCGGAGGAATCGACAAAACCTCAGCTCCTGACGTCATCGCCGGTCGATTCCTCTCTGATGCCTCGTTACTCGTCCCAGCACCCCTTCGACTGTGTTGGAACTCATGTTCGAATCTCGAACGACGAACGATCGATGCCAATTCTTCATCATCAGAGCTACTATTGCTGGAGTCAGTGCTCGTCCATTCTACGTCTACGTCCTCGATAATTTGCTTTTCCTTATCCATGGGTTCACAAACCAAATTTGGAACGAACGATGGAAGGATTTTGGATCTAAAAGCTTTTATTTAATCAAAAACCCTATGAAGCTTGGGATGAACATGAAGAACAACAAGCCAAAAAACCCAAAGAAACCCTAGAAAAACTCGCCAAATCCCCTTAACCGAGTTACTCACCCAAAAGAAACGCAGAAGATTAACCAGAAAGACTCGAAAATAGAATAGAAATGACCCTACCAAATTCAAAAATTACTCAAAATGGAGAAGAAGAGAAGAAACTTGCCTGAGATTCGAATGTCTCGGAAAACTCTTGCTCTGATTTTTGAATGCTCCGAGTATGTAGAAATAAGGAAAAAAGAAGAAGGCGAAGCGTTATATAGCTTTGCAGCGTATCAAACGGTCCTGATTTTCAAGTCAGGCCTGATCAAACGGCGTGAATCACGAAACTTTTCGCATTCTCACTCAGTGATCTTATGTCACAACGGTTTGAATTTCAAAAAAAGGCAAAGCTGTCATTTCGGAACACCCAATCAGTGCATGCCATGTGTATGAAATGACATTTCTTCCTAGGCTCGAGATTTTTAATCAAGTAATGTCAGTCCGTTCAGATTTTTCTAATCTAACGCAACAAAGACTGGTGCGATTTTCTCACTAATAATCAAACACTCTACCGAAGACCCATCGCTCGATAGAGTGGGGGGCTATCTGTTGGGGTTATACTTCGTCTTCCCATTACGATGTTAGCTTTCAACCGTTTATCAGACGAACGATGAACTCTCGATTCAAATCTACAATATCTTCATATATTTGGGCCGGACCCAGCTTATGATATTATTTCATTCAATCGTGAACAATGATCGTTCATATAATTGGGCCGGACTCAATTTACCATCTCAATTCGTTCCATTATGAATTGTAATCGTTCGAACTCGAACATCGAACCTATAAGTTCAAATAAGATCGAGCGTACATCGAATCTAATGCAAGCCACGAACGGTGTGTTTATAAGGCCCAGGCCTTGTTTCTCTATCATCGTTCATCGTTCATGCTTAACGAAAATTACATGGGATATTCCCCATAACCGTCAGGCCCACTATCGACAATGACGTGTCTGACCTTTTATGAAAACTGACAAACTCATGATTGACAATGATATCATATCTATAACTGCTAAACCCACGATCTGAGATTAAGGTTCATTCCGATAACTGTCAAATCTGGATCATAACTGGCATACTTACATGTGTCCCTAAAGGCAACAAGCGGAAACCGTTCACCACCAATTACGGGTTCAGACCCCCTGATCTCCCTCTATAAATAGAGGAAGACCCCCTTCAGAGAAATGGACTTTTTTCTGATTCTTACTTACCCTTACGCTGCCAAAATTTACGAAGAAACTGTAACTCATTGTATTCAAGCATACTCACATACAGTGAAAAAATCAAACTTACAGAGGATGTAGCACATATTTTGGTGAACCTCTCTAATTTCGGTGTTGTTGAATCTCTTTTCATTTTTCTTACTTGATTATTTCAATACCGTAATGCTTTATGAGTTTCACTAACGATTTCCAAGGGCTCAATTGACTGTTTGTTTCATTTCTTATACTAACTTCTGTTAAAAATTTGACGGTAGATTCCCAGCATCTATACCTACACAAGGTAGACTGGGATAAGATTTTATTTCAATTTCAAATCCAAAATAGGATAGTTACCATATTTAATTTTAAATATTTATTTAAATAAGATTATCTAGATATTTAAATTAATTATCTAAATAATTAATTTATCCATATCTCTTAATTTTAATTAATATCATATTCATCACAAAAGATAAATATAATTAATTCAAATTTCAAATCTTATCTTCAAATAAATATTTATCCAAACTAAATATTTATTCAATTAATTAAATGAAATAAAATTCTCATTCTACCCTTAGGAGAAGAAACACCTACACCTTGTGGGAGGTGTTCTGGATTTTTCTCTTCACTAAGTCTAAGAATTAAAGCCATAATGAATATTCCAATTGATTACCATCCGTTACAAAATTATATTGAGCTAGTAAAAGGACTAATTGGAATTATATAATATGGGCTCCAATAATCTTTGTAATTAATTATTCTAATATCAAATAAATTAATTACACAATTATTAGTTTCAGAGTCACACCACTATAAACCTGAAACTGTATTCCCTATTATATACCATATTACGTAAGCCAGTGTGTAGCCGCAGTCCAATGACCTTGTCATATATGCAACATCCTCATATGATATCCATGATCGACTTAAAGTCAAAGTCCGTTCAACTTTTTGGTCACGCTATCTTAAAGGTCCATTATACATCCAATAGGAAAATGAGTATTCACCCAAAGTGAAGAATTTGTCGTTTGCCCAACAAACGACCCGAGGTCTCGTCCATTTTTACATCCTGTATAATGATGTTAAGAGGATAACATTTACTCTTTATAATTGTTATAATTCTATATCTACAAGCAAAGCTCACATCGAATATAAGTCATGTACCCGACAAACCGGTCTAATAGCTTACTACTCCGATATGCTTTAGGCTTTGGAATATCAAAGTACACAAGTCATAAATATGAAGTCATTTACTTACTCAGGATTAAGATTATTGCATAATGAATATCAAAAGTGAATTAATCTAATCAAGTGGAGTTATAGATTAATTACATTTTGGTCCTAGTCCAATATATCACCACCACTTGGCAATATATTTATGTCTTTACTTAGGAGTTAGCTCGCTCCAGTTGGTCAAGACAAACCACCTTCCCAATTAGCTTTAGACAATATAATAGTCTTCATATGAGTTAGATGCTCACTCTAACCCCATAAACTATGGACTATAGATTTAGACTACTTACTCTAGAACGTTGTCTTCTCGCATACAAAAATCTATTGCATGTAATATTCTAATAGTTTAAACACCAAGTAATCAATGAGCCATTTTACTTACATTTATTTTAACATGTAAATCTAAATGATGGCAGTATAGTAAAAATGTAATGAAAAAAAACTTCGGATATATTATTAATCATTTAAAAATAAATGAAATACAACTAAAATGTATTTCACTCTTAGGGCATTCCCAACTGTAACAAAATTTAAATTAGATACTATAAACTTCATTTAACATTTTTAATACTTATTATAATATTTTAGAGATCATTTTGACTTCAAAAGCTCTTTGGTTCCAAACACTTACAAATTAAGAAGCCATAGCTTTTGTTTTTCTTCTTCTACTGACTAAAAGTAAAAGTAAAAGTTCCACCAAATGGGCCTTAAGAGTAGGGGACCCGAACCAACAAAATGTGGCTCCATCACTAAAGAGAGAGATTGCAACCGCCATTGTGGGGGGCGAGAAGAGAGAGAAAGATAAGGGCAAAGAGAAGAGGAGAGGAGAGAGAGGAGGCAGAGGGAGGCCAAAGGGAGGAGAAAGAGGGGTAGAGGAAGAGATAGAAGAGATAGCCGCATTAGAAGAGAGAGGAGAGATAGGAGAAACAGATGTAGAGATGAGAGAGAAAAAAAAAGGAAGAGAAAGAAAGGAAGATGTAGTTGCATTTATTCTAAAAATATAAGAAAGATAGAAAGATAGATGTAGTTCACTTCGGTGCCGTTGATAGAGCAAATATATTTTTTCGGTAAACAAACACTTTTTTTTTTTTTTTTGAAATTTAAAATGTAATGTTTTTAAAGAAACAAATAATAATAATAAAAAAAAAGAATCTGATTATTAGGTGAGAAAAAGGTGGATAATAGTTGGCGTTGTAAAATATATGGAAAGGAAAGGAAAGAAAAAGTAAAAAGGTTTTGTTTCATTTTAAAGGAAAAAAAAAAAAAGGTAAAAAGGTTTGAGCGAGCGTTACGTTGTTCCGTTCATAAGCCTCGTATTTCTAACAACGTAACACGAAGCTAAAAAATTTCAAGGAAAAACCAAAAAAAAAAAAAAAAAGTAATAATAATAATAATAAATAAAATAAAGAAGCTAAAAAAAATCAAAAATCAAAATCAAAATCAGCGCTGTCACTAAAAAGAGCCTCTTTTGCTTGATTGTTTTCCAGGTAAACAATCACTTTAAGAGCACACAAAGTGGAGCTTTCCTTGATTCTTTCTCTTTCCCGTTTCCGGGGATTCTAGAGGTGATGATTTTTTTTTTTTTTTCCAAATTTTTATGGGAATATTCTCAGCCTGTATCATAGATTTTTTTTAAATTTCTTTTTACTGGATTTGTATTTGGTTTTCTTTTTTAATTGTTTTTGTTTTTCTTTATAAGCTTATCAGAAAAGGGAAACATGGTTTTTTTTTTTTCTTTTTTCCCCATGATGTTTTCTGATGTTTGGCAGTGCAATCTGAACAATGTGTTGTGTTGTTATGAGTTTTTAGATTCTACTTTGAATTATTATGTACTTCGAAAATATCAAGATTCCTCTGCGTTATTTTGTCTTCATCATTACTCTGTTGGTACTCCAAGGACCAGTTTTTATTTTTATTTTTGGTTTCAAGAATCTCATTTTTTTTAAATGTTCTTCTTGTTGATTTTCTTTTTCTTTCTTGTCAAAAAAAAAAAGGACTATTTTTACTGGTAACAAGAGGGGGAAAAAAAAAAAAAAAAGTTCCATTGAATTCTGTAATAGGTATCCATTTATTATAAATTTATTGTTGATATATTAGATTTTGCTTAGCTTGCCGTTTTCCTAATAACATTACTATATTTCCTTACAAAAACAAAATTTCCACATATATTTTTCCCCAAAAATAGTACATTTAAGCCGGTTTGAAATAATAATTGGAGTTGGAGTTTTGCGAGTTGGAATTAAAACATATATCTCGTTAAAGTATGAATTAGAAATAAACTGTGATATAGAAATTAGTGTAAAATTTTAAAATGTGTATAAGGATATTGTTTCGTTATTCTCGTCATTCTATATATCTCTTATTTAATTTTCTCACAGAAGCTGCAATGTTTGTATTGAATCCAGAGAGATAGAAATGAGAAGTAGTGGAATGGAAATATGCCCTAAGGGAGGGGAGTGTGCTAAGTGGGCAAAAGAGTATTTGAAGTATTGCATATGCAGTACAAAAGATGGAGTTTCTTTGGGATTGGGCGTGATAAGTGTTGTCACTTGGACTGTTGCTGAGATTCCCCAAATCATCACTAACTACAAGCAGAAATCCACTGAGGGCCTCTCTCTCGCTTTCTTGGCCACTTGGATTATCGGGTACTTATTTTCTCTCTCTCTCTCTCTCTCTCTGCTTTTATTATGATAGAGTTATAGACTGTCAAATTTCCATCAAATTTTATTAAACTATCATATTTTTCTAAAGTGACATGATTATGTTTTGATTTAATGATTCAAATTTCTAAGTTGTTTTCCATTAGTTTTTTCACTTTACTCTAGTATTCTCCAACTATTTGTTTTTTCTTTTTCTTTTTGTTTTTTTGTTTTTTGGTTTTCCTTATTGGTAACTGTGAAACGACTAAAATATATGACATGTTTTGGCTTGCTAAGTTGTTTGGCAAATTATTTTATCAAAGGAGTTGTGAATAGGCTAATTAGAGCCTGAGGTGTTGTGGTATAATTTTTGACCCATTAGATTTCATTTCAAGGTATTCAATGTTGTTACAGTTGATTCATGATATTGTTCACTTATTTAAACCTTCAATCCTTGTTACAATCTATGCAGTAATTTTAAAAGAACTTTTCTTAAAGCTTTGAGAATGTTCGATTTACCTATTTTTGCCTGTATTTTTTTTTTCTTCTGTCTCTCTCTCACTCTATTTATTTATTTCTTTGACAGAGACATTTTTAACCTTGTTGGTTGTATAATGGAACCGGCTACAGTAAGTTGTTCTCTTCTATCTTGAACATTCTAATCAGATGCTAATAGTGGTAGAACATAAAATCCTATAAAGTGTATATATTTTCGCTTCTTAAAGTAAATATGGCTAGTTAATCAGAAGGCTGATACATATTAAGATTGTGCACTTATACACTAACATGTATGATGGTTTTTGCAAGGATAGATTACCAATACACACACACACACATATGTATATATATATATATATATATATATATTTGTTATCATAGAATAATATTTACTGTTCATTAACTGTAACTTCATCTTCTTTTCTCCGGCAGCTTCCAACACAATTCTATATGGCATTGGTAAGAATCTCAACTGAAGCCCAAAAGTACCATTTTTGAATAGATTTTATGTCATGTGTAATTAGTTGATCATTAATTTTGTTTTTCTTGGTATGCAGTTGTATACTTTGATTACCATGATTCTTGTTTTGCAAGCCATATACTACAATTACGTCTATCCACGCCTTAAACATGGTAAACATCAGCAAAAGGTACTATTTTATTTTTTAGTTTTTATTTTTATTTTTTATTTTTTAGGATGACGATTTCTGTGAAATTGGGTTATTGTTTGGATGTTAAGTTGGAATGAGAAAGAACCGACTTCAATGCTCCGCCTCAGGCACTGTAAAGAGTGCCTGAGAAACGGAAATGACTAATTAGTTCAAGACTATAAAACATTTGATTTTCTCTTAAGGATCATCGCCTATTTTCAATGCAGGATCTGAGGATTGACCAAACTGAGGATGTAAAACCGAGGCAAAGTAGGGGTGGCGGTAATGATGTGATACAGGATTATTATAGGGACATCAGCGATAAAAATGATGCAATCGTCACGGTAGATGTCTTGAATGCACCTCCCCGACTTACAGATATTGCTCCGAATACGTCCTCTGGAAGAGATTTATACTACATGTATTATTCTGTCCTCTCTTTAATTTGTAGCATAATGCCAAGATGTAGCATTTAATTTTTCCATTGAACTCTGCTTTTGCCACTTGTGTATATTAGGATTTGACTGTGAGTTTAGAATAACGTCTCTAGTTTAAATCGTGTTTTGTCCACATCTTCCAACTATTTTTGCTATTAAAATATATTTAACTTGTATATGCGGCTAAGCTTGAGTTGTTGATCTGAGTTTACTCGCAATTTGGTGCAAAAATCAAGTGCTCATGGAACAATATAAGTAGAGACTTGATAAGTCTTCCCAAGTTCCTTACTCTTTTTCAAATTCTTCAGGTCAGCAAGATCTCTATCCCAAAGTAGTACTCCACCTATGGGATCTTTTCTAGCACAAGGAATGGCATCGTCTTCATCTTCTTCTCATACTCGGACATCGCTTCAAGATCCCTTGCTTGCTTCACAAGAATCAGCAGAACCCGAATCTGCAGAACCCGAATCCGCTTCACGTGTCAAGCCCCTACTCTCTGTGGTGAGCTTTTTATCTTAACGATTCTCTGTGTGCTGTTCTAAAGATGTAAATAATCAACATGTTCTAAACCACTTTGCTTTTATATTTCAGGTCTCGGCAATGACATTCCTTGGTGCTTTGAATCTCCACCTTTCAGCAGTTAACCAAAATCAGAACGCTGGATTTGTTATCCGAGTAGGAAGACGGCTATTGCAGGTAGTTGAAGTGTTCACTATTTATTTATTTGTAACAAAAATTAAAGCACATATAATAACGTTGATATCATCACGTGTTCCATATATTTGTGTCCTTTCTCTTCTGTGCTTGATGATTGATCAGGATTTGCTACTAATATTTTCAGGAAAACGGTGGACTTTTACAAGAGCTTGGTGTTGGAGAAGGCAATGTAATCGCAACTTTTCTTGGTTGGGGCATGGCTGCTATTTACATGGGTGGACGGCTTCCGCAAATATTCTTAAATGTAAGATCAACCGAAGTAGACATAGATTAGCAGTATCATGACATATTTGAGAGCTTAGGCTATTTCTATTTTTTTAATTTTCAAAATGTACAATACTGATTTCTTGTGTTTGATCAATTTTGCAGATGAGAAAGGGAAACATTGAGGTAAGTTTTAAGCCCTGGGAAGATTATATGAAGTGGCCATAAGCACAAGAGTTCTAACATTTTCTTCTATTTGTTTGCAGGGCCTTAACCCTTTAATGTTTTTCTTTGCTTTGGCTGGGAATGGAACGTATGTGGCAAGGTAAATATCACATACACTTGGATGGTGTAGGTTTTTTTTTTTTTTTGTCTCTCAATCAATAAATGATTTGAGGAGACAACCAACATCGGAGTGACCAAGTCCATCCGAACTAGGTTGGCACCCCCTTGGCTACCCATCCCGCACTAAGTCCCCCACTCAAACGATCTTTACTTTTGTTTAATTTATTAAGAATGATTGACTAGGAATATGTTAGTTGTGATCTTTGCTGACAAAATATCCCTCTTGGTTTGTGCAGCATACTCGTGAGCAGCTTGGATTGGTCTGTACTCCGACCAAATTTGCCATGGCTAGTGGATGCTGGAGGATGCGTGCTGCTCGATTTTTTTGTATCCTTGTTAAATTCCATTATAACACAATGTTGTTCTTTTAGTTAAACCACATTTTATCGTTGATATGATTGAATATCTTAACCAAGCACACACACATTTCCGCAAGGCAAATCGACTGTAAGAGCCTAAAGGAGGGAGAATTTGGTTGTTAAACCTGTCTCTCTGGCTTTTTTTAAAAATGTTGAACCTTAATTCTATTTTTAGATATTGCTTCAATATTTCTACTTCCGCTACTGGAAGCCCAAGACTGAGGACAGTAGTAGAAATTCTAATGGAGTGTAGATGAAGGAAAACAAGATGGTTCCAAGGTCAGTTCTCTCTCACTCTAGCAAATGTTAATTGGCTGTAGCATCAGAATCTTTCCATATTCACTATAATGGAGGTTTATTGAGTACTCTTAAACAGGATTACGTTAGGATGTTGAATTGGCATATTTCCATAATTACTGAAGATTACTCTTTATTAGGACTTGCTCCAGCTCCAACTGAAGAATTTTGATTCCTCAATAACCTGAATTCAAAACCTGGTTTTGGGAAAGGAAAACTGATGCTGTCGCAGCTTCCAGTGTCAAAATTCTTTATTTCTTCCTTTTTTTTTTAGGTCAATTTTTGTTCTTTTGTTAATTGGGAAGAAATTCATTACTCGCTCAGAATTTTGCTCTTTTTATTTGATGTTTCCATTTTTTGTAAACTTGGCTCTATGTTTTCAATTTTTAAAAGAAGTTTTTAAATCTATAAGCTTCAATCTTGTGCCGGTATCTTCTTCTTCTTCTTCTTTCAAAATAGAAAGGAAAGGAAAGTCAATTTACTTTAATTTAAGGGCATTTGTACTACACTGTAAAGGAATGTAATGGGATTGAAAAATATAGTAATAGAATAGAAAGGATGGTCATTGACTACCTTTCTAGTGTTTATATGCCTATTGCATGGTGTAAAGAGAAATAATCTCATTCTCTTTGTAGTGTTTACTTATTGAGGGTATATGAGTAAATTTGATATGTATTCCCTTTAATAAGGAACCAATATACAGGGAATGTAATGATTAGTATTCCCCTTCTACATTCCCTATATTGCGTGGAGACTACTAAAATCTTATTCCCTATTTTGTAAGTAAACACATGATTAAGTGGGTAAGAAAATGACTATTCACTTTTCCTTTCACTTTCCCTTTGCATGTTTGCTTGTACCGTTTTGAAGAAAGCATTAAAAGTGAGAAATCTTAGTACATGAGACATGGTAAAAACTATTACGAAAAAGGACGAAATAATCTTAAAGTTAGAACCTAGCAATTAGAAAGACAATGTCATTTCGCAAAAGAAAATGACAACACAAAATATTGTAGCTCAAGGCCAACATACTTGGCCTACAATAAAGTTCGGACTCAAGCTCGTCCACTCAATTTACTCATGAAACCGACTATTTCATGCACTTTTCCAGAAACATGTAATCAAAACCAATGTAGTAATTTTCCCAAAAAAAAACCAATATTACTACACATGAGACGTCAGGTATAGTTTCGGATTTGATTCTAAACGGGCTAAACTCATGCACTGATGTCTCTGTATATTTGGTGCACGGTTAGGATTTGGTTATCGCATTTTTCTCAAGTGCCATTGTTTTAGTGAATGAGTCATTGGCCTAAATAGTCCTTCAACTATTTCGAAGGTGAAGGTTTGATCCCTGCTCTTTTTTTTTTTTTTTTTTTACCGAGAAAACTGTAAACTCTTATTTTTTTAGCCATTACAGTCCTTTCTGTCAAATTCCATTAAATTTCTAACGGAATTTTGCTGAAATAGACTTTTTTGTGAGAAAAAGACTAAAATACTCTCAAATCTCCCAAAAAGTCCCTCTTCCTCTCCTTCCCCCCTCTCTCTCCCCTCTTGTTGTTCTGATTCAGAATCAAAACTAGACCAAGCTTCCGATCTGACCCGGCCCCTTCGCCCCCCCAAATTTCCAAGTCGTCGGCCCCTCGCCCAAGCTTTCGATCTGGTTTGGCCCCCACCCCCCCCCCCCCCTCCCCTAAGTTTCCGATCGCCCCCACCCCCCTCGGAAGCTTTCGACTTGGTTGGGGCCCCCCCACCCCGAGTTTCCGATTGCCCCCCCCCACCCCCACGAAGCTTCCGACCTGGTTGGTCCCCCCCCCCCCCCCAACCCAGTTTTCCAATCGGCCCCTCAATTTGGATAGAAAATTACCTATTTGACCTTTAAAAAACGAGAAACGTACTTCTCATGTGACCAATCCGTTAGTTTTTTGACGGAAAGAACTGTAATGGCCAAAAAATAAGAGTTTACTTGTTATGTTTAGTTTATCATGAAGAAACAATGGAAAGAAGCTCTTGTTATGCATGTTCCTTCTGCATTTTTTCCCCCAAGCAAAAAGTACGTAATGGCAGTGATAAGCAATTTCGCACGCATCTCAACTACTCGTTTTAGTTAAACGTTCATCTAGGATTCTCAATGTGACTTTAACAAGAAACGTAAGTGCTCCAAAGTGCATTTAAAGAATGTGAATTATCAAAAGTTGAAAGTCCTAGCTCATTTTAACTAAGTTGACA
Source organism: Ficus hirta (assembly GCA_038430175.1). Taxonomy (NCBI): domain Eukaryota; kingdom Viridiplantae; phylum Streptophyta; class Magnoliopsida; order Rosales; family Moraceae; genus Ficus; species Ficus hirta. The sequence continues at coordinate 6,304,037 of CM076597.1, forward strand.
CTTCAAAAACATTGCAATTCCTCACGACATCTGGCTCTCTAACAATCATTTTCTTGGGATTTCTTTTAAAAATAAAACTTTAGTTTTTCAGTATCCAGGTTTAGGTGTAACTACTGCAACAAATTAACACCCTATAAGCGGTATTTTCACTATACAGTAAAGCTATACGAAAAATTATACAGCATGACACAGCCAGTACCTGTACCATTAACGATTTCGCCCTTGGATCAAAGTGGTGCCATGATCCGGCAGCAGAAAGGATCCCGGTAGCTGAAAGGACTCCTCAACTGGACCCAAAAGTACTAAATACAAGTTCGTGAATCCAAACATGAATGTCAATAGTACTCACATGTCTCGAGTAATTCTGCCGTTGCTTTGAGGGTGGGAAGCTTAACCCTTGGTGGCTCACCATTGGCATAAGAACCTTGCGGGCTAAACACAATGTAAATTGTTTGATCATTAGAGTCGCTTTCCAGATTATATAGATGCTGCCCCGCGGCATAACCCCCAAGTAGTTGGTATGATCTCTCAGATCGATCCATTGCAATACACATATCATCACCACCTGATTAACCAAAAAAAAAAGTTAATCAATCGCATCATAATCACACTTGAACCAAAACTTATGTACAAGTATCAAAAGTTTCTGAGATCAAGGTCTTAATTTGATCAGGAAAATCTTAAATTTTTAATCAAATCTTTCCATAACTTGTTTACTTAGGTTAATTGCTGCCTTAGCCTTGAACCATTTAGGATGAACATGGATTTCCGAAGTGTGAACTCGAGAATGACAAGAAAAACTAGACGACTTGAAATTTTAGCAACTCTTTGGGTTTCACTTGCTAATCAGCATATTCAGATCAGTAATATAAATTCAAGCACAAATTAAGATAAGTAGTTCATGGAAGTAAATTTATAATAAAAAACAATAAAAAGAACTCACAGGCAGCTAATTCAATCTGGGTCTGGTAAATAAAATCAAGAGTTGCAGAGATCTCTCGCTCGAACTGATGAAAAGGTCCGCTCTTGAAGTCCATCTTTCTTAGCTTGCACACACCTTCTCCGAGCTCCATCATTGCTCCTCTATGATTCTATCCAACAACAACCCAAAATCCAAACACCCAAATTGTTGGAACATAGTACTCTTAGTGGCATGTTCACCCTATTAAGATTTATGAGCGGAAAAGAGAATGCAAGGAAATCAATTTGACGGTCCTATATATTATTATTAAGAGTAATTTGTGAAGAGAATGAATTGGAATTAAAATATATATATATATATAAATTTTTAAAAAAAAACACTGGTAATAATCCCAATTTATTGAAGGATTCAATATAGAACGTTTGTGAAAAAAAGAAAACACTGGTAATAATTAGTGAAGCCAACCTGGCTGAAAAGGTGATGAAATCCAACGGCACACTGAAGAATCCCATGAAGGAGAGTTCTGGAAGGCTCTTCAGCTTTATTCCAGAGAGCTTCGAGGAAGTCATGGCACTTGTAGTACTCCCTCCGGTTGAAAAGCTCCACTGCTTCCTCGAAGCTACAGTTCTCAGCCTCCTCGTCGTCGTCGTCTTCGTCTTCGGAAGCCGAAAACCGGTAGGAAATAGAAAAGGATTTCAAAGGTATTTGCTTCAAGTGAGTCTTTTGGTGTGGAGGAGTAAAGGAGGAGATCATGGTTGGATTGTTAGTTTGCAGAAAATGGCGGGTGAAAGGGGAGAGAGAAAGAGAGAGTTTGAGAGCAGCCATGGATATTGGTTGGATTTTTCCCTTTTTTTTTTTTTTTTTTTTTTTAAGAGGGAAATTCTCACAAGCTTAGCCACAGTTTTTCTGTTATGTTGTTATTGTTCGTGTGGTAGTGGTTAGATTATTCAACCGTCCTATGGGATACATTTTATTTTATTTTATTTTATTTTAGGGAATATACTTTGAGAGTTGATGGGAACTCTTGTGGGGGTTAGACTTCGTCTTCCCATTATAACGTTAGCTTTCGACCGTTTATTAGACGAACGATAAACTCTCGACTTAAATCTATAATATCTTCATATGATTGTGCCGGACCCAACTTACAACATTACTTCGTTCAATCGTGAACAATGATGGTCCGTATAATTGGGCCAGACCCAATTAACGATCTTAATTTATTCCATCATGAATTACGATCGTTCGTATTCGAACGTTGAATCAATCAGTTCGAATATGGTCGGACGTACATCGAATCTAATATAAGCCACGAACGGTGCATTCACAAGAACTAAGCCTTGTTTTCTAAACATCGTTCGTCGCTCGTGCTTGACGAAAGTTACAAGGGGTACTCCCCATAACCGTCAAGCCCATAATCGACAATGACATGTCAGACCTTTTATGAAAACTGACAAACTCATGATTGACAATGACGTCATATCTATAACTGCTAAGTACACGATCTATGATAAGGTTCACTCCAGTAACCGTCAAATCTGGATCATAACTGGCGTTCTAAAATGTGTCTCAAAGGACAACAAGCGAAAACAGCTCACCATCAATTACGGGTTCAGACCCACTGTTCTTCCTCTATAAATAGAGGAAGACCCCCCTTCTGACATGGGGACTTTTGTCTGATTCTTACTTACCCTTACGCTGCCAGAATTCACTCAGAAACTGTAGCTCATTGTATTCAGGAACACTCATATACAGTAAAGAGACCACACTCACAGAGGACGTAGCATACATTTGGTGAACCTCTCTAATTTCGATTCCCAGCATCTACAGTTTGGCGCCCACCGTGGGGCCCTTGGCCATCTTACACCGGAGATTCGTAGACCAATTATGGTAGAAGAACACGAACATCAGGAGGAACTTCCACAGGGAAGCCCTATCAATCACCCAGAAGCCTCAACATCAGGAGGAAACGCCCAAATCGCTAATCTAATGCGATTGGTTGAAGATCTTACACAAAAGCATAATAGCCAACAGAGCCAGATGGAAAGCATCAGCGCAGAGAACCAAGTTCTCAAGAACCAGTTGATGGCTATCAACACACAGGCCACCTACTCCTACTACTACAACCCGTACGTTGGGTATTCAGCAGGGGCGAGCACTGGGGGCTGGCAGCAAGCCACGCCCTACTATCCACAAGGGGCGAGAAACACTGCTCACAGCCCCGTGGCTCCAATGCAACCCCTGTCCACACCAGGAAACACACCAATGGGGAACGAGAGGCGAGCACAGCAGAGACAGCCAGTGAAAGGATCCGATTCCAGAAGACGTACCACTCCAACACAGCATTTGATGCCCGATTTACCACCACCACCTGAAGGTCCCGTTCCACTAGGGACAATGAATGTTGAAGAAATGATGCGAAGCATAATGTATGAGGAAATGAGGACATTAGAAGCGCAGATGGAGCAACGCTTCTCTTCGCAGATACAAAAGGCCACTATTTCAACACCAGGATTCGATGATCTCGCTTGTGGTGTCCGAGAGACGCCCCTTACAAAGCTGATTACCAACACCATCACACCAAAGTTTGGCAGCATTTCCTTTCCAAGGTTTGACGGAATGTCAGACCCCCACGATCATCTACTACAATACAAACATGTCGTACAGTCGACGAACATTCCGACTAATATGCTCGACGACATGATGTGTAAACTTTTCATGCAGAGCTTAAAAGGAGCAGCCCTGAGATGGTTTTACAATCTCCCTCCTGAATCCATTGATTTGTTCGACGAGCTTTCGCTTGAGTTCATGAGAAGTTATTCTGTCCATATTCAGTCCGGAAAAACCACCAAGGATCTATGGGGTGTGATTCAAGGATCGCACGAATCGTTACGCGCTTACATCAAGCATTTCAGCAAAGGGATTTCAGAGATCTCTGGATTGGACGATGGAACAGCGAGAGAAGTACTGAAGAAAGGCTTGAGGCATAAGTCTTTGTTCAAGAACGAGATCTGCGCTAGATATCCACCTGCGATCCAAGACGCCATGCACCGGGTGAAAGGATTTATCGAACTGGAGGAGGAGAACGAGCGAGTCGAGCGCGATATGGCTCGAACGAGGGAAGAAGTAGCGAAAGCTCGCGATGAGCGAGAGAAAACATTTAGACGTGAATGCACACGCCCAGCACGACGAACGGAGCACCGAGAGGAGTGAACTACAAGGCGTGATCACAAGCGTCCATTTTCACCACTCAAATATGCGCTCGGCGTCAACCCGTCAGAGTTGATCGCTCATCTTAAGCGCCAAGACTTCGTTACATGGCCGAAGAAGCTGCCAGAAAATCAGGCCAGAGACACAACGAAGTATTGCGAGTTCCATAAGGATCATGGTCACCAGACCATCGACTGTAGGGTGCTCAGAGCTGAAGTCGCCGAGCTGCTAAAGAAAGGTCACCTTCGTGAGTTCCTCACTGAGAAGGGAAGAGAGACATATGGACTTGGTAACGAGTCCAAGGAACGAAAGATAGTGCAACAGATTGAGGATACGCCTTGACCTCTGCCCGTTCGAAAGACGATTAGCGTAATTTGTAAGGGCTCGACCTATAGCGGAGAGACTGTGACTGCAATCAAGTCTCACAGAAGAAAAGCCATACAGCTGATTGCAACGATCCTCCTTGACGATCCCATTGAACATTTGATCATATTCCACAGTAGTGAGGCAATCAGCCTCAGCCGACCTCACGATGATTCGTTAGTTCTTACTTTGAACGTGTCAAACTGTGAAGTAGGCCGAATTCTTGTCGACAATGGGAGCTTAGCGGACGTTCTTTTCCTCTCGACCTTGAGGGAAATGGAATTGTCTGAGTCGGACATCGAGATTTCAACGACAGTTCTAACAGGTTTTAATGGAGAATCAACCACAGCTGTTGGTAAGATTAAATTTCCTGTTTTTGCAGCAAGAGAGAACAAGATAACCAGTTTTTTAGTTTTGGACTGCCCATCTGCCTACAACATTATATTTGGTAGGCCATGGATTCATGCTATGAAGGTAGTACCATCCACTTACCACCAAAGAATAAGATTTCCTATGAAACGGGGAATAAGGGAGACAAAGGGAAGCCAGGAAGTCGCGCGAACGTGCTACCTCTATTCGATGAAGCTGAAGAAAAGCGAGAGCTTATAGCAATTAGCTTCGAAAGAATCGAACGATAAAGTTTTGCAGGACGTCGAGCAGCTTGATGAAATCCAGATTGATCCAGCGAAGCCAGATCGAGTCATTAGCATTGGCTCCTTGCTCGATGATACAGTCCGCGGTCAATTGGTGAACTTTCTTCGTGACAATCAAGATTGCTTCGCGTGGTCGCACAATGACATACCAGGTATTGACTCGGAAGTGACAACACATCGACTCAATGTCGATCCTAGTCATAAACCTGTCAAGCAGAAAAGGCGAAAGCTCGGGATCGAACGAAATCGGATTGTTAACGAAGAAGTATGGAAGCTAATCGAAGCTGGATTCATAAAGGACGTACAGTACCCAGATTGGCTGGCGAAAGTTGTCATCATCAAAAAGAAGAACGGAAAATGGAGGGTTTGCATCGACTTTACCGATCTAAACAAAGCTTACCCAAAAGACAGCTTTCCGCTGTCACATATCGATCGGTTGGTTGATGCCACCGTAGGCCATGAGTTGCTCTCGTTTATGGATGCATTTTCTGGATACAATCAGATTCTCATGCAACCAAACGATCAGGAGAAGACGACGTTCATTACAGAAAGGGGGATTTATTGCTATAAGGTGATGCCATTTGGGTTGAAGAAGCGACGTATCAAAGGCTCGTCAATGCTATGTTCGCTGATCAACTCGGTCGAACGATGGAGGTTTATATAGATGACATACTGGTCAAATCGCTGAAGGCTGAAGATCATATTAGACACCTGTCAGAATGCTTCTCAGTACTGCGGCAGCACAACATGCGCCTGAACCCAACCAAGTGCTCTTTTGGTATTTCGTCTGGGAAGTTCTTGGGATATATCGTCACGCAGCGAAGCATCGAAGCTAATCCGGACCAGATAAGGTTAATCATGAACATGCCTTCTCCGAGAAACAAACGAGAAATTCAGAAGCTGACCGAATCGCAGCACTGAACAGATTTATCTCCCATTCAACCGACAAATGCCAGCCCTTCTTCAGACTACTCAAAGGGAATAAGAAGTTCGAATGGAACAAACGATGTCAGCAGGCGATCGACGAGCTTAAAAGGTATTTTTCGACCCCTCCGATTCTAGCCAAACCTCTAACTGGGGAGAGTTTGTTTTTATACTTGGCAATAACAGAAGACGCAGTCAGTGCCGTCCTAGTAAGAGATGCAAATGGCGAACAGCCAATTTACTACGTCAGCAAGTCGCTACTTGATGCAGAGACGAGATAACCAGTTGTTGAAAAGTTGGCCCTTGCCCTTGTTACTGCTGCGCGGAAACTGAGACCGTACTTACAGTGTCATTCGATCGTTGTGATGACAACTTACCCCCTGCGAGCCATTCTTCATAATCCAAACTTATCTGGTCGCTTAACAAAGTGGGCGGTCGAGTTGAGTGAATTCGACATCGAGTACCGGGTACGAACCAGCTTGAAATCATAAGTACTTGCCGACTTCATAGCCGAATTGACTCCTGATTCTTCAGCGACGAGCACTCAAGAAGAACTCTGGTGGACACTTATGGTGGATGGAGCATCCAATATCAAAGGATCTAGCGTAGGAGTGTACTGCAAGTCCCCTAATGGTGAGATTATCGAACAATCATTCCGCCTGGGATTCAATGCCTCCAACAATGAAGCTGAATACGAAGCCTTAATCGCTGGGCTAAGGTTGGCAAAGATATTGGGGGCTTGACGTTTGAAAATTTATAGCGACTCGCAGCTCGTTGTGAACTAAGTGCTTGGAGAATACACAGCGAAGGATACAAGAATGGAGGCTTATTTGAACATTGTTTGTTCCCTTGTAAAGCATTTCGAGGAGTATATGATCCAGCAGGTTTCAAGGGACTTGAACACCCAAGCATACGTCGAAGCATTCCTATCGGCTTTTGGAAGAACTGAGCATCAAAGTCGAAGCCACGATCGCGTTAGATGAAGTTGGAGAAGACTGGAGAACGCCCATTGTAGCTTATTTGAAGGAGGGACTGCTACCAGAAGACAAGCAAGAGGCTCGAAAGATCAGAACGAAAACTGTAAGATTTTCATTGATCAACAACGTCCTTTTTCGTCTTTCGTTTAATGGCCCTATGTTCGATGTTTGGACGAGAAAGAAGCTACATACGTGCTGAAGGAAATCCATGAAGGCGAATGTGGGAATCATTCTGGGGGAAGGTCTCTATGCAACAAAGTCAAGCGACAGGGCTATTACTGGCCCGCCATGCTCCAAGACAGCGAAGACTTTGTCAGGCGGTGTGACAAATGCCAAAGACATTCCCCAGTATTCCATCAACCTGCAGAACAACTATCGAGCATTGGATCTCCTTATCCTTTCATGAAGTACTTGATGGACATAGTCGGGCCATTACCAAGAGCGAGCGGTCAACGGAAGTACCTGCTTATACTCACTGATTACTTCACAAAATGGGTCGAAGCGGAGGTGTATGCAGATATAAAGGATTCGGACATTAAAGGCTTCATTTGGAAAAACATAATTTGCAGATTTGGCTTGCCCCAGGAGATAGTCACTGACAATGGATCCCAATTCATTTCGGGCAATTTCAGAAAATTCTGTAAATGTTAGAAAATCGAGCTTAGCTTCTCTACCACGAGGTACCCCCAAGGGAACGAACAGGCTGAAACAACCAATAAGACAATTGTCTAGAATTTGAAGAAGAAACTCGAAGCTCGAAAAGGACGATGGGCGGATGAACTTCATGGTGTTCTATGGGCGTACAGAACAACCCCATGAAGACCGAACGGTGAATCTTCATTCTCACTGACATTCGGTGCGGAAGCTGTTGTCCCAGCACAAATCGGCATCCCTACACTCTGACGACAATTATGCTTTGGAAACGAGGATCAGAACCAAGATATGCTCAACGACAGTCTGGATATTCTTGACGAAAAACGAGATCTAGCCCTAGTTCGCATGGCGAACTATCAGCAATCTGTGGTGAAGTATTACAACTCAAAAGTTCGTCCACGAACTTTCAATGAAGTAGATCTCGTGCTTCGCAAAGTATTCCAGAATACTACTGAACCAAACGCTGGAAAGTTGGGAGCAAACTAGGAAGGTCCTTACAGGATCTCGAAAGTAATCCGCCCGGGTGTTTACCGTCTCGAAACGAACGATGGGGTTGAAGTGCTTCGCAGCTGGAACTCGCATCACCTTCGCGAGTACTACTTGTAATTTTTACAGTTTTTATCAAAACTTGTAATTTCTTGTAAACTTTGTTTTGTAAAGGCTAGATCCATTACAGTGAACGTTCGATGCAAGATCGAACCTGTAGGTCTAAGCCTAAGACTACATCCACCGATTGAACTACGTTCGACTTGATCCCTAAACATTGGGTACGTAGGCAGCTCGTATATGCTTGTACGAGTCCAGTCACAAAAATCAGACAATTTTATTGTACATTGAACTACGTTCGACTTGATCCCTAACATTGAGTACGTAGGCAGCTTGTATACGCTTGTACGAGTCCAGTCACAAAAATCAGACAATTTCATTGTACATCGAATTACGAATGGCTTGATCCCTAAACATTGGGTACGTAGGCAGCTCGTCACATATGAATGAGTGCAGCTACTTATTCTAAGCAAAAACATGTTTTCAAACAAAAAACGCGTGTTCCTCCCATTCAATAACGATTTGTCCAAGTTTAGCTTTGGATATACATTTTTAATTCCTTCGTGTCAATCCAACTGGCACACAATCTTGATGAACATTAACGTAATGGTCAAGGTTTGAAGGTACAACGTTCATCCTTGCGAACTCTATGATTCATTATCGTACGACAAATCATCACATATCGCAGCACGATAATGCTCGATTCGTCATAAAACATTTGACATTTCGCTCATCATTACACAGATAGATGTGAATAAAAATTCAAATTTTTTGACGAATTGATAAATCATCATTGTCTACAATTTAATGTTCAAACAAAAATAAAAATAAAAATAGGACAACTACTATTACATAAATCTACTGCCGCATCTCGCGGTCTTTTGAAGGATTGTCATTAGCAGGGGGCTCGACTCTAGTGGGCTCTTGTTCATTCGACGTTGGCACGGCTACGTCAGCAGGGGCAGATGAACATCCAGCCTCGTCGAGGGTATCCTCATATAACTCGATTTCGTCATCGACGTCAGCGTCGACAAGGAGTCCTTGCTTATACTCCTTTAGCATATCATAAGGAGCCTTAAGGGTTGCCCTCTCGTATGCGTCAACGATACCAGCGACGAGTGCTGAGTCATCAGCTTCTTTCTGCTGTAATGACGCTTCAAGGGTCTTGATTTTGGCCAGCGCCTCATCGTATTTGTCGACCATAACTTTCATCATGTCAATCCCCTCCTTCGAAGATTGAATGATCGTTTGAAGTTCTGTGGTCAGATCATTAGCGCTCGTCTTGACACTTTCGAACTTTCGTTCGATGTCAAGTAGCTTTTCACCACGCTCCCTATCAACCTCCTAAAGCTCTCTAACTAGCTTCTTCTGCTCGACGACTTTGTTGGTTACTCGATAGACCAATCCCATGGCTTGCAGATTACACTGTAGTACAAAGTCACAGTTAGACTACCTTTTTGCAATGATTGTCATGCTGAGACTTGAATTTATATATGAAGTAGACATACCTTCAAACCATCCCATAGTAGTTCGTCGAGGTGGCTTTGAATTCGACCTTCGTTAAGAGCATCGAGATGCCTGTGAAGCCTTTTCCGCCGATGCTGCATTCTCAGCTGCCTTTTGAGCTTTTCTCCTTGCAAGAAGGTCTTTGGGGTTGGGGAATTCCATGTTCATCGTGTCTAAAGCAAGGTCTGCGATTAAAGCCTCTTCGTCAGTAAGCGATTCGATGAACAGCAAAGTACCGAATCTCCTCAATGCCTCTCTGATCACGAACGGCCAATCAACCTACGAAGGAATTCGTTTAATAATACATGTTTTCAGCTCGACGAAGTCCTTCCAAAGACTCTATGCTCGAAGTTTTTTGGGAACATTTATTTCGTCCCACTCACGACTAGGCTGTGCTAACAGCTGCTCGAGCTTCTGTTCGAACAAAAGCGCCTTAGGCGGGGGTTTCTTTAACTCCTTGCCTGCAATACAAATCGAGCCTCCAAATCCTCCATTCCCTACACCATCTACGAAGCCCGATTCCCCACTTCACCTCTCCCCCAAACCACACTCCTCATCTGGCTCCAAGGTGGCCCTGGCTGCTCCTCTATGCTCGGCAACTTCTTCGAGCTCGGCCCCTAGATCCTCACCTCCCACAACACCACCTTCATCCTCCACCCCAACCCCGCCTCCTGAAACCGCCTTTTCGGTCTCTTCTTCCCCTACAACCTGGTCGGGACAGGCTTCAGCATTGCTGCCAATACGAAAGACATCCTGAGAGACCAACAGAAAGTAGCTCGACACCTCTACGCTACGATCACCGAGTTCATGGAGCCCCCACGTTCAAATCTCGGCCCGTTTATATCACTGGTGAGAGCTATGCTGGGAAGTACGTCCCAGCGATCGGGTAATACATCATGCAGAAGAATGACCGGTTTCTGGTTAATCTAAAGGGAGTTGCTATAGGAAACGGCTTGACTGACCCGGTTGTACAAGTGAGGACTCATGCAGAGAATGCTTACTTCTCCGGTTTGATCGACAAGAGGCAATGGAGAGAATTGGAGGAGTTTCAGTCGAAGGCGGTGAGATTGGTGAAAGCCGAGAAGTGGAGAGAGGCCACAAGCGTGAGAAGCAAGGTCTTGGATAGGCTGCAGAACATGACTGGGTTAGCCACATTGTATGACATTACCAAGAATGAACCGTACGGGGATGACATGGTCGAGGAGTTCATGTGAGACGATGGCATTAAGAAGGCGTTGGGAGCGGAGGGAAGTGTCATTTTTGAGAAGTGTAGTCCGGTGGTGAGGAGGTTCATGGATGAGGACTTTGATGAAGAGTACCAGGTACATGGTGGAGTATTTGGTGAAGAGGAGTAACGTTTTGTTGTACCAAGGGAGTTTGGACATGAGGTTTGGTGTTATTTCGAGTGAGGCGTGGATCAAAACGATGAGGTGGGAAGGGATCGAGAGGTTTTTGTCCGCAGAGAGGAAGGTTTGGAGAGTGAACGGAGAGCTTGTTGGTTATTTGTAGAGGTGGGGGAGTTTGAGCAATGTCGTCGTTTCGGGGGCCGGACATTTGGTGCTTCGGACCAGCCGTTGAGATCGCAGGCTATGATTGAAGACTGGGTTTTGGACAGAGGCTATTTTGGGAGTGACCAAGAGAAATATGCCTTAAAAATTGTGTTTAGGAGTTGATATCAAGTGGTCACAAATAAACTCTCATTTAGTAATTGTACTAAGAAATATATATATATATATATATTTTTAAGTTTGTACTTTTCATGTTGTTTGGTCAAAATCTAACCGTTCAGAATTATGTGACAGCGATAAGCTATTTTCATATCCAACCACATGATTCTCCTCCTTGAAATTATTGTTGAACTGTTTTGGTTGATGCAGTGGTTGTATCAGTTTGCGATGCGAATCATTGTGAGCTTTCAAGGTTTTTGTGAATTGAAGGCTCAACCTATAATGACCACTGAAATGAACAAAATGAGCACAGTATACACAGAAAGCAAATGACAAAACTTTACATTATTTGGACACGCCATGTACAAATTATGAGAGTTCTTGCTTCAGTGCCATATGCTCAGTATCAAATTATATACTCTTACAAAAGTCTCTTTGGAATATAATACAACAATGCTGAGCGATTTATTGCAATCTCGAACTTTCTGTTTGAACCGGCATCAGAGGGCAAAATTAAAGCTTTGATCATTCGTAAACAAGTTCAATTACTCAAAATAGTATCCAGAGACCATCAAATCAGGATAAAGTACCAATTGGTTCTCCTGAATCCTGGATTATAAGAATCTGGTTGCAATATGTTCTGCAATTGCCATACTTGAAGTTAAACCGGGTGACTCGATTCCAAAGAGATTAACAAGACCAGTAATCCCATGAATTTCTTCCCCCTGCATAAGTGAGAATCGTATTAGGCCATTTTTATCGATCCAAGTAATTCAGCCAACCAAAATCTGTAGTAATAGCACACTGAAAGCCAAAGACCAAATCAAAACAACCTAAACAAGGAAAACCAGATTGGTCAGTTCATAGTCACCCTGGTAAGCTATATTTCAGTATTATAGAAGATAAAACCCATCACTAGAGCTCCACGTATTATCCGATGAGCGTTAGTTCTTCTTGCCTTCCACAAGAAATGACATATAGAAAAAAAAAAAAAAACAAGGACACAAAATAACCCCCTTCCAACCATATTTTTCCAAAATGTTCAACAAAATTCCAAAAATCTTTCCAGAGGAAAGGAATAAATCTTCAATGCAAGCTACCATTTGTCAATCACAAGAGATTCTTATTTCTGTCTCAACTACCTGTCGCTTAGCTTAAATCTGAAAGGATAATCATCTAATTGTTGTCATTATTATTTTTTTAAACTTACTTTTGTGTCCTCATGCTTGGAAACATGCATTAAATTTCAGTTTTAGAGACATGTCTCAGCATTGAACCACGTTACTATGAGTAAAATTGCTGCAGCAATAAGTAATAAGTTGCCGTAACATTTCCCGGAAAAAAAAAAAAAAAGTTAGCTGCATCACAAAATCGGGAATGCTCTTGCCATCCAATTACAATAGGACAAACAGTTATGTAAGGATTGCACAAGCAGAGAACCACTTTTCACATAAACTTTGTCCCTAGGTTCAGGTGAACGACGCACATGCAATATCTATAGACCCTAGAGTGAGAGCTATATGGATAGAGGGATGCTGACATGGCACACATCTAAGATGAACCAGAGACTGAATGACAAGAATGCATAGGTACGGGCACTATTCAATGTGAATAATTGACATGTATGCAATAACATGATTTAGAGATGAGAACCAGAGAATGTATGACATAAATATTGCTTACGCATGTATGTCTGTCTAATTTATCGCGTTACAACAAACAAATGACCAGTGCTATCAGAAAAATGTTAGTCATAGACCAACATAAATGCTGAAGTTGGATTAACTTGATAACAAGATGAAAATAAATGGAGAAAATATAAATGAAGAAATAAAATACTGTAACCGGGCCAGTTTGGCTGTAATGGAATTCATCAATAATAAAAACTAAACGAATGTAAGCAATATATAGACTGTAATATTTTGTATAAAAAAAGCAAATACTAGTGACGAGGTGAGTACCAGAAGTGAACCAGTTCGAATTGATTTCTTTATATTTTTGCCAATAAAAATTATTGGAAAATGATCGGTCTAAATGAAAATATGGGTATTAAGAGCAATATGGACACTAGAATAAGAGCAGTTGATGTGAAAATACATATATGCAGGAAAGAAAAGGACCAATCTAAACAGAAATAAAAAACCACTGGAGAGTGACTAGTCTGTACAATAGTATGTAAATACTGGAGAAGGAAGAAGTACTTAAACATTGGAGAGTGATCAGTCTGTACAGGAGTGTAGATATTGGAGGATCAGAAATACATAAATACTGGAGGGTGACTAGTATGAGCAGAAATATGTAACTAGAGGGTGACTAGTCTATACTGGAACCTATAGAAATGAGACCAGTTCTAAGCAAAAGCATGTAAATATTCTCTTGGTAACGAACCATGGATGTGACAGATATACCTGTTGCTCACGAAAAAGCGTTGAAAATAGAGTATAACGAATCCAAGTTTCATCACCAAACCAAATATTACTTATTTTTTTTGCTAATACAGATCTTACTCCATGTTTCTTGACGTGTCATCTTTCTCATCATCAATTAGCGTCTTGATCCAATTCATAACTTATTTCAACTGATCATATTGTATAGTGCATGTACCATTGTGTACATGTCATTCATTATTCGGTTCATCTCTTAGATGCATGCTATGTCATCACCCCTATATTCATATACCATCTCTCACTCATTAGGGTCTATAATAATAGCATATATATGTTCCTCTCGAGTCAGGGTACAAACTGCTAGACTTCTGTTACGAGTTAGTTAAGGGAAATAACAGGAATTTTAAGTTGTTAGAGCGAAGTAACGTAACTGACTAGTAGTTGCTAGTTGTTTTTAATAGTTAGAGATGAAATTAGTAGTAAAAATGGGGGGAATCAGTAAGAGAGATGGGCACTAATTTCGGTTTGGAAAAGTCTTGGGGATTCCAAGCAAGGGAGACTGAGTAGTCTCTCGAATTACTACTGTTCTAGGGTTCTTTGTAATCTGCCCTATGGCTAGTTTCTTTAATAAACTGATTCATTCCTTCAGTTTTCATGTGCATTTTGTGTGCTTTTCTTTTGTTTTTTCTCTAGTTCCTACGAAAAGCTAAATGTTCTGTTCGAAGGTGTAAATCTAAAGATACATTTTTCGTCAACACAGAAAACATATCAAAGTTTTTGGGCACTTTCTTGTGCATTTTGTGTGCTATTCTTGTGTTCTCCTCTGGTTCTCATGACAAAATTCATGTTCTGTTGGAAGGTGTAAGTCTCGGGATATATGTTTGGTCAACACATATAGTATATCAAAGTTTAAGGCATAAGAAAAGTGCATAAAGTACCTGTAATACAAAATCAACTGGCGGCTGTCCAGGACCTGAAAGCTTTGGTCGAATTCCTGCATATCCTGGCTGTAGAGAATCATCCTTCAGATTTGGGTAATATTTTCTAATATCCAAGTAAAATAGCTCCGCACGGTTGGCGTGTACAGAATAGTCAAACCTGGGATTAAGGTTTTCTTAAGTTTCTAAGCACGTGTCCAACATCTTTCAATTGTACAGGCATGCTAAGAGAGAACGATTGATTAGAATATGAATGCAATGGCAGAATTCAATAGTTTTCATAATGAAGATGCGCCAGAGTATTTATCGGAGGAGAGTGAGTTGTTTCTTAGGAACACTTCTTAAGTCTTTAATTCTACTTTCCCAAACCCTAAAATACATCTACATGATAGCACCACACCTCTTAAACTTGTCTAAAGCAATACCCTATTGCAGATTACAAGCCATGCACTTTCATATACTCAAAATTGACCTCCAAATGCGTATGTATTTTCCCTTAATTAGCTAAACAGAGATTTTTTTAACTAAACAAAATAAATTTGGTATGTTTTACATTATTCACAGCTATGGATCACGGTATAACGATTTTTAGTTAAATGCAAAGCCATAATAACTAATGGGGTAGAATTCAGCAAGGATAAAGAAAGAGTACTTGTTTAGGAAGCAGGAAATTTCATCTACTCCATCGATCCATTCAACATCAGGACCAAACTTCACCTGACCATCCAAATCCAGGGTAACGTGCACCCCAATGCCGCCCTCTACTGGTATAGGATATATCAAATGTTTGAAAGGAGGAATTTTCATATTTGACAATGTAAAATAGCAGCCACGAGCATAATATGCACATGGAATTACAGCATCGTGAAGGCCATTAACTCTCTTTGCAAGCACAGGGGCACTCAACCCTGCAGAATTTACAACCAGATCAGGAATGAGTATCAGCTCTGGTTGAGATGGAAAGCTCCCATTACAATTTTCGAGACATTTAGTTTCAGAAATATGAAGGCAAATACGATCTTGTTCGAGATGGCCTCCGATAACACTAGTATTATAGGAGAAAGTCGCTCCATTATCTTCAGCTTCCCCCTGGACTCACAAGGGGGTGATACCCTTGTCAGTAACCAATTTTAAATCTAAATGGAAACAAATTGGTAAATTACCGTATCAGCTTTTAATAACGAACGAATTACAAAAAACATATTTGAGAACGTAAATAATAATTACATGTTTAATTAGAGTGAATTTAAAGAAATACATACCACTAAAGACAGCATCAAAGAGTGCGTATCAAGAATCCCAGTGAGAGGTGACAGTATGGCTTTCAAGCACTGCAGTTCAGGTTCCATTCTCATGGCCTCAGAGCCCTCCATCATACGCAAACCAGGAACCCCATTTTCGGTTCCACGAATCATGATGTGATTCAACTTCGGGATCTCTGAAGTACTTGTTGCAACAATGAGCTTACCAATTTGTTTATGGGGAATATTATGTTCAGAGCAGTACGTATATAGCAAATCTCTTCCTCTTCCACAAAAGGTTGCCTGTAGAATGAATTAAATAGATAATTATAGATTTCAACAATCCATTACTTCTTCTTTTTCTCTCCAACGAAACAACCACGAGTCCCAAAATCCATTCGCAAATTCTCTCACCCCTCTGCCAACGTCCACTCTGCCCTCCTATCAAACAAGCTTGGAATCAAACTAATCCTACAGAAGAAAAAAGAAAAATTCTAAAGAAGTAGGAGACTTAATCTTCTAGTAGACTGTATACCAGGCATATAAGCGTCTAGATCTTCTAGTGAAAGCTGAAAACGGTAGAATGATTTTAACAGCTGACTTTCTTACTAATGCAAGAGCTTTTGATTGGAAAAAGAATCATCCATTTGTCTAAGACTATGTTTGGTAGGAGGGATAGAGAGGATGAGGGATGGAAAGAGTTGGAGGGATGGATAATGTGAAGGATAGAGAGGATTGTAAGAATCCCACATGTTGTTTGGTAAGAGACATGGAGAGTTAAAATGATGGACGATAGTATTTTAGTTAATTTAATATATTATCCATTTTAAATTTCTTAAAAAAAAAAAAAAAGAACAAAATTGTCTTTTTAATTGAAAAGAGGATGGAGAATGTGCATCATTCCATTGATAGAATGATGCATTTTAGTGGGCTCAGCCTCTCTCCTCTCCCTCCTCATTTCCTTCCAACCAATCAATGGAAGGAAACTCTCTCTCCAGCTCTCTCCCTCCACCCCTCTCCCACCCTCCCGCCCACCCTCCATCTCTCCCTCCAACCAAACACACCCTAAAGCTAAGTTAAGCCAAATACAAACTAAAAGAAAACTCCAACAAATCATCAAACATAATAAAAAGTAAATGTTAGTCTTAAATCAAACTAATCCTACCCAAAACGCAAACCACCCATGATTCGTGGCAATTTGCAAAATGACCTTATCACTTTCTTAAAAGTTGTCAAAAAGGTTTTATTAACAAAATGACCTCGAACAACCAAGAACGACCGTGCTCGTTCCTATATTAAAGTGAGAGAAGGTTATTTGTTAATTTCAACTTTTGAGATTGTCATTTTGGCAAATATCCATTCCACTTACACTACTAAATTGAAGAAAACCCAAATTAAATTTCAGCTCCCATATTCAAAGCACCAACTTTCAGTTCACCATATAAATATTAGAGTAAGCATTAAAAATTCTTCCATATATATGTTTGTCAAGGGAAAAAAAAAGATGATGAAGAAGAACGAGAAGAAAAGACAGACCTTGAGAGAGTGTGGAGGGTAGTAGATTCCGGCATGTATGACCTCGCTGTTGCGGGAGGAAGTGCCGGTGGCGAAGGTGGGAGCGGAGTCGAGAACGAGAACCTCTCGGCCTCTGAGAGAAAGCTCTCTGGCCACCGCCGCTCCCACCACACCCGCCCCTATCACCACGCATTCAACTCTCTCCTTCGGAACCTCCGCCGTCGACAATGCCCTCGCCCACCGCCATCGGAAATTCCTCCTCGCAACAACGCCTCCAACGGCGCGCTTCAGCATCCTCTTCCTCGACTCGTTCGTTCACTGTTCGGTTCATCAGTCGTTTGTTGCCAAAATGTTGGCATGTTTATAAGTTGAATTGAAATACAATCATTTTTTTTTTAGGAGAACTGCATGTGGATTTTAGTTTTTTTTTTTTTTTTTTAATTATTAAAGTCGTTTGGTTTTTTAAAAATTAATTAAATGTTTTGTTAACTAAAAATAAATAAATAAAAAAGAGTGGTTAGATTGGAGTTGTTGCTCCCTTCAATAAAGGTTAGTTCCGTTTCGATTTTGAGATGAATTTTGGAGGTTGGGTTGAAAATGAAGTTTTGGAGGTTAAGTTGGAAATGTGAGCTAAAACTTGAAATGTGTTCTCGAAAAAAAAAAACAAAATGAATCTTGTTTTATTAGTCTCGTTATTATGAGTATTTTGACCTAAGAATCATCTCGTTTCGATTTGAAAATGAGAAAATAATGAACTTTTAAAATTTGAGTTTACTGTAAACATTTGAAAATGTAAATACTGAAATGTTGTTTTGAATTGATTAAAAATACAAAAAAGAAAAAACATTTAGAGACGTAGTTGTAGGTAGCACCCCAAACAGGCCTGTATAAACATTAGCCTTTTTTTTTTGATAAACTAGTATGGTATCATAATGAGATATTTTTATCAATTGATAGTCAATAACGTCAACATTATTCGACATAATCATCTTCTACAAAAGGGAAACGAAACCCTAGTATCACGAGAAGAACCATCGAAGACCCATGCTACCAAAGAGGTTAAGAAATGCAAAATCACAAAGAATTGGAACTATAGTAGACAGAGCACAACCACGTGGTGTAAACCACAACATAACCACCACCCACAGTGAGCACTCACCCACAAACACCACCCATTCTCAACTCTGTCTTACCGACGTGGTCAAGCCACAAAGTCGCAAAGCCACTAGAAAGACAATATGTCGAGAAAAGACAATGAGAACTTTAGAGAAATGCACACAATCATGATTTGGATCGATTTTTGCCATTAAAAAAAACTTTTGTAAAAAATTCCATAAGATGACATCATATAATGCTAATTAATTAATTAATTAATTAAGTTTAGAATACCAATCATACCCTTAAGTTACCAACTAGTACAAATTAGTACTATATATTGACCAACTAGTTACTGACCGGTAACGCCTTTCGCCGGTTGGTTATTGATCGGCAATCACTTAGTTACTGATTGATAACCAACCGACGGTCGGTAACCAAGTGGTTACCAGTCAGTAACCAAGTGGTTACCCACTAGTAACCAGTCAACATTAGTGACTAACCGATAACCACTTAGTTATCGACTGGAAACTTCTGAATCCATCGGATTTTTCAGATTTAGTCACCGAAATATTAAAACAAACACTAGATTTTACCAACTATCATCAAAATTCAATAAAAATCATAAATCATTTAATCAAAAACCTAAAGTTCAATTTCAAAGAAAATTTTCACCAAAATTTTTTCACATAATAAAAAAGTTTGATATCTGCTGTAGTCGTCGGAATCTTGCCCATGAATCACTCTCTCTTCCTGGCTACAATGATACGTAACTTCTTTCGGTGAGGTCGAGATTGTGGTGGGCCCGAGACAAGGAAAACAAGGAGATCTAACGGTGGAGAAATGGAAGGATCTCAGTGGCTAAAGATAGCTCCCTCCACGAGATCGACGGCGATTTCTCGTGATCCAGCGATTGAACATCAGCGATGGCTGAACAGAGGCACACGATTAGACCTGCAGCGATGCCTCGCATTGGAGCTGTCGCCATCTGAAATTGCCTTTGTCAATCATCGCCTTCACCGCGTTGGAGATCAAGCAAGAAGGATCGAAATCATTAGGCCATGTGCATCTTTGGTTCTTTCATTGTGGAACTTAAGAGTTTCATCTCTATGGATCAGAAATCCAAGGGACAATAGATTGTCGCCGCCGGACTTCGGGGGCCCACACAAAGAAACTCTAGAACAAGAGAGATGGAGAATGTTCTTCAGAATGTGTAAAAAATAGAAAAATTAAGTAATAATTATTATAATGATTTCCTTTCAAACATGAATTATCGTAGTGATTTTCAAGCTCTTTTAAAATAACGGCCAAGCGGATGATGATGATGATGATGATGTTGAGAGTTATTCAAGTTCTGATCTTTTTGAGCTTGATCATCTTGTTGGGATTGGGAGGTATAGAGTGGAACTTCCTGTGTATGAAACTACTAGTCTCAAGACTAATCAATTTTGAAGTTAATTTTGTTCTTGATCCCCAAAAAAAAAAAAAAAGATGTAAGTTATTAATGGTAATGGTTTTATTTTTGGCATTGGATTCGTGAAATGGTTTTTTTTTTTTTTTAATTTATTATTATTCCTTTCTCTATGTTTTTTTGCCTTTGAAAAGTTCAACTACTAGTTGAAGTTTTCTTCCCTTGGTTTGATCCCCAAGTAAAGAAAGGAAATTGACTGAAGTAACCCCTATTATGGCCCTTTGAAAAAGCCATGTGCTTGTGAAACGTGGGACCAAAACCACAGTTATGTACACAATGCTAGTTGCATTTTTCATTTGATTTAATAGTGACCAACTATTGGTGTATTCCACCTGTGAGTCACGGTGTTATCTTCTCTTAACAGTTATTAGGATTGATCTGTTCGTAAATTATATATGTTTTTTATGAGATCCTCCGACGAGATCCCTGAGTTGCAGAATCTTCGAGCCAAGTCCTCTGGTGAGATCCCTGAGTTGCAGATCCTTGGACAAGATCCCTCCGCCTCGCAAGCCACTCCCCTTGCTCGTCGAAGTTCTCCTCCCTCCCCTCGCGCAGCATATAAGATTTTTATTTTTTATTTTTTTCCAATTCTGGCAGAGAAGTTTTAAATTATGTAGCGGTGGTGGTGGGGTGGTCGATGGGGGAGGGGTTGTCAAAATTTAGTTTTTTTTTTTCAATTATTTTGAAATATTTTGTAAATTAATAATTAGGTATGATAGATTCTATGTTTTATTAGTGTATCTTTTTAATCTGAACCGTCCAAAATCAATCGGAGGGTCAAAAATTTTTACCCCATTGACTCAAAATTGTTAAATAATTAATATTAAAATCTATACTTACATTCTCTTAAAAAAAAAAAATACAATTGACTCAAAATATCTAATAAAATTATAGTTGCAATTATAGATTAACGATAATTATATACCTAACATCATCAGAAGGTAAAGAGCTCAATCACTAAATCCAACTTAAAAGAAAAAAATCCTAATAAAATTTCATTTTTTCAAAATGAATGTCGCTAAAATACAAAAATCTTTGGTCATTTTTAAAACGTGAGGGAGTTAAAGGGGCCACTCACACCTCAATTTCTTTTCTTATATTTAAAGCATTTCGAACCTTTTTTTTTTTTTTTTGGTAGAATTAATTTCGGCTCCCGTTGATACTAGAGACAAACACAGCTCATGAACTACTCAAATAATTTCACAACATTAAATGACAATCTCAAATCTCAACCACAAACAACCGATTTTCTGTTTTTACTTGACATTCATGAAGCAACGACGCCGTTAGTGGATAGTGGATAGTGTACTGTCACAACAAACAAGGTAACAAACCAATTTATTTAGCAAAATAACAATAATAAATAAATAAACCATTGTTGCACTGTGTAAGTCGACTCTACATATTTCCAGTCCCCTTGAAAAACAAAAACCAAAAAAAAAAAAAAAAAACATAAAAAAGAAGAAGAAGAAGAAGAAGAAGTAGAGAGATGTGGAGAAATCATTTACTAGGAAACACCAATAGCTAGCCTCTTCTTTCCCTTCAATATTTTGAATCAAAAAAAGTTTCTTTTTTTGGAGTAATCTTTGTGAGGCTGAAGAATGTGGTGGTAGTTGTGAAAGTGGCTTCTTCATTTTGGGCTAAAATGGTACCTAAAATTTGAACCAATTCTTGGGTGTTGTTGTTTCTCTTTCATTCTTTCCGTATTTCCTGTATATTCTACTTTTTATTTATTTTTCTTTTATTAATAGTTTATATATATATATATATATATATATTATTCATTGACTTGGAAGACGTTAAGTTGAAGTTGGCTGGTGGGCTTATTTCTTCAATCTCTGTGTGCAGAATTAGGTCGGGGGCTGTTTGAGATTATTCACGTTTTTGAGCTTAAAATTCCAAAAAGGAAAAAAGAAGAAGAAGAAGAAGAGTTTAAATTAGATGGAAGAGTATAGAGAAGCGTTGGTAAAGCAAGAGGAGAGGAATAAGAATAATAATAGTTATGAAGAAAGCTGCCCAGGTTGCAACATTCGGAAGCTCAAGCACTCCAATCCTGGGATTCCTTTCAAGCATTTGTTCTTTGTTTTTGTTGTTTGCCTTTCTGCAGGTACCCCCTTTTTCCTCCTCCTCCTCCTCCCCTTTCTTTTCATTTTTTTTTTTTTTTTTTTTTTTTGTGCTTTGCTATTATTTTTCCCCCATTTTTTTTTTCTTTGCTATTGTTTTCCCCTATTTTCTCTATCTAACTTTTTTTTTTTTTTGTGCTTTGCTATTAATTTTCCCCCATTTTTTTCTTTGCTATTGTTTTCCCCTATTTTCTCTATCTAACTCTTTTTTTTTTTTTGCCTTGCTTTCTTTTTCTTTTTTAGTTGTTGGGTCTTTTTGTTTGCTTTTCTATTATTTTCTCTTCCCAACTTTTTTTTTTCTTTCTTTCCTTTTTCGGTACAGTACTACTGGTCATAGACTTTTTCTTTTTTTTTTTTTCTTTTTTTAATTTTTTTATCTATTTCTCTAAATTTTAGATTCACTTCGATTTTGTTTCATAAATTTTAAAAATTCTCATTTTATCCATTGAATTTTGAGATTTCAATTAAAAACGATCAGAGAACTTGGCTAATTAGACTTATTAAGCCCATTCTAGTAAGATTTTACTAAAAACAAACGGAAATGACCACATGATTGTACTTAACTCTTTTTTTTAAAATAATTATATAAAAAATCTATTTCTAAATCCTCAATCTAAAATATGTCTGTTTTTTGATAATATTACGTAAATATCCATTAAAAAAACTGCTTTTATTATCCATTTTACCATATTTAATATTATTTTTTCACATTAGATTCATTATTTTTTTTATTTGTTCATCATTTTTGTATTTTTATCTTAATAAAACCTAGTTTTTTATTATAGTGATTGTTTAGTAGTATAATTTAAGTTTTTTTTATAATCATATTTCTTAAGTATGATTTAAATTTTTTAAAAATAATTTTTTTAGTATGATTTAGATTTTTTATGATAATTGTTACATTATTATGATAAATGTTTCTTTATTTTTTATATTATAATTGATATTGTTTTAATATATTGTTTATAAAGCTTTTTTTTGTTTTGATAAAGAGATTGTTTTTAGAGTTTAAATGTGATATGACATTGTTTATTTTTTTATGATAATTACTAGATCATTATGATGTTTTTTTAAATGTGCTATGTTTTTTTCTTTACGATCTTATCCTATCATTATGTGGTTTTTTCTTTATGATAATTAGTATATCATTATGATATCTTCTTTTAATTTTAAAGTGTTTAATTTTTTTTATAATATCATTTTTGAATATATTTACTATCATAATAAATTTTTTTATATGTCATAAAACTAATATCTGTTATAGTTTTTTTAAAAATAATAAATAAAGTAAAATGATCTTTTTTTTTCATTTATAAAAGATTTGCTTAATCTGAAATGTTTTAGATATTTTTTCTTTCCTTTTTATCAATTATTTATTTATTTATTTTCAATTCTTGATGAAGAGTAATGTAATCTTTATAAGTATCAATTTAGATATTCATGTAAGTAAAAGAAAAAATTTACATTTTTTAAATTATAATATTCAATTTAAATATTTATGTAAATAATCCATTTTTTTTCAATTTTTTTAAATGAAATTTTGATAGGAGTAAAGTGAGGTTAAATTTAAAATTCAGGAGATAAAATAAGAGTTTTTAAAATTCAGGATGTAAAGTAGAAGTGATCCTAAAACTCAAAGGTATAGGTGAGAATAGTTTTTTTTTTTAAAATATATATATAATTTTATTTTATTTTTGTAGGTGACAAGTTTGTTTGTTTGTTTGTTTTTTTTTGGGGTATACTGTAGGAAACAAATGTTTGTGGGTTCATAGTGCGATATGAATTTAATATCATTCTTATTATTTCCATAAATCGAAGTAGAGTTAATCACTGCTTATGGGTGAGAGGAAAATTGAATGAGAGTTTTTTTCTTTCCTTTTTTTTTTTCGAACTTCGTGTACCAACTTTTGTTGAAGTTAGGCGGTGCTAAACCAGCATACTATTGGAATATTGGGTGGGACAGTACGTGCATTTTTATTATTATTATCATCATCATCATTATTAGGGCAATTCTATAATGATGTAAGTTTTTTTGACCTTATTAATGGGGTAAAAATTTTGGACCGTTAGATCAACTTTCAATGGTTTAGATTGAAAGTTTACACTAAAATTATTGTAGAATTGAAACACATGATCACACTTGAAATTAAAGGGGAAAAAACAAAACCCCCTCTGTTGCTCATAGTAGAACTGTTGATACTCAAGATGCCGGCCTTCGTTTGGTTGTCGGTGTCGTCGCATCTAAGGAGTTGTCACAGCCAATGGGAGCATTCACGCTGTCGTAACTGTGGGTTGCCCTCAAATCAAGTGGTTGGCAATGGAAGTAAGGAGTCATTGGAAGTGGCAGGGGGAAGGAGAGCCGGTGGCTGTTGCTCCATTACAAACGGCGGTTACTTGCGTTACAAGTAGCTCGGACTGATGCCGACCATCATCTCTAACCCAGCACCACCTGGATCCGACCCAACGATTTGAGCAGGGGCGAAGCCAGAAATCTATTTTAGTAGGGGCGCACATTAAATTTTTTTTCCTAGATAAAATAAATTTTAAATAGGATTATGTGAGAATTTTTAATT
Source organism: Ficus hirta (assembly GCA_038430175.1). Lineage (NCBI taxonomy): Eukaryota > Viridiplantae > Streptophyta > Magnoliopsida > Rosales > Moraceae > Ficus > Ficus hirta. The sequence goes on from CM076597.1 coordinate 6,328,799, forward strand.
TTATTGAGTTTATATGATAATTTTTAATTTTAATGAGGGGTAAAGTAGTAAAAGTATAAATTTTTTTTTTATAAAATGAATTTTAACGGGGATTATGTGATAATTTTTTATTTTTAGTGGGAACAAAATAAGGATTATATGATAATTTTTTAATTTTAGTGGGAACAAAATAATGATTATATGATAATTTTTTAATTTTAGAGGGAGTAAATTGTAAAAATTATAAAATTTTTGAGGTAAAAATAAAATTACAAAAAATTTCAGTGGGGCCCCCTAGCTCCACCTCTGGACGCGAGTGTCCCCAACACCCATGAAATCCACAATCGGAAGCTAGATCTGACGAACCAGCTCCAGTCGGCCGCCACGAAAAGTCCACGGTCCTTCGGAATCAGGCCGGCGAGCCACCGATGGAGAGGGCTCGAAGGCTTGTGCGGCGGAGTGGGCTCGCAGCGGCGACAGAGGCGAGCCCTCTGACGGATCTGGACAATCGGTGAAACCCGTTCTCCTCCATGGCTCCGCCCAAACACCGGCGTAACAGCTTCAAGCGCCTCCACCGAGATCGCGATCAAGATTGAGACCGACTTGCGACGTGGGATTGGCGGTCGACGATCGAGAACGCCGGCGCCATCGCCGTCGACTATGGCGTCGCCGGGAGCGCTCCGGGAGCCGTCACATTAGCTCGATGTAGGTGGCTGCCGGTGGGGAAGGGCTTCCATTTTTCTTTTTCGAAATGTTTTGTAAAATGATAATCTGGTGTGGTAGGTTTTATAATTTCTCGATATATTTTTTTTAATCTGAACCGTCGAAATCAGTGGTATGGTCAAAATTTTTTACCGCAGGATAAAATAGGGTGCTCTCATTGTAGTATTGCACTTATTATTATTATTATTATATTATTATTAAAGTAACGCAAAAATAAAGTATGAGAGAGTAAATTGGTCCATTATTTCAAATCATATGCCAAACAAACGAGGAATGCTAAATGCACTCCGTGTCACAATATGTGCGGTTGATTTCTGTGGGGTCCATGTGGGTCCTATTAGCAGGACTTACCTGTACGAACAGGCTGAGTCGTGCATTCGCAAGTTAGCCTTTCTCAAACATATTAGTATTTTCCAGGACTAGAAATGAATCTAGGAAAAGGGCAGTGTTCATCTTTGCATAAGAAATACATCTATGGCAGTCATGTTCTTGATTCCTTGAATGACATTTTTCTTTAATGATAGAAATGTTTTTGAACTAATAATATTACACATTTATATATATATATACACACATATATAGTAGCAAATTCTTGTTAAACTTTTATTCAGTTTTTTTCCTTTCAATTTTCTCCTTTAGGATGCTTGTATAACCTTAGCGTTGTAAAGGACGAATACAAACAAATAGTGAACCACCAGTTAGCTGACAAGACCTTACTTTCTGTTGGAAACTGGTTGATGTTGTGTACATTATAGTTGCAGAAAATTCTCATTACAAGATAATGCGATTCAAAGATATAACATCGGTTTTAGATTTAGATTGCGTACAGCTTAGATCCCATCATCCCAGAGGAGCTAGTTTCCATTTTCGTGCTGTCAAAGTGCATGAAAAACGCTTCAGCATCAAGTAATAGCTGTTCATGAGCTTACTTGACCAAAATATTAGTTTTTGTGCTATAAATTAATCTTATTCACTGTTACAAAATTAAACATTGGGTTGAGAATTTTCTTATATTTCTATTCTGTTTCCTTGCTAGTGTACCTAATCTCTCTCTCCTGTTAAACATGATGCTGAGACAATCTTTTTCATATCCTGAATGTTTATTTTATCTTCTGCTTTTTCATTTTTTCATTTTTCTTTGTACTGATTTTGTATCATTTGCAACAAGGGAACATAATTGAACCTCATTCATATCCGTTCCTGTACATTTTGAAAGCTTTTTTTTCCGTCTTTCCTCCTTTATTATTATTTGTTTTTCCTAGAAAATTGATATGCCTCCTTTTGGTTTAAAATTTTGCAGCTTTGCCAATATCTTCTCTTTTCCCTTTCCTCTATTTCATGGTGAGTGCATTACTGGGTAAATTACATAAATTTTTTTTTTACTGTTTATTCTCTCTTTACACATAAGCACTGAAGCCGTGGCTAAGACACATTGACTGCTTTTGTTCAAGTATTTTGGACATGATATAAATCTGACCGGCTGAATTTGAAATGAAATTAGCAAGCAACCGTTTTCTAGCCCCATTTTAGAGTACTTTTGTGTTTTTGAATATGATATAATTTTAAAGCTATTTGTTTGATGGTTCTGAGTCGTATCATTTGCTACTGTGATCCTTGGATATGTTTTCTGTATTGAATTGGTGCATTCTTTCAAGTTTTGCAGATAAGGGATTTCCGTATTGCCAAAACGGATGAAGATATCGGTTTCTATGCTGGTTTCGTGGGTGAGATTGCATTCCACAAAATGGCAACGGTTGTGTATTTAAAATAAAGTAGGCCGGTTTGAGATTTTGGTCTTAATGATATTTGTTCACTGTTGTTCTTTGAAGGATCTGCATTTATGTTTGGGAGATTTTTGACTTCTGTTCTTTGGGGAATGATAGCTGATCGATATGGTCGTAAACCTGTAGTAATGTTTGGCACAGTCATAATGTTAGTACTTCCGAGAGCTCTTACCTTTGTTGTAATTGTGACGTTTTTGCATCTTGATGCACTTTATCAAATTTCCATCCCTGCTCCGTGTATGTTTTTGTTTTGGATTTTGGTTTTTGGTTTTTTTTTTTTAAATAATTTTTAATTTTTTTTTTAAATTTTTTATTTTTATGATAATGAGGATAAGGAAGCTATTGATTATCATCTCAGGGTAATTTTCAACACACTTTTTGGACTCAGTACAAACTTTTGGATGGCACTTTCTACAAGGTTTCTACTTGGAAGTTTGTGTGGTATACTCGGCCCAATGAGGGTACGTCTCTAGTTTTTGCTAGTTGAATGGATGGCTTGCGGTTTATTGCATGATTTTTTCTCTGCAGTAATGAAACTCAACCGATAAGTTATGCTATTTTTTAGGCATATGCTTCAGAAATTTGCCGTAAGGAATATCAAGCTTTGGGAATGTCAATAGTAAGAACCTTTGTCCCTTCCGTTCGTTTTAGTTATTCCTTGTGATAAGTGATTTAAAAGGAAGAGTAATTATATAGATAAGCACAGCATGGGGACTCGGATTAATCATTGGTCCGGCTCTTGGAGGTTACCTTGCACAGGTAATGTGTTTATACGTGTAGAAATATGTTTCATGTAAAATTTGAAGTTGTTTTTCTTTTTTATATTGTCTTTTGCCGATCTTGTTTGGTAGCCTGCAGAGAAGTTTCCAAATGTATTTTCCCAGGAATCTCTGTTTGGGAGGTAAGCCATGATCTTTCTGTTTTCCGTTTCCATAGTTTCATGTCCTCTTTCTACCACATCTCATTTGTGCTTTTGGTTTTGAATTTCGTGTAAACAGGTTTCCGTACTTGTTACCTTGCTTGTTGATATCGATCTTTGCACTTGGTGTAACTTTTATGTGCTGTTGGCTGCCGGTATGTTGAGATATCCATCTTATAAAACTTTTATCATTTCACAATGTACCATGTTAAAAGTACGGCAATTACAATGGTCACTTGAATCTGATACAGTCAGTATCTTTTAGGTCTAGGAAACTTTATTTTTCCCCATCCCCATGAAGGTAATAGTTAAAGGAGCCGATAGATTCTACTCAGTTGAGTTAATTGACCTTGTTCCTCTTTCACATTAATTTATATTTGTTTCTCACCTTCGAGTCGCGGTCCGTTCTGTAATGAATTACTCAAAATCGAAGCATACTTGATATGCTAATTTTCCTACAATCTAAGTAAAAAATCTGAAGGTAAATCCAAATATCAGAATATCGACAATCTTAGCAAGTTAAAGATGTCTTGCTACTTACATGTGAGTTATGAAATAATAGACTTCCTTGCTATTTGACTTGTGTGATGATGTCCAAGGTAGATTAGACGACGTGGTGAAAAGAAAACTGAAAAGAAAAGAGAGTGAAATTTATGATTCTTTCTTTTGAAAAAATGAGTGAGATAAGTAAAAAGCGTCTAGAACATAGAGTAAGGAGTCCTCCAAAAGCAACGTCAAAAAAGAGAAGAAGGAACATGCATGTTATTAAAAAGTTATATTTTCATATGTTGTGCCGCTTGGCTTTGGACAATATATACATGCAACATCTCTTCTCTTTGTATTGTATTCATGTGCTGCTTTTTTCTCACCTATATGGTACTTTCCCGGTGTCAAAATAAGGATATGAAATACTATCCTGCTTCGATGCTTACCATGTTTGTTATGATTGTCGGCTTTAGGAAACACTTCACTTTCATGCTAAAAAGGAAGAAGGGCATGAAGAATTTTGCAGTTCATCCGAGACCACCACATATGGGACTGATCGGAAAGAAAATTTGCAAGATTCTGAGGAAACCTGTCCAACATCTCAACAAAGTCTTCTTAAGAACCGGCCACTATTGTCGTCTATTATAGTATATTGTGTTTTCCAGCTTCATGACATGGCTTACTCCGAGGTAATAAAACCTTTTATTTCCATTTAACTCTATTGAATGTTCAGAATCTTCTACGGTTCTTGTTTTCTCATTTCCTGGATACTCTTTTTCAGATTTTTCCACTATGGGCTGTTAGTCCTAAGGACCACGGCGGTTTAAACTACTCAAGTTCGGAGGTTGGTGAGGTTCTTGCAATTTCAGGTACACGACAATAAATGTTACATATTCACCAAAATGCTGTCGGTGGTATTTGGTTTTGTTTCCAAGCGTTTTTGGAAATGTTTCTGCACTTGTTTTCTCATTTCCGTTTTCAGTCTTAAGGGCTATAAAACTGAACATATATTTTCAGAAACATACCCAAACCCAAGTCACCTTTTTCTTATTCCCAAATCAATCTCTCTGAAAACATAACCAATCACAATTTCAAAAACAATCTCACTACAGTATTCTCATTTCTATTTTCATAGCAAAACCAAAATCATTTCTGAAACAAATGAAAACAACACCAAATACCACCATCTTTTCCTTGTTTTGGGTGACCTTTCAATAGAGGATAGACATTCTGTCTTTACACAGGTTCCTTTTTATTTTTTGTATTTTTATTTTGATTGATCTCATTTTAAAACCTTATTTTAAAAAGAAACAATTACGAACAGGAACGTAATAATTTGATGACTAAATAACTTAGATAGTCATGCAAAACATCAACAAACGGAAACATACATTTTCAATCTCTTGGAGCAAAGGTTAAGGAGCTACCTAGCCCAAGACCATTGATTTGCGGAATCTGGATGAGACGATTTAGTAAAACCAGGAGGAAATATCACAAAAGCAGCTAATGTTTTCTTCTGGAGATTAGCTTCTCCTCTCATATTTTGTATGTACTTGACATTTACCTTTAAAACAGTTTAGTTTCTAATAGGAAAAGAAAAACGGAAAAAAGAAATCTAATATTCCAAGTTCTAAAGCTGTATATTTACGAATAAAACTTCATCCTCTGTACGTACACTGACATATGACAACAGCATATCTTCTTACAAATTCCAAATGCTGATTTTCTCCGAAAATCTTCTAGGATTTGGTCTGCTACTCTTTCAGTTAATTGGGTACCCGTGGATGGAGAAGACATTTGGGCCTGTAGTGTTGTCTCGAATTGGTGCGGTATGCTTATTAACATTATTCGACTGGTTGAATTCTTTGCCATCAATTTTGTTAAGGAATTTATTCTTAATTAAGTTCTTGGTTTCATGTTAAGGTTGTTACAATAGCATTGCTGTCAAGTTATCCTTTTATAGCGATGTTATCTGGAGTCACCCTCACACTAATGATTAATTGTGCATCTCTGCTGAAGAACGTGCTATCAGTAAGTGTGCCCACGAACTGAAAAACTTCTAGTTTTCATTGTTTGCCTATGGTTATAATGTTGGACGCATTGCTCTTTTGTGAGATCGGATTATCCATAACTGCATCTTTAGTGAAGAAAATGGTCACTTCTGTTCTTATGCAAAAGAAATTTGGTTATCTTAGCTGCTTAGTTCTAAATAGCACAGAATAATTTCAGACTTGATTTCTATGTTTGTCTTTTACGTATCACCAGGTTTGCATTACTACAGGATTGTTTCTACTGCAAAATAGAGCTGTGGTAATACATTCGTCTGCCTTTCTTCTATGTAATAAATATTTTCGGTTTAATCCGACACTCCCTCATCTTCGCTGACGTTGTTTTTATCAACTGCATCTCTAATACTGACGTACAAAAGACCCAAAGGCAAAGAGGAGCGGCAAATGGCATAGCCATGTCTGCCATGTCTCTGTTCAAAGCAATCGGTCCGGCTGGTGGAGGTGCAATGTACGTGTTATCATGAATAAACTTTTTGCTTTTATTTTTCCTTTTGTTCGAACTTTGAAGCTGTTAACTTTGCATTTGCACTACCTTCTAAACATTTTTTGGAAAGCCTAATTTATATATCATTTTTCTAGCCACAAAGTAAGAAGGAACCATTAGTCTCTTTCTCTTTTGTACAAGCGGATTAATCTGTTTAACCAACCAATAGTATGATTTTAACGGCAGTTATCAGGGATTTCCAGGTGAATTTGTCCTAGATAAAGTTTACATGATCATGCAATTATTCTGTGAATCTTTTGATGTCCTTGATATGGTACAACACGTTTTAGTTAACCACTTCTTCTTACTGCATTTCCTTATTTTTAATCTAAAATGCTCTTAAAATGTCCGAGAATGTGCATCAACCACAACTCTAGTTCCTTAACTGTTCTTCTAAATTGTACTTTGCTACCCTGATCAGCTTTTCACCAGTCAGTTTCTCAACTTAATTATAATTCAGTAACAGTACCCGTATTCCTCAACAATAGTGAGAAGATAATGATCTATTCCTCAACTAAAAACCAATTCGGTCATTTACATGATGTAGAATAGCTAATATCGTCTCAGAACAGTACCCACATTCTTTTATAATTCAGGAACTTTAATTATATATTTTCTGTCTTGATTATTTGCAGGTTTTCTTGGGCTCAAAAGCGTCGAAATGCATCCTATCTTCCTGGTAATGTCATTCTAATTTGTTGTGTTCACTGCACATATATCATAATCTTCTCACTTTAGTTTAGTTTAGTTTATTTTTTGCTTTCTGTTTTTTCCCTTCTGATATGATTTATTCCCAGTTTCTTATTCTACTTGTTTACTAGTTTTATGTCCTCCCCCCCCCCCCACAACTCCATGTAGCAATTTATTTAAAAGCATGGCAAATCAAGATGATACACACAGCAAGTTTAGATGAAGAGCGAAAAATAATCCTATGAAAAGAGTCCTCATAGAGTATCCAACCAGTGACGTAGCTAGAGAAGGCCTTTTTGTTGGGGGGGGGGGGGGGGGGCGGGGGGGCGCCCACTTAAGCCCCCCTCAACTTTTCTTTTTTCAAAAAATACCCTACTATTTTGAATAAAATTTCATAATAGCCCCCCTAAATATGAAAACTTGCATATAATCTCTTCTAATTATCATTGTATAGTATTAGCCCCCCCCCCCCCCCAATGAAAATGTCTGGCTTCGTCATTGAATCCAACTATAGAATAGAAAACCGGACCTTCGTAAACTATGGAACCAACAATTATTATTATTTTCAATTTTCATGTAGTTTTGCAATAGTCTTTCTAAAGCCTAGCTTGCATGTTCATAATGGATGTTTTGATTGATTTGCAGGTGATCATATGGTTTTCTTCATTCTGAATGTTGTTGAGGTCATTGCTCTGATAATGACCTTCAAACCTTTTCTAGCTCTACCTGATAACTTTTTGTAGCTCCATTTTCATTTTTTCTTATGTCCTCTCTCTCTCTCTCTCTCCCCCCAAAAGTTTTAGATGGTCTAACTGGTTAATTAGAACTGCCCTAATACATTTTTTTTTCTCAGTTATTCGTTTATGTTTGTGTCATTTCAATGAGAGAATTTGGAAATTTTAGTTTATTTTAGTTATTTATTTTAGTTTATTTTTTTGTGAACATTGTTATTAGAATGGAAAAAGATTTTATTTAATCAGAGTCAAAAGACTCGATAACGATATCCGAAATACATGGTGGAACCTCCTTTAACCGGGGTTGGTCACAATCACAAACAAGGGAAAAAGTACTACGCGTTAGTGTGGGCTTGCCTTTTTTATACGGAGAAACATGGCAACAAGAGCCGCCACGAAATAAATCTAACAACTTGGAAACGTCATCGGCAATAGTGTTGGTTTAGAAAATCATTGTAGCGGAAAATATGCAGAAAGATTGTAGACTATCTAATCTGTATAATGCAAATTTTCGTAAAAGTTTTATCAGTACTTTGTTGACATATTGATTTAATATATAATACATGCATGAAATAAGAATATTACCGTCATTTGATTAGGTCAATAAAGATCCAAGATACTTTAGGTCATTCACGTCTAATCTCAGTAGGTACTATTTTAACATATGTGTGGGCGACTTTAATAATGTGTTATGATCACTGGTGCAAAAAAGCCAAACCTAAAAATAATATTATCCATTGCATTTTTTACTTTTCTCATGTGTTGAGAATTAAAAACAAGGCTTTTTTGCACTAGTGCATCCTGAACTTATCGCATAGTAACAATTTATATTCTGATCATTTAATTTTGGTAATTTGCTTCATAAACTTATAAATTTGTAGCAATTTACCTCTTATTGCTTATAATGTTAGTCTTTTGAAGGAAATTGATATGTGAATTTGTACATAAGTCGTTAACTAATGACATGAATGCCATTTTTATCTATTTCAACTCAAATTTATTTAAATTAAGATCTTTAGTTAAGTATTATTAAAGTAGAAAACTTTCAATTAACTTTATTTTAAATATAAATTTGGGTTAATCTTGATTATAAAGGACCTTTTATACTCTTTATTAATAACCTATATAAGTCAAGTGTCAATTTTTTTTAAAAAAAAAATCACATTGTAATCAATAAGAGGTAAATTGCTACAAATTTATAAGTTCAGTGCACAAATGTAACCACCCATGCCTCCTAAAGGTATAAGACTTTTTGGGGTGAGCCCAAAAGCAAAATCGTAGGGGCAATGGTGATTGAGCATATCGGCAACATGGCATGCAAGTTAGATTTGCCACGGGAGATGGCATCTATCCACAATGTATTTCTTGTCTCGATGTTGAAGAAGTTTGTATAGATCCATCTCACATCATCCAACCGCCATCGATTCAAATTCAAGAGGATATGAGTTACGAAGAGAAACCGGTCGAGATTCTGGATCGAAAGACGAAGACCTTGAGGAGCAAAAAGATTCCCTTAGTAAAAGTTCTTTGACAGAATCATAAGATAGAGGAAGCTACGTGGGAGCGAGAAGATGCTATGAGAATGTATTACCCGAAATTATTTTAAGTTTTGAGGACGAAACTTTTGTAAGGTAAGATGTAGCAATGGAGAAGTTTTGAGCAGAAGCGGGATGATATGTGATGGGAAAATGGGAGACGAGATTATGGGATGAACACTTTTAATTTCAAATAAAGTTATGGGACTTTGGTTTATTATTATTATTTTGATTGAAGGATTAATATGGGTTTTCTTAAATTTTATCTCGTGATATGGTTTTAAAAATTTATATTAATTACGAAAGTTTATATTATATTGTAAGTATATTTTTATATTCCAAATTGTGATTTGACATTACATTATTCTTATTTTAATTGTTTTGAACTTTGTTAAATTGTTAGGGCGCTTAATAAAGGAGTAAGAAAGCAACGCAATTCTGAAACAATGATCGATACTCCTCGATGTCTTCTACAAGAAGGTCATGTTGAATGCGGTTTTTTTATTTTAGTCTTTATGTGGGAAATAATCTTGACTCTTGATGAACTATCCTTACCTCAAACTAAGGATTTTTATACTAATATTGAGATGAATTTAGTAAGGTAAGAGCGGGCTAATTTTGTAATGCGGTTCATTCAATATAGTTAGGAGATAATCTAGAAATTTTGTAATGTAGTGTATGTTTTTGTAATAATTGTTGTACATTGTGATACAATGTTAATTACTGATTAGCTATTATTTCAATATGGGTTGTGCAATGGATAACACATGGGATTTGTCATCTGTGGGAAATCGCAGAAATTAAAAAAAAAATTTCATTCAAAACTTTTCACGATCGTTTTAAACAGTTTTTAGAAAAAACCGTCGTGTTATGTTAATATTCCACAATGATTTTCAGTAAAAACTGTCATGGAAACTCCTTCTCTACTCTATATTTGGTGCTTGTTTTATTAATTTCACGAAGGTTAAAAAACTGTCCTCGTATATCCATTTCTGGTAAAATAAACTGTCGTGCAGAGTTAGAAGGATTGTCTGATGTGTCATTCCCCTTGACAGGGTTGAACACAAATCAGATTGAAGTTTTATCTTTTCATCCTTGTGCTCAGGTTCCAGAACATGGTGTGGATAAGCATTCTTTGATGTTTTCCCCGCCTTTAGGTAACTTTGTTTTAATGCGTTATCAAGCAACATGTAGAGTTGGACCTCCGATCGAGGGATTTTACCAGTTGTCAATGGTTTCTGAAGACAAAGGTGCATTTTTGTTCAAATTGCGGCTTTTGGAAGGTTACAAGTCACCCCTGACAATGGAGTTCTGTACTGTCGCAATGCCCTTCCCAAGGAGAAGAATCATATCCTTTGACGGGACTCCTTCAATCAGAACAGTTTCAACTACAGAGCATTCAGTTGAATGGAAAATCTTAACAAGCGGGCGGGGCCTCAGCGGGAAAAGCATCGAGGCAACTTTTCCTGGAACAGTGCAGTTTGTGCCTTGGCAAATTCAAAGATTGCCTTCTAATTTAGCCTCTGGAAGCACAGCTGATGAAGATAGTGATATCGAGACAGATGGTTCTAGTGTATGCTTTAAATTAGAAAGTTCCAAAGAGACAAGAAAGTGAGAAAAAAAAAAAAAAAAAAGATTCCCATTAACCCTTCATTCTCATGATCAATCACTACTACAACAGAACTTCCTTCTTGGTCTCATCACAAAAGACTAGAAATCTCAAAATCAATTTCCAAACACCACCCAATTGATGCATAATCTCCATCTTCACTTCTATCACTACCTCCAAAATCCAAATCCAATGGACTCAACAACTGCCTCTAAGCTCTTTATTTTCCTCCTAGCTATTACTTCTCTCCACCACATTCTCTTCGACCACTTCTCACCTCCTCCCCAAAGAAGCCCTCTTCACAGCCTCAGGTTATCTCCCACTCACCCCCACCACCATTAACACCCACCTCCAAATCCTCCATTCCCTACACCTACTACAAAGCCCGATTCCCCACTTCACCTCTCCCCCAAACCCCACTCCTCATCTGGCTCCAAGGCGGCCCTGGCTGCTCCTCCATGCTCGGCAACTTCTTCGAGCTCGGCCCCTAGATCCTCACCTCCCACAACACCACCTTCTCCCTCCACCCCAACCCCGCCTCCTGGAACCGTCTTTTCGGTGTCCTCTTCCCCTACAACCCGGTCGGGACACGCTTCAGCATTGCTGCCAATACCAAAGACATCCCGAGAGACCAACAGAAAGTAGCTCAACACCTCTACGCGGCGATCACCGAGTTCACGGAGCTGAACCCCACGTTCAAATCTTGGCCCGTTTATATCACTGGTGAGAGCTATGCTGGGAAGTACGTCCCAGCGATCGGGTAATACATCATGTAGAAGAATGACCGCTTTTTGGTTAATCTAAAGGGAGTTGCTATAGGAAACGGCTTGACTGACTCGGTTGTACAAGTGGGGACTCATGCAGAGAATGCTTACTTCTCCGGTTTGATCAATAAGAGACAATGGACAGAATTGGAGGAGCTTCAATTGGAGGCGGTGAGATTGGTGAAAGCCGAGAAGTGGAGAGAGGCCACGAGTGTGAGAAGCAAGGTCTTGGATAGGCTGCAGAACATGACTGGCTTAGCCACATTGTACGACATCACCAAGAATGAACCGTACAGGGATGACCTGGTTGAGGAGTTCTTGCGAGACGATGGCGTTACGAAGGTGTTGGGAGTGGATGGGAGTGTCGTTTTCGAGAAGTGTAGTCGGGTGGTGAGGAGGGTCATGGTTGAGGACTTTGATGAAGATTGCCAGGTACATGGTGGAGTATTTGGTGAAGAAGAGTAAGGTTTTGTCGTACCAAGGGAGTTTGGACATGAGGTTTGGTGTCATTTCAAGTGAGGCGTGGATCAAAACGATGAGGTGGGAAGGGATCAAGAGGCTTTTGTCCGCAGAGAGGAAGGTCTGGAGCGTGAATGGAGAGCTTGCTGGTTATTTGCAGAGGTGGGGGAATTTGAGCAATGTCATCGTTTTGGGGGCCGGACATTTGGTGCTTCGGACCAGCCGTTGAGATCACAGGCTATGATTGAAGACTGGGTTTTGGACAGAGGCCATTTTGGGAGTGACCAAGAGGAATATGCCTTAAAAAATTTGTGTTTAGGAGTTGATGTCAAGTGATGTCACAAATAAACTCTCATTTAGTAATTGTTGTATTAAGAAATATACATATATATATATATATATTTATATTTTAGTTTGTACTTTTCATGTTGCTTGGTCAAAATCTAACCGTTCAGAATTATGTGACAGCGATATGCTATTTTCATATCCAACCACATGATTCTCCTCCTTGAAGTTATTGTTGAGCTGTTTTGGTTGATGTAGTGTTGTATCAGTTTGCGACGCGAATCATTGTGAGCTTTCAAGGTTTTTGTGAATTGAAGGCTCAACCTATAATGACCACTGAAATGAACAAAATGAGCACAGTATACACAGAAAGCAAATGACAAAACTTTACATTATTTAGACACGCCATGTACAAATTATGAGAGTTCTTGCTTCAGTGCCATATGCTCAGTATCAAATTTTTTACACTTACAACAGTGTCTCTTTGGAATATAATACAACAATGCTGAGCGATTTATTGCAATCTCGAACTTTCTGTTTGAACCGGCATCAAAGGGTGAAATTCAAGCTTTGATCATTCGTAAACAAGTTCAATTACTCAGAATAGTATCCAGAGACCATCAAATCAGGATTAAGTACCAATTGGTTCTCCTGAATCCCGGATTATAAGAATCTGGTTGCAATATGTTCTGCAATTGCCATACTTGAAGTTAAACCGGGTGACTCAATTCCAAAGAGACTGACAAGACCAGTAATCCCATGAATTTCTTCCCACTGCATAAGTGAGAGCCGTATTAGGCCATTTCTATCGATCCAAGTAATTCAGCCAACCAAAATCTGTAGTAATAGCACACTGAAAGCCAAAGACCAAATCAAAACAGCCTAAACAAGGAAAACCAGATTGGTCAGTTCATAGTCACACTGGTAAGCTATATTTCAGTGTTATAGAAGATAAAACCCAGTACTAGAGCTCCACGTATTATCTGATGAGCGTTAGTTCTTCTTGCCTTCCACAAGAAATGACATATAGAAAAAAAACAAGGACACAAAATAACCCCCTCCCAACCATATTTTTCCAAAATGTTCAAGAAAATTCCAAAAATCTTTCCATAAGAAAGGAATAAATCTTCAATGCAAGCTACCATTTTTCAATCACAAGAGATTCTTATTTCTTTCTCAACTACCTGTCGCTTAGCTTAAATCTGAAAGGATCATCATCTCATAGTTGTCATTATTATTTTTTAAAACTTCTTTTGTGTCCTCATGCTTGGAGACAAGCATAAAATTTCAGTTTTAGAGACATGTCTCAGCATTGAACCACGTTACTATGACTAAAATTGCTGCAGCAATAAGTCATAAGTTGCGGTAACATTTCCCCGAGAAAAAAAAAAAAAAAAAAAAAAAAGAAGAAGAAGAAGAAGAAGAAAGAAGAAGAAAGAAAAAAGTCAGCTGCATCATGAAATCGGGAATGCTCTTGCCATCCAATTACAATAGGACAAACAGTTATTATGTAAGGATTGCACAAGCAGAGAAAACCACTTTGCACATAAACTTTGTCCCTAGGTTCAGGTGAATGACGCACATGCAATATTTATAGACCCTAAAGTGAGAGCTATATGGATATAGGGGTACTGACATGGCACACATCTAAGACGAACCAGAGACTGAACCACAAGAATGCATAGGTACAGGCACTATTCAATGTGAATAATTGACATGTATGCAGTGATGCGGGCATTGTATAACATGATTTAAAGATGAGAACCAGAGAATGTCTGTCTAATGGTTAACATAAATATTGCTTACGCATGTATGTCTCTCTAATCTATCGCGTTACAAAAAACAAATGACCAGTGTTATCAGAAAAATGTTAGTCATAGACCAACATAAATGCTGAAGTTGTATTAACTTGATAACAAGATGAAAATAAATGGAGAAAATATAAATGAAGAAATAAAATACTGTAACTGGGCCAGTTTGGCTGTAATGGAATTCATCAATAATAAAAACTAAACGAATGTAAGCAATATATAGACTGTAACAGTGTTTATAAAAAATAAAAAATAAAAAATAAAAATAAAAAAAAGCAAATACTAGTGACGAGGTGAGTACCAGAAGTGAACCAGTTTGACTTGATTTCTTTATATTTTTGCCAATAAAATTATTGGAAAATGATCGGTCTAAATGAAAATATGGGTATCAAGAGCAATATGAACACTAGAATAAGAGCAGTTGATATGAAAATACATATATGCAGGAAAGAAAAGGACCAATCTAAACAGAAATAAAAAAACCACTGGAGAGTGACTGGTCTGTACAATGGTATATAAATACTGGAGAAGGAAGAAGTACGTAAACATTGGAGAGTGATCAGTCTGTACAGGAGTGTAGATACTGGAGGATCAGAAATATATAAATACTGGAGGGTGACTAGTATGAGCAGAAATATGTAACTAGAGGGTGACTAGTCTATACTGGAACCTAAAGAAATAAGACCAGTTCTAAGCAAAAGCATGTAAATATTCTCTTAGTGACGAACCATGCATGTGACAGATATACCTGTTGCTCACGAAAAAGCATTGAAAATAGAGTATAATGAATCCAAGTTTCATCACCAAACCAAATATTACTTTTTTTTTTGCTAATACAGGTCTTACTCCATGTTTCATGATGTGGCATCTTTCTCATCATCAATTAGCGTCTTGATCCAATTCAAAACTTATTTCAACTGATCATATTGTATAGTGCATGTACCATTGTGTACATGTCATTCATTCTTCGGTTCATCTCTTAGATGCATGCTATGTCAGCACCCCTATATTCATATACCATCTCTCACTCATTAGGGTGTATAATAAGAGCATAATTATGTTCCTCTCAAGTCGTGGTACAAACTGCTAGACTTCTGTTACGAGTTAGTTAAGGGAAATAATAGGAATTTTAAGTTGTTAGAGCGAAGTATGGTAACTGACTAGTAGTTGCTAGCTGTTTTTACTAGTTAGAGACGGAATTAGTAGTAAAAATGGGGGGAATCAGTAAGAGAGATGGGCACTAATTTCGGTTGGGAAAAGTCTTGGAGATTCCAAGCAAGGGAGACTGAGTAGTCTCTTGAATTACTACTGTTCTAGGGTTCTTTGTAATCTGCCCTATGGCTAGTTTCTTTAATTAACTGATTCATTCCTTCAGTTTTCATGTGCATTTTGTGTGCTATTCTTGTGTTTATCCTCTAGTTCCTACGAAAAACTTAATGTTCTGTTCAAAGGTGTAAATCTCAAGATTCATTTTTCGTCAATGCAGATAACATATCAAAGTTTCTAGGCACTTTCTTGTGCATTTTGTGTGCTATTCTTGTGTTCTTCTCTGGTTCTCATGACAAAATTCATGTTCTGTTGGAAGGTGTAAGTCTCGGGATATATGTTTGGTCAACACATATAGTACATCAAAGTTTAAGGCATAAGAAAAGTGCAAAAAGTATTTGTATTACAAAATCAACTGGGAGCTGTCCAGGACCTGAAAGCTTTGGTCGAATTCCTGCATATCCTGGCTGTAGAGAATCATCCTTCAGATTTGGGTAATACTTTCTAATATCCAAGTAAAATAGCTCCGCACGGTTGGTGTGTACAGATTAGTCAAACCTGGGATTAAGGTTTTCTTAAGTTTCTAAGCACGTGTCCAACATCTTTCAATTGTACAGGCATGCTAAGAAAGAACAATTGATTAGAATATGAATGCAATGGCAGAATTCAATAGTTTTCATAATGAAGATGCACCAGAGTATTTATTGGAGGATAGTGACAGTAGTTTCTTAGGAACACTTCTTAAGTCTTTAATTCTACTTTCCAAAACTCTAAAATATATCTACATGATAGCAACACCCCCCTTAAACTTGTTTAAAGCAATACCCTATTGCAGAATACAGGCCATGCACTTTCATATACTCTAAATTGACCTCCAAATGTGTATGTATTTTCCCTCAATTAGCTAAACAAAGATTTTTTAAACTAAACAAAATAAATTTGGCATGTTTTACATTATTCACGGCTATGGATCACAGTATAACGATTTTTAGTTAAATGCAAAGCCATAATAACTAATGGGGTAGAATTCAACAAGGATTAAGAAAGAGTACTTGTTTAGGAAGCAGGAAATTTCATCTACACCATCGATCCATTCAACATCAGGACCAAACTTCACCTGACCATCCAAATCCAGGGTAATGTGCACCCCAATGCCGCCCTCTACTGGTATGGGATATATCAAATGTTTGAAAGGAGGAATTTTCATATTTGACAATGTAAAATAGCAGCCACGAGCATAATATGCACGTGGAATTACAGCATCGTGAAGGCCACTAACTCTCTTTGCAAGCACAGGAGCACTCAACCCTGCAGAATTCACAACCAGATCAGGAATGAGTATCAGCTCTGGTTGAGATGGAAAGCTCCCATTACAATTTTTGAGACATTTAGTTTCAGAAATATGAAGGCAAATGCGATTTTGTTCGAGATGGCCTCCGATAACACTAGTATTATAGGAGAAAGTCGCTCCATTATCTTCAGCTTCCCCCTGGACTCACAAGGGGGTGATACCCTTGTCAGTAACCAGTTTTAACTCTAAATGGAAACAAATTGGTAAATTACCGTATCAGCTTTTAATAACGAACGAATTACAAAAAACATATTTGAGAACGTAACTAATAATTACATGTTTAATTAGAGTGAATTTAAAGAAATACATACCACTAAAGACAGCATTAAAGAGTGTGTATCAAGAATCCCAGTGAGAGGTGACAGTTTGGCTTTCAAGCACTGCAGTTCAGGTTTCATTCTCATGGCCTCAGAGCCCTCCATCATACGCAAACCAGGAACCCCATTTTCAGTTCCACGAATCATGATGTGATTCAACTTCGGGATCTCTGAAGTACTTGTTGCAACAATGAGCTTACCAATTTGTTTATGGGGAATATTATGTTCAGAGCAGTATGTATATAGCAAATCTCTTCCCCTTGCACAAAAGGTTGCCTGTAGAATGAATTCAATAGATAATTATAGATTTCAACGATCCATAACTTCTTCTTGTTCTTTCCAACCAAACAACCACAAGTCCCAAAATCCATTCGCAAATCCTCTCACCCCTCTCCCACCGTCCACTCTGCCCTCCTACCAAACAAGCTTTCAATCAAACTAATCAATCCTACAGAAGAAGAAAGAAAAAGTCTATAAGTAGGAGACTTAATCTTCTAGTAGAATGTATACCAGGCATATAAGCGTCTAGATCTTCTAGTGAAAGCTAAAAACGGTAGAATGATTGTAACTGCTGACTTTCTTACTAATGCAATAGCTTTTGATTGGAAAAAGAATCATCCATTTGTCTAAGACTAAGTTTTGTAGGATGGATAGAGAGGATGAGGGATGAAAAGAGTTGGAGGGATGGATAATGCCAAGGATAGAGAGGATTGTAAGAATCCCACATGTTGTTTGGTAAGAGGCATGGAGAGTTAAAATGATGGATGAAAGTTTTTTAGTTAATTAATATATTGTCCATTTTAAATTTCTTTAAAAAGAAAAAGAAAAAGAACAAAATTGTCTCTTTAATTGAAAAGAGGATGGAGAATGTGCATCCTTCCATTGATAGAATGATGCATTTTGATGGACTCGGGGGCAGAGATTCTCCCTCCACCTCTCCTCTCCCTCCTCATTTCCTTCTAACCAAACAATGGAAGGGAACTCTCTCTCCACCCCTCTCCCTCCCACCCTCCATCTCTCCCTCCAACCAAACACACCCTAAAGCTAAGTTAAACCAATTACAAACTAAAAGAAAACTCCAACAAATCATCAAACATAATAAAAAGTAAATGTTAGTCTTAAATCAAACTAATCCTACCCAAAACGCAAATCACCCATGACACGTGACAATTTGCAAAATGACTTGATCACTTTCTTAAAAGTTGTCAAAAAAGTTTTAGTAACAAGATGATCTTGAACAACCAAGAACGACCGTGCTCGTTCCTATATTAAGATATAAAAGAAGGTTAATTTGTTAAATTCAACTTTTAAGATTGTCATTTTGACAAATACCCTTTCCACTTACACTACTAAATTGAAGAAAACCCAAATTAAATTTCAGCTCCCATATTCAAAGCACCATCTTTCACTTCACCATATAAATATTAGAGTAACCATTAAAAATTCTTCCATATATATGTTTGTCAAGGGAAAAAAAAAGATGATGAAGAAGAACGAGAAGAAAAGACAGACCTTGAGAGAGTGTGGAGGGTAGTAGATTCAGGCATGGATGACCTCGCTGTTGCGGGAGGAAGTGCCGGTGGCGAAGGTGGGAGCGGAGTCGAGAACGAGAACCTCTCGGCCTCTGAGAGAAAGCTCTCTAGCCACCGCCGCTCGGACCTCGCCCGCCCCTATCACCACGCATTCAACTCTCTCCTTCGGAACCTCCGCCGTCGACAATGCCCTCGCCCACCGCAATCGGAAATTCCTCCTCGCAACAACGCCTCCAACGGCGAGCTTCAGCATCCTCTTCATCGACTCGTCCGTTCACTGTTCGGTTCGCTAGTCGTTTGTTGCAAAACTGTTGCCATGTTTATAAGTTGAATTGAAATACAATCTTTTTATTTTTATTTTAATTTATTTTTTTATTTTTTTAAGGAGAACTGCTTGTGGATTTTAGTTTTTTTATTTTTATTTTTTATAATTATTGAAGTTATTTTATTTTTTAAAATTAATTAAATTTTTTGTTAACAAAAAAAAAAAAGATAAAAAAGAGTTGTTAGATTGTAGTGTTGCTCCATTCAATAAAGCTTAGGCCTATTTTGATTTTGAGACGAGTTTTGGAGGTTGGGTTGGAAACGGAGTTTTGAAGATTAGGTCAGAAATGTGAGTTGTGATATAAGGAAAAAAAAAACGAAAACTTGAAATGTGTTCGAAAAAAATACAAAATGAATAATGTTTTATTAGTCTCATCATTATGAGTATTTTGACTTAGGAATCATCTCGTTTCGATTTGAAAATGAGAAAATTATGGACTTTTAAAATTTGAGTTTACTGTAAACATTTGAAAATGTGAATACTGAAAAGTTGTTTTGAATTGATTAAAAGTACAAAAAAGAAAAAACATTTAGAGATGTAGTTGTAGCTAGCACCCCAAACAGGCTTGTATAAACGTTAGTTTTTTTTTTTTTTTTAGATAAATTAGCATGGTATCATAATGAGATGTTCTTATCAATTGACAGCCAATAACGTCAACATTATTCGACATAATCATCGTCCACAAAAGGGAAACGAAACCCTAATATCACGAGAAGAACCATCGATGATAAGCCGACCACCCACACTACCAAAGAGGTTAAGAAATGCAAAATCACAAAGAATTGGAACTATAGTAGACAGAGCACAACCACGTGGTGTAAACCACAACATAACCACCACCCACAGTGAGCACTCACCCACAAACACCACCCATTCCAACTCTGTCTTAACGACGTGGTCGAACCATAAGAGTCGCAAAGCCACTAGAAAGACAATGTGCCAAGAAAAAACAATAGGAACTTTAGAGAAATGCCACACAATCATAACTTGGATTGATTTTTGTCATTAAAAAAACTCCTTTTGTAAAAATTTCCATAAGATGACATCATATAATGTTAATTAATTAATTAAGATTAAAATACCAGTCTTAAGTTATCAACTAATACAAATTAGTACTTTATGTTGACCAACTAGTTACCGACCGGTAACACCTTTCGTCGGCTAGTTATTGATCGGCAACCATTTAGTTACTGATTGATAACCAGTCGTTGGTCGATAACCAAATGGTTACTAACTAGTAACCAGTTGACGATTGGTAATCAAGTGGTTACCCACTAGTAACCAGTTGACGATTAGTGACTAACAGATAACCACTTAGTTAACAATTGATAACCAGTCGGCGATTGGTCTTCAGAACCACTTAATTGCTGACTGGAAACTTCTGAATCCATCAGCTTTTTTGGATTCAGTCACCGAAATATTAAAATAGGATCGGAAATCCAAGGGACAATAGATTGTCGCCGCCGGACTTCGGCTCTAAGAGAGGGGCACACACAAAGAAACTCTAAAACAAGAGAGATGGAGAATGTTCTTTAGAATGTGGAAAAAAATAGAAAAATTAAGTAATAATTATTATAATGATTTCCTTTCAAACATGAATTATTATAGTGATTTTCTAGCTCTTTTAAAATCACAGCGAAGCAGATGATGAAGATGAAGATGATGATGATGTTGAGAGTTATTCAAGTTCCCTTGTTGGGATTAGAGGAACTTCCCGTGTACGAAACTACTAGTCTCAAGACTAATCAATTTTGTAGTTAATTTTGTTCTTGCACCCACCCACAAACACCACACACACACCACACCACCCCCCCCCCAAACTAAAAAAAAAAATGATGTAAGTTATTAATGGTAATGGTTTTATATTTGGCATTGGATTCGTGAACAGGTTTTTTATTTTTCTATGTTTTTGCCTTTGAAAAATTCAACCACCTGTTGAAGTTTTCTTCCCTTGACTTGATCCCTAAGAAAAGAAAGGAAAAGCCATGTGCTTGTGAACCGTGTGACCAAAACTACGGTTATGTACACAATGCTAGTTGCATTTTTCATTTGATTTAATAGTGACTAACTATTAGTAGATTCCACCTGTGAGTCACGGTGTTATCTTCTTTTAATAGTCGTTGTGACTGATTTGTTCGTAAATTATATATGTTTTTTGTGAAATCCTCCGGTGAGATCCCTGAGTTGCCGATCCTTGGACAAGATCCCTCCGCCTCGCAAGCCACTCCCCTTGCTCGCTGAAGTTCTCCCCCCTCCCCTTGCACAGCAGATAGGATTTTATTTTATTTTTTTCCAATTCTGGCAGAGAAGTTTTAAATTATGTAGTGGTGGTGGCGGGGTGGTCGATGGGGGAGTGGCTGCCAGTGAGGGACGGGTTGTCAGAATTTAGCTTTTTATTTTTTCAAATTTTTTAAAATGTTTTGTAAATTAATAATTAGGTATGATAAATTCTATGTTTTATTAGTGTATATTTTTAATTTTAACCGTCCAAAACCAATCGGAGGTCTAAAAATTTTTACCCCATTGATGGGGTAAAGTGGGGAAATCTCATGATAGAATCAAATTGTTAAATAATTAATATAAAAATCTGTATTTATATTCTCAAAAAAAAAAAAAAAACAATTGACTCAAAATATCTAATAAAATTATGGTTGTAGTTATGGGTTAATGGTAATTATATACCTAATATCATCAGAAGGTAAATAGCTCAAATCACTAAATCCAACTTAAAAGAAAAAATTCCTAATAAAATTTCATTTTTTTTCGAAATGAATGTAGCTAAAATACAAAAATCTTTGGTCATTTTTAAAACGTGAGGGAGTGAAAGGGGGCCACTCACACCTCAATTTATTTTCTTATATTTAAAGCATTTCGACTTTTTTTTTTTTTTTTTGAGTAGAATTAATTTCAGCCCCTGTTGATACTAGATACAAACACAGCTCATGAACGACTCAAATAATTTCATAACATTAAATGACAATCTCAAATCTCAACCACAAACAAACCGATTAGAGGGGGCGTTTGGTGTGTAAGTTTGGGTTAAGATTTATAAGTTTAAATAGTGATTTTGATTGACTTTTTCAGAAAAGACAAAAAACTTTTGAGAAAAAAGATAAAAATTAAGTTGATGGTGATGAGAAAAAAAGACAAAGACCTCGTTAGAGGATAGTGGATAGTGTACCGTCACAACAAACAAGATAACCAACCAGTGTATTTAGCCAAATAATAATAATAAATAAATAAATAAATAAACCATTGTGGCACTGTGTAAGTCGACTCTACATATTTCCAGTCCCCTTGAAAAACAAAAACCAAAAAAAAAAAAAAAAAGAGAGAGAGAAGAAGAGAGATGTGGAGAAATCATTTACTTGGAAACACCAATAGCTAGCCTCTTCTTTCCCTTCAATATTTTGAATAAAAAAATTTTTCTTTTTTTGGAGTAATCTTTGTGAGGCTGAAGAATGTGGTGCTAGTGGTGAAAGTGGCTTCTTCAATTTGGGCTAAAATGGTACTAAAATTTGAACCAATTCTTGGGTGTTGTTGTCTCCGTTTCGTAAGTTAGTTGGAGATGAAATTTTTAAGTTGGAGTTGGTTAACTTTTCAAAAACTAATTATAAATGTTATTAATTTTTCAGAAAAAGATAAAAATTAAGATTAAAAAATACAGTTTAATTTGAGATAAACTCAAACGCCAAACGAAACAAAGTTGTTTCTCATTCATTCTTTCCGTATTTCCTATATATTCTACTTTTTTATTTATTTTTCTTTTATTAATAGTTTATATATATATATATATATATATATATATTATTCATTGACTTGGAAGACGTTAAGTTGAAGTTGGCTGGTGGGTTTATTTCTTCAATCTCTGTGTGCAGAATTAGGTCGGGGGCTGTTCGAGTTTATTCACGTTTTTGAGCTTAAATTCAAAAAAAAAAAAAAAAAAGAAGAAGAAGAAGAAGAAGAAGAAAAGTTTATATTAGATGGAAGAGTATAGAGAAGCGTTGGTAAAGCAAGAGAAGAGGAATAAGAATAATAGTTATGAAGAAAGCTGCCCAGGTTGCAACATTCGGAAGCTCAAGCACTCCAATCCTGGGATTCCTTTCAAGCATTTGTTCTTTGTTTTTGTTGTTTGCCTTTCTGCAGGTACCCCCTTTGCCCTTTTTTTTTTTTTTGCTATTATTTTTCACTAGCACTGTGGTATGTCTCTACCAATAAAGTTTTTTTTTAAGCCGCAGAGATTGAATCGGTTGGTGTAGATATTGAGGATGTATATGATGATTTATAGGCATCACCCCATATTATAACATAGTAGGTGAAGGAAAAAAAAGGGGGGGGGGGGGGGAGGGGAAAAGCTAGAGAATCAACCCCAAATCTTCTCCGTCGCCGGTAACATTCCCGTTGCTGGTGACAACCCCGACATCAGCAACCCACCCCCAGCCCCCCTTAATCCCAGACCCCAGCCCCGACCCCCCACGCCCCGACACCCCCCCAGCACCCCCTCGGGCTGGCCCCCCAGTCCCTAACCCGCCCGGCGCCCCCTCCCCACCCCAGGTCTCCCCTCCCCCGGCCTCCACCCATAAAACTAATATATGTTATGGTTTTTTTTTTTTAATAATAAATCAAGTAAAATGATCTTTTTCTTTTCCATTTATAAAAGATTTGTTTAATCTGAAATGTTTTAGAGATTTTTTCTTTCCTTTTTATCTATTATTTATTTATTTATTTTCAATTCTTGATGAAGAGTAATATAGTCTTTATAAGTATCAATTTAGATATTTATGTAAGTAAAAGAAAAAATTGATATTTTTTAAATTATAGTAGTCAATTAAACATTTATGTAAATAATCCCCTTTTTTCATCTTTTTTTAAACTGAAATTTTGATAGGAGTAAAGTGGGATTAAATTTAAAATTCAGAAAGTAAAATAAGAGTTTTTAAAATTCAATATGTAAAGTAGAAGTGATCCTAAAACTCAAAGGTATAGATGAGAATAGTTTTTATTTTTTTTAAATATATGTATAATTTTATTTATTTTATTTTATTTTATTTTTGTAGGTTACAAGTTTGTCTGTTTGTTTGTTTTTTTTTTTTTTTGGGTATATTGTAGGAAACAAATGTTTGTGTGTTTATACTGCGACATGAATTTAATATCATTCTTATTATTTCCATAAATCGAAGTAGACTTGATCACTGCTTAGGGGTGAGAGGAAAATTGAAATAGACACTTTTTTTCTTTCCTTTTTTTTTTTCGAACTTCATGTACCAACTTTTGTTGAAGTTTGGCGGTGCTAAATTAGCATACTATTGGAATATTGGGTAGGACAGTACGTGCATTATTATTATCATCATCATCATCATCATTAGGGCAATTCTACAATGATGTAAAATTTTTTTACCCTATTAATGGGGTAAAAATTTTGGACCGTTAGATCAATTTTTAATGGTTTAAATTAAAAGTTTACATTAAAATTATTGTAGAATTGAAACATATGATCACATTTGAAATTAAAGGGGAAAAACAAAAACCCCTATGTTGCTCAAAGCAGAACTGTTGCTACTCAAGATGTGGGCCTTCGTTTGGTTGTCGGTGTCGCCGCATCTAAGGAGTTGTCGGAGTCAATGGGAGCATTCACGCCGTCATAACTGTGGGTTGCCCTCAAATCAAGTGGCCGGCAATGGAAGTAAGGAGTCATTGGAGGTGGCAGGGGGAAGGAAAGCCGATGGCTGTTGCTCCATTACAAACAGCAGCCACTTGCGTTATAAGGAGCTCAGACTGATGCCGACCACCATCTCCAACCCAACATCACCTAGATCCGACCTAACAACGTGAGCAGGGGCGAAGCCAGAAATCTATTTCTAGGGGCGTATACTAAAATATTTTTTCTAGATAAAATAAATTTTAAAGGAGGTTATGTGAGAATTTTTAATTTTATTGAGTTTATATAAGAATTTTTAATTTTAATGAGAGGAAAAGTAGTAAAAATATAATTTTTTTTTATAAAATAAATTTTAATGAAGATTATGTGATATTTTTTATTTTTAGTGAGAATAAAATAAAGATTATATGAGAATTTTTTAATTTTAACGGTAATAAATTGTAAAAGTTATAAAATTTTAGCATAAAAATAAAATTACAAAAAATTTCAGTGGGGGCACCCCCGTAGCTCCACCACTGGACGCGAGTGTCCCCAACACCCATGAAATCCACAATCGGAAGCTAGATCTGACGATCCAGCTCCAGTCGGCCGCCACGACAAGTCCACAGTCCTTCGGAATCAGGCCGGTGAGCCACCGATGGAGAGGGCTCGAAGGCTCGTGCGGGGCAGTGGGCTCGCAGCGGCGACAGAGGCGAGCCCTCTGACGGATCTGGACGATTGGTGAAACCCGTTCTCCTCCATGGCTCCGCCCAAACACCGGCGTAACAGCTTCAAGCGCCTCCACCGAGATCGCGATCGAGATTGAGACCGACTTACGACGTGGGATTGGTGGTCGACGATCGAGAACGCCGGCGCCATTGCCGTCGACTATGGCGTTGCCGGGTTCGCTCCGGGAGCCATCACATTAGCTCGGTGTAGGTGGCTGCCGGTGGGGGAGGGCTTCCATTTTTCTTTTCTGAAATCTTTTGTCAAATGATAATTTGGTGTAGTAGATTTTATAATTTTTGGATGTATTTTTTGAATCTGAACTGTCTAAAATCAATCGGATGGTTAAAATTTTTTACCTCATTAGGGTAAAGTAGGGTGCCCTCATATAGAATTGTCCTTATTATTATTATTATTATATTATCATAAAAGGAACGCAAAAATAAAGTAGGAGAAAGTAAATTGGCCCAATATTTCAAATCATATGCTAAACAAACGAGGAATGCTAAATGCACTCCTTGTCACAATATGCGCGGTTGACTTCTGTGGGGTCCATGTGGGTCCTATTAGCAGGACTTACCTGAACGAACAGGCTGAGTCGTGCATTCGCAAGTTAGCATTTCTCAAACAAATTAGTATTTTTCATCATCATTGTTTCCAGGACTAGAAATGAAACTAGGAAAATGGCAGTGTTCATCTTCGCATAAGAAATACATTTATGGCAGTCATGTTCTTGATTCCTTGAATGACATTTTTCTTTAATGATAGAAATGTTTTTGGACTATTAATTTTCCACATTTATATATATACATATATATATACACACACAAATATTGTAGCAAATTCTTGTTAAACTTTTATTCAGTTTTTTTCCTTTCAATTTTCTCCTATAGGATGCTTGTATAACCTTAGCATTGTAAAGGACGAATACAAACAAATAGTGAACCACCAGTTAGCTGACAAGACCTTACTTTCTGTTGGAAACTGGTTGATGTTGTGTACATTATAGTTGCAGAAAATTCTCGTTACAAGATAACGTGATTCAAAGATATAACATCGGTTTTAGATTTAGATTGCGTACAGCTTAGATCCCATCATCCCAGAGGAGCTAGTTTCCGTTTTTGTGCTGTCAAAGTGCATGAAAAACGCTTCAGCATCAAGTAATAGCTGTTCATGGGCTTACTTGACCAAAATATTAGTTTTTGTGCTATAAATTAATCTTATTCACTGTTACAAAATTAGACATTGGGTTGAGAATTTTCTTATATTTCTATTATGTTTCCTTGTTAGTGTACATAATCTTCCTCTCCTGTTAAACATGATGCTGAGACAATCTCTTTCATATAGCTGAATGCTTGTTTTATCTTCTACTTTTTCATTTTTTCATTTTCTTCGTACTGATTTTGTATCATTCGCAACAAGAGAACATAATTGAACCTCATACATATCCGTTCCTGAACATTTCAAAAGCTTTTTTTTTTTTTTTTTTCCATCTTTCCTCCTTTATTATCGTTTGTTTTTCCTAGAAAATTGATATGCCTCCTTTTGGTTTAAAATTTTGCAGCTTTGCCAATATCTTCTCTTTTCCCTTTCCTCTATTTCATGGTGAGTGCATTACTGGGTAAATTACATAATTTTTATTTTTTTTTTACTGTTTATTCTCTCTTTACACATAAGTGCTGAAGCCGTGGCTAAGACACATTGACTTCTTTTGTTCCAAGTATTTTGGACATGATATAAATCTGGCAGGCTGAATTTGAAATGAAATTAGCAAGCAACCGTTTTCTAGCCCCATTTTAGAATACTATTGTGTTTTTGAATATGATATACATTTAAAGCTATTTGTTTGATTGTTCTGAGTCGTATCATTTGTTACTGTGATCCTTGGATATGTTATCTGTGTTGAGTTGGTGCATTCTTTCAAGTTTTGCAGATAAGGGATTTCCGTATTGCGAAAACGGATGAAGATATCGGTTTCTATGCTGGTTTCGTTGGTGAGATTGCATTCCACAAAATGGCAACGGCTGTGTCTTTAAAATAAAGTAGTCCGGTTTGAGATTTTGGTCTTTATGATATTTGTTGGCTGTTGTTCTTTGAAGGATCTGCATTTATGTTTGGGAGATTTTTGACTTCTGTTCTTTGGGGGATGATAGCTGATCGATATGGTCGTAAACCTGTAGTAATGTTTGGCACAGTCATCGTGTTAGTACTTCTGACAGCTCTTACCTTTGTTGTAATTGTGAAGTTTTTGCATCTTGATGCACTTTATCAAATTTCCATCCCTGCTCCATGTATGATTTTGTTTTGATTTGTCTTGTTTTTTTTTTTTTTTTTTAATTTTTTGAAAATTTTTTATTTTTATGATAATGAGGATAAGGAAGCTATTGATTATCATCTCAGGGTAATTTTCAATACACTTTTTGGACTCAGTACAAACTTTTGGATGGCAGTTTCTACAAGGTTTCTACTTGGAAGTTTGTGTGGTATACTCGGCCCAATGAGGGTACGGCTCTAGTTTTTGCTAGTTGAATGGATGGCTTGTGGTTTATTGCATTATTTTTTCTCTACAGTAATGAAACTCAACCGATAAGTTATGCTATTTTTTAGGCATATGTTTCAGAAATTTGCCGTAAAGAATATCAAGCTTTGGGAATGTCAATAGTAAGAACCTTTGTCCCTTCCGTTCGTTTTAGTTCTTCCTTGTGATAAGTGATTTAAAAGGAAGAGTAATTATATAGATTAGCACAGCATGGGGACTCGGATTAATCATTGGTCCGGCTCTTGGAGGTTACCTTGCACAGGTAATGTGTTTATACATGTAGAAATATGTTTCGTGTAAAATTTGAAGTTGTTTTTCGTTTTTATATTGTCTTTTGCCGATCTTGTTTGGTAGCCTGCAGAGAAGTTTCCAAATGTATTTTCCCAACAATCTCTGTTTGGGAGGTAAGCCATGATCTTTCTGTTTTCCGTTTCCATATAGTTTCATGTCCTCTTTCTACCACATCTCATTTGTGCTTTTGGTTTTGAATTTCGTGTAAACAGGTTTCCGTACTTGTTACCTTGCTTGTTGATATCGATCTTTGCACTTGGTGTAACTTTTATGTGCTGTTGGCTGCCGGTATGTTGAGATATCCATCTTATAAAACTTTTATCATTCCACCAATGTACCATGTTAAAAGTATGGCAATTACATGGTCACATGAATCTCATATAGTCAGTATCTTTTAGGTCTAGGAAACTTTATTTTCCCCATCCCCATGAAGGTAATAGTTAAAGGAGCCAATAGATTCTACTCAGTCGAGTTAATTGACCTTGTTCCTCTTTCACATTAATTTATATTTGTTTCTCACCTTCCAGTCGCGGTCCATTCTGTAATGAATTACTCAAACTCGAAGCATACTTGATACGCTAATTTTCTTACAATCTACGTAAAATTCTGAAAGGTAAATCCAAATATCAGAACATCGACAATCTTAGCAAGTTAAAGATGTCTTGCTACTTACATGTGACTTATGAAATAATTGACTTCCGTGTTATTTGACTTGTGTGATGATGTCCAAGGTAGATTAGACGACGTGGTGAAAACTGAAAAGAAAAGAGAGTGAAATTTATGATTCTTTCTTTTGGAAAAATGAGTGAGATTAAGTTAAAAGCGTCCTAGAACATAGAGTAAGGAGTCCTCCAAAGGCAGCGTCAAAAAAGAGAAAAGAAGGAACATGCAAGTTATTAAAAAGTTATATTTTCGTATGTTGTGCCGCTTGGCTTTGGACAACATATGCATGCAACATCTCTTCTCTTTGCATAGTATTCATGTGCTGCTTTTTTCTCACCTACATGGTACTTTCCCGATGTCAAAATAAGGATAAGAAAATACTATCCTACTACGATGCTTACCATGTTTGTTATGATTGTCGGCTTTAGGAAACACTTCACTTTCATGCTAAAAAGGAAGAAGAGCATGAAGAGTTTTGCAGTTCATCCGAGACCACCACATATGGGACTGATTGGAAAGAAAATTTGCAAGATTCTGAGGAAACCTGTCCAACATCTCAACAAAGTCTTCTTAAGAACTGGCCACTATTGTCGTCTATTATAGTATTTTGTGTTTTCCAGCTTCATGACATGGCTTACTCCGAGGTAATAAAACCTTTTATTTCCATTTAACTCTATTGAATGTTCAGAATCTTCTACGGTTCTTGTTTTCTCATTTCCTGGATACTCTTTTTCAGATTTTGCCACTATGAGCTGTTAGTCCCAAGGACCATGGCGGTTTAAACTACTCAAGTTCGGAGGTTGGTGAGGTTCTTGCAATTTCAGGTACACGACAATAAATGTTACATATTCACCAAAATGCTGTCGGTGGTATTTGGCTTTGTTTCCAAGCGTTTTTGGAAATGTTTTTGCACTTGTTTTCTCATTTCCGTTTTCATTCTTAAGGGCTATACAACTGAACACATATTTTCAGAAACATACCCAAACACAATTCACCTTTTTCTTATACCCAAATCAATCTCTCTAAAAACATAACCAATCACAATTTCAAAAACAATCTCACTACGGTATTCTCATTTCTATTTTCATACCAAAACCAAAATCATTTCTGAAACAAGTGAAAACAACACCAAATACCACCATCTTTTCCTTGGTTTGGGTGACCTTTCAATAGAGGATAGACATTCTGCCTTTACACAGATTCCTTTTTATTTTTTGTATTTTTATTTGGATTGATCTCATTTTAAAACCTTATTTTAAAAAGAAACAATTACAAACAGGAACGTAATAATTTGATGACTAAATAACTTAGATAGTCATGCAAAACATCAACAAACGGAAACATACATTTTCAATCTCTTGGAGCAAAGGTTAAGAAACTACTTGGTCCAAGACCATTGATTTGCAGAATCTGGATGAGACGATTTAGTAAAACCTGGAGGAAATATCACAAAAGCAGCTAACATTTTCTTATGGAGATTAGCTTCTCCTCTCATATTTAGTATGTACTTTACATTTACCTTTAACACAGTTTAGTTTCTAATAGGAAAATAAAAACGGAAAAAAGAAATCTAATATTCCAAGTTCTAAAGCTGTATATTTACGAATAAAGCTTCATCCTCTATACATACACTGACATATGACAACAGCATATCTTCTTACAAATTCCAAATGCTGTTTTTCTCTGAAAATCTTCTAGGATTTGGTCTGCTACTCTTTCAGTTAATTGGGTACCCCTGGATGGAGAAGACATTTGGGCCTGTAGTGTTGTCTCGAATTGGTGCGGTATGCTTGTTAACATTATTTGACTGGTTGAATTCTTTGCCATCAAATTTTGTTAAGGAATTTATTCTTAATTAAGTCCTTGGTTTCATGTTAAGGTTGTTACAATAGCATTGCTGTCAAGTTATCCTTTTATAGCGATGTTTTCTGGAGTCACCCTCACACTAATGATTAATTGTGCATCTCTGCTGAAGAACGTGATATCAGTAAGTGCCCCACGAACTGAAAAACTTCTAGTTTTCATTGTTTGCCTATGGTTATAATGTTGGAAGCATTGCTCTTTTGTGAGATTGGATTATGCATAACTGTGTCTTTAGTAAAGAAATGTGGTCACTTCTGTTCTTATGCGAAAGAAATTTGGTTATCTTAGCTGCTTAATTCTAAATAGCACAGAATAATTTCAGATGCGATTTTTATGTTCATCTTTTATGTATCACCAGGTTAGCATTATTACAGGATTGTTTCTACTGCAAAATAGAGCTGTGGTAATACATTCGTCTGCCTTTCTTCTATGTAATAAATATTTTCGGTTTAATCCGACACTCCCTCATCTTCGCTGACGTTGTTTTTATCAACTGCATCTAATACTGACATACAAAAGACCCAAAGGCAAAGAGGAGCGGCAAATGGCATAGCCATGTCTGCCATGTCTCTGTTCAAAGCAATCGGTCCGGCTGGTGGAGGTGCAATGTACGTGTTATCATGAATAAACTTGTTGCTTTTATTTTTCCTTTTGTTCGAACTTTGAAGCTGTTAACTTTGCGTTTGCACTACCTTCTAAACATTTTTTGGAAAGCCTAATTTATATATCATTTTTCTAGCCACAAAGTAAGAAGGAACCATTAGTCTCTTTCTCTTTTGTACAAGTGGATTAATCTGTTTAACCAACCAATAGTATGATTTTAATGGGCAGTTATCAGGGATTTCCAGGCGAATTTGTCCTAGATAAAGCTTGCATGATCATGAAATTATTCTGTGAATCTTTTGATGTCCTTGATATGGTACAACACGTTTTAGTTAACCACATCTTCTTACTGCATTTCCTTATTTTTAATCTAAAATGCCCTTAAAATGTCCGAGAATGTTTATCAACCACAACTCTAGTTCCTTAACTGTTCTTCTAAATTGTACTTTGCTACCCCGATCAGCTTTTCACCAGTCAGTTTCTCAACTTAATTATAATTCAGTAACAGTACCCGTATTCCTCAACAATAGTGAGAAGATAATGATCTATTCCTCAACTAAAAACCAATTCGGTCATTTACATGATGTAGAATAGCTAATATCGTCTCAGAACAGTACCCACATTCTTTTATAATTCAGGAACTTTAATTATATATTTTCTGTCTTGATTATTTGCAGGTTTTCTTGGGCTCAAAAGCGTCGAAATGCATCCTATCTTCCTGGTAATGTCATTCTAATTTGTTGTGTTCACTGCACACATATCATAATCTTCTCACTTTAGTTTAGTTTTAGTTTTTTGTTTTTTCCCTTCTGATATGATTTATTCCCGGTTTCTTATTCTACTTGTTTACTAGTTTTATGGTACCAACCCCCCCCCCCCCACAACTCCATGTAGCAATTTATTTAAAAGCATGGCAAATCAAGATGACACGCACAGCAAGTTAAGATGAAGAGAGAAAAATAATCCTATGAAAAGAGTCCTCATAGAGTAATCCAACCAGTGACGTAGCTAGAGAAGGCCAGTGACGTAGCTAGAGAAGGCCTTGGGGGGAGGGGCGCTTAAGCCCCCCTCAACTTTTCTTTTTCAAAAAATACCCTACTATTTTGAATAAAATTTCATAATAGCCCCCCTAAATATGAAAACTTGCACATAATCTCCTCCACTTGTCATTGCATAGTATTGGCCCCCCTAATGAACATGTCTGGCTTCGTCATTGAATCCAACTATGGAATCGAAAATCGGACCTTTGTAAACTATGGAACCAACAATTATTATTATTTTCGATTTTCGTGGAGTTTTACAATGGTCTTTCTAAAGCCTAGCTTGCATGTTCATAATGGCTGTTTTGATTGATTTGCAGGTGATCATATGGTTTTCTTCATTCTGAATGTTGTTCAGTTCATTGCTCTGATAATGACCTTCAAACCTTTTCTAGCTCTACCTGATAACTTTTTGTAGCTCCATTTTCAATTTTTCTTTTGTCCTCTCTCTCTCTCTCTCTCCCCAAAAGTTTTAGATGGTCTAACTGGTTAATTAGAACTGCCCTAATACATTTTTTTTTTCTCAGTTATTCGTTTATGTTTGTGTCATTTCAATGAGAGAATTTGCAAATTTTTAGTTTATTTTAGTTATTTATTTATTTATTTTTTGTGAACATTGTTATTAGAATGGAAAAGGATTTCATTTAATCAGAGTCAAAAGACTCAATAACGATATCCGAAATATATGGTGGAACCTCCTTTAACCAGGGTTGGTCACAATCACAAACAAGGGAAAAAGTACTACGCGTTAGTGTAGGCTTGCCTTTTTTATACGGAGAAACATTGCAACAAGAGCCGCCACCAAATAAATCTAACAACTTGGAAATGTCATCGGCGATAGTGTTGGTTTAGAAAATCATTACAGCGGAAAATATGCAGAAAGATTGTAGACGATCTAATCTGTATGATGAAAATTTTCGTAAAACTATTATCGGTACTTTGTAGACATATTGATTTAATATATAATATATGCATGAAATAAGAATATTATCGTTAATTGATTAGGTCGATTAAGATTCAAGATACTTTAAGTCTTTCACATCTAATCTCGGTTAGGTACTACTTTAACAGACGTGTGGGTGACTTTATTAATTTGTTATGATCACTAGTACAAAAAAGCCAAACCTAAAAATAAAATTATCTATTGTATTTTTTATTTTTCTCATGTGTTGAGAATTAAAAACAAGGCTTTTTTTGCACCAGTGCACCCTAAACGTATCGCACAGTAATAATTTACATTCTGAATTTTTAATTTTGACAATTTGCATCTTGAACTTATAAATTTGTAGCAATTTACCCCTCATTGTTTACAATGTTAGTCTTTTGAAGGAAATTGATATATGAATTTGTATATAAGTGACATGAATGCCATTTTTATCTACTTCAACTCAAATTTATTTAGATTAAGATCTTTAGTTAAGTATTTTTAAAGTAGAAAACTTTCAATTAACTTTATTTTAAATATAAATTTGGGTTAATATTGATTATAAAGAACCTTTTTATATTCTTTATTAACAACCTATATTAGTCAAGTGTCAATTTTCACAAAAAAAAAAAAAAAATCATATTGTAATCAATGAGAGGTAAATTGCTACAAATTTATAAGTTAAGTGTACAATTGTAACCACCCATGCTTCCTAATGGTATGAGACTTTTTATGGTAAGCCCAAGAGCAAAACCGTGGGAGCAATGGTGATTGAGTATATCGACAATGTGGCATGCCAGTTAGTTTTGCCACGGGAGATGGCATCTATCCACAATGTATTTCTTGTCTCGATGTTGAAGAAGTATGTATCAGATCCATCTCACGTCATCCAACCGCCATCGATTCAAATTCAAGAGGATATAAGTTAGGAAGAGAAACCGGTCGAGATTCTAGATCGAAAGACGAAGACCTTGAGGAACAAAGATATTTTCTTAGTAAAAGTTCTTTGGCGTAATCATAAGATAGAGGAAGTTACGTGGGAGCGAGAAGACGCTATAAGAATATATTACCTGAAATTATTCTAAGTTTTGTGGACGAAAATTTTATAAGGTAAGATGTAGCAATGGAGAAGTTTGGAGCAGAAGCGGAATGATTTGTGATGGGAAAACGGGAGGAGCGATTATGGGATGAACACTTTTAATTTCAAATAAAGTTTTGGAACTTTGGTTTATTATTATTAATTTGATTGAAGGATTAATATGGTTTTTCTTACATTTTATTTCGTGATATGGTTTTAAAAATTTATATTAATTACGAAAGTTATTTTGAAAAGGTTTTAAAGAAAAATTCCCAGAGTATTCTAAAAGTATCCAAGTAAAGTTTTTTGATAAGTGAAAATTTTAATTTCAAGCTTCTTATTTTCCACAATATTATAAGAGGTGAATGTTGAAAAGATAAGTTAATTGTGACGGTCTGTGAGGGATCGTTACAACAAATTACTAAAATGGAAAGTTTAAGATGTAGATTGTAACTATACGATAAATTCAGGATCTATTAGTGTAAAAAAAAGTCTTTAGCTTTTTCTCTTTTTCAAAGAGGCAAAAATGGTTAAAATCTCATTATATAAACCATCTATTTATAATGCTATGAGAAAAATTCTAACTAGATAAAATTCAAATGAATCAAACTAGTTAATTAATAATAAATTGACCATCTCATCTAATGAGGCCAATGCCACCTAGGCCCAAATCTCCTCTTGGAGGAGATATGTTTTCCCTTTATTCAACTTTTGGGTAATTTTAGGGCCATCCCAGATCATTTTTATTTAAAAAAAAAAAAAAGCCTCTTGGGTAATTGTTTTCTATTTGAATTCAAATAAAGTCTGTTAAACTCAGGGCCTGTTTGGTTCACAAGTTTAAGTTGAGATTTTTAAGTTTAGTTTGAGTTGAGATAAGTTTAGTTTAAATGATGAGTGTTTGGTAAAAAGTTTGAGTTGAAAAGTTTAAGTTGAGTTGAGTGTTTGGTGGAAAAAGTTTAAGTTGAGTTGAAATGGAAAAAACAAGGGCCTTGTTTGGATGGTAAAAAAATGAGCTGAATCATTTATTAAAATTTTTTTTTAACATTCTATCAGATATTTTAGTAAATAAAATATACGATCAGTAATATGACGGATTATAATTCATAATCAATGTGAGACAGCACAAGTTGGCGTAAAATTGGTAAAAAAATGAGCTGAATCAATTTTTAAATTTTTTTTTTAACATTCTATCAGATATTTTAGTAAATAAAATATACGATCAGTAATATGACGGATTATAATTCATAATCAATGTGAGACAGCACAAGTTGGCGTAAAATTCCTTCTATTGTAATATTATACCCCAACATAATGTACATTGATTGTAATGTAAAAATCATCTAAATAAAGTAACAATTACATTCCGACTCTGGCGCAATTAAAGAATGTACCGTTGCGCTCACGTGACTCTGTACCATGGATACATTTGGAAACGTTCCCACATAGCATCCGCCATCCGTTCTCGCATCTGATTCATCGCCCCCGTACTCGAGCCATGTTGATCCGTTCCTGTACTGGGCCCAGTATCATCTACCCCCTCGTCCAACACGTAATCCACGTTAACATCGTCGTTCCCACGTACAGGCACGCAATCAGCTACATAATCTTCTAGAAATGGGTCCCCAACTTGCACCATCCGTATGAAATTATGTACAACAGCACACGCCACGGGGATCATTTTTTGTTTGTCCATCGGATAGCTGTTCATGGCCTTAAGTATTTTGAACCTTGCCTTCCAGACGCCAAAGGTTCGTTCAATGCAATTCCGGAGCGAAGAATGCGTGTAGTTAAATACCTCCCTGCGGTTGCCTAACCCACCACGACGTCTTCGATATTCCGGTAAATGATACGTCTCCCGTCTAAATGGGCTCAGGAAACCATCCTTATTGGCGTATCCGGAATCTGCTAAGTAAAATTGTCCTGCAAAATAAACATCACAATATAATAAGAAGTCCATTATTTTTAACCTAATTCCGTATATGTAATTAATGCAATAATATTAATCATATGATTACCAGGTGGGGGCATTGGGAAACCATGAAATGCTATTGCCTCGTCCAACATTCTGGCATCATGGCATGATCCCTCATATCCGGCCAACATGTATGTGAATTTCATGTCAAACGAACATGCCGCTAATATATTCTGCGAGTGGAACCCTTTACGATTAATCCACCCGTCAGCATTCTCGCGCCTTGGGACACATGGGACGTGTGTCCCATCAATAGCACCAATGCAACCCTGCATGCCCCATAAAAAATCAATCAATGCCTGTTTGGTGCATCCACGGTCAGACACAAGTATTTTAATCGATTTGGAAAATATTTTGGGTTAAGAACAAGGATACCATACATCGAACCATGGCCGATATTTTCCTTCATGCTCAATTATCAAATGTTGCACCGTCGTGTAGTCAGGTGGTCGGATGAAATCGTCCTCCAACGCACAAATAACCTTCAACACTCTAAAGAACCAACGTGATGTTGTTTCTTTAGAATGCTGGAATAAATACGAAACATGTTGGTTTGTAGCACCTTGTGCACAAGTGGCCAAAAAAATAAATAACTGCTCGTTAACATTCAAGTTATACGTTGGCTTCAACAATTCCCGGCTTTCTAATAGGTTACTTAGTACTCTGAAGGTCGATGATTTCATACTGATCATTCCTTGAATTACGTCTTCATGTCCATTTAATATCTCCTCTACACGCATACTGCCAGTTAGAATTGAATTGTGCATTGGTTGGGGAGCTCTTCGCCTGTTACGCCTACTATTTGTCACGGCTACCACTGCCATTGCAAGCATGCTGGCGTTACGTTGTCTGTTTTCTGCGGCTTGGTTTTCTTCGTCATGTTCGGATGCAGAACCAGAATCGTTCATAGTGAGATAGTTGTTGTCGGAGATAAATACACTAGTTTACCTGTTGCAGATTAATTTAATTATCGACAAACTGTTCATCACATTACGTAATATAACAAAGAAATAATATAAAATAATGTATCGTAAAATCGCTAAACCAACAATGTAGCCAAATGTTATCTAGGGTTAAAAACAATAAATAACACACCGATAATCCAATTTAAAAAAAAAACCATTAGTTCCAAACTTATGTTTATATCAAATGAAAGGGGAAAAAAAACTTGAACCAACAACATAAAACTCAATTAGCCGGTGGCGGCTGGGGGTTGACAACGGAGTCAATAATGCCCCTCCGATCATCATCGTCAAGCTGGCAGAATGGACCCTGTAGCCGCAAATGAGCATCAAAGTAGTGCCACATAATCGTACGATGATTTTGTGGAATATCCATCTCCTTCATAATGTTCATGCACTCCAGAATGTGATACCGTCCGCTTGATTGGTCGCTGCTTGTACCAGATTGCGACAACCCTCGGAAATGATTGACTATTTCCTGCATTGCCGAGAAAGTCATCTCGTCCGTTGCGTCTCTTTGTTTCCTCTTACCAGCACTTCCCCTAGATCGAGACGGACCTGCCACGTCGGGCATTCGTCTCGTAGGGCCCTGCCTCCCACCATTGGTCGGATCGATTTCCTCCTCGAAAACCGGATGTGTTCCGGAGTTGTCCATAGAGAAATCAACATCGGCGTATGGATTACTGCCATCCCCCATCGTAACTGACCCAAACGCAAAGGCACCGGCTGCATGACTTTTTTCAAACACATTGTAATACAGGTCCTTGTTACGAAGACCCTCGTGCCGGAGATGGTTGCAGTCCTTGTTAACCTGCAAAGAAAATATAAAGAAATGTTCGAGGAGTTGTCGCGGTGTTAAGGAATAGAATCATCAGTGGACATATAAGACAATGCAATTACTTTGATAAAACTCTGCCACGCCTCATCTGAGCAAATTACTCGATCGGTGACCGGATCATATCCAAGGCCGGTGCGAGTTTGCAATACCTTCCATCCGCGATAAACTCTTTTCATCCTATCCTTTTTTTGATATAACGTTCCGCCGTGAGCAGGTACACCACCAAACTCTGCGTTAAACTGAGTGGCCCATAACTCCAATATCGGCATGGTGGGATGCCTACCGCTATTGCACATCAAGAAGTCATCCAGTTTTTCGAGGAATAGTTTTTCCTTCGCGTTGTTCCAAACATATGTCTCACCCGAAGCTTTGCGGGGCATTTCCTTATAATAGCGGAAAATACAACAGGAAAAAATCACATTAATTTAATGTACACAGGCGGCAACAACACGACACAAACAAGCTAAAACAATGAACAAATCCGCCCAAAATGACCCAAAACCGGATTTGGGTCTCAAACTTACAATTTGACTCGAAAAACGTCAAACCGAAACACCAAAATGCACAAAACTGAAACCATTTCATGTTTGATCACATAGGCAGCAAAAAAACGACACAACCAAGCTAAAACAATGAACAAATCCGCCCAAAACAACCCAAAACCGGATTTGGGTCTCAAACTTACAATTTGGCTCGAAAAACGTCAAACCGAAACACCAAAATGCACAAAACTGAAACCATTTCATGTTTGATCACATAGGCAGCAAAAAAACGACACAACCAAGCTAAAACAATAAACAAATCCGCCCAAAACAACTTAAAACCGGATTTGGGTCTCAAACTTACAATTTGGCTCGAAAAACGTCAAACCGAAACACCAAAATGCACAAAACTGAAACCATTTCATGTTTGATCACATAGGCAGCAAAAAAACGACACAACCAAGCTAAAACAATGAACAAATCCGCCCAAAATGACCCAAAACCGGATTTGGGTCTCAAACTTACAATTTGACTCGAAAAACGTCAAACCGAAACACCAAAATGCACAAAACTGAAACCATTTCATGTTTGATCACATAGGCAGCAAAAAAACGACACAACCAAGCTAAAACAATGAACAAATCCGCCCAAAACAACCCAAAACCGGATTTGGGTCTCAAACTTACAATTTGGCTCGAAAAACGTCAAACCGAAACACCAAAATGCACAAAACTGAAACCATTTCATGTTTGATCACATAGGCAGCAAAAAAACGACACAACCAAGCTAAAACAATGAACAAATCCGCCCAAAACAACCCAAAACCGGATTTGGGTCTCAAACTTACAATTTGGCTCGAAAAACGTCAAACCGAAACACCAAAATGCACAAAACTGAAACCATTTCATGTTTGATCACATAGGCAGCAAAAAAACGACACAACCAAGCTAAAACAATGAACAAATCCGCCCAAAACAACCCAAAACCGGATTTGGGTCTCAAACTTACAATTTGGCTCGAAAAACGTCAAACCGAAACACCAAAATGCACAAAACTGAAACCATTTCATGTTTGATCACATAGGCAGCAAAAAAACGACACAACCAAGCTAAAACAATGAACAAATCCGCCCAAAACTACCCAAAACCAGATTTGGGTCTCAAACTTACAATTTGGCTCGAAAAACGTCAAACCGAAACACCAAAATGCACAAAACTGAAACCATTTCATGTTTGATCACATAGGCAGCAAAAAAACGACACAACCAAGCTAAAACAATGAACAAATCCGCCCAAAACGACCCAAAACCGGATTTGGGTCTCAAACTTACAATTTGGCTCGAAAAACGTCAAACCGAAACACCAAAATGCACAAAACTGAAACCATTTCATGTTTGATCACATAGGCAGCAAAAAAACGACACAACCAAGCTAAAACAATGAACAAATCCGCCCAAAATGACCCAAAACCGGATTTGGGTCTCAAACTTACAATTTGACTCGAAAAACGTCAAACCGAAACACCAAAATGCACAAAACTGAAACCATTTCATGTTTGATCACATAGGCAGCAAAAAAACGACACAACCAAGCTAAAACAATGAACAAATCCGCCCAAAACAACCCAAAACCGGATTTGGGTCTCAAACTTACAATTTGGCTCGAAAAACGTCAAACCAAAACACCAAAATGCACAAAACTGAAATTTTTTCATGTTTGATCACATAGGCAGCAACAACATGACACAACCATTCATAAACAATGAACAAATCCACCCCAAACCAGCCGTTCCCACAATGGGTATCAAGCTTTAAAATTGAACCCAAATAATGTGAAATTTTTTTTTTACTTTAAAATCACACCATCGTGCAGTTCAAACCGGAATAAATTATGTAAGGGTTTAAGGAACCATACAAGTATTACCGCGTTCGAGCCGGAGGAGGAGTAAACGGTGGAGGACGGCGGAGCAGGGCAGGAATTATTGGCTCGGTCAGACGCTTTACGAACTCGGAAATAGTGGGCAACTTGCGATTTTTTCCGAGCTTGCTTCGCAGACCCAAATCGGCGCCGCATTTGACACAGGCGGTGACGACCCCAAGCGTCCGTCGAGTTTGATTCACCCACCGGAGCGGCAATTTTTCTGAAACGCTTCCAAGAGAAGCCCAAAACGAAGACAGATAAGGAAAAAAATGAGGGATTTTTGGAGACGAAGAATGGTTCAGATTTTCGGCCTCAGGAGGGCTTATGAGTCCGGATTCCGACCTAGTACAGAGATGGCAAACTTACAATTTGGCTTCTGACATAGGTCTACTCGGGCACATTACCCCTGCACCCTGCAACCCACAGGGAATCGAATATATTCGATTCCCTTAGCGCGAAGTCAGAGGCTCGGCAGACACAGAGGAACAGAGGAAGGACAAATTCGATGGGCTTCGCCCCAGCGGGACTCGGTTCGGCTCGCAACTGATGGGCTCAAGCGGCCGCGCGGGGGATACGCGAAACTGAAGCTTCGGTTGGCGTAGCCGGTTCGCAACAGGGGGACAGCTACGGCGTGGACGCGACGGATCTGGTGGCGTCTGGGAACAATGCTAATGGGATCAAGCGGGACTCGGTTCGGCTCTCAACTGATGGGCTCAAGCGGCCGCGCGGGGGATACGCGAAACTGAAGCTTCGGCCGGCGTCCCCGGTTCGCAACAGGGGGACAGCTGCGGCGTGGGTGCGACGGATCTGGTGGCGTCTGGGAACAGTGCTGATGGGCTCAAGCGGGACTCGGTTCGGCTCGTAACTGATGGGCTCAAGCGGCCGCGCGGGGGATTCGCGAGAGAGAAGCTTCGTCCGGCGTAGCCGGTTCGCAACAGGGGGACAGCTGCGGCATGGGTGCGATGGATCTGGTGGCGTCTGGTTCACAGTGCTGCTACCACCCAAGTACAGAAATGGTCTCGACTTGTTGCACAGTAATCTCATTTCAATTCACTGTGCAACGGTTCAGATGATTGTCTGAATGAAAAGGAAGACCCAAACACCTTTAGCTGTGTTCAAACTAAAAATTTTGAGTTCAAACGAGAGCGCCAAACGCACCCTCAAATTAACGAACTTTGAATTCAACAAACTTTATCCGACAAAAATTGCACACCACATGGATATGTGAAGTGTAGGTGCACGTGCACCATGGGATACCTGTGGTGTAGGCGCAGACAATGGTGTGGGTGACAACACCGGATTATCTATTTAAAATTTATTTAAATAATCGCATTATTTAATTTTAAATTAGAATTAAGTGGTATACACAAAATGAGTATGTATTAATTTGGAATTGATGATTTGGAATTCATCAATTCCAAATTAATCAATCCAATGAAAACACATACGGTCCAAGAAGTATTGTCAAGGTGACACAGGGATCTATAGATTTATAGTTTTAAGTTTCAATAAATTTAATAATCAATTAAACTATTTAATTAATATATCAATTTTGTTAATTCCAATGTTACACCACAAAAAACTTGGAATTGCACTCTTGAAAATTATAAATGTAATTTATTCAAGAAATTCGACTTGTCCATTGATAAAATCATTACATATAAATCAATTCTCCATAAACAGTTTACATTTAGAACTAGGTTCCAATAACCTCTCGAATTGTATATTTCTCCTACTATATCATTAACTTTCTAATGAATAATATATTTATAATCTTATTATAAATTTAATGCTCTTATTATTCGAATCCCAAATCAAAATTTAAAGGAACTGTCCAAGAAGTGGATTTCATCTTATCAAATTAACATTCCCAGCCACTTGTATTGTTACATCTCCAATATACCGAGAATGAGATTAACATTTTTTGAATCTGTACCCAACATGTTAAATGATATATCAAGTAGAAGTTTGTTAACAACTTAGAACTAATACTATTCCATATATGACCGATGTTGACTAAACTTAAATACTCTACATAGTAATCGATATTAAAAGAGATATAAATTAATTATGTTCACATCCTATATAGTCATATTATACAAAACACTTTCATCCCAATGATACAACTTTAATTATTTATTACGGACAGCATTTTATATTGTTATCCTTAAACATTATCCTCTCATACATAGTACTTACATACAATATTTAAAGTCATGTAAATAATTACGGAATTTTATGATATTTATTAAGTATCAATATACATGCCAATAAGAGTATAATGAAAATTAAAACTAATTCATTCAAATATCGATAAAGTTATAAATATCATATATTTTCAGGGCATCTAATAAGGATCATGGTCTATATTTGGCATGACTTTTGGAAAAGATGTGAATATTATCTGAATTGTTTTATTAGATCCATTTTAATTATGATGAACCATGTTTGAGCACTATTTCTTGATCTCTGAGTTGTGTGCATATTAATTCGGAGAATGATTATATAACTTTAGGATGTGTTTGGTTGCACTAGTGGAATGGTAATGGTAATGGTAATAGTAATGACAATAGAATAGAATGGAAAGGAAAGTTGATGCAAATGTTTGATTTAGAATTTTACAAATGTTATAGAATGGAATAACATTTTTCTATTTGACCAAATTACCCTTATGTTTTAACAATATGTAAAATATTTGTTTCTTATTATTTTCCTTTTAATTAATAACTAAAATTTAAAAGGATGATATGAAACAAATGCAAAATAGCATAAAAGATTAACTACAAACGCATAAGTAAAAGAGAACACAAGAGAAATAGAGAAAAGAGCCAATGTTATTCATCTCATGTTGTGTTCTTGTATGTATACATTATACTCTCACAAGTGCCCTTTATATATGCCTAGGATCATAAGTTGGGTAAAGCCAAAAGTCTTGAGAGTTACAACATAAAATGCCACTTATGGGGTGCTAATTAGAAGATTATTAAATGTCTTGGAATATCAAACACAAAGTGTAATCAAGTGGAGATAATGGAATTTCATGAGAGGAATTGGGAAGATGTCCGTTCACACATACTAAGTTATCAATTTATTTATAACACTCATTCTTGAATGTTCATCACTTAAGAATATGCCTTACTAAAAACCGTACTAGGTAAAATCCTTGTAGGAAAAAAAATCTTATTTAAAGAAAAAGAGTACATCACTCTCATATTACGCTACTAAAACATGTCTCGTTAAGAACCTTTTAAAGAAAACTCAGTGGGATGAAAAAATCTTAACTAAGGGAAAAAGAGTACAGTGCGTATTTTTCTCCTTTTTATTTTAATATCTATGGTTGATTTAATAATCATCAATTTGATGTGAAATATTTGAATCAACTTATTCTATCACTGCTCTTTCAAAGTACAATCACGACAAAACAAATTTGGCCAACT
Source organism: Ficus hirta (assembly GCA_038430175.1). Taxonomy (NCBI): domain Eukaryota; kingdom Viridiplantae; phylum Streptophyta; class Magnoliopsida; order Rosales; family Moraceae; genus Ficus; species Ficus hirta. Next base: position 6,372,897 of record CM076597.1, read on the forward strand.
TTGATGAGTGTAATATAAATCTTTGCCCATATTTATTTCCCAATAGATAAAATATTGATAAGATGATAAACTACATAAAAAACTCATATTGAAGTGAGTATAAAATAAATTAATCTCATTGTCAATGGCTTATCATTCCAAATAATTATTTGAATATCTTCTTAAATAATGGAATAAGTTTCTTTCACATCAAATCACCAAACCACCAGTAAATAACTTTTAAAACTCCACAATATTTATGAAAGTTCTTCAGGACTTTCTTACACATTGAGAAATTATGGATAAGCATTCTTTTAAACAAATATCAATTTTCAGGTCTGAATAAAACTTTCTCATATGTGATTTGTCTTTTCAAATTTCTCTTATAAACTCTTCGTGAGTCTATAAATAATTGCAAATCCAATAATAAATTTGAACTTATAACAAAGTAATGGAAAATCAATTTGCTAGCACATCCATTCTTTATATTATAAAAACAGTATGACATCATTAACTATGTCTATATTGCATCCATTATCTTTGTTATCTCAACAAGAAAAGTGCACAATTTGAAACTATATCTTTCAAATCTTTTAAGTCACTTCATGACTTTTATATAAATATATTGCATAGTTGCAACAAATTATTTTAGACGTAGATCAACTCGTTATAAACTACCAGGCTATAAAAATATAATTTCTTATCCATTTTATTTGAGTACCTCTACTTAGGTAAGTTTTCTACAAGAAATTTATCATTATCTCATAATTAATATCCATAACCTTATGTCTTCTCATATGCGCTGTTTCACATGAGTTTTCCCTTATACCTTAACAGGATTTATCTATTCAAACCATTTGGACTTTAGGTCCATAACTTCACTTCAGTACCTGAGTTTGCGTTTTTTACTTATTGGCCAATCTCATCAACCTCCATGTCTTTCAACGAAGTTTATATATATATATATATATATATATATATATATATATATTTAAGATCCTCATTTCCTTTTTCAAATGCCAAGAATTCTTGCATTTATAAGTTGTCGACAATAACTCTAATTTGATCACAATCGTACTCGTGTATTGACATTTAATACAACTTATTGAGATCTCTTCCTGTTCATTCTAAATTTCTGGTATACATGTTAACTTCTTTAGGAGTTCATAATTTTAATAATCTATTTAAGAAATTTGACCTCTAACAAGAGCGTCAATTTCTAATGTCGATAATTTTTTGTGAGTGTATCATCTTCAGAAATGTATAATCTTTAGGAGTATAAATATATTTATACCAAACAAGTCTTCAACGCTTCCGGCGGTGTGTCTTAGACTGAAATTGATAGTTGGAAAAGTGATTCAACCACTTTTTTTAATCATACAATTTCCTTTGCATTGCAATGCTTAATCAATCAATTTAACGTGGATCATATCCAACTAGAACTTCCCTCCTCTGATAGTAGGAAGACCTTTTTCAAGTAATATTATCTGTAGAGATTTTCAATTTACCCAATATTATTTTTGGGTTAGTGAACTTTTTGTTCTTTACAACAATTATCATGGTAGTTTAATTACAACCTGTAAGAGAAAGTCGAAACATCTTCATATTTATTTTATTGCATGAGACAATACACAAGCAATTAATTGACACTCTTGCATGTCTCTTCGTTGCATAAAAACGAGGGTATTTAGCATTGATACCCCCATACTTGACACTTTTTGGTAATTTACCGACTGAACTTCTAATTTTGATAATTTACCTCATGAACTTTTAATTTATTAATTTGTAGTCAAGGTACAAAGGTCGTACAAAATGACTCCGGCCAAATGGATTGATGTGAGAAATTCAATCTCCAAATGAAGAGGGATGGATTTGTTCTAAGATTGCTTATTCTATTTTTCTTTCTTATGCTTTTGGATGATTAGACTCCAATTTCTTCTGATCTTTGATGTGTTTTTTATGTTCTTCATTCTTGATATTAATGGTTCTTAATATGCTTGATCTCTTGAGTGGGAAAAGCAAAATGGGTGATGTCAATAAACCCACCCTTCGTGACATACTTGGTCTCTTGTTATGCTTGAGTGATTGTCCCAAATGAATCAAAGCTTGCCCTATTTATAGCCTTATGCTACGCTTGGTATTTCATCTCAAACTCAAATTTTTTATCTCAGTTTTTATTTTTTTCTGAAAAGTCAACAAAAATTATAACTAGTTTTTAAAAAGTAAACCAACTCCAACTTAAGAATTTCATCTCCAACTAATTTATCAAACGGAGGCTTAGTTGAGGCTATACCGTGAATAAGAGAGTGGTGAACAAAATCCTTTTTTTTCCATGGGTCCCCAATAAAGTGGCATAATTGGTAAATCCACCCAATCCACTCTTCACGTATTCTATTTTCCACAATTCCGTGTGCAGCTTCTTTCTGATCTCGAGGAGCTGGGTTTTCCGCAAGATTGAGTTCCACCACATACTAATATTGACTTCCTTTGTATATACCATGACCACTTCCAGCAACACGAAGCTCTTCCATTCCGTGAGAACTCCAATGGGCCCACATTTTGGACCTTTACCGTGAGTCGTGACCAAAACAATCATGCCAAAATGATAGCCTCCAACTGATGAATATATTAACTCATCTCACGGTGGTCAAGTTGTCAAAATCAAAAATTTAGAAGATAAATTATCAAAAGGTGATAATGTGAAATATCTTATAAAATTCTTGCATCTTCTCCTTATCATACATAGGACCTGTTTGGTGTACAAGTTGAGTTTGAGTTGAGTTAAAATTTTTAAGTTTGAATAGTAATTTTTGTTGATTTTTTCAGAAAATACAAAAATTTTTTTCAAAAAAGATAAAAAACATGATAAAAAAAATACAGTTTAATTTGAATGAAGATGGAGAACCAAACTCCCCCATAATAAAAATTAACGGACTAAACAATATTACTTTTGTCCTTGCTTCGGGATGGTCGGTCTAATTATGGTCACCTTATTATTATTTTTTTTTAATTTTTAATTTTTTTAATTTATTTTATTGTCTATTTATCACGTGCAGAATAAAACCTTTTTCTAGAATGTATGTATGTATGATAGGATGCAGTGTGATTGTGATGTGATTCGATTATTTAGGGATATATTATAATATTAACAACTCTGAAAACGCGAAAAGGACCACGGCTCTCTCAACAAAAAAGAGAGAATTTATCAAACTCTTTTTGTTGACTGCTTCGTACTTTTCGGTTTCATCGATTCTTATTGTTTTTCGTTGAAAGAAGTACGAAGTGGTCGCCATCATCTTCAATTTTGCACTTGCTCTGTTGTATGTAAAAGAAAAAAATAAAATAAAATAAAATAAAATGGCGGAGTATAGGGAAGCGTTAATGAAGGAAGACGAGAGGAATATTCCTTATGAAGACAATTGTCCAGGTTGCAACGTTGAGAAGCGAAAACGCTCCCATTCTCGGATTCCTCTCAAGCATTTAATCTTTGCTTTCACCGTTTGCCTCTCTGCAGGTACTGCCGTACCACTTCTTTATTTATTCGAATTTATCATCGGCTGTGAAATTGTCGTATTTAAATCCGAGTGTGTATGATTTGGAATTTGGATTTGGAGTATAAATAAGTTGTTTACTTAGTTATAGATTCGGGATAGAGTCACTGTGAATTTCATTTATATTATTATTTAGGCCTAAAATCAGAATGAATGGTTGTGAATTAGTCTGTTTGAAAATAGAATATTTGTAAATGTGAATATTCAAATGCTTGTGTAAACTATGGGTAGGGTACTTTAGTGTAGTTTATTGCTGATTTGGACTTTTTTTTTTTCGTTCTCTTTTGGTTAATGGCGTCCTTTTCAATGCATTTTACTATTTTGTTTTGCTACACTGAAAAAGATGGCTTTTGGGTTTGTTAGCAAATGGTCACAGCATACACTATTTTGGGGCTTTCTTAAAAGACAAAATTAAAATCATTCTGTCTGTGTCATATTCATACCACCATATTTATTAAATTAATATTTCTATTTTGTTGAAGTTTTTTATTATTATCTAGTGGGGTTTGATGGTATTGGGTAGTGGGGAATGATATTACTAAGCAAGTATAAAAATGGTGGGATCAGTCAAGGCCATATTTTGATTGTACTTGTGCACTTCGACAAGGAAAAAGAAAGAACGCACATGTGGACCTTATGAGAGTGTACATTAGTGCAATTGTTTCCAATGTTGCTCTTTTTTGAACCAGAGTTCTTTACAAATAAATGATGAGAAGAGACAACTGACATTAGAGTGACTGAGGACATCCCAACTGTGTTGACATCTTTTTAATCACTCATCTTTTACCAAGCTCCTGACTCTATTAATCAAAATAAGATATAAAAAGAGAAGGTTCTTACAAATGCAAGCCAAAATAGAGGCGCACACATTGGCGCCAAAAAAACCCAACAAACTTGCATGCAGGCAAAGAAGAAATAAAGACCGAATGAACAAAAGGTTCACTTTCTTGATTAATTGTTTTACACCAAAATTTGCCGGTTTAGAAAAATCTTTACTGCAGTTTTGTTTACCGTTTTAACTAATAACTCCATTTCTGAAGGAAACTGAATTTTGACTTGTGTGCCAAAATCAAATAAGAAAATTTGTGCTCTTGTTGTAATTCATGTCATAAAGCATTGGAATTCAAAACTGTGAAATTCACTTAGATTTGGCTATGTGCAAGGAGCTTGTTTCACGCTGTGTAACAAATGTTTCATTAACAATCAATAGCTATTTATAAGTTGCTTTGCTATAAAATGTATTTTCTGTTTTTTGAGAATAAGTTTCTTTGTAGTAGTTGCGCCACCATAGCTGCGAATGAAGAAATATGCTTTAGTTCTTTTAAATAGGATGGTAGAGGTCTCCTATTTTTCTAGGTGCGCCGAACTTCATGGCTAGAAAAGGAAGTCAAATTTTGATCTGTTTCATTTGGTGCTTTGAGGGGGTTAATGGGTTATGTTGGTGCAAGATTGAGAGTTTCGTTATCCTGTAATTTCTTGTTCGTAGATTTGATCTTCCTGTCCTGTTGATGCAGGACATATCTCTCTCTTTGTGAGAGGACATGACAACTTTAATAAATACTAAATATCTTTATGATTCTTCTACTTATATTTTCTCTAGTTTTAAATTCATCCACATTTTAGACGCAACTATTCCCTTCTTCTGTCCATGGTTATTTTCACCACTAAATTTTTACCTATGATATGCCTTCTTTTGTGGTTAAAATTTTGCAGCTTTGCCGATATCATCTCTTTTCCCTTTCCTGTATTTCATGGTGAGTATGTCACTTGACGAAACTTCCAAGTATTCTAGATCTGATATATTTTGGGGTGAATTATACAAATCCTTACTGTTGATTTTTGTTCCTTAGAATTAGCACTCAAGCTGGGTAAGACTCATCATCAGCTCTTTATCTCATGATACGAGTTTTGATGGGCTGATTTTCTGAATTAGTGACTAAGCTCCTTTTCTACATGCTGTATTTGACTAGCACTTTTAAGTATGCAGTTCCTTTTGTTTTGAATGAATCTCGTTTCTGTTTAGATGCTATTTAGTAAATGACTTTGAGCTGCTTCTATTGCTGCTGATACCATTGTATGTGGTCTTTGCTGTGTTGGTGCATTTTCAAATTACCGCAGATAAGGGATTTCCATATTGCAGAAAGGGAGGAGGATATCGGTTATTATGCTGGTTTTGTGGGTGAGCTTGTTTTCCACACAATGCCTGCATCTATTGTTTTTAAATAATTAAAAAAAAAAAATCCTTTCTGAGATTTTGGTCCTTACAATAACGATATCATTTATTCCTTGAAGGATCTGCTTTCATGTTTGGAAGATTTTTAACTTCTAATTTTTGGGGAATGATAGCTGATCGATATGGCCGTAAACCTGTGATAATGTTTGGCACAATTACAGTGTTAGTACTTTTGACAACTGTTACCTCTGTTGTACTTTGACGAGTTGATACATTTTGAGGATGAAAATTTCTCACTCCTATTAGATTTCCACCTCTCTCTCTCTCTCTTTTCCATTTTTGTTTTTTAATGATGGTGATTATGATGATGCAAATCGTTAATTATCTCAGGGTAATTTTCAATACACTTTTTGGACTTAGTACAAAATTTTGGATGGCAGTTTGTACAAGGTTTCTGCTGGGTAGTTTGTGTGGCATACTTGGTCCAATCAAGGTAGGCCTTACTATGAATTTAGTTTTGTACAGAAACAAATTTCAATTTGTATGGTTTGATTATAGATTAAATTTTCTTTTTGGCTGTAATTTAAATGCGTGTTTAAGAAGTTGAGTAAACCACAGTTGTAGAACAAAAAAAGTTCGAACACGTGTCCATAGATAAGGAATTTGCCCGTTATCATAGTGTGGTAGCCATAACTGGCTTCAGTGCAGCAAAAACAAAAATAATAAGAGAAAATCAATTCTGTGTTTAGGAAAGGAAAGTGTGTCAATTGGGGGAGGCCAAGGGCTTATGAGTCAGCACCTACACTGATTCTTAACTTTAGTTTGTGATTTCATTCCATGCCATCTTCCGTTGATGGGAACTGCAAGTATGACAATCAAAGGTTGGGATACCTCCTTGGATCTCAGCAAGCCGCTTCACGGTCAAAGCAAAAGCCAGATCTTGAAGCTGAGAACTGAAGCTTCAAATGAAGCCGTAGCGAAGGTCTAGATAAGAGAAAAACAAGAAGTGATTAAACTTGAAACTTGAAATAGGCTCTTCTTATGGAGTAAAAGGAATTTGGTCGTCTCTGAACTTCTTTACCTTCGGTCCCTTCTGCCTCTTCTTTAGATACACATACGACTGGCCCTTGACAATGAGCTTTGTGCTAACTGTTACATGTTAGCTATAGAAGGAAGCCATGATGTTTTGGTTTGGCTGAGCTTGTGCTAGTTGAACTCAGTCTATCAATGATATATATGTTTTAAATATATGGCTCGCAACTTTCTAATTTCAGATGCTTTGCTTCAGAAACTCAGTTAAATCGATTAATTATACTTTTTTTTTTTTTTTTTTTTTTCAGGCATATGCTTCAGAAATTTGCCGCAAAGAACACCAAGCTTTTGGAATGTCATTGGTGAGAACCTCCCTTGTGTAAATTTTGATGCTTATATTGTGGTTCATGCGATTAAAGAAAGAGTAATTGTTTAGGTCAGCACATCGTGGGGACTTGGATTGGTCATTGGTCCTGCTGTTGGAGGTTACCTTTCACAGGTACTGTTGTTATCTAATCATGCGGTTTATTCCTTAATGAGTTAAACAATAGTGGCTTTCTTTCTCGATGTCATGTATCTGTGATACTATGTCTATCTAATTGTTAAAGAAAAATAATTTCGGTTTATGCATGAGGAGATTTACTCCCACTTTGCAGTAGCTGGTGGAAAATGGATTGAAATTACATTGAATGTTTTTTTGCCCTTGCCTGAGTGGGAAATTCACCATAACTATGTAACAACAACAAAATGCTATAACAAATATTCCTCCTACCGAAAGGAACTAGGTATCCTTTAATCACCTTTCTATTTAACCTACTGATGCCTATCCCCAATATTTAGCATTACTTTGCCGCATTTCAAGCTTGAATTATGGAAACAAGGCTTTTGATAACTTACGGATTCAGCTTTTTCTATTTCATCACTTTTTCATATCTGTGCACATAACGTCATTTCTTATTTTGCTTTGATTAATTTTTCTCGTAGCCTGCGGAGAAGTTTCCAAAAATATTTTCTAAAGAATCTTTATTTGGGAGGTAAGAAGGTGTCATTCAGTTTTATTGTCATTCTTGTTTTATGGTTCATTGTCTCATCCATTCTTCTTTTCAGATCTCATTTTTTTACTTTTGAAACTTGTGGAATTCAGGTTTCCTTACCTCTTACCTTGCTTGGTGATATCGATCTTTGCTCTGGGTTCAACATTAATGTGCTGTTGGTTGCCGGTATGTTTACAGCTCCGTCTTGCAACATTTCATCGTTTCAACAATATAGCATCTGAAAATTGTTTCTTTGCAACTACATAGCCTTCCTAGGATATTTGTACCCGCATTTTTGGTGTTTTTTTTTTTTTTCTTTTGGTATGGTATTTTCATTGTTAAAATTATGAGGGTAACATATTTTTGCAAATGCGACACTTTCCATGTTTTTTATAATCGAGCTTCAATTGATCGACTTGGATGCTGAATACTTGTGGATTGTTTCAGGAAACACTTCACATTCATACTAAAAAGGATGAAGAGCATGAACATGGTGCTGATCCAAAAGAAACTTTGCAAGAATCCGAGGAAACCTTTTCAACTTCTCAACAAAGTCTTCTTAAGAACTGGCCTCTGATGTCAGCTATTATAGTGTATTGTGTCTTCCAACTTCATGACATGGCTTATGCAGAGGTAACAAAATTTGCTTCCACTTAAAACTGCATTGAACGTTTTCCATCTAAGAAACCGTCTATTGGGTACTTTGTTCTTCAGATTTTTCCCTTGTGGGCCGTCAGTCCTAAAAAGTATGGAGGATTAAGCTACTCTAGTTCAGATGTCGGTCAAGTTCTTGCAATTTCAGGTGCATGGCTGTATATTTTCTTATCCATGAAAGTCTTTTGTTTTATTTGTACATTTTTCTTTCAAGATGAAGTTTTGAAATAAGATCAACCTAACAAAAACTCATTTTATGCTTCTCTTTGAGGATACCTTCTCCTCTTCCTTTGTAATTTAAAAAAAAAAAAAATAAATGGAGTTTTTCTTATTAAACAAATAAAATCTGAACAGAATAAAGGCATCATGTCGCTATTACTCTTTGGAGGTACCTTGTTGGAGTGATTTATTTTCTTGATTTGCAAGCAATTGAAGGAGAATCCAAACATCCATCAAAAGAAATGAATTTGTTCATAATTTTCTGTATCCTTTGCTGTCTAAAGGAAAGAATTCAAAAAATTTTTTTCTCCTTATTATTCAAAGTAATTATAATTACCAGCAAGGCATCTTCCCTAATGGAAAAGCTACATCGAGTACCAGACCAACAATTTGGGCAATCTATCTGAGAAGGTTTCGGGAAAGCATGAGGAAACATCACAAAAACATAAATATATAAATTTTTCAGATTCTTCAAAATGACCATCCTATGGATCTTCAAGTTTTAAGAACTAAAGTTGTGATTCTTCTGCAAAAGCGAAGGTTTGACGGAAGTGGACTGTTGTTCTTGTTATGGTTCTTTAGTTGGAAAATAATGAGAGGATCTTTTAAGGTCGACGTCTGACGGATCCTTCTAACTTAAATAAGGATATCTTTTTGTATGGTTATTCCTTACTTTTTGGAGTTTTGCTGGTCATTCCAGTTCTTGTACTTTTAACATTTATTTTTATTCGAGTCCAATCCCTTAAATAGAAAAAAACAGAAAACTAACATATTCGAATATGCATGAATAAAGGATTACGCCGTTTCTTCTTAAAACCTCGAATTCTGATATTCCACATTATTCTAGGATCTGGCCTGCTAGTCTTTCAGTTGCTTTTCTACCCAATGATGGAGAGGACTTTTGGACCTGTTTTGGTTTCTCGAACTGGAGCGGTATGTTATTTGACCCTCATTTTTTGACATTTTTCAGTTAGCATTTTTGGCCCTCATATTTTGTCTGTAAATTTCTCAAGTATGTCCTTTGTTCCTTGTTAAGGTTCTTACAATAGCGTTGCTGTCAAGTTATCCTTTTATAGCCAAGCTATCTGGAATCACCCTCACACTACTGATTAATTGTGCATCTTTGCTGAAGAATGTGCTATCCGTAAGTGCGGTCATGAACTGTAAAACTTCTACTTTCCTTCCATGCCCGTGGTTAGAATGTCGGACTTGATACTCTTTCATATCATGAGTGGATTATCAATAAACTCTGTCAGAATAAGTGACTTATAATTTTGCAAAATAATTCTTGTTATCTTCTGTCTTTTATCCTGTAATATAGACAATACCTGACTTTTGCTGGTATAAAACATGAGTTTTACAGTCGTTGTTTAAACATTATCAGGTTTCGATTACTACAGGATTGTTTCTCCTACAAAACAGAGCTGTGGTAAATTTTTCTATCTTCCATTTAATTAATTTTTTCATAAACTTTTTCCGGTTCAATCCGACAAAGTCAGTAACTTTGTTTTTGTCGTCTCCATCTTTATTACCGATGTATAATCAAAAGACTCAAAGGCAAAGAGGAGCTGCAAATGGTTTAGCTATGTCTGCCATGTCTCTATTCAAAGCAGTTGGTCCGGCCGGTGGTGGTGCAATGTACGTATTATCCTGGATAAACTCAAACTTCGAAACTCTTTCTTTAGCACATGCATGAATTTGTCACAATGAATGAAGAAAGGAGAGTTAATAATACTTGCACAAATAGTTAAACAAAAATTTGTGTGTTTTAAAGTGAAGTAGATTAGGAATTTTCTGGTAAATATTTCCGACGGATAAGCATTGCGTCATTTCCACAACTTTATTGAGAAGAGGAACTCCGTTTTTCACATTCATGTTTGATGCATGTCACGCTATTAGCAATCTACTTGTTGTAGAAAAATGCATATCTCACCACAGCCATGCCTGCGTCGTTTGTAACTTGGTATGATGTGTTGGAGTTAAATCCTTTTTTCTGTCTGTTGATTACTTGCAGATTTTCTTGGGCACAGAAGCGTCAAACTGCAGCCTTCCTTCCCGGTAAAGACCCTATTTTATATTTTATCATGCTCATTATAATCTTCTTGATTTTTTTTTCTTTTTTTTTTCTTTTCATACATTCTCTCTTAAATTCTTGTTGTACTGACAAGATAAAAGGGCGTTTAGCACGTCTCAGTCTAATTCGTAGCAAGGGATTATTATGGAGGCAGCAAGGTGGAGAATTGATTGTGAATTACTAAAAACCATGTTGAAAGAGAGTAAAATTAGCAGTAAACACTCATATTGTGCCGAGCCAGTTGCTTAATACGTAATGGCAGCAGAGGATGTTCTCTGTTTCTATGATTGGATTCTTGGAGTTTTGTGTAACTTCTAAATTATTTTTCTAAAGTGAGGCATGCATTCTCATAGGGTTGTGTTGATTGATTGCAGGTGATCATATGGTTTTCTTCATTCTAAACGTAATTGAGGCTGTTGCATTGATAATGACCTTCAAACCTTTTCTGGCTCTACCTGATGGCAACATTTTGTAGCTTGCTTACATGGGTAGACGTCCATCTGTGGTATGAAAAAAGTTTGCACTCTCCATCTCCGCCTCTCTCTCTCTCTCTCTCTCTCTCTCTCTATATATATATATATATATATATATATGTTAAAAGAAAAATGTAGTATAATTGGTGTGTATTGCCCTAATACTTCTCCCTCGTTTCACTGATGACTAATGATGTTTGAAGACCAGGACCGCTACAAGACATTTTACTAAAGAGGCTTCTTTTTCTTCACATTCATTTCTTTCTCGATTTCATTCAATATATTTTGCTCATCAAAATTTTGTCATGTTTTGAATCTCAATCCTGTCGATTCTTATAGCATTGTGAATTTGGATATGATTCTATCTTACTTCGTTGATATTGAAAGAATTTAAATATGTTCACTCACTAAGTCGAAGTTTGGTCAACTAATCCACCCACTTTTCCTTGGTAGGAATAACTCAAACACTTAAAAAAAAAAAAAAAAAAAAAAAAGGAACTCCGACGCAAATAATCAACATGAAGGAAGATTATTAATTTTATGACTTTAATGCTATGTTTGGTAGGAGGGCTGGAAAAATAAAATATCTAGGTCAAGAGAAGGAAAAAGATTTTCATTTTATGTTGTTTGGTAAAGAAAGAAAATATCTAATTTAATGTATTTTATAATTATATCCTTGAATGAATAAGAATTGATGTCAAAATAGATATTTTACATCTCAATTTTTGGGGTTAAATTTTACCTTCATTTTTCTTTACAAAGTTGAAAGAATTAAAAAATAACAGGTCACATGGATAATAATTTCCTTTATCAAATATCTTAAAGATCCCCTTTTTTCTTCCAATTCCATTTTACCAAACATAAGTTAAACTCCACCCATAGTCAAATGCCATTTTCCAATGGATTCTTTACATAAGGATTTTAATGGGACAATTTACGGATAATTTTGATGTGGATTACCATAATCGTTGACTATTCACTCTAATATGGATTAAAGCATGTTATGGAACTTTATGAAGGTGAATTTTAGTTAGAGAAAATTATGAAAACAACCTTTACCCATAAATGTTCAGGATTTTTTTTACCTCTCTTGATGCTTTATTGGAATTTTGACCTTTTTTTTTTCTTTATACTTTTTTTTTTTAGCAATTTGTGGTCTCGTGGAGAGAATGTCTATTAGGATTTTTGAGTAGTTGAAATTCATATGAGGATTATTTTGATAATTTAAGTTTGAAATATCTGATTTATCATAAATACAACATTTACTGTATTTCCCGAATATAATGTTATTGATTTATTGGTCCCCAAAATGCTATTTGGCCCCCTTAAAACAAAAAATGCTATTTGGTTCTTTCTCCTTATTTGTATCTTTGTGACTAAAATAAGATATAAAAAAATTAAATAATAAATGAAAACAAAAATTAAAGGATTAAAACTCTCATTTTAAAACTCACTTTGTTATTTGAATTTTGAATTAACCCCATTAAATCCCTTCTAAATGTCAGTTAAAAAGAGATGGAAAAAAGCAATTTACGTGAAGTTGTTTTTTTGACATTTGTTTTTAGCAGAAATACTAACATAATAGATAAAATTAGACTAGTTTTACTGTTATTTTTCTATACGTTTTTAACTGAAATTCTAGCAGTGGTAGAGGTGAAGTGAAAAGTAGAAGTTTTAAAATATAAGGGACAAAATGATAATGATCTTAAAATTTAGAAGCAATTACAAGAAAAATCCAAAATAAAAGGGTTATTTTAAAAAATGACCCATAAATTATATACGTTGGTTGTTAAATTTTATACATCACACTAATTCGAACTTTTATATTTCGTTACAAAAACAACCTTTGTATCAATATTTCATCAAAAACTAAACAAAAATTAAACACTTTTGGATTACATAAGCTTTAATTAAGGTTAAAATCTTAATTAAATATTTTTTTATAAGAAAACTGTATCACCAAAATGGCTCTATGATGTAAAGTTTGCCCTATTAATATTTGATTAAAGAACAATTTATTTTTAAAATATCCTTGATTCATGTATAATTTCCTTTTAAAATACATTTGATTATGACTTTTAACTATTAACAAAAGAGAAATTATCAGAACATATTTACTTATAGGCCAAGTCTATAGACCCCCATTATTTTTGTTGGTCTTGAAAACCGAAATTGGCAAAAGACTAGTAGAAGCGTGAGACCGTGAACAACAAAAATTTCTTATATTAATTTAATATATAAAAAGGATAAAGGATGAGAATTGTATTGTCATCCGATTAGGTCGATTTCATCAAAATAAACTTTTGAACCCATGAATGATCATATCCTTGAAGATCACGTTCTTCCATACCGTACCTTCGTCGCATGATTGAACGAACAAGTAGGCTTTTTCTAATTGATGGAATGATTCACAAGCTCACAATATAGGTGTCTTTGTTTTTGGCCTCATCACATGAGAAAACAAAGAGTGCAAGAGAGAACGTTTCTCTCTTGGTTTTTCTTGTGATTAAAAAGTCTCATCTACCTTGGTATAAAGTCCTATTTATAGAGCAAGGTAGGTAACATAAATATTCCATCTTAAATTTTAAATATTTCCAATATATAAAATTAAGGTCATTACAAAATTGGAAACGCATTATATTATATTCAAAATATAATATAATATAATATATATCGTGTATATAAATATGGCATATACATATAGCGCCGATCAAAAGGAAACTCAAACTCACGTTTCCTTAATTCCCCTTTTTTAAAATTTTTAATTATAAAATCCATAATATATATATATATAAATATATCACATTTATAAATATATATATATATATATTATATATAATCCGGAAAGAAGGAATTTTACTTCCATCCCTTTCTCTTATATATAATTCAACAAATATATTATAAATATTTAATTTTAAATTTAATTTTAAATTCAATTTTAAATATAAATATTCATAATATCAGAAATAGGAAACTAACGTATATTAATTTATACACTTGTGGGTCCCATCCACCAGTAGTAGAAGCATAGACAATGGGTCTCGTTCATTGTGTCATCCAATTTTAATATTTAAATAATCTTCATTATTTAAATAACACAATTAATTGTTTCGGTGACATTAAATAATAAAAGTAGACATTCTTCTTTTATGTTTTATATCACACATTTAGTAAGCTAAAACTACAATCCATCAAATAGTTCAATTGCTAACGTAAGTCGTGTGGGGAACAATGGACCTATAATTTCAAGCTCCAATAAATTTGATAATTAATCAAACTCTTTGATTAATTTATCAACTTTATTAATCTCAAAGTTACTTCACTAAAAACCTTGGAACTGCACTCTTGAAATTGTAAATAAATAATTACTCAAAAAATAGAGTCGTCCATTTGATATAGCCATTATATATAGATTGATTCTCCATAAATAATCCATAATTAGAGCAAGATAAAATCCGTTAACCTCTTTAATTACATCTTGATCATTAAGTACTATTGATTTTCTAATGAATGATAAATTCATGAATTAAATCACGAATTGAACACTCATACCATTCAAGCCCCGAGTCAACACGCAAGGGAATTATTTATCTGCTTCTTAAATAAGAAAGAATGGTTTTCATCTTGTAAGATTAACATTCACGGCTACTTACTTCATCATAGCTCCAAAATACAAGGAATAAGAGTTGATACTCAAATCTATACCGAGTTAATCAAAAGACATGATTTTATAAATAGGAGTTTACTAATAACTTAGGATTAAGATCATTCTATATATGATCATCGGTTGATGTGATTATAATCCGCTATACTTAACAAAAATTATCAACAATTCATATCACGTCACGTCCCCTGTCCTACATAATCACCTTATGTACAGTGCACTCATTAAATGTCTTGCTACATTAACGGTTCAGATAAGTCTGCTCCATTCTTAAGGTAATGACATGCAGTAGCGATATTCAATTAAAGATTCTATACTTTAAATGATTAATCAATTAAACAATTGATTACTTATCATGGACTGTTATAATTATCATCCTTAAATATTATCCTCTAATATATGACTCTTATATACACTATTTAAGGTCATATAGATAATTATGAAATTTTAATGATATTTATTAAGTATCAAACATACATGTATATAGAACTATAATAAAATAAAACATTTATTTGTATAAATCGCAACAAAATTATAGCATCATATGCTTTATAGGTACCAATCCGAACAGTCGAACCTAGGAACTCCAATAGGAATATCAATAAGTATCCACCAAACAACAAAAAAGAAGAATACTCAAAATCCAATAGAAAAATTAAAGAGAATATGATATTTTATGAAATCAAAATTCAAGAACCAACATAAGATAAAGATGCATAATAATACATGGTCTATTAATGAAAAAATTAAGAGAAAATTACTTAAATAATCACATTTTGTTCATCTATTGATCAATTTGATACAAATTTCTCATTTTTTATCAATATGACACAAATATTAGTAAGTAGTTTAACTTATCATATTAATCTAGTGTTAATTTTTTATACCATGCTGATACAATAGTCTTTAAATTTATGTCGTCAAGTGCTTTTCCTAAAAAGTAACCCAAATAAAAAGAGTAAATTGGTAAAATGACTTATTAACTTTCTTTTATTGAAAAATAACTTTTCAAAATTGTTTTTAGCAAAATGATCAGGAACAACCATGAACGATCATAGTTGTTCCTATGTTAAAATGAAGGATTAATTTCATGAATGCCTCCTGGATTATCAACCCTATTTCACTTTGTCCCATGAATTATCAAAACCATTTAATGTGCCCCTAAACTATATAAAATCGTTCACTTTGCCCCTTCTGTTTATCAATTTAATAGTTTGATGACATGGCATGTGACTTAATGTTAGTGAAAGATATTTTAAAATAAAACTATACTTACTACAATTTATTAATTAATTCAAAAAAAAATAATAATCTATCTCAGATATCACCATCTTCGTTTTTCTCTCTTCCTTCCTCCATTAAACCCCATTACGGTCGCCCACTACACTACCGTGACTCACCATGAACTAAGCCCATAGTTAACAACATGTCGTGGGACTACTTGAAAACCCAATGCCCACGACATTCCAGGGTGGGTGTAACAACTCAAAATTTTGACGAACTTGTGATTTCCATAGATACAAGGAAAATCTAAGTTTGAATCATGTATGTCAACATGAAGCTCATGATCTGATTTAATTATCAAAGTATGTTTGAGTTCTATAAGTATTATGAGACTCAATGATAATTTATTAAGTCAAGGATAAGGCTTTATGATGAAAAAGGCCGAACCATGAATTATGATTTTTGTTCGGGCCAATGAATGATTAGGATAAATTATAACTTGAATAAGACATTACTGTAGTATAATAAATAGTATTGAAATTATACTGTGGTCAACCGTCATTACGAATGAAGAAGCAAGACTAAGGATTGGAATCATTTTAGAAAAATCAGGAATAACAATAACATTTGGAGCAATAAGGACTAAATAGCTTCAAGTCCTGAGAAAATCCTATACGTGGTCCAGTTAAGTGCATATAAATTATGGACTACAGATCAATATTCTTAGACTGTTGATATTATAACAGTATTTACACTATCTGGATTATTAAGAAATTAGACTACGTATTAGGAGGAATGCCAAACATGGCCCTACTTGGAGGCCAAGTAATTGTGGATAAATACACAATTATTGATTTATTCCTCCATCTAAGCCACATGGCCAGTTGTATTAGGTGGCCTTGGGGGACAAGGAAACAAATTAGAGATAAATTTGCAAAAAATTTTTTTTTGGCTCCAATACATGCATGGCCGGCAACTTGGAGGGACTTGGAAGGTAAATATTTTGTCTTTAAGGACCAATATGCAATTCAAGGAGAATTTAAAAAAAATATTATAGAAAATTATGGAAATTTCACCTATAAATAGAGGTGGGTAGTGTTGAGTTGAACTATTTAGTTGGATTCTCAAACTTTTAGTTCCTTCTCAACTATTCATTTCTAGTCTTAAAAAAAAAAAAAAAAAAAGAGAGAGAGAGAGAGTGAGTGAGAGGGAGGTGGTGGCCGGTTGCTATGGTAGAAGAGTGGAGCAAGAATGTTTGCTCATGCAAGGTCTTTTCAAAGTTTTAACGGAATATGACCTGTTGTCGTGCTTTGATGGAACGATAGACCAAGAGCGTATGATAATTTGTAAGTATAACTTCGCCTATAGCATGGGCAAAATGTTTTTATTGCATTGCATAATTTTCAAAAATCATGCATTCCTTTATATGATGTACATATGTTTTATGTTTTATGTTTTATTATTGTGACATCATGAAAGCATGTTCACTAATAATAAACCATATGATAAGAAAAAGATTAAGTTTTCAAGTAAGAAACAGTTAAGATTTAAGTTTTCAAGTATGATTAACCAATAATAAGTTTTCTTGTAATAAGATAAGACAAGCAAATTTTCTTGTGTCGTACTAAGTTGCCACGAGGGCGGGTTTATACGGTTTGGTCCATGGTTTGAGTTGGATTGGATTGGCTACCCCAACTACTCCATGTTAAACAGTTTGGTTCATGGTTTGAGTTGGATTAGACTGGCTGCCCCAACCACTCCAAGGCTATGCACCACGGTACGTGCACACATGATATGTAAGGGGCCCAGAACCAAGTTAACATAAGAAAGCATAATTGAATCATAAGAAAGCATAATCGGTTCATGCATTCTTTTACTAAAAATGTTTTGCGTAATAGAAAGTTGTACTTACTGAGTATAAGCTCATAACTTACGTTCATGCCATAGGTAAGTAACCTATCGACAATGCTTGATGCAAAACTGTGGAGAGATGACACTGCAAACTGTGAAATTTGGGTTGGACACCGTCACGGGTTTTGAAAAATATGTTATGTAATATGTATTTGTATTATGTTATTATAAGTCGATGGTATTGGTATATAATAACTAGTATGATTTGTTAAAATATGGTTTTAAAGCTCGGTACTTGAGTGAGTACATATAAATAAGTATGAGTATAAGTTAAGTTTTGAGTTTTGAGTTTTAAATTGAGTTTAGAGAAAAAAAAAAAAAAACATTTCCGTATTTTTACATACAGCAAAAGTAAGTTTTAAGATGAAGTATGTTTAAGTAAGCATGGTAAGATAACGGCCCCCAAGAAATCGGATTGTTGCAAAGTTGGTATTTAAGTTAAGTAAATACGAAGTCACGGCCCTATGTAGGTCGGGTCGTGACAGAGATGGTATCGGAGTGGGTTTCTTGCCATCCGGTTTCACAGTTCTGCCGCCAGCACCATAGTTTTTGTAAGATTGTCTTCTTACTCTATTACATGTATATTAATTATGTGAGGTTATAATAATAAAGGTATGAACCTGATGCCAAACCCGGGTTTGATTGAAGAGAACCGCAAGGCTTCGTTGGCATTCTGGGGAATGGAGTCACGCATCTTCGATGGGACTCAGGGAGCGGCTGCATTAGCTAAGTGGCTGCATGGTATGGAGATCCTCTTCAGATTATGTCATGTAGGGACGTATCTTCAGGTTATACTTGCCAGCTAATGCCTGGTCGGGGAGGCTCGTGCATGGTGCCTTGACATAGGGGATCTGGAGATAAGATTCCTAAATGATTTTTCCTAACGACACCTGATAAATGCACAAAAAAATGCAGACCGCTTGTTTTTGTACACATTTAGGCGTAATCAAATTTTGACGCCGTTGCCGGTGAGATTCCACAAACAAGATTGGTCAGTAGATATTAAGCTAAAGAGGTACATACATTTTTGTTTTGAATTTAATTTTTCTTTAGTCTTTTGTTTCTGTTTATAAATTGATTAGTCAGGATTTGTTTCTACGTTTTTGTTAGCGTGTTTTGCATATTCTATTTTTTTAGTTTTTCTTTGGGTCAAGTTATATAAAATATATATATATATGTAAATTTTTAGAGTTTTTATTAGTTTCAATTTCTTTTCTTTTAACGTTTTGAAAATATATATATATATATATATATATTTCTTTAAGCCGAAAAATTGTGTTTACATTGTTATAGTCTACTGTTTATTTTGGTTATTAGTCAGATTGCATTTGTTACGTTTTTCTTTATAGGTTAGGTTGTGTTAGTGTGTGTGTCTATATATATATATATATATATATATATATATATATATATTTGTTTATTTTGTTTTCTTTGGGTTTTTGTCTTTTAGTGGTCAGTTTTTTTCTTAGTTAATACTAATTTAATATCCGTGCATTGCACATGAGAGGAAAATAAATAGATAAATAAATAAGAAAATTAAATAACATTTAATAATGACAGTTGGTTATGATAAATAATATAATTACAATAACATAAACCAAAAGAAAAAGTCTTCAATAGTTCTCTTTACATCCTATTCCAAATCATCATTACCGTAAACTAGAAAAACAAATTAACATAAATCAAAAAGTGAAAAACAAAATATATAAATCTAGGAAAAAAAAAAAAGCTAGAAATAACTTATAAAAATAAAAAACAAACAAAACAAAGCAGACCATACCTATATTTTGCTCCATTTTTTTTGTCTTTAATTTTTTTTTTTTCATGATCTCTCTCAATCATAAAAATGTAAACTAATAAAAATAATAAAAATAATAATATAAAAAAACTTTTCTACAGTGATGCAGAGATAAAGATAGAGAAATAAAAATGATCACGATAATTAAAAATAAAAATAGAAAAAAAAAACAAAAGGAGAAAAAAACTCAACAGGGGAAAAAAAGATTGGAGAAAAACAACAAAACCAAAAACAGATTCTATTATTTTTTTTATTTACTTTTTTTTACAAAAAAAAATAAATAAATAAATTTCAGTTAGATTATATACATGCAAAACACAAAAATTAACTATAACATCTGAAAAAACAAAACCCAATAAATGAAGAAGCCAAAAAAAAAAAAAAGCACAAATCGAAAAAAGAGAATAAAAAAAATTTGAAAATCGGAAATGTGGAAACAAAAATCATTAAAAATTATAAAATAACAAAAATACGAAAAACAGATGAATAAAAAACTAAACTTTAAAATTTAAATCTTAGAAAGCAGAAAAAAAAAACAGAAAAAAATAAAAGGAAAAAAAAACTAAAAAGGGGAAAAAAAATATTAAAGAAAAACAACAAAATCAAAAACATATTCTATTATTTTTTTTTATTATTTTTTACAAAAAAAAAAGAAAATAAATAAATTTCAGTTAAATTATATGCATACAAACATTGCACTTTAACACATCTTCAATGGACAAAATAAAAAATGCATATTAAAATGATAACAATGTCCAGTTATTGTAGCTATCAGAAAAAGCAACTACAAAGGAATGGTAATCCATGAATAATTTTAGAAGGATAAAGTTATCCAAATACTGTAGCAAGCTGTAAAAGTAACTAAAGCCCAAGGGCAAAATTGCCAATTGGAAAAAAAAAGAAAGGGTAAAACCGGAATAACACTGTAGCGAAGGAAAAAAGTAACTATAAACAAAGGGCAAAATCGTTCATTAATAATTTTAGAAGAACAAAGTTGTCTTAACACTGTATCAAACAGTAAAAGTAACTAAAATCCAAGGGCAAAATTGCCAATTGACCAAAAAAAATAAAGGATACAACCGGCATAACACTCTAGCGAAGGAAAAAATAATTTGTGATGAAGGGTAAAAAAGTCATTACACTGTAGAAAAAAGTAAAAGTACTGTACATCACTATAGCACATTACTGTACATTACTATAGCTAAAGCAGCGAAAATAAAGAAAAAAGGAAAATGAGTACTGTAAATTACTGTACATTACTGTAGCTAAAGCAGCGAATATAGAGAAAAAAAAAAAAAGCAAAATGTACTGTATATTACTGTTAAAGGAACAGTGAAACTCTTACATCCTTTTAGTATATTTATAAATAATATGTAATAAGTAATTTATAATTTTTTTTATTTTTTATTTATTTTTATTACATTACTAAACAATTAGCGTTTTATGTATTTTTGTTAGAATTACAAGCAACTAGTTTCTTTTTGTTAATTATTGATTTCATTTTGTTTTTCTGTTAAGTCTTTTTAGCTTTATTTTGTTATGTCAGAATAGAAGTCTTTCTTTTACTTATTTTGTCTTTTGTTTTCTTTAGCTAGTTTTCATTTAAAAAAAAAAAAAATTTACTGTTAGAGTTTTCATCACTTTCCATTTTTATTCTTTTTTCGGATTTAAAAAAAAAAGTACCGTTCATTTCTTTCCACTTATTATTATTATTATTATTATTATTATTATTAATTCTAATTAGTTTCGTAGTATCTATTTTATCATTTTATCATTTTACTAGTTTTCATTTTTATTTTTATTTTTATTTTATTGTTTTTGTTTTTGTTAATTTTCATTTAATTTCTATTTTATAGCTTGTTTTAATTCCTTGTATTAATTTTAGGTTTTAACTGTTTAGGTTACTAATTTAGTGTTAATAATTTAGGTCTTATAATTTGTGTAACCTTAGGTTTTAGAATAGCATTAATTTAGGGTACTAATTTCTAAACATCTAACATGTCATAAAACACGCCATAAAATTTAATTAATTTTGTAAGCAATTGTGTGGAAATATTGGAAAGTACAAACTAAGGGAGTTCTGTCTAGGAGATTGGTTTCTGTTAGCATTCTATGCCACCAATCTTTCCTGGGAACGTAGCTCTGTCTAGGATGTTGGTTTTTAAGGAGGCCTCGCCCCACCAATCTTTCCTGGGAGCACTCTTAGAGGTTATGATTCGCGAATCTACATGACTGTTCTTTTTGTAAATTAATTTCATTTCAAAAAAAATTTTAACGCTCAAGGTGAATGAATCGTTATAGAAACGAATTAGGGAGATTTGCAAGAAGACCTGAAGACCCTAGTGAAGTCTCTTCTTCTACGTCTAGCCTTCCTCCATCTCCAAACGCTTTAGCAATTCCAAATCCTTTTGCGATGGCTCAAATCGAAGAGGTCCAGCATAAGACGTTGAATGACTACCTTCACCCTACGCGTACGGCCACACCATCATGCATAATGTTTCCACCTAATATGCCGAATTTGGATTTCAAGCTGGGTATGATTCAACTTTTGCCGACCTGTCATGGGTTAGAAAGCGAAAATCCGTACGTGCATATTCGGGAGTTTAAAGAGGTGGTGGCCACTTTCCACAACTGAGCTGAGGCTGCAGATTCTGTGCGATTAAAGTTTTTCTCCTTCTCTCTGAAGGAGAAGGCCAAAAGCTGGTTGTATTCTTTGCGACCTAGGTCTATTGGAAGAGATGACAACTGCGTTCTTCAACAAGTATTTCCCACACCATAAGACTAATGATCTTAAACGACGGATCTTGACATTTACTCAGAAGGACAATGAAACTCTCTATCAAGTCTGGGAGCGGTTTAAAGATTTGTTGAATCAATGTCCCTACCATGTTTACAAGAGTTGGCGCCTCGTTAGTTATTTCTACGAAGGACTCAGAATCCGAGAGCGTCAATTTGTGGAGATGATGTGCAATGGTGAGTTTCTCCAGAAGGATCCCGAAAAGGCTTTCAAGTATCTCAACGAGCTAGCCGAGAAAGCCCACACATGGACTGGACCAAGTGCTACTGACAGTATCAGTCGATCCCGACCTGCTGGAGTCTACCAACTAAGGGAAGAGGATAACCTCAAGGCCCAAATCGAGTCTTTGACACGACAGATTGAGGCCCTCAAAACCAAGGAAGGTAGAGGAATCCACATGGTCACAAGGGCAGAGTCACAAAAGCCATGCTTCGTTTGTGGAGGGGTGGAACATTTAGCTAAGGATTGCCCTGCTTATAATGAAATGAGAGGGGGTTACGAAGAGCAATGTAATGCCTTAGGGGCATACAATAAACCTTTCTCTAACACGTACAATCATGGCTGGAGGAACCATCCAAACTTCAGTTGGAGAGATTCCAATCAAACACAACCATTAGGTAGACAATGGAGAATGGAGCAACAATCATAACCACCAAAGGCGAATTCTGCACCTCAGTACCATGCACATCCACCGAGGAGTTTTCTCGAGAATACCTTGCAATCTTTCATGGAGGCACAGAATAGGATTGAACCAAAAGTTCGAATCACTTTTCACGTAAATGGTGGAAGCAAGTAAAGAGATGAAGAGCCAGATCACAAAGCTGACTGGTGCCTTGGCTATTCAAGAACGAGGTAAGTTTCCTTCCCAAGCTCAATCCAACCCCACGGGGCAACACATGGCACAAACCTCCAACTCTGAAGGTCAAAACATCAAGGAGGTCAATGCCATCACCACTCGTAGTGGCAAGATTTTGGATGAACCATCAAGAACTACCATCACTTCAAATAGTCAAGAAGTTGCCCTCAAGAAAGATAAGCCAACTGAACTTCCAGTAAAAGTGCCTTTCCCCCAAGCTCTACGATCTGCTGGGAAAGTGCTGGATAGTCAAAGTGAGATCCTAGAGCATTTGACTCAAGTGAAGATTAATCTTCCTTTGTTTCATGTGATCAAGCAAGTGTCGGCTTATGCCAAAGTTATCAAGGATCTGTGCACCGTCAAAAGGAAGCACCACGTTAAGAAGACTGCCTTCTTGACAGAACAAGTGAGTGCGGTGATCGAGCAGAAGGCGCCGCCCAAGTATAAAGATCCTGGTTGTCCCACCATCTCATGCCAAATTGGGACTCAGGAATTCGGCCAAACTTTGCTCGACCTTGGAGCGAGTGTCAATCTCATGCCTTACTCTATCTACTCGCAACTTGGTCTTGGAGAGATTAAGCCCACATCTGTGGTTTTGCAGCTTGCCGCTCGTTCGATCAAGAAGCCTCGGGGTATAGTTGAGGATGTTCTAGTTCAAGTTGAGAAGTTTTATTACCCCGTTGATTTCCTTGTCCTAGATACCCAATCTATGGTGAGCATGGAATCCAATATTCTCATCATCATCGGTAGAACTTTTCTTGCTACAGCCAATGCTTTGATTAACTGTAGGAATGGTCTCATGAAGATATCTTTCGGGAACATGACCTTGGAGGTAAATGTTTTCCATATTGTGAAGCAGCCACATGATGATGACGAGTGTCACCAAACATTTCTGATCGACACACTCGTCTCGGAGGAGGTTCAATTGCATAGCAATTTCAATAATCTTGATGATCTCCTCCACAATTTTGACTCTGAGAGTTCCGGTCCTTGTGAGTTGGCCAACAGCGCTACCATCTATAAAGACTCACAAGGTAGTGGAACCAAGTTTTGGAAACCACGCTTTGAAGAGTTTCCTCAAGATAAAAAAAAATGCAAAAACCATCCACTGAAGAGATCCCAACACTTAAGCTAACTCAACTGCCTGAGGTTCTGAAATATGTCTTCCTGAGAGCTGGTAATACATTTCCTGTTATCATTTCATCTAAACTTGATGCATCACAAGAGCAGCGATTAATCGACATGCTGCGAGAGTATAAATCTGCATTGGGTTGGACAATTGCTAATATTAAGGGTATTAGCCCCTTAATTTGCTCCCATCACATTAATTTGGAAGAAGGGGTTACTCCACGAAGGGATCCCCAAGGGAGATTGAACCTGACGATGAAAGAAGTTGTGAAGAATAAGGTCTTGAAGCTTCTGGATATAGGTATCATTTTCTGGTCGCTGATAGTAAGTGGGTCAGTCCAACTCAGGTAGTGCCCAAAAAATCAGGGGTGATAGTGGTGGAGAACGAGAAAGGGGCTCTTGTCCCCATAAGGACTGTTACGGGTTGGCGCATGTGCATTGACTACCGAAAGCTGAACGCCGCCACCCGCAAGGATCATTTTCCGCTTCGATTCATTGACCAAATCCTAGAACGCGTGGCTGGTCATCCTTTCTACTGCTTTCTTGATGGCTACTCAGTCCTAGCCACCAAGCCAAGCTGAGCCGCCCAGCTCCTCCTAGCCACGTGTCGACCGTCTACTGCAGCCCCAGACACGCGGCCCCAGCTGTTCCCTCCACGTTCGCGATCTCAGGCGTTCAACTCCAGCTACCAGCCCAAACCCGTGACTCCAGCTGCCAGGCTAGGCCCGTGATTCCAGCCCCAGACCTCCCACCAGCCCACGTGACTTCCGGGCCGTGATCTCAGCCAAGCCCATGGTGCCAGCTCTAGCCCAAGCTATCAACTCCCTCCAGCCAGGTTACCGCCTCTTATATCCGGCTTGACAGCATGGTTCCTGGGCCGAAACTCAAGCCCGCAAATCACGGGCCTTGCATCCAGCCTCCCTGATCCTCAGCCCCAGCTAGCTTACCGTGAGTTTCCAGCTGATTTACCATCCTGGGTGGTGGATTTGTTGTGCCAAAAATCCTCTCTAGCGGCTATAAAATGAGGGTTCCTCAAGAGGGCGAGGGTGTTGTTTTTAACCAATTTTTGGTTGAGTTTAGAGCCAAAAATATAGTCATATTTCTCTATTCTTCTCTTATTTTTCTTGAGAATTTTTGTGAGAATGTTGAGCATGTTAGGCTAATTTCTCTTGGTGAGGCTAGAGATGATCCTATATGTGTAGTGAATTCGTTTGGGTTTTAATTCTCCAATGGTTTGTAAGGTTTATACATTTGAGTAACTAATTATCTTTTATCTTGTTTCTTCCTCATATCAATATATTTTGTTGTCAACTTTTATATAAATTTAGTCAAGCTCTTTTTATGTGATTGTTGCATGATATGGTAAATTGATAGCATTATTTTATAAGTAGTCTTTTACTGCAATATTGTTTATGGTATATTGTCACTTTTGGATTTCTTATAACAAAATTTTTGCTAGTTCTTCACGTGAAAATTTTATTTACTCAAATACATTTTAATTCACAAGTTCTTCAATTATTTATTTTCCAATTGATTGTTTGAGATGTGAAACTTTCAATTGAGTTATTTTATAAATTAAAATCCAAATAGGTGAACGAAACATATAGGGGATTATTGATGTCTTACCATTTTTTATTATTGAATTTTTCTCCATTTTAAATTACGTTGTCTTTCAATTTGTTTCAAAATCACAAAAATACTTCTTCCTTTTCTTTATTTGATTACTTATTTCTCTAATGCTTTTGTTCCGCTAATCTTTTCTTATTTGTTTTTATCACCTTCTCGTGGGATCAACCGTTCTAATTGTGCTACAATTGACCGCTTGTTTTTGTACACGTTTAGGCGTAATCAACACCTAAACAAACTTTGGAACCCTGATAACTCCAAGATATGGACCACTGCCTGGAGAAGGACTGCATATGCATTATTACGATCCTGAGATATACCAGGATATGTATATAAGATGATACGTCAGCTATATTGCAACTTGGTGTGTTTATCCAAATGAGTCTATGGGCCATTACTGTCAGTGGATTAGAATTGCACAGCGGAAGTGTGACGACCCGCCTAGCGCCGGCCGTTACCATGCATTCTTACATAATAGTATATGAAAATTTAGACAGAAATTTTTTTTTTTTTTTACAACTGATAAATATTGTTTAACTTGGAAAGTCCATAATAAACATTTATATCCATACATATACTTATACATAATTACTTATAGCGGAAATGTGTTTTTGTACTTAAATACATCATATTTAGCGTAGCATTATTTAACAAAAAGAAACGTAGTGATTCCGTCCCACAGTTTCACAGCTTTGCCTTGCCATGCTCCACCGCCTTGTATCAAGAAATACTGCATGGTTGCTTACCTACAGCATAAACTTAAAACATGAGCTTTCGCTCAGCAAGCACAACTATTTATCCACAAAACATATCATGATAACATAATGCATGAACCATTTATGATCAATTTCTGTTTTCATAAGTTAGCATAGATTTTGGGCCCTTACATAACTTAACATGAATGTACGTACCGTGGCGCGCTGCCATGGAGTGGTTGGGGCGGCCAGCCCTGTCCAACTCAAACCATGAACCAAACCCGACCTGACGCGGGTCGATACGACATATAGCTTCCTGCTTATATTAAAAGTCTTGTTCTTGTCTTATTTCATACTTGAAATGTTGTTTCATATTCATAACCAGTTTCTTAACTGAAGCTGGGGTTTCATATTTTACCAACTCGTTATTCTTTAATGAGCATACTTCGTGATGTCATAATATCACATTTCTCATCATATCAACATACATACTATAAACATACATTCATGAACTTGAAAACATACATGCCATACATTCATCATTTCTTGCATACATACATGCCATATATTCATCATTTCTTGCATACATACATGCCATACATTCATCATTTCTTGCATACATACATGTCATTCGTACTTTAATATTATCATATCTTAAAAATGTATATACATACATATCATAAATATTTCTTATACACATAACATTATAAACTTGATATCATACAAGCCATAACGTTTTATCATGCTTATATCATTATAAACTTGAAAGCATTCAACAAACAATTTTTGTTTATGCTGTAGGCGGATTCGTACTTACCGTTACTGCGCCTTGAATCACACTCTTTCACTCAAACAGGTCGTTTCCCTGTTTTCAAGAAAAATCATAGGATGAGTATCATCCTATCATAATAACACAATGATTCTAATTGCTAACAATCATTCCTAAATTTCAACTCCTTTTTGAAATTTAGTAAAAACTCTAATCATTTTGAAAATCGGGTTCCAAAACCAATTCATAAAGTTTAGTTCTTTTCTTACAAATCTGTTTCGAATCTGGAAAAGTTTTCTTCATTAAAGTTGTAGATATTAAAGTCTCCTACAACTTTTGTTTTAACCTCAAACTTCAAATCAGCCTTTAACATGCTTATTTTTGCCTTATAAAATTTTTCGACCAAACTTACTGCTTATAATTTGGTCTCGGGTTTTTATAGAAATAAAGGTCTTAAAAGCCTTATTTTCAAAAACTGGCCGCGTTGGCCCCTAGGATTTTCCTTCCTCTACAACTTTGCAGTTTTAACTTTTTAAAGATTCGGCCTCTAAAGGCCTCTAAATATTGTTTCAGAAAAACTGCTCGGATAGAGACTTAATCAAGCATACAAAAACCCTAGTGCATGTATCTTACAAAATTAAACTCTTGCTTAATCATACTAATCATTCTCTTAATTCATAAATGGAGAACTAGAGGGTAACAATATTTACCTCAAGTTTCACGGATGGAATTCTTAATCTAAGGTAATTGAAAATTCTCTCAAACTAAATCGAAAAGCTTTTCTAGTTTTCTTTTCTTTCTTTTCTTTCTTTTCTATGTTCGGTTTCTATGGCAGGGTTGGGAGGAATTTGTGCTGCTCAAGAGTGTGTGTGAGTGTTGGCTAACCAAATGACACAACAGCATCTTCACCTATTTATAGATGAAACACAATTTTCCAAAATTGCTAACTAACCCCTAAAGATACCCTAGTTTGTTCTTTGGTCCCTACAAGAGACCAATTTGGTCTTGTCTTCTTGAATGGTGGCCGGCCACTCTTGTGTCTTTCATGCCAAGTAACCCAAGCTAGGGCTGCTTACTCATGTGGCCTAGGGACCATGAGGTGTCCCCTCCTTGGTGTGGCCGGCCTTGGGTGGAAGTCATACATGCCTTGGTTTGCCAACAAGCAAAGCTAGTATGCTTACTAAGCTTGCCTAGGTGCAAAGGTGTCAAGCCCTAATGGAGTTCAAGAATTCCATCTTTGGTAAATTGGGAGATAGTCCTTGAAGTCAAGCTATTTTTCTCCTTGGTCCCTATGTGTTGGCCGGCCATGCTTCATCCAATATGCCAAGTAAGCCAAGCTAGAATTGCTTGCTCATCAAGGCTACACTTTGAGGTGGCACATCCTTGGTGTGTCCGGCCCTAGGGTGATGTGTGCAAGCCTTGGCTTGCCAAGGAAGCTAGGCTAGGCAACCTAGGGTGTGTCAATGTCTTGGCTATCCATGTGAGCAAGGCTAGAGTAGCTTACTCACCCTAGCTACACAATGATGTGTCATTCACTAAGGATGGCCGGTCTTGGTGTTGGCTTAGCAAAGCCTTGGCTTGCCAAGTAGGTGGAGCTAGGTTTGCTTACTCACCAAGGCTAGGCCATGAGATGTCATTTCCTCATGGTGGCCGGCCTTGGTGTGGTGGCTTAGGCAAACATGAGCTTGCCAAGTGAGCAAGTCTAAGGATGACTTACTCACCAAGGCTACACCATGATGTGTTGGTTCCTTGGATGGTCGGCCTTGGGTGCCTAGGTGTGCAAGCCTTGGCTTGCCATGGGTGCAAGGCTAGGGGTGACTAAGCCAAGCTATCACCTAGGGTTTCTCCCCTATGTGGCCGGTTTTGGTGTAACCAAGTGAGACAACATTGCTAAATGTGTCTTAACATAAAATCAACCAACCATACTAAAGTGTTAAAACACTAAACTTAGGGTTTGATTTGTAAACTTCTATTAACACTTAAAATCTTCTAATTTGCATAACCTTTTTCAAGAACAAGGTTACTTGCTCATCAAGCCATGACGTGGCCGGTTCCCATGGTAACACATGGCATAATGGGATTGGTTTTTGCTAGAGTTTTCAAAAACAATCTTAACTTAACATCCTTGATTTCAAACCAAACTAACTAAACTAAAAAAAATGGGTCATTGACTTAGTTGAACTAAGAAACTTTACTTAAGGAGTCCCTGGTTCAAAAATTTACATAATTGCTGATAAGTTTACAATCTTTTTCAAAATTGCACAATGGCCCCTAAAGGCAAAATATTTGCACTTTAGTCCCTATGACTTGGCCAATTTTTTTTTGTTAAGCCTTTAAACATCAAGTTTTTACTAAATCCTTCCTTAAAAGACTTTTTAGCTTCAAAATCATAAAACTTTTCTTAATTTGCAAATTGACCCCTAAACATAAAATATTTGCATTTTGGTCCCTGTGAAGTGACCAATCATAGTAATGACACTTGTCGTCAGAGGTGTCATCCTTAAAGGTCTGGTTTGGCTTATCTCCCAAATGCAGTCCTTTCATAAAATCATAAAGCAAAAACTTACACCTTTTTCTTTTAACAAAAAGGTCTTAAACTTGCATAACTAACTTATTTGAATCTTTTAACTAAAGATTCAACAACTTTTCATAGAAACATATCATACATATAACATAAACAGACTTTGATTCTTAACAAAAGAAATCATAAGTTTACAAACAAGTTGGTTATTACAATCTACCCTCCTTAAGGAAATTTTCGTCCCCGAAAATCAGTACAAGTAGGGATAGTTCTTCCTCATTTCTTCTTCTACTTCCCACGTTGCTTCTTGAATATTATGATTCTGCCATAACACCTTAACCATCGGAATGGTTTTGTTCCTTAAAACCTTTTCTTCCCGATCTAGAATTTGTATTGGCCTTTCCTCGTACGTCAAATCTGTTTGTACTTCGACCGGTTCTTGACTTAGCACATGAGAAGGATCAGGTACGTATTTCTTCAACATTGAAACGTGAAAAACATTGTGTATAGAAGCTAAAGCTGGCGGTAAAGCAAGCTTGTAGGCAACTTTTCCAATTCTTTCGAGGATTTCAAACGGACCCGTGTATCTTGGACTGAGCTTTCCCTTCTTACCAAACCTCATAATCCCCTTGACTGGAGCAATCTTGAGAAAAACAGAATCTCCAACTTGGAATTCTAAAGGTCTTCGACGTTTATCAGCATAACTCTTCTGTCGACTGAAAGCTACATCGAGCCGTTGCTTGATCATCTTGACGTCTTCTGAGGTTTTTCTGATGAAGTCCGTAGTTTGAAGTTGCTTCTGTCCGACTTCTTGCCAATGGATGGGAGATCGACATTTCCTTCCATATAGCGCTTCAAACGGAGCCATACCAATAGAAGTATGATAACTATTATTATACGAAAATTCGATCAAGGGTAACTTTTGATCCCAATTTCCCTTGAAATCCAAAACACAAGATCTCAACATATCTTCTAAGGTCTGGATCGTGCGCTCCGATTGTCCATCTGTCTGAGGGTGGAAAGCAGTACTGAATTTCAACCTTGATCCCAAAGCTGTGTGAACACTTTTCCAAAATCGCGAAGTAAATCGCCCATCTCGATCTGAAATAATGGATTTTGGAACTCCATGCAACTTAACAACCTGAGATACATAAATTTCAGCTAATCTCTCAACCGAAAAGGTGGCTTTACTTGCAATGAAATGAGCTGATTTGGTTAATCTATCCACAATTACCCAAATCATATCATTTCCACTAGCGGTTCTGGGTAGTCCAACTACGAAATCCATGGTAATTTGTTCCCATTTCCATTCTGGGAGTTCTATCTTTTGAAGATCTCCGCCAGGTTGTCGGTGTTCAGCTTTAACTTTCTGACAAGTTAGACACTTTGATACAAATTCAGCAATTTCTCTCTTCATGTTCGGCCACCAAAAGTTCTCCTTAAGGTCCTTATACATCTTAGTAGCTCCAGGGTGAACTGAGTATGGCGTTTCATGCGCTTCTGACATGATTTGTTTCCTTAGAAACTCAAAGTTAGGAACACAAATCCTTCCTTTGAAAAGAATCAGCCCATTCGCAGACGTCTTAAATTCCTTATCTTCTTCACCAAGTAGCTGAATTTTCAACAAAAAGGAATCTTTCCTTTGATAGTCCTTAATGGTTTCTAGGAGATTAGACTGAAGAGTCAAAGCAGACAATTTTCCGGTTAGCATTTCTAATCGGAAATCAGAAATTTCCTTTTTGAGGGGTTCGGACATCATTTCAAGAGACATGAGCATACCGGATGACTTTCTGCTCAGCGCATCTGCAACCTTGTTTGCCTTTCCAGGATGATAAAGAATTTCACAATCATAATCCTTTACGAGTTCGAGCCATCTTCGTTGCCGCATATTAAGCTCCTTTTGAGTAAAGATGTATTTGAGACTTTGATGATCGGTAAAAATCTCACATCTATTACCATACAGGTAATGTCTCCAAATCTTCAAAGCGAAAACCACCGCAGCAAGCTCCAAATCGTGAGTCGGGTAGTTCCGTTCATGGTCCTTCAGTTGACGTGAAGCATAAGCAACCACATTTCTTCCTTGCATAAGGACAGCTCCTAGTCCAGTTTTCGACGCATCACTATAAATGGCGAAATTTCCTGCATCAACGTCCGGAATGATCAACACTGGTGCACTTGTAAGTTTCCTCTTGAGCTCTCGGAAGTTTTCTTCACACTTCTGTGTCCACTCGAACTTTCTCCCCTTTTTAGTAAGAGCTGTTAGTGGTGCTGCTATCTTGGAGAATCCTTCCACGAACCGTCGGTAGTATCCGGCCAAACCAAGAAAGCTTCGTATCTCCGTAACGTTTCTGGGTGCTGACCATGCACTAACTGCTTCTATCTTAGCAGGATCGACAGAAATTCCTTCCCTTGAAACTACGTGGCCTAAGAAATGTACTTTCTCCAACCAAAATTCACATTTAGTGAATTTGGCATAAAGCTGATTCCGTCTTAAGGTTTCCAAAACCATCTTGAGGTGCTGCTCATGATCCTTTGTAGATTTTGAATAGATCAAAATATCATCAATGAAGATGATAACAAACTTATCCAAATAATCTTTAAATACCCGATTCATAAGGTCCATAAAAGCAGCTGGAGCATTAGTTAATCCAAAAGGCATGACTAAATACTCATAATGTCCATAACGTGTACGAAACGCCGTCTTGGGAATATCTCCTTCCTTGATTATGAGTTGATGGTAGCCTGAACGCAAGTCAATCTTCGAGAATACTAAAGCTCCTCTAAGTTGATCAAAGAGATCGTCGATTCTCGGGAGAGGGTACTTGTTCTTAATCGTGATCTTATTCAACTCGCGATAGTCGATACACATTCGTAATGTTCCATCCTTCTTCTTGACAAACAACACGGGTGCTCCCCTCGGGGAATGGCTTTGACGAATAAATCCCTTGTCCAACAGTTCTTGCAACTGCACTTGAAGTTCCCTAAGCTCAGCTGGGGCCATGCGATAAGGTGCTTTCGATATTGGAGCTGTTCCTGGCAACAATTCTATTTCGAAAGAGATTTCACGCTCGGGCGGAAGTTTAGTTAAATCTTTTGGAAAGACGTCTACATATTCCCTAATAATAGGAACATCTTCGGGCTGTAGCTCTTTTTCTTGTTCTTTGTCCACCATGTTAGCTAAGTACCCTTGACATCCATTAGCTAACATTTTCCAAGCTTTCATTGCAGAAACAAGCCGGGTTGATGAACTCTTAGACTGGCCGTGAAAGTTGAATTCCTCTTCGCCGAAAAGACTAAACGTAACACAACGCTTTCGACAGTCAATCTTAGCGTTGTACTTATCTAAGAAATCCATTCCCAGGATTACATCAAAATCCTGAAGCTTAATTGCAATCAGGTTTACATATAATTCTCTACCACACATAACTATCGGAATATTTCGCATCCAGGAATCAGATAACAAAATATCTCCCGATGGAAGAGAGGTTCTAAAAGGTTGCCCTATACTTTCTACATTTCTATCTAACTTCCGGGCATACTCCATTGATATAAACGAATGGGTGGCACCAGAATCAATTAGGGCAAATGCATCATAAGCAGCTATAGAGATCTGACCTGTTACTACATTAGATGTTCCAGCCTCAGCGTCTCCCTTTGTGTAAGCATAAATCCTGGCTTGTGGTTCAGGAGCTTCAAGTCTTCCTTGTACCATCGAAGGACTTTCGACCTTTGCTTGTACCGCGTGAAGCTGTCGGGTTGGATTCCTATTCTGGTACTGAGGGTTCTGGTTCTGACTATGGGAGGTACAATTCTTCGCATAATGACCTTCCTTGCCACAAAGGTAGCAAGCGTTTGTTCCCATCCTACATACGCCTGGATGTTTCTTTCCACATTGAGCACACACAGGATAACTGTTATTATTACCCTCATTCCCACGGTTGTTCCTCTTTTGGGGGTAATTCTTCTGTTGGCCCTGGCCCATAGCATTTTCTCTTCTTTTATTCCTTCCAAACTGCTTAAAACTTTGGTTGGAATTACTAGTCTGGCCTTTTAAGTTCGGTTGCAGGTTCTGCCTAGACTGTATCTGTTTCTCTACAGCTTTTTCTTCCTTCTTAGCTTTGAATATCTGAACCCGTGCTTCCTTATCCTGATTAATCCAGTATTCTGCTCTCATAGCTCGACCTATACAATCAGCTACAAGAGTTGGAGGGCTACTTCCAGCACTAACTTGCTTGGCGATATCTGTTCGAAACATTTTCATCATCCTCCTTACTTTCTCTCTCTCGTTCGGTACCAGTTCCGGACATAAACGAGCAAGCTGTTCAAATTTCTTGACTGCTTCCATCACGGATAAAGATCCTTGCTTAAAGCTGGTAAACTCATCCTGTTGAGCTGCAAGAATCTCTTGGTTGTAGTACATCGCTCTGAATTCGTCTACAAAATCTTGCCATCGCATGAACGCCACGTTTCTGCGCATCTGAACCGTTCTCCACCAATGACGTGCATCTTTCTTAAGTGCAAAGGAGGCACAAAGAACTTTCTCCTGTTCCGTAAGTCCCATAAAATCCAAAATTACTTGGATATCGATCAGCCAATTATCTGCTACTATTGGCTCCGTGGTTCCTTCAAATTCAGGTGCCTTCATTCGCCTAAATCGTTCATACAACAGATCTTCCCTAACTATAGGTGGATTCCTTTGCAGACCTTCGGGTGCTATCGGAACTTCTTGATGAACCTCTGGTGCTTGAGGCACTGCTGGAGGTACAGGGTTATTTTGAGGTGGGGCTTCGTTCGCTCGAGGCACTTGATTCAGCTGGGCTACTTGTTCCCGAAGCTGGTTCGTTTCTTGTTGTTGTTCCCGCAATTGTCGTTGCAAGGTAGCTACTATATTTGCAAGATCAGGTTCTTGCGGAATGGGATTCGCTCGGGTACGTGGACGCGACATCTTCTATTTCTTATCTAATTACGATAAAGATATTGTTATACTACAAATATCTTTTCGTTCATTCATATCTTATCATAAAATCTTATTATGAATACTACTTACTTATCATATCATATCATCGTATCATACCATAATATCTTGACATAAAACATAACATTTGAGATTCATCTTGATCTCATCATTCCATGACATATCATATGTTGTTCATAATCTTGCATTCCATCATCATCCATAATTCATAATTCATAACACATACATTCACAATACATACATTCATATTTAACTTTACTATCATGTACATACTCTTTACTTGCTATATACATAAATACATGATCAAGTACAAGATAGAAGTGATTATCACTATCTATCTTACATACATACTATTTTATTCATAAACTATCTATTCCGATGATAACTCAGAGAATACGTCCCAGTCTTCCTCATCGAATAAAACTTCCTCCGGTTCATTCTCCATATGGACATCCTCTTCTTCTTCATTTCCGTTATCCAGGATGATTTCGTGAGGATCCTCTTGGGGATTCATGCCATCAATATCCTCTTGTGGAGGAATCTCCTGAAGTGGTATTGCCGGAATAGGGTCCTCTGGCAATGCTGGTCCCCATTGGAAGGGTGGCTCCTCCACGTCATTGTTGTTAACTGGGACTTGGATATTGTTCTCCACTAAGGCATCTGCTTGAACCATGTGGGCTATCAACTCTGCTTCCATGATGTCGTTAATCATGTGTTCCAGAGTCATTCCTAGTGCCGGTGGCTGAATGTGATCTCTGACATCAGGTGGCAGTCCTTCTCGGAGTAGTTGCAATCCCCGAAACTCTGGGTCGCCCATATCAGGAATATGAGGCAACATAGCCTCCTGAAATCTTCGACAATAATGGCCCATCGACTCTCCCGGATAAGCATGCCAATCATACACATAGTTAAGATATCGGACAAGATTCATGTCACGATAAATTTCTGGATCCCGATAATGTCCGTTGGCGTCTTCCTCCAGTGGAGGTCCAAAACGAGCAGTAATAACATGGCGAAAGTTTTCCCATGATCCTTCCTGAACTTCTTGTTCTCCTGTTATCCTCCACCACAATCTAGCATCTACTGCTAGACAACGACTTGCTAAAGATACCTGTAGATGGGGTGGAATATGACCTATTCGGAATATAGCCTCCATGTCGTGAAGCCATGATGCGAGAGTCACAGTTCGTCTAGTTCCATCAAATACTAGAGGAGACATCGTGAAAAATGCGTAGGCTGCACTTCGATCGTCGTCCATTTTCCTCAAATCTAGATTATACGAATTCATAATATAAATACGAAATATTTGTTTAACTTACAATGACTGTGGCGCAGGCAAGCAAACTGTGAAACCGGAAGGTAGGAACTAAAGCTCTGATACCAACTCTTGTGACGACCCGCCTAGCGCCGGCCGTTACCATGCATTCTTACATAATAGTATATGAAAATTTAGACAGAAATTTTTTTTTTTTTTACAACTGATAAATATTGTTTAACTTGGAAAGTCCATAATAAACATTTATATCCATACATATACTTATACATAATTACTTATAGCGGAAATGTGTTTTTGTACTTAAATACATCATATTTAGCGTAGCATTATTTAACAAAAAGAAACGTAGTGATTCCGTCCCACAGTTTCACAGCTTTGCCTTGCCATGCTCCACCGCCTTGTATCAAGAAATACTGCATGGTTGCTTACCTACAGCATAAACTTAAAACATGAGCTTTCGCTCAGCAAGCACAACTATTTATCCACAAAACATATCATGATAACATAATGCATGAACCATTTATGATCAATTTCTGTTTTCATAAGTTAGCATAGATTTTGGGCCCTTACATAACTTAACATGAATGTACGTACCGTGGCGCGCTGCCATGGAGTGGTTGGGGCGGCCAGCCCTGTCCAACTCAAACCATGAACCAAACCCGACCTGACGCGGGTCGATACGACATATAGCTTCCTGCTTATATTAAAAGTCTTGTTCTTGTCTTATTTCATACTTGAAATGTTGTTTCATATTCATAACCAGTTTCTTAACTGAAGCTGGGGTTTCATATTTTACCAACTCGTTATTCTTTAATGAGCATACTTCGTGATGTCATAATATCACATTTCTCATCATATCAACATACATACTATAAACATACATTCATGAACTTGAAAACATACATGCCATACATTCATCATTTCTTGCATACATACATGCCATATATTCATCATTTCTTGCATACATACATGCCATACATTCATCATTTCTTGCATACATACATGTCATTCGTACTTTAATATTATCATATCTTAAAAATGTATATACATACATATCATAAATATTTCTTATACACATAACATTATAAACTTGATATCATACAAGCCATAACGTTTTATCATGCTTATATCATTATAAACTTGAAAGCATTCAACAAACAATTTTTGTTTATGCTGTAGGCGGATTCGTACTTACCGTTACTGCGCCTTGAATCACACTCTTTCACTCAAACAGGTCGTTTCCCTGTTTTCAAGAAAAATCATAGGATGAGTATCATCCTATCATAATAACACAATGATTCTAATTGCTAACAATCATTCCTAAATTTCAACTCCTTTTTGAAATTTAGTAAAAACTCTAATCATTTTGAAAATCGGGTTCCAAAACCAATTCATAAAGTTTAGTTCTTTTCTTACAAATCTGTTTCGAATCTGGAAAAGTTTTCTTCATTAAAGTTGTAGATATTAAAGTCTCCTACAACTTTTGTTTTAACCTCAAACTTCAAATCAGCCTTTAACATGCTTATTTTTGCCTTATAAAATTTTTCGACCAAACTTACTGCTTATAATTTGGTCTCGGGTTTTTATAGAAATAAAGGTCTTAAAAGCCTTATTTTCAAAAACTGGCCGCGTTGGCCCCTAGGATTTTCCTTCCTCTACAACTTTGCAGTTTTAACTTTTTAAAGATTCGGCCTCTAAAGGCCTCTAAATATTGTTTCAGAAAAACTGCTCGGATAGAGACTTAATCAAGCATACAAAAACCCTAGTGCATGTATCTTACAAAATTAAACTCTTGCTTAATCATACTAATCATTCTCTTAATTCATAAATGGAGAACTAGAGGGTAACAATATTTACCTCAAGTTTCACGGATGGAATTCTTAATCTAAGGTAATTGAAAATTCTCTCAAACTAAATCGAAAAGCTTTTCTAGTTTTCTTTTCTTTCTTTTCTTTCTTTTCTATGTTCGGTTTCTATGGCAGGGTTGGGAGGAATTTGTGCTGCTCAAGAGTGTGTGTGAGTGTTGGCTAACCAAATGACACAACAGCATCTTCACCTATTTATAGATGAAACACAATTTTCCAAAATTGCTAACTAACCCCTAAAGATACCCTAGTTTGTTCTTTGGTCCCTACAAGAGACCAATTTGGTCTTGTCTTCTTGAATGGTGGCCGGCCACTCTTGTGTCTTTCATGCCAAGTAACCCAAGCTAGGGCTGCTTACTCATGTGGCCTAGGGACCATGAGGTGTCCCCTCCTTGGTGTGGCCGGCCTTGGGTGGAAGTCATACATGCCTTGGTTTGCCAACAAGCAAAGCTAGTATGCTTACTAAGCTTGCCTAGGTGCAAAGGTGTCAAGCCCTAATGGAGTTCAAGAATTCCATCTTTGGTAAATTGGGAGATAGTCCTTGAAGTCAAGCTATTTTTCTCCTTGGTCCCTATGTGTTGGCCGGCCATGCTTCATCCAATATGCCAAGTAAGCCAAGCTAGAATTGCTTGCTCATCAAGGCTACACTTTGAGGTGGCACATCCTTGGTGTGTCCGGCCCTAGGGTGATGTGTGCAAGCCTTGGCTTGCCAAGGAAGCTAGGCTAGGCAACCTAGGGTGTGTCAATGTCTTGGCTATCCATGTGAGCAAGGCTAGAGTAGCTTACTCACCCTAGCTACACAATGATGTGTCATTCACTAAGGATGGCCGGTCTTGGTGTTGGCTTAGCAAAGCCTTGGCTTGCCAAGTAGGTGGAGCTAGGTTTGCTTACTCACCAAGGCTAGGCCATGAGATGTCATTTCCTCATGGTGGCCGGCCTTGGTGTGGTGGCTTAGGCAAACATGAGCTTGCCAAGTGAGCAAGTCTAAGGATGACTTACTCACCAAGGCTACACCATGATGTGTTGGTTCCTTGGATGGTCGGCCTTGGGTGCCTAGGTGTGCAAGCCTTGGCTTGCCATGGGTGCAAGGCTAGGGGTGACTAAGCCAAGCTATCACCTAGGGTTTCTCCCCTATGTGGCCGGTTTTGGTGTAACCAAGTGAGACAACATTGCTAAATGTGTCTTAACATAAAATCAACCAACCATACTAAAGTGTTAAAACACTAAACTTAGGGTTTGATTTGTAAACTTCTATTAACACTTAAAATCTTCTAATTTGCATAACCTTTTTCAAGAACAAGGTTACTTGCTCATCAAGCCATGACGTGGCCGGTTCCCATGGTGACACATGGCATAATGGGATTGGTTTTTGCTAGAGTTTTCAAAAACAATCTTAACTTAACATCCTTGATTTCAAACCAAACTAACTAAACTAAAAAAAATGGGTCATTGACTTAGTTGAACTAAGAAACTTTACTTAAGGAGTCCCTGGTTCAAAAATTTACATAATTGCTGATAAGTTTACAATCTTTTTCAAAATTGCACAATGGCCCCTAAAGGCAAAATATTTGCACTTTAGTCCCTATGACTTGGCCAATTTTTTTTTGTTAAGCCTTTAAACATCAAGTTTTTACTAAATCCTTCCTTAAAAGACTTTTTAACTTCAAAATCATAAAACTTTTCTTAATTTGCAAATTGACCCCTAAACATAAAATATTTGCATTTTGGTCCCTGTGAAGTGACCAATCATAGTAATGACACTTGTCGTCAGAGGTGTCATCCTTAAAGGTCTGGTTTGGCTTATCTCCCAAATGCAGTCCTTTCATAAAATCATAAAGCATAAACTTACACCTTTTTCTTTTAACAAAAAGGTCTTAAACTTGCATAACTAACTTATTTGAATCTTTTAACTAAAGATTCAACAACTTTTCATAGAAACATATCATACATATAACATAAACAGACTTTGATTCTTAACAAAAGAAATCATAAGTTTACAAACAAGTTGGTTATTACAGGAAGCGTGGTGGATAAGCTAAGCTTACAATATGATATGAAGAGATCATGATGAATCTCTAACATGTTATGATGAGTTATAAGAGTTATGACGTTTTAATAATATGATATGATAAGATATTAATGAAAGAATGGGTATTAGAAATTTAATAATATCCTTTCATGATATAAATTAGGACTAGAATTAGAAGATGGTTCGCCGCACGTATGACCGAACCAAATTCCGTAAAAGCCTAACCTTGCAACGGTGGTAGCCGATTAGCACCGATAATTGCTAGAGCAGCAACAAGGAATGAATAGGCTTCAAGATCAGATAGCTCATCTGAATCAGATGCCTCGTGCTAATGAAGTTCCATCTCAGGACAATCTTATGCTTCTAGAAGTTAATTAAGGTGTTCCACAGAATCGGGAAGTTCTGCTAGCACTTATCGCACCAACTGGAGCACAAGCAAACCCGCCTATGGTTCGGGAAGATTTGTTGTATGAGCAATTTAGGCATACGAAGACGCCTGAATTTAAGAGAATTACCTCACCCTTGAATGGTGTTAGCCAGGAAATTTTTACTCTAAGGATTTGGATCGACACTATGGAATTTAATTTAAGTTTCATGTTTGTGAAACTTTTGCCCCCATAAGAGCAATATTAGATATGGTAAAATGTTTGGTAGTACCTTGACTCGGTGGTGACAGCAAGACAATGTGCAGACATGAGTTGGATGTTGCCAACAACAATTTAGTAGACTACGATAATGGCTATGAGTTTGACAATGAAATTGATGATATGATCCCTTAGTAATAGAAATTATATACTGATAAGAAGTTTTAGATATTCTTAAAAAGGTTATGATTATGCACTTGTGCTATAAAGGAAGTATTATAGGCAATGAGAGAAGCTTCTACTATCTAGCAAGTAGCTAGTTGATATAAGTATACCTTTCACTGCATCACTCGAACGGTATTATGTTTTGAAAAAAAATGTTTTCAATTATGCTATTTATTATGATTTTCCATGATTGACTTTGAAAAGATTCAAACAAGTTATTTTTATGTAAGGTGCTTAAATCTTGATCTCATGCTTATTAGAACCAACTCAAGTTATGTAAAGGGCCAAATCCTTGAGAAAGAGAATTCCAAGATAGGGGCCATTATGAAAAGTAAATAGTCAAATTCTTGAGAAAGTGAATTCCAAGATAGCGGCCACAAGCCAAATCCTTGAGGAACAGAGTTCCAAGAAAGGAGCCATAAAGAAAAGTAAAGGATTCTAATAGCACATGATAAAAATAAAGATCAAGTTTCAAGAAAGAAACTATTTTCAAGAAACTGTTTTTTTAAGAAACTGTTTTCAAGAAACGGTTTTCAATAAATTATTTTCAAGAAACTGTTTTCAAGAACTGTTTTCAAGTAAGAAATTGTTTTCAAGTATGACGGCACGCAAGTTGCCTTGGTACTAGTACTAGAGGGTCCTCAACCTCAGCTAAATTTAAAAAAAAATATTTTAATGTGATATATTTGTTGAGCCCCTCAACTAAAGTTAAAAAGAAGTGTTTTAATTGTATGATATGATATGCTTTTCAAGTGTGAAAAGTTATATAATACGATATACTTTTCAAGTATGAAAAAGTTGTATGATACAATATGCTTTTCAAATATGGCAAGTTATATAATATACTTGCTAAGCTTTTTACGCAGATAGTTCTTGTGATGCAGTATGAATGTATGAAAGTATGGAAGTATGAAATAATAACAGTATGAAAGTATGAAAGAATGAAAGTATAAAGGTATGAAAGCATAAAAGTATGAAAGTATGAAAGCATGAAAGTATAAAAATATAAAAATATGAAAGTATGAAAGTATGAATGTATGAATGTATGAAAGTATGAAAGTATACAGTATGCAGTATATAGTATGTAGTATGCAGTATGCAGTATGCAGTTTACAAGTCAGTGAGATCAAGAGATTGATTTTATGCTTTAAGATGAGTTTTAAGATGATAGAGTGTCATGAGATCAATAACTCAGTCAGCTTCATTTTTGGGAGCATTAAAACTAGAACCACTAAACTTTCGAGGACGAAAATTTTTTTAAGGGGGGTAGATTGTAACAACCCAAAATTTTGACGAACTTGTGATTTCCTTAGATACAAGGAAAATCTAAGTCTGACTCATGTATGTCAACATGAAGCTCATGATCTGATTTGCTTATCAAAGTATGTTTGAGTTCTTATAAGCATTATGAGACTCACTGATAATTTATTATGTCAAGAATAAGGCTTTATGATGAAAAAGGCCGAACCATGAATTATGATTTTTGTTTGGACCAAAGAATGATCATGATAAATTATG
This sequence comes from Ficus hirta, assembly GCA_038430175.1. Lineage (NCBI taxonomy): Eukaryota > Viridiplantae > Streptophyta > Magnoliopsida > Rosales > Moraceae > Ficus > Ficus hirta. The sequence goes on from CM076597.1 coordinate 6,415,547, forward strand.
ACTTGAATAAGATAGTACTGCAGTATAATACGCAGTTTTGAAATTATATTGTGGTCAACCGTCATTACTAATGAAGAAGTAAGAATAAGGATTGGGATCATTATGGAAAAATCAGGAATAACATTTAGGGCAATAAGGACTAAGTAGCTTTAAGTCCTAAGAAAATTATATACGCGGTCTAGTTAAATGCAAATAAATTATAGACTACATATCAGTATTCCTAGACTGTTGATATTATAACAGTATTTACACTATCTGGATTATTAAGCAATTAGACTGCGTATTATGAGGAATGCCAAACATAACCCTACTTAGAGGCCAAGTAAGTGTGGATAAATACACAATTTTTAATTTATTGTTTTTGATTTATTCCTCCACCAAAGCCACATGGCTGGTTGTATTGGGTGGCCTTGGGGGATAAGGAAACAAATTAAAGATAAGTTTGAAAAGATTTTTTTTTGCTCCAATACATGCATGGCCGGCCACTTGGAGGGACTTGGAAGGCAAATATTTTGTCTTCAAGGACCAACATGCAATTCAAGGAGAATTTAAAAAAATATTATGTAAAATTATGAAAATTCTACCTATAAATAGATGTGAGTAGTGTTGAGTTGAACCATTTAGTTGGGTTCTCAAACTTCTAATTCCTTCTCAACTATTCCTCTCTAGCCTTAGAAAAGAGAGAGAGAGAGAGAGAGAGAGAGTGAGTGAGAGGGAGGTGGTGGCCGGTTGCTATGGTGGAAGAGTGGAGTAAGAATTTTTACTCGTGCAAGGTCTAGAACCATTCTTTTAAAGTTTTAGAGGAATATGACCTGTTGTTGTGCTTTGATGGACAATAGACCAAGAGCGTAGGACAATTTATAAGTACAACTCCGCCTATAGCATGGGCAAAATATTTTTATTGCATTGCATGTTTTTCAAAAAATTCATGCATTGATTTACATGATGTACATATGCTTTATGTTTTATGTTTTATGTTTTATTATTGTGACATCATGAAAGCATGTTCACTAATAATAAATCACATGATAAGAACAAGATTAAGTTTTCAGTAAGAAACAGTTAAGATTTAAGTTTTCAAGTATGATCAACCAAGAACAAGTTTTCCTGTAATAAGATAAGACAAACAAATTTTCTTATGTCGTACCGACTTACCACGAGGGCGGGTTTATACGGTTTGGTCCATGGTTTGAGTTGGATTGGATTGGCTGCCCCAACCACTCCATGTTAAACGGTTTGGTTCATGGTTTGAGTTGGATTGGACTGGCCGCCCCACACACTCCATGGCTATGCGCCACGGTACGTGCACACATGATATGTAAGGGGCCCAGAACCAAGTTAACATAAGAAAGCATAATTGATTTATAAGAAATCATAATCGGTTCATGCATTCGTTTAATAAAAATGTTTTGCGGAATAGAAAGTTGTACTTACTGAGCATAAGCTCATAACTTACGTTCATGCTATAGATAAGCAACCTATCGGTAATGCTTGATGCAAGACTGTGGAGAGATGACACTGCAGACTGTGAAATTTGGGTTGGATACCACCACAGGTATTGGAAAATATGTTATGTAATATGTGTTTGTATTATGTTATTATAAGTCGATGGTACTGGTATATGGTAACTAGTATGATTTGTTAAAATATGGTTTTAAAGCTCAATACTTGAGTGAGTACATATAAATAAGTATGAGTATAAGTTAAGTTTTGAGTTTTGAGTTTTGAGTTTTGAGTTTTGAGTTTTAAATTGAGTTTAAAGAAAAAAAAAATAAAACATTTCCGTATTTTTACATAAAGCAAAAGTAAGTTTTAAGATGAAGTATGTTTAAGTAAGCATGGTAAGGTAACGGCCCCACGAAATCGGGTCATTGTAAAGTTAGTATTTAAGTTATGTAAGTACGAAGTCACGGCCCTACGTAGGTCGGGTCGTGATAGTGGGTATACTTAAAAACCCAGAGCTCACCGCCAAAACATACATCTAAAACAACCAAGCTTTCTTTCTTTGAGCCAAAAAAACAAAAACAAAAACAAAAACAAAACAAACCAAACCAAACTCTCTTTCTTTCTTCTTCAATCGGATCTGCCGCTTCATGGACGCCCGACGGTGGAATGACCCACCTGAAGCTCGCTGTCTTCTTATGGTTGTTGGGCCTAAAATCTTCCGACAAGGCACAAAATGGGTTTGAGTTGAAGATTTTAAATTGGGAAAATTGGTATGAGGTTCAATGGATTTTTTTTTTTCTTTTGGTATTCAATTTTCAAAAATTGAGGAATTGGCAATTGGTGTTTGCAATTTGCTAAAGGAAGAGGATGAGAGAAATACAAATTTATTCAATTTTTATGATGTAATGTTAACTATTTTCATTGTCTTTTATATTTTATTTTAATTATTAGGTTTTCTTTTAATAATAATATTAATTAACCTTTAAACACTTACCAAATAAGCAATTCCATTAAATTAATAAACGAAAGTTGATAGAAAGAGCATAATGAATAATTTTGCATATATCAGGGACATCATGAATGGTTTTGAAAATTCAAGAGGTAAAATAAAATAAGATACATAAGGAGACATTCGTAAAATTAATCCTAAAATAAGAAAAAGTTATTTTGCTAATTTTGTGTGTGTGTGTGTGTGTGTGTGTGTGTGTGAAACCTTGATTTTCTGATCTGAATATACTTATCTAGAAATGGGATTTTAGTTTAGACCATTTATTTTCTATTGGAGCACATGTTGTCCTTTTGTTTATTGCAAATGTTTTTTTTTCCTTCTGTTTTCATGGTTTTTTCTCTCATCTTATTCGAGAGAGATGATCTGCAGACTCCATATCTAGCTAAAGTGAGTTTCTTTATTAGTTTTAGAATAGAACATTTTGTGTCAAGTTGAATGAAATTCAACTATTTTTGTATTAGATATGGTTCTGGACAGCTAAATTAACTTGTTGAAAAGTGAGAGTTCATGCGGTTTTAATCTCTGGAGTGGAGTTATTATTGTGATGCACTAACCGTAACTGTATCCTAGTCTGATTTTTCTGATATTGTTTTTCTTGAGGTCAAGAACAGCACTGATTTTTCCCCTTTTGCAGGTGGAGCTGAAACTTGTGTTTTTGTTCATGTTGGAGAAATCCGACCTCGTGGCATACGGGGAAATCATAGACACTACTCCTGTAACGAGACATTTGTCATATGGGGAGCCAAAACACTATTTAGGGTAAGCGTCCCTCCTTTATGAGTTAAAAAATGCAATAGCTTCTGTCTTATGTTCATCATGTTGAAAACAACGAAATTGATACTCGCACTTACACAATTCTTTTTGATGATGTGTGCGAGTAAGAGAACACCTACTTGTATTCTGTATTCCACGACATTTTTGTGAGAAAAGAAGCTTTAATGCTGGTCATTTACTTGTGTTCTGTGTACGAGGACTCCAAAGTTCTTCTGCTTCTGCTTTCAATATTATGTCCACCAAAATAACTGTTAAAGATTGCCATCAAGATATGTGTTTTCGTTTAATCCAGGCAACTATTCACCATATATTTTTCTTTACCGAGTATGTCTCGTTAAGCTAGTTATCATACAGATATCATGTCATATTTCTGATTTGCATGGGATGAATTGCTCAAACTAGAAGAGCTGCATTATAATGCTTGCATGATTTTTACATGGCATGAGGAAGATGAAAAATTTAGCGAGAGAAAAAATAAAAATAAAAAAGCAAAATGTTGGTTTATATTTTTTTCATTTTCATGCATTAGTAACCTTTGGTCATTTTTCTATCTTACATTCTTTGGCACTCGGAATTGTCTGCAGCTGGAAAACAGTCAGGTAGAGAAAGGTTATGCGGAAGTGATAATTGGCGCAGATGAGGTTGCTGTTGCAGCAAGTCCGAGTGGAACCGCTAATGCTATAGTAAACATGGATCCTGTGTGGTGTACATTCCTATTAGGATGCCAAGACAGCCTTGTAAACAAAAAAAAACTCTACTGATTTTAAAGTTTGGAAAGATCTTTGAAGTTTTTTCCCCCCAGCTCTGCAGGCAAGTGCTCCAATCCAGTGACTTGGAGTCTAGCCCTCTGGAATGCCTATATGTTCTGTAGATATCCTCTTTTTGGCCCCCTATTTTATAGAAGGTGAACATAATTTCATTTCTTTAACCATCCGATTGCAACAGTTTTTAACTGTTTCAAATAGTTTACTGATGAAGAATTTAGTTAGAATTATGACTTCAATTTGTATAGTGATCTATTAGGGTATCATTTTGTGTTTACTACTTATTTTATTTTATTTTTTAATTCAGGATTATGTTTATTTTGTAAGATTATTTAGATCACTAATTATAATTGATTGTGTCAATCATTTGACACAGACCAAAGACGGCAACTCATATGTCATGTAAATTAGTACTTAAAAGATAGGGTGAGAGTTGATGTCCTTCGCATTCTCACGTATCAGTAACTACCCCAGTGACCAATAATAACAAAAGAAAGTCTTAACAAATTAGGAGCTCTCTAAATCTAAAGGTATTGGTGTGTTAATTTGGTTTTGTGAAGAGGCACACGACACAAGTTACAGTTATTCAACCATAATCGATGTGCCCCGAGTCTAATCCATTCTCATTCGATCATGTGAGGGAGCAAGTAAAATATAAAAACTCACATTGGATTTAGGGATAATCAAGCTCAAACTGATGACTTCCACCACATAAAGGTGCTATGTTTAAACAAGTCCAGACTGTTGTTAAAATGTTGAGATATACAGCCACCAGATGAAAATAGAATTGCTATGCAAATGAAGTAGATTTAAAACAACGGTCATCCAAGATCTCAAAATGTTTAAGATAACATTTTTCTTTCTTTTTTTTTATATTTTATTTTTCCCAAAACGTTTTTACGTTTTAGCTTTTGAGTAGTAAAATTAGGATGAAAAAAGACGATACAATGAACAAACACAAGGTAGGTGAAAGTGGCTATGGCCCTTATTCTGCAAAATACTACTCATCAGTATCCTCCGGTTTGTTTTATTTATCGACAGAGTAGGTCTTTTCAGGCGTTTCGCCAAAACCATTTGTCTAACTGGTTATTGAGGACGGAGCATCTGGTTGCTTTTCTGGCATAGCATCTTGAAATGCTGGTAGCTGACTGTAAGCCTCGTTCAGCCTTGACAGAATCGGGAACTCGGTCTGCACAACGATTCAGAGATGAAAAATTTGTCACGAGTAGATGATATAATGGAGAACTGGAGCTTTTTAAATTCTTGTACTTGATCAAAAATTTGAGACGGAACAAGTTTTAAGCTTTGACAAGAAAAAAGGAAATATAGAAAGCGATTTCTAAGTTGGAACCTTAAAAAGAACTCGGTACAAAGAAGGAAAATACATGAACTCTGTAGCATGGCAGTTTAAGAGAGTATTTTAGACTCATAAAAATTATGATTCAACCGCAACCCCGAAATCAGTGGCTTGATACATGAACCCTCAGAAGAAAAATAGTTGGAGTTGACCGTGTGCGTAGGCTTCCACAAATCAATCCTATCCAAAGTAGATATCATAATATCTTTGGGGAAAAAAAAAATCGTGAATTGTACTCATCTGGACACACATGTTTTACTCATTTTGATCTATGCTAAATTGTGGCATCCTGCTATTCTTCAATTCTCCTAGTTGAATTCTCGATTCTACATTGATTAGATAATCAAAACAGCTCACGCTTCTTTAACAAAAATAAAAATTATTGACCTAACCAAAATATACAAACAGAAAGATGATAAGCCGTCAACCAAAAGATAAGCAAGCAAAAAGACTACATTGCAAAAAATCCCTCCAAGTCCAAACTAACAAATCAACGGCAAGAAAGAACCCGAAACTCCTTTGAATCATGAATGCATAAAACAGGAAACCTAAAACCAAACACTATGCTAGAAGAAAACTTCATCAAAACCACTTTCTTAAAAACAAGTCCCTACATTTCTTGCCCACCTCAACGCCCGCACCTCAATTCAAACAGTTTCCAAACGAGTTTCTTAACTGTAACACAGCACGCAGATAGTAGGACAACCTTTCTATATTGTCATACTAACTTAAACAACACACTTGAAAATCCTGATTTGACTTCACAAAAATTTATCGTCTCTTGACCTGTTTTTCTAAGTAGGATTAATAACTAATCCATCAATTCAACAGTTAAGTAACTGTCTGCTTTGATTTGTCACCCGGATTTACCATCATAAACTTGATTTTTAAGCCAAACTAATTTCTATGTTTTATGATGGCTTTCAACTTGCTGCGACCACTCTTAATCTGGATTTTTAATCACCTCCGTGAAACTAATAGAAACCGTCAAATATTAAAGATGACAACTGACCACCATAATTTCAGTATTAAACTCCTTTGCAAATAATTTTGACATAGAGAGCATAAACAGATTAAGCAGCAGGTCATGCATGTAATAGACAAATCAAATGCTTATAGAAATTCAAAATTTTCCTTGTTATTTGTTAACTATTACTTGACATTAAGAAAAGAAGCAGTACCATGTCAAGTTTGAACCTTATAGCATTATAAATCTGGGGTGCTAAGAATAAATCTGCCTGCAAAAAGTGGAAAATATGTCGCATAAACTTTTGGAGACAGTTTATAATGTGTGGTATACGCAATTAGGTGTAAAACCATCAAACCATGGCTCTGTTTCTGAATTCATCCACAAAACAAAGTGCTATGTACAAATCATGCCTCTGTTTTTGAATTCATGCACAAAACAAAGTGCTATGTACAAAACCAACAAGCATAAACATTAAATATATATATTATATTAAAAAAAAAAAAAAAAAAAGAGAGAGAGACAATTGAATTAAAAAATTTTCCGAACCAGGAAGACTTCATCTCCAACCGCATATCTCCCAGCATTGTCTTTCAGCAGTGCTTCAAGTGCTGGAAAACACAAAAATAACAAACATATAAACCGAATTGACAACTCACATAGCCACAACTTTCATAAATGGTGCAAGTTGACGCAAAAAACTAAAACAAAAACTAAACCTGATATTTTACGACTTAACTTGAAATTACACTAACTAACATTCAATCCCCAAATCCAATATTTTTGCTTTGTCAGCACATGAAACCAACCTGCCAAGCCTTTTCCGAGATGATGTTTAATCCACACAACTCCCTCTTCTTGCCCAAAGTTTTGATTGATGTACTCCTGTAAGTGTAAAAGCAGTAACAGGGCTTTTTGACAGGACAATATTATGAAAACCTGGACTTATTTTGACAAACCAAGTGATAATTAAAAGCAGTAATGAATCCAGTTACCAATATTGCTGTATTCTGAAGAGGCTGTATGTTCGAAGCAACAATGTTTGCAATCTGCACAAAGACAAGATTAGTTGAAATTTGATATCTACCTACAAGCCTACCCCAGTAGAATATGCAAAGTAGGGGAACGAAGTGTCAAAAGAAACAAATTTAATATGAACCATCAAATACTAATTGGGTTATCAGCATTTTATGACTTCAAAGGGAAAGGAACCTCTTCATTATGTTCTTTTAGACATCCAAGAAAGAACTACTTTGTCACCACTAAGCAATCGAGATGCATGTATGCAGCAATTGCCGTGGTTTATTGATCTCAATAAAGTCAACCCGACAACTTTAAATTTTTTCTTTTTAAATGTGTTTTCATCTTCAAGGGAAAACTTAATTCAACCCTTGGAGTCAAATCTCACTCTTACCTTCCAGCACGCAGTTTTTTTCTCCGGTAAAATTGATAAGAAATAAAAACAAAATGAGGGATAAAGCAAACCATATTACTTTTTAAGCAATGTCATTTAATGCATTTATCATAGTTGTTTAATATGTTAGTGCATCACCCGTAAAATGCTCGGAATGAAGAGAAATATATAAGGCAATAAGCAAGAATAGTTTGACTGTACAGTAAAAATGCAGTGAGGATAATATGCTAAAAGAGAAAATATAAAGGATAATATACCTGCAAATTAAGGGCTTTTCTTCTCAGATCACTTGGCAACAGAGGATGCTGAGGGTACTTCTCATCCAAGTACTGAACAATTTCAATTAACAGGATTTAAAATCAGCATCTAAATTATAACTACTAATAGTATCAACAAACTAGTTTTGTTTACTTTACTTCACGTTAAAAAAAAAAACCCCACAAACCAATAAAATGGCAAAAGAGTCGGCCAACACGACGTCCCCATCGACTAGTACCGGCACGTAGCCAAGTGGATTCAGCTTCAGAAACTCTGCTCAGAACCAACCAAATCCCAAAAAATAACTTCATTTTTCATGAACAGGGTAAAAATAAAAAATAAAAAAAAAGGGCATTGAAAAGGAAATTAGGTCATTCTAGAATTCAGAAATTTCTATGGTAGGATATTAAAAAGCCACTACTCGTTGCATAATTGTTTGTAATAATTCTCTTAATCCGATATAAGTTTGATGTGATCAGACGGTTTAAAATTCCCGAAAAATTGATCGAAAGATCAAGAAACTAACGGAATACCTGAACTACGTTGCTCTCCCTTGACAAGGTTCACAGGTACATACTCGTAGTTTAACCCTACAGTTTAAAACCACTTTTCACATTCCGTTCTTCGAAATTTCAAATGACAACAAATATTTAAAATATATATATTTTTTAAAAATTAAATAACAACTACAGAAAAGTGATGCTAATATGAGTACCTTTCAAATTGAGGGCGATTCTGACACGGAAAGCGCAAGAACTCCACCAATATGAATAAAGCTTCAGATTGGCCTAAGTAAAACAAAAAACAAAAACAAAAAAAGGGGGCAAAAGTTTATCGATTTTCTCGTCAATGGAAGAATTGGTGTAAATAATGGGTTTTTAAGTTGCGAACACTTACCATAACGCAGCAGAAGCAGAAACCGGGAGAACGCAGAAATTGGTCGAATCGTTGGTCGCCGCTTAACCCTCTCCGCTCTTCCTTTTATAGCTAATCCTTTGCTGTGTCTTTTTCCTTTTATTTTTGCGGGGTTCAATTTGATCGGCCTTTTCGACGAGGAAAATTCAAAAGAGTAATCACACGAGTAAAATACAGAAAGAGCAGTACATGGTTGGCCAATAATTCAGACACCATATAAAAACAATACGAAATAAATGAGTTAAGACCACATGTTTAATAATTAAGGGTCTGTTTGGTAAAATGGTCTAAGTTGAAATTTTTAAGTTTGAGTTAATTGACTTTTTAAAAATTAGTTATAATTTTTATTGACTTTTCAGAAAAAAATAAAAACTGATATGAAAAATATGAGTTTAAGATGTAATACCAAACGGGCCATAAGTCGAAATTAGGTCGATACGTTTAACATGAAAATAAACGGGTCAGAAACGAGCTAACATAGTTATCTCGTTTAACCCATTTATTTAAGATGCTATCATTCTCAAGCAAGAAAACATTTCCTTTTATTTTAATATTTTATTGTCTTTTAATGTTTCTCTTAGTATTTTGAATCTTGATTATGTGATAGTTTGATACTTGTTTGGGTGGTGATTTGCATATGGACACCAACTACAGCTTTGACTTATATTTTATTCTAACATATGTCTGCCTTAATCATTATGAATATTTGATATAGTTGTTAGTTTTATATTTTAGATGAATTTGATGAGTTTCTTGTGTTAGTGAATTTAAAATTTTAAGTGATTTTTTATCCAAATTTCTCATGTTAAACAGGTCAGAAACCAGTTTCTTGTTAAATGGGTCATATACGGATTTTTCATGTTAAATGGGTCATATATAGGTTTGTTTTTGTACTAGCCTGTCGTGACCTGTTTAATAATCATGTTCACGTGTCATGTCGTGCTACCCGTTAATTAAACGATTCATGTTCGTGTTTAGGTTCCTGGCTAGTTTATTAATTTTGTCATGTCCATGTTCATGCTTATCGTGTCGTGTTATAATTGGGTTGGCCCGAATCCGGACCGGGAACACGAATTGCCAGCCCTACTTGAGATGTGGTAAGACATGGAAATCAGCCTTTTTTTTTTGTTTTTTGTTTTTTGTTTTGTTTTTTTTACCTCATTGTCTAGAGGAAAGGGTGATTTGCAAGAATGCCATAAATTTGGCATCTCCTTAAAACTGAATTTTTGAAAGATTTTTTTTCGTATTTCTACAAAGATGACAGGCCGGCCTATAGAATACTTTTTAGAATCTAAAGAGTATATATTGAATTCTACTAGAATGCTTTTTGAATTCGACTATGATTTTTGAATTCTACTAGAATGCCTTTTGAATTCTACCAAAATGCTCTTTGAATTCTCCTACAGTGCTCTTTGAATTCTACTATAATATTTTTGAAATTCTACTAGAATACTCTTTGAATTATACTAGAATGCTTTTGATATTCCACTACAAAATTACACATGTAATAGTGAAAATAATCAAACAAAATACCAAAAACTCACCTATCAAACAAGGTCTTGAGGAAGCTTCATCAAATTCTTAAACAAAGTCCCGCAAAGGAGGAGAGAGGCAAAATAGATTCTACTAGAATTCGAGAAGGCAAAACGGATTCAGATAGAATGCAAAACGGATTCTGATCGAATGCAAAACGAATTCTGATCGAATGCAAAATAGATTTTGATAGAATTCAAAACGGATTCAGGTAGATTTTTTTTCACATCTCTGGTTGAAATATAAAATCATTAACGCTTTTATTTTCACCAAACAATACCAAAAATATTCTTGGCAAACAAACAGGACTGAGGAAACCTACAAACAAACCAAACAACCAAAAATTAATTTTCTTAGCAAACAAACCACCGAAAACAAGCAAATCAGTCACAAGAAAAATAACACATACTTCTTATGCCAGTAAGTTAACAGTTTTAACAACATTCTTCGTCAAACAAAAACAGCATGTGGGGAGAGGCTGTGACCATTTATAGAAAAGAGTTCAAAGAGTGATTGCAAGCTTTTTCCCTTAAATTGGTGCTAAGGATTGCAAATTACTTGCAGTAGGTTAATTTTTTCATAGGTACGAGTGGTAAATCCTAAATCCTAGGAGGCTTTACAAAATAATTGAGAACTCAACTTACTAGTCTTCAATATATTAAAAAATAAAATAAAAAATGCACGATGCAGAGTCCCATTCAGAGCTGCTTCATCAGTTCCTTTAAAAACAAACCTAAAACAACGTAAATGTATGCATTCATTTAACAATCAAAATCTAAAACAAACAGGATTATTAGCAAGTATAGGAAGAAAACTGAATATATGAACTAAATTAGGAGATACATCTTGCTATGGAATTCAATCATATTCCCAGTTGTATTGACTGATACAAAAGCTCAGTTCTTTAATTAAAAAAACAAAAAAAAGTCAACATTGTTTATTGCGTGATCAAGATGATTATGCCACCTACTCAAAAGGATTAACCATAAAAGCAACAAAGAAAGCAGTAACTCCTCCTCATTTGACCATAAAGGAAAGAGGATATGATGCTAAAACAATGTATGCCATTCTGAAATGTTGCTCAAGCATTTCTTAAGGTAATAAAAAATTTCTTATGAATAATGCACCAGAGAGATCAAGTTCTCTAAAGTCACACAAGTAAATATAACAAGATATAATTCAAAGTTAAATCATACAGAACGCCATTGTGCATATAAATAAAGTTGTTCTAGCAAAAATTGATGAATTCTCATCCTACTAATTTCAAATATAAGCTAAACGGCAATATATATCAGAAATCATATGGAAAGTTTATAATAAACCTATTGTCATCATTAAAAAAAAAAAGCAAACAGAAACATTATTTTCCACAAGACTTTATATATATATTTATATATTGAATTTTACTTCGATATGAAACATCTTCTATGAAATTACTAGATTATCTACTAATAACCAACCAGCATACCAACATACAATGAAGCAAAAGAATAAACCGAAAATCAAAACTCGAAATTTGGCAGTAAGAAAAATTAGTTAGTGACTGCTTATCAAATTCTTCACATCAATTCAAAGATCACACATACCACAAAAAAAAAACAAAAAAACAAAAAAACAAAAAAAACAAAACAAAACAAAAAATGATATGTCAATGCATGTTCAATACACGAATAAAAAGCTATACATGAAAATGACTAAAACAACTACTTGAGAGGCTGGAGTTCATCGCGACGTTTCGTCTGATCTCCGATGTCGAGGATGAAGACGAGACAAATATGCTGAGAGAAAGAGAAAGGCATTGCTTGTCGATCACCGAGGCCACCACTCTATAGATCGTGACGGGATTTGAAAGAAGCGACGGGATCCGAGACCGGATCTGTGGAGATCCGCTGAGATCTAGTGACACGCGACTTTCCTCAAGCTCCGACATTGCAACGATGGAGTTCGTGAGGCGAGAAATTGAGATGCCGAGATCGACCAGGAAAGGAGGTGAAAAAGAGAGAGAGACAGGGATAACTCATGGTAAAATCGGAAATTTTTAGGAAAAATAAACTAAAACGATGTATGGGCCGCCACGAGATTCGGAGGCCAGAGTGCCCGTGATTGTTCCGCCGGTGGTTGCCGTGACCGTGGGTTACTAGATCCGGTCTTGATTCGTGTTGTCACGCTCGTTCAAGTGTGGGTGAGCTGGATTCTTGTTGCCACCGCCGTTCAAGGTGATGAGGAGAGATAAGGTGACTGTGGGTGACATTTTTAATTTTTTTCCTTGGATATTTTTAAAGTTTCAGACTTAAAAGTGTTTGAGTCCATGTGTTCATATTTTGTGGATTCATTCAAATCTCAGCGTTTAGATAGATATGGTATTCGTTTTATATAGTTTTTAATTTCACAAAAATTTTTGGTTGAAAAATAAAACCCAATTTGTTTTATTCCCCCGATAAACGGAGGCTTTCATTCAACCAACCAAAAAAAAAAAAAAAAGTGTGTGTGTGGCTAAACTGGCGCTCTTCAAGCCACAAGATCAAGCACAGAGCTAGGAATGTCTTTAACATCAATTAAACCAAATATAAAAAAATGAGAGGCCCTTTAGAAAGGTTAACTGCAGCAAAATTACAAAGTCTATAGACTTTGGAGATTTCCCGGTAAGCAACTTCCTTTAAGCGTTGGAGCAAAAAACCAATTGTATTTTTAATGAGCCGAGGAGGATGACTATTAGCGTAATCCGACAAAAATTTCAGAGCTTAAACCAATACAACCGAAGTGTTTCTAAGTAATTTACATGGGTATAAATTCACATTTTATTAAAAAGCAAGGTTTTGATTCAATGTAGTTTGCTCTATTTTAGTTTTTATGAGCAATACCATCTTTAGCCATTGATCTCTCATTCAAAGGTTTTAGCACGGAGAAAAAAAATAAGAATCCCCCAATGATGGAAGACACTTTTTTTTTTTTTTTTTTGGCTAAAACATAACTTCAATATTATATGGGAAATCATACCATAAAGCAAATTTGACAACTACTATTTGAATAAGTTGTTACATAACATAATAAATTATAACATATTTTTATTTTTCAATCAAAACAGATTTATTTATTTATAATTTTACCCTTTTTCTCTCTCTTCACTCTCTTTCTCTTCCCTTCTCTCTCTCTCTCTCTCTCTCTCTCGTCAATTTACCATCGGAGGTGCTCACCAGCGAACTATGGTGACAATGAAGAACGACAGCGAAGGATCGCGATGGCTACGAGGCTACTACAGATGATGCCTCGGATCTCCCCGATGCGGTGATGAGGTTCGCAAGCGATCGATATCCGGGCTCAGGGAGGATGGCGATCTTCGAGCTTCGATCGCTTCGTGGCTTCTGAGGTTCGCAATTGATGAGGAACTAAGCTTCGATCTTTGCAACAACCGATGAGGGCCTGTGGTTCGTGAGATCGAATGCGAACTCGCAAGCTCAATCGCAATTCTAGAATAGACGCACGTATCTCTTTGGAGATATGGTAACTATGACAGATCTCGGTGGCGGCAAAGAAGCTTCAAATCCGCAACCTCACTTCTCAAGATGCTCGGTAACACCACTGTGCCATAACTTTGATATCGGATCCGTTTTTTCCAATAATTATAACATAAAATATAGATTTCAAGATGTTATATCTTATTCTATATATACTACTATAAGTACATTGTCTACTTTATGTATAACATACTTAATATATATATATATATATATCATACAAACTTATATGTCCTACAAGAAATAGCTAAATAACTAAATATATTTGTTCATATAAAACATATTATTGTTACAAATTTCGTATCGAACACATTCATGAAAACTATAAACAAAAATTTTTAAAAAAATTTACAAGCATAAAATATGATGTTATAAAGTTTCTTGAAGATTTGCTACCAAAAGTAACTTTTGATAACAAAAAATGCCTTTCTGCCACCAAAATATTAGTTTGGTAGCCGATTCTTGCTTTTTACCACCAAAATTTGGTAGCAAAAAATCATATATTTCGCAACCAAATTACAGTTTGGTAGCTAAAAACTATATTTTACTACCAACTTTTGGTAGCACAAAATATCATTTTGTCACCAAATTTAATTTGGTAGCAAATACTATCCGTGGGGAAAATTTTGAATTCTCGCCAATGTTTTCGCTATCAAAATAGGTTTGGTAGCAAAATGAGAAATTTCGCTACCAAAATTTAGTAGCAGATGACATTAACAGGAAAAATTTTGCCTTCCCGTCAATATTTTTGCTAACAAAATATGTTTGGTAATAAAATGTGATATTTCGCTACCAAAATTTGGTGGCAGAAACCCATATTCTGCTTCTAAACTTTGGTAACAAAATATACAATTTGCTACCAGACAAAATTTGGTAACAAATGAATTTAGCGGGAAAATTTTTGGCTTTCCACCAACGTTTTTGCTACCAAAACAAGTTTGGTAGCAAAATGAGAAATTTTGCAACCAAAATTTGGTAGCAGAAATTTATATTCTGCTACCAAACTTTGCTAGGGAAATATCATATTTTGCTACCAAAACAAATTTGGTAGTAGATGCTATTAGCGGGAAAAATTTTGGCTTCTTGGCTACCAATGTTTTTGCTACCAAAATATTTTTAATAGCAAAAGATTATAATTCGCTACCAAATCTTGGTAGTGGAATGTTGACATTTTATTACCAAATAGTGTTTGGGTAGCAAAAAGTTTTCGGCGGGAACCAAAATTCAATTCTGGTCATGTCATCTATTACCAAATCATATTTCGTAGCAGATTGTGTAGTTTTTACTACCAAAGTTAGTAACAAAATGTCCATACCTTTCAGCTACCAAAATTTAGTAACAGAAAGTCTATTTTCTGCTACCAAATTTTTTTTGGTATCAAAAAGTTTGGTCTCTTAAAGTCATGATTCTTGTAGTGTCGTATCGAGTAATGAATTGACAAAACTAGAATTTGTGGGGTCACACGTATTATTGTCGGATGGCTCCGTTCTTTTTTATTTTAATATTTTTTTAAAAAAAAAAGAACAGAGCTCCCCAGTAGAGTCACCAAAATGTTTTGGGGTTCTAGCAGAACATTAAAAAAGAGAACAAAAGAAAATGAAAATAGTGTGATTTTATTGATTTTGTAGTCAAGGTACAAATTTTGTACAAAATGATTGTGGGCAAATGGATTGAAGTGGGAAATCCAATCTCCAAATGAAGAGGGATGGATTTGTTCTAAGATTGCTTATTATATTTTTCTCTCTTATGCTTTTTGATGATTGGATTCCAACTTCTTGTGATCTTTGATATGGTTTTTATGTTCTTCATTCTTGGTATTGACGAGGGTCTATTGACACCTCATATTTTACTTTTCTGACCTACTTTTTAAAGCCACTTAGCATATGAAATTTAAAATTAAATAACTACTTATTCCACCCCTTAATTTTCCCAAAAAAACCTTTATAAATGAATTATTTACTTTTTTCTTTCTCCTTCCATTACACTCTAAATCCCTATACATTTTTCCTTATTTTTTTTAATGTTCTATTTTGTTATTATTTTTTTAATTCATTTTCATAGGGCTAGTAATTCATGTTCGCAGACCGGGTTCGAGCCAGCCTGATTATAACATGACACGATAAGCATGAACACTAATATTGTAATAATCGAATTTTTCGGACTTGTGATTTCTTTATATATATATATATATATATATAAAGAAATTTAAGTCCATACTAAGTATCATTGTGATATTTCATAGAAATTATGGATATCAATAGGAAACTCATGATCTGATTACCAGAATATGTTCGAGTTCTTATAGTGTTATAAGACACAATAGCAGTTTAAGTTTAAGTATGAGGCCTTATGATGAAAAAGACAGATCATGATTTGTGATTTTATCCTAGCCAATGTATGATCAGAAAAAAAAAATTTACGACATGAATAAGATAGTACTGCAGTATAATAAGCAGTATTGAAATTATACTGTGACCAACCGTCATTACGGATGCAGAATTAAGAATAAGGATTAAGAATGCTCCAGAATGATCAAGAACAATATTTGGAGTAATGAGGACTAACTAGCTTCAAGTCCTAAGAAAAACCTATACGTAGTCTAGTTAATTACAAATAAATTCTGGACTGCAGTTCAGTATTATTGTACTGTTGATGTTAAAACAGTATTTGTACTATCTAGATTATTAAGGACATGGATTGCATATTAGGAGGGAGTGCCAAACATGGCCCTACTTAGAGGCCAAGTCATTATAGATAATTATGCAAATTTTGGGATTTATGGATTTTATTGAAAGAAATAGAAAAGATAAGTATGAGAAGATTTTTTTTCGTCTAAGCTCTCCACATGGCCGGCCACTTTTAGAACTTGGAAGGTAAAAATTTTGTCTTTAAGGCCAAATATGTAATTCAAGAAAGGTGAGGAAAAAAAATAATTTTAGATAATTTTAGAATTTCCACTTATAAATAGAGATGGGTGGTGAAGAGTTGGATTATTTGGTTAGTCTCTCAACTTTTAGTTCCCTTCAAAGTTTTTCCTCTCTAGCCCTTAAAAGAGAGAGAGAGAGGAGAGGGGGGAGGGGTGGCCGGTTGTCATGATGGAGAGGTAGAGCAAGATTTTTTGCTCATTCAAGTTCTAGAAGCAATCTTTCAAAGCTTTAGATGTATTATTCTTGATCCTCTAATTAAGATCTTCATTAATCTTTAATTGAGGAATTTATGTGTATTTCAAGTTATGGGTTGTAAGAGCATAAGCTCATGTTTCTTATTTTGCTATATTACGGTTTTTATATGATTGGTTTATGCTAGATCTATGCTTAGGTTATCTTGTTTGCTAGCAAACAAGCTCTAAGTATGGGTTTGATTTTATGCTCTAGGATGAGTTTAAGGTTATGTGTGCTCATCATGTGCTTGTGATTATACTCTCACATGGTTAAATATGGATATTTTATGTATGATGGTTATGCGAATACTTTGTATATGTTGGTTAAGAAATTAACCTAAAGACACAATTTGATAAACAAGAAAGTTATCTATATTGTGTTTATCAAGAACATGAGATAAGTGTATGTTTGAATGTTAAGAATGAATCCGACGCGCTACACGTTGATGTAGGCTCACGGCTTCGACTGTTTGAGGTAGTGTGTATGGATTTTAAGTAAGAATCAATAAAATATAAACTGCCGGTTTTTTAAAACAATTTGGACAGTTTTCTGGAAACTGAATTTTGAGCCCCTTAGAAATCAAATTTGAAAAATGTTATAACTGTAAAGTTGTAGAAAACAGAAAATCCTAGGGAGCAACACAAACAATTTTTGAAAAAAGGCTCATGTTCGCCAAAAATATGTATGCGAAAATACTACGCAAGTATACGTAATCGAACAAGTAATACATTAGTGAGTAAAGTATCGTCTCCACTGGGATTGAATTACCAAAAACTAATTATAGAAAACAATTGATCTAAAATAAATTTGAGAATGATTTGAGCACTAAAATTGTAGAAACATGATGTAAATGAATGGGTGTATTTAAAAAAATGCAATCAAAAGGTAAAACGTCGCAATATCTAAGGCTTAGGCTGTGAATCAATGATGGGTAATGGCTAGAATTACTTATTTCCCCTCAGTTGCAAATCTGACCGCGAATGCTGTAGTAATGCTATAGCAAAGTTTATCCAGTCAACCTAAAATTTTGCATAATCCTTTTCCGAATGATTTATACCTTCAGTTCTTTAAACTAAAATAAACATATTCCTATGTACTTCAGTTTTCAGAACTTAAAATTAAACGCCAACTTTAATGGGTTGTACAAGGGAATAACATATTCCTATACCATCCACATGTATTATCCAAGTAAGATCCAACTAAAATTAACCTTCCCAGAATCAATTTCAATTTATTTTCCCCACCAATTGATGGCCAGTCAATCAACAGAGATTAAACACATAAATCACTTGAATAAACCAGATGAAAAATTACTAAGCAATTAAAAAGCAAACAAGTCTTCATTACAACCTTGGTTCCCTCAATAATCCTAGCTAAAGGAATTAGTTTATACTTCCTTCAACGAAATCAATACCAACAAAATCAACAAGGAAAATCATGATTCACAAAGAGAAAAACAAGACAATTCCAAAAGAATTCAAATAACTAAAATCGGAAAATCCAAGAGATGAGCGTGTGTGAAGTGATATATCCTTCAGTCCATCCAATAGACCGCGGCTGCCTCTGAAATTCTTCAGATCTCTCTCCGTGGACCTCTCTCTCTTATTTTTCCCCCTGTTTTTCTCACAACTTCCTTTCCACAAATGGTGTGTCTCGCCTCCTCCCCAGTCCACTTTCTTTTCCTTTTATACTAGGGCAAATTGAGGTACCCTAGGCATACGTGTGCTCCAAATTGCTAAGTTTGTGGCATCATAAATACAGCTGTTCGAATCTTACAAAATAGGCAAGTGGATTAGCTGCCAGCTATAAGAAAAGACTTTCGTCAGCATATGCTTTTGGATGTCTCTTCATTGTTGCCGCATTGCTGTAGCATCAGTTGTCTTGCAGCTTTCTACTTCTTTGTCTCCTCTTTTCCAGTGGGCCTTCACCTCTTTTTCACTGTGCGCTCCTACTGTAAATCAAAAGACAAAACTAAATTTAAAACCAAAATCATGATTAAGGTTAAAATTATCCACAACTATCTACCCTTTTTTAACTAAAATAAACTATCTAATATTATATAAAATATTAAAAACTAAGGCATATTATCTTGAAATATCAACAACTAATAAGCTTAAAAGCATAATAAATAACTCTATTTCATAGAGTTATTAGCTCCAAAGGCCTCTATTTTTATGAGTTTTCAAAAATGGCCGTTCCAGGTACTGTACACGGCCAGAATTCTTTAAGGAGAAAAACGAGCAAGTTAAAGATGGATTTAAGTTTCGGACAAAAAACAAAAGTTGTAGTTCTGATGAGATCTAAAACTTCCATGAAGAAAATTTTTTCAAATTCCAAACCGATTTAAAGACAAAACTAAAATTTCAAAACTAGGCAAGGAAGTAGAAATTCCTGCACACATACAGTTTAAAAGGCTATTTTTATCTGGAAAAAATTAGTTTCCAAGGTTTTATAACTCTTTTTAAAGAAATAATGGTTTTATGAAGATAAGTTTCAAAGAGGTTTAAATCCATTTGAAATTTCACAAATGATTTTTTTTAAAGAGAAATTTCAAGTATTGTATCAAGAAATACTTGATTTATGAAGCTAAGATATTTTTCAAGTAAATAAGGAGTTTTCTAAGAAAACAAGGTATTTTTGAGAAAAAGGAAATAATAAAAATAGGCCCAAGTTACTTAAGTTATAAGTAACAATTCTATGATGGATGGTTGTCAGTTTGAAGACTGATTTATGGCTCAATGAATATGTTATGGATTGTTAAGGTAGAATGGAATGATTCTTACGCCCTGATTGAAAACATGAATATAAGATAACCTATTGTCGTGTCTTGTTAGAATGATAGACCAAGAGCATAGGACAATTTGTAAGTACAACTCGGCCTACAATATGGGCAAAATGTTTTTACTGCTTGACATATTTTCAAAAATCATGCATTGTTTACATGATGTACATATGTTTTATGTTCTATTATTGTGGCATAATGAAAGCATGCTCACTAATAATAAATCATATGACAAGAATAAGATCAAGTTTTCAAGTAAGAAACATTAAAGATTTAAGTTTTCAAGTATGATCAAATTAAGAACAAGTTTTCAGAAATGAAGACAAGCAAGTTGCCTTGTGTCGTACCGACCTGCCACAAGGGCAGGTTTAATCCATGGCTATGCGCCACTATATGTACACTCATGTTCATGTTATGAAAGGGGCCCAAAGCTAAGTTAAAACAAGAAGTACAATTGATTCATGTTAAGTTAACATAAGAAAGCATAATTGGTTCTGCATTCTTTTACTAAAATGATTTTGCGGGAAGAAAATTGTACTTGCTAGGCGAAAGCTCATAACTTATGCTTATGCTGTAGGTAAATGATAAGATGTCTGCAACTTAATTTGGTGGGCCATGAAGACAATACGGCAAGTGAAGAGTGGTGTGGGATACCACTACGTAGACTTTTCTACAAATTCTTTTGAGCTATAAACATATGCATATATGTTTAAATAATTTATACCATGCTATGTATGTGATGTTTCAAGACTTTAGATAAAAGTAAGGATTATATAAGACTTTATGATTTGTTAAACAAGTAATATGTAAGCATGGTAAAGTTTACCCAAATGAATATGGATTAATTTATTTACGTTGTGTTTTTTTAAAAAAATTTATTCTAAAATTTCAGTAAGTTTAAGTATTTCAAACGAAAATTTAATTTAAGTAAGTATGGTAGCGGCCTACGTAGTCGGGTCGTTACAAATACAACCCGATTAATAAACGGGCCAGAAACCTAAACACGCACATGAACCATTTAATAAACGGTTAGCAAGATACAACATGTAAACATGATTATTAAACGGGCCATGATGAGTTGGCACAAAAACAAACCCATTTATGACCCATTTAACACGAAAAACCGGTTTACGGCCCATTTTACACGAAACTGGGTTTTGACCCATCTAACACGAAAATTTTGGACAAAAAATCACTTAAAATTCTGAATTCACTGACACAAAAAACTCATTATATTCATATAAAATATAAAACTAATAACTAGAATTATCAAATATCCATAATGATTAAAACAAACATATCTTAGAATAAAACATAAACGGGTTATTAGGGTTAGGGTTAGGCTTTTATATGTTGTTATTTTTAGGTTTTTTTTTTAAATATATTGAGAAATTTTATGTATACGGGCTCTAAACGAGCTGGGTCATGTTGGCCTGTTTATGACCCATTTAAATAGACTAGTTAAACTGGTTAACCGTGTTAGCTTGTTTCTGACCCGTTTATTTTCGTGTTAAATGTGTCGACCCAATTATTAAACGTGCAGGCCAAACCCATTTATTTCGTGTCGTTCTCATATCGTGTCACCGTGTCATGTCCGAAATTACCGGCCTACATTTCCACGAGATTTTTTAAAGATAAGATTCTTTTATTTTGTTTATTATTATTCCTATGTTTCAATAGTTTTTGAAGTTCCATGTTATAACTAGTTTTTTTTTCTAAGAAATAAGAAGTAAATGGAAAACACATACGCATGATGTGGATATATAGTCAAATATATTGATTTGATTGGTTATTCATTTTATAAATAATTGAGAGAAATGATTAGGAATTCATACAAACTCTTAATTGTGAGCTTTTTCTAATTATCTAATGAAAGTATTAACCAAAGCCATAATATTTTAAACCATACTTGTGGAATATTCAGCTTCATCAGTATATTATCCTCAAGTTTTATCATTTCAAGAAGAAGTATACCAAATAATAAGTTCATAGATTTTTATCTCAACATATAAACTGATGAAGAATTTTTATTAGATATATAAAAAGAAAAATAGAAAAAAAAAATATTGTGAGAAAGAATTTAAAAATAAAATAAAACAAAACATATTTAAAAAAAAATATGCAGTGATTTAGATTTTTTTTTTTTTTGAATGAATACCACCTCAAAAGAGGATCATATTTTAATGAAAAGAAAACTAAAACAAGCAACACAAACAATCAAAAAAAATCTGTAATTGATTTAGATTTAGTATGTGGAGGAAAAAAAAAAGAAGAAGAAAGACAAATAATTTAGTTGTAAAAGCTTTTTGAGAAAATTAAGGGATGTAATAAGTAATTTTTTAATTTTAAAATTAATTTAATAAGTCGTTTTAAAAAGCTGTGTGGGAAAAGCAAAATGAGTAGTAATAAATCCACCATTGTTGATATACTTGGTCTCTTGTTATGCTTGAGTGAATGTCCCAAATGAATCAAAGCTTGCCCTTTTTATATAGCCTTAGTTGAGGCTATACGGTGAATAAGAGTGGTGAACAAAATCCTTTTTTTCCATGGGTCCCCAATAAAGTGGCATAATTGGTAAATCCACCCAATCCACTCTTCAGGAATTCTATTTTCCACAATTCCGTGTGCAGCTTCTTTCTCTTGAGGAGCTTGGGTTTCGGCAAGATTGAGTTCCACCACTTATTAATATTGACTTCCTTTGTATATACCGTGACCACTTCCAGCAACACGAAGCTCTTCCATTCCGTGAGAACTCCAATGGGCCCACATTATTACCGGGAGTCGTGACGAAACGATCATGCCAAAATGATAGCCTCCAGCTGATGAGTATATTAACTCATCTCACGGAACAAGTCAAAAGGTGAAGTTGTCAAAATCAAAGATTTGAGAGATAAATTATTAAAAGTTGACAATGTCAAATATCTTATGAAATTCTTTCATCTTCTCCTTATCATATATAAAAGAATTAATGGACTAACTAATATTGCTTTTTGTCCTTGTTTCTGGGATGATCGGTTTAATTATCGTCATGTGATTTTTTTTAATTTTATTTTATTTATCTATTTATCACGTGCAGAATTATTTATTAGAAAAAAAAAAAAGACGACCACGTGGGGAAATCGGCAGCTTTTACGATCGGCAAACGCAATCGGTGCTCTTTTTCTAGAATGTATGTATGTATGATAGGATAATGTGAATGTGATGTGATTCGATTATTTAGGGAGATATTATATTACTAACAACTCTGAAAACGTGAAAAAGGCCAGGGCTCTCTCAACGAAAAAAAGAAAGAATTTATCAAACTCTTTTTTGTTGACTGCTCCGTACTTTTCGGTTTCATCGATTCTTTCGTTTTTCGTTGAAAGATACGAAGTGGTCGTCATCATCTTCAATTTTGCACTTGCTCTGTTGTATGTAAAAGAAAAAAAGAAAAAGAAGATGGTGGAGCATAGGGAAGCGTTAATGAAGGAAGACGAGAGGAATATTCCTTATGAAGACAATTGTCCAGGTTGCAACGTTGAGAAGCGAAAACGCTCCCATTCTCGGATTCCTCTCAAGCATTTAATCTTTGCTTTCACCGTTTGCCTCTCTGCAGATACTGCCGTACCACTTCTTTATTTGTTCGAATTTATCATCAGCTGTGAAATTATTGTACATAAATCCGAGTATGTATGATTCGAAATTAGGATTTGGAGTTTAAATAAGTTGTTTACTTAGTTCTAGATTTGGGATAGAGTGAATATCATTTATGTTATTGTTTAGACTCAGAATCAGACTGAATTGTTGTCAATTATTCTGTTTAAAAATCGAATATTTGTAAATGTGACTATTCAAATACATGTCTAAACGATGGGTAGGGTACTTTAGTGTAGTTTATTGCTGATTTGGATTTTTTTTTTTCTCGGCTCTCTTTTGGTCAATGGTGTCCTTTTCAATGCATTTTTCTATTTTGTTTTGCTACACTGAAAAAGATGGCTTTTGGGTTTGTTAGCAAATGGTTACAACATACACTATTTTGGGGCTTTTTTAAAAAACAAAATTAAAATAATTCTGTCTGTGTCATACTCATGCCACCATATTTATTAAATTAATATTTCTAGTGGGGTTTGATGGTATTGGGTAGTCGGGAATGATATTAGTAAGCAAGAATAAAAATGGTGGGATCAGTCAAGGCCATATTTTGATTGTACTTGTGCACTTCGATAAGGAAAAAGAAAGAACACTTATGTGGACCTTATGAGAGTGTACATTGGTGCAATTGTTTCCAATGTTGCTCTTTCGAACCAGAGTTCTTTACAAATAAAAGATGAGAAGGGACAACTGGCATGAGAGTGACTGAGGACATCCCAACTGTGTCGACATCTTTTTAATCACTCATCTTTTACCAAGCTCCTGACTCTAATTAATCAAAATAAGATATAAAAAGAGAAGGTTCTTAAAAATGCAAGCCAAAATAAAGGCGCACACATTGGCGCCAAAAAACCCAACAAACTTGCATGCAGGCAAAGAAGAAATAAAGACCGAATGAACAAAAGGTTCACTTTCTTGATTAATTGTTTTACACCAAAATTTGCCCGTTTAGAAAAATCTTTACTGCAGTTTTATTTACCTTTTTAACTAATAACTCCATTTTCTGAAGGAAACTGAATTTTTGACTTGCGTGCCAAAATCAAATAAGAAAATTTGTGCTCTTATTGTAATTCATGTCATAAAGCATTGGAATTTAGATTTGGCTATGTGCAAGGAGCTTGTTTCACGCTACGTAACAAATGTTTCATTAACAATCAATAGCTATTTATAAGTTACCTTGCTATAAAATGTATTTTCTGTTTTTTGAGAATAAGTTTCTCTGCAGTAGTTGTGCCACCATAGCTGCGAATGAAGAAATACGGTTTAGTTGTTTTAAATAGGATGGTAGAGGTCTCCTATATTTCTAGGTGCGCCGAACTTCATGGCTAGAAAAGGAAGTCAATTTTTGATCAGTTTCATTTGGTGCTTTGAGGGGGTTAATGGGTTATGTTGGTGCAAGATTGAGAGTTTCGTTATCCTGTAATTTCTTGTTCGTAGATTTGATCTTCCTGTCCTGTTGATGCAAGACATATCTCTCTCTTTGTGAGAGGACATGACAACTTTAATGAATACTAAATATCTTTATGATTCTTCTACTTATATTTTCTCTAGTTTTAAATTCGTCCACATTTTAGACGCAACTATTCCCTTCTTCCGTCCATGATTATTTTCACCACTAAATTTTTACCTATGATATGCCTTCTTTTGTGGTTAAAATTTTGCAGCTTTGCCGATATCATCTCTTTTCCCTTTCCTGTATTTCATGGTGAGTATGTCACTTGACGAAACTTCCAAGTATTCTAGATCTGATATATTTTGGGGTGAATTATACAAATCCTTACTCTTGATTTTGTTCCTTAGAATTAGCACTCAAGCTGGGTAAGACTCATCATTGGCTCTTTATCTCATGATACGATTTTTGATGGGCTGATTTTCTGAATTAGTGACTAAGCTCCTTTTCTACATACTGTATTTGACTAGCACTTTTAAGTATGCAGTTCCTTTTGTTTTGAATGAATCTTGTTTCTGTTTAGATGCTATTTAGTAAATGACTTTGAGCTGCTTCTATTGCGGCTGATACCATTGTATGTGGTCTTTGTTGTGTTGGTGCATTTTCAAATTACCTCAGATAAGGGATTTCCATATTGCAGAAAGGGAGGAGGATATCGGTTATTATGCTGGTTTTGTGGGTGAGCTTGTTTTCCGCACAATGCCTGCATCTATTGTTTTTAAATAATTAAAAAAAAAAATCCTTTCTGAGATTTTGGTCCTTACAATAATGATATAATTTATTCCTTGAAGGATCTGCTTTCATGTTTGGAAGATTTTTAACTTCTATTTTTTGGGGAATGATAGCTGATCGATATGGCCGTAAACCTGTGATAATGTTTGGCACAATTACAGTGTTAGTACTTTTGACAACTGTTACCTCTGTTGTACTTTGACGAGTTTATACATTTTGAGGATGGAAATTTCTCACTCCTATTAGATTTCCACCTCTCTCTCTCTCTCTCATTTCCGCTTTTGTTTTTTAATGATGGTGATTATGATGATGCAAATCGTTAATTATCTCAGGGTAATTTTCAATACACCTTTTGGACTTAGTACAAAATTTTGGATGGCAGTTTGTACAAGGTTTCTGCTTGGTAGTTTGTGTGGCATACTTGGTCCAATCAAGGTAGGCCTTACTATGAATTTAGTTTTGTACAGAAACAAATTTCAATTTGTATGGTTTGATTATAGATTAAATTTTCTTTTTGGCTGTAATTTAAATGCGTGTTTAAGAAGTTGAGTAATGTTTAAGAAGTTGAGTAAACCACAGTTGTAGAACAAAAAAAGTTAGAACACGTGTCCGTAGATAAGGAATTTGCCCGTTATCATAGTGTGGTAGCCATCACTGGCTTCAGTGCAGCAAAAACAAAAATAATAAGAGAAAATCAATTCTGTGTTTAGGAAAGGAAAGTATGTGAATTGGGGGGAGGCCAAAAGGCTTATGAGTCAGCACCTACACTGATTCTTAACTTTAGTTTGTGATTTCATTCCATGCCATCTTCCGTTGATGGGAACTACAAGTATGACAATCAAAGGTTGGGATACCTCATTGGATCTCAGCAAGCCGCTTCACGGTCAAAGCGAAAGCCAAATCTTGAAGCTGAGAACTGAAGCTTCAAATGAAGCCGTAGCGAAGGTCTAGATAAGAGAAAAACAAGAAGTGATTAAACTTGAAACTTGAAATAGGCTCTTCTTATGGAGTAAAAGGAATTTGGTCGTCTCTGAACTTCTTTACCTTCGGTCCCTTCTGCCTCTTCTTTAGATACACATACGACTGGCCCTTGACAATGAGCTTTGTGCTAACTGTTACATGTTAGCTATAGCAGGAAGCCATGATGTTTTGGTTTGGCTGAGCTTGTGCTAGTTGAACTCAGTCTATCAATGATATATATGTTTTAAATATATGGCTCGCAACTTTCTAATTTCAGATGCTTTGCTCCAGAAACTCAGTTAAATCGATTAATTATACTTTTTTTTTTTTCAGGCATATGCTTCAGAAATTTGCCGCAAAGAACACCAAGCTTTTGGAATGTCATTGGTGAGAACCTCCCTTGTGTAAATTTTGATGCTTATATTGTGGTTCATGCGATTAAAGAAAGAGTAATCGTTTAGATCAGCACATCGTGGGGACTTGGATTGGTCATTGGTCCTGCTGTTGGAGGTTACCTTTCACAGGTACTGTTGTTATCTAATCATGCGCTTTATTCCTTAATGAGTTAAACAATAGTGGCTTTATTTCTCGATGTCATGTATCTGTGATACTATGTCTAACTAATTGTTAAAGAAAAATAATTTCGGTTTATGCGTGAGGAGATTTACTCCCACTTTGCAGTAGCCGGTGGAAAATGGATTGAAATTACATTGAATTTTTTTTTGCCCTTGCCTGAGTGGGAAATTCACCATAACTATGTAACAACAACAAAATGCTATAACAAATATTCCTCCTACCGAAAGGGACTAGGTATCCTTTAATCACCTTTCTATTTAACCTACTGATGCCTATCCCCAATATTTAGCATTACTTTGCCGCATTTCAAGCTTGAATTATGGAAACAAGGCTTTTGATAACTTACGGATTCAGCTTTTTCTATTTCATCACTTTTTTCATATCTGTGCACATAACGTCATTTCTCATTTTGCTTTGATTAATTTTTCTCGTAGCCTGCGGAGAAGTTTCCAAAAATATTTTCTAAAGAATCTTTATTTGGGAGGTAAGAAGGTGTCATTCAGTTTTATTGTCATTCTTGTTTTATGGTTCATTGTCTCATCCATTCTTCTTTTCAGATCTCATTTTTTTACTTTTGAAACTTGTGGAATTCAGGTTTCCTTACCTCTTACCTTGCTTGGTGATATCGATCTTTGCTCTGGGTTCAACATTAATGTGCTGTTGGTTGCCGGTATGTTTACAGCTCCGTCTTGCAACATTTCATCGTTTCAACAATATAGCATCTGAAAATTGTTTCTTTGCAACTACATAGCCTTCCTAGGATATTTGTACCCGCATTTTTGGTGTTTTTTTTTTTTTTCTTTTGGTATGGTATTTTCATTGTTAAAATTATGAGGGTAACATATTTTTGCAAATGCGACACTTTCCATGTTTTTTATAATCGAGCTTCAATTGATCGACTTGGATGCTGAATACTTGTGGATTGTTTCAGGAAACACTTCACATTCATACTAAAAAGGATGAAGAGCATGAACATGGTGCTGATCCAAAAGAAACTTTGCAAGAATCCGAGGAAACCTTTTCAACTTCTCAACAAAGTCTTCTTAAGAACTGGCCTCTGATGTCAGCTATTATAGTGTATTGTGTCTTCCAACTTCATGACATGGCTTATGCAGAGGTAACAAAATTTGCTTCCACTTAAAACTGCATTGAACGTTTTCCATCTAAGAAACCGTCTATTGGGTACTTTGTTCATCAGATTTTTCCCTTGTGGGCCGTCAGTCCTAAAAAGTATGGAGGATTAAGCTACTCTAGTTCAGATGTCGGTCAAGTTCTTGCAATTTCAGGTGCATGGCTGTATATTTTCTTATCCATGAAAGTCTTTTGTTTTATTTGTACATTTTTCTTTCAAGATGAAGTTTTGAAATAAGATCAACCTAACAAAAACTCATTTTATGCTTCTCTTTGAGGATACCTTCTCCTCTTCCTTTGTAATTTAAAAAAAAAATAAATAAATGGAGTTTTTCTTATTAAACAAATAAAATCTGAACAGAATAAAGGCATCATGTCGCTATTACTCTTTGGAGGTACCTTGTTGGAGTGATTTATTTTCTTGATTTGCAAGCAATTGAAGGAGAATCCAAACATCCATCAAAAGAAATGAATTTGTTCATAATTTTCTGTATCCTTTGCTGTCTAAAGGAAAGAATTCAAAAAAAAATTTTCTCCTTATTATTCAAAGTAATTATAATTACCAGCAAGGCATCTTCCCTAATGGAAAAGCTACATCGGGTACCAGACCAACAATTTGGGCAATCTATCTGAGAAGGTTTCGGGAAAGCATGAGGAAACATCACAAAAACATAAATATATAAATTTTTCAGATTCTTCAAAATGACCATCCTATGGATCTTCAAGTTTTAAGAACTAAAGTTGTGATTCTTCTGCAAAAGCGAAGGTTTGACGGAAGTGGACTGTTGTTCTTGTTATGGTTCTTTAGTTGGAAAATAATGAGAGGATCTGTTAAGGTCGACGTCTGACGGATCCTTCTAACTTAAATAAGGATATCTTTTTGTATGGTTATTCCTTACTTTTTGGAGTTTTGCTGGTCATTCCAGTTCTTGTACTTTTAACATTTATTTTTATTCGAGTCCAATCCCTTAAATAGAAAAAAACAGAAAACTAACATATTCGAATATGCATGAATAAAGGATTACGCCGTTTCTTCTTAAAACCTCGAATTCTGATATTCCACATTATTCTAGGATCTGGCCTGCTAGTCTTTCAGTTGCTTTTCTACCCAATGATGGAGAGGACTTTTGGACCTGTTTTGGTTTCTCGAACTGGAGCGGTATGTTATTTGACCCTCATTTTTTGACATTTTTCAGTTAGCATTTTTGGCCCTCATATTTTGTCTGTAAATTTCTCAAGTATGTCCTTTGTTCCTTGTTAAGGTTCTTACAATAGCGTTGCTGTCAAGTTATCCTTTTATAGCCAAGCTATCTGGAATCACCCTCACACTACTGATTAATTGTGCATCTTTGCTGAAGAATGTGCTATCCGTAAGTGCGGTCATGAACTGTAAAACTTCTACTTTCCTTCCATGCCCGTGGTTAGAATGTCGGACTTGATACTCTTTCATATCATGAGTGGATTATCAATAAACTCTGTCAGAATAAGTGACTTATAATTTTGCAAAATAATTCTTGTTATCTTCTGTCTTTTATCCTGTAATATAGACAATACCTGACTTTTGCTGGTATAAAACATGAGTTTTACAGTCGTTGTTTAAACATTATCAGGTTTCGATTACTACAGGATTGTTTCTCCTACAAAACAGAGCTGTGGTAAATTTTTCTATCTTCCATTTAATTAATTTTTTCATAAACTTTTTCCGGTTCAATCCGACAAAGTCAGTAACTTTGTTTTTGTCGTCTCCATCTTTATTACCGATGTATAATCAAAAGACTCAAAGGCAAAGAGGAGCTGCAAATGGTTTAGCTATGTCTGCCATGTCTCTATTCAAAGCAGTTGGTCCGGCCGGTGGTGGTGCAATGTACGTATTATCCTGGATAAACTCAAACTTCGAAACTCTTTCTTTAGCACATGCATGAATTTGTCACAATGAATGAAGAAAGGAGAGTTAATAATACTTGCACAAATAGTTAAACAAAAATTTGTGTGTTTTAAAGTGAAGTAGATTAGGAATTTTCTGGTAAATATTTCCGACGGATAAGCATTGCGTCATTTCCACAACTTTATTGAGAAGAGGAACTCCGTTTTTCACATTCATGTTTGATGCATGTCACGCTATTAGCAATCTACTTGTTGTAGAAAAATGCATATCTCACCACAGCCATGCCTGCGTCGTTTGTAACTTGGTATGATGTGTTGGAGTTAAATCCTTTTTTCTGTCTGTTGATTACTTGCAGATTTTCTTGGGCACAGAAGCGTCAAACTGCAGCCTTCCTTCCCGGTAAAGACCCTATTTTATATTTTATCATGCTCATTATAATCTTCTTGATTTTTTTTTCTTTTTTTTTTCTTTTCATACATTCTCTCTTAAATTCTTGTTGTACTGACAAGATAAAAGGGCGTTTAGCACGTCTCAGTCTAATTCGTAGCAAGGGATTATTATGGAGGCAGCAAGGTGGAGAATTGATTGTGAATTACTAAAAACCATGTTGAAAGAGAGTAAAATTAGCAGTAAACACTCATATTGTGCCGAGCCAGTTGCTTAATACGTAATGGCAGCAGAGGATGTTCTCTGTTTCTATGATTGGATTCTTGGAGTTTTGTGTAACTTCTAAATTATTTTTCTAAAGTGAGGCATGCATTCTCATAGGGTTGTGTTGATTGATTGCAGGTGATCATATGGTTTTCTTCATTCTAAACGTAATTGAGGCTGTTGCATTGATAATGACCTTCAAACCTTTTCTGGCTCTACCTGATGGCAACATTTTGTAGCTTGCTTACATGGGTAGACGTCCATCTGTGGTATGAAAAAAGTTTGCACTCTCCATCTCCGCCTCTCTCTCTCTCTCTCTCTATATATATATATATACACATATATATATATATATATGTTAAAAGAGAAATGTAGTATAATTGGTGTGTATTGCCCTAATACTTCTCCCTCTTTTCACTGATGACTAATGATGTTTGAAGACCAGGACCGCTACAAGACATTTTACTAAAGAGGCTTCTTTTTCTTCACATTCATTTCTTTCTCGATTTCATTCAATATATTTTGCTCATCAAAATTTTGTCATGTTTTGAATCTCAATCCTGTCGATTCTTATAGCATTGTGAATTTGGATATGATTCTATTTTACCTCGTTGATATTGAAAGAATTTAAATATGTTCACTCACTAAGTCGAAGTTTGGTC
Organism: Ficus hirta; assembly: GCA_038430175.1. Lineage (NCBI taxonomy): Eukaryota > Viridiplantae > Streptophyta > Magnoliopsida > Rosales > Moraceae > Ficus > Ficus hirta. Next base: position 6,447,119 of record CM076597.1, read on the forward strand.
AACTAATCCACCCACTTTTCCTTGGTAGGAATAACTCAAACACTTAAAAAAAAAAAAAAAAAAAAAAAAAGGAACTCCGACGCAAATAATCAACATGAAGGAAGATTATTAATTTTATGACTTTAATGCTATGTTTGGTAGGAGGGCTGGAAAAATAAAATATCTAGGTCAAGAGAAGGAAAAAGATTTTCATTTTATGTTGTTTGGTAAAGAAAGAAAATATCTAATTTAATGTATTTTATAATTATATCCTTGAATGAATAAGAATTGATGTCAAAATAAATATTTTACATCTCAAATGCCATTTTCCAATGGATTCTTCACATAAGGATTTTAATGGGACAATTTACGGATAATTTTGATGTGGATTACCATACTCGTTGACCATTCACTCTACTCTGGATTAAACCATAAGGTGAATTTTTGTAACGACCCAACCTAATCGCGGCCGTTAATTAACTTCATAAACATAATTACTTGCTTTGACCTTAAACTTGATCCCCAAAATTTCAGAGGATTTTTTTTTTTTTTTTCTCTAGCTTAAATATTTCATAGATTACATGAAGTCTATGATCATTTTAGTTTTTTAAAGATTCAAACACAATATAAACTTTTCGAAAAGACTTGCATCTTAAAAACACTTTTTATTTTTTTATTTTTTTTATTTTTTTTATTTTTTTATAGATCTAAACTTGATAATTTCATAAGTAAAAACTGAATCTAAAGTTTAAAGCATCAACATGTCAAACTTACATAATTAAAACTTAGTATAGGCATATCTTAAGTTTGGTTTCTTGTAAACCAAACTACTTGGTCAAATAGAGGTCTTTTCATCGTTCAAATACGTATAACCAAAAGAATAAAAATACATTTTAAAATATTAAACTTTCTTAACCTTGCTTGGTTAAAATTAAACTCAACATTCATTTCATATGGGTTCTTTAAAACCCAATTACTTGAAAATAATTATTCTAAAAGAATACAAATCTTTTAAAACTTATCATAATTTAAAAGAACTACTTATTGCGGAATTTACATTTTGATGGCGGTATCCATAACCCATGCCTCCATTGTCTCGACACAGTTCACCAGTCCATCGAATCACCGTGTTGCCTACAGCATGAACAAATATTAATGAGCTTTCGCTCAATAAGTACAAACATAAATCTCACATAAACAAAATGCATATAATAATGCATGACATTTTATGAATCGTACATTTATGCTTGCTTCTTGTTTCTTATTTTCTTGTTTCATATTTATTCTTACTTAACTTTTTACATTGGGCCCCATATGTGTACGTACCCATTGTGCGTAACCACAGAAAGCTAGGGTTTGCAAAGTCCCTAACAATTCTGGGAATCATATACATATCCCTTCACGATCTACGGAAGGTCTTAGAATTTTAAAACATACATAATCCTCCACGATCTGCGGGAGGTTGGTACGACACTTTTCTTGAACTTATCTTTCACTTTCATTAATCTCTTACTTTCTTAAGGTGAGAATGTAATTATGATTCTGATACCATGAACATACATTAAAATCTCATGATGCACATAATAATGCATTACATTTTATGCATAATTAAATTATGCTTATTATCTTTTTATCCTGGGCCCCATAGTGGTATGACACTTTCTTGAACTTATCTTTCACTTTCATTAATCTCTTCCTTAGGATGAGCATGAAATTATGTTCGTAACTCATGAGCAGATATTGCAGTTTCACACAATATAGAGACATCATCATCAATTCAAACATATTAAGGCATAAAAATATATGCTCACAAAAGCATATCAAGCAGTCATATAATCTCATTTCATGAAAGCATCATTTTTCATGTTCAATCATAAGCATAGTATTCTAAACATGCTTACATCCGTTGTTCACAGATGTGCTCACATCAACAAACAAATTTCATGCTGTAGGTGAGGTTTGTACTTACCTGGATTCCGCATTTAGCGTTTATCCTCGACTAATCCTCAACCTCGTTAATGCCGGTGTTGTGTCCTAATTAAATCGACACCCGACAATTAGAATGTGGTCTTATCATATTTGTGATTAATTCTTAGATCTCATTCCCCATTTAAAATGGTTCAAAGATTAGTTTAAGGTCATGATTCTGTTACATTGTAACTTGAAAATTATAGAGCAACTCCAGATGTCAAGACTCGACTTCAAAGTCAAGAATGAAACTGGGAAAGCAATGACTTTTTTCCTCATTTAAAACATCACAACGTTAAACCTTGTAACAACTTAAAAAGTAGGCATTCTTATGAATATCAATTTAGAATACATCTTATTAATCAGTAGAGAATATGGAGGAGTGTCCATTATTCCTATTCTCATATCATATGCAATAAGGCATATAAATATATGAAACTTATTGGTGAGAAAATAAACACCATAAAACATATTACTCCATATATCATTTCCACTTAAAATCTAGACATGAACTCTAGATTATAAAATTGTTCCGATAGCATAACTTGTAAAACTAATTATAAGTTCAATCACCAATTATGGTTGAATTTAATAAAAATCCGTCAACATAACGGCTCATTTTTTCTTAATAACCAGAAATTAAACCTGAAATTAAATCAGTTTATAAAAAATTTCGGCACACCATAACTGCAAGACATGCCATCCATAACAAATTTATCGTATTAACATAAAACATATCTCCTTCTAATCTAACTTTACTTGACTAAATTGATCAAATATATATATATATATATATATTTTAATATCGATATTCAATTCAAAGTACATGAATAGGCACGTAATCAATCCAATAAATGACTTAAAGTAGTCAAGATTACTACCGAGATCGTTCGATGACGTTCGGGTGCGTAAAATGATTCCTAGTTGGCGCTCAAAACAGCTTATGATTTCGAGCGGCTAAACTTTGAATCGCCATCCTTAACCTTCGAGATTCCATCTCGCAAATCCGAAGTCGCAAACATGTCCGGAACATCGAAAATAGATCGGAAAGGCGATCTTCTAAAATTTCTCGACGAGGTCAAACAGTTGACCGGCGTTGACCGGCGTTGACCGCCGTTGACCGGCATTGACCACCGTTGACCGCGGCGGCAAAAGGGACAGAGATGGGCACCACTTCGAAGATCTCGACGAGATGAACCCATTTCTGGTGTCGATTTCTTCAAACGGCGTTCGGTTTTCTCAAAAATATAAGAAAACATATTTGAAGATGGCGGCGGATCGGAAAAATTTCCGGCAACAATTAGAGTGGTGATGGACTGGGTTTTGTTCCTCTCAACAAGTGGAACTCAACGAAACCAACGGCTAGTAAAATAGAAGTCGGATTACACCGAAATCTTACTTGAAAGCTTATGTGAACGAAACTTTCAAAGCATTTTTCCGGCGAACGGCGGCGAGTGAGGCCGCCAAACTCCGGATATTGGATGCTCGGGTGATGGGTTGCATGGATCACCGGCGCGTGCGAAGGTGGCTGGCCGGAGATGGAAGTTCCTGCGAAGGCAGCAACATGCGTGACACAAAGAGAGAGATAGGAGCGAAAAATAAGAGAGAGAGAGGAAAGAAAGAGATCTCATGTTTATCCTCTGTTTTTTTTTTTTTTTCTTTTCTTATTTATTCGTATCTTTATCCCATAAAACCAATGCTTTATAAGATGTATATTCAGTAAGAAGTCCATTTACACCCCCTTTTGTTTTTTTTTTTTTTCACAAGTCACGTGTGGTAGTCCACACATGTAATGCATATATATACATTTACTTTCTTTTCTCCTTCTTATGAACCACATATATATATATATACACACTTGCATTCATCCGTTTGTCAAAGAAATATTTTGGCCCCCTTGATTACAATAACTCCTCAAATATATATCTATATATAGATATATATTTGTTGTGTGTACATTTTGAATGATGACTAAGTAATATGGCTTTTGACTTATAAATTTTGCATATCAATTAAATCGTTCAAGATAATAGACTCGATTGAAATTTTAAGCTTGTTCATAATTCATGTCGAGAATATAATCTTTTTCTCTTGTTCAATTAATTCACATGACCGGCTGTAACACTTTTCTGAATCAATTTTATGGTTCAGAATTGTATTCTGTCACATGTAAATCGTTTCAGAAATACTTATTTATAGAGTCATTCTTTATATTAACTCGTGAACTTGATAAGTTCAACAAAATTCAAAAAAATCACTTTGCACGAGATCACACTTACTACTATATATTTTTTTTTATGGGCTTTTCTTAATTTTTCACATTAATTGCGTAATATGAAAAATTAATCAAACATATTAACAAATATACTGTAACATAAAAATTTTCTATTCATGGTATTATTATCATGAATAGTTAAACATTTATGTCTTGATTCATGTTCAATCCAAAAATTCGTGCATTTGATGTGATTATTAAAATTATAAATCACGTCCTCCGTTTTTTTTTTTAAATAATCTTAATACAGAAAATTCACGACTTTATTCCTAATTAATTTAGGAATTAACATTGTGAATTTTCCGGATATTACAATTTTAGTTAGAGAAAATTATGAAAACAACCTTTCCCCATAAATTTTCAGGATTCTTTTACCTCTCTTGATGCTTTATTGGAATTTTGACCTTTTTTTTTTCTTTGTACTTTTTTTTTTTTTAGCAATTCGTGGTCTCGTGGAGAGAATGTCTATTAGGATTTTTGAGTAGTTGAAATTCATATGAGGATTATTTTGATAATTTAAGTTTGAAATATCTGATTTATCATAAATACAACATTTATTGTATTTCCCGAATATAATGTTATTGATTTATTGGTCCCCAAAATGCTATTTGGCCCCCTTAAAACAAAAAAAAGCTATTTGGTTCTTTCTCCTCATTTGTATCTTTGTGACTAAAATATGATACAAAAAATTCTCATATATTAATCTGTACACTTGTGGGTCCCATCTACTAGTAGTGGACATATACACCATAGGTTTCACTTATGGCTTGTTTACTTATGTCTAATCGGAGTGTGTAGGATTCGGAGTGGGCTGGATTCGGAATCAGGATTCGGAATCAGAATATGCTGTTTACTTAGGTTCCAGGAATCGGAGTCGGAATCACTGTCAATCCCATTCATGTGTTTATTTAGAACAGGAATCGGAGTTAGTTGCTATAAATTTACTTGTATACCCCTTTATTTATTGTATTTTCAAAAATTAAAAAAATGATTATTATTATTTTATTTATTATCATACTATTAATCAAAAGTAAAATAATCATTATGATATTAAGGCAATAAAATTAAATTGTGTAATTTTTTTGCTTAAAAAATTAAAAAGAGTAAAAAAAATGAATTAAAATAAGTAAAGTATAAAAAATATAAAAATAGAAACATAATAATATATTATGATAAAAAAAGTTTTTTATTTACTCTAATACTGTTAATTGTAATTAGGATAGTTATAAAATATTAAGTTAATAAAAATATATTATATTTAGTTAATAAAAATAATTAATACAGGTTGTTATTTTTTAATATAATTTTTTACAAATGAACTAAGGATAAAATGGTAATTTAATGTTAATAGTAGGAATGGGAGCCACAATCCGGAGGGGGGGCATGGGATTGCCAATCCCATTCCTCAATCCCAAATTGGTGTGGGACCCACCATTCTCACTCCCATTCCAGGAAAAAAAAATGAGCAAGTAAACAAAGGATTGACTCTCATTCTCCACTCCCATTTCCTACTCCTGATAAGTAAACATGTCATTACTGTGTCATCCAATTTTAATATTTAAATAATCTTCATTATTTAAATAACACAATTAATTCTCAACTAATTGTTTGGGTGACATTAAATAATAAAAGTAGATATTTTTCTTTTATGTTTTATATCACACATTTAGTGAGCTAAAAATACAATCCATCAAATAGTTCAATTGCTAATGCAAGTGGTATGAGGAATAATGGACCTATAATTTCAAGCTTTAATAAATTTGATAATTAATTAAACTCTTTGATTAATTTATCAACTTTATAAATCTCAAAGTTACTTTACTAAAAAACTTGGAACTGTACTCTTAAAATTACAGATATATAATTACTCAAAAAATAGAGTCGTCCATTTGATATAGCCATTATATATAGATCGATCCTCCATAAATAATTCATAATTAGAGTAAGATAAAATATGTTAACTTCTTTAATTACATCTTGATCATTGAGTACGATTGATTTTCTAATGAATGATAAATTCATGAAGTTAATCACGAATTGAGCGCTCATACCATTTAGGCCCCGAGTCAATACGCAAGGGAATTATTTATCTGCTTCTTAAATAAGAAAGAATGGAGTCCATCTTATAATATTAACATTCGCGGATACTTACTTTATCATATCTCCAAAATACAAGGAACAAGATTTGATACTCAAATCTATACCGAGTTAATCAAAAGACATGATTTTATAAATACGAGTTTACTAATAACTCAAGATTAAGATCATTCTATATATGACCATCGGTTGACGTGATTAAAATCCGCTATACTTAACAAAAATTATCAACAATTCATATCAGGTCACGTCCCCTGTCCTACATAATCACCTTATGCACAGTGTACTCATTAAATGTCTCGCTACATTAACGGTTTGGATAAGACTGTTCCATTTTTAAGGTAATGACATGCACTAGTGATATTCAATTAAAGATTTCATACTTTAATTGATTAATCAATTAAATAATTGATTACTTATCACGGACTGTTTTACTTATCATCCTTAAATATTATCTTCTAGTATACAACTTTTATATACACTATTTAAGGTCACATAGATAATTATAAAATTTTAATGATATTTATTAAGTATCAAACATACATGTATATAGAACTATAATAAAATAAAACATTTATTTACATAAATTGCAACAAAGTTATAGCATCATATGCTTCATGGGTACTAATCCGAACAGTCGAAGCCAGGAACTCCAATAGGAATATCAATAAGTATCCACCAAACAACGAAAATGAAGAATACTCAAAATCCAACAGAAAAATTAAAGAGAATATGATATTTATGAAATCAAAATTCAAGAACGAATATAAGATAACAATGCATAATAAAACATGGGCTATTAATGAACAAATTAAGAGAAAATTATTTAAATAATCATATTTTATTCATCTATTAATTAATTTGATACAAATTTCTCATTTTTTATCAATATGACACAAATATTAGTAAGTAGTTTAACTTTGTATCATATTAATCTAGTGTTAATTTTTTGTACTACGCTGATACAATAGTCTTTAAATTTATGTCGTCAAGTGCTTTTCCTAAAAAGTAACCCAAATAAAAAGAGTGAATTGGTAAAATGACTTATTAACTTTCTTTTATTTATAAAATGACTTTTCAAAATTTTTTTTTAGCAAAATGATCAGGAACAACCATGAATGATCATAGTTGTTCCTATGTTAAAATGAAGGATTAATTTCACGAATGCCCCCTAGATTATAGACACTATTTCACTTTGACCCCTGAATTATGAAAACCATTCATTATGCCACCTAAATTATATAAAATCGTTCACTTTGCCCCTTCTATTTATCAATTTAACAGTTTGATGATATGTCATGTGATTTAATGTTAGTGAAAGATATTTTAAAATAAAACCGTTACTAAAATTTATTAATTAATTCCAAAAAAAATAATAATCTCTCTCAGATATCGCCATCTTCGTTTTTCTCTCTTCCCTCCTCCATTAACCCCCATTACCGTCGCCCACTACACTACCGTGACTCACCATGAACTAAGCCCATAGTTAACAACATGCCGTGGGACTACTTGAAAACCCAGAGCCCTCGACATTCCATGGTGGGTATACTTAAAAACCCAGAGCTTACCGCCAAAACACACATCTAAAACAACCAAACTTTCTTTCTTTCAGCCAAAAAAAAAAAAAAAAAAAAGCACCAAACTTTCTTTCTTTCTTCTTCAATCGGATCTGCCGCTTCATGGACGCCCGACGGTAGATTGACCCACCTGAAGCTCGCCATCCTCTTACGGTTGTTGGGCCTAAAATCTTCCGACGAGGCACAAAAATGGGTTTGAGTTGAAGATTTAAAATTGGGAAAATTGGTACGAGGTTCAATGGAATTTTTTTATCTTTTGGTATTCAATTTTCAAAAATTGAGGAATTGGCAATTGTCTCTGCAATTTGCTAAAGGAAAAGGACGAGAGAAATATAAATTTATTTAGTTTTTATGATGTAATATTAACTATTATCATTGTCTTTTAACATTCGGTTTTCTTTTAATATAATATTAATTAACCTTTAAACACTTATCAAATCAGCAATTTCGTTAAATTGTTAAACGGAAGTTGATGGAAAGAACACAATGAATGATTTTGTATATATCAAGGACGTAACGAATGGTTTTGAAAATGTAGGAGACAAGATGAAATAAAATATATAATTTAGGGGATATTTGTATAATTAATCTTAAAATAAAAAAATATTATTTTGTTAATTTTGGAGGATATTTGATAGACAAGTTTCACTTTAATTAAATTGTATTTTTTTATCTCAATTTTTATCTTTTTCTAAAAAATTAATAAAATTTATAACTACTTTTTAAAAATTCAACTTAACTCAAACTTAAATATTTTAACTAAATTCAAACTCAACTCATTCATCAAATACTCTCTAATATTTTAGGTTGTCATTTTGGTAAATTTCCCAAATAAAAGCGAAACAAAACAAAGAGGAAGAAGAAGAGGAGGAGAAGAAAGGAACGGAGCTTAACCCAAACAGAGAGCACCAAACACGGAAACAAACAACATGCTCAGAAAGTAAAAAAAAAACGAATGGTCAAGAAGAATGCTTAAACCTTAAAAATGGCGAACCCTAGAAGGAGCTCATATTCACTCAACATCAACACCAACATCAACCAGAGCTCAGGCTCGGCATCTTCAGAGAACCCACTCTCCCAGTTTCACTCCCAGAGCAGCAGCAGCAGAGTTTCTCTTTGCTACCTCTCTCTACTTCACTTCCTCAAGAAGCCCCACGCCTTCCCTTTTCTCCTCTCGGTCTTCCTTCTCCTCACATGGCTTTTTCTCAGAATCCAACGCTCTCCACATTTCTCCGCCGATTCCTCTCGGCTCCGACACAGCCACCGGCAACGGAGCCAGTTCGATGATTCCCAGGCCAATCTACGGCGATTCACTTCTGGGTTTCCTTCCCTGATTGCCAATGACAAAAGGGGTTGGTTGCTCAACCCCGTTTCTCTTGCCCTTGATTCTGGCCTTCTGGGTATGACGAATCCTTTTTTTTTTTTTCCTTCCTTTCTTTTATATATTTTTTATGCTTATTTCTTGAGTTATTTTTTGTTGTTAGACTGATGTTGGATCCTAGGGAAAGATGACTTTTTTTTTTTGTGTGGTTTTATACATATATGTGTGTGTGTGTGACTGGTCCTATTAAAATAGATTGTGAAACCTTGATTTTCTGATCTGAGTATACTTATCTAGAAATGGGAGACCATTTATTTTCTATTGGAGCACATGTTGTCCTTTTGTTCATTGCAAATGTTTTTTATGTTTTTCTGTTTTCGTGGTTTTTTCTCTCATCTTATTCGAGATAGATGATCTGCAGACTCCGTATATAGCTAAAGTGAGTTTCTTTATTAGTTTTAGAATAGAACATTTTGTGTCAAGTTGAATGAAATTCAACTATTTTTATATTAGATATGGTTCTGGACAGCTAAATTAACTTGCTGAAAAGTGAGAGTTCATGCGGTTTTAATCTCTGGAGTGGAGTTATCATTGTGATGCACTAACCGAGTTATCATTGTGATGCACTAACCGAAACTGTATCTTAGTGTGATTTTTCTGATATTGTTTTTCTTGAGGTCAATAACAGCACTGATTTTTCCCCTTTTGCAGGTGGAGCTGAAACTTGTGTTTCGGTTCATGTTGGAGAAATCCGACCTCATGGCATACGGGGAAATCATAGACACTACTCCTGTAACGAGACGTTTGTCATATGGGGAGCCAAAACACTATTTAGGGTAAGCGTCCCTCCTTTATGAGTTAAAAAATGCAATAGCTTCTGTCTTATGTTCATCATGTTGAAAACAACGAAATTGATACTCGCACTTACACAATTCTTATTGATGATGCGTGCGAGTAAGAGAACACCTACATGTATTCTGTACTCCACGACATTTTTGTGAGAAAAGAAGCTTTAATGCTGGTCGTTTACTTGTGTTCTGTGTACGAGGACTCAAAAGTTCTTCTGCTTCAGCTTTCAATATTATGCCCACCGAAATAACTGTTAAAGATTGCCATCAAGATATGTGTTTTCTTTTAATCCAGGCAACTATTCACCATATATTTTTCTTTACCGAGTATGTCTCGTTAAGCTAGTTATCATATTGATATCATGTCATATTTCTGATTTGCATGGGATGAATTGCTCAAACTAGAAGAGCTGCATTATAATGCTTGCATGATTTTGTTTACATGGCATGAGGACGATGAAAAATTTAGCGAGAGAAAAAATAAAAATAAAAAAGCATACTGTTGGTTTATATTTTTTTCATTTTCATGCATTAGTAACCTTTGGTCATTTTTTCTATCTTACGTTCTTTGGCACTCGGAATTGTCTACAGCTGGAAAACAGTCAGGTAGAGAAAGGTTATGCGGATGTGATAATTGGCGCAGATGAGGTTGCTGTTGCAGCAAGTCCGAGTGGAACCGCTCATGCTATAGTAAACATGGATCCTGTGCGGAGTACATTCCTATTAGGATGCCAAGACAGCCTTGTAAACAAAAAAAACTCAACTTATTTTAAAGTTTGGAAAGATCTTTGAAGTTTTTCCCCCCAGCTCTGCAGGCAAGTACTCCAATCCAGTGACTTGGAGTCTAGCCCTCCTATATGTTCTGTAAATATCCTCTTTTTCGCCCCCTATTTTATAGAAGGTGAACATAATTTTCATTTCTTTAACCATCCGATTGCAACACTTTTAACTGTTTCTAATAGTTTACTGACGAAGAATTTAATTAGAATTATGAATTTAATTTGTATAATGAACTATTAGGGTTTTATTTTGTGTATTTTATATATTTTTTAATTCGAGATTATGTTTATTTTGTAAGATTATTTAGATCACTAATTACAATTGATAGTGTCAATCATTTGACACAAACCAAAGATGATAACTCATATGTCACGTAAATTAATATTTCAAAGATGGGATGGGAATTGATGTCTCTGGCATTCTCACGTATCAGTAACTACCCCAATGACCGTTAAAACAAAAGAAAGTCTTGACAAATTAGGAATTCGCTTAATTAAAAGGTATTGGCGTGTTAATTTAGTTTTGTGATGAGGCACACGACACAAGTTACAGTTATTCAACCATAATCGATGTGCCATGAGCCTCTTATCCTTTCTCATTCGATCACGTGAGGGAGCAAGTAAAATAGAAAAACTCACATTGGATTTAGGGATAATCAACCTCAAACAGATGACTTCTACCACATAAAGGTGACATGTTTAAACAAGTCCATACTGTTCTTAAAATGTTGAGATATACAGCCAACAGATGAAAATAGAATTGCTATGCAAATGAAGTAGATCTAAAACAACGGTCATCCAAGATTTCAAAATGTTTAAGATAACATTTGTCTTTTTCTTTTTTATTTTTTATTTTTCCCAAAACGTTTTTACGTTTTAGCTTTTAAGTAGTAAAAGTAGAACGAAAAAAGACGATACAATGAACAAACACAAGGCAGGTGAAAGTGGCTATCGCCCTTATTCTGCAAAATACTACTCATCAGTATTCTCCAGTCTGTTTTGTTTATCGACAGAGTAGGTCTTTTCAGACGTTTCACCAAAACCATTTTGTCTAACTGGTTATCGAGGACACAGCATCTGGTTGCTTTTCTGGCATAGCATCTTGAAATGCTGGTAGCTGACTGTAAGCCTCGTTCAGCCTTGACAGAATCGGGAACTCGGTCTGCACAACGATTCAGAGAAGAAAAATTTGTCACGAGTAGATGATATAATGGAGAACTGGAGCTTTTTAAAATCTTGTACTTGATCAAAAATTTGAGACGGAACAAGTTTTAAGCTTTGACAAGAAAAAAGGAAATAAAGAGAGCGATTTGTAAGTTGAAACGTTAAAAAAACTCAGTACAAAGAAGGAAATACATAAACTCTGTAGCATGGCAGTTTAGGAGAGTATTTTAGACAAATAAAAATTATGATTCAACCACAACCCCGAAATCAGTGGCTAGATACATAAACCCTCAGAAGAAAAATAGTTGGAGTTGGCCAAGTGTGTAGGCTTCCACAAATCAATCCTATCCAAAGTAGAGATCATAATATCTTTTGGGGAAAAAAAATCGTGAATTGTATTCATATGGACACACATGTTTTACTCATTTTGATCTATGCTAAATTGTGGCATCCTGCTATTCAATTCTCCTAGTTGAATTCTCGATTCTACATTGATTAGATAATCAAAACAGCTCACGCTTCTTTAACAAAAATAAAAATTATTGACCTAACCAAAATATACGAACAGAAAGATGATAAGCCGTCAACCTAAAGACAAGCAAGCAAAAAGATTACATTGCAAAAAATCCCTCCAAGTCCAAACTAACAAATCAACGGCAAGAAAAAACCCGAAACTCCTTTGAATCATGAATGCATAAAACAGGAAAACTAAAACCTAACACTATGCTAGAAGAAAACTTCATCAAAACCACTTTCTTAAAAACAAGTCCCTACATTTCTTGCCTGCCTCAACGCCCACATCTCAATTCAAACAGTTTCCAAACGAGTTTCTTAACCGTAACATAGCACGAAGATAGTAGGACAACCTTTCTATATTGTCATACTAACTTAAACAACACACTTGAAAATCCTGATTTGACTTCACAAAAATTTCTCGTCTCTTAACCTGTTTTTCTGAAGTAGGACTAATAACTAATCCATCAATTCAACAGTTAAGTAACTGTCTGCTTTGATTTTTCAGCCGGATTTACTATCATAAACTTGATTTTCAAGCCAAACTAATTTCTATGTTTTATGATGGCTTTCAACCTGCTGCAACCACTCTTAATCTGGATTCTTAATCACCTCCGTGAAACTAATAGAAACCGTCAAATATAAAAGATAAAAACTGACCACCATTACTAGAAATTTCATATTGCGGGAAAGCATAAACTCCCAGTACGAGGAAAAACTTTCAATACTCTCCTTTGCAAATAATTTTGACCTAGAGTCGAGAGCATAAACAGATTAAGCAGCAGTTCATGCATGTACTAGAAAAATCAAATGCTTATAGAAATTCAAAGTTTTCCTTGTTATTTGTTAACAATTACTTGACATTAAGAAAAGAAGCAGTACCATGTCAAGTTTGAACCTTATAGCAGAATAAATCTGGGGAGCTAAGAACAAATCCGCCTGCAAAAAGTGGAAAATATGTCACGTAAACTTTTGGAGACAGTTTATAATGTGTGGTATACGCAATAAGGTGTAAAACCATCAAACCGTGGCTCTGTTTCTGAATTCATGCTCAAAACAAAGTGCTATGTACAAATCGTGCTTCTGTTTTTGAATTCATGCACAATACAAAGTGCTATGTACAAAACCAACAAGCATAAACATTAAATATATATATAAAATTTAAAAAAAAAAAAAAAAAAAAGGAGAGAGACAATTGAATTAAAAAATTTTCCGAACCAGGAAGACTTCATCTCCAGTTGCGTATCTCCCAGCATTGTCCTTCAGCAGCACTTCAAGTGCTGGAAAACACGATAATAACAAACATATAAACTGAATTGACAACTCACATAGCTACAACTTTCATAAATGGTACAAGTTGACGCAGAAAACTAAAACTAAACCTGATATTTTACGACTTAACTTGAAATTACACTAACAAACATTCAATCTCCAAATCCAATATTTTTGCTTTGTCGGCACATGAAACCAACCTGCCAAGCCTTTTCCGAGATGATGTTTAATCCACAAAACACTCTCTTCTTGCCCAAAGTTTTGATTGATGTACTCCTGTAAGTGTAAAAGCAGTAACAGGGCTTTTTGACAGGACAATATTATGAAAACCTGGACTTATTTTGAAAAACCAAGTGATAATTAAAAGCAGTAATGAATCCAATTACCAATATTGCTAGATTCTGAAAAGGCTGTATGTTCGAAGCAACAATGTTTGCAATCTGCACAAAGACAAGATTAGTTGAAATTTGATATCTACCTACAAGCCTACCCCAGTAGAATATGCAAAGAAGGGGAACGAAGTGTCAAAAGAAACAAATTTAATATGAACCATCAAATACTAATTGGGTTATGAGCATTTTATGACTTCAAAGGGAAAGGAGCCTCTTCATTATGTTCTTTTAGACATCCAAGAAAGAGCTACTTTGTCACCACTGAGCAATCGAGATGCATGTATGCAACAATTGCCGTGGTTTATTGATCTCAATAAAGTCAACCCGACAACTTTGTGTTTTTTCTTTTTAAATGTGTTTTCATTTTCAAGGGAAAACTTAATTCGACCCTTGGAGTCAAATCTCACTCTTACCTTCCAGCATGCAGTGTTTTTCTCCGGTAAGCTTGATAAAAAATACAAACAAAATGAGGGATAAAGCAAACCATATTAGTTTTTAAGCGATGTCATTTAATGCGTTTATCATAGTTGTTTAATATGTTAGTGCATCACCCACAAAATGCTCGGAATGAAGAGAAATATATAAGGCAATAAGCAAGAATAGTTTGACTGTACAGTAAAAATGCAGTGAGGATAATATGCTAAAAGAGAAAATATAAAGTATAATATACCTGCAAATTAAGGGCTTTTCTTGTCAGATCACTTGGCAACAGAGGATGCTGAGGGTACTTCTCATCCAAGTACTGAACAATTTCAATTAACAGGATTTAAAATCAGCATCTAAATTATAACTACTAATAGTATCAACAAACTAGTTTTGTTTACTTTACTTCACGTTAAAAAAAAAAACCCACAAACCAATAAAATGGCAAGAGAGTCGGCCAACACGACGTCCCCATCGACTAGTACCGGCACGTAGCCAAGTGGATTCAGCTTCAGAAACTCTGCTCAGAACCAACCAAATCCCAAAAAATAACTTCATTTTTCATGAACAGGGTAAAAATAAAAAATAAAAAAAAAGGGCATTGAAAAGGAAATTGGGTCATTCTAGAATTCAGAAATTTCTATGGTAGGATATTAAAAAGCCACTACTCGTTGCATAATTGTTTGTAATAATTCTCTTAATCCGATATAAGTTTGATGCGATCAGACGGTTTAAAATTCTCGAAAAATTGATCGAAAGATCAAGAAACTAACGGAATACCTGAACTACGTTGCTCTCCCTTGACAAGGTTCACAGGTACATACTCGTAGTTTAACCCTACAGTTTCAAACCACTTTTCACATTCCGTTCTTCCAAATTTCAAATGACAACAAATATATATATTTTTTAAAATTAAATAACAACTACAGAAAAGTGATGCTAATATGAGTACCTTTCAAATTGAGGGCGATACTGACACGGAAAGCGCAAGAACTCATCCAATATGAATAAAGCTTCAGATTGGCCTAAGTAAAAAAAAAAAAAAAAAAGGAGCAAAAGTTTATCGACTTTATCGTCAATGGAAGAATTGGTGTAAATAATGGATTTTTAAGTTGCGAAAACTTGCCATAACACAGCAGAAACAGAAACCGGGAGAACGCAGAAATTGGTCGAATCTTTGGTCGCCGCTTAACCCTCTCCCCTCTTCCTTTTAACCCTCTCCCCTCTTCCTTTGATAGCTAATCCTTTGCGGGGTTCAATTTGACCGGCACTTTCGATGAGAAAAATCCATAAGAGTAATCACAAGAGCAGTACATGATAGGATCGACGATTTCAGCCACGAAATAAATAAATTTAGCTCGTATGTTTAATAATTGAGTCGAAATTAAGTCAATATGTTTAACACGAAAATAAACAGGTCAGAAATAGACTAACACGTCTATTTAACTCATTTATTTAAGATGCTGTCATTCTCAAGTAAGAAAGTATTTCCTTTTACTTTAATATTTTGTTGTCTTTAGATGTATCTCTTTTAGTATTTTGAATCTTGATTATAGGACAATTTGAGACTTATTTAGGTGGAGATTTGCATATGGATATCAACTACAACTTAGACTTAGACTTATATTTTATTCTAAGATTTGTTTGTTATAATCATTATGGATATTTAATAATTTTAGTTGTTAGTTTTATATTTTATATGAATTTGATGAGTTTCTTGTGTTAGTGAATTCAGAATTTTAAGTATTTTTAATCTAAAATTTTTGTGATATATGGGTCAGAAACAAAATTTTCGTGTTATATGGACCATAAACGGATTTTTCGTGTTAAATGGGTCATAAACGACTTTTTTTTCATGCCAATCCGTTGTGGCCCGCTTAATAATCGTGTTCTCATGTCGTGTCGTGCTACCTGTTAATTAAATGGCTCGTATTCGTGTTTAGGTTCCTGGCCCGTTTATTAATTGTATTGTGTTCATGTTCATGCTTATCGTGTTATGTTGTAATCGAGCTGGCCCGAATCCGGCCCACGAACATGAATTGCCAGTCCTAGTACATGGGATGTGGTGAGACATGGAAATCAGCCTTTTTTTTTTTTTTTTTTTTTAACCTCAATGTCTAGAGGAAAGGGTGCTTTGCAAGAATGTCATAAATTTGGCACCTCCTTAAAATTGAATTTTTGACAGATTTTTTTTTTCCGTATTTCAACAAAGATGATCAGATGTATTCAGCTCTAGTTACCGGCGTCGATGCCAGTCTATAGAATACTTTTTAGAATCTAAATAATATATATATTGAATTTTACTATAATGCTTTTGAATTCTACTAGAATACTCTTTGAATTCTACTATGATTTTTAAATTCTACCAGATTGCCTTTTGAATTCTACCAGAATGCTCTTTGAATTCTACAAGAATGCTTTTGATATTCCACTACAAAATTACACAAATAATAACGAAAATAATCAAACAAAATACCAAAAACTCAGCCATCAAACAAAGTCTTGAGTAGGCTTCATCAAAATCTTGAACAAAGTCCTGCAAAGGAGGAGAGAAGCAAAACAGATTCTACTAGAATTCGAGAAGGCAAAACGAATTCTGATAGAATGCAAAACGGATTCTAATTGAATGCAAAATGAATTCTGATCGAATGCAAAATAGATTTTGATAAAATTCAAAACGGATTCTAATAGATTTTTTTTCATATCTCCGGTTGAAATGCAAAATTATTAACACTTTTATTTTCACCATACAATACCAAGAATTTTCTTGGCAAACATACAGAACCGAGGAAACCGACAAACAAACTACCAAAACTTAATTTTTTCAACAAACAAAACCACCAAAAACAAGCAAATCAGTCACAAGAAAAGTAACACATGCTTATAATGCCAGTAAGTTATCAGTTTTAACAAAATTCTTTGTCAAACAAAAACAGCACGTAGGGAGAAGCTTTGAACATTTATAGAAAAGAGTGCAAAGAGTGATTGCATGCATTTTCCCTTAAATTGGTGCTAAGGATTGCAAATTACTTGCAGTAGGTTAATTTTTTCTCAGGTACTAGTAGAAAATCCTAAATCCTAGGAGGCTTCACAAAATAATTGAGAACTCAACTTATTGTCTTCAATATGTAAAAAATAAAAATAAAAAATGCACGATGTAGAGTCTCGTCCAGAGATGCTTCATCAGTTCCTTAAAAAATAAACCTGAAAACAATGTAAATGCATGCATTCATTTTTAACTATCAAAATCCAAAACAAACTGGATTATTAGCAAGTATAGGAAGAAAAGTGAATATATAAATTAAACTAGGAGACACATCTTGCTATGAAAATTCAACCATATTCCTAGTTGTACTGACTGATACAAAAGCTCAGTTCTTTAATAAATAAAAAATAAAAAAGTCAACATTGTTTATTGCATGATCAAGATGATTATGCCACCTACAGAAAAGGATTAACCATAAAAGCAACAAAGAAAGCGGGTCTAACTTCTCCTCATATGACCATAAAGGAAACAGAATATGATGCTAAAACAATGTATGCCATTCTGAAATGTTGCTCAAGCATTTCTTAAGGTAATTAAAAATTTATTATGAATAATGCACCCGAGAGATTAGGTTCTTGAAAGTCAAACAAGTAAATTTGACAAGATATAATCCAAAGTCAAATCAAACAAGACGCCATTGTGCATATAAAAAAAGTTAGTTCCAGCAAAAACTGAATAATTCTCATCCTACTAATTTCAACTATAAGCTAAATGGCAATATATATCAGAAATCATATGGAAAGTTTATAGTAAACCTGTTGTCATTAGATAATAAAAGCAAATAGAAACATTAGTTTTTTACAAGACTTTATATATATTGAATTTTACTTCGATATGAAACATCTTCTATGAAATTACTAGATTATCTAGTAATTACCAACCAGCATAACAACATACAATGTCGCAAAAGAATAAACCAAAAATCAGAGCTCGGAATTTGGCAGAAAAAAAAATTTATTTAATGATTGCTTATCGGATTCTTCACACCGATTCAAAGATCACACATACAAAAATAAAAAAATAAAAAAATAAAAACTAACTAAAAATATATGTCAATGCATATTCAATACACGAATAAAAAGCTATACACGAAAATGAGTAAAACAACTACCGGAGAGGCTGGAGTTCGTTGCGACATTTGGTCCAATCTCTGACGTCGAGGACGAAGATGAGACAAATATGCTGAGAGAAAGAGAGAGGCATCGCTTGTCGATCGTCGAGGCCACCACTCTAAAAATTGCGATGGGATTCGGAAGAAGCGACAGGATCCGAGACTGGATCTGTGGGGATCCACTGAGATCTGGCGATGCACGACTTTTCTCTGGCTTTGAGATCGCAACGACAGAGTTCGTGAGGCAAGAAATTGAGATGCCAAGATTGACTACAGAAGGAGGTGAAAGAGAGAGAGAGACAGGGACGGCTCATGGTAAAGTCAGAAATTTTTAAGAAAAATAAATTAAAAAAATGTGAAAGGTCAAAATTATCAGTTTTAACGTTAAGATTGACAAAATTATAAAAGGGTATTCAAATCATGGCTCTTTCCCTATTTTTCTCTAGAGGAAATTTAGTCGACATTACGCCAAATGCTTGTTCTAGCAAAAACTAAACAATTCTCATCGTACTAATTTCAAATATAAGCTAAATGACAATATATATCAGAAATGATATGGAAAGTTTATAGTTGTAATGCCCCGACCTACGTAGGGCCATTACCATACTTACTTAAACTAAACTTACTTGAAAATTTGAGAATAATTTTTTTTTTTAATAAATAGACTAGTCGATATAAGTAAGCTTTCCATGCACACATATTACTTATTTATCATAATAAGAAGTCATACATAATCTTTATATTTAACTCGAGTTTTCATACTTCATATGTACAGTATAATACAATTTATTCTAATACATATATATATACATATATCTTTGTTCAAAAGAACTTGCGGAAAAATTTGCATAGTGGTATCCCACACCGCCCTCCTCTTACCGCATCGTCCGCATGGCCCACCAGTTAAGCTGCAGGCTTTTTACCTACAGTATGAAATATACTGATGAGCTTTCGTCCAGCAAGTACAAACATAATCTCACAAAATGTAACAAGTATGGGGCAACATGCATGAACCAATTATGTTCAATTATAAATCTTTTATGATCAATTATAGACTTGAACTTATTATCTTGCTTAACATGTGGGCCCCTTGTGTACGTACCAAATGCGTGCAATCCACAGAAAGTTAGGGTTTGCAAGGTCCTTAATAATTCTGGGAATCATGTAAACCTTCACGATTTGACGGAAGGTCTTAGTATCTTGAAACTTGTATAATCCTCCACGATCTGGCGGGAGGTTGGTACGACACTTTACTTGTCTTAGTTTAGTCTTACTCTTATTTTACCAAAACTAAGATTCTTTACATGTGATCTTATTAGTCATGATGCATGTGATACATAGACATGGCATGACTTAAAAATGAATAGCATAAAATAACCTGTGGCATGTTTATTTAGTACAACATGACATAACATGACTTGACATGGCATAACATGACTTGACATAGTATAACATGGCATAACATGACTTAACATGGCATAACATGACTTGACATAGCATGAAAACATGTCATATACTTGAAAATAGTTTACTATTTTCCATACTGTAGGTGAGGTTTGTACTTACCTGGTATGCTATGTCTTAGGTTTTGTTGCTCCAAATCAGGTCGTAACAACAGGTTACTTCCTATTATTCAAAAGAACATAGGGTAAGGATCCTATAAAATATTGGTAACCTAACCAACATCCCTGAGAAATTTTAGTTATGTGTCCCCCATACATGCCTATGACAACTTACTGGGTTACTAAATGTAACCCTAGGGTTTTAGGCCCAATTGACATACTTAGTATCTTGTTAGGTTACATTGGGTAACCCTTGGTGTGAGCCTAAGTCAAACTTGGGTCAATCTTTTTGGGTTGCTAAAGCCCAATATTCCTAAGTTATATCCTATCGGGTTACTATAGGTAACCTTGTCTGGGCCCAATCCAGTAACTTGGGTGTCCTACCCGGTTACCGTTGATCATCATTCTATTACCAAGTTATTAAGATAAATTGTGGTCCATATACTTATTTTTCTTTGTGTACAAAAATCCTTGTTTAATACTAAATCTTCTTTCTCTTTTTTTCTATTACCAAAATTGTAACTCTTTGAGTAGCGATAGTAAAAATTGTTAAGTGTTGAAAACTGTCTTTGGAACAGTTTCATACTGCCAATTATCAGTGTTTGTGCAGAAATTTCCTTTTCCTGCACTGTGTTTTGAAAATCCTGTGCAGGAATTTCCTATTTTCTGTACAGCTTTTGGAATCCAATTTTATTTAAAAAATATGTGTTGAATTTGAAAAAGTTTTCTTCACAAAAGTTTTAGAGCTTGAAAAACCCTACAACTTTTATGTTTTACTCAAAACCCAGTTCGGTCTCTAACCTACTCATTTCCCTTGTTGAACCTGTCTGGCCGTGCATGAAGTCTGGGCATGATCAATTTCGGATTTTTGTAAAACAAAGAACATTGAAGCCTTATTTTTGAAAACTATCTATGGTACCTAGTAATTTCCCTTCTCTACAACTTTCATGCTTTAAGTTTCTCCAAATTCAGCCTCTAAGGGCCTCAAAATCACCTTTCCAATAAACTGTCCAGTTTTACACGAAACTGGCAGTTTTTCCTTAAATCCGTTTTTACGAAATTTCTACGCGCACACTACCTCAAACGGTCGCAACCGTGAACCTACAACAAACATGCAGTGCTTACTAACGTAAATTCCCATCAAATACATCCATGCATACACATAAAACTCTTGCGGTGTTCTTGCACCAAGCTAGGGTTTGTAATTTGGTTTGCATATCCATACTTCATTCAAGCTTTTACCCTAACTCATTCATCAACATGCATACCCTACAATTTCTTAGGCACATAGGGACATACAACTAACATCATAAAAACATATATGCAAACTCTAAGATCATGCAACCATATCAACAAAATCATGCATAACATCAGAAATCAAAACCACCTAATACCTAATCAAGTACAAATCTAAAAATCTAAACTAGGACATAAGGAAATAAATTGAGTTTATGCTCTTACAATCCCATGCTTGAACTACACATAAATCTTGAATCAAAACTTAATTGAAAACTTAGGGAGTTAAGAGGATTACCTCTAGATCTTGGAAGGTGGATCTAAACCTTGGATTGAGACAAATTTGCTTTCCTTTCTTCTTCCACTCACAACCGGCCACTATCCCTCTTCTTCTCTTTTTTCTTTTTCTCCTTAGGGTTCGGCTCCTATGGTGGGTTGAAGTTTGGGCAGAGCTTTGGGGTAGATTTACATAAAATGAGCCAAAAACCCACTCCCCCCATCACCTATTTATAGGTGAAAATAATTTTCTTTTTGGATTTAATTTTATTCCCAAAATTACATATTAGTCCTTAAGAGCAAAATATTTGCTCAATACCGCTAAGAGGTGGCCGGCCATTGAGGTGCATTGGAGGCCAAGTAAGCCTTGCTTACCTCACTATGCTTACCTCATCAAGCTTATCTCATCAAGCTTACTTTTCTTAAAATTGCACTTTCGCCGCTAAGGATAAAATATTTACACTTTAGTCACTGTAGGTGGCCGGCTATGGTGGAGCCACTTGACTTCCAATTCAAACGTAATTATTCACTTGATTCCAAAAATCCATTAATATACTTATGCAGTCCATCTTCATACGAATGCAGATATTACCAATACTGTTTTCAACTAATAACAGCATAGTTATATTGTTCTACAGTCCAGAATTTATCTGCGCTTAACCAGACTGCGTGTGGATTTTTCTTAGGACTTAAAGCTACTTAGCCCTTATCGTCTTAAATAATGTGCTTGATTTTTCTAGAGTGGTTTCGGTCCTTATTCTTACTATTTCATCTGTGATGATGGTTTTTTACAGTATAATTTCCATACTGCTTGCGTATTGCAGTACCGTCATAATCATACATTTGACTTTTCTTGCTCAAACTTTGACCAACATAAAATCATAAATTTTCATTCTACCTTTTTGTTCAAAAGGCCTTATGCTTGGCTAGCAATCTATTATTGAGTCTCGTAGCTAATTAATCGAGAGCTCAAACCTATACTGATAAAATTATGAATTTCACATTGATATTCATAATTTTCATGAAACATCACATAAACACATAGCACGGACTTAAATTTCTTTTCATACAAGGAAATCATGAGTCCGTAAAAATTTCAGTTATTACAATCTACCCTCCTAAAACAAAATTTCGTCCTCGAAAATTAGAATAATTCTGGGTAACTTTTCTTCATATATTCTTCACGTTCCCATGTTGCTTTCTCAATCTCACGATTTCGCCATATAACCTTTACTAAAGGTATAACCTTGTTTCTTAGCACCTTTTCTTCTCGTGCCAAGATTCGAACCGATTTTTCCTCATAAGTTAGATCCTCGTGAACCTCAATTAGTTCATGGTTCAATACATGTGATGGATCCGATATATATCTTTTTAGCATCGACACATGACATACATTGTGTACATATGCTAATTCTTGGAGCAAATCTAATTTATAGGCCACATTACCTATTCTTTCAAGTACTTTGAATGGCCCTATATATCTTGGACTTAATTTTCCTTTCTTCCTAAATCTCATAACTCCTTTAAATGGAGCAACCTTGAGGAATACCGAGTCCCTTACTTGGAATTCCAGAGGCCTTCTGTATTTGTCGGCATAACTCTTTTGTCGACTAAATGCAGTTTCCATCCGTTGACGTATAAGTTTTACGGCCTCAGTGGTTCTCCGAATAAAGTTCGTAGACACAAGTTCTTTCTCTCTTGTCTAGTACCAATGGACTGGAGATCTACACCTTCTCCCATAAAGAGCTTCATGAGGAGCCATTTCAATCGAAGCTTGGAAACTGTTGTTGTACGAGAACTCAATCAAAGGAAGCTTCTTATCCCAAGTTCCCTTGAAGTCCATCACGCATGCTCGTAACATATATTCTAGAGTCTGAATGGTCCTTTCCGATTGTCCATCTGTCTGAGGGTGAAAAGCTGTACTAAATGTAAGCTTTGTACCCATTGCTTGATGTATACTTTTCCAAAACTTAGAAGTGAAACGACCATCACGATCTGAGATAATCGATTTTGGAATCCCATGATAGCGAACGATATGCGCAACATACAGTTCCGCTAGCTGGTCTACTGAAAAGCTAAGTTTGATGGCTAAAAAGTGCGCGGATTTCGTCAACCGATCAACAATTACCCGAATAGCATCATTACCGCTAGGAGTTCGGGGTAGACCAACCACGAAATCCATCGTCACTTGGTCCCATTTCCATTCCGGGATGGAAATTTTCTGCAATTCTGCCCCTGGTTGTTGATGTTCAGCCTTCACTTTTTGACACGTGAGGCATTTGTTTACAAATGTGGCAATGTCATTCTTCATTTTGGGCCACCAAAAACTTTCCTTTAAGTCTTTGTACATCTTTGTAGCTCCAGGATGAAGGGAATATGGAGTCTCATGAGCTTCTTTCATGATCTGTTCCTTCAATTCGTTCTCATTAGGAATGCATAATCTATTATTTCGGTAGAGTATGCCATCATTAGAGATGTTAAAATCTGACTCCTTTCCTTCTAAGACTTCATTTCTTGTTCTAAGTAACGAGGCGTCTGCTCCTTGACGCTCCTTTATGCCATCCAAAATGGTAGGTTGGAAGGTTAGGGCAGCTAAACTTCCCGTAATAAGCTCGATTCCAGCTTCCACTAGCTCTTTCTGGAGAGGCCCGATTAAAGACTGAATTGACATCAACGAGGAGGATGACTTCCAACTAAGGGCATCGGCTACTTTGTTAGCCTTCCCGGGGTGGTAACGGATGTCTATATCATAATCTTTCACCAGTTCAAGCCATCTTCTTTGTCTCATATTTAGCTCTTTCTGTGTGAAAATATATTTCAAACTCTGATGGTCCGTGTAAACCTCACACCTAGTACCGTAAAGATAGTATCTCCAGATTTTGAGCGCAAATACTACTACCGCAAGTTCCAAATCATGCGTCGGATAGTTTTTCTCATGATCCTTGAGCTGTCGTGAAGCATAAGCGATCACTTTTCCCTTCTGTATGAGTACGGCTCCCAATCCTATCTTGGAAGTATCGCTGTATATCACGAAGTTCCCTTCCTCTACAACTGGTATTGTAAGGATTGAAGCACTAGTCATCTTGCTTTTTAGATCTTGGAAGTGTTCCTCACACTTTGCAGTCCATTCGTACTTCTTTCCCTTCCATGTAAGTGCGGTGAACGGCGCTGTGATCTTAGCAAAACCCTCGACGAAACGTCGGTAGTAGCCCGCTAAGCCAAGGAAACTACGTACTTCGGTGACACTTTTAGGAGCTGGCCATTTACTTACTGCTTCAATCTTGGCCGGATCTACAGATATGTCTTCTTTAAAGATCACATGTCCTAAGAAATGAACCTTCTCTAACCAAAGTTCACACTTTGTAAATTTAGCATAAAGTTGGTTTTGCTTTAAAATCTGTAGTGCAATCCTTAAGTGCTCCTCATGCTCCTTCTTTGACCTTGAATAAATCAAGATATCATCTATAAAGACAATAACGAACTTATCCAAGTAATCCTTGAACACTCGATTCATCAGGTCCATAAAAGCAGCTGGAGTATTTGTCAATCCAAATGGCATAACGAGGAACTCGTAATGTCCATATCGCGTACGAAAGGCTGTCTTAGGAATATCTCCTTCCCTAATTCGGAGCTGATGATATCCTGATCGCAGGTCAATTTTCGAAAAAATTGAAGCTCCTTTTAATTGATCGAACAAATCATCGATCCTAGGTAAGGGATACTTATTTTTGATGGTAATCTTATTCAGTTTCCGGTAGTCAATGCACATCCTAAGAGTGCCATCCTTCTTTTTCACAAACAAAACTAGGGCTCCCCATGGTGAATAGCTCTGACGAATGAATCCTCGATCCAGGAGCTCTTGTAACTGAATTTGCAGTTCCTTAAGTTCGGCGGGGGCCACCCTATAAGGTGCCTTGGATACTGGTGCCGATCCAGGAAGTAATTCAATCTCAAAAGAGATCTCTCACTCCGGCGGCAATCCTGGCAAATCTTCAGGAAAAACTTCCATAAAATCTTTGACTATCGGTACTTCTTCCGGCCTACTCTTGGTTTCTTGCATCTTATCCACCATGTTGGCCAGAAATCCAATACATCCTTCTACCAACAACTTTCTAGCCTTTAGCACAAAAATGAACATTTTTGGTTGTTTTGGAGCCGATCCTCTAAAAATGAACTCCTCGCCTCCAATTGGCTTGAACGTGACAATACGACGTTGACAGTCTATAACTGCGTTGTATTTCCCCAAGAAATCCATATCCAAAATGACATCGTAGTCATATAGGTCAATGATAATCAAATTGACATACATTTCCCTACCACATATAATTATTGGAACATGACGTATCCAATAATTAGACAACAAAATTTCCCCGGAGGGTAATGTAGTCCTAAATGTTATTCCAATTCTATCACTTCCTCTACCTAGTTTCTTAGCAAACTTAGGTGATGTGAATGAATGCGTAGCTCCAAAATCAATTAACACGTAGGCATCTTGTTGGGCAAAAGGAAGCTGACCTGTCACCACCGTGGATGGTCCAGCTTGAACATCTTCCTTAGTGTAGGCATAAATGCGTCCTTGAGGTTCTGGGGGTTCAAGTCTGCCTTGAGAGATTGCAGGTCCTTCGAGCTTCATCTGTGCTACGTGAAGTTGATATCCCTGACCTCTTTGTTGGTTATGCGGATTCTAGAAATTAGAGTTGTAGTACTTAGCATAGTGGCCTTCCTTGCCACACAAATAGCAGCGATTGGTTCCAGTACGGCAATCTTCCGGATGCTTCCTTCCACATTTCTGACAAGTGGGATAACTGTTGTTATCAGAAGCATTTTTCTTTTGGGGAGAATTCTGTTGATTCCCTTGTCCTCTTGAATTCCATTTTCTTTTCTGTTGATTACCGCCGTACTGCTTACTGTTGCTATTTTGACCAAGAGGTCCTCCTTGACCTCTCTGCTGGGGAGTTTGGCTTGGTCTTACCTGATTCTGCTTAGCTTGGGCCTTCTTTTCTTTCTTTTCTTTAAAGAACTTAGCTCGTTGTTCTCTATTCTGTCCTACCCAGTACTCAGCTCGAATTGCCCGGCTGACACATTCAGCAACGGTGATTGGGGGATAGGGTCCACTGCTAATTACTACGGCCAAATCAGAACGAAACATCCTCATCATCCTTCTTACTTTGTCCCTCTCGGAACTGATAAGGTGAGGACAGAGACGTGCTAGCTGTTCAAACTTTTTGACAGCTTCAGCTACAGACAGATTACCCTGGCGAAAATTATTGAACTCATCTTGCTGACTTCCATAACCTCTATGTTGAAGTATTTTTCTTTAAATTCATCAACAAAATCTTCCCAAGTCATTTGACTAACATCCCGCCCAATCTGGACTGTTTCCCACCAGAGACGAGCATCTTTCCTTAGCATAAATGATGCACAGAGAACTCTCTCTTGATCATTGAGCCTTAAAAATTTCAGGATGACCTGGAGGTCGACCAGCCAGTTATCGGCCTCAATCGGGTTTGTTGACCCTTCAAATTCTGGTGCTTTCATGCGCCGAAATTTGTCATATAATTCTTCCGGAGTTCGAACCAGGGGTGCTGGTGGAACAGCTACAGGCGTAATAGGCACTTCAGGAGCTATAGGGTTTTCTGAAATCACTAGGTCAGCATCAGGAATTTCCGGTGCAGCAGGCTGATTCACAGGTGCTGGTGGTATCCTGGCATCAAGAGGTCCCTGATTCTGCTGAGCCAATTGAGCTTTAAGCCCACCTATCTCTTGTTGTTGGGCTAACATCATTTGTTTTAGTTCATTCATCTGGGCTGCAAGATCAACGTCTTGGGTTTGTGCCATTCTACGTCTTGATGGTATGGTTCTATACAGAAAACTTATGAAATAAGCTTCTTGTTTTAATAAATTAATGAAATCATGTCTCTTATACAGAACCATAATCTTAATTCCATATCATAGCATAACATAGAACGTATCTGAATCCATCATAACCTTGTTCATATCTTCTTCATAACATAGGTATATAATCATAACATTTAGGAAGGTATAAAACTTTCCCATCATGCTCGCACATTACCTAATTGCCACCACCAAGCTAAGGCACCACCCCACGTCATTTCCGTATCTATTATTATTCTTATATGGACAAGAGTTCCACCAATACAATATATAACTTTCGTAATGTTGATCCAAGCCCTTAGCATGAAAAGTTCACGGCTATCACCATATAAGGGTGGAGTAGTCTCTTTAAAGCACCATGAGTATCATTTTCCAGCGTAGCCATTGATGAAATACGCTTACTACATATGCAAGATCCTAACTAATTCTAGTTATAAGAAAAATAGCTTTACTTACTTGGGCCGTTGCGGAAACGATGTGAAGCAAAGTGAAGTAGGCTGGCAGGATACCACTCTGATACCAACTTTGTAACACCCCGACCTATGTAGGGCCGTTACCATACTTACTTAAACTAAACTTACTTGAAAATTTGAGTATAAATTTTTTTTTTATAAATAGACTAGTCGATATAAGTAAGCTTTCCATGCACACATATTACTTATTTATCATAATAAGAACTCATACATAATCTTTATATTGAACTCGAGTTTTCATACTTCTTATGTACAGTATAATACAATTTATTCTAATACATATATATATATATATACATATATCTTTATTCAAAAGAACTTGCGGAAAAATTTGCGTAGTGGTATCCCACACCGCCCTCCTCTTGCCGCATCGTCCGCATGGCCCACCAATTAAGCTGCAGGCTTTTTACCTACAGTATGAAATATACTGATGAGCTTTCGCCCGGCAAGTACAAACATAATATCACAAAACGTAACAAGTATGGTGCAACTTATGCATGAACCAATTATGTTCAATTATAAATCTTTTATGATCAATTATGGACTTGAATTTATTATCTTGCTTAACATGTGGGCCCCTTGTGTACGTACCAAATGCGCGCAATCCACAGAAAATTAGGGTTTGCAAAGTCCTTAACAATTCTGGGAATCATGTAAACCTTCACCATCTGGCGGAAGGTCTTAGTATCTTGAAACTTGTATAATCCTCCACGATCTGGCAGGAGGTTGGTACGATACTTTACTTGTCTTAGTTTAGTCTTAGTCTTGTTATTTTACCAAAACTAAGATTCTTTACATGTGATCTTATTAGTCATGATGTATGTGATACATAGACATGGCATGACTTAAAGATGAATAGTATAAAATAACTTGTGGCATGTTTATTTATTACAACATGGCATAACATGACTTGACATAGCATAACATGGCATAACATGACTTAACATGGCATAACATGACTTGACAAAGCATGAAAACATGTCATATACTTGAAAATAGTTTACTATTTTTCATACTGTTGGTGAGGTTTGTACTTATCTGGTATGCTATGTCTTAGGTTTTGTTACTCCAAATCAGGTCGCAACAACAGGTTACTTCCTGCTATTTAAAAGAACATAGGGTAAGGATCCTATAAAATGTTGGTAACCTAACCAACATCCCTAAGAAATCTTAGTTATGTGTCCCCCATGCATGCCTATGATAACTTACTGAGTTACTAAATGTAACCCTAGGGTTTTAGGCCCAACTGACATACTTAGTATCTTGTTAGGTTACATTGGGTAACCCTTGGTGTGAGCCTAAGTCAAACTTGGGTCAATCTTTTTGGGTTGCTAAAGCCCAATATTCCTAAGTTATATCCTATCGGGTTACTATAGGTAACCTTGGGCTCTGGGCCCAATCCAGTAACTTGGGTGTCCTACCCGGCTACCGTTGGTCATCATTCTGTTATCAAGTTATTAAGACAAATTGTGGTCCATGTACTTATTTTTCTTTGTGTACAAAAATCCTTGTTTAATACTAAATCTTCTTTCTCTTTTTTTCTTTTACCAAAATTGTAACTCTTTGAGTAGGGATAGTAAAAATTGTTAAGTGTTAGAAACTGTCTTTGAAACAGTTTCATACTGCCAATTATCAGTGTTTGTGCAGAAATTTTCTTTTCCTGCACTGTATTTTGAAAATCCTGTGCAGGAATTTCCTGTATTCTGCACAGCTTTTGGAATCCAATTTTATTTAAAAAATCTGTATTGAATCTGAAAAAGTTTTCTTCACAAAAGTTTTAGAGCTTGAAAAACCCTACAACTTTTGTGTTTTACTCAAAATCCAGTTCAGTCTCTAACCTACTCATTTCCCTTGTTGAACCTGCCTAGCCGTGCATAAAGTCTAGGCATGACCAGGTTCTAATTTTTATAAAAACAAAGACCATCGAAGCCTTATTTTTGAAAACTGTCCATATTGCCCCCTAGTAATTTCCCTTCTCTACAACTTTCATGTTTTAAGTTTCTCCAAATTCGGTCTCTAAGGGCCTCAAAATCACTTTTCCAATAAACTGTCCAGTTTTACACGAAACTGGCAGTTTTTCCTTAAATCCGTTTTTACGAAATTTCTACGCGCATACTACCTCAAATGGTTGCAACCGTGAGCCTGCAACAAACATGCAGCACTTACTAACGTAAATTCCCATTAAATACATCCATGCATATACATATAACCCTTGCGGTGTTCTTGCACCAAGCTAGGGTTTGTAATTTGGTTTGCATATCCATACTTCATTCAAGCTTATACCCTAACTCATTCATCAACATGCATACCCTACAACTTCTTAGGCACATGGGGACATACAACTAACATCATAAAAAAACATACATGCAAACCCTATGATCATGCAACCATATCAACAAAATCATGTATAACATCATTAATCAAAACCACCTAATACCTAATCAAGCACAAATCTAAAAATCTAAACTAGGGCATAAGGAAATAAATTGAGCTTATGCTCTTACAATCCCATGCTTGAAATACACATAAATCTTGAATCAAAACTTAATTGAAAACTTAAGGAATTAAGAGGATTACCTCTAGATCTTGGAAGGTGGATCTAAACCTTGGATTGAGACAAATTTTCTTTCCTTTCTTCTTCCACTCACAACCGGCCACTATCCCTCTTCTTCTCTTTTTTTTTTTTTTTCTCCTTAGGGTTCGGCTCCTATGGTGGGTTGAAATTTGGGCAGAGCTTTGGGGTAGATTCACATAAAATGAGCCAAAAACCCACCTCCCCCATCACCTATTTATAGGTGAAAAATATTTTCTTTTTGGATTTATTTTTATTCCCAAAATTACATATTAGTCCTTAAGAGCAAAATATTTGCTCAATACCCCTAAGAGGTGGCCGGCCATTGAGGTGCATTGGAGGCCAAGTAAGCCTTGCTTACCTCACTATGCTTACCTCATCAAGCTTACTTTTCTTAAAATTACACTTTGACCCCTAAGGATAAAATATTTACACTTTAGTCCCTGTAGGTGGCTGGCTATGGTGGAGCCACTTGGCTTCCAATTCAAACGTAATTATCCACTTGATTCCAAAAATCCATTAATATACTTATGCAGTCCATCTTCATACTAATGCAGATATTACCAATACTGTTTTCAACTAATAACAACATAGTTATATTGGTCTACAGTCCAGAATTTATCTGCGCTTAACCGGACTGCGTGTGGATTTTTCTTAGGACTTAAAGCTACTTAGCCCTTATCGTCTTAAATAATGTGCTTGATTTTTCTAGAGTGGTTTCGGTCCTTATTCTTACATTTCATCTATGATGACGGTTTTTCGTAATATAATTTCCATACTGCTTGCGTACTGCAGTACCATTATAATCATACCTTTGACTTTTCTTAGTCAAACTTTGACCAATATAAAATCATAAATTTTCATTCTACCTTTTTGTTCAAAAGGCCTTATGCTTGGCTAGCAATCTATTATTGAGTCTCGTAGTTAATTAATCGAGAGCTCAAACATATACTGATAAAATTTTGAATTTCACATTGATATTCATAATTTTCATGAAACATCACATAAACACATAGCACGGACTTAAATTTCTTTTCATACAAGGAAATCATGAGTTCGTAAAAATTTCGGTTATTGCAATAGTAAACCTATTGTCATTAGATAACAAAAGCAAACAGAAACATTATTTTTTTACAAGACTTTATATATATTGAATTTTACTTCGATATGAAACATCTTCAATGAAATTACTAGATTATCTAGTAATTACCAACCAGAATACCAACATACAATGAAGCAAAAGAATAAACCAAAAATCAGAGCTCGGAATTTGGCAGTAAAAAAAATTATTTAGTGATTGCTTATTGGATTCTTCACACCAATTCAAAGATCACACATACAAAAAAATAAAAATAAAAATAAAAATAAACTAACTAAAAATGATATGTCAATGCATATTCAATACAAATATTAAAAGCTATACACGAAAATGAGTAAAACAACTACTGGAGAGGCCGGAGTTCGTAGCAACATTTGGTTCGATCTCCGATGTCAAGGACGAAGACGAGACAAATATGCTAAGAGAAAGAGAGAGGCATCACTTGTCGATCACCGTGGCCACCACTCTACAAATCACAATGGGATTCGAAAGAAGCGACAGGATCCGAGACTGGATCTGTGGAGATCCACTGAGATCTGGCGATGCGCGACTTTTCTTAGGCTTTGACATCGCAATGACGGAGTTCGTGAGGCAAGAAATTGAGATGCCGAGATTGACTAGAGAAGGAGGTGAAAAAGAGAAAGAGACAGGGACGGCTCATGGTAAAGTCAGAAATTTTTAAGAAAAATAAATTAAAAAGATGTGAAAGGTCAAAATTATTAATTTTAATATTAAAACTGACAAAATTATAAAAATGTATTCAAATCATGGCTATTTCCCTATTTTTCTTTGGAGGAAATTTAGTCAACATTACGCCAAATGCTTGTCTCCGCAACTCCAATAAAGTATTAATTTTTTTTATTTTTATTCTTTTTTTTTTAACTTTGGTTAACATAACTTCAATATATTTTTTTTTTGGCAGTTTTACCATGAGGTAAACTACTCTGTCTTATGGATGTAATAAAAAGTTTCAACCGTTGGATTCCATTTCGGTTTAGATGTTGTGTGCATACAAAATTTTTTGTGCACCCTACCACATCTAATAATGTGAACAATTGCCAAAAAAAAAAAAAAAAAAAAAGAACCAGCTCCTTCCAAATCCCACCATTCCGGCGATGGAAGCGAGGAGTCTTCAGAGGTGGTAGAGGAGGTCGCCAGTGTTTGGGTGGAGGAGAGCCTGCTGTGTACGTGCCGCCGTGAGATTCAGAGGCTAGAGAGCCCGTGATTGTCCCGCCGGTGGTTGGCGCGACCATGGGTCGCCAGATCCTGTCTTGATTAGTGTTGTCACGCTCGTTCAAGGTGTGCATGAGCTGGATTCTTGTTGCCACTGCCGTTCAAGGTGATGTGTAGAGATAAGGTGACTGTGGGTGACATTGCTAGTCTTCTCCCCTATTATTTTTAATTTTTTTCCTTGGATTTTTTTTTTTTAAGTTTCAGACTTAAGTGTTTGAGTTCATGTGTTCATATTTTGTTGATTCATTCAAATCTCAGCGTTTAGATAGATATTGTATTCGTTTTATGTAGTTTTAAATTTCACAAAAATTTTTAGTTGAAAATAAAACCCAATTTAACATTTAGATGCAAAACCAAAAAAAGAAAAAAAAGGGGCTAAACTGGCGATCTTCAAGCCACAAAATCAAGCACAGAGCTAGGAATGTCTTTAACATCAATTAGACCAAATATAAAAAAAATGAGAGGCCCTTTTTGAAAGGTTAAGGGCAGCAAAATTATAAAGTCTATAAACTTTGGAGATTTCCTGGTAAGCAACTTCCTTTAAGCGTTGGAGCAAGGAACCAATTGTATTTGTAATGAGCCGAGGAGGATGACGATTAGCGTAATCCGACGAAGATTTCAGAGCTGAAACCAACACAACCGAAGTGTTTCTAAGTAATTTACCTGGGTATAAATTCACATTTTATTAAAAAAAACTGAGTATTATATAATAAAAACAGTTGATAGATAAATATTATAATTATAATAAGTATATTTTTTTTAGTACTTACTATTATAATATTAAAGTATATACATTCATGTTTATATTAAAATGTCGAAGTTTTATATACAAACAAACATATATAGATATATATTTACAAACAAAAGTCTTGTAAATCAGACATTTTCTACTGAAATGTCATCAACCATGTTTAATCTTCTTCAGCTTTTTTTCCGATCTGTTATCGTAGGAAAAAAAATTAGTTATTTTATATTTATAAATAAAATTGAAGTAAGTATGATTACATAATATGTGATTATATATAAAAGATAATTATATCTTGTTTCCTTTCGTTTTCTGGATGAGTCAGCTGAAGATGGTTGTATTTCTGTTACAGAACGTTGGTGCTGAGAGCTGAAATAATAATAAATTTATTTATATAATAGTTTTTAATTTATTTATATATATATTGAGCAAATAAATTAAAAAATTTTGCAACAAATTATGAATAGTCACGTATCTTGATTCAATTTCTTCTGTTATGGGTTGGGTCAAATGGAGTTGCTTTTTTGCAATTTTTTTTTTTGTTTCTGGTTGTGGTGTTTCTGGATCCAACGATGCTAGTGGTGGTGGGATATGTTTGGGAGATTCAGTTGGTGGTGCAAGTAATAACATTGGTGATTCATTATCGTCAAAAGTTTTAATAATTGTTGCATCAATAAAAACACCTCTTGGATGAAACTGAATCGAAAATATTCTTACAATGCTTTTAAGTTGATCAAGGAGAGGGGAAATGACATTTGGATCAGTGTATCCATCTTGTATTGTTAGTATGGAGCAATGTTTATTTATCAGTGATTGAACAGTTTTTTCAAGCATGATTTTTTATAATAAAAGTAAAGAATATTACCAGCTGACCGGCATTGTTATTAAATATGCATGAGTATCGCACCACTATGAGGTCTCTGATTGTTTGATATGTTTGTAGCAGCGTGGACAAGCATTGTAAAACCAACCTTATTGTGCATTAAGTTCAGTGATGGTTGCTTTTGTAGTAAATTTTCTGTCCTATTGTTTGAATAAAAAATATTTAATAAATTAGGGTGTTTGGTGAATGAGTTTGAGTTAAGATTTTTAAGTTTGAGTTGGTTGACTTTTTAAAAACTAGTTATAATTTTTGTTGACTTTTCAGAAAAAGATAAAAACTGAGATGAAAAATGTGAGTTTAAACTTGTTTGCCAAACTCCCTCATATTTTTTAATTGAAATGTAATAAATAAATATTTACCTAATTTTAGTTTGGTTCTAAGGCTCAGAGCTCCGCTATCATCATTCTATTCATAATCTTTTGTTCTTCTAATATTATCGGTTTTTCGGCTGATGGAGCAATAGAGTCTATTCCTTGAATGGAATGACTAAACCTGTAAATAAATAATATATTAAACAATAGAAATTTTTTTACAAAATTATAAAATATAAATTAGTTTAATATTCTTGTAATAAATATTTATAATACCTTTTTTTAATTTTTTTGATTCAACGATATCTGGTTCAAAATAAAGTGAAGTTCCAGAAGTGTTTGCTACATAAAGTCTACCTGTATATTTATAATTATTAAAATTAATAATTGAAGATGTTTATTATCGTTATTGAAGATAAATTTATAGTATTTTTTATTGTATATATACTTACCAAGATATTGCTTCACTGTCATGGCTGTAAAGGCGATTACTATTGGTTCGGACATTCTTTAAACTGCATTTTCGTCGAAAGTTTCTCCAATTTCTCCCCAAAGAGTTATATTCACTGATTTTTCACTGTAAAATATAATAAATTTAAATTAATAATTTATTAATAAAAGATTTTCAATTTATTTAAAATATATATATAATAATATATAATTTCTAATTACCTGATATTTTGAATGGCTAGATTTCATCTTTTAACCAGTCTATTGCATATATTGGATTCTTCAATGCCTTTGACAGATATGAGATGACCAATGACATCTACTATAACATTATAAATACAAAGTTATTATTTATTAATATTAATATTATAAATGTATAATTGTTTAGTTAATACAAATAGATATTATATATTATTTACCTGAAAAAATGTCATTAATGTCAATTTTTGATGTTAATTGATCGTATTCTACAAAATTAAATTTGTATTAAGGTATTTCAAGAATATCTTCTTCAACTTCCTTAAAAATTGTGGACCATGCAAACTGCAGCATAGCACTGTGTGGAACAATTTTATATCTTTGTTTGTTATTTGTAACGAAGAAGTTACTGATTTCATATATATTGCCCACTTGTATTTTGTTTATTAAGAAATCAGCATCTTTGCATGAACAAATCCATGTATTGCTTCATCCTGTAAAAAAATATATATTAATTTTTTATTATTTATAAACTCATTAATAATGTAAATTGTTTATTATCAATAAATAAAATTTTCATAAAAAATAAATGTAATTACCTGTTCATCTACTAATAAGCAGTCAACGCTTATTAGACGACCAGTATTGTAATCTGTGTTCCTCCATAAACGACAAACTCGAGTACGGATCGCTTTATATGGTTCTCCTGGTTTTAGTATTCGTAGTAGTCTGAACATGTTCTATAAATAACATAAATATATAAATATAATTTGAAATTTAAAAATTATGATAATTTTTTTTATAATATAATTATTCAAAGAAAATTTATTTTTGTTGAACATTAATTTTTTTTTTCTATAGATTATTAATTTTGATTATTCTTATGTAATATTTCTGTGTAGACAATATTTTTAATATGATTTGAATATTTATTAATTGAATCATGTATTAAAATATGTAAACCTTTTGGTGATGTTAATCTAGATAGTGCAACATATAATTGTCCTTGACTAAAAATTTCATCTTCTAAATAGAGTCCAACTTTATTTAATGATTGACCTTGACTTTTGTTTATTGTCATGGCATAACATACTTTTAAAGGAAATTGTCGTCTTTTTAGTACGAAAGGGTATTCAGATTCATTTATAGTCATTTCTATTCTTGGTATATAAACTTTTTCACTTATGTCGTTAGAATTAATAATACGACCTTCAACAATTCTATTTGTTAGTTGTGTTATAATAAGTCTTGTACCATTATATAATCCCATTGATTGATTAAAGTTTCGTATTAACATAACAGGAACTCCGATTTTTATTGCAATTTATGTGGAGGTAATCCATTAAAATTAAGTGTGTGTAAAAATTAAGAAGGATATAAAAGATTTAGTTCGTCAAGATTTCCAGATATGATAAAATAGTATCATAACTATAATAAATTTTTGTTTCTATTGGTACTAAACTTAATAGGTATTTATTTATTGCATCAGTTGTTTTATTTCTAGGTGTAATAATTGCTCGTTGTTTTAACTAATCAATATTGTTAAAATTATTATAAAATTTTTCATATATCGTGGTAAAAATGCATTCAATAGAGTTTGTATTATATGAGATTATATACTTTTCTGGTATTTTAATCCAAGTAGCATCTTCATGTTCGGTATTTTTTATTCCATTTGCTGTTCCATTACCAATATTTAAAATCCATTCAGAGAAGTTACTAATTTCTATTTGTTCATCAATACATCAATTAAGTTTTTTTTAATTGCATGTTTTCTGTTAAAGTAAGTATACTAAAATATGGCCAAAGGTAAGAATTGTTTATAGTTACATCAATTATATATATTTTTTGTTCCGTTTGGAATAACTAATAATATCTGTCTGAAGTCACCACCTAATATAAATGTCATTCCTCCAAAAGGACGATTAAAGTCATTTCTTAAATCTTGCATTGTTTTATCTAAAGTTTCAAAACAATATTTATTTGTCATAGATATTTCATCCCATAAAATTAATGTTGTTTTATCAATTAATTTTGCTAGTTGGGTGTATTTTTTAATTTGACAAGTTGAAAATTTGTCGATTGAAAGTGGTATGCGAAATCTTGAATGTGCAGTTCAGCCTTTTGATAATAATAACGATGTTATGCCAGATGATGCTACAGCCAATACAATTTCACCATTTTATCTACTTTTACTAATAATTGCATTCCATAAATAAGTTTTTCCTGTACCGCCATAGCTATATTTGAAGAATAAATTATTTTGTTTGGTTTCAATTGCTTCTAAAATTTGATTATAAATAAATTGTTGTTCTTGATTTAAATTTTGTACTAAATTGAAATTTTCTTCTTTTAATTTTTATTTATCGTAATTAAGTTCTTTTCTCAAAAGATTATTATTTAAATATTCAATTAATGATCCAATTGAAAGTGGAAGATTATAATGTGATAAAGAAGATGAATTTAAATTTAATAATTTTTCTAATTCATATAATACATAATTATATAATTCAATTTCAGGAATTTCAAAATTTGAGTTGTTAAATAAAACTCTTATTTTGTATAAAATATCGTCACACATTAATTTCTAATGTTTTTGTAAAAATTTTATTGGATCAGCAATGTTACAAAATAATAATATTGTAATAAAAAGTTGACGAAGTTGTGTAGATGTTCACCAGAATGATGCTACTTCTATTGATTCATCCTATTCTTTATCATCACCTAATAAACCTAATGCATGACAGGCTGTTTGATTTGTCAGATAAATAATATTATTTATTGTTCGAAGTAATTCATAACTTGTTGAATCTTTTTGATGATTTAATAATAATTTTAAATAATATAATTCACCAGAACTTGGATGAATATAAAATGTTCGTCCTATAGTATGTCCATTTTGTTGATGAGTCCAAATTTTATCTTTGTTATTCCAAACAAATTTTGTTGAAAATTCTATATAGATAAGCTGTCGAGTATCTTCATTAGTTTTATTAATTTCCATCCATTCGGTTAATGTTGTTTTTTTGAATTTGTGGTTGTCGTATTATATTTTGTAATTGTTGATTTTTATGAAATGTAATATTTTGCATATTTGGTAAATGAATAGAAAGGCGTTGAGTAACTGGATTTCTATGTAGGATTGAATATTCAAATATTCTCCAAATTACTTCATAAGGTGTAATATATCGATAATTAAGATAACATTTTATTTCATCAACTTCTTTATAATTTATTGTTTCATTTTTTTCAATAATAATATTATCTTTAACAACGGCTATTATTCTATTTGGACCCTTTGTTAAGTATTTAAATAAATATTTAATAAGCATAGATTGAGAACATATTTCTACATTAATATGTGCAGAATATTTTAGACATAAAATTCAATTATAAGGAACAACGTATCTATTATCAAGTTTTATCCCTTCTTTAATAACATTGAAATTTGTATATCTGCAACGATAATTTATAAAACCATTTGCTTCTATAGTTGTTTCATTTTTTATATGTTTTGGAAATTGTTTTGAACATTTTGAATTTTTCATACATGGTGCAGATGTCTTTACATATCGACATGGTCCATGTATCATATATTCAGTTATAATTTTATAACCCAAAGGATCTATTATTGGGTTTGGAATTTCTGCAGAAATAATTTTGTCTATTTGTATTGGATCATGATATTTATATTCAGGATATAACCAAAATAACATATGACAATGAGGTAAAACCACGTTTTTGAAATTCTACCACATATAAACCTAAGGTAAAAAAAAAAGTTAGTTTTTTCTTTTTTTAAATAAAACATTATAATAATAACATATTTATTTTTTATTATATAAAATAAATTAACTTACCTGTTATTATGGGTTCAAAAGTGACTCCTGATTTTATTGTATTTAATAGATGGTCTAATTTAATTTTAAATATTCTGCTTACGATATCTTGTCTATCTTCAGTTTTTTGTCATGGAATTATTGATAAAGTTCTTTTAATTTCTGGCCATTTAGGATTGCATGTAAATGTCAGAAATATATCAGGATTTCCATAGTGTCTACAAATTGCTATTGCATCTTGATAATTTTGAATCATATATCTTGGACTTCCTGTATCAGATGATAATAAAATAATTCTTTTTCCAATTGCTTGTGTATCTGTATCACCTAATTATAATACCTTGAATACCTTTATATATTTCAGATCTTAAATTATTTTGATTTTGTTTGATATAATCACTACAACAAAAATTGCTTTCCATAGCACCACAAAAATGCTATTGTAATAAAAAGATAGCATTTTTTCAAACGCTATTTTAGCCCCTGTTATTAAAAGTCTAATACTACAATAGCATTTCTTGAGTGCTATTATTCTCAATCTTTATAGCATTTTTCTGGTGCTATTATGGTAGTTATAGCATTTTCCCAGTGCTACGTAAAATTAGTTATAGCATTTTATCAAACGCTATATTAGGCCCTGTTATAAAAGTAAATGCTACGATAGCATTTATTGAGTGCTATTATTCTCAATCTTTATAGCATTTTTCTGGTGCTATTATGGTAGTTATAGCATTTTCCCAGTGCTACGTAAAATTAGTTATAGCATTTTTGTGGTGCTGTTACAATTTTTAATAGCATGATGGTGGTCTTCCAATATCTAGGTTGTTTACAATAAACGCATATCATGAAGAGATGCATAAAGAAACTTTTGCACAAATATAATTACCGTTGTTCATATGGTCCATAAAGGACAGTAATTTGACATCTCTATTCAATTAATAACTAGAAACATGATACAAAATTTCATTGAGTAGTCAACAATTACATAGTCTAGAATAGCCGTTGATTGGTACAAGACAAAAACAAAATCATACCCTTCAAAACCACCAGTAAGATCAATAAACGTTTGTTTTTCAACTATAAATCTAAATCCAAAAGGAAACTACAACATGTTTGAACCCAATTAGGAAGGGTAATGAAGTGCTAGAAGAAAGCTGAAAACTCTCCATGACCAGTTTTCGGAGCAGATCACAAAATTAATATTTACTCTGTAAAGTCTCAAAAAGTTCCTGAAATAAGACATACCAATGGATATAAATAACTCAAAATAATTTTTATAGATAGTAAATCGTAGAAGCGATGCTCATTTTACTTCAAAAAATCATTAAAAGATCGGCCACAATTGAGAAAATATTCAACTTAATGAATATTCCAACAAGCAACTATAGAGACTATAATAAAACATAATTGATTTTACAAGCATGTTTTTAATAGAAGAGTAATACTTAGGTGCATACATCTACTATTGATGTGAGACTTCAATCAATCTATGCAATAAACAGTAAAAGAGAACCCAAGGAAAGGGAAAAAAAAAAAAAGATGTATATAAGCATCTCAACGAGTCACATATTATTTGTAGCTGTAAAAATGCAAATAAAGACCATCCCCTGCTTTTCGCATTTTAACTAGTACATATAATTCAATGAAGTGGCATAGTGACATTTCTTTATGGAGCATGTAGAAGTTTTCTTATTAATGAGGTTATAATATTAGATTTTGCAAAATTTATTAGATAACTATTTGAGCAGAGTTCATTGGTTTTACTAAAGAAAAACTGATCAATTCAACTGCTTGAAAACCGTTTAAATTGGTTCCGACTATGCAAAAGAAGAACTAAAATACCCACCAAACTCACTTTATGATAACTAAATAAAGAGGAACATATAAATAAAATAGTAAAGTAAGAAACAAAAACTTGGAAATTATTGAGAAGTAGCATAATTCAGTAACATACTTGAGTATAAAATATGTATCTCACGTTTTCAGTAACCAAATACATTCTTTAGGAAAACCAAATGCTCATAGATTTGTTATTCCTGTATGATAAAACCCATTTCTTTTTTCTTCAAACAAACCTATTATTGGATTAAAGAAGCCAAACATTAAAACTGTAGAGGAATTTACAAGTGTACTAGTTGAGAACTTGATACATAAGCTAACAAGGTACTCAGACATGTAATTTTACAACAGTTTCAATACATTT
The DNA here is from genome assembly GCA_038430175.1 of Ficus hirta. Taxonomy (NCBI): domain Eukaryota; kingdom Viridiplantae; phylum Streptophyta; class Magnoliopsida; order Rosales; family Moraceae; genus Ficus; species Ficus hirta. The sequence continues at coordinate 6,488,859 of CM076597.1, forward strand.
CACAATGATGTTATATAAGGATGAGAAAGCATAAGATAAAGCGCCATTTATGAGAGCTAAGTGCTTCCACATACCAACACAATCTCCACAGATACCTTCTCTCATGAAATTACCCACGAATATCGCCACCAATCGTCACAGGGCTTTTAACAAGCTGTGATCCATCAAATCAAGAAATTAGTTCATGCCACTCAACTAAATATAAGTTTATTTCTTCACTGATTATAAAGAATCCACTGGCTTAAATACAAACCAAAAAAACAGGAGAAAGATTAATACCTGCATTTCCTACCAATCCAAGACCGAAAATGTTGAAACTCAAAGTTTGAAAAACAGCAAAGAACTTTTACATTTATCAAGGACAAAAAAAATGTAAATTAGTTATAAAGTGATTAGCTTCAAGCATGTACAGAAAGCTATGTACATAATAAAAATTGTTTTCTTTAAAAAAGTAAAAGTGGAATAAGAATCACAAAAAGACACATTACACTAACAGTTGGAAACGACAAAATTGAGCATCTTAAAAAGAAATATCTTCACAAATAGCATAATAAAACAACAACAAAATAATCAAAGTCAAAATTGAAATTGTAACAATATACCTGGACTGTCCCTGCCACCTGAAACTTGAACGCTCAAATGTATACAAATCATATAAAATTAAATATGTCAAGAGGGGAAAAAAAACTCATGGAAGTACCTAATATAATTGGGTACAAAGGGCACTAGTCTGTTCAGGTTGTGGACAATTAAAGACAACTGCAACATGCAAATTACTTTTTTAAAAAAAGTACAAAAGTAGAAGAAAATAAGAGCAAAATTGAAAAGACATCTCACATACCATTTCGTCAAACACCTTCTAGGCGTTAGATAAACATGCATACGATATCTATCGATTAACAGTTAAAGACCCTGAAACTTCATTTCACACAAGCATAGAAATTCTTTCGGGGATAAAGAAAACAAATTCCAGAGAAGGTCATAAGAAAATAATCGGAAAAAAGCAGGACAAGGAAAGCTAGGTCACAGAGGCGCGATCATAGAGCTTACCAAGTAGCGAAGTCAGCCAAAAACCATGATCTGGCGATTTCAGGAGAAGCTTCAATTCGAAGGCAGTGACTGCAAATTGGAGATTGATTGTAGAGAGAGAGAGGGGGGGCTCTTTTGCAATTGCCGGTTGTGTGTTTGTTTGACAGAGCGTTTCGAACTTTCATTTTAAATCTATCTTGTTGTGAGTCAGAGTCGTACAACAAAGAGATAGAAAGAATGATTGTCATTGATGGAACCCTAGTCACCGCTCTCCTCCTTCGGCCCTCTCTCAATCTAAGAGGACTTCCGTCTCGGTCCGGACTCCAAAACTCACAAGCGAGAGCCGTTTCTTGAGAGTATTTTTATCTTAGATTTTTTTTTTTTTTTTTTTTTGCAATTAAAATTTAGGATTTATTTTAGATAACAAATAACAGCTTGTTAAAAGCCCTGTGACGATTGGTGGCGATATTCATGGGTGGTTTCATGATCTTACTCAACTTCTTCTAATTGGAGGGAAAGTATCTGTGAAGATTGTAAATATTCATTCCTAACTTAGCGCACCAATAAATCCCGCCTAAGGAGATCGTGGGTCTCTTCTTTAAGCAGTTATGGGTCTTTTCCCACCAATCACGTAACACATTTTGAGAAACGCTATTGACTGATGTTATAAATGACCCTTATTGTTGTAGTGAATCTAGACGATCTTCTTCAATAGAGGCATAAATATCTACAATATATTGTTGAAAAAGTCGACCAGATCTAAATAATGTATTTGCTTGTTGTACTCGTTGTTGAAGTTGAAAAGCATAAAATGATCTCATTAATATTCGATGTCTACGTGGTTGTTTACCTGTAAAATTTTGATTCTAGCATATATCAATTCTATATCCATATTCTCCATAAGGAAATAATAATAGATATTGTAATACCATATAAGATTGATGAAGTTTATTAATTCTTTGTAATTTTCCAGTTTGACTATGAATAATAATATCTCTTCCATCTTCATATTGACTAATATCTCCAACAATTAAAACATCTATATCCGTTGAAGTTGGAATATCATATTGTGTACTATCTCCTTGTCGTCTTCCTATTAATCTCAATTTCATAGATGGTACTTGATTATTTTTATAAGTATCTCTGACAGTTCTAAAAAGTTGTACTAATTTATTTATTTCATCTAACATCGTAATTAATTTTTGAACTATTATCTCATTTAAATTATTTAAATTATCATTATTTGGAAGTGTAGCTATTATGTTTTGAATTTTATTTTCTGTATCATAAATTTATAATTGTGCAAATTTTGGAGGATTATTATTAGTTGGAAGTAAAGATCTAATTAGATGATGCATTTGTCCACTAATTTTGAAAATATATGATGCTGATGAATTATTAATATCTGATTGACTATTTACTCCAAATGAAGTAAAAGCAAACATAGAATTATAAACTCTAATATTTTTTCTAAAATTTACGCTTAATGGTCCTCCATAATAATTTTATAGTTGATCTAAAATTGGTGGAGTTTTCTAATTTAAAGGTATATTAACTTTTCCATTTTTATAGCGTGGAAAAATTTTTGATGAATTTGTGTTTCGAGTTTGATCATTTTTCCAAAATAACGCTCCACAATGTTGACATGTATAATTACAATCTCCAATGTCAACATATTCATCATTTGAACCTAAGTTAAAAATTTATAAGAAAAATAAAAAGAAAATCATAAATTATTAGTAAAATTTTTTATTTAAATTAATAATTTAAAAAATGAGAAAAAAAAAGATTTAGATTTTAATTTTTTCAACTGATGACGAGTTGTAGACATCAGAAGTTTGGCTTGTTATTCCTTCGTTTGTCTTGAAAGTTGAAGTTAATTGAATAAATCTAGTTCGATAATCATATATAGTTTCTACATTTAGTTCTTCAAACTGGTTAATTGAAGGCTGCAAGTTTGCGGATGTAGATGCTTTATTATTATTCATATTATTCCCTTTATTTTTTTTTTGACATTTAGAATGTTTCGAATAATTAATATTTTTCTGACAATTTCTTTTCATGCTGATTATTTATATATTTTGTATGAATAAAAAAGACAAAAAAATTATTAAAAATAGAAATTGTAAATATAAATATAGGCAAGAAATAAATAAATATTTGACTTAATAAAACAAATGTAATGTTTAAATAGCAAAAAATATGATAACATATATAAAATAAAAACAAAGTATTAATTACAACTTTACATTTATTGTATGAATAAAAAACGGAAAAAATAAATAAATTTAACTATTTTAATAAATAAAAAAATAAATACAAGTTGATTTGATGTAAGACAAATAAAATAAAAAATAATTTTTGTAACTAATAATTAAATGTAATAATTTATTACATATTGAATATAAGTTTTGTAATAAATATAATATAAAAGTGTTAAAAAAATGTACTTAGATATATATATTTTTCCAAAATTTATTTACAATTGAAGAAATTTTTTTTATTTTATTTTGTTATATTTTTTATGTATTATTTTTAATTCTTTCTTTCTTTTAGTTTTTTTTAAGTTTTTTATGATTTTTAATTTTGTATTTTTATTATTTTAAATATTTTTTCCCCTCCAGATTTTTATAGAAATTAATATCTTTATACATTCACATATTAAAGAATTTATGTAATTTTATGTTTTTTGGTGGTACATAGTTAGTAAATAAATTATTTTGTTATTTCATAAATTCAGCATATATTTTATATTTTTTTAAGAAAAATTATATTCATTATTTATGTAATAAATGAATTAATATAATCAGATAACATTATATATTGTTAAATATAGTAATAATATGAAAATATTTCTTTTTTCTTTTTTTTTTTCCATATTTGTATTTAGATTGCATTACAATTATGATTAAAATTTTTTTAATGTTATTAATAATTAAACACATATTTATTTGATATGGTATATCTTTTTGTATTTTTTTATCATTAGCAAATTATCTTCATAAAATTAAATATTAAGTAAAGTAATATATATATATATATATTTATCAACTAAGAGAAAATGAAAGTATTTAATTAAAAATTATGTCTATGAATGATTAGTTAGCCAATATATAAATATATATAGAATTGTATACTATAAAAAGAATAAATCATACGACGTATTTTATTTATGCAAATTTATGCTTTTTTATGATATATAATAAATAAATTATTATTTTTTATGTAGTTCTTTTTTAATATATTTTTTTAATTAAAAATTATACCTATGAATAACATTATAAATAGATAAATATATGTGCCTTTAATAAAATTAGTTAGCCAATATATAAACATATATGGTATTTATTTTAAATGAATAAACAAATAATAAGTTCTTTAAATAACAATAATATTATAATTTAAATTTGCATATAATAAAAATTTGATGTTATATTATGATATTGCGTAATAGAATAAATAAAATCATACAATTAAATGCATAGCTTCTTCATATTGTACAAATATTCACATACCAAAATTGTTACAACAAATTTATATATTTTAATCATGAAATTAAACAAATAAAAAAAATCACAATTCCGTAATAAAGTATATAAAATTACACAATTAAATGTATAACTTCTTAATATTGTACAAATATTAACATACCAAAATTATCACAACAAATTTATATATTTCAATTATGAAATTAAAGAAATAAAAAAAATTATAATGACATAATAAAACAAATAAAATAATACAATTAAATGTATATAACCTCTTCATATTGTACAAATATTTACATATCAAAATTGTTACAACAAATTCATATATTTCATTTAAAAAATTAAAGAAATAAAAACAACCCCGGGTAATAAAAAAACATTAAAAATAAATAATTTTTTACAAAGAAAAAAAAGAAAGAGAGTAATAATAACCGAAAAAAAAATGCAAACAACAAAAATTCAAAAATAAACATTCATAATAAATTAAATGATAAATTAAATGATATATACCAAATTAAGCATACAATTTAACATTTAAAAATTTTTACTGCGAAAAAATTTTGAGGGAAGTTCTCTTCCCTTCTATCTTTCTCTCTGTTTGCTCTCTCTCTCTCTCTTTCATCAATTTGCCATCAGAGGTGCTCACCGACGAATTATGGTGACAACGAAGAACGACAGCGAAGGATCGCGGTGGCTATAAGGCTGCTACAGACGACGCCTCGGATCTCCCTGGTGCAGCGATGAGGTTTGCAAGCGATCAATCTCCGGGCTCAGGGAGGGTGGCGATCTGCGAGCTTTGATCGCTTCATGGCTTTTGAGGTTCGCAACCGACGAGGAACTAAGCTTCGATCTCTGCAACAATCGATGAGGACCTGAGGTCCGCGAGATCGAACTCGAACTCGCGAGCTCAATCACAATTCTAGAATAGTCGCACGTATCTCTTTGGAGATATGGTAACTAAGGTAGATCTCGGTGGCGGCAACGAAGCTTCAAATTCGTAACCTCACTTCGACGTTCGCCACCGTCACTCTTCTTTTCCGACGACGGGAGTGGTGGCGGTGGTTGTTTCAATTTCCTAGGGTTTCCAATTTGGGAATATTCAAATTGGGGCTTTTTTTAAAAAATCAATGGTAGAAATTATAATTAATAAATTAATAAAATTCTCTTTTTCACCTCAATAAATAGTTTATTTACAAGAAAATAACATAGAGATGAATAAATCCAATTATTGACCTGTAAATCCTTAAAAAACTGTAAATCCCATTATTTACTAGTATATCCTTTGTATACTTTGATTTAAAAAAAAAAAAGAAACTGTAAATCCAATTATTTACTAATAAATTGTTAAAAAACTGTAAATCCAATTATTTATTAGTAAATCCTTTATATACTTTGATTTTGAAAAAAATGTAAATCTAATTATTTACTAGGAAATCCTTTATATACTTGGATTTTGAAAAAAAAAAAAAAACATTAAATCAAATTATTTATTAGTAAATTCTTTTTGTACTCTGATTTTTTAATCTGATTTTGAAAAAAAATTGTAAATTCAATTATTTACTTGTAACTCCTTTATATACTCTGATTTTGAAAAAAAAAAAAAAAAAAGAGAATTGTAAATCCAATTATTTACTTGTAAATCCTTTATATTCTCTGATTTTGACCAAAAAAAACTGTAAATCCAATTATTTACTAGTAAATACTAGTATTTACCAAACTGTAATTCTAATTATTTACTTATAAATACTAGTATTTACCAATAATATTTTTCATGAAATAGTATATCAATTCTCTCTAATAAAATTTTCTAAAATAAAAAACTCTCTAATAATAATAGTAAATGAAGTCTCTAAGAGAAAATAGAACTGGTATTTTCTTAAATACCATTATGTTTGGTAAACACTATTTAGTGATGAATACCATATTAATATAATACGGTAAATATCATTATTTACATATTTTTTTATTTTTTATTTCAAACCCCACAAGCTAGATTAAAATTTTTAATAAACCACAACTAATTGAAAATCTCAAATCTACCCCAAATTATGAACAAACCATAACTTATAAATCCCACCCCCAAATCAGCGCCGTCATCTCATAGACAGCGGAGTCGGCAATAGACGTGGATGGATATCAGTTGGGGTGGGGGGCGGGGGGTCTGCTCGTCATGGCGCTGACAGCAGAGTTATCTGAGATGGGTAGTGATTTTTGAGATGGTGAGAGAAGATTCAATATCTAAAAAACCAAAAAAACCACAAAATCATATTCATCATCATCAACCAAAAACATTCAACCAAAATACCCAAACAAAATGAAAAGAAAAAAAAAAAATCACAAAAACCAAACCCACTAGAACGGGGGTCGGAATCGGCGGCAAAGGGGGGAGGCTCGACGAGCTCGGTGGTGCCGGAAAGGTGGCTCAGCGGCAAGGGAACGGCAGTGATGGGGTCATTTTTTTCCAATGGAGGGGATTGAAAACCGAGATGGAGAGGGGGACGGACAGATTTGAAGTTTTTTGGGGCAAAAATGTGGGTAAGAAGGAGAGAATCAGAGAGGGGGAGTGAGAGAATCGGAGGGGAGAGTGAGAGAATCAGAGATGGAGAGAGAAAATCGCAAGAAAAATGGAAAAGAAGGCTGTCTGATCTGGGTTATACCCATTTTTATTTGCGACGACACATCATCGCTAATAATCTTAATTGTCATCACAAATAACCTTTGAAACGACATCATCTTCATATGATTCATTAACAAGATTCTCGATGCACAAGTATTTATGGTGATACATCATCTCATTGCAAATACTTTCAAAATTTCCAAAATTTTTAAAAAAACCGCTTTAAATTTGAGGGAGATTCTCGAAGCATTATTTGCGATGACAATTTTTACATCTTGTCGCAAATAATATTTCGGGAACCGCCATTTGACCGCCTTTTTTGCACAAATAAATTGATTCATAGCTGTTGCCAGCTGTAATGCACAAAATTATTTGCGTCGACACTATCGTCACATATGGCATCTATTGGTGCAAAAAACTCCCGCCATTCATTATTTGTCATGCAAATGGTTATTTGCGACGATGATATATATATTTTTGCTACGGCATTGTCTTCACAAATTAGTTGTTTTAAGCGACGTCAATTCGTCGTAATAACTAATTGCGACGACAATTTTTTTTAAAAATGACTGATAGTTTTAGCGACTATATGTCGTAGCAAATTGTCATTTGTTAGCGACGACAATTGTTGTCGCCAAAAATATCGTCACTAAAGAGGTAAATTGTAGTAGTGGCGTTGGTTTTGGAGAAAGAATATTCTATTGAATTATTAGTGAGTTGATGTCTTTACCTTAAATTATTAAATTCTCTACTTTTATTAACAGTGCAACTACGCCTAATAGGTAATAATTCTTTCTATATTAGCAGTCTTGTTACCAATATTTTTTTGTCTACATTTTATGGATTTTCAAAATGATATTTTGATGACATGAGTAATTCTCCATTTGTTTACTAATCAATTTTAATTCAATCATTCTATATCTATACATGTGGCGACCCACCTTACGTGGCCGCTACTTATTACTGAAACTTAAACTTAAACTTACTCTTATTTTTCATAAAAATATGGAAATATATATACATATTTTTAAACTCAAATTTAAAAACCTAACTTGATCTCACACTTATATACATATATATATATTTATATTCAATTAAGTACTGAGTTCTCAAACCATCTTAACATATTTTACAAACCATGCTAGCTACCGCAGTAGCAATTGCAGTTCCAGCACTAAGTACCGATACCATCAAATTATCATAACATAACACGAATATAATTTACAAAATACGTGGCGGCATCTGACCCAAATTTCACAGTTTGCTATGCCATTTCTTCACAGTCCTCATCAAGCATTATCGGTAGGTTGTTTACCTACAGCAAGAACATATGTCGTGAGCTTTCGCTTAGCAAGTAACTTCCTAACCTGCAAAATGATCTTAGCAAAAGAATGCATGAATCAATTATGCTTTCTTAAGTTAACTTAGTTTTGGGCCCCTTACTTAATTTGGGTGTACGTACCGTGGCGCGTAACCATAGAGTAGTTGGGGCGGCCAGCCCAATCCAACTCAAACCATAGACCAAACCCGCTCTTATGGCAGGTCGGTACGAGACAAGGAAACTTACGTGATTTAATACATGAAAACTTGTTCTTGATCTAATCATACTTGAAGAATTGAATCTTAATTGTTGCTTATTTGAAAGCTTGATCTTGTTCTTGTCATGTGATTAATTATTAATGAGCATACTTTCATGATGTCACAATAATAATAATCAAAATATAAAGCATGTATGCGTCATATAAATCAATGCATGATTTTTGGAATATATGTAAAACAATATAAATATTTTTGCCCATGCTGTAGGCGGGGTTGTACTTACAAGCTGTTCTATGCTCTTATTCTAGCGTTCTAAAAAGGCAAGGCAATAGGTTATATTCTTGTTTTCATACAGAGCGTAAGAATTATTCTGCATTACTACTTAACAATCCATAACATATTAGTTAAATAATGAATCGGTTTCCAAATCGATTAATTATATTCTTCATCACTACAAGCTCAAGTTATAGAATTGTTACTATACTCTTAAGTAACTTCGGCTTATTTTGCTTTAGGTCAAAAACCATCGGCTTGATTAATTTTTATAAGAGTTCTTCATATTTTATTTTCTTTGCCCAAAAATACAGTGTTTACTTAGAAAATATCTTAACTTTAAAAATTAAGTCTTTCTTGATACAATACTTGAAATTATATTTTATATTACATAGTATGTATTTATGGTTTAAAAATCACTTGCGAAATTCAAATGAATTTAAACCTCTTTGAAACTATTTTTGTAAAACCATAATCCCTTTTTAGAGGGTCAAAAAACCTTAAAAACTGATTTCAAAACATCCTTTTAATTTGATTGAATGTATGTGTGCAGGAATTTCCTCTTTCATGCACAGTTTTGAAAATTCAGTTTTATCTTTTAATCGGTTTAGAATTTGGAAAAGTTTTCTTCACGGAAGTTATAGATCTTGTCAAAACCTATGACTTACCTGAAGCTTAAATTTGTCTCTAACTTACCCGTTTTTCTTCTTGAAAAGTTCTGGCCGTGTCTAGTTCTTGGACCAACTGGTTTTGAAAACTGATAAAAACAGAGGCCTTTGGAGCCTTATTTTCAAAAACTGTCTAATTGTTCCCTAGGATTTTCTATGTTCTACAACTTTGCAGTTATAACTTTGCTCAAATTCGACTTCTAAGTAGCTCAAAATTGAGTTATCAAAAAATTGTTCAAATTATTCCGAAAACTGACAGTTTATTTTTTTGTTGGTTCTAGTTTAAATATCCACACACACTGTCATCATGTAGCGTGTCTAGTTCATTTCTTAAAATTTAACGATTCACTTGTCTATTTACTTGAAGAATACAATATTGATAACTCACTAATTTACCAAATTGTGTTTTTATGTTGATCTCTTAGCCAACATGCATATCATCACCAAACTTGAACATATAAGAGCATATTCACATGTACATAATCTTCAAAACTAATCTTAAAGCATAAAATCAAACCTAAGCTTAGAGCTAGCAAATCAAGTTAATCAAAAAATAAATCAAGCATTAAAGGCTATAAAATAGAAAAATAAGAGAACATGAGCTTATGCTCTTACATCCCATAACTTAAAATACACTTAAATTCCATAAAACCAAAACTAATTAAAGCTTTAGTTAAGGGATCAAGAAATATACCTGTAAAGCTTGAAGGGGGTGGGTTCTAGGTCTTGGATGAGAGAAAATCTTTGTCTTGTTTCTCCAATAAAAATCTGGCCACCAAGACCCTTGTTCTTCTATCCCATTTTTTCCCCCCCTAAGAGCTAGAAAGGAAGAGAAGAGAAGATAGCAAAATGGTCAAATTCTCCACTACTTACACCTATTTATAGGTAAAATTTCCAAATTTTCCCATAATTAAAATTTTTTTTTCAGCTCTCCTTGGTTTACATTATTGGCCTTAAAACACAATTTTTTTACTTTCTTGTCCCTCAAATGGCCAGCCATATGGAGTGTTGAGCCAAAAAATAATCCTTTCATGCTTATCTCTTTAATTCTTTCCATAAAAACAATAAATCTAAAATTTTGTGCAATTATCCTCAATTACTTAGCCTCTAAGTAATGCCATGTTTGGCCTTACTTCCTAATATGCAGTCATTTTTCTTATTAATCCAGATAGTACAAATACTGTTTCAACTATCCAAAGTCTGATGATGTTGAATTGCAGTCCATAATTTATCGGCACATAATTAAACCGCGTATAGGTTTTTCTTAGGACTTGAAACCACCTAATTTTTATTGTTCCAAATATTGTTCCGTACTATACTCGAATGTTCCTAATCCTTATTTTTAATTATGTATCCGTAATGACGGTCGGTCACAGAATAATTTCAATACTGCTTAATAAAATTGCAGTATCGCCCTAATCATGTTATAAGCTATCCTGGTTATTCATTGACCAGAACAACATCATAAATCATGATTTTGTCTTTTTCACCATAAGGCCTCTTACATGATTTGATGAACTGTCATCGAGTCTTATAGCACTATAAGAACTCAAACATATTCTAACAATAAGATTATGAATCTCACATTGATATACCTAGTACATAATTAATTTCCTTTATATCTAAGGAAATCACGAGTCCGTCAAAAAGTTTGGTTATTACAATACAAATAATAGATCAGCGTCTCTTTAAGCACTGTTGGACCTTAATTAATCATGGATTTTATGCATTACATTTTCTTTTTTTTTGCTTTGATATATTTATATATATTTTTTTGCTCTGGGATTTTATTCATTACTTAGCAGTGAAAAATAGTATCCATTAAATAGGTCAGATTATTGTCTTAATTTGATCAACTTTGGAGATGTGAAACATAACTTAGGATAAATGAACTAAGTTTGTGCGTTTATTTCTTAGATCAACCTATCTTTCTCATCTTAATGCTTCTGTTAGATTAAATCTAGAGAGCTTGTTCTAGGTTGTTTAATGGGAAGGGAATTAGGTGAAGAGCTTGTTTTGCCTAATGATGAATTAAGGAAAGATTAGAGTAGTAAAGCTTGTTGTTATCTACGGTTAGTAGTTTCAATAGAAAGTTGGAGATAAATCTGTCTAGTGGTGGAGAATGTTTTCTTAACAAATCTTTTATTATTCTTGAGTCTTTCTTTAATTTCTTTTACAATTTCTTTTATTTATTTTAAATATCAAATACCCCTCTTAATTTAGTATCTAGTTTTAGTGTGTCTTAAATTTTAGAGTTGATAACTAATTAATTAGATCTAATCCTCTGCGCAAATAACTATTGCTCACTTTATACTCAATAACGACACTATTATGTCAAGGTTTTAATTTGGTAACCCATTTGGAACCTTCTAGTCCCCCCTATTTAGTAGAAGTTGCTAGATAGGTAAAGCATCTCGGGGTTGAATTTCATATTACAAAAAATCACCCAATGTCATCTCTTTTTCTCTCTCTCTCTCCTAGACTTCTATAGAGTTTTTGAGTGGTGAATTTTTATGGTTGTTTGGGTTTATACTTTTGTAATAAGCACACACAGTGAATGATAAAGGACGTGACAATCGTGTGCATAAAGGATTGTGACTTGGAATGTGAAGATCATATGAGTCTATCCTTGATAAACCTTGAAACGGTGTAGATTGTGGATCAGATCTAGGACTATCAAAAGACGCTTCTGCTTTTCCCTTCAAAACATAAGGTGCAAATTGTAACTATATGATAAATTCAGAGGCACCGGTACAATTTAGCTGTGATTTTGCAATTGTCATGTCTGTTTTGTCTCCCTCATATTTGTATGTAAACAGTTCTTTCGTTTTGTTTTTGGCATCTTCAAAAAAACTTCTTGGATCTGTCCGTATGGATCTTTGAAATGGGGACTACGTTTTCCTCAACCATTGAAGCATAGACAAAAACAATCCTTCCCAAGCGCCCTGCCGATTAATTAGATACAAAAACTTGACTTGGCTAGTTGGCTACAATTTGAGAAGAATTACGAGAACAGTAAGGTAAATTCAACCTCCAAATTTTTACCCAGCAAAAAAAAAAAAAAAAAAAAACTGTACGGATTTTTTATTTTTTATTTTTTAGGGAAAAGATCTAAGATGATTAGGTGTATCAATTTGTTGTTATTATTATGTTGCTGTCTTGTAGAGAATTTACTTTCATTGTTAATTTATACCGTCAAACGTCAAGGAGAGTGACAAATGTGAAGACACAGAGGGAAAGGGTGCGCACTAAGACCATTTCGAGTACCACATCGATAAAATCAAGAGGTTAACGAACCATGCTCTTAAAATATAAATGAAACTGCTTTTATTGGTCAAGGCACAGGGTTGTGCATTGTCTCATTATTCTCTCGCTTTTACTTGGCTAAACAAGTAATTAAACCAATATTTTGAATCCACATGATTGACCTTGAAGATATATGGTGGATCAATAATCTTCTTCCAGTTTTTTAAATTGAAAATCAAGATATGGCCTAGTCTTTTCCTAAACCGAACATGCGGATTGACCTAAAAAATTGCCACCAACCCGCCTAACCCAACCCGTATGTAACCCTAGGCTCTTCTACTTATTTTTGAGAAAATTGTGTAAACAACTCCTCTAATACACATGTTAAGGAATTATGCCATAAGTTTATAGTTGTGTGGATTTTTTACCCGTTGACCAAATTTTTCAATTTGACTAATTATTAAAATGACTAAATTATGCTTATTTATCTTTTTCAGAATAAAACTAGCTATCCAACATCTTCATCTCTTCTTTTTTCTTTTTCTCTTTTCCCTATCTCTCTCATCTCTATTCCACTGTACATACACTCTTTATCATTTTGTTCTCTCTCTTCTCTCCCTCTCTCAGTCCCTCTCTCTCATCTCTCCACCCTTACTCTCTCCTGCTTCCTTTTTCCTTCGGCATCCATCTCTCCTCCATCATTTCTCCCAACAATCTCTCTCCTCTCTCCCTTCGCTGCAATCTCTCTCCGTTGCAACAAGAAGATTTACTAGTGGAGGTGTCATGGTCGGCTCAAGCAGCGACATGAGATTCACGATGTAATGACCCAACTACGTAGGGCCGTTACCATGCTTACATACCATGCTTGCTTAACTTACTTAAACATACTTTTGTATTTCGTAAAAATACAGAAATATTTTTTTCTCTTTATTCATTTTAAATTCAAATTTAAAACCTATTTTATTCTCATACTTATTTACATGTACTCAATCGAGTACAGAGTTGTAAAACCATTTTAACATATTTGATAAACCATACTAATTACCGTTGTAATAAACTTTAAATACTATCCCAGTACTAAATATTTTAAGTTCTAGTACCATTATATTATCATATTTTACAAAACACGTAGTGGTGTCCAACCCAAATTTCACAGTTTGCAATGCCATCTCTCTACAGTCTTGCATCAAGCTTGTTCGGTAGGTTGCTTACCTACAGCATGAATGTAAGTTATGAGCTTATGCTCAGTAAGTACAATTTTCTATTCTGCAAAATAATTTCGGTAAAAGAATGTATGAATTGATAATGCATGAATCAATTATGCTTTCTTATGTAAACTTGGTTTTGGACCCCTTACGTATCATGAACATGAGTGTATGTACTGTGGCGCGTAGCCATGGAGTGGCTAAGGTGACCTACCCTGTCCAACTCAAACCATGGACCAAACCAAAACCCACCCTCGTGATAGGTCGGTACGACATGAGAAACTTGCTTTTTTACGTGAAGACTTGTTCTTGTTTCGATCATACTTGAAAACTTGATCTTATTCTTATCATGTGATTTATTATTAGTGAGCATGCTTGCATGATGCCACAATAATAAAACATAAGCATATGTACCTCATGTAAATCAATGTATGATTTTTGGAAAACATGCAATGCAATAAAAATATTTTGCCCATGCTGTAGGTGAAGTTGTACTTACAAATTGTCCTACGCTCTTGCTCTAGCGTTCCAAAAAGGCAAGACAATAGACTGTATTCCTGTTTTCAAATAGGGCATAAGATAAGAATCATTCTATCTTACTACCAACCATAACATACTAGATCGGTATCCAATCCGATCACCATTGGTAATCATAGATACAAATCCTGACATAATAAATTGGTATCTAATTCAATTACCATTGGTAATCATAGAATTGTTACTATATTCTTAAGTAACTTAGACTTAGTCTATTTTTCTTCATTTTTCTTAAAAATATCTTGTTTACTTGAACATATCTTAACTTTACAAATCAAGTATTTCTTCACATAAATACTTGAAATTTCATGAAATTGCCTTTTATAAGACATAATATGTATTAAAATTCACTTGTAAAATTCAAATGCATTTAAACCTTCTTGAAACTATTTTCATAAAATCATAGTTCCTTTGTAAAACTGTAAAATCTTGAAAACTGCTTTCTAAACTATCATTTAATTTAATGGAAAAATATGTGTGCTGGAATTGCCTCTTTCCTGTATTGTTTTGAAAATTCAGTTTTATCTTTAAATCAGTTTAGAATTTCGAAATTTTTTCTTCATAGAAGTTGTAGATCTCATCAAAAATCTACAACTTTAGTTGTTATCCAAAACTTAATTCTGCATTAGCTTTCCCATTTTCCTTTTGAAAGTTACTGGCCGTGTACAGTACCTAGACCGGTCAGTTTTAAAAATTCATAAAAACAGAGGCCTTTGGAGCCCTTTTTCAAAATCTGTCCATGTTTTCCCCTAGGATTTTCTGTGTTCTACTACTTTGTAGTTATAACTTTTTACAAATTCGGTCTCTAAGGGGCTCAAAATCTATCCAGATTATCTTCGAAAACCGGCAGTTTGTATTTTGTGGATTCTTAGCTTAAAAATCCTCACACACTACCTCAAATGGTCAAAGCCGTGAGCCTACATCAACATGCAGTGTGTTGGTTTCATTCTTAAACTTCAACCATTCACTTATCTCATGTTCTTGAAAAACACAATATTGATAACTTACTTGTTCACCAACTTGTGTCTATAGGTTAATTTCTTAACCAACATATCCATTATATTCACATCATCATCATCATCATCATTCATTCCATACTTAAACATATGAGAGCATAATCACAAACACATGGTGAGCACACATAATATGTGAGAGCATAATCACAAACACATGGTGAGCACTCATAACCTTAACACTCATCTTAGAGCATAAAATCAAACTCATGCTTAGAGCTAGCAACCAAGATAACCTAAGCATAGATCTAGCATAAACCAACCATAAAGGACCATCATAGAGGAAAATAAGAGTTTACGCTCTTACATCCTATAACTTGAAATACATTTAAATCTCATAAACCAAAACCTAATGAAAATCTTAGTTAAAGGTTCAAGAATAATAACTCTAAAGCTTGGAAAGATTGCTTTAGACCTTGGATGAGAGAAATCCTTGTTCTCTACCTCTCCACACACAACCGGCCATCACTTGTCTCTCTCTTTCTCTCTCTCTCTCTCTCTCTCTCTCTCTTTTCTAAGGCTGGAGAGGAATAGTTAAGAAAGAACTAGAAGTTTGAGAAGCCAACTAAAGAGTACAAGTTTCTACTACCACCCCAATTTATAGGTGGAAAATTCATAATTTTCCACAATTATTTTTTTTTCCTTAAATTCTCCTTGAATTGCATATTGGTCTTTACAGAAAAAATATTTGCCTTCCAAATCCCTAAATGGCCGGCCATGTGGAGCCTGAATCAAAAAAAAAATCTTTTCATACTTATCTACAATTACTTGGCCTCCAAGTAGGGCCATGTTTGGCATTCCTCCTAATACACAGTCCATTTTTTTAATAATCCAGATAGTACCAATACTGTTTTAACTATCAATAGTATAATATTGCTGGACTGCAGTCCAGAATTTATCTGTACTTAACTGGACCGCGTATAAGTTTTTCTTAGGACTTGGAACTACTTAGTCCTCCTTACTCTAAATATTATTCCTGATTATTCTAGAGTAATCACAATCCTTATTCTCAATTTTACATCTATAATGATGGTTGACCACAGTATAATTTCAATACTGCTTATATACGGTAGTACCGTCTTAATCATGTCATAAATTATTCTGGTCATTCATTGACCAGAACAAAATCATAAATCATGGTTCTGCCTTTTTCACCATAAGACCTCATACTTGACTTGCTAAGTCATTATTGAGTCTTATAATACTTATAAGAACTCAAACATACTCTGATAATCAAATCAGATCATGAGCTTCATATTGACATACATAATACAGACTTAAATTTATGTTATTTCTAAGGAAATTGTGAGTCCATAAAAATTTTGGTTGTTACACACGACATCCAACTAATACGATCTCCGACGATAGGTGACCGGCGCTGGCAACCAGAGATCATCGGTGGTTTGTATTGACTACGATTGTTGAAGAGTATTATGGTAGATTTCTCGTGGTGGTAATCTACCAGAATACTTTTTGGTTGGCCGATATAATTTTGGAAAGATATCTTATACTGACCTTTGACTTATCTTATGGGACTTCAAAAATTCTAAAGGCATTATAAATGGGGCATTATTACAAAGGTGTGCTATTTGAGGGGCAATCCTCAAAATCAACCTTCTATTTTTCTCTATCTCCCAACCACATCTCTTTTCTCTCTCTCTCTCTCTCTCTCTCTCTGTTGACACGGATGAGACAACCCTAAAGGTAAGGCATTTGATGCCAAGGGACACTTATTGTCATGAGAACTGGGTCGAGCACCAGAGTGGGAAGCAATATCAGTGCGTTGTTAGGGAAGTGTGAGAACGCCACATACGATCTGACATTGAGCTGAGCATTGGCATAGAAGTCGCGTGGCTACTCGTCATATTTTGAGGTGCATGAGTTGGGCTGTGGAGCAAGTGATCTAGGGCGTCAAAGGTGGTCGCTCCCTTGATTGTTGATGGGGACTCTGTCGGTTCCAATCGCAAGTGAATGTGCATATATGTTTTTTTTCTGCATAGTTGAATGTTGGGTTTGAATTATTCTTTCATTCTTTTTTGACCTTTTTGATCCCAATTGAACTCTAAATTGCTATTTTTGTTATTTTCACCTAATTTACATACACAAATGAGAAAAATAAGTATGTTGAAGGATAATTAAATAAAGATATCCAGAACATAACTAATTTAAATTCATAAAAATGATAAAAATAACTTTATTTGATAGAGTTATCATTAATCAAAACATTTTTTTAAATTAACACTTAATTATTTATAAAAATCTGAAAATAATAAAAAAGAGCTTAATTTAATTCCAAATATTCGAAATAATCCTAAAGATAGACATAAATCCATAATTAAAATCACATACTAAAAATAAAATATATCTTAATAACTAATCATAATCTAATGAAAATCAATAAATTTTAACACCACATCTCAAACTCACAATATGATTGCAAAAAGCATCAAGAGTTAATTAACAAATTTTTGAACTTTTCACATGTGAGCCTAGACCCTCAATGCAAATGTCCAACTATAAGCCAATCAAAAGAGGAGGAGAATGTAAAAGGCAAGGACCAACACATGCCAATCAAAGGGAAGAATGCAAATACCAATGCTTTAGTGCGAGCCTATAAAAGGAGGAGAGAGGATGCAAATTCCCATGCAGAGGGGTGGGTTTTGTTTTTATTTTTATTTATTTTTTATTTTTTCATTTTTTGGGGAGGATGCAAATGCAAAGACAATAGGTCTACTTATGAAAAATTGCAAAAATTATAATTGCAAGGATTCGAATGTAAAATTGCGCCAATCGTTGTTCTGCTATACGAGTAATATCTGGTGAAAACGCATTCATCTCTACTGAATATGTCGAAGCCATGAACTCCAATAGCAATATCAATAAGTATCCACCAAACAACGAAAATGAAGATAGAAACAAAAGACATGGAGAGCTGATTTACTAGAGCCGAAACTACATGGGTAGTACGGAAAAAGGAATCGTACAGAATTGTACGACTACACAGACGGGCTGTTTTACAGAACGTGTGAGAATCGAAGTTTTGATATCTTGTGAAAGGTACCCAACGCAAAATAGATCAGAAAAGGAGGCTAGGGTGAAATGCACCAAAATTTTATTAAAACTATTTTAAACAATGCTAAGAGATACATATAAATCTATGTTCCAAATCAAATACTAAAGATTAAATATATCATATAATAACTAATCATAATCATACTTTAAAAATAATTAATTCTTAACAAAAACAATTTAAGTATTAATTCAAGGTCAATGAGTTTAAATGATGTTCGTTTGATCTGTGGAAAAATGTGAGAAGCGAGAATGAATCAAGTGTTTTCACTTATTTTTAACATATTTCATGAATTTATTTCATAAAGACTTTGATAGTATCTAAGGCTCTGAGATTTTTTGGATTGAAATTTTGCAGTTGTGAAATTTTGTAAAGCAATTACAAGATTTCCAAAAACCATGTCAGTTGGGTTCAATATTTTCTTTTAAAAGTTGTACTCTTTTTAACTTCAGTATTTAGAACTCTTCTTCTTGCCTTGGCTCTCTTTTAATCCTTATCCGTTTGCTATGTTGCTGTCTTGTAGTGATTTTCCATTCATTGTAAATATAATTAAACTACCAAACTTCAACGAGAGTCGGACAAAGAGGTTCGTGAAGACAGAGAGTGAAAGGGTAAGCACCAATCAAGACAATTGCTAGTCCCACATCGATAAAATGAAGAGCTTGCGAGTCATGCTCTTATGGTATAAGTGAAGCTGCTTTGGCTGAACAAGCCACGGAGCCGTGCGGTGCATACAGAGCGAACTATTCTTTCGCCTTTTACTAAAGAATACCGTGTATGCGCCACTTACAGCGGCATACGCCTATTTTTGGCGAGGCTCTCTTACACAGGAGTGCCTCCATAAAATATGTTTAAAATGCTCTGTTTTAGGTGAATGATGTTTATTCTATTCTATTATGGTTTATTATTATTTTCTTAAAAAACTTTAAATAACTATGGGTTAGGCATATAATTTCATTTTGTAGTAGTCTATTATTTTTTATAGAAATTATAAAGATATTATTTAAAATGAGAATTTATTTTAATTTCATCTTTCAAATCTTTTAGGAAAGAAAAAATTAGGCAGATGACAAAAATACCCTTAATTTATAGATTATGAAAGCTATTTTATAGTTAAAAACATAAAAATAAACAAAATATAACATCTGTTTCTAAAATGATATTTTTCTGAAGAAAAAAAAGTACACTTTCAATTTGATTTAATTAAAGGTATCAGTTACTGAGCTATCACTTTGGGCAACCTAAGGAATTGTCAAATCACGTTGTCAGATCTTCAACTCGATCAACGTCAATTACATGAACACTTCTTGAGTCGATTTTCATCAATGAAGGAGTGGGGGGCTTACTATTGAGGTAAGATTTCGTACCTAATCTCTCACCGTCCACATGACAATACAAATCAAGGAGATCAACTCAAAAATCAATCAAACAGCTCATCAGGTCGACTTGAGACCTGTCAGGTCTAGCCAAGGCTTAGCGACTCAAGAAATCAGCTCGAGAATCGATTTAGGCACTTGCCCGAATTCATAGCATGGAAATATCAGGAAACCTTCCTTATTCATCCTTGCACAAGAATCGCACCAAGATTAGCCCATATCAGGTCAAGAATCAGCCAAAAAGGTTGCTTTCCATTTCTTGAAAAGCTCTCCAAATAAGGAAAGTCAACCTAGATCAATAAGGGGCAACTTCCCGTCACCAAATCCAACATGTTCAGCACCAAAATGAGCATCAATCATTATCTATAAATATAGGACTGTAATAACCCGAATTTTTTTATGACTCTAGATTTCCTTTAAATGAGGAAAACTTAAGTTTAGCTCATGTTTAGAATAGAATATCGGTATAAGTTTGAGTTCTCGGTTAATTAGCTACGAGACTCAACGATAGATTACTGAGCCTAGTCTAAGGCATTTTAAGGAAAATGGCGTGATAAAATTTCATGATTCCATGTTGGTCAAAGTTTGACCAAGAAAGTCAAAGTTAACTAAAAAGTCAAAGGTATGACTATACAGTAATGGGATAAGCAGTATGAGAAATATACTGCGAAAATTGTCTTTTTGGACAAAATAACAAGAATAAGCTATGAGACCACCCTAGAAAAATCAAGCACACTAAGTTGGATATTAAAGTCCTAATGACTTTCAGAAATAAGAAGAAAATTTTTACAGTCTATTTTTACGAAGATAAATTTTGGACTGCAGTCAAGTATAACAGTACTGAATTATACTGTGTATTAGTGAATACAGTATTGGAAATATCTGTATTAGCAAGAAAATAGACTGTATTTTAAGAAAAAAGCCAAACAAGGCTTTATAATGACATCACCCAAGTTTGGAATTATGACATCATCCCATTTTTGAATTATGACATCATAAATGGTGGAAACAAATCACACCTAGCCACCTTGCACCATGGATGGCCGGCCACATGTAGGGGTGAAATTGTAAAGATTTTGTCCTTAGGGGCCAAAATGTAATTTTTGAAAAATATAATGATGTAAGCATGAGGTAAGCACATGATGTCATCAAGATGATGTCATCATGATGAGGTAAGCAAGACTTGGGCTCCAAGGCATGCAATGGCCGGCCAACACTTGTAGGGGTCAAAGTGCAAATATTTTTACTTCAAGGACTAAAGTGCAATTTTGGAAAAGTAATTAAATCCAAATTCAAGGACTTTTTAGCAATTTTGAAAGTTCAAAATCAGCTATAAATAGGGGTGAAGGGGGGCGGATTTTGAGGGGAAAAATTGGGAAAACAAGCCAAACTATGGCAAAATTCTTCCATACCCATTTTCTCTCTAAAACCGACCCTAGGAAGAAAAAAAAAATTAGTTGGCTGGATTTTTGGTAATGGCCAGACCTTGTGTGAGTGTGTGAGGCTCAATTTAATTGGCCAAAATTTTTGGAACCCCAATTGGAGGGGAGGCCGGTTGTGTGGAGCCAAGGAAAAAGGGAGAGAAAAGTTGGAACCAATCAAGCCAACCTCTTGGATTGATCTAGGTAAATCTCTAAAACCCTTAAGTTTTTCTATTGAGCTTGAAACTAGATACTCATGTGGTTGTTTTTCATGAGGAATGGCCGAAAATTGGAACCCATTTGGGGGAGGAGAATCGGCTGCAATGGCAGCCAAGGGGGAGTAAGGAAAAAGTTGGAATCCAAGTTTGTGAACCAACATCCAAGCTCTAGAGGTAAACCCTTGGCCCTAAACCTTTTTAATTTGAGCTTAAATTTGGGAAATTTAAGTGTATTTCCATGTTTGGGATGTAAGAGCATAAGCTCATTTTCTTATGCCATGCAATAAGTTATGTGCTTGATTAGGGTACTAAGGTCTCAATTATGATTATGGTGCATGATTTGATAAGTATGCTTGCATGATTATTAAGATTGCATGCATGCACATAAGGTGTTTGTGATATGTCCCCAATATGCCTAAAAAGTTATAGGTCATGCATGTTTATGTTTGAGTTAGATTAGAAGCTTGATTGATGAATGGTGATGCAAATCAAATGTTTTGCAAAACCTAGTTTGGTGCAAGAACACCCAAGGGTTTTGCCTTGCATGGATGAATGTTTTACGTTAGAAAGTGCTGCATGACTGATATTAGGCTCCTGCTGCGGGCGGTTGAGGTAGTGTGTGCGTAATAGGACGTAAAACGAACTTAAAACCGAAAACTGCCAGTTCGGGTTCCAAACTGGCCAGTTTCGGGAAAGTGGAAATTTAAGGCTTTTAGAGGCCGAACTGGGTGAAACGTAAAACATGAAAGTTGTTCAGAGGGTTTTTCCTAGGGGGCAACACGGACCGTTCCCCAAATTGAGGCTCCAATGGGCTCCGTTTTTACAGAAAACCGAGACTGGTCCGCCCAGACCTAGTCTACACGTCCAGCAAGTTCAAATTAAAACTGACAAGAATACAAGCAGAACTGGATTTTTCTCAAAACACGAAAGTTTTAGGATTTTTCGAGAGCTACAACTTTTGTGAAGACAACTTTTTCAAAATCAGAATGGATATTTAAACTGACACAGTTTTATAAAGACTGTGAAGGGAACAGGAAATTCCTACACAGGATTTTCTAAAAACAGATCGGAAAAATTGTATCTTTCCCCAAAACCACTGTTTTGACTAGGGAAACTGTTCCAAAGGCAGTTTCCAGCCCTAAATGATTTTACAAAAACCTATTTCAAAAATATGAATTTTATGGGTTAAGTAAAAGATTTTTTTTAAGGTTAATTTACCCAAGTTTCCAAAGAAATGGAAAATGGATTTTTTAACCAAATTGGGTAAGCAAGATGATTACGGGTAATAACCAGAAGTGATATCCGAGTTACTGGGCCAAAGCCTAAAGCTCAAGTTTGACCCGTATAGGGTTGACCTTAGTTGACCAAAAGTTGACTTTGGTTGACCAAAAGTTTGACTACAATTAACCTTAAGGGTTAGTCAAGATAACCCTAAAGGATACCAAGATTAATAAATTGGGCTAAGATATAGGGTAATTGAGGTAACAAGGTTAGGAAGGTAACCTAACCCTAATGGTATGTATAAAGGTTTAGCACATGAGGGTATCCAACGTAACCTCTTAAATATTAATCCATATTTGGTTGTTTTTAAAATAATAGGGTTACTATTTGTAACCCAGTAAGACATCTAGTATCGGGGACATACAACTAGGATTATGTAGGCATGTTGGTTAGATCACCAACATTCCATAATACTAATTAGAACCTCACCTATGTCCTTCAACAAGCAGGAGGGAACCTGCAGCTGTACTCAGAGCAGGAGCAGCATTGCGCAGGACATAACAAGAGAGGTAAGTACAACTCCGCCTACAGCATAGGCCCTTTGTTGTTACTTGCCTAATGTGATGGTATGTTATGGCATGTGATAATATGTTATGGCGTGTAATGTTATGGTATATTATGTCATGTGATATTATGGTATGATATGTTATGGTATGTATGGCATGTCATGGTATGTTATGAATGAGGTTATGTTATGTAATATTGTGACATCATGAAGCATGTTCACTAATGTTAAACCTCCTGGTAAGAACAAGACAAATAAGATGTTGTGTCGTACCGACTTGCCACAAAGGCGAGTTTAAATGGTATGGTTCATGGTTTGAGTTGGATTGGATGGCTACCTAAACTACTTCATGTTAAACTTTGTGTTTCATGGTTTGAGTTAAAACGGACTGCCGCCTTCAACCATTCCTTGGCTATGTACTACGGTACGAGCACACATGATAAGTAAAGGAATAGAACTAAGCTAAGTTATGAATCCATATTTGATTCATAAGAGGTCATAATTGGTTCATGCATAATGATATGTGTTTTGCGTCGCGGATGTAATAGTTGTACTTGCTCAGCGAAAGCTCACGTCTTACGTCTATGCTGTAGGTAAGCAACCTGCCAGCAATCTCTGATGCAATACTGTGGAAGGCTGGTGCTGCGGACTGTGAAATATGGGATGGACACTGCCACGGATTTAAAAAAAATATATATATACTCTATAAAATATGTTGTAATGAAAAAGGGTTTTTATATCTTCATGATGTTTTAAGTGTGAATGACAAAGTTTATATATGTATGGCAAGCAAGTTGCCTCAGGTGGTACCGATCCGCATTAAGTCGGGTTTGGTCTACAATTTGATTATGATGGCATTCAAGAAGGGTTTGAAAGTTCGGTACTCGAGTAAGTACCTATCAGTAAGTAAGAGTTTGAGGATGCAGTTCAAGTTGAAAGTTTTAAAATAAAGTTTGAAAGAAAAAAAAAAAAATTTCTCCCAAATTTTCCGCAAGTTTAAGTTCAGTATGTAAGTAAGGTGACGACCCGGCGTGGGAAGTCGGGGCGTTACAGTTTGGTATCAGAGCAGAGTTCCTGCCATCCAATTTCACAGTTCTGCTGCCAGCGCCACAGTTTTGTAAGTTTGTTTTCTTACTTTGTTTTATAAGATTATTATAATGGCATGTACCTGGTGTTAAATTTGGGTCGGATTAAAGAGGACCACGAGGCTCCGTTAACATTCCGAGGAATGGAGGAGAAGCTTCGCATCTTCAATAAGACTCAAGGAGTGGATGCACGATATGGAGACCCTCCTCAGATTATGTCATGCAGGGACGTATCTTCAGGATATGCTTGCCAGTCGAGCCGACGTCTAGTCAAGGAAGCTCGTGCAAGGAGCCTTGGCCAAGAGGACCTTGAGAGGAGATTCCTAAATGGATTTCTTGACGACAGCAAAGATCGCCCATGTATTACCGCGATATCAAGATGTACTAGGATATGTACATGAGACGATACGTCAGCTATGTTGCAGCCTGACATGCTTATCCGAACGAGTTTATGGGCTTTTATTGGCAGTAAATCAGAGTCGCACAGTGGAAGCGTGATGGATAAACTAAGCTTACGATATGATGATCGCTAGAATAGCAATAAGAAATGAGTAGGCTCTAAGATTAGATAGCCTATCGCCTCATTTTGGGTATAGTGATCTTTCCATTTAAGGAATTGGATTGAGATTATGGAAGTTAAGTTTCCTGATTGTGAAACTTTTGCTCCATAAGAGAAATATTGGACATGGGGAAAATTTTGAGGATGCCTTAGTTTGGGGGTAGCAAATAAGCAATACGCTACCAACAACAATTTATTAGGCTATGATTTTTTTTTTTTATGATAAGAATGATGATTGTGAGATTTGATGATATGAAGTTAACGAGGTTAAGGTCGATGGCACCAACCCTGAAGTCGACATATAATGGATGATTAAGGTCGACTGTAGACAACCATTTAAGTAATGGAAATTATGAGATGATGATTGGGAGTTTTAGATATCCCTTAGAACTATGATTATGCCTTTGAGCTTTAAAAGAAATGCTAAAGGCAAGAAGAATGTTTCTACTAGCTAACAAGTAGCTAGTTGATACAAGGATACCTTTCATTGCATCACTTGAACAGTAATATGTTTTCAATAATACTATTTATTATTGATTCTCATGATTGAATTGGAAAAAATTCCAAAAAGTATCTTAAATGTGAGAACATATTAAGATACATAAAAAGACAAGTAACAGTAAGGTGTCGTACCAACCTCCCGTGATCGTGGAGGCTACATGTTTCAGTTATGATTATTAACCTCTCGTTGATGCGTGAGGGTCAAGTTTATGATTCCCAGAACTGTTAGGGCCTTGCAAACCCTAGCTTTGTCTGGAGACTGCGCGCATTTGGTACGTACACTATGGGCCCACATGTTAAGACAAGATAATAAAACACAAAATGCTTTTAAATATGAAAAAGCTATGTGATATGATATGTTTTTTTTTTAAAGTATGGAAAAGTTATATATATGCTTTTCAAACATGGCAAGTTATATGATATACTTGCTCAGTTTTTCATGTAAATAGTTCTTGTGATGCAGTATGAAAGAAAAGTATGATGGTATGAAATGAAAGCATGAGAGTATGAGGAATGAATTATGATGATGTAGAAAGAAGATTATGGCTCTATATAAAAGACATGATCCCATTAGGGTATTAAAATGGGAACATGAACAAGTTATTCAATCCATAGTAACTTGTTATGGATTGATGGTGGATTTGAAGAAAAGCCACTCAGGATTATTCGAATTTTCGAGGACGAAAATCTTTTAAGGAGGGTAGGATGTAATAACCCGAATTTTTTTATGACTCTAGATTTCCTTTTAATGAGGAAAACTTAAGTCTAGCTCATGTTTAGAATAGAATATCGGTATAAGTTTGAGTTCTCGGTTAATTAGCTACGAGACTCAACGATAGATTACTGAGCCTAGTCTAAGGCATTTTAAGGAAAATGGCGTGATAAAATTTCATGATTCCATGTTGGTCAAAGTTTGACCAAGAAAGTCAAAGTTAACTAAAAAGTCAAAGGTATGACTATACAGTAATGGGATAAGCAGTATGAGAAATATACTGCGAAAATTGTCTTTTTGGACAAAATAACAAGAATAAGCTATGAGACCACCCTAGAAAAATCAAGCACACTAAGTTGGATATTAAAGTCCTAATGACTTTCAGAAATAAGAAGAAAATTTTTACAGTCCATTTTTACGCAGATAAATTTTGGACTGCAGTCAAGTATAACAGTACTGAATTATACTGTGTATTAGTGAACACAGTATTGGAAATATCTGTATTAGCAAGAAAATAGACTGTATTTTAAGGAAAAAGCCAAACAAGGCCTTATAATGACATCACCCAAGTTTGGAATTATGACATCATCCCATTTTTGAATTATGACATCATAAATGGTGGAAACAAATCACACCTAGCCACCTTGCACCATGGATGGCCGACCACATGTAGGGGTGAAATTGCAAAGATTTTGTCCTTAGGGGCCAAAATGTAATTTTTGGAAAATATAATGATGTAAGCATGAGGTAAGCACATGATGTCATCATGATGAGGTAAGCAAGACTTGGGCTCCAAGGCATGCAATGGCCGGCCAACACTTGTAGGGGTCAAAGTGTAAATATTTTTACTTCAAGGACTAAAGTGCAATTTTGGAAAAGTAATTAAATCCAAATTCAAGGACTTTTTAGCAATTTTGAAAGTTCAAAATCAGCTATAAATAGGGGTGAAGGGGGGCGGATTTTGAGGGGAAAAATTGGGAAAACAAGCCAAACTATGGCAAAATTCTTCCATACCCATTTTCTCT
The DNA here is from genome assembly GCA_038430175.1 of Ficus hirta. Classification (NCBI taxonomy): domain Eukaryota; kingdom Viridiplantae; phylum Streptophyta; class Magnoliopsida; order Rosales; family Moraceae; genus Ficus; species Ficus hirta. Next base: position 6,516,227 of record CM076597.1, read on the forward strand.
CTAAAACCGACCCTAAGAAGAAAAAAAAAATTAGTTGGCTGGATTTTTGGTAATGGCCAGACCTTGTGTGAGTGTGTGAGGCTCAATTTAATTGGCCAAAATTTTTGGAACCCCAATTGGAGGGGAGGCCGGTTGTGTGGAGCCAAGGAAAAAGGGAGAGAAAAGTTGGAACCAATCAAGCCAACCTCTTGGATTGATCTAGGTAAATCTCTAAAACCCTTAAGTTTTTCTATTGAGCTTGAAACTAGATACTCATGTGGTTGTTTTTCATGAGGAATGGCCGAAAATTGGAACCCATTTGGGGGAGGAGAATCGGCTGCAATGGCAGCCAAGGGGGAGTAAGGAAAAAGTTGGAATCCAAGTTTGTGAACCAACATCCAAGCTCTAGAGGTAAACCCTTGGCCCTAAACCTTTTTAATTTGAGCTTAAATTTGGGAAATTTAAGTGTATTTCCATGTTTGGGATGTAAGAGCATAAGCTCATTTTCTTATGCCATGCAATAAGTTATGTGCTTGATTAGGGTACTAAGGTCTCAATTATGATTATGGTGCATGATTTGATAAGTATGCTTGCATGATTATTAAGATTGCATGCATGCACATAAGGTGTTTGTGATATGTCCCCAATATGCCTAAAAAGTTATAGGTCATGCATGTTTATGTTTGAGTTAGATTAGAAGCTTGATTGATGAATGGTGATGCAAATCAAATGTTTTGCAAAACCTAGTTTGGTGCAAGAACACCCAAGGGTTTTGCCTTGCATGGATGAATGTTTTACGTTAGAAAGCGCTGCATGACTGATATTAGGCTCCTGCTGCGGGCGGTTGAGGTAGTGTGCGCGTAATAGGACGTAAAACGAACTTAAAACCGAAAACTGCCAGTTCGGGTTCCAAACTGGCCAGTTTCGGGAAAGTGGAAATTTAAGGCTTTTAGAGGCCGAACTGGGTGAAACGTAAAACATGAAAGTTGTTCAGAAGGGTTTTTCCTAGGGGGCAGCACGGACCGTTCCCCAAATTGAGGCTCCAATGGCCTCCGTTTCTACAGAAAACCGAGACTGGTCCGCCCAGACCTAGTCTACACGTCCAGCAAGTTCAAATTAAAACTGACAAGAATACAAGCAGAACTGGATTTTTCTCAAAACACGAAAGTTTTAGGATTTTTCGAGAGCTACAACTTTTGTGAAGACAACTTTCTCAAAATCAGAATGGATATTTAAACTGACACGGTTTTATAAAGACTGTGAAGGGAACAGGAAATTCCTACACAGGATTTTCTAAAAACAGATCGGAAAAATTGTATCTTTCCCCAAAACCACTGTTTTGACTAGGGAAACTGTTCCAAAGGCAGTTTCCAGCCCTAAATGATTTTACAAAAACCTATTTCAAAAATATAAATTTTATGGGTTAAGTAAAAGATTTTTTTTAAGGTTAATTTACCCAAGTTTCCAAAGAAATGGAAAATGGATTTTTTAACCAAATTGGGTAAGCAAGATGATTACGGGTAATAACCAGAAGTGATATCCGAGTTACTGGGCCAAAGCCTAAAGCTCAAGTTTGACCCGTATAGGGTTGACCTTAGTTGACCAAAAGTTGACTTTGGTTGACCAAAAGTTTGACTACAATTAACCTTAAGGGTTAGTCAAGATAACCCTAAAGGATACCAAGATTAATAAATTGGGCTAAGAAATAGGGTAATTTAGGTAACAAGGTTAGGAAGGTAACCTAACCCTAACGGTATGTATAAAGGTCTAGCACATGAGGGTATCCAACGTAACCTCTTAAATATTAATCCATATTTGGTTGTTTTTAAAATAATAGGGTTACTATTTGTAACCCAGTAAGACATCTAGTATCGGGGACATACAACTAGGATTATGTAGGCATGTTGGTTAGATCACCAACATTCCACAATACTAATTAGAACCTCACCTATGTCCTTCAACAAGCAGGAGGGAACCTGCAGCTGTACTCAGAGCAGGAGCAGCATTGCGCAGGACATAACAAGAGAGGTAAGTACAACTCCGCCTACAGCATAGGCCCTTTGTTGTTACTTGCCTAATGTGATGGTATGTTATGGCATGTGATAATATGTTATGGCGTGTAATGTTATGGTATATTATGTCATGTGATATTATGGTATGATATGTTATGGTATGTATGTCATATCATGGTATGTTATGAATGAGGTTATGTTATGTAATATTGTGACATCATGAAGCATGTTCACTAATGTTAAACCACCTGGTAAGAACAAGATAAGTAAGATGTTGTGTCGTACCGACTTGCCACAAAGGCGAGTTTAAATGGTATGGTTCATGGTTTGAGTTGGATTGGATGGCTACCTAAACTACTCCATGTTAAACTTTGTGTTTCATGGTTTGAGTTAAAACGGACTGCCGCCTTCAACCATTCCTTGGCTATGTACCACGGTACGAGCACACATGATAAGTAAAGGAATAGAACTAAGCTAAGTTCTGAATCCATATTTGATTCATAAGAGGTCATAATTGGTTCATGCATAATGATATGTATTTTGCGTCGCGGATGTAATAGTTGTACTTGCTGAGCGAAAGCTCACGTCTTACGTCTATGCTGTCGGTAAGCAACCTGCCAGCAATCTCTGATGCAATACTGTGGAAGGCTGGTGCTGTGGACTGTGAAATGTGGGATGGACACTGCCACGGATTTAAAAAAAAATATATATATATATATATACTCTATAAAATATGTTGTAATGAAAAAGGGTTTTCATATCTTCATGATGTTTTAAGTGTGAATGATAAAGTTTATATATGTATGGCAAGCAAGTTGCCTCAGGTGGTACCGATCCGCATTAAGTCGGGTTTGGTCTACAATTTGATTATGATGGCATTCAAGAAGGGTTTGAAAGTTCGGTACTCGAGTAAGTACCTATCAGTAAGTAAGAGTTTGAGGATGAAGTTCAAGTTGAAAGTTTTAAAATAAAGTTTGAAAGAAAAAAAAAAAAAAAAAATTTCTCCCAAATTTTCCGCAAGTTTAAGTTCAGTATGTAAGTAAGGTGACGACCCGGCGTGGGAAGTCGGGGCGTTACAAGGACATCATCATATGCCCAGGGGATCTTCACTTTCATCACATGGCATCCAAGATCTCCCGGAATTCCCTTACTTCCTGAATCTACTTCCAATTCTCTCTATTCCCCGATTTCTCTTTGTATTTTCTACAATCCTTGATTCTGTTTTTCCTATTCTCTTCACTACATTGTTCTTTGTACTCTTTTATCAACTATAGTTAAAACCCATAAGCCATCACAAAGGATTAGCTCTCACCTTGAGAGTGAACCTTTATAAATCTCTCATATTCTCTACTTTATTTACAATACTTTGTTCTTATTTTGCAACTAACACTAGCAGTCAACTCAAAGCACCCCTAGTCGGCTCAACGATACAGCCGTAGGTCCTAATCCGACTCGATCTGATTCAACTTTAGATTTTACCCTCTACATATACTTATGCAGTTAACCTTAATTCTCACACGATAGTGTCTCTACCGGTTATAAAAACATTGTTTGAAGGCATGTGAGCTCCATGTAAGTTAGTGTTTTTTAGCTTTTATTTTGAGAAATGTAAAGAGCAAATATTTTATAAACAATTTATCAGCTTATAAAATAATTGATGTACTAACTTTACCATTTATTGAGACCTATGTTTTTATGTTTTTTAATCATAATGTACTAAAACTCCATATAGAACTCTTTCAATAGAAAATTTAAAAAAAAAAAAAAAAAAGAACTAACGCTAATTTTTCAATCTTCTTTTAAAATTTAAGAGTTTCATATCTTGATGGAGTGAAATTAGGAGGAAGAAGAAAAATGTGCAAAGAAAATATTAAATAAAAAAGAAATTGATAGTGGATTCCTACTCAAAGAAATTAAAGTAATGGAAAATGACCACCTGTGCTTCTAAGTAGTCTTGTTATAACATTGCCCAAGGTAGCGACGTTGCGTTGATAAGTTAGTTTTATACTAATTAATTGGGTACTTTTAACTTATTATTTTGTTGGTTTTCAATTTGTTTCTAGGTTCTTTCACTTTGTTTTATTCTCTTTTGTAGGATTTAGGTAAAAAGGTGGGTTCGTCGTTTTTCGGCGCGTTTGGAGCTAAAATGGAGCATTTGGCAAGTTTTGGTGTGAAGATTTTGTTTTGAAGAGTATTGGACACCTACACATCGATTTTATGGGGTCTAGGCACTTGAATTAAGTTTTTCAGTAGAAAAACCCGAGAGTTTAGCACCTAGGCGTTGTTTCAGTAGAGCCTAGGCGCCAAAAGAGATTTCCGTCTACATAACAGTTTAAGGCCTAGGCACAGAAAAAACTGGGCCTAGGCTCAAATCGTGGATCCCAGTTTAGGGCCTAGGCGCAGAAAAAGAGGGCCTAGGCACCAATGCGGGATTATGCGGGATTTGTTTTGATTCTCCGAATTTGAAATACAAATTTCAAATCTTACGATCCATGGCTATAAATAGAATCTTTTTAGGGTTCCAAAAGGATATTTTTTCGGAGAAAAAGAGAGGAGTAAAGGAAAGGAAAGCAATTGGTGAATTGGAGAAGAAGAAAGCAATTCCGGAGACGGAGCACGGCAATTCCGATTCATAAATTAGTTCTTCCTTTTCTCATCATGTTTAGAACATTATTTAGGATTTTGTTTAGTTTCATTATGAACTAAATTTCTTTTTCTAGGGCTACGATGTAGCCGGATTATTATTGTTCAAATTCATTATGGTTTAATTCAATTTTGATGTTTATTCATATCTATGCTGAGTATTTAATCTATTCTTAATGCTTGTGAAAGTGTGCGCGCCCTTTCCCATTGATTTGTGATCTAATTTGAGACTAAGAAGTGATAGTTGGATTAGACTTTGATTAAATACCATGAGATTGTCATAGGATAGAGATATCTATGAGGCTTGTGTGATACTATGAATTTCTTATTCTTAATAAATCATGATAGGTTTAGAGTTTGAGACCGAGAGGTGAAAACTGACTTGTTGTGATAGTTTGCTAATGCTTGAGAAAGATTAGTGATTACATTAGGGAAGTTTATCATCAACATAGGAATAAGCGTTGGGTAATTAAATTTGGTGCTTTGAGCATGATTAATCCAGTGAAATCAGAAACCCTAGATATCCTAATATATTGAATTTCTCCTTGTTAAATTTGTGCGTTGTGTTTAATTTAATTTTCTTTTATTTTATTGCATCTCGTAAATTTATTATTCAAATAAAATTGGGATTAAAGTAATTCAGTAATTAGTAGTATATAGTCCTCGTTGGGAACGATATCTTTTCATCACTTTATTACTTGAACCGGCTCGTGCACCTACGAAAAAAAATACCTATTAAGTTTTTGGCGCCGTTGCTGGGGACTATTTAGTCCTACTAATATCGGGTGAAATAATTATAATTTTACTTTGAATTCCTTTTATTTATTATTGTCTTTGTTTCTACTTTTCAGGAGTATTCCCTAGGTGCATGCGAAAGTTTGGAAGCAAAAACTTACTTTCTTTTGATCCTGAAATCGAGCGTTCTTGTCAACGAAACAGAAGGGAAAGAAGAAAAGCAGTTAGACATTTGCAAGAAACTATGGGTGATACTGGTGGAATGAGAAACGAGAATAACCCACCACCTGCGCTGCGGGACTATGCATTACCTACTGCAGTTGGTTTATATTCGGCCATAAGAAGACCAACTATGGCTGCGAACAATTTTGAGATTAAGGCAGTACAAATACAGATGATCCAAGCAACTCAATTTAATAGGCTGCCTTCTGAGAATCCCAATGCTCATATTGCAAGTTTTCTTGAGATTTGCAATACATTCAAGTATAATGGCATTACTGACGAAGCCATTCGCCTTGTACTATTCCCATTTTCTCTGAAGGATTGAGCAAGAGATTGGTTGACTTCCTTACCTGTAGACTCAATCACTACTTGGGAGGATTTAGTGCGTAAATTTCTAGCAAAATTTTTCCCACCAGCAAAAACAGCGAAACTGCGTACAGAGATCAACAATTTTGCTCAACAGGATGGCGAAACATTGTATGAAGCTTGGGAAAGATACAAGGAGCTGTTAAGTAAGTGCCCTCACCATGGATTGTCTAAGTGGATGATAGTCCACAATTTTTACAATGGGCTGAATGGCACTACAAGAATTGTTATTGATGCATCTGCAGGAGGATCTTTCATGAAGAAATCTGAAAAAGAAGCTTATGAGTTGCTGGATGATCTAGCCACCAACAATTTTCAATGGCCAAGTGAGAGGGCTGTATCAAAGAAAGCAGCTGGAGTTTATGATATTGATGCTTTGACTGCTTTGACTACTCAGGTTGCTTCTCTTACTAAACAGCTTCAAAATAACCATTTGGCTGCTAACTCTATTCAGACTCCTCCAATTATATGTAACTACTGTCAAGAGAACCATCCCACTGAAGAATGTCAAATAGGAGCTTTTTCTCAATCTCTGTCAGAACAAGCACAATATATGGGGAATTACAACAGGCAGCAAAAGAACCCCTTCTCCAACACATTCAATCAAGGATGGCGTAATCATCCAAACTTCTCTTGGAGAAATAACCAAAATATGGGCCAGCCTCAGCAACGAGTGCCACCTCAGGAGAAGATGTCTGAATTAGAACAAGCAATGCTCCAGCTAACCAAGCGCACTGACAAGTTCATGGCCGATACCCAGACCAACTTCCAGAATCAAGCTGCACAGATCCGAAATTTAGAAGTTCAAGTTGGTCAATTGGCCAATATGCTCAATGGTCGCCAACAAGGTAACTTGCCTAGCACTACTGAAGTCAATCCAAAAGAACAATGCAAGGTGATAACCTTGAGAAGTGGAAAAGAATTGAAGAATCCTTCAACTGGTGAAAAAGCTAATAAGGATGGTCAAGAGCAAACAGAAACCATCCTTGAAACTAGGCCATTGCCTCCTCAAGAACCAGGCCTCAATGTTCCTTTTCCTCAGCATCTCAAAAAGAGCAAACTTGATAAGCAATTTACCAAATTCTTGGATGTTTTCAAGAAGCTTCACATCAACATCCCATTCGCAGATGCACTTGAACAGATGCCAAGTTATGTGAAGTTCATGAAAGACATCTTATCAAACAAGAGGAAATTGGAGGACTATGAAACCATTGCACTTACAGAAGAGTATAACACTATTATCCAGAGAAAATTACCCCAGAAGCTTAAAGATCCAGGGAGTTTCACTATTCATTGCTCTATTGGAAACTCTATTTTTGAAAAGGCATTGTGTGATCTTGGTGCTAGTATTAATTTAATGCCTTTGTCTATTTTTAGGAAGCTTGGATTAGGTGAAGCTAGACCTACTACGGTCTCGTTGCAGTTAGCTAACCGATCTGTTAAACATCCGAGGGGAATTATTGAGGATGTCCTTGTCAAGGTGGACAAATTTATCTTCCCTACAGATTTCATTGTATTAGACATGGAGGAGGATAAAGAAATCCCTATTATACTCGGAAGACCTTTCTTGGCTACCGGTCGAGCACTCATCGATGTGCAAAAAGGTGAATTGCGGCTTCGGGTACATGAAGAAGAGGTAACTTTTAGCGTGTTCAATGCTATTAAGTACCTAGGCGTGAGTGATACTTGTTTCCGCATTGATGCTCTTGATGCCTTGGTTTCTGAACATCTTGGCCAACCAAAAGAACCCTTGGAATTGAGTTTGGTTCATTCACATCCATCCCTCTTGGAAGATGAAGAAGTTGTGGAGTTTGTGAATTGGTTGGATTCTTTTGGTCCCAGCAATAGGAGATACTTTGAAGATTTGGGAACAGGTCCATCAAAACCACTTCCATCAATTGAGAAGCCACCAGTTCTTGAGCTTAAGGCTTTACCGGATCATTTACGCTATGCTTTTCTGGGAGAATCATCAACTTTACCGATTTTGATGGAGGATAATAGCAAGCTGTCGGTGGAGGCCTAAAGAAGACTTAATCCAACCATGAATTTTTGCATAAAGAAAGAAAGTTTACAATGGATGACTTAACCTATGCTCATTCCACATCAATGAGGAGAATGATGAGGAAGAAGAAGATTGAGCACTCACAACCTTCGGTTGAGGGAGTATTTTTTCTCTCTTATTTTCTTTCCTTTTTCTCTTCGTTTTTCTTCACATTGGGGACAATGTTTCGTTTAAGTTTGGGGGTAGCTGTTTTACCTTGGTATTTATATTTTATTTTATTTTATTTTGATGTTTTGTATATTTAGTCATTTAGGCTTGTTTATAATTTTCTTTGATGTTTAGGTGGGTCTTATAAAAAATAAAAAATAAAAAGTGTCACTTTGAGCATTAATTTTAGTTTGAATCGTAGGAGGCTGATGATATGAAACTGATTGACATTGGACATGGTTCTAAGAAGATGAAAACTGTTGCTTTTGTGTGTGTGCTTGATTCTTGTGTGGTTTTGCTATGCCCTGAATTCTTTGGCACTTTTGAGTACCCGAGCTATAATCACTTAGATTATTTGTTATTTAGATGAAGTTTATGTTGGTTGAGTAATTTCTTAATCTCAAAATGAACTCTAGAGCCTATTTGATATTTACTTGAGGCGAAATCCCAGACTAAACTTTGCCAAGGACATGATTTAGGCCATCTTTGGATCGTTTGAGCCTTTCGAGCTGACCCTTTTACATATGCATATCCCTAGTCACCCATTTGAGCTTAATTTTTACCTTTTCTTTGTTACCCACATCTTTAAGCCTACCTTTTTAATAATTTCTAACCTTTTAACCATTAATCTTAAGCATGTTGATCATTCTAGGAATTATCTTGAGCTATGTTAAAGTTTGGGAGGATGGGTGGAGTTAAGAAAAGCTTACAGTTGTTTGTTATTTTATTCAAAAAAAACCAAAAACCAAAAAAAAAACAAATATATATATATATATACATAATATACAAAATATATATATATATATAAATAAAAAAATAAAAAAAGATGACAAAGTAAGTTGAAATCAAGTTTAGGGGTGTTATTGGGAGTGTTAAGAAAGCTCTACAAAAAGATCCTAGAATGGTTACATGTTTAGGATGATTTGAGCCACATTATTACTCATGTCATACCGTTACCCTAGCCTAACACTGCAAGCTTAAAAAGTCCTAATGATCCTTGATAATGTGTTTGTCGACATTAGTGGAAAGTGAGTTGAAAAATAGGCTTATGGAGTTCGAAAATTTTCTTTATCCTGAGATCTTCTCAAAAGTCATTGGCTGACATAAACCAATCCGAAGGTAGATGAGTAAGTGTTAAAAGCTTTGCACACACACACTCAAGGAATTCCGGGATGGTTAGATCATCATTTGAATTGAAATTTTACATGATTGTGATGGTTTGGAGTTGCCTTTAAATCATATACTTTATGCAATATTTGAGGCCATTATGATGAAAAACTAAAATTTCATGCTCAATTCTTTGTTTGTGTCTTTCCATGTGTTTCTTTCTTTTCTTTTGCTCGAGGACTAGCAAAGTCTCAAGTTTGGGGGTATTTGATAAGTTAGTTTTATACTAATTAATTGGGTACTTTTAACTTATTATTTTGTTGGTTTTCAATTTGTTTCTAGGTTCTTTCACTTTGTTTTATTCTCTTTTGTAGGATTTAGGTAAAAAGGTGGGTTCGTCGTTTTTCGGCGCGTTTGGAGCTAAAATGGAGCATTTGGCATGTTTTGGTGTGAAGATTTTGTTTTAAAGAGTATTGGGCGCCTACGCATCGATTTTATGGGGCCTAGGCGCTTGAATTAAGTTTTTCAGTAGAAAAACCCGAGAGCTTAGCGCCTAGGCGTTGTTTCAGTAGAGCCTAGGCGCCAAAAGAGATTTCCGTCTACGTAACAGTTTAGGGCCTAGGCACAGAAAAAAGAGGGCTAGGTGCAAATCGTGGATCCCAGTTTAGAGCCTAGGCATAGAAAAAGAGGGCCTAGGCGCCAATGTGGGATTATACGGGATTTGTTTTGATTCTCCGAATTTGAAATTCAAATTTCAAATCTTTCGATCCATGGCTATAAATAGAATTTTTTTAGGGTTCCAAAAGGATATTTTTTCGGAGAAAAAGAGAGAAGTAAAGGAAAGGAAAACAATTGGTGAATTGGAGAAGAAGAGTAGCAATTCTGGAGATGGAGCACGGCAATTCCGATTCATAAATTAGTTCTTCCTTTTCTCATCATGTTTAGAACATTATTTAGGATTTTGTTTAGTTTCATTATGAACTAAATTTCTTTTTTTAGGGCTATGATGTAGCCGGATTATGATTGTTCAAATTCATTATGGTTTAATTTAATTTTGATGTTTATTCATATCTATGCTGAGTGTTTAATCTATTCTTAATGCTTGTGAAAGTGTGCGCGCCCTTTCCCATTGATTTGTGATCTAATTTGAGACTGAGAAGTGATAGTTGGATTAGACTTTGATTAAATACCATGAGATTGTCATAGGATAGAGATATCTATGAGGCTTGTGTGATACTATGAATTTTTTATTCTTAATAAATCATGATAGGTTTAGAGTTTGAGACCGAGAGGTGAAAACTGGCTTGTTGTGATAGTTTACTAATGCTTGAGAAAGATTAGTGATTACATTAGGGAAGTTTGTCATCAGCATAGGAATAAGCGTTGGGTAATTAAATTTGGTACTTTGAGCATGATTAATCTGGTGAAATCAGAAACCTAGATATCCTAATATATTGAATTTCTCATTGTTAAATTTGTGCGTTGTGTTAAATTTAATTTTCTTTTATTTTATTGCATCTCGTGAATTTATTGTTCAAATAAAATTGGGATTAAAGTAATTCGGTAATTAGTATTATATAGTTCTCATTGGGAACGATATCTTTTCATCACTTTATTACTTGAACCGGCTCGTGCACTTGCAAAAAAAATACCTATCAAGCGTCCTAACAACATTTTTTTTATTTTTATTTTTTTTAAGATAGTGGTACAGTGAAAAGTTAAAAGAATGTTTTTCTTTTTTCTATTATCATGATATCCTGAGATTCGATACTTAGTGGCTTCAATTAAAGGACACAGGGACAAAGCTAAAGAGGCCCAAGGGGGCTCCCAAACTAAACTTTTTCTTTTATCCTTTTTAGCCCACAAGTTTGTGTATAAATTCACATATAGCCCCTTTAAGCCTCCTGTCAACTTTTTCTTTTTTCTTTTTTCCCCCCCACCCTAAACACTTAGAGCATCATCAAATACACTGTTTTTATACTTTTGTACTAAATATAGTAATAGTAACAATTATATCAAAAATAATCGTATCGAGATATTTTCTTATCAAAAAATTAATATCTTAAATTGTATTTAAATCTTCATTATAATTAACTCCTCTCAAAATAATTTTTGACCTCGTCACTGAAAGGGTGTAATATCCAAAAATTTTCACGAACTCATGATTTTCTTGTATATAAGAAATCTAAAGTTTGTACTATGTGTTTATGTGCAATTGTATGGGAAATATACTGCGGAAACCGTCTTTACGGGCAAGATAGTATAATTAAGTTTTAAAACCACCATAGAAAAATCAAGCACCTAAAATAGGATATTAAAGACCAAAAGGCTTTAAATAAAAAAAAAAATTTATACAGTCCAACTTTACAAAGATAAATTTTGGACTGCAGTCAAGCAAAACAGTACTGAATTGTACTGTGTATAAGTGAACACAGTATTAGATTTATCTGTGCTAGCATAAAAGTGGATTGCATATTGAAGAAAAAGCCAAACAAGGCGTTAGGATGATGACATCACCTTATCACCAAATTATGACATCATTTATTGAATTAAAAAAAAATCAAAACTTGGCCTCCAAGACTACCCCTAATGGCCGGCCACATGGAGGGCTAATGTGCAAGTTTTTGTGCAAATCCTTGCTTCTTCAAGGACTATTTTGCAATTTCAAAGAGTTCTTCTTCACCTATAAATAAGTGAACACATAATTCAAAAAAATTAGAAAACCTAGCTAAGCTATGCCCAATTTTTCCCTCACCAAATCCGAACTTGAGAGGCCAAGAGAGAAGAGAGAAAAATCAAAACCCAAGGGGGGGAGAGCATAGGGGTTGGTCGGATTTCACCTAGAGCCAAGGAAAAAGTTTGAAAAAAAAATTGGAACCCATTCTAGGCCAAGTGGCCGGTTGTGGGAAAGCAAGAAAGGGGAAGAGAAAAGTGAAGAAGGAAAGTGTGGAGAATGGCCGGATTTGGTAGGATCAACCACCAAGCGAAGCCAAATTTTCGGTACCCATTTTGAGGGTGAAAACCGAGTGGGAGGAGAACAAGGAGGAAGGAAAAAGTGGACCAAACCCTAGCCCAAAATCTTGAGTTAATCAAGGTAATCCCTTAAGCCCTAAGCTCTTCAATTTAAATTTCAATTTGGAAATTTAAGTGTATTTCCAAGCAAGGGATGTAAGAGCATAAGCTCAATTTACTTATTACCCTAGAATAGTTTAGGTGTGGTGCTTGATTACGTATTAAGGGTGGTTTGGTTTAATGGCTTTGATTGGTTATGTTTATGCTTGTTTGATTGGTTATGTTTATGCTTGTTTGAATGGTTATGTTTATGCTTGTATGAATGTTAGGGTGCATGCTAGATGGATGATGAATTGTATGTCCCCTGTTTTATGTGCAAACCGGTTCTAGAATTGCATGCTAGGTTGTTAGTTTCGGTTATGGAATGGTGAGACAACCTAGAACCATGCAAACCTAGGCTAGGACAGTTCGGTTTTTAGTTTGCATGGGCGCGTTTGAGTAGCATGATTGTTCATATGGGACGTTAGAAAACGCTACATGTATGCTATCTAGGCTCCCGCGTGTTCGGTTGAGTTAGATTTGCGACAATAAGACGTAAAACGAATTTAAGAATGAAAACTGCCAGTTCGGGTACAAACTGGCCAGTTTTCTGGAAAGTGAAATTTGAGGCCTTTAGAGGCCGAATTGGGAAAAACGTAAAACATGAAAGTTGTAGAGAAGAGATTTTCCTAGAGGAAAGCGCAGACAGTTTTTGAAAATAAGGCTCCAAAGGCCTTCTTTTTTGTAAAAACCCGAGCCTGACCGTGCCCAGGATTTATACACGGCCAGGTGAGTTCAAACGGAAATATGAACATGTTAGAGTCCGAATTAAATTTTTCGTAAAACACGAAAGTTTGAGGATTTTTCAAGAGCTAAAACTTTCATGAAGACAACTTTTACAAATTCAAAATGGATTTTTAAACTGACACGGATTTCTAAAGACTGTGCCGGGAACAGGAAATTCCTGCACAGGATTTTCTAAAACAATGCAGAAAAACTATATTTTTGCACCAACACCCCTGTTTTGATTATGAAAACTGTTTCAAAGGCAGTTTTCAGCCTTTAATGATTTTTATAAAGTCACACTTTAAAAACCACGAATTTTCAAGTTAAACAAAAGATTGTTGTCAAATTTTCCAAATTTGGAAATTTGATTTTTAAAAACCAAAGTATAGAAACAAGAGGTTGACTGATGGTAACCGGGAAGGATACCCGAGTTACTAGGCTTGGTCCAAAGCCAAGTTTGACCATAAGATATTGACCACCTCAAGGGTTACCTCATGTAACCTAATGAGTTATCATGTATAATTGGGGGACATATAACTAAGATTGTGTATGAATGTTGGAAAAGTTACCAACATTTTTTAGGATCCTTATCCTATGTTCTTTTTAATAGCAGGAAGTAACCTGCAGTTGCGATCTGGGTTGAAGCAACAAAACCAGAAACCTAGCATATCAGGCAAGTATTAAACCTCACCTACAGTGTGAAAATAGTAAATACTATTTTCAAATATGCTATGTTAAGCTATGCTATTTACACTATATGTTTAAATATACATGCTATGTTGTGTTATGATATGCGATGATATGTTACGACATGTTACATGTTATGCCATATTATAAGAATGTCATGTTAACAAAAATGCCATGTTTTCTAAAATGTCATGGTTTCAAAAATGCCACGTTTACAAAAATGTCATGGTTTTAAAAATGCCATGTTTTCAAGAATGCCATGTTATAGCAAGTGTTAAGTTTGATATGACATAGTGACATCATGAGGCATGTTCACTAATGTTAAATCACATGGTAAGATAAATCAAGTAAGGTGTCGTACCAACCTCCCGTGATCGTGGAGGCTACATGATTCAGTTGTGACATATACCTTCCGTGATCGTGAAGGGTCAAGTTATAATTCCCAGAACTGTTAGGGCCTTGCAAACCCTAGCTTTATCTGGAGGCTGCGCGCTTTTGGTACGGACACTATGGGCCCACATGTTGAGACAAGATAATAAATTAAAGATTGAGTCTATAATGAAGCATAAGACATTCAATCAATCATAAACGGTTCATGCATAAGCTACATGATGATTGGCATATTTTAAGATGTTTAAATTATTTTGTGAGATTACGTTTTATACTTGCTGGGTGAAAGCTCACTCTTATATTCATACTGTATGTAAGAAGCCTGCAGTTTAAGTGGTAGGCTATGCGGACGATGCGGCGGGTGAAGGGCGGTGTGGGATACCACTACGCAAAATTTTCCGCAACCACTTTTGAGTCAAAATAGATATATTTCAAAAGTAAATTATGTTGTGCAGTATGTATGAAATTTAAAGACTTGAGATTATACTTTCAGTATGGTATGTATGGATAACAAGTTTTTCTCTACTAAATAACTTATGTGAATATGTTTTAAAAAAAAAAATTTGTCTCAAATTTTCAAGTAAAGAACTAGTATGTATGGTGTCGACCTGGCTTGGGAAGTCGGGGCGTCACAGTTTGGTATCAGAGCGGTATCCTGCCAGCCTACTTCACTTCGCCTCACATCGCTTCTGCAACGGCCCAAGTAAGTTATGTTATTTTCTTACGATTAAAATTAAGATTTTATGTGCGTAGTAAGTATCTTTCTTCAACGGCCATGCTGGAAAATGTTGGACACTGGGATGACGATGGGTGGTGCCTTAGCTTGGTGGTGGCAACTAGGTGACGTACGGAAATGATGGGAAAGTTTTATATTTTCCAAAAATATTATGGTTATGAACTCCTGTTGTAAAGGAGATACGAACAAGAACATGATGAATTCAGATATGTTCATGTTATGCTTTTATATGGAATAAAGATTATGGTCCTATATAAAAGGCATGATTTCAAGAAGCTGAGCTTATTTCCTTATTTTCCGTACAGAACCATGCCACCAAAGCGCAGAAGAGTACCGACCCAAAACGTTGATCTTGCGGCCCAGCTGAATGAGCTAAGGCAAATGATGTTAGCCCAACAGCAAGAGATAGGGGGGCTTAGAGCTCAGTTAGCTCAGCAGAATCAGGGACCTCCTGATGCTAGAGTACCACCAGCACCTGTGAATCAGCCTGCTGCACCGGAAATTCCTGATGTTGACCCGGTGATTCCAGAGAACCCCATAGCCCCTGAAATACCTGTTGCGTCCGTAGCTGTACCACCAGCACCTCTGGTTCGAACTCCAGAAGAACTTTATGACAGATTTCGGCGCATGAAGGCACCATAATTCGAGTGGTCTACAAACCCAATTGAGGCCGACAACTGGTTGATTGACCTCCAGGTCGCCCTAAATTTCCTTAGACTTAATGATCAGGAGAGAGTCCTCTGTGCATCCTTTATGCTACGGAAAGATGCTCGCCTCTGGTGGGAAACAGTCCAAATCCGGCGAGATGTTACTGAGATGACTTGGGAAGACTTTGTAGAGGAATTTAAGGAGAAATACTTCAACACTGAGGTCATGGAGGCTCAACAAGACGAGTTTGACAGGTTCCGCCAAGGAAATCTATTGGTAGCCGAAGCCGTCAAAAAGTTTGAGTAGCTAGCACGTCTCTGCCCTCACCTCATCAGTTCCGAAAGGGATAAAGTAAGAAGAATGATGAGGATGTTTCGCCCGGAATTAGCAGTGGTAATTAGCAGTGGCCCCCATCCACCATTCACTGTTGCTGAATGTGTCAGTAGGGCAATTCGAGCTGAATACTGGGTAGGACAGAACAAGGAGCAACGGGCTAAGTATTTCCAGGAGAAAAGAGAAGAAAAGGCCCAAGCTAAGCAGAATCAGGTCAAGCAAGGCCAGACCTCACAACAGAAGGGTCAAGGAGGACCTTCGGGCCAAAACAACAACAACAGGCAGTACGGCAACAACCAGCAGAAGAGGAAGTGGAATGCAGGAGGACAGGGGAATCAACAAAATTTTCCTCAAAAGAAGAATACCCCTGATAACAACAGTTATCCCACTTGTCAGAAATATGGGAGAAGGCACCCGGGAGATTGCCGTGCTGGAAACGGTCGCTGTTTTCTATGTGGTAAGGAAGGCCACTATGCTAGAAACTGCAATCTCAATCCCCAGAGTCTGCAAAACCAACAGAGAGGACAGGGATCTCAACTTCACGCTGCACAAATGAAGCTCGAGGGACCTGCAATCTCTCAAGGCAGGCTGGAAGCTCCGGAACCTCAAGGACGCATTTACGCCTATACAAAGGAAGATGTTCAAGCTGGACCTTCCACTGTGGTGACAGGTCAGCTTCCTTTTGCTCAACAAGATGCCTACGTGTTAATTGATTCTGGAGCTACGCATTCATTCACATCACCTAGGTTCGCTAAGAAACTAGGTAGAGCAAGTGATAGAATCGGAAGAACATTTAGGACTGCATTACCCTCCGGGGAGATTCTGCTGTCTGATTATTGGATACGTCATGTTCCAATAATTATATGTGGTAGGGAAATGTATGTCAACCTGATCATCATTGACCTATACGACTACGATGTCATCCTGGGTATGGATTTCTTGGGGAAGTATAACGCAGTGATCGACTGTCCACGACGTACTGTCACGTTCAAGCCAAGTGGAGGCGAGGAGTTTATTTTTAGAGGATCGACTCCAAAACAGCCGAAAATGTTCATTTCTGCGCTGAAAGCTAGAAAATTGTTGGCAGAAGGATGTATGGGATTTCTAGCCAACATGGTGGACAAGACGCAAGAGACCGAGAGCAGGCCGGAAGAAGTACCGATAGTACGGGAATTTATAGAGGTTTTTCCTGAACAGTTGCCAGGACTGCCACCAGAACGAGAGATCTCATTCGAGATTGAGTTACTTCCTGGATCGGCACCAGTATCCAAGGCACCTTATAGGATGGCGCCTGCCGAACTTAAAGAACTGCAGATTCAGTTACAAGAGCTTCTGGATCGAGGATTCATTCGTCAAAGCTACTCGCCATGGGGAGCTCCAGTTTTGTTCGTTAAGAAGAAGGACGGCACTCTTAGGATGTGCATTGACTATCGGGAATTGAACAAGATAACCATCAAGAATAAGTATCCCTTGCCTCGGATCGATGATCTGTTTGATCAGCTGAGAGGAGCTTCAATTTTCTCGAAGATTGACTTACGATCCGGATATCACCAGCTTCGAATTAGGGAAGGAGACGTTCCTAAGACAGCCTTTCGTACGCGATATGGACACTACGAGTTCCTTGTTATGCCATTCGGACTGACAAATGCTCCAGCAGCCTTTATGGACCTGATGAATCGAGTATTCAAGGATTACTTGGATAAGTTTGTAATCGTCTTTATAGATGATATCTTGATTTATTCAAGATCAAAGGAGGAGCATGAAGAGCATTTAAGGATTGCTTTACGGATTTTAAAGCAAAATCAGCTCTACGCTAAATTCACAAAGTGTGAATTTTGGTTGGAAAAGGTCCATTTCTTAGGACATGTGGTCTCCAAGGACGGCATATCTGTAGATCCGGCTAAGATTGAAGCAGTAAGTGAATGGCCAGCTCCGAAAAACGTCACCGAAGTACGTAGTTTCCTCGGCTTGGCGGGCTACTACCGACGTTTCGTCGAAGGATTTGCTAAGATTACAACGCCGCTCACCGCACTTACACGGAAAGGGAAGAAGTATGAATGGACTGCAAAGTGTGAAGAGCACTTCCAAGAGCTGAAAAATAGGCTGACTCGCGCTCCGATTCTTACAATTCCGAATGTGGAGGAAGGAAACTTCGTGATATACAGTGATGCTTCCAAGATAGGATTGGGAGCCGTTCTCATGCAAAATGGAAAGGTGATCGCTTATGCTTCCCGCCAGCTTAAGGATCATGAGAAGAACTATCCGACGCATGATTTGGAACTTGCGGCGGTAGTATTTGCGCTCAAAATCTGGAGACACTACCTTTACGGTATTAAGTGTGAAGTTTACACGGATCATCAGAGTTTGAAGTATATCTTCACACAAAAGGAGCTTAACATGAGGCAAAGAAGATGGCTCGAACTGGTGAAGGATTATGACATAGACATCCGTTACCATCCAGGGAAGGCTAACAAAGTAGCCGATGCCCTTAGTCGGAAGTCGTCTTCCTCGTTAATGTCCATACAGTCGTTGAACGAACCTCTTCAGAAGGAGCTAGTGAAAGCTGGAATAGAGCTCATCACAGGAAGTTTAGCTGCCCTAACCTTCCAACCTACCATTTTGGATAGCATGAAGGAGCGACAAGAAGGAGATGCCTCGCTGCTCAGAACAAGGAACGAGGTCTTGGAAGGAGAGGAGTCGGACTTCAATATATCAGATGAGGGCATACTCTATCGGAAAAATAGATTATGCATCCCTAATGAAGACAAGTTGAAGGAGCAAATCATGAAGGAGGCCCATGAGACTCCATATTCCGTCCACCCAGGAGCTACAAAGATGTACCAGGACCTGAAGGAAAGTTTTTGGTGGCCCAGAATGAAGAATGACGTTGCTACATTCGTCAGTAAATGCCTTACATGTCAAAGGGTAAAGGCAGAACACCAACGTCCAGGGGGAGAATTGCAGAAAATTTCCATCCCAGAATGGAAATGGGACCAAGTGACTATGGATTTTGTAGTTGGTCTACCCCGAACTTCCAGTGGCAATGATGCTATTTGGGTGATTGTGGATCGTTTGACGAAATCTGCACACTTTATCGCCATCAAGCTTAGCTTTTCAGTAGAGCAGCTGGCAGAACTATACGTTGCACAGATTGTTCGCTACCATGGGATTCCAAAGGCAATCATCTCCGATCGTGATAGTCGTTTCACTTCTAAGTTTTGGAGAAGTGTACATCAAGCCATGGGTACAAAACTTACTTTTAGTACGGCTTTTCATCCTCAAACGGACGGACAATCCGAGAGGACCATTCAGACCTTGGAAGACATGTTGTGAGCATGTGTGATGGATTTCAAAGGAACTTGGGATAAGAAGCTTCCTTTGATTGAGTTCTTGTATAACAACAGTTTCCAAGCTTCAATTGGAATGGCTCCTTATGAAGCCCTGTACGGGAGAAGATGTAGATCTCCAGTCCATTGGTACGAAACAAGAGAAAAGGAACTTGTATCCACAGATTTTATTCGAAAAACCACTGAGGCTGTGAAATTTATACGCCGACGGATGGAAACTGCATTTAGTCGACAAAAGAGCTATGCCGACAAACGCAGAAGGCCTCTAGAATTCCAAGTAGGAGACTTGGTTTTTCTCAAAGTTGCTCCATTCAAGGGAGTTATGAGATTCGGAAAGAAGGGGAAATTAAGTCCACGGTACATAGGGCCATTCGAAATACTGGAAAGAATTGGTAACGTGGCCTATAGGTTGGCTTTGCCTCAGGAATTAGCATATGTACACAATGTATTTCATGTGTCAATGCTAAAGAAGTACATCTCGGACCCATCCCATGTATTGGACCACGAACCAATTGAGGTTCACAAGGATATGACGTATGAGGAGAAACCGGTGCGAATCTTAGCACGAGAAGAAAAGGTGCTAAGGAACAAGGTTATACCTTTAGTTAAGATCCTATGACGAAATCATGAGATTGAGGAGGCAACGTGGGAACGCGAGGACGAGATGAAGAAAAGCTACCCCGAATTGTTCTGATTTTCGAGAACGAAAATTCTTTAAGGAGGGTAGATTGTAATATCCAAAAATTTTCACGAACTCATGATTTTCTTGTATATAAGAAATCTAAAGTTTGTACTATGTGTTTATGTACAATTGTATGGGAAATATACTGCGGAAACCGTCTTTACGGGCAAGATAGTATAATTAAGTTTTAAAACCACCATAGAAAAATCAAGCACCTAAAATAGGATATTAAAGACCAAATGGCTTTAAATAAAAGTCTAACTTTACACAGATAAATTTTGGACTGCAGTCAAGCAAAACAGTACTGAATTGTACTGTGTATGTAATAACCAACTTGTTTGTAAACTTATGATTTCTTTTGTTAAGAATCAAAGTCTGTTTATGTTATATGTATGATATGTTTCTATGAAAAGTTGTTGAATCTTTAGTTAAAAGATTCAAATAAGTTAGTTATGCAAGTTTAAGACCTTTTTGTTAAAAGAAAAAGGTGTAAGTTTATGCTTTATGATTTTATGTTATTTTACGAAAGGACTGCATTTGGGAGATAAGCCAAACCAGACCTTTAAGGATGACACCTCTGATGACAAGTGTCATTACTATGATTGGTCACCTCACAGGGACCAAAATGCAAATATTTTATGTTTAGGGGTCAATTTGCAAATTAAGAAAAGTTTTATGATTTTGAAGCTAAAAAGTCTTTTAAGGAAGGATTTAGTAAAAACTTGATGTTTAAAGGCTTAACAAAAAAATTGGCCAAGTCATAGGGACTAAAGTGCAAATATTTTGCCTTTAGGGGCCATTGTGCAATTTTGAAAAAGATTGTAAACTTATCAGCAATTATGTAAATTTTTGAACCAGGGACTCCTTAAGTAAAGTTTCTTAGTTCAATTAAGTCAATGACCCATTTTTAGTTTAGTTGGTTTGGTTGGAAATCAAGGATGTCAAGTTAAGATTGTTTTTGAAAACTCTAGCTAAAACCAATCCCATTATGCCATGTGTCACCATGGGAACCGGCCACGTCATGGCTTGATGAGCAAGTAACCTTGTTATTGAAAAAGGTTATGCAAATTAGAAGATTTTAAGTGTTAATAGAAGTTTACAAATCAAACCCTAAGTTTAGTGTTTTAACACTTTAGTATGATTGGTTGATTTTATGTTAAGACACATTTAGCAATGTTGTCTCACTTGGTTACACCAAAACCGGCCACATAAGGGAGAAACCCTAAGTTCTAGCTTGGCAAAGTCACACCCTAGCCTTGCACCCTTGGCAAGCCAAGGCTTGCACACCTAGGCACCAAAGGCCGGCCACCCAAGGAAGTAACACACCATGGTGTAGTCTTGGTGAGCAAGCAAACCAAGGCTTGCACACTAAGCCACCACCCAAGGGCCGGCCACCTCAAGAGTGTGACACCACAAAAACCTAGCCTTGGTGAGTAAGAGTGCTTAGCCCTACACACTTGGCAAGCCAATGTCTTGCTAGGTTGACACCATGACCGGCCATCACCTTGGTTAGACACCTCATGGTCTAGCTTTGGTGAATAAGCAAGCCTAGTTTTACCTATTTGGCAAGCCAAGCCTTGCACACCACACCATGACCGGCCACCCAAGGGAAAGACACCTCCTTGGCCTAGCTTTGATGAGCCAACACCCTAGGTTACCTAGCCTAGCCTCCTTGGCAAACCAAGCTTTGCACACCTCACCCTAGAACCGGCCACACCAAGGAAGTGCCACCTCAAATGTAGCCTTGATGAGTAAGCAACCCTAGCTTGGCTTGCTTGGCAAATTGGGTGAAGCATGGCCGGCCAACACATAGGGACCAAGGAGAAAAATAGTTTAGCTTCAAGGACTATGGCCTAAATTACCAAAGATTGGTTTCTTGAACTCCTTTAGAATTTGACACCTAAGGCACTTAGGCAAGCTTAGTAAGCTTACTAGCTTTGCTTGATGGCAAGCAAAGGCTTGCATGATGTCCACCTAAGGCCGGCCACACCAAGGAGGGGACACCTCATGGTCCCTAGGCCACATGAGTAAGCAGCCCTAGCTTGGATTAGTGGCATGAGAAGCCAAGGATGACCGGCCACCCTTCAAGGAAACAAACTCAAATTGGCTTCCTCCAAGGACTAAGAAGCCAATTGTGATACTTCTAGGGATTGATAAGCAAATTCAAAACTTATGCTTCATCTATAAATAGGTGAAGGTGCTGTTGTATCATTTGGTTAGCCAACACACACACACAACCTTGAGCAGCACAAACTCCCCCAACCCTGCCATAGAAACCGAGCAAAGAAAAGAAAGAAAAGAAAGAAAAGAAAACTAGAAAAGCTTTTCGGTTTAGTGTAAGAGAATTTTCAATTACCTTAGATTAAGAATTCCATCCGTGAAACTTGAGGTAAATATTGTTATCCTCTAGTTCTCCATTTATAAATTAAGAGAATGATTAGTATGATCAAGCAAGAGTTTAATTTTGTAAGATACATGCACTAGGGTTTTTGTATGCTTGATTAAGTCTCTACCCGAGCAGTTTTTCTGAAACAATATTTAGAGGCCTTTAGAGACCGAATCTTTAAAACGTTAAAACTGCAAAGTTGTAGAGGAAGGAAAATCCTAGGGGCCAACGTGGCCAGTTTTTGAAAATAAGGCTTTTAAGACCTTTATTTCTATAAAAACCCGAGACCAAATTATAAGCAGTAAGTTTGGTCGAAAAATTTTATAAGGCACAAATAAGCATGTTAAAGGCAGATTTGAAGTTTGAGGTTAAAACAAAAGTTGTAGGAGACTTCAAGATCTACAACTTTAATGAAGAAAACTTTTCCAGATTCGAAACAGATTTGTGGGAAAAGAACTAAACTTTATGAATTGGTTTTGGAACCCGATTTTCAAAATGATTAGAGTTTTTAACTAAATTTCAAAAAGGAGTTGAAATTTAGGAATGGTTGTTAGCAATTAGAATCATTGTGTTATTATGATAGGATGATACTCATCCTATGATTTTTCTTGAAAACAGGGAAACGACCTGTTTGAGTGAAGGATTGTGATTCAAGGCGCAGTAACGGTAAGTACGACTCCGCCTACAGCATAAACAAAAATTGTTTGTTGAATGCTTTCAAGTTTATAATGATATAAGCATGATAAAATGTTATGGCTTGTATGATATCAAGTTTATAATGTTATGTGTATAAGAAATATTTATGATATGTATGTATGTACATTTTTTTAAGATATGATAATATTAAAGTACGAATGGCATGTATGTATGCAAGAAATGATGAATGTATGGCATGTATGTTTTCAAGTTCATGAATGTATGTTTATAGTATGTATGTTGATATGATGAGAAATGTGATCTTATGACATCACGAAGTATGCTCATTAAAGAATAACGAGTTGGTAAAATATGAAACCCCAGCTTCAGTTAAGAAACTGGTTATGAATATGAAACAATATTTCAAGTATGAAATAAGACAAGAACAAGACTTTTAATATAAGCAGGAAGCTATATGTCGTATCGACCCGCGTCAGGTCGGGTTTGGTTCATGGTTTGAGTTGGACAGGGCTGGCTGCCCCAACCACTCCATGGCAGCGCGCCACGGTACGTACATTCATGTTAAGTTATGTAAGGGCCCAAAATCTATGCTAACTTATGAAAACAGAAATTGACCATAAATGGTTCATGCATTATGTTATCATGATATGTTTTGTGGATAAATAGTTGTGCTTGCTGAGCGAAAGCTCATGTTTTAAGTTTATGCTGTAGGTAAGCAACCATGCAGTATTTCTTGATACAAGGCAGTGGAGCATGGCAAGGCAAAGCTGTGAAACTGTGGGACGGAATCACTACGTTTCTTTTTGTTAAATTATGTTACGCTAAATATGATGTATTTAAGTACAAAAACACATTTCCGCTATAAGTAATTATGTATAAGTATATGGATATAAATGTTTATTATGGACTTTCCAAGTTAAACAATACTTATCAGTTGTATAAAAAAAAAAAAAAAAATTTTATGTCTAAATTTTCATCTATTATTATGTAAGAATGTATGGTAACGGCCGGCGCTAGGCGGGTCGTCACAAGAGTTGGTATCAGAGCTTAAGTTCCTACCTTCCGGTTTCACAGTTTGCTTGCCTGCGCCACAGTCATTGTAAGTTAAACAAATATTTCGTATTTATATTATGAATTTGTATAATCTAGATTTGAGGAAAATGGACGACGATCGAAGTGCAGCCTACGCATTTTTCACGATGTCTCCTCTAGTATTTGATGGAACTAGACGAACTATGACACTCGCAGCATGACTTCATGATATGGAGGCTATATTCCGAATAGGTCATATTCCACCCCATCTACAGGTATCGTTAGCAAGTCGTTGTCTAGCAGTAGATGCTAGATTGTGGTGGAGGATAACAGGAGAACAAGAAGTTCAGGGAGGATCATGGGAAAACTTTCGCCATGTTATCACTGCTCGTTTTGGACCTCCACTGGAGGAAGACGCCGACGGACATTATCGGGATCCAGAAATTTATCGTGACATGAATCTTGTCCGATATCTTAACTATGTGTATGATTGGCATGCTTATCCGGGAGAGTCGATGGGCCATTATTGTCGAAGATTTCAGGAGGCTATGTTGCCTCATATTCCAGAAATGGGCGACCCAGAGTTTCGGGCATTGCAACTACTCCGAGAAGGACTGCCACCTAATGTCAGGGATCACATTCAGCCACCGGCAATAGGAATGACTCTGGAACACATGATTAACGACATCATGGAAGCGGAGTTGATAGCCCACATGGTTCAAGCAGATGCCTTAGTGGAGAACAATATCCAAGTCCCAGTTAACAACAATGACGTGGAGGAGCCACCCTTCCAATGGGGACCAGCATTGCCAGAGGACCCTATTCCGGCAATACCACTTCAGGAGATTCCTCCACAAGAGGATATTGATGGCATGAATCCCCAAGAGGATCCTCACGAAATCATCCTGGATAACGGAGATGAAGAAGAAGAAGATGTTCATATGGAGGATGATCCGGAAGAAGTTTTATTCGATGAGGAAGACTGGGACGTATTCTCTGAGATATCATCGGAATAGATAGTTTAAGAATAAAATAGTATGTATGTAAGATAGATAGTGATAATCACTTCTATCTTGTACTTGATCATGTATTTATGTATATAGCAAGTAAAGAATATGTACATGATGATATGGTTGAATATGAATGTATGAATTATGAATTATGAATGATGATGGAATGCAAGATTATGAACAACATATGATATGTCATGGAATGATGAGATCATGATGAATCTCAAATGTTATGTTTTATGTCATGATGTTATGGTATGATACGATGATATGATATGATAAGTAAGTAGTATTCATAATAAGATTTTATGATTAGATATGAATGAACGAAAAGATATTTGTAGTATAACAATATCTTTATCGTAATTAGATAAGAAATAGAAGATGTCGCGTCCACGTACCCGAGCGAATCCCATTCCGCAAGAACCTGATCTTGCAAATATAGTAGCTACCTTGCAACGACAATTGCGGGAACAACAACAAGAAACGAACCAGCTTCGGGAACAAGTAGCCCAGCTGAATCAAGTGCCTCGAGTAAACGAAGTCCCACTGCAAAATAACCCTGTACCTCCAGCAGCACCTCAAGCACCAGAGGTTCATCAAGAAGTTCCGATAGCACCCGAAGGTCTGCAAAGGAATCCACCTATAGTTAGGGAAGATCTGTTGTATGAACGATTTAGGCGAATGAAAGCACCTGAATTTGAAGGAACCACAGATCCATTAGTAGCAGATAATTGGCTGATCGATATCCAAGTAATTTTGGATTTTATGGGACTTACGGAACAGGAGAAAGTTCTTTGTGCCTCTTTTGCACTTAAGAAAGATGCACGTCATTGGTGGAGAACGGTTCAGATGCGCAGAACCGTGGCGTTCATGCAATGGCAAGATTTTGTAGACGAATTCAGAATTATGTACTACAACCAGGAGATTCTTGCAGCTAAACAGGATGAGTTTACCAGCTTTAGGCAAGGATCCTTGTCTGTGATGGAAGCAGTCAAGAAATTTGAACAGCTTGCTCGTTTATGTCCGGAACTGGTACCGAACGAGAGAGAGAAAGTAAGGAGGATGATGAAAATGTTTCGGACAGACATCGCCAAGCAAGTTAGTGCTGGAAGTAGCCCTCCAACTCTTGTAGCTGATTGTATAGGTCGAGCTATGAGAGCAGAATACTGGATTAATCAGGATAAGGAAGCACGGGTTCAGATATTCAAAGCTAAGAAGGAAGAAAAAGCTGTAGAGAAACAGATACAGTCTAGGCAGAACCAGCAACCGAACTTAAAAGGCCAGACTAGTAATTCCAACCAAAGTTCCAAGCAGTTTGGAAGGAATAAAAGAAGAGAGAATGCTACGGGCCAGGGCCAACAGAAGAATTACCCCCAGAAGAGGAACAACCGTGGGAATGAGGGTAATAATAACAGCTATCCTGTGTGTACTCAATGTGGAAAGAAACATCCAGGCGTATGTAGGTTGGGAACAAACGCTTGCTACCTTTGTGGCAAGGAAGGTCATTATGCGAAGAATTGTACCTCCCATAGTCAGAACCAGAACCCTCAGTACCAGAATAGGAATCCAAACCGACAGCTTCACGCGGTACAAGCAAAGGTCGAAAGTCCTTCGATGGTACAAGGAAGACTTGAAGCTCCTGAACCACAAGCCAGGATTTATGCTTACACAAAGGGAGACGCTGAGGCTGGAACATCTAATGTAGTAACATGTCAGATCTCTATAGCTGCTTATGATGCATTTGCCCTAATTGATTCTGGTGCCACCCATTCGTTTATATCAATGGAGTATGCCCGGAAGTTAGATAGAAATGTAGAAAGTATAGGGCAACCTTTTAGAACCTCTCTTCCATCGGGAGATATTTTGTTATCTGATTCCTGGATGCGAAATATTCCGATAGTTATGTGTGGTAGAGAATTATATGTAGACCTGATTGCAATTAAGCTTCAGGATTTTGATGTAATCCTGGGAATGGATTTCTTAGATAAGTACAACGCTAAGATTGACTGTCGAAAGCGTTGTGTTACGTTTAGTCTTTTCGGCGAAGAGGAATTCAACTTTCACGGCCAGTCTAAGAGCTCATCAACCCGGCTTGTTTCTGCAATGAAAGCTTGGAAAATGTTAGCTAATGGATGTCAAGGGTACTTAGCTAACATGGTGGACAAAGAACAAGAAAAAGAGCTACAGCCCGAAGATGTTCCTATTATTAGGGAATATGTAGACGTCTTTCCAAAAGATTTAACTAGACTTCCGCCCGAGCGTGAAATCTCTTTCGAAATAGAATTGTTGCCAGGAACAGCTCCAATATCGAAAGCACCTTATCGCATGGCCCCGGCTGAGCTTAGGGAACTTCAAGTACAGTTGCAAGAACTGTTGGACAAGGGATTTATTCGTCAAAGCCATTCCCCGTGGGGAGCACCTGTGTTGTTTGTCAAGAAGAAGGATGGAACGTTACGAATGTGTATCGACTATCGCGAGTTGAATAAGATCACGATTAAGAACAAGTACCCTCTCCCGAGAATCGACGATCTCTTTGATCAACTTAGAGGAGCTTTGGTATTCTCGAAGATTGACTTGCGTTCAGGCTACCATCAACTCAAAATCAAGGAAGGAGATATTCCCAAGACGGCGTTTCGTACACGTTATGGACATTATGAGTATTTAGTCATGCCTTTTGGATTAACTAATGCTCCAGCTGCTTTTATGGACCTTATGAATCGGGTGTTTAAAGATTATTTAGATAAGTTTGTTATCATCTTCATTGATGATATTTTGATCTACTCAAAATCTGCAAAGGAACATGAGCAGCACCTCAAGTTGGTTTTGGAAACCTTAAGACGGAATCAGCTTTATGCCAAATTCACTAAATGTGAATTTTGGTTGGAGAAAGTACATTTCTTAGGCCACGTGGTTTCAAAGGAAGGAATTTCTGTTGATCCTGCTAAGATAGAAGCAGTTAGTGCATGGTCAGCACCCAGAAACGTTACGGAGATACGAAGCTTTCTTGGCTTGGCCGGATACTACCGACGGTTCGTTGAAGGATTCTCCAAGACAGCAGCGCCACTAACAGCTCTTACTAAAAAGGGGAGAAAGTTTGAGTGGACACAGAAGTGTGAAGAAAACTTCCAAGAGCTCAAGAGGAAACTTACAATTGCACCAGTGTTGATCATTCCGGACGTTAATGCAGGAAATTTCGCCATTTATAGTGATGCGTCGAAAACTGGACTAGGAGCCGTCCTTATGCAAGGAAGAAATGTGGTTGCTTATGCTTCACGTCAACTGAAGGACCATGAACGGAACTACCCGACTCACGATTTGGAGCTTGCTGCGGTGGTTTTCGCTTTGAAGATTTGGAGACATTACCTATATGGTAATAGATGTGAGATTTTTACCGATCATCAAAGTCTCAAATACATTTTTACTCAAAAGGAGCTTAATATGCGGCAACGAAGATGGCTCGAACTCGTAAAGGATTATGATTGTGAAATTCTTTATCATCCTGGAAAGGCAAACAAGGTTGCAGATGCGCTGAGCAGGAAGTCATCCGGTATGCTCATGTCTCTTGAAATGATGTCCGAACCCCTCAAAAAGGAAATTTCTGATTTCCGATTAGAAATGCTAACCGGAAAATTGTCTGCTTTGACTCTTCAGTCTAATCTCCTAGAAACCATTAAGGACTATCAAAGGAAAGATTCCTTTTTGTTGAAAATTCAGCTACTTGGTGAAGAAGATAAGGAATTTAAGACGTCTGCGAATGGGCTAATTCTTTTCAAAGGAAGGATTTGTGTTCCTAACTTTGAGTTTCTAAGGAAACAAATCATGTCAGAAGCGCATGAAACGCCATACTCAGTTCACCCTGGAGCTACTAAGATGTATAAGGACCTTAAGGAGAACTTTTGGTGGCCGAACATGAAGAGAGAAATTGCTGAATTTGTATCAAAGTGTTTAACTTGTCAGAAAGTTAAAGCTGAACACCGACAACCTGGCGGAGATCTTCAAAAGATAGAACTCCCAGAATGGAAATGGGAACAAATCACCATGGATTTCGTAGTTGGACTACCCAGGACCGCTAGTGGAAATGATATGATTTGGGTAATTGTGGATAGATTAACCAAATCAGCCCATTTCATTGCTAGTAAAGCCACCTTTTCGGTTGAGAAATTAGCTGGAATTTATGTATCTCAGATTGTTAAGTTGCATGGAGTTCCAAAATCCATTATTTCAGATCGAGATGGGCGATTTACTTCGCGATTTTGGAAAAGTGTTCACACAGCTATGGGGTCAAGGCTGAAATTCAGTACTGCTTTCCACCCTCAGACAGATGGACAATCGGAGCGCACGATCCAGACCTTAGAAGATATGTTAAGATCTTGTGTTTTGGATTTCAAGGGAAATTGGGATCAAAAGTTACCCTTGATCGAATTTTCGTATAATAATAGTTATCATGCTTCTATTGGTATGGCTCCGTTTGAAGCGCTATATGGAAGGAAATGTCGATCTCCCATCCATTGGCAGGAAGTCGGACAGAAGCAACTTCAAACTACGGACTTTATCAGAAAAACCTCAGAAGACGTCAAGATGATCAAGCAACGGCTCGATGTAGCTTTCAGTCGACAGAAGAGTTATGCTGATAAACGTCGAAGACCTTTAGAATTCCAAGTTGGAGATTCTGTTTTTCTCAAGATTGCTCCAGTAAAGGGGATTATGAGGTTTGGTAAGAAGGGAAAGCTCAGTCCAAGATACACAGGTCCGTTTGAAATCCTCAAAAGAATTGGAAAAGTTGCCTACAAGCTTGCTTTACCGCCAGCTTTAGCTTCTATACACAATGTTTTTCACGTTTCAATGTTGAAGAAATACGTACCTGATCCTTCTCATGTGCTAAGTCAAGAACCGGTCGAAGTACAAACAGATTTGACGTACGAGGAAAGGCCAATACGAATTCTAGATCGGGAAGAAAAGGTTTTAAGGAACAAAACCATTCAGATGGTTAAGGTGTTATGGCAGAATCATAATATTCAAGAAGCAACGTGGGAAGTAGAAGAAGAAATGAGGAAGAACTATCCCTACTTGTACTGATTTTCGGGGACGAAAATTTCTTTAAGGAGGGTAGATTGTAATAACCAACTTGTTTGTAAACTTATGATTTCTTTTGTTAAGAATCAAAGTCTGTTTATGTTATATGTATGATATGTTTCTATGAAAAGTTGTTGAATCTTTAGTTAAAAGATTCAAATAAGTTAGTTATGCAAGTTTAAGACCTTTTTGTTAAAAGAAAAAGGTGTAAGTTTATGCTTTATGATTTTATGTTATTTTACGAAAGGACTGCATTTGGGAGATAAGCCAAACCAGACCTTTAAGGATGACACCTCTGATGACAAGTGTCATTACTATGATTGGTCACCTCACAGGGACCAAAATGCAAATATTTTATGTTTAGGGGTCAATTTGCAAATTAAGAAAAGTTTTATGATTTTGAAGCTAAAAAGTCTTTTAAGGAAGGATTTAGTAAAAACTTGATGTTTAAAGGCTTAACAAAAAAATTGGCCAAGTCATAGGGACTAAAGTGCAAATATTTTGCCTTTAGGGGCCATTGTGCAATTTTGAAAAAGATTGTAAACTTATCAGCAATTATATAAATTTTTGAACCAGGGACTCCTTAAGTAAAGTTTCTTAGTTCAATTAAGTCAATGACCCATTTTTAGTTTAGTTGGTTTGGTTGGAAATCAAGGATGTCAAGTTAAGATTGTTTTTGAAAACTCTAGCTAAAACCAATCCCATTATGCCATGTGTCACCATGGGAACCGGCCACGTCATGGCTTGATGAGCAAGTAACCTTGTTATTGAAAAAGGTTATGCAAATTAGAAGATTTTAAGTGTTAATAGAAGTTTACAAATCAAACCCTAAGTTTAGTGTTTTAACACTTTAGTATGATTGGTTGATTTTATGTTAAGACACATTTAGCAATGTTGTCTCACTTGGTTACACCAAAACCGGCCACATAGGGGAGAAACCCTAAGTTCTAGCTTGGCAAAGTCACACCCTAGCCTTGCACCCTTGGCAAGCCAAGGCTTGCACACCTAGGCACCAAAGGCCGGCCACCCAAGGAAGTAACACACCATGGTGTAGTCTTGGTGAGCAAGCAAACCAAGGCTTGCACACTAAGCCACCACCCAAGGGCCGGCCACCTCAAGAGTGTGACACCACAAAAACCTAGCCTTGGTGAGTAAGAGTGCTTAGCCCTACACACTTGGCAAGCCAATGTCTTGCTAGGTTGACACCATGACCGGCCATCACCTTGGTTAGACACCTCATGGTCTAGCTTTGGTGAATAAGCAAGCCTAGTTTTACCTATTTGGCAAGCCAAGCCTTGCACACCACACCATGACCGGCCACCCAAGGGAAAGACACCTCCTTGGCCTAGCTTTGATGAGCCAACACCCTAGGTTACCTAGCCTAGCCTCCTTGGCAAACCAAGCTTTGCACACCTCACCCTAGAACCGGCCACACCAAGGAAGTGCCACCTCAAATGTAGCCTTGATGAGTAAGCAACCCTAGCTTGGCTTGCTTGGCAAATTGGGTGAAGCATGGCCGGCCAACACATAGGGACCAAGGAGAAAAATAGTTTAGCTTCAAGGACTATGGCCTAAATTACCAAAGATTGGTTTCTTGAACTCCTTTAGAATTTGACACCTAAGGCACTTAGGCAAGCTTAGTAAGCTTACTAGCTTTGCTTGATGGCAAGCAAAGGCTTGCATGATGTCCACCTAAGGCCGGCCACACCAAGGAGGGGACACCTCATGGTCCCTAGGCCACATGAGTAAGCAGCCCTAGCTTGGATTAGTGGCATGAGAAGCCAAGGATGACCGGCCACCCTTCAAGGAAACAAACTCAAATTGGCTTCCTCCAAGAACTAAGAAGCCAATTGTGATACTTCTAGGGATTGATAAGCAAATTCAAAACTTATGCTTCATCTATAAATAGGTGAAGGTGCTGTTGTATCATTTGGTTAGCCAACACACACACACAACCTTGAGCAGCACAAACTCCCCCAACCCTGCCATAGAAACCGAGCAAAGAAAAGAAAGAAAAGAAAGAAAAGAAAACTAGAAAAGCTTTTCGGTTTAGTGTAAGAGAATTTTCAATTACCTTAGATTAAGAATTCCATCCGTGAAACTTGAGGTAAATATTGTTATCCTCTAGTTCTCCATTTATAAATTAAGAGAATGATTAGTATGATCAAGCAAGAGTTTAATTTTGTAAGATACATGCACTAGGGTTTTTGTATGCTTGATTAAGTCTCTACCCGAGCAGTTTTTCTGAAACAATATTTAGAGGCCTTTAGAGACCGAATCTTTAAAACGTTAAAACTGCAAAGTTGTAGAGGAAGGAAAATCCTAGGGGCCAGCGCGGCCAGTTTTTGAAAATAAGGCTTTTAAGACCTTTATTTCTATAAAAACCCGAGACCAAATTATAAGCAGTAAGTTTGGTCGAAAAATTTTATAAGGCACAAATAAGCATGTTAAAGGCAGATTTGAAGTTTGAGGTTAAAACAAAAGTTGTAGGAGACTTCAAGATCTACAACTTTAATGAAGAAAACTTTTCCAGATTCGAAACAGATTTGTGGGAAAAGAACTAAACTTTATGAATTGGTTTTGGAACCCGATTTTCAAAATGATTAGAGTTTTTAACTAAATTTCAAAAAGGAGTTGAAATTTAGGAATGGTTGTTAGCAATTAGAATCATTGTGTTATTATGATAGGATGATACTCATCCTATGATTTTTCTTGAAAACAGGGAAACGACCTGTTTGAGTGAAGGATTGTGATTCAAGGCGCAGTAACGGTAAGTACGACTCCGCCTACAGCATAAACAAAAATTGTTTGTTGAATGCTTTCAAGTTTATAATGATATAAGCATGATAAAATGTTATGGCTTGTATGATATCAAGTTTATAATGTTATGTGTATAAGAAATATTTATGATATGTATGTATGTACATTTTTTTAAGATATGATAATATTAAAGTACGAATGGCATGTATGTATGCAAGAAATGATGAATGTATGGCATGTATGTTTTCAAGTTCATGAATGTATGTTTATAGTATGTATGTTGATATGATGAGAAATGTGATATTATGACATCACGAAGTATGCTCATTAAAGAATAACGAGTTGGTAAAATATGAAACCCCAGCTTCAGTTAAGAAACTGGTTATGAATATGAAACAATATTTCAAGTATGAAATAAGACAAGAACAAGACTTTTAATATAAGCAGGAAGCTATATGTCGTATCGACCCGTGTCAGGTCGGGTTTGGTTCATGGTTTGAGTTGGACAGGGCTGGCCGCCCCAACCACTCCATGGCAGCGCGCCACGGTACGTACATTCATGTTAAGTTATGTAAGGGCCCAAAATCTATGCTAACTTATGAAAACAGAAATTGACCATAAATGGTTCATGCATTATGTTATCATGATATGTTTTGTGGATAAATAGTTGTGCTTGCTGAGCGAAAGCTCATGTTTTAAGTTTATGCTGTAGGTAAGCAACCATGCAGTATTTCTTGATACAAGGCAGTGGAGCATGGCAAGGCAAAGCTGTGAAACTGTGGGACGGAATCACTACGTTTCTTTTTGTTAAATTATGCTACGCTAAATATGATGTATTTAAGTACAAAAACACATTTCCGCTATAAGTAATTATGTATAAGTATATGGATATAAATGTTTATTATGGACTTTCCAAGTTAAACAATACTTATCAGTTGTATAAAAAAAAAAAAAAATTTTATGTCTAAATTTTCATCTATTATTATGTAAGAATGTATGGTAACGGCCGGCGCTAGGCGGGTCGTCACAGTGTATAAGTGAACACAGTATTAGATTTATCTGTGCTAGCATAAAAGTGGATTGCATATTGAAGAAAAAGCCAAACAAGGCCTTAGGATGATGACATCACCTTATCACCAAATTATGACATCATTTATTGAATTAAAAAAAAATCAAAACTTGGCCTCCAAGACTACCCCTAATGGCCGGCCACATGGAGGGCTAATGTGCAAGTTTTTGTGCAAATCCTTGCTTCTTCAAGGACTATTTTGCAATTTCAAAGAGTTCTTCTTCACCTATAAATAGGTGAACACATAATTTAAAAAAATTAGAAAACCTAGCTAAGCTATGCCCAATTTTTCCCTCACCAAATCCGAACTTGAGAGGCCAAGAGAGAAGAGAGAAAAATCGAAACCCAAGGGGGGGAGAGCATAGGGGTTGGTCGGATTTCACCTAGAGCCAAGGAAAAAGTTTGAAAAAAAAATTGGAACCCATTCTAGGCCAAGTGGCCGGTTGTGGGAAAGCAAGAAAGGGGAAGAGAAAAGTGAAGAAGGAAAGTGTGGAGAATGGCCGGATTTGGTAGGATCAACCACCAAGCGAAGCCAAATTTTCGGTACCCATTTTGAGGGTGAAAACCGAGTGGGAGGAGAACAAGGAGGAAGGAAAAAGTGGACCAAACCCTAGCCCAAAATCTTGAGTTAATCAAGGTAATCCCTTAAGCCCTAAGCTCTTCAATTTAAATTTCAATTTGGAAATTTAAGTGTATTTCCAAGCAAGGGATGTAAGAGCATAAGCTCAATTTACTTATTGCCCTAGAATAGTTTAGGTGTGGTGCTTGATTAGGTATTAAGGGTGGTTTGGTTTAATGGCTTTGATTGGTTATGTTTATGCTTGTTTGATTGGTTATGTTTATGCTTGTTTGAATGGTTATATTTATGCTTGTATGAATGTTAGGGTGCATGCTAGATGGATGATGAATTGTATGTCCCCTGTTTTATGTGCAAACCGGTTCTAGAATTGCATGCTAGGTTGTTAGTTTCGGTTATGGAATGGTGAGACAACCTAGAACCATGCAAACCTAGGCTAGGACAGTTCGGTTTTTGGTTTGCATGGGCGCGTTTGAGTAGCATGATTGTTCATATGGGACGTTAGAAAACGCTACATGTATGCTATCTAGGCTCCCGCGTGTTCGGTTGAGTTAGATTTGCGACAATAAGACGTAAAACGAATTTAAGAATGAAAACTGCCAGTTCGGGTACAAACTGGCCAGTTTTCTGGAAAGTGAAATTTGAGGCCTTTAGAGGCCGAATTGGGAAAAACGTAAAACATGAAAGTTGTAGAGAAGAGATTTTCCTATAGGAAAGCGTGGACAGTTTTTGAAAATAAGACTCCAAAGGCCTTCTTTTTTGTAAAAACCCGAGCCTGACCGTGCCCAGGATTTATACACGGCCAGGTGAGTTCAAATGGAAATATGAACATGTTAGAGTCCGAATTAAATTTTTCGTAAAACACGAAAGTTTGAGGATTTTTCAAGAGCTAAAACTTTCATGAAGACAACTTTTTCAAATTCAAAATGGATTTTTAAACGGACACGGATTTCTAAAGACTGTGCCGGGAACAGGAAATTCCTGCACAGGATTTTCTAAAACAATGCAGAAAAACTATATTTTTGCACCAACACCCCTGTTTTGATTATGAAAACTGTTTCAAAGGCAGTTTTCAGCCTTTAATGATTTTTATAAAGTCACACTTTAAAAACCACGAATTTTCAAGTTAAACAAAAGATTGTTGTCAAATTTTCCAAATTTGAAAATTTGATTTTTAAAAACCAAAGTATAGAAACAAGAGGTTGACGGATGGTAACCGGGAAGGATACCCGAGTTACTAGGCTTGGTCCAAAGCCAAGTTTGACCATAAGATATTGACCACCTCAAGGGTTACCTCATGTAACCTAATGAGTTATCATGTATAATTGGGGGACATATAACTAAGATTGTGTATGAATGTTGGAAAAGTTACCAACATTTTTTAGGATCCTTATCCTATGTTCTTTTTAATAGCAGGAAGTAACCTGCAGTTGCGATCTGGGTTGAAGCAACAAAACCAGAAACCTAGCATATCAGGCAAGTATCAAACCTCACCTACAGTGTGAAAATAGTAAATACTATTTTCAAATATGCTATGTTAAGCTATGCTATTTACACTATATGTTTAAATATACATGCTATGTTGTGTTATGATATGCGATGATATGTTACGACATGTTACATGTTATGCCATATTATAAGAATGTCATGTTAACAAAAATGCCATGTTTTCTAAAATGTCATGGTTTCAAAAATGCCACGTTTACAAAAATGTCATGGTTTTAAAAATGCCATGTTTTCAAGAATGCCATGTTATAGCAAGTGTTAAGTTTGATATGACATAGTGACATCATGAGGCATGTTCACTAATGTTAAATCACATGGTAAGATAAATCAAGTAAGGTGTCGTACCAACCTCCCGTGATCGTGGAGGCTACATGATTCAGTTGTGACATATACCTTCCGTGATCGTGAAGGGTCAAGTTATAATTCCCAGAACTGTTAGGGCCTTGCAAACCCTAGCTTTATCTGGAGGCTGCGCGCTTTTGGTACGGACACTATGGGCCCACATGTTGAGACAAGATAATAAATTAAAGATTGAGTCTATAATGAAGCATAAGACATTCAATCAATCATAAATGGTTCATGCATAAGCTACATGATGATTGGCATATTTTAAGATGTTTAAATTATTTTGTGAGATTACGTTTTATACTTGCTGGGCGAAAGCTCACTCTTATATTCATACTGTAGGTAAGAAGCCTGCAGTTTAAGTGGTGGGCTATGCGGACGATGCGGCGGGTGAAGGGCGGTGTGGGATACCACTACGCAAAATTTTCCGCAACCGCTTTTGAGTCAAAATAGATATATTTCAAAAGTAAATTATGTTGTGCAGTATGTATGAAATTTAAAGACTTGAGATTATACTTTCAGTATGGTATGTATGGATAACAAGTTTTTCTCTACTAAATAACTTATGTGAATATGTTTTTAAAAAAAAAATTTGTCTCAAATTTTCAAATAAAGAACTAGTATGTATGGTGTCGACCTGGCTTGGGAAGTCGGGGCGTCACAAAGGGCATGCTCTGCTTGGTCAATAGGCAATAGGCTAAGCGGGCGTGAGTGAAAGTGGATCATCTTTTGGGTAGAATTTAATTAGATACTTTTTGTTATATTAATGGAGTTCAATATATATATATATATATATATATTCTCTAATAAACAATAATGATGTGAAGCGGGAAAGTGCGAATGATTTATTTTTTCAGGGGGGGGGGGGGGGGGGGAAAGAATTCCTTACGTTTTGTAGCTCTAAATACGTTGATGCGGGAAAGTGCGAATGATTTATTTTTTCAGGGGGGGGGGGGGGGGGGGGGGGAAAGAATTCCTTACGTTTTGTAGCTCTAAATACGTTGATGTGTGTACACAGTCACACACGTAAAATATAAAAACTTAGATTGCTGCCAAAGTAATTAAAGCAAGTATGTTATACAGCTTTTAAAGATTTGATCCTTTTTTTTTTTTTAGGAAAAATGTTAGGGATATCAATATTTAGATCAACTTTTGAGTATTAATTTATTTGACATGTAAGTTCTCATTTTTTAAGTGATAAGTGTCTAAAAAATGACCTCATCAATTTATTACATTTATCAATAAAAAGATAACAACTCACTACTACATGTGAATTGATAATCAAAATTTAGGATTAGAACTCGTGTTCCTAGCAATTAAAAAATGTTAACAAACACTTGCTTGTCATACAAGACATGCAACTAAAAGTAACTAATTTCAAGAGTTTGTCCCTCAACATGATCCAGCCAAGCATGCAATGTGGTTATTGTGATCAATCCATGCTTCTCATGCTAGGCAGGCAACTTAAAGATTTTCCTTAGAATTTTTTTTTAAAGGTTTTCCATACCAATTTTAGCTATGCTATGTTTGGTATGGTGGAAAAGAGGAGGAAATGGGGGGTGGGATTTTTTAATGAAAAATGATAAACGGACATGTTTGGTTGGGAAGAATATGAGAAGGAAAGGAAATTTTGGTGGAAAAAAGTTATTGTGGGACCTATTAGTTTTACCCTTGTTTGGAGGACATATCTAAATTTGAAAATTAAAAAATATTTGCAATAGAGTTTTTTTATTTTATTTTATTTTATTAACATTCTTCATCATTCTATTATTTTGAAAAAGGAAAACTATCATTTTCAAACTGATTTTGTACAGTACGTTTTTGATAAAAAGAAAATAAATCTTTTTAAAATATCCTCATAATGCACAATTTCCAACAACATTTCTTCTCATTTAAAAAAAAAATTGTTTGCAAGAATTTTTTTTTTTTACACATCCAAATGTAATCTTATTCTCAAAATAAATAGGCTTTCTCATTAAAATAAGAAAATATTCATTTTCAAAAATAGACATACGACCAAACAGGGCCTCAATCTTTCCAAAAATGTAAGGAAAACTAAATCCATCATATAACCACTAAAATTACTTTCTTATCCTTGCTTTAAAGTAAAGGAATATATATATATATATATATAATAAAATCGTAATTATATAACTTTCCTTAATTCCGGAATGTTATTTGAAACTCTTCCTCTTGCCTTAGCTCTCTTTTAATCGTTCTCCGTTTGCTCTGTTGCTGTCTTGTAGCAATTTTCCATTCATTGTAAATATAATATACTAGCAAACTTCAACGAGAGTCAGATAAAGAGGTTCGTGAAGAAAGAAAATGAAGAGAGTCAGACAAACAAGTTCGTGAAGACAGAGAGTGAAAGGATAAAGCACTAAGACAGTTGCTAGTCCCACATCGATAGAATAAAGAGCTTTGCGAACTATGCTCTAATAATATAAGTGAAGCTGCTTTCGCCTGGTCAAGCCACGGAGCCGTGCGGTGCATACAGAGCGAACTATTCTTTCGCCTTTTACTAAAGAATACCGTGTATGCGCCGCTTATAGTGGCATACGCCTATTTTTGAAGAGGCTCTCTCACACGGGAGTTGCCTCCATAAAATATGTTTCAAACGCTTTTTTTTTTAATTTTTTTTATTTTTAATGTGAATGATATATTTTATTTAATTATGCTTTTGTCATTAATTTCTTTAAAAACAAATAATTATGGGTTAGTATTTAGTCAAGTGGTTTAG
Organism: Ficus hirta; assembly: GCA_038430175.1. Lineage (NCBI taxonomy): Eukaryota > Viridiplantae > Streptophyta > Magnoliopsida > Rosales > Moraceae > Ficus > Ficus hirta. The sequence goes on from CM076597.1 coordinate 6,555,318, forward strand.
GATGAGCTGCTGTGTTATGTAACAGAATCTGTTAGATTCACTACAAGAATTTTGACTTTAAGAAACCAAACTTTTTGATACCAAAAAAAGTTTGGTAGTAGAAAATAAACTTTCCATTACTAAATTTTGGTATCGGAAAGGTATAGACATTTTGTTACAAATTTTGGTAGCAGAAACAACACAATCCGCTGTCAAATTTTTTTGATAACAGATGATATGGTCGGAATTGAATTTTGGTTTCCGCCGAAAATATTTTGCTACCAAAACACTATTTGGTAACGAAATGTTAACATTCCACTACCAAGATTTGGTAGCAAATTATAATATTTTGCTACCGAAATTATTTTCGTAGCAAAAATATTGGTGGGAAGTCAAAAATTTTCCCGCTAATGTCATTTGCTGCCAAATTCCATTTGGTAGCAAACAATGATATTTCACTATCAAATTTTAGTGGCCCAATCTCATATTTTGCTACCAAACTATTTTTGGTAGCAAAAACGTTGGCGGGAAGCCAAATTTTTTCCCACTCAACTCATGTGCCACCAAATTTTTTTTGGTAGCAAATAGTACATTTTGCTATCAAAGTTTGGAAGCAAAATATGAGTTTCTGTCACAAATTTTGGTAGCGAAATATCTCTTTTTGTTACCAAACATATTTTGATAGCAACAATTTTCCCCCCTAAGGTCATATGCTACCAAATTTCTTTTGGTAACAAAATATGATATTTTGAGATCAAAATTTGGTAACAGAATATTTAAATTTTTTATACCTTGTTAGAGGTACCCAACACAAAATAGATCAGAAAAGGAGGCTAGGGTGAAATGCACTAAATTTTATTAAAACTATTTTAAACAATCCTAAGAGATACATATAAATCTATTTTCCAAATCAAATACTAAAGATAAATATATCATATAATAACTAATCATAATCATACTTTAAAAATAATTAATTCTTAACAAAAACAATTTAAGTATTAATTCAAGGTCAATGAGTTTAAATGATGTTCGTTTGATCTGTGGGAAAATGTGAGAAGCAAGAATGAATCAAGTGTTTTCACTTATTTTTAACATATTTCATGAATTAATTTCATAAACACTTTGATAGTATCTAAGGCTTTGAGATTTTGAGATTTTTTGGTTTGAAATTTTGCAGTTGTGAAATTTTGTAAAGCAATTACAAGATTTCCAAAAACCATGTAATTTGGGTTCAATATTTTCTTTTAAAAGTTGTACGCTTTTTAACTTCAGTATTCAGAACTCTTCTTCTTGCCTTGGCTCTCTTTTAATCCTTATCCGTTTGCTATGTTGCGGTCTTGTAGTGATTTTCCATTCATTGTAAATATAATTAAACTACCAAACTTCAACCAGAGTCGGACAAAGAGGTTTGTGAAGACAGAGAGTGAAAGGGTAAGCACCAATCAAGACAATTGCTAGTCCCACATCGATAAAATGAAGGGCTTGCGAGTCATGCCCTTATAATATAACTGAAGCTGCTTTGGCTGAACAAGCCACGGAGCCGTGCGATGCATACAGAGCGAACTATTCTTTCGCCTTTTACTAAAGAATACCGTGCATGCGCCACTTATAGCGGCATACGCCTATTTTTGGGGAGGCTCTCTCACACAGGAGTGCCTCCATAAAATATGTTTAAAATGCTCTTCTTTAGGTGAATGATGTTTATTCTATTCTATTATGGTTTAGTATTATTTTCTTAAAAAAACTTTAAATAACAATGGGTTAGGCATATAATTTCATTTTGTAGTAGTCTATTATTTTTTATAGAAATTATAAAGATATTATTTAAATATGAGAATTTATTTTAATTTCATCTTTCAAATCTTTTAGGAAAGAAAAAATTGCGCAGGTGACAAAAATACCCTTAATTTATAGAAATTTATAGATTATGACAGCTATTTTATAGTTAAAAACATAAAAATACTTGAACAAAATATAAAATTTGTTTCTAAAATGATATCTGTTTCTAAAATGATATTTTTCTCAAGCAAAAAAAAAAGTACATTTTCAATTTGATTTAATTAAAGGTGTCAGTTGCTGAGCTATCACTTTGGACAGCCTGAGGAACTATCAAATCAAATCATCAGATCTTCAACTCAATCAGTGCGTTCAACTACATGAGCACTCCTTGAGTTAATTTTCATCAACTAAGGAGTGTGGGGCTTATTGTTGAAGTCAGATTTCGTAACTTATCTCTCACCGTCTACGTGGCAATGCAAATCAAGGAGATCAACTCAAAAACCAATCAAATAGCTCATCAGGTCGACTCAAGACCCTGTCAAGTTTAGTCAAGGCTTAACAACTCAAGAAATCAGCTCGAGAATCGATTTAGGCACTTGCCCAAATTCATAGCATAGAAATATTAGGAAACCTTCCTTATTCATCCCTGCACAAGAATTGCACCAAGATCAGCCCATATTAGGTCACGAATCAGTCAAAAAGGTTACTTTCCCTTTCCGGAAAAGCTCTCCAAATAAGGAAAGGCAACCTAGATCAAGAGGAGGCAACTTCCCGTCAACGAATCCAGCATGTTCAGCACCAAAATGAGCATCAATCATCATCTATAAATATATGGCATCATCATATGCCCAGGAGATCTTGACTTTCGTCACATAGCATCCAAGATTTTCCGGAATTCCCTTCCTTCCTGAATCTATTTCCGATTCTCTCTATTCCCCGATTTCTCTCTCTATTTTCTACAATCCCTGATTCCTTTCTTCTTATTCTCTTCGCTACGGCATTCATCATACTCTTTTATCAACTATAGTGAAAACCCATAAGCCACCACAAAGGACTAGCTCTCACCTTGAGAGTGAACCTCTATAAATCTCTCGTGTTCTCTACTTTATTTACAATACTTTGTTCTTATTTTGTGACTAACACTAACGGTCAACTCAAAGCACACCTAGTCGGCTCAATGATACAGCCATAGGTCCTAATTCGACTCGATCCAATTCGACTGTAGATTTTACCCTTTACATATACTTATGCAATTAACCTTAATTCTCACACAATAGTGCCTCTACCAGTTATAAAAACATTGTTTGAAGCCATGTGAGCTCCATGTAAGTTAGTGTTTGTTTAGCTTTTATTTTGAAAAATGAAAAGAGCAAATATTTTATAAACAATTTATCAGCTTATTGTTGGGATCTATATGTGCCATAAGGATAGAATATCAATTCTAGGGATTTTCTGTAAATATGACATTTTGATATTAATAAAAAGAAGTTATTCATATTTAATAAGTTGTATTTTATTTACTTTCATTTGTTGATTGTATGATTATTTTGAGCAAACATAAAATACTCCTAGGCTGTTGGTAATATATCGGATTACAATATGTATACGGGGTATACATAGAAGATGTGGTAGTCTGATAACAATCTAAATAAATAGTCCGCAATTGATGGAATAAGATCTGGGGATCTTATTCATGATAAGATTGTAAAGGTTGTCTACTTCCTTGGAGGGATGATTTGTCTTGACCATCGGATAGGTTCCGAGTAGAAACTTTAATGTATACCAGTATTGAGGTATGACATTAGACTGAACCTAAGGTGTTAATTAATTCGGTTAATAATTTAGTTTATAAGAATCAATGATGTTTTGATTATCATCCTGCATTAATTTTAATCCTGAAATGAATACTTGAGTTCGCATCCATGACTAGTGCACTCTGATCCACTATAGCTGAAACACTGATAATTGATGGTCAATATACTTGTGTTTTGGGTATATGACTTATGGATGGAGAAATCAAGATTCATAGATACGAAATCCATAGCTATCATAATGATAGTACATGTTATCTACTTAAAGGTATTAATCGGGAATTTAAAGAAAATATAACAAAATTTTGGCCTTCGGTTTACTTTGTGTTCTCTGATGGTTTACCATTTGTATGGCTTTACAATTTATGATTCTTTCAATGGAGAATAATAGAATTTTAAGTTAAAATGATTGAAAAGGTAAAATGGAAAATGTCCTTAATTCAATCATGGATAACATATGGGGATTAAGTAAGCGATGAATAAATCATGGAAGAGAGCTTTCGTAATATGGTATGTAAACGGGAGTTCAGTTTCAGACTTTTAGTGGAATAGTTCTAAAGTTGATAATTGATGAATAATTAATTGGGGATTAATTTTTCACAATTATAGGAGCCTATTTACATATTTCCATCGGGTCCCTTTACTAGCTCATATAGTTCTACGATGCGTCTTCGGATTTGTTCCTAATGAGATCGGTAAATTAAATGGGAATTTAATATTGTCTATTAAGACATGATACTCCCCAACATTCAATCCCGAAAAAGGATTGGATATGTGAAATTAATGTAGACAAATAATGTGATTTGTCAACATATGATTGGTTATAAATAAAATAATTATTTGTTAATTATTTTGTATAATTGAATTTTGGAAATAAGATTGTGTTTGAATTATTTAATTTTGAAAAACAAAATTTTCCTCTCTTAATTGATAGTGCACGAATTTTTAATGGATGGAGGGAAGAAGATTTTGTTTCAAAATTGTTTAAATATATTCCTAATATTAAATTATTAATTGATTTAAATAATGAAGCTTATTTGATAGATTTTCTTTTCTTAAAGAATGATACACAGTTTTTTGGTGGAAATGAAATCTAAAATATTTCATTTACTTAAATTAATTAAATATGGATAATGTTTGTGGAAAATATTTATTTAAATTCAAATAAGATAATCTTATTTAAATTTAAAGGTTTAAAAGGAGTTTGAATCTAGATAGGATTAGGACTTTTGACTAGTCTAGATTCTTGATTTAAATTTGAACCACCAATCAACATCCACATTATGTGGAGGACGAATTTGAATATACTGAAAAGAGGGGATGAATTTTAGGAGTCCTTCTCCTAGCAAAAAACGTCTATAAGGTTCAAAGAACCTAGCCCGAAATTTGAATGATCCTTTGGTTCAAAAGATTATCCAGAAAAATAATTATTAATTATTTTTCAAGTATGAGATATTTTTTTAAAAAAATTGGAATATTATATAAAGGCTAGGGGTTCTTGAAAAAAGCTAGCCATCATCATACACTCAGAAAAGGGGGACGGTTTTTGGGAGAGAGAAAAACGCCAAAAAAAACTAGGTTTTTATGCGTGAGAAAATTCGTCCTTCTTGGGTGAGAGAAAAAGAGAGAAATTTTCATTGAATCAAAACTGTGAGGAAGGTTAAGCCGAGTGATATTTTTCATAGAAGATTAACCGGTTCCTGTTTTGTAGTTTTGAAGAACGAACCTGGATCGAATTCTCAACGAGGTACATCAGGATTGAGAAGGTGGGATCTAGACTTCGAAAGAATTACCGGTCACTTGGATTCATAGCACGTGTGCCCATACATACTTTGAGACATGGAGACTCAAGAATAGTAGAGAAGACACGTTGGTCGATGCTCTAGTAATTTCGGAATCCGAGAACAAGGTACGTTTGATCATGTCTTTAATTTATTGTTATATACATCATGAGCTTCTTTTTTGAATCGACATAAAAATTTTAAAACTTCCGCTGTGCTATAACTCTGATATCGAATCCGTTTTTCCAACAATTGGTATCAGAGCCAACTCATGATCATGTATATAACATAAATTATTTGATCAAATGAATTTCTCTCTCTGCATGGATGAATGAATGCTTTATATTATTATTATTTTTTTATAATATATGATGCTTGTTCAATTTTTTCGGTCATGATTATATAGAGGTTAAAATTTGTATCTAGGTTTTTCAAGTGTAATAGATGTGGTCTATTATCACCATTAGGTTGTACTTTCAATTCCTAAAATTTTTTGTAAGCCGAAAACGACGTAGGAATTTTTTGTAAATTCGGGCTACAATGGATTCAAGGAGATTGAAGATGAACGAAGGTATGGAATTTTTAAAAGAATATGATTTTTTTTTTAAATTTGAAAATTTTAATTAAATCAAATTTCATATTATTGGCGTTTTTTTTTTTTTTTTTTGGAAGAAAAATCACATTAAATCTTTTTGAAAATTTTAATTTTCTAATGATATGTGATCTTGATAATTTGGAAAATCAAAAATCAAAATTTAAATTTAAATTTAATGGACATTTTTATTTATTGAGAATTTTAAAATTTTGTGATTTTAATTAAAAATTGGAAAACCATATTTTTTTCAAAAATTTAAATTTTAAATTTTAAATTAAAAACGTGTTTTATTAAAATTTTTGATATTTTGTAATTTTGATTAAAATTAAAAATCACATATAATCTTTTTAGAAATTTAAATTTAATTTAAATTTAAAAGGACGTGACATTGGAGAAGGACGACACATTGAAGAAGGATACAATGCATAGATCTACAAAATAAGGACGAGATATGTTTTAGTTAATTTTTTTGTAAATTTAGTAATTTTCTTCTCTCTAGGATGGAATCATGATCCATGGCTATTTACATATTTTGCAAACCATGGATGATGCGATGCTAGATAAATATGTTATACTATTTCGCGATGTATTGATAACATGCCATATAGACTAGGGAGTACCACTAAATAAATATTGTTTATGCATGAAAAACAAAGACCCTAATTCAAAAGATTGAGTGGGATAAGGTTTTACACACGAAGACCTACGGCCTCCATCGTTGGTCCAATAATTACGCATGGTAGTGCTTACTACTCGGGTTCTACTGGAGAATTCCTTTCGGATAGGTATCTTACCTAGAGTACACACTGATTTAGATTTCTGAAAGGATAACACTTTTGGACATATTTTATGTTTAGATCACCCCTTAGTGGCGGATGTAAAATATGGATTCAAAATTGGAAATGATGGTTACAAACTCATGCTACTTTATTTATTAACACTCCCTCGAGGCTCTGATATTTAAAGTAGTGGCCAAATAAGCGATAGTTAATATATATTTAATGGGGTTATGCTCCATGGACGAATATGTATTAATAAGAGGAAATCTGTGTTCTTGGCTAGTTCTTCCATGACTACCTCTCGATAGCTTAGAAATCAGGAACTAGGAATTATCGTTGTAAGATATGTGTTTTTTAAGGGCTTTACATATAAATATTTAGATTGCATATAGATCTTTTTATTTCATTACAAAACAAAATTTTTAAAAAATAAAAGGATGTTTGCTCATACTTATTACATATTTTTTTATTATAGATCAAGATGTCGAACCCATTATCTGTGATACTTACGCAAAACAAATTAACAGGTGAGAATTTTAATGACCGGAAAAGGAGCTTGCTTATTATCTTAAACTTTGAGAAATACAGTTTCATCCTAACCTAACCTCGACCGCCTACGGCTGTGATTGATGCTCCAGATAGGGAATTTCTAACGCTTCAGCGCTGGGACAATTCCAACCTAAGTGCTATGTACTATATTCGGGCGAGCGTGTCTAATGTATTTCAGAAACAGCATGAAGAGTATGAAACTACTAGGCAGATCATGGACAACCTGGAGGAGATGTTTGGTGAACAACTATCCAGGCTAAGACCAATGCTATCAAAAGTCTTATGAACTGCAAGCAAAAGGTTGGAACTCCCATGGCTTATTTGTCTGAGGCTCAGGCAAATGAGGTTGAGATCAATGCTGCAACTCAATTAGTCATGGTTTTCCAAATCTTGTCCAAGGATTTTGATTTGTTTCAGGCATCCTACAACCTTAATCGGAAGGAGATGTCTCTAATGGAATTGACGAAAGAGTTGCAAGCCTTTGAGAATATTTTCAAGGGTTCTGGATTTAAGGCTAAGGCAAATGTGGCTGAACCTGGTTCACCTGCCCCTAATCCTAAAAGGAAGAAGGAAAAGGGGAAGAACAAGAGGAACAAGCCTGCGGCGAAGGCACCTACTCCTAAGAAGTCTACCAAGACTAAGAAGAGGAAGGTGGATCCTAAGAAGGTTAAGTGCTTTTTCTGTGGGAAGAAAGGATACTTCAAGAAGGATTGCAGAGACTACCTGACTATGCAGAAGCAAAGAGATAATTTCGATATCCTGTATCTTGAGGCTTGTTTAGTGGAAGAATCTAAGGATACTTGGGTTATAGATTATGGAGCCACTAGCCATGTTAGTATTTCTCTACAAGGGTTCAAGGTAATGAGAAGTTTGCGTCAGGAGAACTTCATGTTAAGAACTGGTGATGGGACATTGGTGCGAGTTTAAGTAGTGAGAGATGTGCATCTTTACTTCGATGAATTTAGATTTATTATTTTGAGATATTGTTTTTATGTTCCTAGTTTCAACAGAAACCTAATTTCGGTAGCTTGTTTGATTAAAGACTCCTATTCGGTTTCTTTTAATATTAAAGTTGTTATTAAGAAAAATAGTTCTCTTATCTGTAATGGATGGATATATAGAAATCTTTATTTTATCAAACCTAAGATGCACTCACTGCTTGATACAGAATTGGAAAGGAACTCTAAAAGACATAAGTCTTTTCACTCTAACAAATCATATATTTGGCATTTACGACTAGGTCACATAGGCCTTAACAGAATTCAAAGGATGGTAAAGGAGGAATACCTTGACCTATACGAGGTTGAACCTTGGCCACAATGCGAATCCTGTTTAGAGGGCAAGATGACCAAATGGCACTTTGCTGCCAAGGATAGTCATGCCAAGGAACTTTTAGAACTTGTAAATACTGATGTTTATGGTCCCATGAACATAAAAGCACGTGATGGGTATGAGTATTACGTCACCTTTATTGATGACTACTTGAGGTATGGATATGTCTATTTGATGACCCACAAATGCGAAACTTTTGACAAGTTCAAAGAATTTCAGGCTGAAGCAGAGAAACAATTAGGCAAGTCTATTAAGTCACTTCGATCGGATTGAGGTGGGGAATACCTATTGGATGAGTTCTTAGGACATTTGATAGAGAACGGGATACAATCCCAGTTGACTGCCCCTGGTACTCCTCAACAGAATGGTGTAGCTGAGAGAAGGAATAGGACCTTATTGGATATGGTTCGGTCTATGTTAAGTTACTCCGCATTACCTTTGTCGTTTTTGGGACGGGCCATACAAACTGTATACTATCTTCTGAATAACGTTTCCTCTAAATCGGTTCCTAAAACTCCTTTCGAGTTATGGATGAGTAGAAAACCTAATTTGAATCATATTCGAATTTGGGGTTATCCGGTACACGTCCTGGATAAGGAAGCAAAGAAGTTAGAGTCATGATCAAAAGTGTGATTGTTTGATGGCTATCCAAAAGGGACAAAAGGTGGCATGTTTTATAATCCGAAGCAAAATAAAATCTTCATCTCCACACATGCAATATTCCTCGAGGAAAGTTATACGGAAGACTTTAAACCTCGTAGCAAAGTGGTGCTTGAGGAGATGACTTTAGGTTTGGATGTTCTTAAAGTCACTGAAAACCTTGTGGAAAAACTGCTAAAGAATCAGCAACCATGAGAGCTTCGTCATAGTGGGAGGATTGTCAAGGAACCTGAAAAGTATATGTTCAATGGTGAAGTCTTTGAGTCAAAATCTATAGAACATGTTGACGATCCGGCTACATACAAGGAAGCTATAGAGGAAGTTGATTCTAGTCTTTGATAAAAGGCTATGAACAACGAGATGGAATCTATGGATTTCAATGGGATCTGAAAACTTGTAGACTTACCCAAAGGTATAAAACCGATTGGGTGTAAGTGGGTATACAAGAGGAAGAGAGGTATGGATGGGAAAGTGAAAACTTTCAAGGCAAGACTTGTAGCAAAGGGCTATACGCAGAAAGAAGGAATCGACTATGAAGAAACCTTATCACCTGTAGCACTGCTTAAGTCAATCCGCATTCTTTTATCCATTGCGGTTGCTCTCGATCATGAGATATGGCAAATGGATTTCAAGACAGCTTTCTTAAATGGCTCTCTTGAGGAAGATATCTATATGATACAACCAGACGGGTTCAAGGCAAAGGGCCAAGAAGACAATCATGTGTTTTGCATCAGAGGATTTTGTTCCTATAGGATACACAGATTTTGATTTTCAATCAGATCAAGATTCGAGAAAATTGACTTCAGGATCTGTCTTTACGCTTGGAGGTAGTGCCGTTGTGTAGAGGAGTGTTAAGCAATCTTGCATTGCTGACTCGACCATGGAAGCCGAGTATGTGGCTGCCAGTGAGGCATCTAAGGAAGCGGTATGGCTCCGTTGGTTTCTTGGTGACCTTGAGGTCATTTCTGATATGGATAAAGCTATGGTGCTCTACTGTGACAATAGTGCCGCAGTAGCTAATAGCAAGGATTCTAGGCATCATAAGAGGAGTAAGCACATTGACAGAAAATATCATATTATTAGAGGCTTTGTTGAAAGTGGATATGTGATGGTTTGCAAAATCGCATAAGAGGACAATTTTGCCAACCCGTTCACGAAGACTTTGACGGCCAAAAGATTCGAGGAACATGTCAAAGGCATGAGGATGCACAATATGTCACATTTACTCGCTTAGGGAAAGTGGGAGATTGTTATGATCTATATGTGCCATAAGGATAGAAAATCAATTCTAGGGATTTTCTGTAAATATGACATTTTGATATTAATAAAAAGAGGTTATTCATCTTTAATAAGTTGTGTCCTATTTACTTTAATTTGTTGATTGTATGATTATTTTGAGCAAACATAAAATACTCCTAGGCTATTGGTAATATATCGGATTACCACATGTATACGGAGTATACATAGAAGACGTGGTAATTTGATAACAGTCTAAATAAATGGTCCGCAATCAATGAAATAAGATTTGGGGATCTTATTCATAATAAGATTGTAAAGCTTGTCTACTTTCTTGGAGGGATGATTTGTCTTGACCATCGAATAGGTTCCGAGTAGAAACTTTAATGTATACTAGTATTGAGATATGACATTGGGCTGGACCTAAGGTGTTAATTTATTCATTTTAATAATTTTGTTTTTAAGAATCAATGACGCTTTGATTACCATTCTGCATTAATCTTAATCCTGAAATGAATACTTAAGTTCGCATCTATGACTTATACACTTTGATCCATTATAGGTGAGACACTAATAATTGATGGTCAATATACTTGTGTTTTAGGTGTATGACTTATGGATGGAGAAACTAAGATTCATAGATATGCAATCCATAATTATCTTAACGATAGTACATGTTATCGACTTAAAGGCATTATTCGGGAATTGAAAGATAATATAACAAGATCTTGGCCATCGGTTTACTTTGTGTTCTCTGATAGTTTACCGATTGTATGGCTTAACAATTAGTGATTCTTTCAATGGAGAATAATGGAACTTTAAGTTAAAATGATTGAAAAGGTCTATATCCTTAATTCAATCATGTATAACATATAGGGATTAAGCAAGCGATGAATAAATCATGCAAGAAGCACTACATTAGAGAGCTTTCGTAATACGGTATGTAAACTGGAGTTCAGCTTCGGACTTTTAGTGGAATAGTCCTGAAGTTGATAATTGATGAATAATTAATCCGAGATTAATTTTTCACAATTATAGAAGCCTCTTTACATATTTCTATCGAGTCCCTTTACTAGCTCATATAGTTCTACGAATCGTCTCGGGATTTGTTCCTAATGAGATCGGTAAATTAAATGGGAATTTCATAATGTCTATTAAGACATGGTACTCTCTAACATGCAATCCCGAAAAAGGATTGGACATGTAAAATAAATGTAGACAAATAATGTGATTTGTCAATAGATAATTGGTTATAAATAAAATAATTATTTGTTAATTATTTTGTTTAATTGAATTTTGGAAATAAGATTGTGTTTGAATTATTTAATTTTGGAAAACAAAATTTTCCTCTCCTAATTGATAGTGCATGAATTTTTAATGGATGAAGGGAAGAAGATTTTGTTTAAAAATTGTTTAAATATAATCCTGATATTAAATTATTAATTGATTTAAATAATGGAGCTTATTTGATAGATTTTCTTTTCTTAAAAAATGGTGCACGGTTTTTTAGTGGAAATGAAATCTAAAATATTGCATTTATTTAAATTAATTGAATATGGATAATGTTTGTGGAAAATATTTATTTAAATTCAAATAAGAGAATCTTATTTAAATTCAAAGGTTTAAAAGGAGTTTGAATCTAGATAGGATTAGGATTTTTGACAAGTTTAGATTCTTGATTTAAATTTGAGCCACCGATCAACCTCTACATTATGTGGAGGACGAATTTGAATATACTCAAAAGAGGGAACAAATTTTAGGGTCCTTCTCCTAGCAAAAAACGTCTATAAGGTTCAAAGAATCTAGCCCAAAATTTGAATGATCTTTTGGTTCAAAAGATTATCCAGAAAAATAATTATTAATTATTTTTTAAGTAGGAGATATTTTTGAAAAAGAATTGGAATATTATACAAAGGCTAGGGGTTCTTGAAAAAAGCTAACGATCATTATACACTCAAAAAATGGGGACGATTTTTGGGAGAGAAAAATGCCAAAAAAAAAAAAAAAAACTAGATTTTTGTGCTTGAGAAAATTTGTCCTTCTTAGATATGAGGAAAAGAGAAAAATTTCCGTTGAATCAAATAGGCATGCCTTGCTTGGTCAATAGGCAATTGGCTAAGCGGGCGTGAGTGAAAGTGGATCGTCTTTTGGGTAGAATTTAATTATATACTTTTTGTTATATTAATGGAGTTCAATATATAAATATAAATATATATATATATATTCTAATAAACAATAAAGATGTGAAGCGGGAATGGGCGAATGATTTATTTTTTCAGGGGAAAAAAAAAAAAGAATTCCTTACGTTTTGTAGCTCTGAATACGTTGATGTGTGTACACAGTCACACACGTAAAATATACAAACTTAGATTGCTGCCAAAGTAATTAAAGCAAGTATGTTATAAAGCTTTTAAAGATTTGATTTTTTTTTTTTCAGGAAAAATGTCAGGGACATCAACATTTAGGTCAATTTTTGAGTATTAATTTATTTGACATGCAAGTTCTCATTTTTAAGCATAAGTGTCTAAAAAATGACCTCATCAATTTATTGTATTTATCAATAAAAAGATAACAACTCACTGCTACGTATGAATTGATATTCAAAATTTAAGATTAGAGCTCGTGTTCCTAGCAATTAAAAAATGTTAACAAACACTTGCTTGTCATACAAGACATGCAACTAAAAGTAACTAATTTCAAGAGTTTGTCTCTCAACATAATCCAGGCAAGCATGCAATATGGTTATTGTGATCAATCCATGCTTCTCATACAAGACAGGCAACTTAAAGATTTTCCGTAGGTTTTTTTTTTTTTTTTTGAAAAGGTTTTCCATACCAATTTAAGCTATGCTATGTTTGGCATGGGGGAAAAGGAGAGGAAAGGAGTGGGGGGTGGAATTTTTAATGAAAAATGATAAACTGGCATGTTTGGTTGGAAGGAAGAGGAGAAGGAAAGGAAAATCAAGTGGAAAAAAGTTACTGTAGGACCCATTAGTTTTATCCTTGTTGGGAGGATATATCTAATTTTGAAAATTAAAAAATTTTTTACAATAGAGTTTTTTTTTTTTGTTTTTTTAACGTTCTCTTACTTTGAAAATAAAAAAACTATCTCATTTTCAAACTTATTTTGCACAGTACGCTTTTGGTAAAAAAAAAATAAATCTTTTTAAAATCTCCTCACAATGCACAATTCCCAACAACATTTATTCTCATTCCAAAAAAAAAAAAATTGTTTACAAGAAGAAAATTTTTTTTACACATCCAAACACAATCTTATTCTTAAAATAAATAGACTTTCTCATTTAAAATAAGAAAATTTTCCTTTTAAAAAATAGACATGCGACCAAACAGGGCCTAAATCTTTTGAATCAGGTGCTACCGATGAGGTATCGCATTCCAACAAGGCTACCACCCAAGACTGTAGTGAAATAGTAAATCTGCCTCACAAGACGATGGTGACATGGATAACGCTGACTCTGGTGAAGACTCAGGCAAGGCTACTGATTCTTCTTCACAAAATGTTGCTAACACTGATGGTGTTACTCCTATAGGGCTTGTTCGACGAGAAAAGACACCAAGCCGCCAGGTATTTCATTCTTTTCTTCTCCTTACCCTTTTTATTTATTTATTTATTTATTTTCTTGAAAAGGCTCTTTGCCTTACTTACGTATATGCACTCTTTTTTTTTTTTTTTAGAACCTGTAGGTCAGGTGGAACCCAAATCCTTGAGTCTAGGGAAAATTATTAGAAATGCTACACAATCCTAAGTATCCCCACGTTGCCTGCGCGCTACATGAAGCCCAATCCCTTTTTTTTTTTTTTTTTTTTTTAATTTTACGTCAGATGAAACCATTAGAAGCTTGGCGCAATCCATAAGTATCTTCACATAGTCCGTGAGCTATGTCAAGCCCAAACCTTTTTTTTTTAATTAATTTTACGCCAGGAAAAACCATAAGAAGTTTGACACAATCCTTAAGTGCCTTTGCATAGTTTAACACAATCCTTAAGTGCCTTTGCATAGTCCATGAGCAATGTGAAGCCCAAAATTTTTTTTTAATTAATTTTACACCGGGAAAAACCATAAGAAGTTTGGCGTAATCCATAAGTGTCTTCACATTGTCCGTGAGCTATATGAAGCCCACAAACCATTTTGTCATCGGAGGAAACCATTAGAAGTACGGCGAAACCCACAAGTATCTTCACATAGTGCGTGAACTATGTGAAGCCCAAACCATTTGTCATCGGAAGAAACCATTAGGTTCTATCATTGTCCCCTTTTATTTATTTATTTATTATTATTATTATTATTATTTTATTTTTTTTGCAGATAAGTCATTTAGATGCCACATGTGGACATTCCGATGTCATCTGATTTCATTTCTCCCTTTGTGTCGTACTTTCATCAATCTCTTATTGTTTGTTTTACAGGAAATTGTTGCTCTTAGCCATGGAACACCGCTGACAGCTTCCTAGACGTCTTGTACTTTGTCTGGTTCTGCCCAAATTGCTCAAGGTCCTCTTTTGGATAATTCAACCGGTGATAATAGAGAGGGTTTGCAGGAATCTTATCATGATGATGTCGAGAATGTACCAACGGGTCCGATTGATATTGCCGATTTGCCTTCTACGACACCGGAAGCGGAGGATTGATATTGCCGATGGCTTAGTGGACGTGAGAGTGTCCCAATCTAGTGAAACACTTGAGAACCCGGTCACACTTGGGGACAAAGCTGATAAGAAAAAGCTCTCTTCTTGGTCACAAGCTCCAAATATTCATGCCTTCTTGGAGTTGTTCGAAACAGGTGAGTCTCATGGCCCCTTGGTTGAAACACCGTGGATCATATAGTGGTGAGATCGCCCTCTTCAAGGGTGTGGGCGTTCCTCTTGAGACGGTGCCATTTCTGGAGATGGCGTTTGCTCAGGTGGCTGACTTCATACCCTTAGATCACTTGTCTGTGAGGATTCGATCTTGCATAGTGTCTGGTTTGGGCCTCATTCTCCTTGGCCTTCACCACTACTCTCTTGCTGATATTACTGAAGACATGTTGCTGTCGTGGAGAGACACATGACGGGATGCCTGACTACTCGGCTGCCGAGTCTCTCTTTTGCAGATGCGTCTTAAGGAGATTACATTAGCTTTACTTGGGAGATGGTGCCAGCTTGACAAGAAGATCGCCCTTGATGCTCGTATCGCTGAAATGAGAAAAGCCTTGGAGGATCTTGAGAAACAGCGAACCGGTCTCCAAATTCTGGAGTTCACGGCAGAACATTTGGCAAGCGTCAACAAAGTGAACTCTTTTTGTCGTCTTAATGAGAACCTGTTTGGATCAGCTGGGATGTGAACACCTCCCTTCATTCCTCTTTTGTAGCTTTTGTGTTACATCAGGCAGGCTATAGACTTCCGGACTTCTTCTTTTTGATGTGTCATGGATATTGTATTTCACTTAACTCCGGACGTTTTTTTTTTTTTTTTTTTTTTTTTTTTTAATGCACCTCCTCGTACACTTTTCTTTTTGTTGAGAGATCTCCATACACTTATCTCTTGAGCTTATCAATTTGCTAGTTGAATGGCCACCGCGTTGATGTGCTTGATCATCACCAAATTTTATTTTTTTTTAACAGGGATCTAACAAGCTTTTTTTTTTTTTTTTCCTCCTCTCTTGATGTTCCTGATAGGAGCTCTTTCTCTACCCTTTCCGTTTTATTTTCTTTTGGGATCTCCTTTAGAATGAGCTAAGGCATGTAAATTTTGAAAGTATACGTTTTAGTCAAATTGTTAAAGGAGTTTCCTCGCTTCTTTATATATATATATATATATATATATAAAACTGATACATGTGAATATATGTATTCGTGTATATGCATATTAAAATATATATATAATACATATATTCAACACACGTTGTACTGTACAAAACATAATAAGTTATATACATTTTCCCTTCTTTTTTCTTTTTTTTTTTTTAATCGAAAGTATATGCTTATGGGAATAAATAAATAGATGAGCAAACATTTCCTTAAAAAATATTGAATAATAAAGACGAATATTTGAACAAATATTTTCATTCGTATTCGATGACTACAAAATAATCCTTTCGCAAATAGGATACTGAGAAAATACATCTTTACGTGCCCATAATGATATATTTTTTTTCAGATCCCAAGAAGAAAGAAAAAGGCAAAAGGCGAGATTAGCCATACTTGTGCTCCGAAACTTGGCACTTCTTTTCCGTGAAACTTCAAAAGAGGATAGGGTCATGACTCTCAGCAATAGTAGCGTTTGAGCCATTTCCCGTTGATTACTTTGATCCCTGCAACACCCGAGACGCTAATAAGCCCATAATATCCACTGTCAAACGCTGCCCATACAACAAATGGCCCCTCCCAGTTAGGTGAGAACTAAGAAGGTCCTGATATCTACCCCGAACATGATCAACCGTTTTCAACACCAAATGCCCTTCTCTTAAGCTCCTTCTAATGATGGTCTTGTCATATGCCTCTTTCGCCCTCCGTTGATACACAGTGGCTCTTAGTTGAGCCTCTTCCCTTCTTTCATCAATGACTTCCAGGTCAATCAATCTCATTTCCCACAAGACTCCATATCCCACTCCAAATCATTGACCATGGCCACCCAAACTGAAGGTACTTCGAGTTCCACCGTAGAGATCGTTTCTGCACCATAGACAACAGAATAAAGTGAAAATTCGGCTGCCGACCGAGGTGAAGTCCGGTATGCCCAGAGTGCATCAAGGAGATGTAGACTTCAGCCCCCAGCATATTCGTGGACCATTTTGCTTAAGATCCAAATGAGGGTTTTTTAATCAGCTTCGGCTTGTCTGTTTCCTTGTGGATTATATGGCGTAGACTTCCAGTGCTTAATTATGTACCCATGTAATGTTGAGGCGAAATCGTTATTGATGAATTGAGTCCAATTGTCGATAACTATTTTGTAAGGTATGCCAAATCGACAAACCAAATTTTCTCGGATGAAGTTGGACACAACAGCTCCGGTGGCTTTTGTTAGAGGTATGGCTTCAACCCATTTAGTGAAATATTATGTTGCCGTAAAAATCCAGATATTAGCCCCCCAAGACCAGATGAATAGGACCAATTAGATCAAGCCCCCAAGTATGAACGTCCATGGAGTTCTCATGTCTTGAAGTGATGTATGTGGCTTCTTCTTGCTCGTCCTTGCTTGTAGGGGTGATTTCCTCAAACTTTCTTTTCTTCCCTTTCCTACAATACTCCAAGAGTTCTTATGCGCTCTTATGGCATTACCTTATTTCAATTTCCGAGGTAGCTACTCTAGAAGTTTCTCCTTCTTCAAATCATTCTCCTCATCCTTCGAGTGTTGGCCAAGGGGTGCCAAAATAAGAAGGCGGGCTATAAGTTCGCCAAAAGGCCCAATCATTGTCTCTGGAGGTTTCCCACACTGCTTCGAGTGGTTTCGGATCTGTCTTCTAAGTTGGTAAATCTTCATCAACGTCCATCATCTCTTCGCCCTTTTGACACATGGCCCGCCGTGGCATAATTTTCTTTGCCTTTGTGCAGGGATAATGGATCCAAATCAATGGTTTGCTTTTTTTTGTTGGTAGCTCCAAAGTACCATTGTTGATCTTGTCATGAAAAATCTTACGTAGAACTTGACATTTCGTAGTTGGATAATGAACAAACTGATGGAGGTGGCAGTATTTTGGATGCTTCTTGTCTTCTTCCATAGGTTATCTTCGCGGCGGAAACAAATGAACCACTCCATCTTGGATTCATTGGTTGACGATGGTGTGAAACTATCCGTCGGTGCAAGGGACAGGAGATTGAATTTCTCTCTCTTTCCTCCCTCGATACAACGGCCTCGGTGGCCTTTCGGATATTGCCAATGAGTGCGGCGTCTCCTTCCTTTCTCCCCTCTAACCACGAGCTCTAGAAGTAACTTTAATTGATAAAAAGGTTCTTCTAGCCGACTCTATTAACCTAGAGAATTGTTTGATTCCTATGTTCTCCAAGTACACCATGTACTCTGACATGATATTATTGATGCATATCCCAACTAGAGCCTCCTCATCGTCACTATCATAGCAATCGAGAGCAAGATCCCAAAACCTCCGGACGTAGTCTACCAAGTGCTAATCTTGGTTCTGTCGGGTGTTACATAACGTGATGGTGGTGACTTTTTCTTCATTTTGGAAATACTTTCGATAGAATTTGCCAACCATTTCCTCCCATGTGTGGATAGTTCTAGGAGCCAAGGTGGTGTACCAAGTGAAGGCTCTACCCGTGAGGGATTTTGAAAACTCACAAAGCCTCAAGTTTCTATCTCCGGCATGTTGTCCAGGAGCATCCAAGAACCGACTGATGTGTTCTTTGGGATTGCCTTTCCGGCCATCAAAAAGGATGAAATTAGGGGTCTCGTACCCCTTCGGATATGGCGCTTGATAAAGTTTAGTCATATATGGAGGTCGTGGAATGAATTCCAAATCCTCCAAATACTACTACAAATGCGGATTCTATGACGGAGCTTCCACAGTCGTTTTTAAAACATGACGTGGTTAAAAACGGTCGTGGAAAGTTCGGCAAAAACATGGTACAGAACAGGGTTTCCGAAAACCGTCGTGGAAGCCAAAAGTTCCACGACCGTTTATAAAAACGGTCGTGGAAGCCGAAGCTTCCAAGCTTCCATGACGGTTTATAAAAACAGTCATGGAAGCTTCAGGCTTCCATGACTATTTTTGGAAACTGTCGTGGAAGCGATATGATTCCACGACGGTTTCTAAAAACAATCGTGGAATCTTTGGCTTCCATGACCGTTTTTTAAAAATCATCGTGCAAAATTCACGAAAAATTCAGACAAAAAAACCATCGTGCAAAATTCACGAAAAATTCATTTTTGGAAAAAACCTTCGTAGTATCTTAAGATACCACGACGGTTTTTGGAAAAATCCGTCGTGATATCTTGTCCTACCACGACAGTTTTTCCCAAAAATCGTCGTGGTACATTGATATTCCATGACGATTTTTCCCAAAAACCGTCGTGGTAGGTCTAGATCGGGAATTTTTAAAATTCTTTTAAAATGGTTCAAATTTTTGGAGCGTATATAAAAGCAAAAAAATACCCTCATTCCCTCCATATTCTTTCTCGCGCCTTTTTCACTCTCGCCTACAAACTCTCCCTCGAAAACCTAGGCCATCTCCTCCGCCATGCCGTGACTCCTCCCTCCATTCTCTCTCTCGGCTCACTCTACCTCGCCTCCATTCTCTCTCATCCTCTCCCTCTCTACCTCGCCTCCTTTCTCTATCGCACCTCTCCATTTCTCTCTCGGCTCCAATCTCTGCCGGCCTCTACTCCACCATTCGTTCTCTAACGTGCCTCTCCCTCTCTCTCTCGCCGCTACTCCTCCGTCGCCTATGCCACTACCGAGCCGCCCATACCCACACTTGACTACTTGGTAAGTCGAACTCTCTCTTGCACCGCACAGTTTATGGAAGTTCATTGGTTGATTGTAAACTAGATTTTCGGTGATTGTTGATTGTGGTTATAATTTTGGGTGATTGTTTTAACGAAAAAAAGTTTTGATAACTTCGTTAAATTTTTGCATATTACATATTCGACAAAATGCCTCTTTGAGTGAGAATTAGCTTTAGATTTTTTTAAATGCTTGGGTGAGGCGACGGTTTATAGACTTTTCTAGAAAAAAAGTGTAGATTTTGTGATTTAAATTTTTACATATTACATGTTTGACAAAATACCTCTTTGAGTGAGAATTAGTTTTAGATTGATTTAAAATGCTTAGGTGAGGTGACGGTTTATAAACTTTTCCGAAAAAAGTATTGATTTTGTGATTTAAATTTTTGTATATTACATGTTTGACAAAATACCTCTTTGAGTGAGAATTAGTTTTAGATTGATTTAAAATGCTTGGGTGAGGTGGCGGTTTATAGACTTTTCCGGAAAAAAGTGTTGGTTTTGTGATTTAAATTTTTGCATATTACATGTTCGACAAAATGCCTCTTTGATTAGGTTGTGTGTCTTTTCCATAATTAAGTAAAGTTTTTGAATATGAATATTGATTTACAATATCACAAGTATGATTTTGTGTGCTTTTTATGCGTTTGGGTGACATGATTTTATAATGATTTATTGTATGGTTTTTTGTTTTTTACATGTTTAGGTGCAGAATTGTTTTAGATTGATTTAAAATGTCACAAGATCATGAGGAGGAAATGTCAATGAAATCTCAAATTGAAAAACCACGACGAACAAACACACCTAGATTCAATCCCGACGAAGATGGTAAACGAAGAACGACTCTTATGAGAAAAGTCCACCTTGTTAGGACAAAGGGAGAACGAATTGCAGTTTCGTTCGATGCTAAAGGGCAACCATTAGGGAAGGACGAAGATGAATTACAAAGTTGGATTGAAGTGCTTGCACGAGAGCATATTCCCATTTAGATATATGACTTTAGAAGTGTCGATTTAGCCCCAAGGAAAGAAAGAGTATGGGTGGAAGTCGTAACTTCTTTCACTGTGGAACTTTCGTTTAAAAAACAAGCTTTAAAGTCATGTGTAGAGTCAGCCAAAAATTTTAGATATGATCTTTACCAGGCTTTTGTCAGGGATAATATTGATGAAGAAAGTGTGTGGGAACGACCACCTAAAGTGGTTCATAATTACCCCTCCATCAACCAGGATGATTGGGAAAGATTCATTGAATATTGACGTGCACCGGAATTCAAAAGACTATACGAACATGGATGTTAGATAAGAAAGAAGAGTAAATACGGATCAATCGGGGGGCCGAGACAGATATAGGAAACATGATCAAAAAATCGTACGTGAATTACTTAGACAAAATGTTTCAATGGTATGTTGTACTTTCTATTTTTTCCTTCATGTTTACTGACGGTAATTATTAAACTGTAGTTTGAGAAGACGGGACAATGGCAGCTCAACATACTGTGTGGCTGGACATGCACGTCAAACCCGGTGGAGAGTTTAAGAATCCATCATTTAAAATTATTGACGATATGATAGTAAGTATATAAATCCATAGTCTAATATATTCTAATTTATACTCCTTTATGTTAACGGGTTCATAACATATTCTCTAATTGTTACAGGAGACACAAGGAAGTTTCAAATCTGTGGGGACAAATGACATATTGACCAAGTCATTAGGCAATGCTGAGTATTCGGTTCGGACCCATGGTCAATCTAAGTTTGTCAAGCAGTCTCATTACTTCAACGTTGTGCAAAGTTCAAGGGAAAATGCTAAAGTCTCAGAAGTGAAACAGCAACATACCGCATTAGAAAAAACCGTACAAGAACTTTATGCGAAGTATGGTATAAACTGAGAGACTATATCCAAGGAGACGATCGCACCGACTGTTGATCAACACAACAGATTCAAGGCTAGTTGCACCCTAAATGAAAAAGAAGCTGGGACGTCGGATCTGCAGCCCATGCCAAACACAAGTAAGGAATGCCAGGTCTTTCTTACTGATTTAATTAATTGAGGAGATGTGCTTATTGCAATCGGTAGGGCACACATAGACGGTGTTCCTACCGACACAGTCCATGAGATTACTTTAGGTGAGGAGAATGTACGAGTGATAATTACATTCCCAAAACTAAAATGTGCACTCCTACCTATTCTGACGAACGAAATAACATGTATTGAAGAAGTTGTCGGTGGGTATGTTGCTCGGCCGAAAAGATTAGTCATCCTTGAAACAAGCATGAGCCAGGCAAGTCGAGGTCCCAGTCATGCTCCCGACCGAGAAGTTGAGGAATATTGGAAAAAACGGACCCGATATCAGAGTTACGGCGCAGTGAAAGTTTCAAAATTTTTATGCCGATTCAGAAAAAGAAGCTCAGATGTATATAACAATAAATTAAATACATGATCAAACGTACCTTGTTTCTCGGATTCCGGAATTACTAGAGCGTCAACCAACATGTCTTCTCTACTATTCTCAAGTCCTCACGTCTCAGAGTGTGTGTGGACACGCGTGCTATGAATCCAAGCGACCGGTAATTTTTCCAAAGTCTAGATCCCACCTTCTCAATCCCGATGTATGTCGTTGAGAATTCGATCAAGTTTCGTTCTTCAAAACTACAAAACAGGAACCGGTTAATCTTTTATGAAAAATATCACTCGGCTTAACCTTCCTCACAATTTTGATTCAATGGAAATTTCTTTTTTTTTTTTTCTCACACCCAAGAAGGACGAATTTTCTTAAGCACAAAAACCTAGTTTTTGCGTTTTCTCTCTCCCCCAAAACCGTCCACTATGAGTATATGATAAATGGTTAGCTTTTTTCAAGAACCCCTAGCCTTTAAATAATATTCCAATCCTTTTTCAAAAATATCTCCTACTTGAAAAATAATTAATAATTATTTTTCTGATAATCTTTTGAACCAAAAGATCGTACAAATTTCGGGATAGGTTCTTTGAACCTCATAGATGTTTTTTGCTAGGGGAGGGACTTCAAGAAATTCGTCCCCGCTTTTCTAGGAGAGTCAAATTCGTCCTCCACATAATGTGGAGGTTGATCGGTGATTCAAATTTAAATCAAAAATCTAGACTAGTCAAAAAGTCCTAATCCTATTTAGATTCAAACTCCTTTTAAACCTTTGAATTTAAATAAGATTCTCTTATTTGAATTTAAATAAATATTTTCCACAAACATTATCCATATTTAATTAATTTAAATAAATGGAATATTTTAGATTTCCTTTCCACCAAAAAACCGTGCACCAATTTTTAAGAAAAGAAAATCTAATAAATAAGTTCCATTATTTAAATAAATTAATAATTTAATGTTATGAATATATTTAAACAATTTTGAAATAAAATCTTCTTCCCTACATCCATTAAAATTCGTGCACTTTTAATTAGGAGAAAAAAATTTTGTTTTCTAAAATTAAATAATTCAAACACAATCCGATTTCTAAAATTCAATTAACCAAAATAATTAACAAATAATTATTTTAGTTACAACTAATCATATATTGACAAATCACATTATTTGTCTATATTAATTTCACATATCCAATCCTTTTTCGGGATTGCATGTTAGAGAGTACCATGTCTTAATAGACATTTTTAAATTCCCATCTAATTTACCGATCTCATTAGGAACAAATCCCAAGACGCTTTGTGCAACTATATGAGCTTGTAGAATGACTCGATGGAAATATGTAAAGAGCCTCCTATAATTGTGAAAAATTAATCCCGGATTAATTATTCATCAATTATCAATTTCAGGACTATTCTACTAAAAGTCTGAAGCTGAACTCCCGTTTACATACCATATTACGAAAGCTCTCTAACGCAGTGCTTCTTCTATGATTTATTCATCGCTTGCTTAATCCCCATATGTTATCCATGATTGAATTAAGGACTTTTTCCGTTTTACTTTTTCAATCATTTTAACTTAAAGTTCCATTATTCTCCATTGAAAGAATCACCAATTGTAAAGCCATATAATCGGCAAACCATCAGAGAACACAAAGTAAACCGATGGCCAAGATCTTGTTATCTTATCTTTCAATCGCCGAATAATGCCTTTAAATAGATAACATGTACTATCGTTAAGATAGCTATAGATTCCATATCTATGAATCTTGATTTCTCCATCCATAAGTCATACGCCCAAAGCACAAGTATATTGATCATCAATTATCAGTGTCTCAGCTATAGTGGATCAAAGTGCATAAGTCATGGATGCGAATTCAAGTATTCATTTCAGGATTAAGATTAATGCAGGATGATAATCAAAATGTAATTGATTCTTATAAACAGAATTATTAAACCGAATCAATTAACACCTTAGGTCCAGTCCAGTGTCATACCTCAATACTAGTATACATTAAAGTTTCTACTCGGAACCTATCCGATGGTCAAGACAAACCATCCCTCCAAGGAAGTAGACAACCTTTACAATCTTATCATGAATAAGATCTCCAAATCTTATTCCATCGATTGCAGACCATTTATTTAGACTGTTATCAAATTACCACGTCTTCTATGTATACCCCGTATACATCTGGTAATCCGAAAAATTACTAACAGCCTAGGAGTATTTTATGTTTGCTCAAAATAGTCATACAATCAACAAATGAAAGTAAATAGGACACAACTTTTTAAACATGAATAACCTCTTTTTATTAATATCAAAATATCATATTTACATAAAATCCCTAGAATTGATTTTCTATTCTTAGGGCACATATAGATCCCAACAAGGAAATCAAATGAATAAAAAAGAGAGCAGGGAAAAAAAAATACAGTCACAACCGGAGGTACAACAACAAACTGCGTAACAAGAACTACCTCCGTTCAACTTTAGTAAAATTCCTTTCGAGTTTAGACCTTTGGCATATTACGCACAAAGTTCCTTGCGTGACGGAACCCAAATAGCGTGCCCAACACAACAGCCCGTCAGTGACGATGATATGCCTATATATATTGGGTTTGAAGATGTATACAATTTCATAACATTTCAAGAAATTATTGCAAACAGTATAATGGTTTACATCAGGTAATAGATATATCCTTAAACAGTACTTCTTTTTCCTTGTTATCTTATGTTGTTTTTCGTAACAAGTTTGACTAATTATTTTGCAGTTATTTAGCGGATTGTTGTTGAAGAGCAGGTGTTGATCAACGTTTCGAGTTTATTTCTCCAGTCCTTGTCTCACCAGTTTAATAAAATGTAGATCGCAAAGTCTACTGTAGATAGAGAGCCAACAATATTCTACAGATCTTAACAAACGCACCAAGAGGAAAGCTGTTTCTCATGCCATATAACAGCAGCCAACATTGGATCTTAGTAGTTATTGATCCGTGGGATGACTCGGTCCTGTATTTTAATGCTCTAGAAAACGAACCGGGTGATGATTTTAAAGACCTAATTAAGTTGTAAGTATATTTTTATGTTCTAATTTGTGATTTGACATTACATTATTCTTATTCTAATTGTTCTGAACTTTGTAAAATTGTTAGGGCATTTAATGACTGGAAGATTATGGTGGGAAGAGGAGTAAGAAAGCGATGAAACTATGAGACGTTGATTGATACTGTTCGCTGTCCTATACAAGAAGGTTATGTAGAATGCATTTATTTTGTGTTAGCCTTTATGTGAGAAATAACATTGACTGTTGATGGACTAGCCTTACTTCAAACTAAAGATTTTTATACTAATATTGACATGAGTTTGGTAAGGCAAGAGTGGGCTACTTTTATCATGCGGTTCATACAATATAGTTAGAAAACAATATATAAATTTTGTAATGTTTTTGTATTAATTGTTATACATTGTGACAAAATTAATTGTAGATTAGCTATTATTTTATTCTTGGTTATGTAATAATGGATAATACACGGGATTTGTCACCTGTGGGAAACGGAATGAATTGTGAATTTTTTTTTCACGGTATTACCTACCACGATAGTTTTCATGCAAAACCATTGTGGTAAATTAGTATACCATGATGGTTTTGCATGAAAACCGTCGTGGTAGGTCTAATCTACCACGATGGTTTTGCATGAAAACCATCGTGGTAGGTCTATATACCATAATGGTTTTGAATGAAAACTATCGTGGAATAGATCTAATTACTCCATATTTGGCACTATTTTTTGTCCATTTCACGATGGTTAAAAAACCGTCTTGGAATCTGAATAGATTACATGACTCTGGATACCACGATGGTTAGAAAACCATCGTGGAAAAGGTATCATGACAGTTTTTAACCGTCGTGGAATCTACGTTTTGTAGTAGTGAAAGGGATGTTGTAAAGATGCTTCTCCAGAAGTGACAGCACGTCTGTTTGAGTGAGGAAATTCGCCTTTCCTTCTTCTGGTGCTTGAGCTTTGTGTCCTTCAATGGCAAAGGCCCCTTGTTGGTCCCCTTTGTCTTTTGATGTCATCAAAGCACCTTGTTGAGAAAAGGATCCTTTTAATACATTCATCTCTTGCACAAGATCATTTTGGGTATGAACAAGCACGTGAATTGCTTTCACAAGATCAGGAAGTGTGAGCTCGTCATTGTTGTTGGTTTCAGTATTATGTTTAGACATCGAAGCGTTGGTGTCATGAGAGTCCACTTCGAGAGTCGCCTTTATCCTTTTGGCTTTAGACGGAGCCATGAATCCTAGTCTAGCCTCCCCAGTGGAGTAGTAAAATGATGGGGCTCTTTGGTAGTAGCGATGCTGACATGGAAGGTGAGTGTCTATGGCCTCCTTTGGTTGATCGAGCTGGTGTCTAGTTGGCATCGATCAAACATGTAACCGGAGAGAGCATGGGCTACTTCAAGAGGGCTTCACCTTGCAAGCCACAAGGTTGGCCCCTGCTGGGACAAGCTAAACCCGAATGACCCCACTGAAAACTGTTTCGAGGGCGAGACCCATTGCGATTTCGGCTCCGAGTTAATGAAAACTTCTAAAAAAAAGGGGATCTTGAGAAAAGCGTATGGAGTAGGAGAGGAACATGTGTCGTTTTTTGGGAAGGGTGTTATGTTTGGTGAATGGGAAGCTTTGGGGAATGGCTAGTGTGAGGTTCTGTGGTTATGGTGTGGTCAAGGGTAGTTAGAGAAGTAGAAAGCACAATATGCTTGAGAATGGATTCCAACTTCAGGTGCACCTCCGTCGGGGGAGCCACCTGATCTAGAGAGGATATCCTCTCTCTCTTGGCTATGAATAGACATAAAAGAGGGGTTGTTTGCAGTGTTTGAGGCTAAACTTGTCTATTTAGGATGAGAATAGTGTGGTATTTCTAGGTGGAGGAAGGTTTAATGGCAACCAAAATTTTTCTAGTTTAGTTTGAAGGTTTTCCACTTGAAGGCTCTTGTTGGGATTTCTCCAGCCATGGCTTCCTTCTCTTTCCCGGAATGGTTGCTTCAGGAGGCAGGAGAACTCTTCCACAGACCGTTTGAATGTGGTCAAGGAAAGTTGCATTGGTAATGGTTGCCTAGAGAGGTAGCTAGCTGGTCAAACACTTCAAGAGTGCTATTTTAGGTGTTTTTTCAGGCATATCCGACGTTTTTGGCATGGAAGTTTTAGCTTAAATGGTGTGTTGTTAATTCCCATATTAGCAAGTTTTGGAGTCCTAATCTGCAAAGGAAAAATGAGATATTTTATGGGTATTTATTGGGCTTCTACTAGATTTAATGGGCTTATCTAGGCTTGTTGGATTGGGCTAAAGCTTTTGGAGGTTTTTTAATGGTTTTTCTACAATTCAAAATATTCTAATTCTTCGTAGATTCAAAGCCTCCCAAGTAGGCTAAGAGTCTAATACGAACAAATAAAGCAGGGTCACTCATATTCCTTAGCCTTCCAAACTATGACCCACTCAATGATCCCCGATACATGACTTGAGTTCACGCACCGATTCTCGGCCCATACTAAATGATATGGGTCGAGTTCGAATCTCATCAAATTTTGGGCATGAACACAGATAACTAACTATGTAATTAATTGTACAGAATTGTATTGATCATTTTTGTATATAATGGAAATCAGCGCTCACACTCGAGTTGATTTGAGCATTTCCAAATTCTGAGTATTTTTTCTCTCTCTCTCTCTCCATTTTCTCACTCTAGATTTTCTCTCCTTCTCTGCTCAATTCTTTTCTTAACTGTTAGGCATATAAATTCATTTTGTACTTTGAGTCTATTAATTTTATAGAAATTATAACGATATTATTTAAATATGAGAAATTTATTTCAATTTCATCTTTCATATCTTTTAGGAACGAAAAATTAGGCAGATCACAGAAATACCCTTTTATAGATCATGAAATCTTTTTTATAGTTAGAAACATAAAAATACTAAAACAAAATATAAAATCTGTTTCTAAAATGATATTTTTCTCAAGGAATAAAATTTACATTTTCAATTTGTTCTAATTAAAGAAATATTTGTCTTTTTCTTTCCACAAAATGATGATCTTGAAACGAGTTTTTAAAATTTCAATGGTTTTATGATATCTAGAATCAGATAAATAAATAAATAATTAATTAAACTTAAGAGGTGTACTTATGTAATTAACCCTAATTGGAGAAGCTTTCTCATACGGTAGTGCCTCAACCGGTTATAAAAACATTGTTTGAAGCCATGTTAGCTCCATGTAATTAGTGTTTTTTTAGCTTTTATTTTGAGAAACGAAAAGGGAAAATATTTTATAAACAATTTATCAGCTTAAAACAATAATTCATGTACTAAATTTATCATTTCTTGAAACTTATGTTTTTATGTTTTTCTAATCATAATGTAAACTTAAAACTCCATATAGAACTCTTTCAACAAAAAAATAAAAATATATATATATATACAACTAAAGCTAATTTTCCGAAAATGCTAATTAAATGAATCTTTCAACACTAACATGCATATCGTCCGAGTAGTGTTTAGTTCCAATTTAATTAGAGTAGTGAAATTATAATATATTACTCTAGTCTTACTGACCTCATTAAACTTCCAATTCATTTTCTTCTTTTGAAATTTAAGAGTATCATAGCTTGATGGAGTGAAATTAGGAGGAAGAAGACAAATGTTAAAAGAAAATATAAAATAAGAAGAAATTGGCCTTGGATTCCAACTCAAAGATATTAAAGCAATGGAAAACACGACCTGTACTCCTAAGTCAAGTCTTGTTATAACATTGCCCTAGGTAGCATTCTTACGTTTTTTAAATGTGGTATAGTGATAAAAATGTCTTTCTTTCTTATATTTCATATTCGATACACGGTAGCTTCAGTTAGAGGGCATACCTTGCCTGATCCATAGGCAATAGGCTAAGTGGGTGTGAGTGAAACTGGATCATCTTTTGAGTATAAATGAGTTAGACAATATTAGTGGAGCTCAATATATATATATATATATATATATATATTTTATAAACAATAAAGATGTGAAGCAGAATAGCACGAGTAATCTATTTTTTCAGGGGAGGAAAAAAAGAGAATTCCTTGCGTTTGTACCTCTAAGTACGTTGATGTGTGTACACGGTCAGACACGTAAAAATATACAAACTTAGTTTGCTGCCAAAGTAATTAAAGCAAGTATGTTATACGGCTTTTAAAGATTTGATCTTTTTTTTTTTTTTTAAGAAAAATATTAGGCATACCGACACTAATATCAGTTTTTAAGTATCAACTTTTAGGACATGTAAGTTATCATTTTTTAATTGATAAGTGTCTAAAATGACTACATCAATTTGTTGCATCTACCAATAAAAAAATTACAACCACTGTTACACATGAATTGATATTCAAAATTTATGATTGGAGTTCGTGTCCCTAACACCACTTTTAGCGTGCACTTGGTGCACATTTTGGAATTGAATTTTTTAGATTGGAATTGAGTTGAATTGAATTGTGTGTTTGATGAGACGCTTGAATTGCTAGAGTTAAAAAGTATAATAATCTTGAAATGTGTTCAAAAAAAATATCAATATGGAGCATGTTTCTTTCGTCTCGAAATTCTATGCAATTTAAAAAAAAAATCATTTCATTTGGACTACGCAAAGTTATGGCCTTTTAAAGTTTGAGTTACGAATTTGTAAAAATAATTGCAAATAGTGAAACTGATATTGATTTTTCAGAAAAAAGACAAAAAAAACTGTGATTCAAACTGAACTAAACCAGTACACCAAACAAAGGCTAATGTTGATGGACATTTGCTTGTCATACAAGGCAGGCAACTAAAAGTAACTATTTTCAAGAGTTTGTCCCTCGAAATGATCCAGGCAAGCATGCAATATGGTTATCGTGATCAATCCATGCTTCTCATACAAGGCAAGCAACTTAAAGGTTTTCCTTACCAATTTGAGCTTATACTATGTTTGGTATGGTGGAAAAGAGACGGGAGGGATTTTATTTGAAAAATATACTAGCATGTTTGGTTGGGAAGGAAGAGAAGAAGGAAAGGAAAATTAGGTGAAAAAAAGTTATTGTAGAACCCATTAATTTTAATTTTTTCAAAAGTGAGAGGAAAACTAAAATCCACCATATATCTATTAAAATTACTTTTTTGTCCTTACTTTAAAGTAAAAGAATGTGCATAAATCAAATAAAATAATAATTATAAATCTTTTTTCTTTTCTCTTTCTATGATACCAAATGACATGATGGAAAAATAAAATCTTTCGTCTCACTTATTTTCTTTCACTTCCATTTTTCCTTTCTCTCTTGTTTTTATTCAGTATTACCAAACATAGGCTAAATGTTTTGAGTATTGAACATCTTCACATAATATGAAAGGAAAAACCAAAACTATTTGGGTCTTCGTAGGGACAAATTTTGCAGATGTCATTCCTATTTTATTCCATTTTAAAAAAGTTTGTGACATTGAAGTAGTGTGCCCATTTAGAAGCAAGCTTCCCACGCTTGAAAGCCAATACTAGAGGTTACTTGAACGAAATTCCAAGTGAACCAACTAAGGAAAAATTACTTATATTAAGCCTTGCTAATTTGTCAAGGACACACCAAATGAGAAAAACCAACTAGTTCAATCCAAAGAAAGGCTTGAGGCTTGCTTACTTTTCTCCGCACAATCTTGTGATTCATTTCCTCGAAATGGAGGGTGGAAAGAAGAGGCTGGCACTATTGGTTGGATGCAATTACCCGAACACAAAATACGAGCTCCATGGCTGCATAAACGACGTCGTTTCCATGCGAGACACGCTGGTGGGCAGGTTCGGGTTCGATCCCAGCCATATCGAGCTCCTGACCGATCAACCAGGTTCGTCGGTGATGCCCACCGGTGAGAACATAAAGAAGGCTCTTGGTGAAATGGTGGATAAGGCTGGAGCTGGGGATGTTCTGTATTTTCATTATAGTGGACATGGGACAAGGTTTTCTTCTATGAGACCAGGGAATCCATTTGGGCAGGATGAGGCTATTGTTCCTTGTGATTTCAATCTCATCACTGGTATGCTACTTCTTCTTTATCTATTTTTTTTTTTTTTTCTTTTTTTTCTTTTTTCCCTTTGGCCAAATTACTTAACTAGGCATTTATGATACATTTTCCATGGTAGTGTATAAACGTCATTTGTTCCAAAAACATGTATATCTGTGATCACCTATTTTAGATTCAGCTCATATTCTGAATTTGGAATATGTAATTCCATTTCTATAAACTTTAGGTTTTTCCCTCATGGGACATCCCAAATAATGTCAAACTTTCTTATGCAAAACTTTTCTATACAAATTAATGCACCTCTGCTCAAGTTCAATAACTTTGAGAAAGGAAATTTTAGATAAATAAGTAGTTTTTAAATACTTACTTACATAAATTATCATTTTTTTTAATTTAGAAAAATAACCATGAATCAACATCCATCACCAATCAAATGTAATTACATGTTGATGATATTGATTAATCACTAATTAACTATGATCAATCAATGATTAACTACTTGACTATTTTTTAAAGACAGCCATTTTTCCAATATTATAAAACTTCGGTCATTTATTAAAAAAAACTTCTTTAAAAATTGTCGTTTATCCACGAATCTCCTTTTAGAAATTACACTAAATGGTATGTTTATAAGAGTGGATTTGATATACAATAATTTTTCAAAATATTTTAAAAATAATACTATAATTACATATTATAATGATTGCCACATTCCATGCTACAAAATAAAGTAATAATTGTTTAGATGAAATAAATTTTTGCTATTTGCAAAATATTCTACATTTTTTGTTATATATTTGAACATCAGTTGATAAGACATGTTGTATGTCTATACATCCCAATGACTCTCTCACTAGGTCATGTAGGATAATGCAAAATTATCAAGTACAAAAGCTATTGTCTAATTGTTATTGTGAAACTTTACTTTCTTCTTTTTTTTTTTTTGAATTTAACTTTTGTTTCTATCCATGTAGAGCCAGCATTTTTTTAAATTACATTTTTTTGACAAATATCACTAGAGTTTTCTTTCTCCATTCCCATTGTACACAGATGTTGATTTCCGACACTTGGTGAATCGATTACCGAAAGGAGCAAGCTTCACAATCCTCTCAGACTCATGCCACAGCGGAGGCCTAATTGACAAAGAGAAAGAACAGATTGGACCTGCTTCTGTCCACGATCCCGAAACCGCGAAATCGCTTCCCTTTAGGCCTAAGACAATCCCTTTCCATTCCCTTCTCCAACACTTCTCTTCCCTCACAAACATCAACACACCCGACATCGCCACTCACTTGTTGGCGCTCTTTGGATCCGATGCCAGCCTCGGGTTTCGACTCCCTCTAGTCGGCGACATCGACTTTCCTGATCTCTTGAAGCCGGACGATGGCATCCTGCTCAGCGGGTGCCAGGCCAACGAGACCTCGGCCGACATGAACCCGATCATGGCAGGAGGAAAGGCCTGCGGTGCCTTCAGCAACGCGGTTCAGACGGTTTTGAAGGAGAATCCGGGGAATTTGAGCAACAGAGAGCTTGTGATGAAGACTAGGGAGGTGTTGAAAGATCAGGGATTCATTAACCAGCACCCTTGCTTGTATTGCAGTGATGAGAATGCTGCTGCTGTGTTCTTGGGGCCACCACAGAGCTCAACTACTTAGATCAACACCACTTAAAATCGGGCTATATAGCACTGCTCTATCAAATGTATAATATATATAATCAGTTTGAGTTGTGGTTAACAATACTAATTATGTGAAAAATAAAGCGGTTTTAAGCTGAAAATTAAGGGCCTTTGCTTCTGTCATGTATTGACTATTAATGAAAAGAGAGAACATAAAATATCATTTATAACCTTTCCTTTTTATCTAGTTCTGACTAGCTAAATAAAGATATGTTTAGCGGAGCTTTTTAGAAGTTGTTTTTGACTTCATAGGCCCAAAAACAGCTTTTGAAAGTACTTGAGTTAGCTTTTCAATCTCTGAAAGAGCTTCCTATTAAAGTAAAAAAAAATAATAAAAAAAACATGTACTCTGATAATTGCTTTTCTGAATAGATTTTAAAACTTGTAACAAGTTGATTTCAAAATTTGCGGCAAAGTTTAAGTTAAGTATTATAAATCTTATTTTAATCTTTTCATTACTTATTGAAAAACTTTACAAATCATTTTGACTTCATTTGCTATTTGATATCAATCACTTACTGAAAATTCATAGTTTTTACTTCTCTTATTTTACTGGCTAAAAGAAAAAAAAATTATGTTAAACAAACAGTAAGAACCTTTGTTTTTTGACAAAGTAATTAAGTGGATTAGCACAATATGCTATTTAATTGACATGTTGTTGATATATGGAATATTGGTGAAGAGAAGTAGCTAGGAGCCTAGATTTGAAAAACAAACATCACAGGTTTTAGAACTTAGAATTATGTTATGGCATTAAAAAAAAAAAGGATAAAATTATAAAGTTCCCGCCTTACCTAAACTACAAGTCTACAACAATACATAGAATTTCAAGTTCATACCTTAAAATTTTTAAAAAATTTTAAATTGTGTCCTTATAAAAAGAAAAAAAAAATTCTACTTGGGTCCCATCTAATTTTTGGAAATTTAGTTTCACGTTATTTGTTTTTTAAAAATTCAGTTGCCCTCTATGATGGGGGAAAAAAATCTACACGTGCCCTTACTTAATAAATTATAATTACGTCCTGTCTCATGAACAATCATCTTTCATTTTTGCATAGTGTGGTCACTGAAAAAGTTTTTTGACTTTACCACTAACATCTTTTACTGAAAAAAATAAAAAAATAAAAGAAGAAGAAGAAGAAGAAGATTCAACTAGGAGTTGCCCGTACAGTAGGGGTGAGTATTTTTTATCTCAATTGTATGATTTAAATGAATCGGTACAATATGAAGTTTTTTATGATTTAAATGAATTAATTGGTACAATATGAAGTTGGCGTAATAATGTTTCCAGAAAATCATCTCTACTCATTGTGATATTTAAATACAACAATGATGATAAATTACCATATTAAACCTATAACAACATAAGAAAACATTCCATTTTTATCTTAATTGTATGATTTAAATGAATCGGAATAATATGAAGTTGGCATAACAATGTTTCCAAAAAAAAAAAATTTATCTCTACTCATTGTAACATTTAAATACAACAATCATGATCAATTATCGTGTTGAACCTACAACAACGAAAGAAAACAGTCCATTTTCCGAGACAACACACCTCAAGACAAAATTTGTGTAAAAAGAGGGAAAAAAATACAAGACACAGACAATATCTCAAATTTTTTTCTACATTTGAAAAAATCATATTTGCACTCCTAAATTTTCCTAATTTTATGGTGAAGCCGTCAAGTCCAAAATTAATTATAATGACATCTCTTGACTTGCAATCATAAGTTTTAAGATGCCTAAATTCCCCTAATTTGTAAAAACATTCCCAACCACCAAAATTTGTGTAAAATGGAGATTTTATACATAAAACATTAACCTAGCAAAATAATCTTGGGGGAAGGTTTGGTTTTTGTCAAGTCCCCCGCCCACTATTCCCTCAAATGGTGATTGTCTGAAGCCTTAAATTTGCAGCTTATTTTAGAATTTCTTTTAAATTTATTTTGTCCACATTTTGCATTAGGCTTTCTTCTTGATTTTGTAATCTTCAATTATGAATTTTTTTTTTTTTTTTTTTGGGAAATAAATCGTTTCCTTTGTATTTGCTTGAGGGGTTGAAGTTTTCTATACATTTTGAGTAGGGGGCGGTTGTTTTTGTAGAAATACAAAGAGTGACAATAAAGAAGGTATTCTTTCACCCCGGGACCAAGATGAACCCAGCCTTAATGAGAAGGGGATGGGGAATTGATAAAGGGACGTGGGGATGGGAACAAACTCTTGTCCTTGAATTGGGGTCAAGAGGAGCGGACTGGGTGCACTTCCCACCTTGTTCCACCTTATATGCGAACACAAGTGGTATTATGACTATCTTATACAACTTAATGAAAAATGGGCTCTTTTAACTTTGGATCGTAAAAAAGGTTATTTACATTTTTATACTTTATATTTTGCTTTTGTTTAGAAAGTATATCTTACATTTTTTAAGTTTTTACATTTTTATACCTTTAGCTTTCAATTTATATACAACTATATACATTTTTTTAGGTCAATACTTAATTTTGATCTAAACATACCCAAAATACCATTAAAAAATAACTAAAATTTTGATTAATCACCTTTTGTATCATGTGTTTTGCTTTTCCTCAAAAAGTTTACCCTACATTTCAAAATAATTTATTTTTATATCATTCTATTATATTTAATGTATTAAATCTATATGTTATCTTGGTTAACTCTTTATTTGGACCTTAAGATGTCCAAAATACCATTAGTTTAAATTTCTTAAATTATTTTCTAAGTTCAAACTTGAGGATATCTGCGTAATTTTTAATATCAACCTAAGTGTTGATTGAAAAAAATATGTGTAAATGTATGCATTAAATATATTATAATGGTATAAAAATAAAGGACTTTAAAATGCATAACATACTTTCGAAATAAAAACAAAATGCAAGGTATGAAAAGGAAAATACTACTTAATTTTAGTTTTCCTTTTTAGGTATTTTCAATAAAAATTACGTGTTGATCAAGAAATGGTATAAATATATATATTAAACAAAATTTGATAGTATAAAAATGAAAAACATCAAAATGTAAGGTATACTTTCTGAATAAACGTAAAATACGAGGTACTAAAAGGTAAATAACCCTCATAAAAATGTGTTTCTGTTTGAGAAAATTTGATAGAATGCCCTAAAATGTACTTGGTTTTGATTTTTCACCTCACTTAATCAAAGTTCATATATTTTACCTGCTAATAACATTTGTTATTTTGAATAAGAACTCAAATAATCAATTTTCCCTCAATTTTAATTCAAATTATTTCAAGCATAGATAAGCCCTATGACCCTCTCTCTCTGTCTCTCTCTCCCTCCCGGTATCAGAGGTCATGTAGATGATCAATAGAGCTCATATCAAAGCTCGTACAGAGTGGCGTATCAATGGATCTCCACGCCTGCTCGGATATCAATTGGATCTCCAAGGATCTTGATGAATAGCCTTCACCTCGATCTTCAGTGCGATCATCTTCGATCCCCATGAGTAGATGATGAATTTCGGTATCATCATATTTGTTTTTTTTTTTTTTTTGGGGTTAATTTTTTGGGAACTTTTTGCTGCAATGTTTTTGTTAATTTGATGTTTTTCCATGGGATTTTGATAATTAATATGCTGGAATATTTTTGTCATTCTACCATATTATCCTCTAATTGTTGAATATTCTAGTAGATTATTAGGTGTAATCTACCATAATATTCTCCGGCAATCGTAGTCGGAGATGGCTTACTATTATGTGTTGAAAATAAAATAATAAAGTAATATACTCGAATATTCTCTAATGGTTGGAGACAAAGACGACTGAGCATTTTGTGTTGGAAATGAAAAATATTATGATAGATTTTTTAAAAAATAATTTATCAGAATACTTTTTGATGGCTGGAAACCTATGTCACTGATCAGAAACTGTTAGTGACCCATGTTGATTCTGACGATATTTAGTACTTACCTTTTACTTATCTAATAAGATGTCAAAAAAATTGAAGTCGCTATAACTCAATTTATAATTCAGAGGTATCCTTTTTAGAAGCCAATATTACTAATCAGCCTATTTGTTATGATCCAAAGTTAGAAAAAGCACATTGTCTAGGACATCTTTTGGTTACTTTAATAAAGTTCTTGATCTCTATGTTGTGTTATTTTCTCCTAAAAACATTAGTTTTATGTATTCCTAGGTGGACTTTGCCTTTCCCTATTTATGGTGTATAAATTGATCATGTGGGCAACTAATTTTTGTTTAAGAAGTCAGCATACTATTAACTAAAAAATAAACACAATTCACCAAGAAAAAAAAAAAAGAAAAAGGGTGCGTGTTAATTAAGCAATATTAGTGTCAATTATCCTATTAGTACGTGGAAAATAGTACAAGTACAATTACGACATATATTGGATCCAATCGTGTGTATTCCAAGTGTTATATCAACAAAACCATAATAAGTACAAAGTCATCATTCCAATTTCCAACCACCTATAAAAGTATTCCAACTCATATATGTTGCCAACAACACATATATAAATATATTCGTGGCTTAGACAGGACCATGCGTACGACCACTTGGAATACTGATATTATCATATCTTTACTTTTTCTTTTTCTTTCTCTTTCTCTATTAATTAATTATAAACTTTTTCCACAGTAACTCCTCTTTTTGCTGGTTCGTGGGCACTGGGTGGGAAATGGGAAATTATCACTGAAATCCCGTGCCATTCTTGATAACTCAAATCAATGTCTACCAAAAGATCCAACGGCCCTTAAGCCTATATGTGTTATATATATACGAGTTGTTATTCTTTTATTAATAAATTTTTAATTTAATTTAAAAATTATATATGTGAGTAAAAAGATGATGATAACTTATTGTCATATGAATTTAGCATTTAAAAATTAAGATTTGTTAAAAAGAAAATGAAAATAAAGAGATAAAGAGAGGGGGAAAAAGGAAAGAAAGAAGGGAAAAAAGCTGCATGTGGCTCGCTACAGCCAAAAAGGAAACTCCAGGAAGCGTGCATTTTGCTTTACATGTATATTTTAACTCTTTTACTTTCCCTTCAAATCTTATGACATTTTTTTTTTTTCCTATTATTTCTGGCCTAATAGCTAATACCCACATCACATTCTCTTTCCCTCTTTATGAACCGTTATCCCTTTTTATTGTAACACACATATTCATGTATATATATATATATGTTCCTTTACAGCCCTAACAACACTTTTTTCTCATTAAAACAAAACAACAAACAGAAGAGAGAGAGAGAGAGATGAAGAGACAAGACAGTTTGCCAGATTCATCGTCTTCTCACCGTGAAAATGCAGCAGAGAAACTGCATGCCAAGGCTGTCGGCTGCATGTCAGGCTTCTTCCACTTCGTCTCCGGCTCCCACAGCCGCCGCAGAAAATTCCTCACTTTCGGTCTCTTCTTCTTCTTCTTCTTCTTCTTCACTTTCTTTTTCTTCTCCTTTCTTTAATAATTTGCTTGTAATTTTCCGACACAAGTTAGTTTTAGGATTTGATTTTAGAAATGCAATATTAGAGCACTTACAATTTCCACACTTTAATGACCCTACTATATGCGAAATATTTTCAGGGAAAAAACAAGAAAAGAATACGAAGCATGTTTCCTCTCCAAAAATTGAGAATGAAAATTCCCCTCCATTAATGGTGAAAGAAGAGAGCAAATTAGCTAAAGATTTAGAAAACAAGGCCACCATTAATGTCCTGAAAAGACACTCCTGCGAAGTGCCACGTAGCCCCACGCTTCCGGCGGAGATTCGCCGCTCGAATTCGTTAAATTCACCGGAGAACTTCCGCGCCCCGCCGACTCTCATGGCTCGGCTGATGGGGCTGGAAGAGGCTCCCGCGGCTACGCCGAAAGCACTGCCGCCCCGGTCGTCGACGTCGGCGAATATCAGGACAGCACCGCCGTCGGAATATTCCGCAGCCGATCAGAAGAGGCGGCAGCTGATCGGCGCGTTGGAGAAGTGCGACAGGGACCTTAAGGCGCTGAAGAAGGTCATCGACGCCGTCCGATCTGTGGAGCGGCTTCCGTCACTGACGCCGGAGGGTGATAGGGTTGGGAAAAGGTCTCATGGTGTGAAGGGTTTGGAGGTAATCAGCAATAATCTTAATGCTGAGCAGCAGCCGAGTCCGGTTTCAGTTCTTGATGAGTTCATGACTCGTTCTCCTTTGAGTACCTATCAGTTCTCAAAACGACACTCGTATAATTACGGTACGTCTCATCACCTTAATTTGCATGAAAAGTTATTTATATATATATAAATATTTATTCATTAGTTGTTAATTAATTAAATAACATTTTTGAAAGAAAAATGTTAAACAGCTGATTATTTTCTAACTTTTTTTCTTTTAATTTGGTTAGGGGTTTTTTTTTTTTTTTTTTTTCCTTGGCTACATATATGTTGTGCTTCGTGAATTGTGAATTAGCTAGTGGAAGATAATTCCTGTAGTACTCTCTTAACTTATTATAACGTCTAAATTGGTACATGAACTAGTACGGATTCAGAAAACCAATTCAGTTAGTACCTAAAGTCCCGTTTAGAACCCTGATTCCATTTAGCATATTCAATTCTAAAATTTCGAAATGTACATTTTAAATTGAAATAAGATAATTTTTGTACTATTAACGATAATAAGAACGAAATAGGATCAAATTACATATTTCTCTGAATACATTTAAATTTTCACATTAGTCATAATTCATCTTTAAGTTATATTTCAAGCAAAAACACATTTTAACTCCAAATCTATCGTTATTCTGAACGAATCCTTAGTTCTAAAGCCAAAAATCTAGCTAGTACTTAACACCATAGAAAATGTTACATTTGGAAATGTAGGGATTAGAATGGTGGGAGAGGAGACAAAACCATTTTTTCATGTAAAATACTAATTACTCAACAGATAAAGTTTTTAGGATTCCAAGTATAAATGATATCAACACTCGATTTGAGGCGGCCTTTTATGATAACAATTCTAGTAGTGGGAGACAAACTGATTTCTTGTGTCACTGTTTGTAATAATATATATATACACACACACACACACATATATACAACCAACGTGGCTAATTAGACCGGATGACAGCTAGTGCTAAAATGATAATAAGAACAAAGGTGTTCTGAATATAGTCAACTAATTAAATTAGCTTGTCATAAATTATAACTCCAAAGCAAGAGCATAAAAAAAAAGTATAAAATAAATAAAATAAAAATTTAGAAACGTTGTCACAATTAGGAACCAAATGAAAATGGGAATTTACAGCAAAAAAGAGGTTGTTGGGGGGGGGGAATTAGAGAAAACAAATTAAAACTATGAAACTTCCTTAAAAAGAAAACTATTATATAATAAAATATGACATATATTTGAGTTAGAGGTTAAAAAAAATAAAAATAAAAAAAAAGAAAGAACTATAATGAGAGTTCCTAAAGTAAAAAAGAAAAAAGACTCAAATTTCAACCAAGAGATGGTGACTACTCCTATATCATGCAAAAGAAAAAGAAAAAGAAAAAGAGATATTACACGAATAAGTAAGAAATTAAAATTGGAGATATGACAAAACGTAAGAAATTAATTAACCAGCCTTGCCCAAGTAAATGAATTATGATTTTAAAAATGGACCCTACAAAGATGAGAGTAGCCAGCAACTCTTTCATGATGCAGTCAAAGATGGTCCAAAAGAGTAAGGGGAAAAAAAAAAAAAAAGAAAGATACGAAAGAGAGAGAGAGAGAGAGAGAGAGAGAAGAGTAAAAAGAAAGGCATATAGCCCAACAATAAGACAGCTTTAATGACTTTTATCTGGCAAAATAAACCCACTTTTTACAGGGCATGTGTTACATGACCCAGAAGTTTCACCACCACCACCAGGGAATGGGGCCATATATATTATTATATATATACATATAATATATATATATATATATATTTCTATATAAAAGCAACTAGTTGTGGTTACGCCATCATGGTTGCATATGCCTTTGAGATGATGTGGCTTTAAGGACAAGCAATTTCAAAGGCATGTGCATGCAGTTGGATTCGGGGGAGCCGAACGACCCCTAACAAATAATGTTTCTTTTTAGAGGCCCAATACAATATTAAAGTTCAAATGGATTGTTCTCGAGGACAACTGTGTGCTAAATTATTTGGTTCCTATATTTATTTATTTATTTTTTAGATATTTTAGTGATTCATCTGTGTCATTATCATGTGAAAATTAACTTTAAATTCTGAATTATTTTCATCTGTGTCTATTAAATTTTAGATTTATTTTCACTTTATCTATTGAACTTTAAAAACTTTCATTCTGTCTTCTGAAGTTAAATTAGTGACTTTTTTATTAAAATTTTTATTTAAAATAGACCCAAAAAATAAAGAGAGAGTTAAGTATAGTCGTGTAGTCTTTTTTTTTGTTTGTTTTTAATAAAAATCTTAACTAAAGGGTTTAGTAAGATTAATTCTCCTATATTTTTTTTCATCTTTTTTTAACAAAAATTCTAAGAAAAAGAGGTTTAAGGGGATTAGTTTAAAATTTAAGAGATAAAATTGAAGTTTCTAAAGTTTAGAAAACAAAATAAAAATGACCAAATAAAGTTCAGAGTGCATGGGGTGAGACTTTAACGAAAAATAATTCGTTTAATTTCTAATTCTCTAAACCAGATAGTAAACTCAGAAGTCAAGCATGTGTTTCTCCTCAACTATATTTGTGTGTGACAATGTCTCACGTATAGATTTTATTCTTTACAAAGACAAATTTAGATATTTACTTAATTGAGACGCTTAATAATTTTATTTCAACTAAATACTAATATTATAAAAATGAATATTTCAATATTAGCTACTAATAATTATTTCGATACTCTAGTTATTGTTTAATGTATCCTTTACAATTATAGTTTACAACCAATACATGAATGTTAATTTTGTTGAGACTTAAACAAATGTTTAACAATTACAAATTTGGTAAGAAAAAAAACTTTAAAATATAAATTAGACACGTGAGAAATAAATTTAAATGAATATTTCTACAGCTTACTTTGACAACGTAACTTGAGACTCATCAATTTGAGAAGTTCACGGAGAAATGTAATGATGAAAGAGAAAATGAATTTTACAGCACATTCAGAATTTGAAGAGGAAAAATACAAGATAATTAATAAAATTTAATTTTAAAAATAAGAAAATTACTAAAAGGAAACATAACAATCTGGAATAATAAATTTTCAGAGGGACGTTGAGGGGAAATATATATGAGAGAATTCTAACATTAATGCTGGCGCAACTAGAAGGCAAAATCTAAAAATATTGTTCCATTTAGATCACGTGTCCATTTTCGAAAAGAAAAATTTTCATATTTTAAATGAGAAAGTTTTTTTATTTTGAGATAAGATGGTGTTTCGATAAAATTAATTGAACTTTTCCAATGTCTTTTTTTTTTTTTTTTACCTTTTCTGAAAGTAAATCAATTTCATTATTTATATCTCTAAATCTCTTTTAAAAATTCGAATTTTAAAAGTTCATAACTTTCTTATTTCTAATCAAAATGAGATGAATTTTACTTTTTCAATTGTAAAGAATGACAAGATAAAAAAAAACATGATCAGTGCTGCTATTTTTTTTTCCCAAACATATTTCAAGTTTTTATATTTATTAACTATCACAGTTTATTTTTAACTAAATACACGACTCTAAACATTTATTAATTTCCATTTAAAACATTTCCAAAATTCTAATTAAAGTGTATGCTCTAAACGCCCTTATATGTTATGTTCCAAGGACGTGTCCATTCTATCAATTCACTTGTGCATGTGCAAATATATATATATATATATATATATATGTGTATGTATGTATAGAGTATTGAAGAACCTCAACTGTATAACCTTTGTGAAATTCTTGATAATTATCATCATTTTCGTGGTTGTATTAAAAGATTCACTTACAATTTCACATT
The DNA here is from genome assembly GCA_038430175.1 of Ficus hirta. NCBI lineage: Eukaryota > Viridiplantae > Streptophyta > Magnoliopsida > Rosales > Moraceae > Ficus > Ficus hirta. The sequence continues at coordinate 6,598,384 of CM076597.1, forward strand.
GATATGTTTATGATGGAAGAATAGTGATTAATATATTGGGCATATGCGTCTATTTTGACTAAGAAGTGGGCTGAATTTTCCTCAAAGTTTCCCGGTTGTATCGTCTAACAAAATTTAAATTGCTTTTAAGTTAAACAAGAGAAAAAATTTCAACTAATTGAAGTCTTGTAATTTTGCATCAAACTTTTGTTCTCTTTCTTTTTGAGTAATAAATAGAACTTTCTTAATTTTTATTGTGAAAAGAGAGAAAAAAGTGTTGTTAATAAAAATTATACTTTATTCACATTCAGTAGCAACATTATAGGCTTTAGTAGCAATATATCATGTGTTTCTACTGCTATAACATGATTCTCTACTCACAGCTTCCTTTGTAGAACTAAATGGAGAATAAAATATGCTCTCTAGCTCCCATATTAAAAAAAATGTTTGAAAATACCACCAGCGTTAAATATTACAACGGATAAAATTATCCCATATTATGAAATCTATTTCATATTATATTAGGTCTATGTGGTGTCCATCACATTATTCCTTCCATTTTATTCACCTATAATATGTCTTTTAGTGTAATCTGAGTCCTTTATTTTATCATTTTTCCTAATTTAAAACCTGTGTAATTTGTTCCCCTAAAAACCAAAACTGCATTATTTGTAGATCTAAATGAAGAATAAAATAGGATGCGCTCTCATATGGCCAAAAAAAAAAAAAAAATGTGTGAGCAACTCATCAATGTTAAGTTTCACAATTAGTTAAAAATGGACCACATGTTGTCTGAGTTACTTTCTGTTAATGAGTGATGTTGACTATCTATTTTGCTCATAGCATTATTCCTTCCAGATTCAGCCATATTATATATGTCTTTTGGCATAATCTGAGTATTTTATTTTCTCATTTTTCCTTGTCTTTCCCAATTCAAAAGCTGTGTTATTTGTAAAGCTTTAGGACAATATGACTATACAAAAGAGACTTCAAATTTTTTTGTCTAGATTTTACTAATGTACACACATGCAAATGTATATATAGAAAATGTGAACAAGTTCTTTTTATCTTAACTGGGAGCTTAGGCCCTTCCTCCTCAACTTTCTCGTTTTTTTATTTTTACCCTATATATTATTGTATAAATGTATATGTAGCCCCATCCAAGTTCCCTTCTAACTTTTTTTTTTTTTTCCTATCTTTCTTTTTGGTTTATATATTTTTATACTCATTTACATGTAGCCCTTTCTTATAATATTTTCTGACTTCGTCACTGATGATCGATGTAGGAAGAGTGCAACATCATGTGAGGCAGCAAAAGAAGATCACCAAGCAAGGAGAAGAGTACTTGATGGTCGGTCCAAGCATCTTTGATAGACTAACATGCGAATCGCTTCAAAGAAAGCCCGCCCTCGGTGGCGATCTTCACTACACAAAGCCTGTTAGCTTCGACTTGAATAGCGCAAACGTCCTGGCGGCATCACTGTCACCGCCACCGTCATCATCACCGTTGTGGAGTAGCAAAGCCATGAAAGGGACCGTGGAAGAAGTTTGCAAAGACATTGCTTGGGGAGAGGAGCGAGAAATCGGACGAATAGGCTTGGCTTTGCAGGACCACATTTGCAGAGACTTGATTGAAGAGATTGTCAATGAGTTGGGTTCGTTCCAATCTTGTAGTAAGGTGAACTATTCACTTCCTTTTGAAGCTTGTAAGAGAAGACTTTGTTTCTAGTTGTGTTTGTGTAGTCAGTTCACCCATGTTCTTGTTTTCTTTAATTTACTTGTGTTATCATTTACATATGCATATAAAACAAAAAACAAAACAAAAAAAAAAAGACAAATTCTGTTAGATACGATCAGATGTAGCAAGATTTAAAAATTTTCTTATAGACAATCGACTTAACAGTTTTACCTTTTAATGTTACAATTTATGTGTTAATTTTATCTTTTGTTTAAAGTTAAAATGCTATATGGACCGAACCTTAACTAATTTGTTAAAAAATTTGGGCATCGCGGCAACTAAGTTTCTAATCTTGTATATTTATATATTCGAAATTTAAAAAAGTTCATGGAAGTATATTTATTTGTCATTTCTCAGAGTTTTCATTGATATTACTTGTAGAGAAACAGGACAAAGACCAAATTCATAAAATATGTTTCATTTACCCAAAAAAAAAATCCTAAAATATGTTTCAAGGAGAGGGGAATCACTTGTCGAGAGTAATTTAGGTCCTTGTCCACCCTTTAATAGTTTAGGATGCTCTCATTTATACACTCTGAATTTTAGGAAATCTCTTACTTTATCTCTTAAATTTAAAAAACTCTCACTTTATCTAATGAACTTTGAATTTAGTTCTACTTTACCCTTCTTATCATAATTGATCCACTTAAAAAACAAACGGAAAAAAAAATGAGTTAAGTGTATTCATTTGGTTTTTTTCCATTTGGTTTTAGTAAAAATCCTAACAGAATGGGTTTAGTAGTACTAATTTCTTTATTCTTCCGTCGGTTTTTAGATGAAATTATGATAAAAAGGATAAAAGTTCAGAATGCAAAGTGAGAGTTTTTAAAATTTATAAGGTAAAATGAGAATGACCCTAAAATTCATGGAGCATACATGAAAATAATCCAATAGTTTAAAATGTAAAACGATTAATTTACCACGGATTAAAGACTCATTTCTCTTGTTTCTTTTATAAAAAAAGAAACGTTCATCGAATATGATGAACGGATGGCTTCAACTACCAAAGTGTTTACATAACTTCACTGATATTATTGTTATCAGTGGCTGAGCCACGTTAGGCCCAGTGAGGGCATGGCCCAATGGGCTCCTTTAGTTGTTAAAAGAGTTATTTCAAATAATTTAAAATTTGTCCCCTGCACGAAATTTTTATAATTATAAATATATTTGTAAAAGTTTCAATTATGTCTCAAAATTTGACTTCTAAATATACATTTTTCAAGCTTAAAACTCCAACTAAACTTTAAGTATAGTACATTGCTATTCAAATTCATGTTTTTTAGACTTTTCAAAGTAAGTTACAAATTATAAAACAAAGAGATAAACTTGAACAACTTTAAATGTAAATATTGGTTTAGGTCACGCCTCCTGAAAATATTTTCTACCTATGTCACTGATTGTTATTATTAATTTATCATTTACTACCTAATATTTATCGTCTTAATAGTTTCGGCTTACATATAGGTATTAAATTTCTTATATTATTGCAACAGAAGCAAGATTTAACAGTACTACAAAATGAATGGAAATATATCCTATTTTAACTAGATTTTTTAAGTTTTTAATTTGGGTTTTTCTATTATTGTTTTCAAATTAAGTTACTGTTGGAGATTTACGTAACTATAGTTACTGTGAGTATACCAAATAATAATAGAAGTCTCTTTTTATAAGAGTTTCACAAATATTTTTTCATTAAGTATTCTTTTTATAAGAGTTCTAAAATGTTTTATTAGACGTATCACTGTATAAGAGTTTTAAAAGTAATTTATTGTTAGTCTTTCATGTGAGAGTTTCAAAAATAATTTATCTTAGTCAAAAAAAAGAGCAATTGATTATAATAGAGGTGTAAAGGAAGAGTGCTCCACCCCATCTATTTCATTCTCTCCATTTATGTCACTACTTCAGGGACGTCTATATTGATCAAGGAGAGACAATCAAGTAGTTTTTGTTATAAGATATATCTTAAACTTAAATTTACTTTTTCTAATTAGATTTTATATATGATTATACTAATCAATTATATTCCAGACATCTAGATGACTACTACATTTTTTCCATCATTTACATGGATTATGTTGTCCTATTTTTTACTTCAAACTATTTGGTTAGCTATGTATTTAGCTGTGTTTAACGGCTCATGGTTTAGTTTAACTTGCACTTCAAATAAAAATAGATATCTAGTGGTTGGAATAATTTTTCGGTCATTGATTCTAATTTTTTAGATATTTTCATAACTCTATAAAAAAAAGTCTCAAAACTTGGAGAAAAACAGCCCGGGATTTGTGGACCTTGTCACTTCGGCAAGCAAGTGAAGGTGTCTTACAAAGTGTTGTAATACATTAACACCACATGGGTTATTGAGTTACTTCATATAGACCTCATGGGACCAATGTACGTAGAAAGTATCGTAGGCAAGAGGTATGTGTTAGTTTTTGTTAATGATTTTTCAAGATAATCTTGGGTTAATTTCATTATAGAAAAATCTGACACTTTTGAAGTTTTTAAGACCTTGTGCATAAAGTCGAAATCTGAAAAAGATTGCAATATGGGAAAAATAGTGAGAATTAGAAGTGATCATGGTAAAGAATTTGAAAATGTTATTGTTGCCAATTTTTGTGATGAGCATGGCATATCAAATGATTTTTCTGCATCTAAGACTCCTCAACAAAATGGAGTTGTTGAAAGAAAGAACATGACTTTTCAGGAGATGACTTGGGTTATATTGAACTCCAAGAAGCTTGCTTCCAAACTTTGGGCCAAGACAATTAACACTGCTTGCTACACGATCAATAGGGTTTATTTAAGGCCAGGTACAACTAAAACCCCCAATGAAATTTGGATAGGTAAGACACCTAACCTTACTTACTTTTATGTCTTTGGTGATCATCTAGGTAAGTTTGATGCAAAAAGTGATGAAAGTGTGTTTCTTGGATACTCTACAAATAGTCGAGCATATCGTGTTAATAACATGAGAACCCAAACAATTGTGGAATCTGGCTAATGCGACCTTTGATGGTTTCAAGGATTTTGCAGAATTCTCCAAGGAACAACATATTTTTAGCTTTATCGATAAAGCTAAAGCACAGGTATCAAAAGAGACAGGTCCTAATTTCGCTACACCATCAACTGACCTTCCTGTTCCAGCCACTGTTGCAACACCTCCTGCAACACTGCTCACTATTCCAACACCTCCTGAAACTTTCGAAATTCTTGGGTTTGGTTCTAGTGTTTTTCTTGCAGATTTCCAACATTATCATGGTACAAACTCGTGCTGGGTCCAGTTCAATGCCAAACAAAGGTTCTTCATCTCGGAAACGCGATTCTCAATCCCCCACGTCTGTTGACAAACCAGAATCAATCAAACGACGAAGATTGAAGAAATCGGATATGGTACCTCTCACTGTCCTTCCTCCTCTTCCATGTATCGAAATGGTGGTCTATGACACTGAATCTGCAGAGAGAGATGTTGTTGAACCAGAACCGGTACCAGTAACAGACCCAGTTCCTGAAACTGAACCAGAACCAGAACATGTGACTTCAGTCCATGTCGAAACTCCTAAGCGGAAAACCAGGTCTGTCTCCAAGTCCCCGGCTTCCAAAACCACTCCGGCCTAATAAAAGAAAGTACCAAGCTCTCAAAAGTCCAAGAAGAAGAAGAAGCCTCTGGTTAATCTAGGTTATGTACTTTCCAAGGCCAAATCTGTAAAATTTTATACTAAAGCTAATGTGGATCTCTGGGATTGTGTCTCAAACGAAGTTTCTGAGTGAGAGGTTTAATAGTGTTGATGAGCATGATAATCTGGGACTAGTTGATTTTCTTAAAGAAAAGGGTTTGATAGGCACTGTCACGAAGCCTAGAGGTTTTGTTGGTACTGTGGTACATGAGTTTTATTCTAATCTAACCTAATATATTAGAGAATCATCATCATCTCCTCGATACTGCAAAGTATATGTTAGATGTCATGTCTTTGAATTCTCTCCTACTATGATCAACAATTATCTGGAATGCCCAACTTTACAGTCCGACAAACCAAAAGAACTTGATCAAGAGGTAGATTTGGATGCTGTAACTGCATTTTTGACAGGTGATGTTGAGACTAAGTGGCCAGGCTCTTGTGGTTTTCCTTCTGCCAAACTCACAGTCAAGTTCTCCATCCTCCACAAAATAGCTCTTGCAGTATGCTTGCCCAATACTCATGCCATGAATGTGTCTATGGACTTGGCATTTCTGTTATACAGTATTGGTACTGGTTCACCATTTGATATGGGAAAGCACATCTTTGAGCTTATTGTCAATCATGCAGAATCAAAGACCACTTATGGCAAGCTTCCTTTCCCATCTCTCATCTACGAGGTTCTATCACTGCAGAATACAGTCAAGGAAGACTCAGAAGCTTTGGAGGGTCTGCCAGGTCCAATCAAGGTTTGTAAAAAGTTGTTTGCAGCCAAATATGTGGTAGATGTACAGGTGAAGGATCCTGCTGCTTTGGGACTTTTTGATGTTGATTTTCAGGGGGAGGAATCTGCAGGATCACCTAGGGCTGCAACTCCTTCATCTTCTGTCGGGAAGCTCTCAAAAATTGCTGATGGTCAAGTTTTTAAAGGCAGAACTGGTTTTTACACGCCAACAGAAGCAAGCCCTTGAGCGCAGGGAAAGAGAATTGGAGAGTCTTCTTGCTAGTCATGACACGGTTATGGATGCTGATGAGGATGCTGATGAGGATGCTGCTTCTGATCAATGTGCTTCTTAGTGCTTTGGCTATTTTTGTGTCAAAAAAGGGGAGTACAAATAGGGGGAGTGGAAGTAGTAGTAGGAGTCTGTTTTTTTTTTTTTTTTTTTTAAGTTCATGTGTTCATTATTTTTTGATTTTGAGCCAAAAATGCCAAAGGTGGAGATTGTTAGGTTTTTGTTAGTTGGCATTCATGGTAATTCAATTCTGCAAAACCAAAAAACAATTTAGCTTAGCTGTAGGTATTTTATCATGTGTTGCTACAGAGGGATCAGGTTTGGAGACTTGGTTGTTTGTTCAAATTGGAAAGGGTTGCTGTTTTGGAAGCTGATGTGGAAGAATTCTAGTTAACAGATTCGTGCTTGAAGAATTTCAGAGTTAATTGCGTGCATTATATGATAAAGATAATCTTGGGATTTGATTTAAAAAATGAATTTTAATTTACTTAGGATTCCTAGTTCTATTTAAATTAGAATTTCAATTAAACATCCCAAAGAAGATTATGCAATTTAAAAGTGGAAGATTTTATTTGCTGGCCGATTATATGATGGACACACGTGGATAAATTACAGCAATCATGTTTTGGTTAAATGCAGCTTAATTCATATTATGGAGCAAAGAATCAAATTATTTGAATTTCAAAATGTTTCTTGAAGCGCTATAACAGATCATGAAACAATTTGAAATTTAAATTATTTTGAATCCGAGATTACATGAAGGTTTGGTGCTGCTTATTTAAAGTCTCAAAAATAGAGAATGTGGTACGGGCTTAGAGATTTATCAGAGTGTTTGAGACCTTAAAAAACTGTTGCTTTTGTTTACGTCTTTTGGGAGAAAAATTTAAAATCCTTGGGAGAAGATATTAGTAGTTGAAGGGAGTTCAACATAGCTAGCGAGGGGATCTCGTAAAATAGATTAATTGACTAGGTACAAGACGACCGGCGGCAAAAAGGAGAGGGAGTCTTTAGATTGTTTAAATCCATTAGTACTTGTAACTATCCGATAGTTAGTGGATTATTCACCGTCTCTGCATGGCCTCGAGGAGTAGGGTTCCTGAACCTCGTAAAAATAACATGTTTCGTTCTATTTACTTTATTTTAGGTAATTGAATTAATTTGAAAAAATTAATTAAAGTTAGTAAATAGATAAAATCAAAATTTTCACAAATCATATGATCTGAGGCACCTAAAAAAAAAATCGAACATCAAGGATTTTCCTAAAGAAACATTGAGAGTGATAGAAAGACTACCATTATGAACGACGAAACGTAAAAGACTTTTCGCCTCAATTTGTGGCAGTTTTTAAAAGGAAAGATTAATGTTTAGATATTATCAACAACCAAACAGGGAAGGAAGGAACATACAACAAAGAAATAAGTGTTCCACCAAAATATAAAGTCAGCAAACAACACATCGTTGAGAATTTTATAACCAAGGCACACGTTGTTAATTCGGGCAAGCCTAAATACACTCGACGACTTCACAAAAAGATTAACTAGTCTGCTCAGTACCAAACAATGTCATGTTGGAGTACACTAGATCAGCAGCCAGGGCAATGTTGCAGAAATTCACTAGTAAGTATACGAGTCGCACAAATAATAAAATGATGAATAAGGATGTCGATTCCACAAGAATTGCATCTAATTTTAAATTAAGTACCGAAATTGGTTAGTTCTAAAATTATTTGAACGGCCGATTGAAAAATAAAGAAAATATAAATTAAAATAAAAAACTAAACGAAATTGACAAAACAAAACTAAAATAGCAAAAATACACAAATAAGGTTTTAGGGGTTCAATCTCGCCTAATAAATCCACAAAGCCACCAAAATCTCAACTAAATTCGGTTGCCTAGTTATGTGATAGCCAGATTACCTCTAACCTACAAGCCCCTACAAGCCCCTCCCGGTAGTCAAGTAGAAATATCCAATATCAAAATGACAAACTATATTCCTATGAGTACCAATTAATATGGATTCACATTAAGTTCTAGGCTTCCTCTAATGGCTACACAATCCTAATAGATATATTCCTATCCTACTAGCAATTATGTCACTCTATGGTTGGCCTAACCACAAATCTATTTCCCAATTTCATTATGGTTTCCTAAACAACTTAATGGTGATCAATCATTCAGAAGTTAAAATCAAAATCCCATAGAGCAATCACATAACATAATTAGGCACGCACAAATTAAATAAAAAATTGAAATAGGTATAGCTTCATAATTAAGCTAAATTGAACCCTAAACCCAACAAACTACACAATAATCATAAATGAAATTAAAAGCAAAATTAAGCAAATCGAGGGTTCAAATATCATCAAATTACAAAAATAAAAGAGATAGAATATGAGAAGGAATAACCACATGGATGTTTCAACAATCTTTCAAGCTCTCCCCACATATTGCATATCCGATTTTTTGCATTTCAAATGGCATTTCCCTTAAAATTTATTGAAGATAAAAATCTAAAACTAAAAATAAAAACTAGCTTAAAACTAAAAATCCTACGCTACTATTTTTTTGGCTTTTTTCTATTTTTCTATTTTTTTGGACAAATTACATTTTTTGCCCTCAAACTTTAGGCCTTGTTACAAAATGACCCCCCGAACTTTAATTTGTAGCATTCCTTCCCCCTAAACTTTGAAAAAGTTCACGAATTTTCCCTCTCAATTAATTTTTATGAAAAAAATACACATAGCACTTGCTTGAAGTATGAGTTGCCAATATTAGATGTGAAACACTTATAATTAAGTTTAAAAAGTACAGATTTATAGTTGATTGTCATTTTTTTCTCATATTTCTTTCTTATAAGTTACTTCATTATTTCATATTTAATAAGGATAACATGTGCCAAGAGTCCTATCAATATGTGTCATTTTATAATTTTATACTTAGGGCCCGTTTGAGGGGATATTTGTAGATGATGTTTTGAATATTGGGTGGGAAATGTGTGTTTGGGGGAAAAACTTTTGAAAATTTTCTATGATATAGAAAATAGTGTAAAAAATTGAAATAAGTTCGGAAAAAAAAATATAAAATAGATCTTATCTTATTCGTCTTGTCATTACGAGCATTTTGACATAAAACCCATCTCATTTTTATTTGAAATGAAAAAGTTACGAACTTTTAAAATTTTAGTTTTTTGAAAATAAAGAGAGAAAAAGTTTGATATAAAATTGAGATTTTGAAATCTACATATGGAATTTGACCCCAAATGGGCCCTTAATACTCTAAACCAATACTTCCAACTAGTGTTAAATGTATTTTTTTCATAAAAATTTAATTGAGAGGAAAAATTCACAAGCTTTTTCAAAATTCAAAAGAAAAGAATATTACAAATTGAAATTCATGACATTATATAACAGGGCCTAAAATTTAGAGAAAAATATATATAATTTGTCCCCAAACACCCCCCCCGCCCTCTTCTTCCTTCTTTTCTTCCTCATTTTCTTCTCTCCTTTTTCTTGCTTTAGTTTCGGCCCTCGTGGCCTCTGTTTTAGCCTTCAAATCTAGCTCCAGCTAATGCCCTTGACAGCAGCCCCATTCCTCTTTTCTTCTTTTCTTTTCTTTTTCCTTTTTTCTTTTTTTCTTTTCTTTCGGCTGGTTCCAATGCAGCTTGCTTTCGGCTTTCTGGTGCGCCGCAACACGTGGCGTGTTGCTAGCATGGCGCTGCCAAAGGCTGGAACCCACTAGAACGCGGCAGGCGCTGGCTGGGAGATGGGGAGGGAGCACATGGAATTTTGTGGGCGCGCGTGCAGTGGATTTTACAAGCCTGGCTAGGCTCGGGGACGTGTGGCGGCTTTTGATTGGAGGCAAATGTAATTCAAATATTAATCCTCTTTTTTAGGCCAGTTGATGTCCGTTTTCCCCCCGGTTTGAGCCCAACATTCCAATTTTTCCCATTTCACCTAATTAACCTACACAAATCAGAAAATTAATTATTTAGAGAGGTAAATTAAATACAATATATTAAAATTAATATTAACCTAAATAAAATAAAATTACACAAAAATAAAATAAATCAAAATAAACTAATCTAAATTGAAATTAAGTAAAATTAAGCTAAATAACTTAAAATAAATTAAAATACTCAAGAACAAAACCAATTTACATGTGTAAAAGTGGTTAAATAACTCTATTTAACGATCATAACCCTAGACATTTGGTAAGGGCATCTTCAAATCAAAGGCATGCGAATGAAAACCCTAACAGCAGTGGCAATGAGCAGAAGGCGACAGCACAGAGCAGTGAACTTTTGGGGGTGGAAAGACGGTGTAGCTAACTTGAACTCCATCACATTAAAAACCCTTGGTGTGATGATCAGATCTGCCCAAACCCTAGGATGATGGCTTTGAAATTTAAGATGTGCCGGCAGAACCTAGAATTGACGAAACGAAGGTAGGCACGGCAATGCAGGCTACTGATGAGATTGGTTCTATGAGTAAGACCCAACACTTGGAGACAGATGACAATGATAAGGCTGAAAGAATATTTTAGTGTTGAACGGTAAGGCCAAAAGACGACATGAATAATAGTTCTAGAACCAAGTTGGCTCTAATACCACCAAGAGTACCTTCAAACCCCGAAACAAAGCGTATGTTGAAGACACTTAGAGAAAAAATTAATCTTATTCTTTAATTTAGGATTGATAATTTTAAATAGGCTCGTTACATAAATAAATACATAACATAAATACTCAACAATGTATATACTCAGACATAACATAAATACATGTGGCATATGTATATCTGAACGAATGTGAGGTGGGGAGTGCCTTCAATGTCCATGCCTCGCTTTAAATTTAAGAAAAATACTTCATTTCCATTCCCACCCTTCAGGAGCAGAGGGAGATACAAATGAGTGGGGTGCAATCCCCACTGAACTTTTAAACAATCAAAATTTTCCTTTAAAATTTTATGATTTTTCATTTTTGTCCACACTTAAAAATAACTATCTTTACATATGTCCCCACTAAAAACTATTATGCAACACTTTTAACATATTAAAGCTCATCATAAACTATTGTAACATCTTATTTCTTCTTTATAAATATGCATTTGGTAGTTCTTCAAAAACCACTATGAAATTATTTAACATTTTTTGTTATTGTATAATTTTTCAGGAAAATAGTTTATGTATGCCCCCACATAAGTAAAAAGCTGCCAAAAATTATCTCATCTCTGTCCAATTCGATATGAAGCCCTATAGAGTCGGTCCTATTATGAAGTTACTATTTATATTAGGAAAAGTTATTATTTTATATGCGATTATATTTATTATGAACTTTTAATTTATTTATAATTATTGTAATTTAAAATAGTTATTGATTTAATAGACGTGTAAGTTTTAGGCAACTTACCCGATCTTATACTGGTAAACTTGTACATATAGGGGAGCCCATCTATGGTGTTCATTATTAATGAATTCTTTATTCTTAATCCGTGAAAGTACATCCACCTTAAATATATTTCGGTAATTACAGTAAATAGCATATTTTAATACATATTTTAATGCAGTAATTGAAAATTTTAGCATATTTTAGAAGTTAAAACAATAGCATATTTATTTCTTTTTTTCCCCCCCAAATTCCAAATATACCCCTGCCTTCCCAGCCCTTCCATGTGTTTGCTTTCATCAGAGTCAATGTTCATCTCCGACGACGGGGACTGTTCCTGTGAGGCTGCTAATCTCCCCAGTGAGTGGATTGTCGCGATCTCCCCCAATGACTGGAGGCGGATTTCCGAGCGCAAACTCAGAGCGATCTCCCAGGCACTCGGGTCACGTTCTCCCAGAAACAGAGACGAGTCGTGGCTGAATGGCGATAGGTCTCTCCGTGCGATTCTCCGAGATCACTGTGATTCGATTCTTTATTTCCCCCGCCCGATTTCAACCTCCGACAATCTTCCACACGATCGCCTCCGGCCTCAAGCTTTGGTATCACTCCAGCGGAGACGATTGCATTTTCTCAGGCGATGGGCCCTCCATCTTCTCCGGCGCCGACGACGACTGCGACAGCTTCTGGTTAGATCTAGGGTTTTGGGCCTGATTTGGGAATTTTGGGATTAAATTTTTAAAAAATTATAGGTAAAAACTGTAATTTTTAATTTTATTTTAAAATGTTTTTGAAATACATTATGTAAAAATGGAATGGATTTACTACTAATAGAATATGTTGTTATTATTTTTGTAATTTATCATGTATTTACCATTTTATAGAGTAAATATAAATATTTATTAGTAAATCTGGGTGTTTAATAAATATTGAACATATTAACTATGTAAAATTTTACAAATATTATGTAAATATAGTAAATCTAAGTATTTACTAATAAATATGGGTATTTAATAGTAAATCTAGTTCATATAAATATCGTAATGTTTTATAAAATTGTGTAAATATAGTAAATCTAAGTATTTACTAGTAATAAAAAATTAAAAAATGTAAGTATCCTGATTTACTACTAAATATTGAATTTACTAGTGAATGCTAGATTTACTACTAAAAAAACCTAATTTATTGTAAATATCAGTATTTACTAGTAAATATCAACTTATAAGAAATCTAGTAAATATCATTATTGATATGTAAATAATCAGATTTACAAGTAAAGGATTAGATTTACAAACAAATACCTGGTTTTACTATATTTATTAGTAAATAGTGGATTTATAGGTAAATAGTATTAAGATTTACTAAAAAATCTGTGATTTACTTGATAACTTGATAATTTTTAAAACAACAAAAAATACTATATTTACCGGTAAATACTCCATTCACTAGTAAATAATAAGATTTACTTTTAGACTGAAAATCTTGTTTTTTATTTTTTATTTTTTTGGTAAAAGTTTTCAAATTACCCAATTCTTTTAACATTTTCATAAAAAACCCCAATTTATTAAAAACCTTAAAATTACCCCCAAATTGAAAAACCCTAATCCATTCACACCCAAACCGGCGTAGTCACTGTAGCCATGTCGTTGTCAGAAGTGAAACTGTCGCTGTGGGGAGGTGGCTGCTCGTTGATCACACTGCTGTCGCAAAATCCAAGGCGACAACAGTGTGATTAAGAAAATTTGATTTCAAATTCAGATCTTGAAATGGCAATCTGATCTTGCCAAAGATTTGTCCACGCACCTTTAACTGACGATGACGAGGAGTAAGACAGAGATTGTTGAGTCCGTCGCCGGAGGAATCGCGAGATTCTCCACGAGATTCTTACAAGATTCTCTCGTGATTCTCGCTCTTTCTGCGAGTTCAGGCCTGGTCGCGATTCTCTATGTCATGAGGCTCCATCCTAGACACCTCGATTTTGCCTGCAACGACGACAGAGTTTGTCTGGCGACAGTAACGGTGACATAAAGTTATCTGGGAGAGGATGTCGAGGGTATTTTTGGAATTCTTTAAATAGTGATATCAAAATATGCTATAATTTTCTATATTTTCAAATCCTGCTATTTTGTCAAATAGCATAACTTTAATTATGCTATTTGAACTATTCTCCCAATATCTTTGTGTTCTCATCTACTTCTCTTATTACTTTATTTTTTTTATTTAATTTCGATATTGTATCACAACATTAAAATCCTAGACCTCACACTCTCCCCTATCTTCGCCTTGTTCATGTAATTCCCCCAACCCCTATCCCTTCATTTATTTTATTTTATTTTTTCATCTCTCGTAGTCACCCACCACCCACTCACCATGTACAATCCCATATTTCATCCTCTGCTTCACGTTTCAAAAAAACAAAAAACAAAAACAAAACCCAGCAACAACAACATCACGTCTATCCAAAAAAAAAAAAAAAAAATTTCTTCCTTGAAAATAAAAAAAGGCACTACCATCATCCCTTTTATTTTGTTTATTTTATTTAATATTCTATCGTAGCGATTATACTCAAACGAATCATTATTTTTTTGATTTTTCACGCCATTACACCCTCTTTTGATGATTATCGTCCCTAAAGTCGTTGCGTTATGTTTTGACGATTGTAGTCCCAGCATCCATGTTTCCTTTCTCTTTGACAATTGATGTTCTAGCACTCATGTACCTTTTCTCTTTTCTGATGATTGTTGTCTTTTCACCCAAGTACCTGTTATCTTCTCTTCTCTTCTAAGGATTGTCGAGCTTGCACTCAAGTGCCCGTTGGCTTCTCCCTCCTTTTCTGACGATTGACGTCTCCACACACCAGCTCCCTCTCTCCCTTTCTTGATGCTTGTCATCCCTTATCTGTGCTCTTGCGCCCCGACATTTTTTATTTTTATTTTTCTAGAAGTTCTCCAAAAGAGAGAGAGAGAGAGAGAGAGAGAGAGAGAGAGAGAGAGAGAGAGAGAGAGAGAGAGAGAGAGAGAGAGAGAGAGAGAGAGAGAGAGAGAGAGAGAGAGAGAGAGAGAGAGAGAGAGAGAGAGAGAGAGAGAGAGAGAGAGAGAGAGAGAGAGAGAGAGAGAGAGAGAGAGAGAGAGAGAGAGAGAGAGAAATATATCTATATATTTTTTTCATTTAGGTTTCTTTTATTATAGTTCAAGATTGGATCTCCTATTAGAGGTGCATCTTACAGCGGCATATTAGGAAAGTTATTGTTTATATTAGGGAAAATTACTATTTTGTATGCAATTATATTTATTATAAACTTTTAGTTTATTTGTTATTATTATAATTTAGAATACTTCTTAATTTAATAGATTTGTAAGTATTAGGTAACTTATCCGACTTTGTATGTGTAAACTTTATATATATGAGAGCTCATCTATAGTGCTCTTTACTAATGAATTCTTTGTTATTAGTTCGTAGAAGCATATACACGTTAAATATCTTTGTGTTCTCATCCCTTTCTCTTATTACTTTATTATTTTCTTATTTAATTTATAATAGTAAAAAGAAAAATAATAACAGTAAAAAGAAAAGATGGAGAAGAAGAGGAGCACAAAAATATTTAACGTGTATGTGTTTGCATGGATTATGAATAAATAATTCATTAGTAATGAAAATTATGAATGAGCTCTCATATAAATATAAGTTATAATATACATTATTAATTAAGTTACTTAATACTTACAAATCTATTAAATCAAGAAGTATTATAAATTATAATAATTAAAAATAAATTAAAAGTTCTTAATAAAAATAATTGTATATAAAATAGTAACTTTCTCTAATATAAACAATAACTTTTCTTATAGGTCCCATGTACAATGTTGTCATTTATATATATATATATATATAGATACAATAAAGTTAAAAAAAAAAAACGATGACGATGAAAAAGATGTCAAATATCACTGGGAATATCATTCTCGTATTTATGTTGTGTCAATTTCATATATGTGAATGGTTTCATGTGAATATTACGGAATCCTCCCTCGAGACAAAACGAAAGAAACCTTATCACGTTTGTGTAATACTCATATTTACTTCTTTTTTTATTGTTTTTATTTGGATCCACATGTTTTGTTGTGTTGTAATTCGTGATTTATGTACCACTTGTAAGGACTAAAGTTTTTTAATTAGATCTATCCGACATGTTAATTAAAATATAATATATAGTGGACTTCGTGGATCTTTTCAAAATTTTAAATTTGAAAAAAAAAATACAGTGTTAAGGCGAACCAGGCTAAGTAGCATTAATTGTATTTTCTTTTTTCTTTTTTTTTTAAAGTTGTGTTAACTTTTACGCTGCAATTACAAGTAGATAAAGAAAAAGACAAATTTTAAAATTTCCCCTCAAATTTTTGATCTTATCATAAAATATTCCCGAATTTTAAATTGTAATAATTATTCTTTTTAAATTTTGAATCGTTTTCTTGCAAATTTTCTCTTTTCGTTAAATATTTAACGGAAAATAACATGTAGTGTTCACTAATAATAGGAGTTGATATGTTAAATATGTAATTACTAAATTACCTTTGAAATTTAAATTAAAACCCTTAAATACAGAGGCCCAATTAAAAAGGCTCACAAAAACTTCTCTGCTATTACGTAGGGGGTGTTTGGTGAATGAGTTCAGTTTGAATTGAATTGAGATTTTTAAATTTGTATAGTAATTTTTGTTGACTTTTTCAGAAAAGATAAAAAAAATTTTCAAAAAAGATAAAAAATATGATAAAAAAATACAATTTAGTTTAAAATGAGTTAACCAACCAAACAAAGCCTTAGTAAAGGAGGTTTACTTCGTCGCGCTCCGGCGTCTTGCTCCACGCCGGCGCCCTGCTCCGCGCCTACGCGCTAATTTCGCATCCCCACCATCGGAGCTCACGTGTAACCGTCACAGCCTCGTCGGCACCTCTACCATAACTCCGTCGAAGGCCCCTATCTCTGACTGCCATTGCCCCTGTTGCAGCCATACTTCACCGGATCTCCGTCGTGCCGTCCAACCCACCCCGGATTTTGGCACCGCCGTGCTTCCTAGATCTGACCCTGCTGCCTTTAGTTCGCCGTCGCACCTCCCTCATCGAGATTCAAGTCGAGACCCATAGAGTTTAGAGACCCCCCACCGCCACCCACCTTCCCGTCGACGTCCACGAAGATGGGAGTTTTTGCAGAGCAAATGGAATACTAGTTTTCGAAATTAATGTTTAGTTTTGTAATAAAATTAGTTTTCTGTTTAAATAAACTGAGAAGTTAAAATCTTAAAAGCCTAAAGGCAACTTAAAAAAGAAAGAGAGAAAAAACATGAGAACAGAGAATGGTGATGGCCTGATGGAGAAGAAAGGAAAAGCCAAAAGGGCGTGGAGAGAGAGACTTCGGAAGAGAGAGAAAAAATGAGATGCTTTGGAAGAGGTTTTTTGTTTTTTGTTTTTTTTTTTAACCATCTAAAAAACATAAAGTCCATCCAATTGATGATTTTACTAAAATACCCTTAACTTTATCAACCTGTGTCATTTTCCGTCAAATATTTAACGGGAGAAGAAAATTTACAAACTGTTTAAAAATCAAGAGGAATAAATGTTAAAAATTAAAACGTAAAGGATATTATGTAACATGATCTAAAATTCAGGGGAAAAAAAGTAAATTTTGTCATTTTGAAAAAGAAAATTTCGAAATTGCGGAGAGGTCCCTGTATTTACTTTCCAGAAGGCAATGAAGTAGGGGCAATAATAATAAAGAAAAAAAGATTGGGAAAGCACCACCTGGCCTGAAAGTAGTGCGATAAGGACAGAGATGATCCGTTATGATGACATGGCAGTCAACTGAAGACGGACCTTCTGTCCTTCCGCGTACAAAACGCGTAAAACGCGTAGCCCCATACTATTTCTTTTCTTTTCTTTCTTTCTTTGCGGACACATTATTAATTTCTGAAATTTTTCATTTTATTAAAAAATTTATTTAAAGTAATCAGAAAATTTGAAAATTATAAAAATCTAAATCCTTCAGTTTCTTTTAATTATGAGACATATATCTCCTATATTTTATCTGTTTTTTTTTTTAATATTTCCAATTCTTTTTTTAATAATATTTTCAATTCAATTTTAATCAAATTGAATGTTTCAATTTCAGACACAATTTACTCACATATGTTAAATTATCTTAATATCTCAAATTAAAAAAATAAATAAAATAAGTATAGATTATTGGGAAAATCTTTTCTTTTAGAAGGCAAATAAAAAAGAACCGGCGAGAGTTGCTACCATCCGCTAGTGTGTAACAGTAATCAGATATTTACAGCTTTCAATTTCAATATAGAGAAAAAAAAAAAAAGGGAAAAAACAAAAAAAGGAATTTATTACTTCAACCAACTGCGCGTAAGGTAATTCTTTAATGTCGGAGACCGATAGGTTCATTGCAATCGACCAGGCAGACCACATGATGGTTGACATGCAGTTGAAGTGGCAGATGTGCCACGTGTCAACATCTGAGTATTTATCGATAACGAAATTCTATTTCTAACTGTAAAACTGTTTGTACTTAATCCGATTTGGGTCTTTTTGGCGAATTTGAAAATTGCTAGTTAGATTTACCTGTATACCCCTCATCGGAATGCTGCCGTACTGCTTGAGATATTTTGCCATATCGAGTCACTTGACCTTTTTAGGCTTGAGAATGACAAAAGTACTCCTGAATAAGAAAACCAATGTAACATTTTGTAGTTGTTTTAATTATTTTGCCATTAATAAAGAATAAGGAACAGAATTATGAGTATTAAATTTTAGTTTTCTAGCTGCTTTTGAAAAGATAAAATTTAGTCGGCTTTAGAACAATTTTAATCCCTCATATTTTTCTTTTCTTTTTCTTTTCCTTCCTAGCAAACAACTAAGTGGAAAAGCAGGAAAGCAAGGTCGTGTTTGGTATTATCTTTGAAATGGTTTTAAAAAAATCTCACAGTTTTCAATATATATATTTTGTGAAAGGTAGTGTTTGTTTTGCACAAAGAATAAAACAAAAACAGGAAAAAAAAAAAAAGAGAAAGAAGTAAGTAACGTTTTTACTATAAATAATTGATGTAAATAGCAGATTTAAAAAAATATGCGAAATAAATAGTTATAAATTACTTACTAGGTAAAAAACTATTTACTTTTAGTAAATCATTTATTTTTTACATCGATTTAATAGATTATATATTTATCTTGTTATTTTTGCTACTTATTATTATTTCAAATTTTCTTAATATCTTAATTTTTTTTTAGTTTCATAAAAATGCTATTTACTTCAATTTCTGAACAAAGAAGAATTTGTTTAAAAAATGAGGAAATAGAACAATGTTTGAACCATTTGGTAGCATTTTAGAAATGATATTGTTTTAGGTATGAAAATAGAAATTAGAATCTTTTTACAAGATGATACTGATATTGTTTTTAAAATTATGTTTTATTATGTTTTTAAAGATTAATTTAAATATCAGAAAAAATAAAATTGTAGTTGGATATGATTTTTAAAATATGTATTAATTACAAGCTCTAATAAATAAAAACGGAAAAGGGAAAAGAAACTAGTCTGTTTGAGAGAATTTTATAAATATTTTTATGTAAATATCCTAATAATTGTGTTGAGATATTTTCAACGGTTTTTAAAAGAACTAAATAAATAGGGTGCATAATTTGGGGACATTTATGATGTTATCTTATTGTTAATTCCCTCTATTTCAAATATGAAGCCATGATGTACATTAATTTTAAAGGACAAATTTTATTTTTGCTTCCTGAATTTTGATATTCTTGTAACTATGCTTTCTGAATTTTGAAAACTGGTAGAAATATTCTTTGAATTATGAAAGGTTATCGTTTTTATTCCTTCCGTCAGTTAAATAAATGAAATTATTTATATGACAATAACTAAATGTAATTTAATAAGAACAAACTTTATTTTAACACATGAATTTTGTATTTTTGTAATTTTGCCCCCTAACTTTGAAAATTGGTGTTAATAACTCTCAAACTTTAAAATTAGCAAGAATCTCCCTTGAACTTTAAACCAATAGCAAAAATATCTATTGTTTCATATTTTTGTCATATAAAATTTGGAAAAACTTTATTTTTGTCCCCTAAATTTTTATACATTTGTAACTTTACCTCAAAATATTGCAAAACTAGTGCTTATACCTCTTGACCTTTAAACCATTAGCAAAATCACTTCTATTTGGCTCATTTAAAACTAATATAACACTAATAAAATAAAAATTAATATAAATTAAAATATTTGTAATTACAAAAATAACATTAAAATTTTATAAAATTTCAAGGGATCTAAATATGTAAGTTCCTTTAATTTTTTTAATATTTTTTGTTTTTTTTATAATGACTTCAATTTAAAAAAAATCCAATGGACGGTAACAACACCAAAAAGGATAGAAGATAGAAAACAAACACAAAGTCAATATACCGAAGTCTGAAAATGACTAAAGTGTTCATAAGATCTGTTTTTTTAACTTTAATTCATTACGAGAAAAATATAACAACATTAACAACAACAATAAAACTTGTTCATTCAGGTCCCTTGAATTTTGATAGATTTTTAAGGTTATTTTAATAATTTTAAAGATTTTAATTCAAATTAACCTTTAATTATATTAACTTCATATTAGTTTTAAATATACGAAATATAAGTAATTTTGCTAATAGTTTAAAAGTCGAGAGATATTAGCATTAGCTTTTCAATATTCAGGGATAAAGTTACAAATGCACTAAAATTTAGGAAACAAAAATAAAGTTTGTCCAAGTCTTATATGGCCAAAGTAAGAAACAAATGATATTTATGCTAGGTTTAAAGTTTGAGAAGAATTTTTGCTAACTACTTAAAGTTTAAGGGATGTAAATACCAGTTTTTAAAACTCATAAGGTAAAATTACAAAACTATTAAAGTTCAAGGCAAAAATAAAGTTTGTTGTTATTAAATTACACTTTAGTAGTTGTCATGTTAGTAATTCCATTTATTTTTGTGACAAAAGGAGCAAAGATGATAACATTTCATAATTCAAGAAGCATTTTTACATTTTTGTAAAATTCAAAAAATAGAGTTACAAAAATATTAAAATTCAGAGGACAAAAATAAAATTTGTCCATATCGTAAGGTCTCACAAAAAAACACTTGTAAATATTGTGAAGGTGATTGCTTAAAACTAAAAATTAAAAAAAAAAAAAATATATATATATATATATATTGCACAAAGGCTGAGAGCATCTTCAGGGAATATGCTCTCCACGTTCAAAGAGGGCAATACGGTCATTTAAGGCGTGCAGCATCCGAGCGCACACCATAAAAAGGCAGAAGGACAAAATGGTAAAATAAAGTGGAGGAGAGAGAAGATACGATGCGGTGGCTTTCCGCTATAAATATAGCATTTTTATTTATATTTTCAATTTGTCTTTCGCAGAGCAGATAAGGGAAAGAAGGAAGGAAACGGTGGGGAAAATCACTCTCTCTCTCTCTCCGTTGATTATTTTAAATAAACTTGTCTTTTTTTCATTTCCATTTGTTTTGTCCGAAAATTTTCTGTCGAGAAAAAGGAGGTTAAGAGAAACCGAAAGAAAGAGAAAATTTTTCTGAATAGCAATGGCGGATCAGCTCACTGACGACCAGATCTCTGAGTTCAAGGAAGCCTTCAGCCTCTTCGACAAGGATGGAGATGGTTCGATCTTTCTCTCTCTCTATAAATATATATATGTGTGTATGATACATATGATGTATATCTTTGTGTGGTCAGATCTAGTTTTGATGGACTTTAGGTCATTTTCTGGTGTTGGAAAATATCTTCTGTGAAGTTGGCTTTAAGTGCTTTTTCTTTGTTTTTGATTTGTCGAGGTTTTTTTTTTCAGATGAAGTACATGATTTGTTATTGGCTTGTCCTTTTTTTTTTTTTTTTAAATATTGAATATGTTTAGAGAAATTATTATGATGAGCTTGATTTGAAGATATCCGCTCTTTGGCTGCTGGTAAAACTTTTGGGGAAAAGTTCCAAAATGGAAAAATAAATAAAATAAAAAATAAAAAACATGTTTTTGGATCTCAAAATATCTTAGAAGTAAAACACAGATCTTCACAGATATAATTTGTTAGTTTGCTTGTTTTTGTTTGTTTATTTTTTATTTTGTTTATTTTTTTTTGGAATATAATCCATGGATTCTAAAACTTGTTATTTTTATTTTGTTCATAATAACTAGATTTTTTCTTGGTTTCTAGTTAATCAATCAACTCTTTTGCTTTGATTAGGATTTTGAGAGCCTTAAAAAATGTCTTCGCGATCTATGTATAGCTAGTGGCACATTTACGAAGTGTGTAAATTTCAATAACATCTATGAGATTTTGGTATGTTAAAGGTCAAAACAAGCATGAGGAAAATAATACCTGTCTTTTGATGTATCACCTAGTATGTTTTTAACATTTAAGCAACCCAAGAATAGAATATGCTAGTATATGCTATCAGATGCATCCATTTCGTTCCGTTCACTTGTATAAATTTTCTTGGTTCTGTTTTTCTTTATCTCATGTCATTTCATGTTCTAAAGTCTTTTGATTTTGATCTGCACAATAACGTGTTTATGTTTTGTTTTGTCACACCTAATAGAAATAAGTTGCTTGTGGTTAGATGTTCTTCTTTTGCTGCTTGTGATAGTCTTTGAATGTGTATCGATATTTACATAGGTTTATTCTTATGCTATTTTCTTGACCTTAATTTGAGCTACTAGGAACATGTGTTGCAACAATCTTCAGAGTTGGGTTTGAGCTATTTATGTAGCTTCTGATATAGTAGTTCTAGCAGTTTTTGGCTCTTCTTTTCTGTTGCTTACTAAAAACCCCAGCGAATTAGGTACATGTTTATAATAACTTCGCTTTTGTGCAGGCTGCATCACGACCAAGGAGCTTGGGACCGTGATGAGGTCTCTGGGGCAGAACCCAACGGAGGCAGAGCTCCAGGACATGATCAACGAGGTTGATGCTGATGGAAATGGAACCATCGACTTTCCGGAGTTCTTGAACCTCATGGCTAGAAAGATGAAGGATACCGACTCTGAGGAGGAACTGAAAGAGGCCTTCCGGGTCTTTGACAAGGACCAGAATGGATTCATCTCTGCTGCCGAGCTGCGCCATGTGATGACAAACCTTGGGGAGAAGCTCACTGATGAAGAGGTTGATGAGATGATCCGTGAGGCTGATGTTGACGGTGATGGCCAGATAAATTATGAGGAGTTTGTCAGGGTTATGATGGCGAAGTGATGAGCCGTCCATGCCAAATGAACATGACCCCCCCAAAAAATATATTAAAAAAAAAAAAAAAGGCAAAACAAAAAACAGGGTTGACATTCAAGGGATTCATCTTTTCCTTTCACTCAACCTTTTATGTGGTGGTTTTTGTAATCAAGCGTTTATAGAAGTAGTAATCTGTCCTGGCGGTGTTTGGTCTTGTTCTTGATGTGTCCTGTGACTAGAAGTGTCTTTGGTGGTCCAATTTTTTTTCCCCTTTTTCCTTTCATTTTGGTTTCTTCTGAATCTTAGACTACCGCAAGGATTCGAATGTCCTATGTTTGATGGATAACTTCTATTTATTAGTATCTATCTTTTATTTCCAGTTATCGTGCATATTCTTCTGAATGCTGATCCATGTGAGTTTATATTTCTATCTTGTTTTTTGGTCTGAAAATGTAGACAATCTATGTTGGCTTATGTTTACGAGGAAAATGACCAGCAAACTGATTCAGACGATGTAATCAGCAATTCAGTGACAAATATTCGAGGATGGATTGGTGTGATTTTAATCTGACATTGTCGTGGTGTACGGCCCCTAAGCCGACTTGGTTAGAGAATGACTTGGGGTGCTAAAATCATATTTAAACAGCATTTTCCTCAAACCTCGGTTACCCTTTGTACGGTGTTTGACGAAACCTCATTTAAAAAAAAAAAAAAAAAATGAAAAACAAAATACAAAAACAAAACAAAACAAAACAAAACACCTGAGATGGAGGGATTCAAACTTATTTTACGGTGATGTCAGGTCTGAAATTATCTTTGGATTATATCTCTATCCACCCAAATATGATGTTCTGTATTAGGTTGCTCGTGTTTTCTCTTGCAAATAGCCCTTGGAGAGAATTTGAATACAACACACCACAACAACATATATCAAATTCTGACCGATGGTATCATACAATTCTAACAACATTAACAACAACAAAAACTTCACAAACACATTGTCTAACTCACACTACAAGCTAAAGAAGATACAATCATCGACAGTAAAATGGCTGTTGCTTAACCAATGGGATGTGCGTGTATTATTTAAAGTTTGGAGTGAACTTTCTTGCCACGGTCAGAGTTTAGGAGAACTTGTTAAAACATGATAGAGTGACATGACCTAAAAGTTTAAGTACAAATGAGATTAATCCTTAATTTTAATTTTGGTTGTCTTCCATTCGTATAACAAGTTCATTTTTTATGTCCAGGTGTGGATAGAAGGATAAATATTAACCACACATGTTTTCATTAACTATTTATTTTTTTGCTCCAAATTTACTTAAGAGGGAAAAAATTTAAACTCAAGGATGCGCTTTCCATTAATAGAGGGTGAATAAAATCTCAAAGGTACATATATTTTTAAATTTGTCTATTGTTCTTTTGAGAGAATCCCAAAGTTGCTCCAACTATTTCCGCATTTGATGTCAATCTACTTTATTTCTTTTTCTTTTTTTCTTTCCAACTTTAACTTTGGTTAAAAACTTGAAATAAGTATGTTCAAGGACAAACATACTGTTTCTTTTAATTTCATTAAAAAAAAAAACTGTTTCTTTTATTATGCATGGAATACTATCTTGTAGTACAAATATTTTGACAAAATCCAACATTAGGATTCGATTTTGTGCTATATTAAAAAAAATACAAAAGCTAATCTTCACAACTTTTAAAGCAAAATGGACTCCCATTTTCAATTAAAGCAAAATGGGTTTACGAAAACCCAAATTATTAACCGGTTTTCATCTCTCTTCAGGCGCCTAACCCTGACTCTTGAGATGTGTATATTAGCTCGTCGAGGGAGATACAAACGCTGGTTTATAGTGTGTTCTACTCGTAGAGATGGCAACTGGAAGAGGCAAAAACCCGTTGGCCATCATCCCCGTAAAGAATCCTTTGAAGGAGAGTGATGTTCTCGATGAGCTTGCTGATTATCTGCTTATGCTCTGGAAGCATGACTTCCCAGTCGAACTCTGGACTGTTGATGCGATACGTAAACTTCCGTTGTCCACCCCCAAATTCATTTCAAAGATCAGAATAGTCAACCTGTGAGTTTGGAGATGAATTTGGGGGTGAACAACGGAAGTTTACGTATCGCATCAACAGTCCAGAGTTCGATTGGGAAGTCATGCTCTCGGAGCACAAGCAGATAATCAGCAAGCTCATCGAGAACATCGCTCTCCTTCAAAGGATTCTTTCCGGTGATGATGGCCAACGGGTTTTTGACTCTTCCAGTCGCCATCTCTGCAAGTAGAACACACTACAAACCAACGTTAGCATTTCCAGCGACGAGCTAATTCACGCATCAAGAGTCAGGGTTAGGCCCCTGAAGAGAGATAAAAACTAACAACTAGTTTCAGCCAGAGAAAAAAAAAAAGATGCATAATTGAAGTAAGGTTTTTGTTATTACCCTTGTAGAAAATACGTTTTTATTTATTTATCGAATTCTTTTGTTAGAATTTTCAAATTAGAAAGAATTATAACCATAAAACAGATATTGTAAAAAAGTTTATATAACAATTATAGCACAAAGAAAAATGAAGGAAAATAAAGTACTAAAATGCACAGAAGAGATCATCTTTTCAAAAGGTTGTATGCTGGCAAGTCGCTCACACTTGAAACATCCTCAAGTGCAAGCTCACGCTCTAACTGACTTCTTGTAGACTTCACAACCTCCTGAAATTAAAAAAACGAAAAAAAAAAAAGAAAAGGTTGTAAAGAGTTAAAAAAAAAAAAAAATCTGCATCTAAAAGCCTTAACAGCATAATCAAACTATTTACATTGAATTCCATATATGAAGCGCGCTTTGCAAGCCATTGAGCATCCATCATTTGAAAGGCAACACAGTAGAGGTTATCAAATGCCATTTCATCTTCTTGAAGCAGTTCCAGAAACCGGATTCCCGCCAAAGACGTTGGCGATCCTGTCGGTGAAAAAAGAAAAAAATGACGGAGAGGTATTCAATAAATTGTGCGCGTTATCATTGACCGTGCATCTTATCTGACAGATTGGCATATTGACCGGTCTGTCTGTTCAAAGGCAGGAGCATTGAAAGAATGTGAATTTGATTTTCAACTGAAAATCTATTTTTACCTGATTGGAGATCTAACATCTGTACCAACATAAAGGATATATTGACTCCGGCAACGGCAAAGGGATATTCCCACTCAGCTCTTGTTCCATCCTGTTTGTGCAACAATCTCTGGAATGATTCCTGTAAAGCGGACCAAATTATATATGATCCAAGTTTACAATACCATAAATAAAAAATATTAATAGATTTTTCATACTCTTACTCATTCAGTAAACGGGGATGTGTTATATATCAAATGACATGTAGAAATAAGAAAGCTATGAAAATCGTATATATTGGGATTTTTGCAGATAAATCTCTATTCAAATGGAACAAGTAACTATGAATTGCTTATCATGAATATACTAATGAATGAAATATGCAAACAGTACTGCTCATTAAAGATAACAAAACATATTAAATATATATATATATATATATTTTTTGCAAACAGTAGTGCTCATTAAAGATAATAAAACAAATTAATTAAAAAAAAAAAAAAAACATACCGGGTACTTCTGAGCAAAAAAGATAAGATTCTCCAGCGATATGAATCCCGCACCCCTATAAGGAGATTTAAGATATGCAAATTGCCAAATATTCAAAGAAAAAATCTCAGCAACTCCAAAAAAGAATAAAAGACTATTAGAAGATACCTAAAATCTGTCGAGGGATCTGTTCCCTGCCAACCCATCTCCTTCCAAAGCACCGACTTCAGAGGCGGGAGCTCCCTGTTTGGATATGCCAACCTCCATAATTGCCTCAACGCATCCTGCATCCCACAAATTTATTTATTTATTTATTTGACTGGATGACAAATAAAATGGAGTGGGGAAAAAAAAAAAAAAAAGATAAAGTAACTTTACAACTCATGATCTCCCCCAACAACAACAAATAAACTCCTGCCTTATCTCCTCTCTTTCCTAGCACATTTTTGTCTAGTTACAATTATTCCCCACTTTTGCAAGGGAATTACATAACTAACTTTTCTTATTTCTAATATTTTATTGCAGTTAAACATGTACCAGAAGAATCTCGTTCCAATCAGATATAATTCAACAATCATGGACGTTGCATGCAAATATATATTTACATACTTATATATTAAAAAATTGGATGGTTTTCCATGTCACAGATCATGGAAACCAGACACTAAAACCTTATGAAATAAATGTTTGGAACAGATTAGCATATTTGCCTGCCTACAATAGCTTGGTAACGGTAGAGATACATATGATATACAAGCTTTGCAAATTCTTTTAATGGAAATAGGGTTGACCATACAGTCTACCAAAGCCAGTTTCTTTTAGGAGTTCAAGCTGACAAAACGAAAGCATTAATGTTCCGAGGCCACTGAATAGATGAAAATTATCAACGTCTTGACTTTCAAATAAGAAACAACAGTTTACATTTCAAATGTAATGATACTACTGGGAAGGAACCTACTTGATGCTCCAGACAAGAACCATCAAAGGGGACTTGAAGCCTTTGCCGTAAATTTCTGAGTCTTTCTTCCTAGGGACACAAAAGACAGTTTGAATAAAATTAGCAAGGTATCCACTACTTAAAAATTCACAGTGCAAGGAAAAAAGATCAAGGAAACATGTAGAAAATACGAACTCTTAGAAAGGGCCACAACAAACCATTTCCAACAACAAAGGTTAGTAAGAAAACAATTTCTGTGATTAACAAGACAAAACAATTTAACGTATCACCTTTTTTTAAATACCATTACATAGAATTTTCAATAAGAAAATCGAATGAACTAGCTTATATTGAAAATCAAATGAACTTGCATATAAGCTAGAAGCTGCTTTGCAGAATGATCATAATAGCAATAATGAAAAAAAAAAAAGAAAAGAAATCCTACTGTAACATATACTCATTAATAAATAAATAGATAAATAAATAGAGTTTTAAATGCAATTCAACTCAGAAGGATTCAATTTGCTTCATTTGACAATTATATGACTTCTTAGGGGGGTTCTCTCCGATTATCTCTCTGAAGAGATCTATGTGTTTGATATTAAGAAATATGATGAAGACGGATAAGACGGCAGAAGACCATAATTCTCATTGGATGAGAAAAACAACCGACCAGATAATAGCATTAAAATTTTATATGAAATTAGGTGCTTGATATACCTGTAAAGGACTAAGGGAGGGTCTAAGCAACTTATTGCCTTCTCTATTACGTGCAGCTGAAGGAAGGGTCAAAAGCCACCCAACAACAGATGCCGGTCCAATTACAATATTCGCTGCAAAGACCAAAAATTAATAAGTTAATTGAAGAAAGAAAAGTAAGAAAGCATCGCTGGGCGTATCCAGATGGATGATGGAAGCTATCCACCAACACTACGTTGTCAACATGTCTACATATGCTGTGTGATGCATCACTTTTTTCTATCCTTTTTTTTTTTTTTCCAAAAATTAAGAAAAAATCCTTTCATTGATGAAAATCGATTCCCAAAAAAAAAAAAAAGAAAAAAAGAAGAGGATAAGAAATCCTCAAAAAACAGAGCATAAAAAGGGAAACAACATAAAAGAAAATAGGAAACGCATATAAACTACACAAAAAGAGTATTCTAAGCCTTTATCCCCCAATAACAACCTTCTGATCTGGAACAATTAAAGAAAAAGGAAAAACCCTGAAAGCTTTGTCTGTTGAAGCCCACAAAGAAGGAAAAATGCATTCACGTCTATCTATCTTTAATTGTTCCTTCAATTATTAATTATTTATTTTTAAATTAAAACTTATCTGGTTGTGAGCAACAGCCTCTTAAAAGAAAAAAAGCTTCAACAAAAATTACTAAGCCATCTCCGAACCACAAATGGCAAGGATGCAAGAAACTAACAAAAAGTTTCAAGTAAGACACCATGCAAACAGCACCACATACCGAGCCACTGAGCCCATTGCTGAATCAACTGAGAAAATACTAAGGTCCAATGGTGGTGTTCCTTCCTCCGTTCATCATCCCATTGATCTTCAAGCTACAAATCGTCATTTGATTGATCAAATTTCTATCCATATTGAATCATTAGAACCCAGAATATGGATTATACAGGCTCACCTCCGAATGCCTATCGTCATGATTGTGGTTCCCAAGTAGAGGTTCATCCAATCCACCAAAATCTGATGTATCTAAATGCTCTTTCCGCTTTCCATCAACATCACCATGATGGAGCCGCCTTCTCAAAGTTCTTGATGTCATTACTAAAAGTTTCTTATGTATGCCTGCAAACATGTTAAAGTAAATCGATTACGATGATGGACGATGATGCATCGGTAACATCTTCAACTAGAAAGAAGTAAAACTTATACAAAACTATCCACATTACAAACTCAGCTGAATAAAACTAAATTAGGAAAGTTGATACTCCTTCCCTTCTTAACTTTTTCCTCAACCCAAAAAAAAAACACATTCTATTTCTCGATCAGTACCAATTACGAAATCGAAATGACAACATTCACATTCTCCAGAGACCAAAAATCTTTTGAGGTTTTAGTTAACACAACAGGATGCCAAAAATAAAATAAAATAAAACAAAATTGACGACTGTTGAATCTGAATTTGAACATGAGAAGAAAACAAATTAATCCCATAACCGAAATACAGAATTGG
Organism: Ficus hirta; assembly: GCA_038430175.1. Classification (NCBI taxonomy): domain Eukaryota; kingdom Viridiplantae; phylum Streptophyta; class Magnoliopsida; order Rosales; family Moraceae; genus Ficus; species Ficus hirta. The sequence goes on from CM076597.1 coordinate 6,628,183, forward strand.
GATTCGTTTAAGATCCATGACGCGGGGGAGGGGGGATTCTTAGGGGGGTTTTTATTTTTCGTAATGTTTTCAATTTAGACAAAAATAGAATTCAGAGCAAAAAAAAAAAAAAAAAATCATAAATATAAAGCAGAAAGATTAGACAAGATTGAGAAAATCGTTACCTGATGAGAGTGGAGAATATAAAACCCTAAAACAGATACCTGGGAAATTCAGTTTGAGTTGTTCCTTTCTATATAGCTAATTTTTCCTTACACCTTAAGCAAAATTATTTTACTATATATATATATATATATATTTGCGTATCACTGCACTATATAATCAGAGATTCCTCTCATTCGTTGACTGTTCATCGCTGATTGCTGAACGTGTTCCGAAAGGAAGAGTTTTTTTTTTTTTTTTTTTTTGTTTCTCTCTCTCGCTCGCTCTGAAATTTTTCTTTTTTTGTTTTCCTCTTTTAAGAGTTGTTAATCGGAGAAGACAGCAACAGGCACGATGACACCACATAGACATTAAAAATTTTAGGCCAAGGGATTGACATTTGGTCAGCCTAAAAAACATGACATGTCATAGCGGGCGAACGAAATAAATAGAAATAATTGTATAATTTTAAAAGGGGGAAAGAAGTAAATAGCTGTATTTAGAAAATAATTGTAACCAGGAAGGTAAAATTGCATAAACTTGTTGTTAATTATGTCATTAATATCAATATATCCTATCAATTATGAAATATACATATTGTATCCTCTAAATTTTAACATGTAAATCAAATTGTCTTCTCTTTTAGTTTTTCCGTTATTTTTAATATCAAAATACTTCTGGTCATTAATATTTATTTCAATTACATCATCTATCTTATTCTATTTATTTAATATTGTATAATTACAACTTTTTAAAATTGGTAAAAAAAGTTATTTTTTATTCTAATAAAATAACATGTCTCATTTTCTTAACACACTATTTTTTCATTTTATGTATTTTAATTCAAGTTTATTTTGGTTATGAGTTTACTTATACGTAACCATAACTGATAGGACTCATAGGGAGAATTTCGATTTCGAATAAGTTGTTTACTTTACCTATATAATTTGAAATCATAGTCACAACAAATCTCATTCATGTGTTCACTAAAACTCATAATGAGAACGAATTATTCTAAATTTACTTCTATACTCATTCTTAAAGTTTAGAAAATGATTGATTTGCGTATGTTGTTACAGTGTTATCTATCATAATTAAACTAAAAATTATAATATTAAGACAATAGAATAATAAATAAAAATTGAGTAATTATTTTTGTTTAAGAAAATTAAACTTAATGTAAACATGAATCAAAATAAGTAAAATAAGTAAAATAAAAAAAAGTGTGTCAAAAAAGATACATGTATTATTTTATTAGAATAAAAAAAATAATTTTTTTTTTACTTTTTCTAAAAATGTTGATAATTATTAGATAATTGTACAACGTTAGATAAATAAAATAAGATAGATGGGGTAATTTGACACAAATATTAAAGATTAGTGAGCAGTTGGACACAAATATTAAATATCATGAACAATTTTGACACAATGCAAAGATCTGGAGGTACTTTGACATAAATAAAAAGATCAGTGGGCATTTTGATATTAAAAAATTATGGAAAACTAACAGAAACTAACGAATGGGTAATTTGATACACATGTAAAAATTTAGTGGGTACAACATATACATTTCATAGTTCATGTGATATTTTAAAACTAGTGACATAATTAAGGGATAACTTATGAACTTTTTTCAATAAGTAATAAGTTTTTAAAATATTTAGAATAAATAATAAATTTATCAAGATTGATTTACGTCTTGTTAATCTATTTTTTACTTTAGTAAATTTTTTATTTTAAATATATTAAAATCTTGTTATTTATTTTAATGATTTTTGTAAAAGAGTTAATTACTATAATTTGGATATATGGATAAATAATCTTTTTAAGAATTTTTTAAATAAATATACGAAGTTTTATAAAAATAGAATAGTAAAAAAAATCAATCAGCGATTAATTAATTGACCTGATCATGAAAAATCAATGACTACAAGTCATTTTTCTAAAAAAAATAAAAAATAAAAAATTGGTCATTGTTTTAAATAAGTCAAAATAATAGGTTTTAAAAATATTTCAAAAAATAAGTAAATAATTAATTATTAAATAAATTATCTATTTATTGATAAATAAATCAATTTCATTATTAATTGTCTTATTTACTGTTATTTATTGAAAATGTTTTTAGATCATATTAGTTACTATCAAACCACCATTCAGTAATAAATACTTGAGTGGTTATATTTGCACTCAATATCAGTAATAAATGCTAGAGTATTAAATTTACATCCATAATATTGATAAATACTCTCACTTAATAAATGTTTCCTAATATAAACATAATAAATCTATCCTCTTATAGATTCTTTTTATATAATTCTAAATTTAATCCTCTCATATACCCACTTACATTTTAATTTTAATTGATGCCATATCCGACGTTGGATTTGGAAATCGGCTAGTTTTGTGATCGAAAAATAAAAAGAAAAAGAAAAAGGAAAAGAAAATAAATACAGGACTTTTATCACACCACTCAAAAATAGTTTAGAGCTCACTACATTAAGGATATAGAAATCACCACCTTAATAATACATAAACTCAAATTCGAACAAACTTGGAATGTTCCAGGAAGTACGAAAGAAACCAAACTGGTTTTACAATATTTTTCTCATCAAAAGTTGTTATTCATTCATATGAAATTTCGTCCTTAAATAGGCATGAAACAACCCTTCATGCTAGGAAAACAGAAAGACTAATTTAGCACTAAAAACTAAGCAATTAAAAATGTATATTCATTCATTAAACTTTATGGTTGAAAAAAACCATGCATTCGTGCACTACAAACTTAATACAAACATTAAAAAATGCACCACACATATTAAATGAAAACCAAAAAGCCTATAATTAAACAAAACACTAAGACTTTTCACTTCAGCCATAAAATCTGACTTGAAACTAAGACCTTTCAAATTTAGCCGCGTGGATGCCACCTTGCACCAATGAGCTTGTACAATAATTCACGTCATTAGTGACTTTGAATCGTCATATTCATCAACCGTATCATTAATTTTAATTTATTTTGTTAAAAATAAATTAACAAAACTAGATATGGAAAAACAAGTATACTTTTTTCATTCTAAAATAGGAAGCATAAAATATCTCGAAAAATAAAAAGAACTAACGATTAAAATCCTAATGAATCAAAAAAATAAAAGAGTAATTGGTCTAAATAGTCCATGAACTCTTTAAAAGATGATGGTTTGATCCCTGTTTTTTTTTTTTTTTTAGTTGAGATAGCCTCAAACTACTATTTTCTTAGCCATTACAGTCCTTTTTATCAAACTCTGTTAAATTTCTAACGAAATCTTGTTCAAATGATCATTTTTTGTAGTAAAAAGACTAAATACCCTCCAATCTTCCAAAAATCCCCCTCTCTCTCTCTCTTCCCCTCCCTCCCTCCCTCTCTCACTCTCTCTCTTCCTCTCCTCTTCCTCTCCCCCTCTCCCTCTCTCTCCCTCTCTCCCTCCCTCCCCCTCCCCCTACCTTTGCATACAACCGGTGCCGTCCTCAAGTTGCCCACCCGAGCCCGAGCTCTCAATCTGGGCACTGGCCCTTGCCTCCCTGCTCGCAATCTTAGCTCCCCCCCCCCCCCCCCCCCCCACAAAACCCTCCCAATTTAGCCCAAATTCCCCTCAAATTTGATTTGGATAGAAAATTACTCATTTGACCTTCAAAAAGTATGAAACATGCTTCTTCCGTGACCAATCCGTTAGTTTTTTAATAGAAAGGACTGCAATGGCCAAGAAAATAGGAGCTTGGAATTAACTCGGTAAAAAATAAAAAAAAAAGAATAGGAACCAAGCCGTCACATTTAAAAGAATTCAGAGACAATTTAGGCTAATTACTCAAAATAAAAATACATACTTCAATAGCTTTAGGCTGTTCAACAGACATACTTTCTTTTATTTTTGTTTCACTTGAATCTTTTTTGAAATTTTATTTTCATGTAATTATAAAGATTTCTTTGGAAAAAATTGAAACAGAACAATTTAGTGTTTATAAAATAAAATTAACGTTAATCAAATTTGTAGGGAACTTTTTCTTTTGTTTTTTGTTTTGTTTTAAATATTACTTTCATTTATAGTTAATGTGAAGTATCCTTTTTAATTATTTTTTTTTATAAAAAGAATGTTCATATTAATATATTTGTAGGGATATGAGCATTCTTAATAAGTTTTAACGTAATTTTATTGTGGGATAAAAGTGTAATAAAAAATTTTAATTATTTTGTAAGGGTATTTATGGTGTGAATAAAATCTCTCTAAATACTAATACAAGGTATGTATAACAAGTCATTGACTAGCTATCACGGATGTAAGAGCACTTTAATACATCCCACTTGAAAAATCAAATTCTAAAGTGTAGAAGATAGGCTTCACACTATTAAAAGGTACAGCTAAAATTAGTTACATATTTAAATAAGTGAGAGCAATATTATAGTTTTGTTTTATAAATTGGTCCGATAAATTAAATTTCTAATTTAATGGGGACAATATGTGAATCCGTTTCATATTTTCTGACTTTTTAATTTTATCATAGTTAAGGTGTTATCATTTTAACATCTTCGTCTAATACTGTTTGTCATGTTGTAAAATTATTCAAAAAAAAAAAAAAAAAAAAGATAAGTTCCAAAATATTTTCAAGAAAAACAGAAAGAGTAATTGACCTAAATAATTCCTAAACTCTTTAAGAGGTGACATTTTGGTCCATGATTTTTTTTTTGGTCGTGCTGACCCTAAACTCTCTAAAAAGGTGACGGTTTGGTCATTTCTGTCCACATCCGTTAAATTTCTAATGTAATCTTACTAAAATGATTAATTTTTATATTAAAATGATTGAAATGCCCTCCCCCCTCTCTCCCTCCCCCCTTCCCCACTCCCCTCTCTCTCTCTCTCTCTCTCTGTTTTTACCCACCCCCCTCACTCCCTCTCTCTCTCCCTCCCCCCTTCCCCACTCCCCTCTCTCTCTCTCTCTGTTTTCACCCACCCACCCCCCTCCCTCTCTCTCTCTCTCTGTTTTCACCCACCCACCCCCTCCCTCTCTCTCTCTCTCTCTCTCTCTCTCTCTCTCTCTCTCTCTCTCTCTCTCTCTCTCTCTCTTAGTTTCGTCACCCCCCTCCCGCTGTCATTTGGCCCCCACCCCCAGCCCCCCCCCCCCCGGCCGCCATTTGCCCCCCACCCCGTGACTGGGTCCCCCCGTCCCACCTCCATTCGTCCCCCCCTCCCAGCGACGTTCGCCCCCCACCCCCCTCCCCTCTCTCTATCTTTCGGTCTGGCCCCCCACCATCGCCCCCCCTCCTGTTGCCATTCGCCCTCCACCCTCCTCCTCCCCTCTCTCTCTCTCTTAGTCTCGCCCCCCCACCCCCACCCCCACCCCCACCACCGCCGCCTCTCGCCCCCACCCCCTTCCCCTTTCTTTCTCCCGTCTACGCCATTGTCCCACCTCCATTCGTCCCCCCCTCCCGGTGACGTTCGCCCCCCACCCCCCTCCCCTCTCTCTATCTTTCGGTCTGGCCCCCTACCATCACCCCCCCTCCTGTTGCCGTTCGCCCTCCACCCTCCTCCTCCCCTCTCTCTCTCTCTTAGTCTAGTCCCCCCCACCCCCACCCCCACCCCCGCCACCTCTCGCCCCCACCCCCTTCCCCTTTCTCTCTCCCGGTCAAGCCCTTCCCTCTCCTATTGCCGTTCGCCGTTCGCCCCCAACCCCCCACCAAAACCCAGATCGGAGTTACCCCACTCCGTCTACGCCATTGTCGAGGCCTCTCTTGCCCCCCCTGAATACCCCGTCTTTCCCATCGACGAGCCTCTCCCGCCCCCCCCCCCCCCCCCCCCAAACTGTCTTCGCCCTTGCAGAGCTCAGCTCAAATCCTAGAACCTAATTTGGTCTCCCGCCACCCACCCGCCACCCGAGTACTCCAATCTGGTTTCCTCCCCCTGCCGCCGAGCTTGCCCGCCCCTGAATCTTGGCCCCAGATCTAGGCTGCTTTGGTTTTGAGGAGAGAGAGAGAGTGTGTGTGTGTGTGAGAGAGAGAGAGGGAGAGTGAGTGAGGGCTTTGGTTTGGAGGATAGTGAGTGAGTGAGTGAGGGCTTTGGTTTGGAGGAGAGAGAGAGAGATCGAGGAGGGGGAGAGAGAGATTAAATTTTTTATAATTTTTTAAATTAATTATTAGTAAATTACTAAAATACCTTTTCATTTTGTTAGAAATTAATGAATTTTCACGGAAAGGTGTAAAACGGCCAAAAAATAAGAGTTTAGGGTCATACCGGTAAAAAAAAAAAAAAAAACCAAACCGTCAGCTTCGTAAAAGTTTAGGGACTATATAAGCTAATTACTCAAATAGAAATTCCAAGTGATTTTATGATAGTAAGATAATTTCTATTTTATTTTTCTATGGGTGCCGGGGGGGGTTAGGTTGGAGAAAGTTAATCTAATCCTTATAACTATTGTTTTTCTTCCTTTCAATATAACTACTTTATTTTTCCTTAGACCTTAAGCAAAATTAACTACATATATATTTGTGCGTCACTACATTGTATAATCGGCAATTCCTCTCTTTAGTTGACTGTTCATTGTTAGTTGCAGAACGTGTTCCGAAAGGAGGAGAGTTTTTTTTTTTTTTTTTTTGCTCTAAAAATATTTCTTTTAAAAAGTTATAGCATTAACATATTTTATAGATAATTTTTAAATTATATCATGTTATTTAAATAATGATAAATTATAGCATAATTTTACGGATGTATTCTTGGATCTCTTACAAAATAACATATTCATTAATAACATATTTTTAATTTTTAACAAGTGATTCATGTGCATAGTTCAGGCTGGATAAGGAGGAGCATTTTTGATATTATATGTGGCTAGAAAAATAATTATTCTATTTCTGATTATGTTTAAAATTTTATTTTATAATTTATTATTTGTCTCTTAAAAAAATATTATTTTGCTATTTATCTCTCTTTCTTTTTCTTTTCTTCTTTCAAGAGATGTCAATTGGGGAAGCCACCAACAAGCACGATGACACGGAGAAATTTTCGGGCACCGGTTTGCAATTGGGTCAACCGAAACACATGTCATAGCGGGAGAGTGAAGTAAATAGAACAATAAATAATTACAATTTTAAAAGGAGACGGTATATGATGGAAGGGATACAAAGGTAAATGATTTTTTCTAAGAGATTTAATTAATGAACTTATGAGGTTTTGTAAAATTATAAAAATAATCTTTTTTAACGATTGATTAATTGATCATGATTAATCAATAATGATCTATTATTTTTCTATATAAAAATATTCGACTATTTTTTTGTAAAATTAAGAGTTTAAAAATGGTTTATTTATATAATTTCTATAATTGAATAAATAATAAATTTTAAAAATATTTTAGAAATGAACTTTATTAGATAACAATTATTTACTAATAAATATATTAATTAATCATTTATATACTATTATTATTTCAAATATTTTAAAATTATGTTATTTTTGTTATTTTGTTTTATCAAAATGTCATTTACTCATGGGTTTAATACCATACGAACCCAAGCACGAAGGCTTTCTCAATGGTTCAGAATGTCAAATGCAATTTTCTCCGCTACCCAAAAAATAAGATAAAATAAAATACAGTTCTGTTGATGTCAAATTTTAAATCTCATCTCTCATCATACACGTGTCCCTAGATAAGTCATCGAAGATCACAAGACAACTCGGAGACATGCTGCTTAGAAGACCCGAGAACGACTCCTGGATGAGAAGAAAGACTAGCGGGTGACTAGATGGTCAGTGGAGCTAAATAGGGAAAGTTGACTTCATAAGCAGGATCAAGAAACTAAATTCAGCATATCAGGTAAGGGAATCAGCCAGCAAGCTTAGATCTCACAGAAAAGACAGTTTTCCGATATCTTCTAGTCATTCACGAATTGGAAAGTCAAGCAATACAGAAAAGGGCGACTACCCATTAGCATTCAAGGCATATTCTACTAGAATCAGGCAACTTAAGGTATCAAGTCAGTCCCTATAAATCAAGGCTTACTCCACGATCTTCTTCTTCCAACCATTCCGGATGTTCAACTCATTGTACTCAGTAATATACATACAAAATTCCCCGAATCTTTCTATATCACATCATCCCCATCTCTTTCTACCCCTATCTTACTCAAAATTGCCATTGTAATGCTCTTTTACACATAGTGGAAGTTCTCAGAAGCACTACAGAGGATGTCGCCTAGAGATTACCGAGAGATTACAGGCGAACCTCTATAAAATGGGTTGTCTCTATCTATATTTACTTTCCTTGCAATTTAGTTTATTTTTTATGACTCACTAACGACATGTCGATGACTCGCCTGTTATCCTATTTCGATCATTGGTCCTATTTTCTTTGATTGTAGATTCAACCCTCTACAGTTTGGCATCCACCGTGGGGCCTATGGCTAACAACATGGACGTCGCGATGACAACCAGCATGATAGACAACAACTTCGGAACCACTTGCAGACCAGCTGCTAGCGAGACATGACAACTCAACAGATGACTGACCAGCCTCTTGTAGAGCTGCGACAGGGACAGAAAGATAGTGACCGGCAGATTGCTAGCCTGCTAGCTAAGAACGAGGAGTTGCGTCGTCATTCAATCGTCCACTCAATAATCGGGACGCTGATATCATCCGCTACCACAACCTATGGGGTTCCTTCTCAATCTCCCACCGCATCGCTCTTCCCTGGTGGAATCCTACTTACTATGATGTTCACTCTTTATAGCCCGATCCACTCGATGCCATCGTTGCAATTGATGATGATGCCCATAAGGACCTCTCCCTTGGGATCTTTCTAGTGCACTCCAATTACATTCTCCACAACGACTACTCTACCACAAGCAGTCACTCGACACGGTTCCTCTATAACCACCGTTGGGAACTCTACCATTATAGCCTTTCAACTTACAGCAAGTAATTGCAGATGCGGTGAACAACAACATGAAGACTATGGAACGATGCATGCTACAGACCCTTGGACATCCACTCACTTATGAAGACCTACTCGAAGAGGTGGAGTAGTTGCCTTTTAGTCAGACGGTAGTCGATAATGCTCTACCACCCACCAAAATTGATGGTACGACAGATCCCCATGAACATGTGTGCTAATACCAATAAGTGATACTTGGGCCCACTATGCTGAAGGAGTCTAAAGACACAATCATATGCAAGCTTTTCCCGTAAAGTCTTAAAGACTCCACTCTCAAATGGTTCTACCAATTGGCTTCAGGATCAGAAGGTACTTTCAAGGAGATGACCAAAGTATTCCTGGAGAACTATTCGGCCAACATCAATAAGGGGACGACTCCCGATGAACTCTACACTGTTATCCAACAACCTGGCGAGTCACTCCGCAACTACATCAAGAGATTTAGTAAAGCAGTCGCCGAGATCCCCAATTGTGATGATACCATTGCTCTTTTTGCACTCAAAAAGGACCTGCTTTCATAATCTGTTTTACTGAATGAAATGTGCAACCGCAATGCCAAGACAATTGGCGAGGCCTTGGTGAGTGCTCGAGGATTGATCGAGGCAGAAGAACTACATGCCAAGAAGTTGGAGCAGCTCAACCTCAGCAAATGCGAATTATTAGGATCTAGGAACCCAGCAACCAGAGAACGACAAGATTGAGTGACCGGCCAGTCATCCAAACGATCTGACGACCCCTCGAGGGACAGTCCCAGAGGAAAATCCTATCACCAGCGAAAGAATAAGAGGATGCTTTCACCACCAAAATATTCCCTTGACATCAGTCTAGAATGACTGGTGCATCTCGTGATGCACCTCACTACCCTCAAACTCAAGCAACAATCATAGTAATTACAAATCCAGGATGAGTTAAAGAAGGAGTCACCACCACAATGTGAGGAACCAAAGTTAAAAGATCTAGACGAGATTCCAATCGACTCCGAACATCCTGATCGAGTTGTCAATATCGGCTCGTTTCTCGATCCTGAGGTATGATCTAAACTCGTTGGGTTTCTTATGGCTAAAAACGATTGCTTTACATGGTCACACCTTGGTCACACCTAGATATGACATGTATTAATCCCAATGTGATCAGCCACAAACTCAACGTAGACCCAGAGTACAAGCCAATTTGTCAAAAGAGGAGGAAATTTGGAGTCAACTGAAATCGAGTGGTCAATGAAGAGGTGAGATGACTCCTCAAAGTAGGTTTCATCAAGGAGGTGCAATACTCGGACTGGCTAGTAAACGTGGTCGTCGTGAAGAAAAAGAATGGCAAATGGCGAGTCTGCATTGACTTCATGACTTGAACAAAGCTTTATCCCAAAGACAGCTTTCCTCTGCCACACATTGATGGACTAGTCAATGTAACCGCCAGTCGCCAGTTGCTGTCATTCATAGATGCTTTCTTTGGCTACAACCAAATCCTTATGCATCCCGATAACTTGGAGAAGACTACATTCCTCACCGAACAAGGAACCTATTATTACAAGGTGATGCCTTTTGGACTCAAAAATGTAGGTACGACTTACCAGCGACTCATCAACAAGATGTTTGAGGGTTTGATCGGGAAAACCATGGAGGTCTACATCGACGACATGCTCGTGAAGTCATTGCAAGCAGAGGAACAAATCTCGTACCCAGAGGAATGCTTTCAACTACTCCGGTAGTACAATATGCGACTTAATCCCATGAAGTATTTGTTTGGAATGACATCCGGCAAGTTCCTTGGCTACCTAGTGACCAAGTGGGGTATTGAAGCAAATCCGGTCCAGATACGAGCACTTCTAAACATGCCCTCTCTGAAGAACAAGCAAAACATACAATGACTTGCCAGACGAGTAATCGCACTCAACCATTTCATCCCCAAATTCTTCGACTAGTGTTTACCTTTCTTCAAGCTCCTCAAAGGCAACAAGACATTTGAATGGGATGAAAAGTACGAGTATGCATTCCAAGACTTGAAGAAGTTCCTGATGACTCCTCTACTGCTCGCCAAGCCAGTCGACGGTGAGCCTTTAATTTTGTATTTATCTACTTCTAACACTATTTTGAGTGCAACATTAGTTAGGGAGGAAGGAACGGTCCAACAACCCATCTACTACGTCAGCCGTACTTTACTCGACGCAGAGACTCGAAACCTACTCATCGGGAAGCTCGTGTTGGCTCTCGTCACAGCAATAAGGAAACTTAGGCCTTATTTCCAGTGCCATTCCATCATTGTGACCACCATCTTCCCTCTACGAGCCATTCTTCACAAGTCAGAGAATTTCGGATGACTCATGAAGTAGGCAGTTGAACTCAACGAGTTCAACATCACCTATCAGAATAGAAAAGCTTTCAAACCATAGGTACTGGTAGACTTTGTAGCAGAATTGACTCCCAAGGCTTCAACAGCCTTGGACAACAGACAACCACTCGAGGAGTGGATACTACAAGTCGACGACTCATCCAACGTGAAAGGAAATGGAGAAGGTATCTACTTGAAGACTCCAATCGAGGAGATAATTGAGCAAACTTATGAAGTGGGTAGTTGAACTCAGCGAATTCGACATCATGTAACAGAACAAAATAGCTCTCAAACCGCAGGTATTGACAGACTTTGTAGCAGAATTGACCCTCGAGGCTTTAGCAGCCTTGGACTATGAAAGACCACCCAATGAATGGATATTACAAGTCGAGGACTTGTCCAACGTGAAAGGAAGTGGAGTAGGCATCTACTTGAAGACTTCAACCAGGGAGATAATCGAGCAATCCTTTCGACTAGGATTCAAGGCCTCTAATAACGAAGCGGAGTATGAAACTATGGTGGCTAGACTATGACTTGCCAAATCACTTGGTGCCAGAAGACTAAAGGTAATAAGTGTTCTCAACTTGTTATGAACCAGGTTAACGGTGAATACGTGGTACACGACACAAAGATGACATCTTATCTGGAGCTAGTAAACGCACTACACACCCAATTCGAAAGCTATAAAGTTCACAAAATTCCAAGAAAATCTAACAGCCATGCCAACGCCTTAGCCAATCTCGGATCTTCAACCGATTCAACCAGGCGAAGGGCTATCCCAATTAGGTATCTCAAAAAGCCCTGCATCAATCGGTCGACCTTGGAGTTGGCACCAGACGATAGCCAGCCGAGCGACGATCTTGTCAATGATCCTCCAGTTGATCACTGCTCATCAAACGATTCGGTTAGTGATATGCTAGTCGATCACTACTCATCAAATGATTCACCCACTAGCTGGATGATAAAATCCTCATGTACATAGAACATGAAGAGCTACCATCCGATAAAAAGCAAGCGAGGAAGTTGCAGATCCAAAGTGCTAGGTATTTTATCATTGGTGGATAGCTTTACCGTCACTCTTTTTCAGGTTCTTACCTCCGATGCCTCGACTCTGAGCAAGTACTTTATGTCATTCGGGAAATACATGAAGGAGATTGTCACAACCACTCGGGCCCTAGATCCCTTATTCACAAAGACATACGATAAGGATTCTACTGGCTGATGATGAAGTCAGATGCTGAAAGCTTCACCAAGAAATGCGACAAGTGTCAACACTTTGCTCCAATCATTCACACACTAGCCGAGCTCCTATCCTCTATAAGTAGCCTTTTTCCTTTCATAAAGTTGGGCATGGATATTGTGGGTCCACTACCAGTTGCCTCCGGGTAGAGAAAGTTTGTCTTGACTATAACATATTATTTCTCCAAGTGAGTGGAAGCCAAAGCATTTGCATAAGTGAAGGGAGCTGAGATTGAGAACTTTGTATGGAAAGAGGTCATATGTAGATTCGGGCTCCCTAAGGAGATAGTAGCAGATAACGGGATTCATTTTACATCTGGCCATTTCTAAGATTTCTGTGAAAAGTGGAAGATCACTCTTAGCTTCTCAACCCCGAAGTATCCACAAAGAAATTACCAAGCGGAAGCAACGAACAAGACCATCCTCAATAACTTGAAGAAAAAGCTTGAAAATTACAAGAGGGCTGGCCAAACAAGCTCCTGGGAGTCTTTCGGCCTTACAAAATGACTCCCCGCACAACAACCAATGAGTTACCTTTCTCATTATTTTATGGAGTAGATATAGTGAACCCATTTGACATTGAAATGCTCAACCTGATGATCGAGCTAGCCTGACCCAACGAAGCTGTGAATGTCCAGATGATGACTTAAAACTTGGACTTGATATAAGAAAAGAGGAACAAAGCACTTGTCTGTTTGGCACACTATCATCAAGTCGCAGCTAGACACTATAACTCCAAGGTCAAGGAACGTCATTTCCAGGTAAGAGACCTTGTCCTGCACAGAGTCTTCCAAACATGGAAGAAGAAAGGAGCTGGCAAGCTGGCACCGAATTGGAAGGGACCCTACCGAGTCACGAAAGTGGTTAAACTTGGAGCATACGGCTTGGAAGAACTCAACGGCACCCCAGTACCTTGGCCATGGAACGCTCTGCACCTGAGGAAGTACTACGACTGAAGAATGACTTGAGCAGCATCTATTGAGTCAATTATCTATCAAGTCCTTTATTTTTATGTACTATTTTTGCAGTTTTCTTTTTTAGTTCTTTTTTAATTTTCAGCGAACTTAGCATTTATATAATAAAGGCCATAGGATTGTAATAATCAAACTACACTCGGGCTTGATCCATAAATATGGGTACGTAGGCAGCAAGTGATATTATAAACTAATGCAGCTCGACCTAAAAAAAATCCTATGCTTTCCCCGTATTCCTTTGCAGGATAACGGAAAGAACCTAAAGCACATTCCATTAGGGAGGAACTATTTAACCGTATCGGGAAAGTGAATCAATTGTGAGCCATTTGCAAATCGATAATGAGTCACATACGCAACACCCTTCATTACAGCCCCCGGGCTGATGCTGACTGCGGTCGATGTCGGCCTGACAAACTGATGCCGATATCCATATTGATGCCAACCGAGGTTGATGCCGACTACAGTCGATGAGGGCAATCAATGTTTTGTCTAAGACTCAACAATATAATCTCTCTTCAGTTTAAGACACCCTACGAGGCCACTTAATCCGATCGATGGGTATGCTTTAGGAGACAACCTACAAGGCCACTTAGTCAGGTCGACGGGTCCAATTAAAGACACCCTATGAGGCCATTTAATCAGATCGACAAGTCTGCTTTTAGGATGTTTCTACTAAGTCTTGACCTATTTCGCAACAAACAACTCAAGACTTGGGGGGAGAGGGGGGAGGAGTAAAGGTATTTGGCATTTTCAATCGTCATTTTGAATTTTGCTAGACCTATCACTTTCTGATTTATGCAGAGTACGAGTCAAAAATGAATCCTTAGCGAGTCAACAATGACTCCTAAACAAGTCACCTTTGACTCCTTAGCAAATCATCCGTGACTCGGTAACGAGTCATAAACGATTAATTCGTGAATCAAGGAGTAGTTTTGCCTACAACTCATGAACGAGTCAATCTGCCGGTATGGACTAGCACTCAAACACAAGCAAAGATTCATACGAGTTCAAATGTAGGAATTTAAAGCAAACCAAGGCAAAGGAAAGCTATTTAAATTACAACCTAATAGCCTGAGATTCTTATCGACGGGCAAAGAAGTCTTTATGTTCAGAAAAGGAGGTCGGAAAATGAAATCCAAAAAAAAAAAAACAAAAAGGTAAAAGGTAGATTGGGGGGGATGACATTCACTCTTCTTTCTTCTCGGCCTATTCATCAGCAGTCTCATTGGCCTCCTCTTCCGACTCCTTGGTTGCAGCCTCCTCACCATCAGCTTGGCAAGTCACTGCCTCGACGACTTCGTCTAGGTGACCCTTGTCCTCAGCATTGGAGAAGCAACCGGCTAGTTGCAGGATTTCAGCTTCAACCTCCTTGTCAACCAGCTTGCCGTTGCAAAATTGACTTAGAGTGTCGAGCCTAGCACGAGACCAACCGAAGGTGTATTGATCCCTCCCATCCTTGGTAATCATGAAGATGATATCATCCTTCTTCATCAGCGATTTTGCAACCTTAACTAACTGACCGTGAAACACACTCTCAGAGTCTTGGGCCGACCTCAGCTCTTTCTCCAGTTTGGACTTCTGCTCGTTCCACTCTATGGTTCTGGTTGCCAACAAATCAAGGGCAACATAGTGGGCAAACATGGCATAGACCAACTAATGATCCTGGAATGACAAAGAAATGACTTCAGAATGACAATATAACGACCAAACTCAAAGGTAATTCTTTAACTGACATTTTACCTAAACTGTTTTGCCACAATAGTCATGGTACAACATAGCGAAAGGTCGAGACAAGAGGTGGAGAGAGTCAGTTTCAGTCATCAAGGCTCCACCAATCTAGGAAGCAGCATGATTATTCTCCTGGAGAGATAAGCCGTGTGGAACCGTCAGTGCAAAGCGCCACTCCTCATCCTCCCTTTTGCACTTTGGCGGCCTGGAAGTCGACGTGTGAGTGACTAGCAAAGGAGTAGCCGAGGGCTCGTCATTAGTACTATCAACTCGAAGGAAGAAGCATTAGCTTTGCCCTTGCGAGGAGTAGGCAAGCTCATGACATACACTCTAAAACCTCGTCAGTAGATGGAGGCTCCGCTTTGCTCTTCCCTTTTCCTACAAGACGAATCATCAAGACCACATAAGAGGTAATGAATTGAAAAACTTTCATTTTCTTTTCAATACTCACTGGACATATTTGTAGACGACCTAGTTCTGCGAGCAACTTAAGAAGTAGGAGAATAAAGCTCGAATGCAGTCAAGATCTTGTTGACCCGAGTCAGTAACTTTGGAGACAACCGGGGGGCTTGGTCAAGGAGCTATATATAAAACAAGCAATCAAAGAAGATTATAACCTGTCAACAAGTAGCAACAAATCACAGAGTATCAACTCGACCCATAAATTGCTCGAACGACTCACCGAGCTGACCCCAGACGAGTGGAGTTGTCCACAGGCAGCCCTCAGCATCCACCGGTTCATGGCTCATGGCATAGCTATTCTTCTAGTGGCTATCAAAGTTGGTGATCTCTTCAATCTTCAGAGTATTTCTATTCCTCTTCATGAAGGCAAACCGACCCTTGGAATCGGAGTTCTGCTTTAGGAAATATAGGGCTTGGAAATCCTCCTCATCACCGTCAGGCCCTCTTGGTTAATTTAAAAAGAAAGAATAAAGAAAAAAAAAATATTTTCGTATTTTTACATAAAGCAAAAGTAAGTTTTAAAATGAAGTATGTTTAAGTAAGCATGATAAGGTAACGGCCCCATGAAATCAGGTCGTTGCAAAGTTGGTATTTAAGTTAAGTAAGTATGAAGTCAAGGCCCTACGTAGGTTGGGTCGTGATAGAGATGGTATCAGAACAAGTTTCCTGCCATCCGGTTTCACAGTTCTGCCGCCAGCGCCACAGTTCTTGTAAGATTGTTTTCTTACTCTATTTCATGTATATTAATTATGTGAGGTTATAATATTATTATGATAAAGACATGAACCTGGTGTCAAACCCGGGTGGATTGAAGAGAACCGCGAGGCTTCGTTAGCATTCTGGGGAACGGAGCCACGCATCTTCGATGGGACTCAGGGAGCGGCTGCATTAGCTAAGTGGCTGCACAGTATGGAGATCCTCTTCAGATTATGTCATGTAGGGGCGTATCTTCAAGTTATGCTTGCCAGCCGACGCCTGGTCAGGGAGGCTTGTGCATGGTGCTTTGGCATAAGGGACCTTGAGATGAGGTTCCTAAATGGTTTTTCTTAACGACACCTGAATGAACTTTGAAGCCTTGATCACTCCAAGATATGGACCACTGCCTGGAGAGGGACCGCATATGCATTATCACGATCCCGAGATATGCCAAGATATGTGCATAAGATGATACGTCAGCTATGTTACAGCTAGGCATGTTTATTCGAATGAGTCTATCGGCCATTACTGCTAGTCGATCAGAGTTGCACAGCAGAAGCATAATAGATAAAGCTAAGCTTACGATATGATATGAAGAGATCACGATGAATCTCTAGCATGATATGATGAGTTATGACGTTTCTATGATATGAATGAAAGAATGGGTATTAGAAATATCCTTTCTTGCGATAAATTAGGAACTAGAAGATGGTTCACCCGCGCGAATGGCTGAACCAAATTCCACAAGAGCCTAATCTTGCAACTGTACTAGCCAAATTGCAATGATAATTGCTAGAGTAGCAACAAGAAATGAATAGGCTTCGAGATCAGATGGCCGATCGCCTCATCTTGGTAGGGTGATAACCAGGAATTTTTCGTTTTAAGGAATTGGATTGACACTATGGAATTTAAGTTTCATGTTTGTGAAACTTATGCCCCTGTAAGAGTTATATTAGATATGGAAAAACGTTTGATAGTACCTTGACTCGGTGGTAACATCAAGGCAATATGAAAACATGAGTTGGATATTGCCAACAACAATTTAGTAGACTACGATGATGGCTACGAGTCTGACGATGAAATTGATAATATGATCATTTAGTAATAGAAATTATGTAATGATGGGAAGTTTTAGATATTCCAAAAAAGGTTATGATTATGCACTCGTGCTATGAAGGAAATGTTAGAAGCAATAAGAGAAGCTTCTACTACCTAGCAAGTAGCTAGTTGATATAAGTTTACTTTTTATTGCATCACTCGAACAGTATTATGTTTTGAAAAAAAAAATTGTTTTCAATTATACTATTTATTATGGTTTTCCATGATTGACTTTGAAAATATTCAAATAAGTTATTTTTATGCAAGGTGCTTAAATCTTGATCTCATGCTTATTAGAACCAACTCACATTTTGTAAAGGGCCAAATCCTTGAGGAAGAGAATTCCAAGATAGGGGTCATAATAAAAAGTAAAGGTTTCGAGATAGGAACCATAATGAAAAGTAAGGATTCTGAGATAGGAGCCATAATGAAAAGTAAAGGGCCAAATCCTTGAGGAATCGAATTCCAAGAAAGGGACCATAAAGAAAAGTAAAGGGTTCTAATAGCACATGGTAAGAATAAGATTAAGTTTCAAGTAAAAAAAAAAAAAATTTGTTTTCGAGAAACTGTTTTCAAGAAATAAATTGTTTTCAAGAAACTGTTTTCAAGTAAGAAACTATTTTCAAGTACGACGGCAAGCAAGTTGCCTTGGTACTAGCAGTAGAGGGTCCTCAGCCTCAGCTATATTTAAAGAAAAATATTTTAATATGAGATATTTGCTGAGCCCCTCAACTAAAGTTAAAAAGAAGTGTTTTACTTGTATGATACGATATGCTTTTCAAGTGTGAAAAGTTTTATGATACGATATACTTTTCAAGTATGGAAAAGTTATATGATATGCTATGCTTTTCAAATGTGACAAGTTATATGATATATTTGCTAAGCTTTTTACGCAGATAGTTCTTGTGATGCAATATGAATATATAAAAGTATGATGAAAGAATGAAAGTATGAAAGTATGATAAAATTATGAAAGCATAACAGTATAAAAGTATGAAAGTAAGAAAGTAAGTAGTATGATGCAGTATGTAGTATATAGCTTGTAGTCTGCAGGTTACAGGTCAGTGAGATCAAGAGATCAATTTTATGCTTTAAATATGATTTTAAGATGATAAAGTGTTATGAGACCAATAACTCAACCAGCTTCATTTTTGGGAGCATTAGAACTAGAACCACTAAATTTTCGAGGATGAAAATTTTTTAAGGGGGTAGATTGTAACAACCCAACTTTTGACGAACTTGTAAGTTCTTTAGATATAAAGGAAAAACTAAGCCTGTATTATGTATGTCAACATGAAGCTCATGATCTGATTTGATTATCAGAGTATGTTTGAGTTCTTATAAGTATTATGAGACTCAATGATAATTTATTAAGTCAAGGATAAGGCTTTATGATGAAAAAGGCCGAACCATGAATTATGATTTTTGTTCGGGCCAATGAATGATCAGGATAATTTATAATTTGAATAACACGGTACTGCAGTATAGTAAGCAGTATTAAAATTATACTGTAGTCAACCGTCATTTCGAATGAAGAAGTAAGAATAAGGATTGAGATCATTCTAGAAAAATCAGGAATAACATTTGGAGCAATAAGGACTAAGTAGTTTCAAGTCCTAAGAAAAATCTATACGCGGTCCAGTTAAGTGCATATAAATTTTGGACTGCAGTTCAGTATTCCTGGACTGTTGATAGTTATAACAATATTGACACTATCTGGATTATCAAGAAATTAGACTACGTAATAGGGGTAGTGCCAAACATGGCCCTACTTGAAGGCCAAGTTATTGTGGATAAATATATAATTTTTGATTTATGGAATTTATGGATTTTTTTTTAACTAAAGCCTCCAACTAGGCCAAATGGTTGGTTACATTGTATGGCCTTGGGGAACAAGGAAACCAATTAAAGATAAATTTGAAAAGATTTTTTTGGCTCCAATACATGCATGGCCGGCCAACTCATGGGGACTTGAAAGGCAAATATTTTGTCTTTAAGAACTAATATGCAATTGAAGGAGAATTTTAAAAATAAAAATAATTGTGGAAAATTTAGAATTTTCCACCTACAAATAGAGGTGGGTAATGATGAGTTGAACCATTTAGTTGGCTTCCCCACTTCTAGTTCCTTCTCAACTATTCCTCTCTAGCCTTAAAAAAAAAAAAAAAAGAGCGGGGGGGGGGGGGGGGGGGGGGAGGGAGGGGGGTTTGGCCGGTTGCTATGGTGAAGAGTGGAGCAAGTAATTTTGCTCATGCAAGGTCTAGAACCACTCTTTTAAAGCTTTAGAGGTATAATCTCAACCCTCTAACTAAGAATTTCATTAAGTTTTGGTTTATGGGATTTATGTGTATTTTAAGCTATAGGTTGTAAGAGCATAAGCTCATGCTTCTTATCTTGCCATATTATGGTTTTTATATGCTTGATCTTTGCTTAGATTATCTTACTTGTTAAGTTTTAAGCATGAATTTGAGTTTATGCTCTAGAATGAGTTTTAGGGTTGCATGTGCCTACCAAGTATTTGTGAATATGCCTTCACATGTTTAAGTAGGAACAAGTTGTGTATGATGATGAATGATGAAGATGATGATGATGATGTATATGTGGGTTAAGAAAATTAACCTCAAAACACAATTTGATAAGCTTGAAAAGTTTATCAAATATTGTGTTTTTCATGAAGATGAACAAGTAATTGATTGAATGATAAATATGTATTCGACGTACTGCATGTTGATGTAGGCTCATGGCTGTGACCGTTTGAGGTAATATGTGCGAATTTTTAAGCAAAAACTAACAAAATTCAAAACTGCCAATTTTCGGATTTAACTGGACAGTTTTATGGAAACTTAATTTTGAGGCCCTTAGAGGCCGAATTTGGAAAAAGTTATAACTGTAAAGTTATAGAAAATTGAAAATTTTAGGGGGCAATGTGTACGGTTTTTGAAAATAAGACTCTAAAGGCATCTGTTTTTATCAAAATCCGAAGCTAGTCAGTACAGACAGTGTACATGACTAGAATTTTTCAAAAGGAAAATCGAGTAAAATAAAGGCAGATTTAGGTTTTGGAAAAAAAAAATAAAAGTTTTAGGTTTCGAAGATATCTACAACTTTAATGAATAAAACTTTTTTAAATTTTAAACCAATTTAAAGATAAAACTAGATTTTCAAAACTGTACAGGGTACAGGAAATTCCTACATGGGATTTTCAAAATTGTGCAGGGTACAGGAGATTCCTGCACACGTACTTTCAACTAAATTCAAAAGCCGTTTTCAAAAGCATTTTTCTAGATTTTTCAATTTTATGATTTCTGTTCAAAAGGAACTACGGTTTTACAAAAAATGGTTTTAAAAGGTTTTAATTCCATTTAAAACTTCACAAATGATTTTTAAAGGCAATTTCAAGCATTTATGAACCAAGGTGTTTTCTAAGAAAGGCATTTTTGAGAAAAAGAGAAATAAAAATAATAGACCCAAGTTACTTGAAAATATGGTAATCGGATGGGATACCAATTTGTTATGTTAGGGCCAGTATCTATGATTACCAATGGTAACCGGATAGGATACCGATTTACTGTGTTAAGGTACCAATGGTAATCGGATAGGATACCGGTTTACTATGATAAGATTTTGTATCTATGATTACTAAAGGTAATAGGATTGGATACCGATCTAGTATGTTATGGTTTACAGTAAGATATAACGACTCTTATCTTATGCCCTGTTTGAAACAGGAATATAACCTGTTGTCGTGCCTTGATGGAACGATAGATCAAGAGCGTAGGACAATTTGTAAGTATAACTCCGCCTACAGCATGGGCAAAATGTTTTTATTGCTTCATATATTTTTCAAAAATTCATGCATTGATTTACATTATGTACATATGTTCTATGTTTTATGTTTTATTATTGTGACATCATGAAATCATATTTACTAATAATAAATCACATGATAAGAACAAGATTAAGTTCTCAAGTAAGAAACAGTTAAGATTCAAGTTTTCAAGTATGATCAACTAAGAACAAGTTTTCCTGTAATAAGATAAGACAAGTAAATTTTCTTGTGTCGTACCGACTTGCTCCAAAGGCGAGTTTAAATGGTTTGGTCCATGATTTGAGTTGGATTAAATTGGCTACCCCAACCACTCCATGTTAAACGGTTTGATTCATGGTTTGAGTTGGATTGGACTGGCGCCACAACCACTCCATGGCTATGTGCCACGGTACGTGCACATATGATATGTAGGGGGCCCAAAACTTAATTAACATTAGAAAGTATAATTGATACATAAGAAAGCATAATCGGTTCATGCATTCTTTTACTAAAAATGTTTTGCGGAATAGAAGTTGTACTTACTAAGCATAAGCTCATAACTTACATTTTTTCTGTAGGTAAGCAACATACCGGTAATACTTGATGTAAGATTATGGAGAGATGGCACTGCAGACTGTGAAATTTGGGTTGGACATCGCCACTGGTTTTGGAAAATATGTTTTGTAAAATATGTTTGTATTATATTATGATAAGTCGATGGTACTAGTATATGATATCTAGTATGATTTGTAAAAATGTGATTTGAAAGCTCGGTACTCGAGTGAGTATATATAAATAAGTATGAGTATAAGTTAAGTTTTAATTGAATTTTAAAAAGAAAGAATAAAGAAAAATAAATATTTCTGTATTTTTACATAAAGCAAAAGTAAGTTTTAAGATGAAGTATGTTTAAGTAAGCATGGTAAAGTAATGGCCCTACGAAATTAGGTCGTTACAAAATTGATATTTAAGTTAAGTAAGTACGAAGTCACGGCCCTACGTAGGTCGGGTCGTGACAGCAAGCCCCTAAACACCGAGAATGGAACTTCACGAGTTCAGCATCAGTTGGCCCAAAGTGATTTGATAGTGCGCCAACACTGTCGAAGCCAGCTACGGCATAGGGAAGGTCAGACCCAACAAGAAGATGATCTCGTAGATGGGGAACCAACCCTCGTAAGGATTATCGGCCCTTGCTCCAGTGAAAAGAGCACAGGCTTCCATCCCAACAGGGAGGTAAAACTCCTCTCGCCATCCCTGGATTTCTTCTACAGTCAGAATCCAGTCTGGAATTTTCTCCAAATGGTCCCAGCCAATGTAGCGAGGATTATTATCCTCCGTCATCAACATGGCGGAGGGAACCAGTAGAGCTTCCACATCGGCCACCGACGGTGTGGTGATTGATGACTCACCTACAGTCTCGCAAGCTGCCTTGAACATCTTCAGCAAGTTATCCATCGCAGTAGACATGGCATAGACTCTAATGAAGGTAAAGTTCAAACCCAACAATACCTGGTGTCGGAAACCCAATAAATCACAATTCACAGGTTGCATGAAAAGTAAAAGCAAAGAAACTAAAAGAAAAGAGACAAATGAAAAGGGAATCGTACCTGTGAAGAAGATTGCAGAAGAAGATGAAGAATTTTGGACTTGGAAGCGACTGAGAGAGAGAGAGCTTTCGAGAGAAGGAAAATGGGTAAGAGAAATAAGAAGATTTTCAAAAATCTTGAATCTTAACTTCCCCCCAAATTCGAATTAACAGTCCATATTGCTCATTATCAATGATCAAGATCAAATGGCAGTTTTTCATCATTTCAAATCTCAAAAACTGAGCTTGGGAAGTCACGTCGATTGCAACATGTCTTCTCAATCACCTACAACCGCCACACAGTCCTGAAAGCGACACGTATTCAAAAGCAAGCAGAAATATCCCAGACATTTTGCGAGTCACCTAGGAGTCGATAACGAGTCATCCGCCAGTCACCAAGAAGCATGATTCAGACGAAAATATTCCTTTAGTCGATTTACATTCAACTATGGAGTATGGGGCTTACTGTTGAGGTCAGATTTCGTACCTCATGTCTCATCATACACGTGTCCCTGGATAAGTCATCGAAGACCACAAGACAACTAGGAGACATGCTACTTAGAAAACCCAGGAACGTCTCCCGGATGACAGAAAAACGACTGGCAGGCGACTAGATGGTCAGCGGAGCTAAATAAGGAAAGTTGACTTCATAGGCAGGATCAGGAAACTAAATCCAACATATCAGACAAGGAAATCAACCAGCAAGCTCAGATCTCACAGAAAAGGCAATTTCCTAATATCTTCTAGTTATTCATGAATTGGAAAGTCAAGCAATACAGAAAAGAGCAACTACCCATCAGCATTCAAGGCATATTCTACCAGAATTAGACAACTCAAGGCATTAAGTCAGTCCCTATAAATCAAGGCTTACTCCGCAAGCCTAGAGACCTTCTTCTTCCAACCATTCTGGACGTTCAACTCATCGTACTCAACAATATACACACAAAAGTTCCTGAATCTCTCTGTATCATATCATCTCCCATCTCTTTCTATCCCTTTCTTACTCAAAATGACCATTGTAATGCTATTTTACACATAATGGAAGCTTCTGGAAGCACAACAGAGGATGTAGCCTTGAGATTATAGACAAACTTCTATAAAATTGGTTGTCTCTGTCTCTATTTATTTTCCTTGCGATTTACTTTATTTTTTGCGACTCAATAATGATACGCTGATGAACGGCCGACGACTCGCTCGTCGTTCTATTTTGGTCATTGGCCCTATTTTTCTTTGATTGTAGATTTAACCATCTACAAGTCCTATTTGTGTATTCACACGGATAATTTTCAGTTTAAAATTATATTTCTCAGTAAATAATATCATGCAAGTAAAAATGATTAAGTTTTGATCTATATTAATTAAAATATACCAAATTGTCTTCCTTAAAAAAAATATATACTTTTTATCCTTGTTTCAATAGAATAATTTACTACAAGTTTGTGACTAATGATAGTTCAGTATCCCAAGGGTCTTATCCTGCCACGTACGATATAGGCACGAGTACAAGTACAAAACTAAACAGATGCGAGATATGCCTAGACTAAAGTCTAAAGGAACACGAAATAAGCATGAACACGTCACTAACCCTTTGTTTGGTAGGGTGGAAAAGGAAGAGGAAGAAAGAGAGAGAAGGGATTTTAGAGAGGAAAATAATTTTTTTGTTGTTTGATAGGGTGGAAAATGAGAAGGAAAGTAAAATGTAAATCCTAGGACCCACAATATTTTAATCTTTCCAATATTGGAAAGAAAACAAGATGGAAAATTTTGGTCAAGAGAATGGTAGGTAAAATCACTATTTTGACATTACTCTCTCATTATCTTCTAACTTCTGTAAGATCGTAGTTGTAAAACACATTAGATTATACATTTTCTTTATTCTTTTCTTTCTTTTCTATGAAACAATATGAAAGAAAATTAACTTCTTTCCTTTTTATTTCCTTCACCTAGATATTTAACTTTTCCTTCTTTTCTAATTTTCATCCCTCCTACTAAATATAGCATAAATGGACACGAGATATGTCTTGTGGGATGGTTTGAGCCTTAGGCTTCTAACTTTGAATGGACACAAAGATATCATGATCTAAAACATGCCAGATCTAACGCGGCATGAAATATGTATGGACCTCGTTCAGGACCCGCTCAAGCAAATTTGGAGCTTTAAACAAAAATTTTAAAAGGGGCCTTTTATAAAAGATTTTAGAAATTAACTAAGTATTAAAAGCTTTATAAAAAATTGAATTAAATATATTTAAAACTTTTTTTTTCTTTTGAGGTATGCACCCATTCTTTTAAAAAATAAATTAATTAAAATCAAGAGCTCTTTATTCGACTGAATAAAACTTTCTTATTCACCTATTTTAACTTTTTTGAATGCTTAAGATAGATACAGTGAATATACACTTGTAAAACATTTATAAACATTATATGACAGAAAAGTTGTTGGATGATAATTTCAAATAAGATTAGAACATCTATATTTAGCATTTAAAGTATTTAATACTAGAAATGAGAGCTTGAAACAAAAACAATCGTTTTTTTTTTTAATTTTTTTTTAAAAATCTAAAAGAGTCATTTGAATTGAATGAAACCAACTCATGCATATTACTTAACAAAATACATAATGTATATTTGGAAAAAAAAAAAAATCCTTATACGATTGATCTCTCCAATAAAGAAGGTTTTTTCAGGAATTTATTTTGGACTCAATTCTCCAAAATTTTTGGTAACTAGTTTATTTAATATAATGCAAAAACAACTGTAAAGATAATATTTACTTAGGGGCCTAGGCAATTGCCTAAGTTGGCTAAGGCAAGAGCCGGCATTGACCTCGTCGATTATGAGAAAGGTTGGCACAATACAACATGATTGACATCTCTACTTTGTTTTGTTTTGTTTTCGTTTTGGTTTTTTGGTTTTTTGGTTTTTTTTTTTTTTTTCCCGCCTCTTTCAAAACAAGAGAAGGTTTATTGTGCATTCTTAATTTTCTAAATCTAAAATCGACCACAATATGGACATGTAACCATTAGGACAGTGTTGCTATCTTCTACTCTCCTCGCCAGAAATTTCATAAATACTCTTTAATAACTACCAAAACACTTTTCAGTAATCAATACTGCTACTAATACAGGTATGCGTAATAAGTTATTGAATAGCTATCATGGTTATGTAAAGGCACTTTAATACCTCCTCCTAAAATAGTAAATTATAGGGGAAGTTTTATTTATGGTACCGGTTATGAAATGGCACCAACGTGGGAAGTTGGAAATGTCAGGAACCGTAGGCTGGGTTGATAGGTGTTGAACGCCAAGAGTTTGAGAGTCTGTGTTTTGCAGTCTGTAAAGACAACTTTAAATGGAATTTTGTGAGCAGTTAAAATCATATTATATTGGATAGAAGGACTGGATGGTAAATTTACAGACACTAAAATTAGAGAAAGGAAAAAATTAAAAAAATAAACATTTGGACTGTAATGTTATCATGCAAGGTTAGAAGTGTAACTGAGTTACAAGTTTGGTGTAAACATGAAGCAAAGAACTTTGTACAGAATTTAGAGTTTGTATTGCTTGGATGATATTGCTTAATGAATTAATCATTTTTCTACAAAGTTAAAAAAAAAAGGTATTATGGGAGAAGGATATCTGAAGGACACAGAGAAAAGAAGAGATTGATCCTTGCTTCGGACATGATGGAGAAATTTACAATGTCTAACAGAAAAAAGTCTGAAAAACCTTCCTCTCTGATATCCCACTTCGCAAAAAAGAGTTTATATTAGAAAATCAAATAATTGAAATCAGAAGAATTGAAAGAGCTTTGCTATTTCAGAGCCATTGAAAAAAAAACAAAACAAAACAAAACAAAAAACATTGCTGTACTTCTTGATCGAGCTCTAGAAAAACCTCTATCTTAAAAGATAATGGAGAAACCTTAGGACGGAGATGGTGGCTAGCTAGGGAGCAGGCACAGAGGAGGCCATGGTCAGTCCCTTTAATAAATTTCCAAAATCCCATTTCATTAGCTAGAAAACTCGAGCAAACATGGTGAAACTCTCACCGTCCAACTTATTGTTGAATGGAAACAGAAAAGACCAAGACCAGTTTCTTGTTGTTTTTCTATTCTAAAGCCTACCCTTTAAGCGCGTCAGTTTTTCATTTGGCTTCAATAAATCCCACCGTCCAACTTTCATCCAACGCTCATAATCAACATGCCGGATATGCATGGCGCTGGACACAAGACACATCCGTATATTATACGTGTAGAAAATAGGCTTCATACTCTAATAAAGGTACATCTAAAATTAGTTCCATATTTAAAAAATTAAGTGAGAACAATGTTTCATAATTTTTCGTAGAAGCTTTTTCTAACAAATTAAATTTCTAAATTTAGTACGTGCAGTATGTGAATTCGTCACTGCTCATACTTCCCGGTTTCTAATTTTATGATACAAGTAGGTGTTCTCTTTTTAATATCTTCCAATACTGTGTCATATGTTGTCTAAATTTTTAGCATATAAATAAAGTTACAAAATATTTTCAGGAAAAACAAAAGTTACAAGAGATTTTATGATGGTAAGATTATTACCATTAAATTTTGTGTGCGCCGGGGATGAGGTTGGAGAAACTTGCTAATCCTTGTCCTGGGATTAATAATCTCACCAATTTAAGGGTATCACTAATCCCCTAGATGTAGGACTACTTTGTGGTTGGGGAATATAATATCTGGTCAACATTCGACACCAAAAACAAGATTAAGATTATTAATCCTAATCCTTATCCCAAACCAGTGTAACAAACACGCCCTTAAGTAACGAGATAGCCCACGAACTAGCTAACCTTTCCATGGAGGATACTTATGTAACGGAAGATTGTCCAACTTCTATTATTCTTCTTGTTTTGGAGAACTCAACTATTGATTAAAAAGCTGACCATAAGTTAGGAGGAAAGAAGCTTCCTATGCCAGCCGACAAGACCGGCATATGCAACTACTTTAAACCTCGCACTATTAATAGACCAATGCTAGGGGACACCGGGGATAGACATTAACTAGAAAATAAATCCCACGACAATAAACCCACAAATGGGGTCCACAATCATTAGTTCATCTCTTCGGTTCTGGTGGTGCCCCGAAGCATTTTCTTAGCTACACCCGCGAGCCAGATTCTATGTAGAATGCGATGGTAATGTAGCTATGCAAGGTTCATTCTAGTTAAAGACACTTAGAACATCTAAAATTAAAATACATCTGCCAAGTAACTTACCGCTGGGGAGAGATTTTCTAGTTCTACTTTCTACTTCCTACTAATTTACAGAACAACAATGCGCTTACAAGTTCAGCTTGTATAGTTGATATTTCCACCACGAACTTACTGCCAAGGATGTTCGGTTCTTTTCCAACGCTTTGGCCTGCATCGAAAAGCCATAGGCCTTGGAACAAATTTCTTGCCCTGCAAATGTCTCATGCTGATCTCACTGCCGATGAACAGGCGGTGTTGTCGGTTGGTGGCTTTACCCATAGAACCCTATTCCCGGTGGTCTGTAAAATCCTCCGTTGGCAGGTTGTAGTTGTGGTGGTTGTTGCTGCTGTGGTGAAAGCTGAGGCTGCTGTTGCTGAGGATTGGGCCTCACCAATCCCATTGCAAAATGTGGAGGCAGAGGGGGTGGGGGCGGAAGAGTATTCGATCCATATCCAAAAGGCATTATGCCCGCCATAAGACCGGTTGTTTGGACATACTGATTTGATGGAGTTGCAGGAGATTGAAGGGGCGGGGGAGGTGGCGGCGGCGGCTGAACAAATGCAGATTGCATATGGCTTCCTTGTGTCATGGATTGGATGCCTGTTGATGCAGCAAGCGGTAAGGTGGAAATCGACTGCTGTGGTAGAGTAAAATAACCCGCACCGCCTATGTCAGAACTGCTGACATCAGATAAGGGCACTGACTTCTCAAGCTTCTGTCGTTTTTCTGGAGAGAACATGGAGGCAGCTTCTTCAGCAACAAGGGATGACAACACCGAGGTTAGCATCTGCGCGGAAGAAGTGGAGGCAGCAAGCCTAGCCGCAACAGCAGCAGCGGCTGCTTTTTTGCTCTCTTCATCAGTGTTTTTCACAGGCGCAAAAGAAACCACTGGTTGTGTAAGAGGCTGAGGCTGTGAACTGTTTGGCAGTACCAAGGGCTGATTCTGCTCAACGACCTTTGTAGTTTCTACAGTCGAGTTAGTGGCATTACTTGGAGTAGGAACAGGCGACGATGTAAACCTCTTTCTGATGTTACTTGCTTGTTCAATGTAGCGCCGAGCAACCTGCATAGAAAGATAACCACCATCGTTCCAGCCCATTGAATGATAAATATACAATTTCTCACCGAAGGACAAATACACACACAAAGATAAGATTTTACAGATAAATTCATTTTTATTCCAGTCGTTTAGGTAATCCTTTTTTTATCCTCCAGCACAACAATTTCATTTCAGCAAATGTATTTGTTTTGGAGTTGGATCCAACTAAAGTATAAATTCCATATTTCTTTTCCCCACAGTATTTAGAGCTAAATATAGCTTTACACATTCAGAGCATCAATTTGTTTCCATGATGACCCTTTCAAAAGCTATAATAATAATAAGAATAATAAGAATAATAATAATAATAATAATAATAATAAAAAGCAGCAATTTAAAATACTTGGGTAAATACCATTTTCAAAGAGGCAACAATGAGAAGTAAAACATGAGCCAGATTTCAATCATGCATTTGCTGTTAGCCCATTACTATCAAGGCTTAGTTGTTGTGCTTTCAGAAGCTGTTCTACTTTTCCACATGAAGTAGAAGCAAAAAAGTTAAAAGTTAAAATATCTAGCTTCCCAAAATAACTGTGAGAGTGCATTGGTGTATCAAAAAATTACTATGTACTTATTCAAAACACATCACTCGCATCGTGCTATGAGAAATGGACTTTCGGGGAAAATCAAATAAGTGACCACTACATGAATTTGAATGATTTTATGAAGAAAAGATAATCGTTTTGTCCTTACTTGCAACTGTGTGCGAATGTGATCCAGCTTTAATTCCTGAAAAAAAGATAATAGCAAAAGAATCAATGCAA
Organism: Ficus hirta; assembly: GCA_038430175.1. Lineage (NCBI taxonomy): Eukaryota > Viridiplantae > Streptophyta > Magnoliopsida > Rosales > Moraceae > Ficus > Ficus hirta. The sequence goes on from CM076597.1 coordinate 6,658,291, forward strand.
CATTTGAACCAGAACTTAAGGTACAAGAGCACTAGTGGTAAATTATATACTTGGTCTTGAAGTGCTTCTTTGAGCTGCGAAACCAATGAAACCCTAGTTGCCTCGGCACTTTCAAGTTGGCCAATACACTGATCAAGCAAATGTTCATGCTCTTGCAGCTCATCCAGAAATCCAGATCCCTGCTGATTTCCTGGTGATAAAAATAAAATCATAAATAAGTAAAATCTTTGTGTACTATGTTCGTTATTATGCATGCATAACATAAATTTATTTCATTGCTCCTGTAATTGCTTAACCATACAGAAATGTCCACCGGCAGTGGCACCATAAAGCACAAAATAATGCAGATGAAACAGGTATACAGAGTAATATACCTTCTAAAGATTTTCTGTTCTTTTCGAGAAGCAGAATTTGTAAAAGAAAAAACTTGGAAAAGGAAACAAGAAGTTAACCTAATCAACGAGACCGATACAAAACAGGAAGAAATAATAGCACTCAGCAAATTACACAACATTCTACCTGGTCCGAAAGGAAATAGAAAATAGATAACCCCTGGACTAATCTGTTGAAGAAGCCCAGAATTAAAACTCTATTCCCTCTGAAACTAACTGAACAAAAGAAGCAGGTACCGGGTACAAAATTTATCTTTACAATAAGTTTTTCCCATAAGTTTTAGCAAAACTCATTTAACCTATCACAGATTGGATTGGATATAAACCAATACCAATCCAACAATAAACAAAGCATTAACAAACAACCACATATATCCACACTTCATCGTCAATCTATCCAAAGCATGAGTGAAAATATCTCGAAATAATACCTCCTAATTGTTTGAACATGCCTCTGCCATATTGCCTCCTCGTTTGACAACAATCCCAACTGCACAAACTTTAGCAAGAGGGTGATGGATTCACTATTGGCTCCCCTCTTTCACAATCCACACTCAATTACATACAATGTGTTATATTTAACTTACATATGGCTCAAGTGTTTCATCACAGAATCCACTGAAAGCTCTAAACAATAGAATTATACAGTTCAATTATCTAGCTTAAAATTGTGCACAAGGTGAGCTCATGGGGACCAGTAGGACTCTTGGTGACTATAATGAGAGGCCCATCACCTTGCTCATAATACTACAGCTAGGCCATCAAACTGAATAACTATACTGTTTATGGCTTTAGACCAAACAGGTGAACTAACAGAGGAGTACTGGAGAAGGAACACAAGAGTGAATCCACCATCCTCTTGCTTAATATTTAAATATCTAACTACTTTGTGCAGCTGGAGTCATTATAAATAAAGCAAGTAACATGGTGGAGGTTTCATCAAGAGCTATGAGAGGCAATTTTTGGATCTGTCAAGACATGCTATATTTAGATAATACTTTGACGATCTTTCGATGGATTTGTGAGTCATTTGTTCATGATTTCTGTTATTTACCGGATTATTGCCATTTTAAATCCATGCTAGGACTCATTGTCACCTTCCATGTACCAAGTGAGTAAAGTCGGATTAAAAAAGAAAATTTAAGAGTCAATGTAACAGTTTTTTTCTGTGTTATTGATGGAATTACGGTGTCTTTCAGCTTGGATTCACCTACTTGGAATGACCTACATTTTCAACAAGCATCTCAACCACCGAAGCATTTTTTGTCATAATCGCAAAACTTGGAGTTTGACGCAAATTGAGAAACAATTTTTGTGGAAGAATTTTCTCTTTTTTCAATAGCAATAATACACACTGAGTTAGCTATATATAATAACCCTAGCAAAAGGAAAGGAAACTAACTAGGCTATATCAGATCCATGATTTATGGGATATTCTAACACAATAGAAAACTAACCAAATCAGCCTAATTCTAAGGATACAAACTGTTACAAAATCTCCTAAACAACTAACTATACACGTGTAAAATGCAAGCCACTAATCACGTTTTTCCCACACTTCCCCTCAAGGTGGGAATGGAGAATACCTATTCACCAGCTTGGATACAATACTTTGAAACATTGAACTACTTAACCCCTTAGTAAGTACATCTGCAAGTTGGCCATGTGTAGACACGTACGGCGTACAAATCAACCTGCTCTCTAATTTCTCCTTGATGAAGTGTCTGTCAATTTCAATGTGCTTCGTTCGATCATGTTGTACTGGGTTGTGAGCTATGCTAATTGCAGACTTATACTCACAATAGAGTCTCATTGGGCCATCCCACTTAATCTTTAAGTCTTCTAAGATGATCTTTAACCAAAGTAGTTAACACACGCCTTGTGCCATTGCTCTGAATTCTGCCTCTGCACTAGACCATGCTACCACATTCTATTTCTTACTCCTCCACGTTACAATATTACCACCAAGAAAGGTGCAATATCCAGAGGTTGACCTTCTGTCAACTATTGACCCGGCATAATCGGTATCCGTGTATGCCTCAAGTACCAAACCTCCGTTCCTCTTGAACAAAATACCCTTTCCTTATGTCCCTTTGAGATACTATAACACTCGGTACGCTGCATCCAGATGAACTTCCGTTGTGCTATGCATGAACTGGCTAATCACATTCACAGCGTACGCTATGTCTGATCGTGTATGAGATAGATAAATGAGTCTTCCTACCAGGCACTGATACATTTCCCTATCTACTGCAGCATCCTCCTCTGCCTTTCCAAGGCAAAGATTCGGGTCTATTGGAGTACTTGTTGGTTTGCATGCTGTCTTACCTGTTTCTTTGAGACGATCCGTAACATACTTCTGTTGGGAGATAAAAATGCCCTGCCTAGAGTGAGCCACCTCGATTCCAAGAAAATATTTCAGCCTCCCTAATGCTTTGATCTCAAACTCCTTAGCCAAACACTGACTTAGAGACTGTCTCTCCTTATCATCATTCCCGGTCACTATTATGTCATCAACATATACCAAGAGTGCTGTGACTCCCCCTGAAGGTGAGTGTTTAATGAACAGCATGTGATCCCCTTGGCTTTGTCTATACCCCATGGAAATCATAATGATCGCAAATCAGTCAAACCATGCCCGTGGTGATTGCTAAAGTCCATACAAGGCTTTCTTCAATTTACACACAGTATGAGCAGCCAAATTATTCGCATAACCTGGTGGGACCTCCATATAAATTTCTTCCACTAATTCTTCGTGCAAAAATGTGTTCCTGACATCAAACTACTGCAACTCCCAACCATAATTAGCTGTTAATGACAACAGGATTCTAATAGCATTCATCTTCTCAACTGGAGCAAAAGTTTCAAAGTAATCAATCCCATAGGTTTGAGTATAGCCCTTGGCTACGAACCTTGCCTTGTATCTCTCTATCGATCCATCTGCTCTATACTTCACTGTATAGACCCATTTACACCCCCACGGGTTTCTTTCCTACTGGCAACTTCACCAACTCCCAAGTGTTGTTCTTCTCCAATGCCTCCATCTCCATATTCATAACTTGTTTCCATTTCTCATTGGACAAAGCCTCGGATAAGGCAGTAGGGATGGCAATGGTGTTTAAGCTAACAAGGAAGCCTCTATGATATGGTGAAAAATGTTTAAAGGATAAAAAATATGCAAGAGGATATAAAGGTTGTTTTGTGCACTCTCTGGTCCCTTTCCTAACAGCAATGGGAAGATCTTGGTCATTTTTGCTCACATGAGATTCAGTTTCAGCTTGCAATGAAGGATTAGAAATTGCTACCTCATTTTCAAGATCTGAGTTGGATTCTCGGACTTGCACAGATTTAGGAGCAGCCGTCTTCTTCCTTGAAAACACCTTGTCTTTGCCAAATCTCACATTCTCAAGAGCAGAGTTGGAATTTTCTTGAGGATTTTTTGGAATTTCAGACACGAGTTCGGGATTTTTTGGAATTTCACGACTCGAATTCTAGCTCAGATGACACAGACACAGGACTCGGCACAATGGAACGAGGCATAGGAACTAGTTTAGACATGGGAAGTGACAACAGATCAAGTAAGAAATCCCCGTCCTTATCTTCAATTAATGAATTCTCCCCCTGAAGATAAGGTGTGGTGAAGTAAGACTCTTGTTCATTGAAAGTAACATCCACCGAGACACAGAACTTCTTTGATGGAGGGTGGTAACACTTATACCCTTTTTGAGTTGAAGAATAACCTACAAAGACACATTTTAACGCCCTTGGATCGAACTTCCCCCTATTTTGACCATGGACATGGACAAATGACACGCACCCAAATATCCTAGGGACAAGATTATTTGTAATGTGTATGTTTGGATAGAATGTTGAGAGTGTTTCCATTGGACTCCTGAATCCCAAGACTCTGGAAGGCAAACGATTTATAAGATGAACAGTTGTAAGAACGGCTTCCCCCAAAAAAGACTTAGGCACATTTTTCTGGAACAAGAAGGCTCGGGTTGACTCAAGAAGGTGGCCATTTTTCCTTTCTGCTACTCCGTTTTGCTGTGGTGTATTGACACGATGACTCATGTATTATCCCTTCCTTTTGAAAGTATGGAGTTAGGATCTGATTGAAATAATCTCTGGCATTATCCGACCTAAAACCTTTTAACATTGACCCCAGATTGATTCTTAATCATGTAACAAAAATTTGGGAGAACAATACTAACATCAGATTTATGTTTAAGTAGAAAAAGCCAAGTAACGAGTACAATCGTCAATGAATGACACGAACCATCTTGCCCCAGAAACATTAGGAATAGTAGGACCCCAAATATCACTGTGAATGATATAAAAAGGAATAGAACTTCTTTTATTACCAACTGGAAAAGGTACTCGTTTGTGTTTAGCAAGTTCGCACACATCACAATGAAAATTCTCAACATCTAGACATTGAAATAAAGAAGGAAACGTAATTTTAATGACCCTAAATGACAGATGTCCAAGTCGGCGATGGTGAAGCCAAACTCTCTCTTTATTGGATGAACAAAGCTCTGAAACAAAAGAATGAGGTAATTTGCCTTTGGTAATGCTGGATTGGCTCGATGCTTCAAGGTAGTAGAGCCCATCCCGTTCTCTAGCATGTCCAATCATCTTCCCCGAATCCTTGTCCTGAAGTACACAATAACTATTATGAAAAATCACATTGCAACGTAAATTTTGAGTAAGCTTTTGGATAGAGACAAGGTTTGTGGACAATCTAGGGACACGAACATTTTTCAAGGTCAATGATCGGCTTATTTTAACATCTCCTACACCTGCTACGGTGGTCAAAGAACCATCGGCTGTGGCTATTTTCCTACTGCTTGGACATGGGGAGTGTGTGGAAAAGACATTTGGCGAGTGGGTCATACGGTCGGTAGCTCCTGAATCCATGATCCACGAGTCGGCAAAGGTTGTACCCGAGACATTTAATCCAATAGAGGATGGAAACTCACCTGAATGCGCTAATGAACAAGTACCTGAAGGTTTGTCAAGGTTGCCAAAGAAAGATCTCACCCTCTCGACCTCTTCTTGGTTGAGACCGCCTAACTCCTTTGGAGCTGCTTCATTCTACTGTACCGCCATAGCATGGGCCTGACCATTGTTCCTTGGCTGCTCTCCTTTCTGTCCCCACTCTCGGCTCGGAGGCTTTCCGTGAAGCTTCCAACATCGCTCACGAGTATGACGTGCCTTCTTACAATAAGTGCACCACAAGCTGTCCTTGTAATCACGATTCTGTACCTTTGGTTGTCCAAGTTTTCCACTTTCAAAAACCGGTGCTCTTTCCACGTTTGTGGCTGAATTATTTTCACCACTAGCCACCATAGCCTAGCTGTCCATGTTCTGTGGTTCAAGCATCAGCCCTCTTCTACTTTCCTCACCTCGAATCAGTGCCACCACCTCATTAAAGCACGGAACCTCCTGCTTGCCAAGAATCTGGATTCTTACTCGATCAAATTCTGGATTAAGCACAACAAGAAAGTCATAGACTCTATCTTGCTCGATGAAATCCTTCAAAATAGCGACATCCTCGGAACATTTCGTTTTTATCACCCTATAATGATCAAGTTCTTGCCACAAAGCTTTCAATTGATTAGCATATTCAGTAACTGTTTTACTTCCCTGTTTTGCAGCAATCGTCTTCACCTTGACTTCATATACTTCAGCTGCATCTATAGTCTTTGAATACATCTGTTGGATTGCGTCCCAAATATCCTTAGCCGTAGCCAAGAACATATATGTGTCGCTAATCCTAGGAGTCATAGAATTCCACAACCACGCCATAATCATGGAATCTTCTTCATCCCATACTTCAAAACGAGGATCTCCTGGTTTTGGCCCTGTACCGATGAGATGTCTGATCTTCCCTTTCCCTTTCAGCACGGTGTGAACAAGTTGAGACCATTTGAGGTAATTTTTTCCATCCAGCCTATACGCAGCCTGAATATTTTGCAATTCCCCGAGTTGTTGAGATCGAACAATCTCTTCTGATTGTGCTGTAGCAGTCGTCTCTGTAACCTCCGACATCCTCCACAAAAAAGCCCGATCTCTTAGGCAATTAAGGCAGATCGCTTTAAAAAATAAAAAAAATAAAAAAAAAAGGCTAGCAGGAGTCAACAAAATTGCCGGCGATAAAGACCGAGCAATCAGGAAAATTCTTCCAAGAAAATTCAAAGCCTTGAGGCTCTGATACCATGACGCAAATTGAGAAACAATTTTTGTGGAAGAATTTTCTTTTTTTTCAATATCAATAATACACACTGAGTTAGCTATATATAATAACCCTAGCAAAAGAAATGGAAACCAACGAGGCTATATCAGATCCCATGATTTATGGGATATTCTAACAAAATAGGAAACTAACCAAATCAGTCAAATTCTAGGGATCCAAACTATTACAAAATCTCCTAAACAGCTAACTATACACGTGTAAAATACAAGCCACTAATCACATTTTTCCCACAGAGTCCATAATAATAATGTTTGCCAAAGCTAAGATGATATATTTTTATCACAATACGGTTAAGGCAATGGCACATTATTGCAGTGGTGGAAGTGGCTTTGACAAGAAATGAGCATAAAGGCAAAGGGTAGAAAGACTTGTGTATTAATAGCATGGTTTGAGGTTAAGGATGCATCAATAGTCCAATACGACAGACAGGAGGTGTTAAAGGCATCAAAAACAGTAGTTTAATTCAAACAACCACAGAAACAAGGCAATCCATCACCAATTGGATTTGTATAGGAACAGTCTTTCCAATGGAATATAATCCTGGAGTTGACCCATAGTAAAATCTTTTCTAAATTTTGTTATATGCTTCTTTAATTGAGCCAAAGAAAGAGAACTGAGATTTAAAAATCTAACAGAAGTCTCCAAGTCTTCAACTCATTTCTACCATCCACATAATCTGAATGTTTATAAAAGAGCCACAAAAAAGAGGAATTCATGCTATATTATTTTTGAAACATACATGTATGTATGGCCAATGCGCATTTATGGAATCACCAAATACTAGTTCATGCCTAACGTAAATCATAAAATATGGCACCCAAGTAAAAAATAGGTATAGAATAGTTTAAAACACGCATCAAAACAACAAAATCAAATGTGATTAAAGCAAGACAGCAAATTCAAAAGGCCATGAACTCAGCACCAAACTCAATTAGCCTTATTTCTGGTCCACAGCATTTAGTATACATATTGCTCTACGTTCACAATCACCAAATCACCTACAGATTCTAAACTGCCTGCCATTCCTTATTCCTCCACATACACACAAAGCTTGCATTTGTAAAAAAAAAAAAAGTGATTGTCAATGTCTAGTAATTGTACATCAGAGACAACGATCTAAAACTAGGTCAGAAGGACAGTTAAGTATTGGAATCCAAAACATGTATGCAGAATGAGGAAGGCAATATGAAATTTATACAAGTACAATGCATATGCTAATGATGCAACTGACTTCTAAAACGTAACTGAAACAAATATTTTTGTAGTGCTCTGCTTTAAATTTTCACTCTGCAACCGTTTCGTTTTAACTGTGAAATCAGTACATCTTACATTTTCTTGAAAAAGGATGCATGTAGAAGACATTGAACTCGAATGTGAAACCTTTACCTCGACTCAAAGCGTTTTCAGCATCTTCAATTCTGCCCACAGATTGTAGAGCTGTGCTACACTTATTTAAAGCAGCTTCCTCATTATGATGTTCATCAAGGACAGATTGAAATGCAGTGATTATTTTTTCTGGCAGACCTCCAACGGCCAATTTCTAAAGTTAAAAATGACAAGAAGTAAGTCCAACACCACAATAAAGCAATATAACAAGAATAGTCAAATATCCAGAATTAAACAGCTAATTACGTACAATTCTTACTGAGTGTGCATCCCTCTTCACTATTTTAATAGGATTTGGAATCTTTATAACTTGGCTTACAGACAAAGGGGGAGGATTTTTAGCCAGCATTTCATCTTTAAGACCCTGCCCTCGTGAACCGAAAACCTTTCTTTCTTCCCAAATGTCAACCTGGACAAAACAGAAAGTGTCAAACCAAAACCAAAACCAAAATAAGAAACATCAGGGTAAAGGAAAATAAAAATTAAAAAATCACCCTCCTAGATAAAGTAACAAAACAATTTTCAGTTTCCAATACAAAGAAATCAACACTATTTCATACAGCTAAGTTGGTAAAGAAGCGTTTACATAGACAAAGGGCTGGCAGAGATTTTACTTTAGTCCGTAGAAGAAGAGAAGCAAAAACTTTAGCTTTTTAGTAAGTGTTTGGAACTACATTTCCAAAAAGCTTTAATAGGTCAAAATGATTTTAATTATAATTAGTAAAAATGTGAGTATTGGGTTTAAAATGTCAGACTAAAAGCCTAATATAAATTTCAAAATCTACTCAGAAGAGCATTTTCAGAAGTCACGTTTTGTGGCTTTGTTTGGAAGCTCTTTTAAGGATAAGAAGCACTTCTAACAGGGCTTCTAGAAATAGCTTTTGGAACCAGGAAGCCAAAAGAAACTTCAAAGAAGTTCTGCCAAACAAGCCCAAACAAACATTGAACCAACTTTCTCTGTTTCACTATAACAGAATAGTAAGTGTAGGACACTTGTCGCACAAATTACCAGGGATAAGATCCTGTGCATCATATTGAAGGCCTTCAAAATAGTAACTAATTGGAAGGGGGAAAAAAATTCTCCTTTACCAAATCACAAACTTTTAGGTACACTACCAAATACAAAAAAGGAAATAATCGACATGTTGCAAGGCTTCAGTTTAAATAATCAAACAAACAAATAGACCCTATCTACAAAAACTACCTCCTTCAAGAATGCCAATCTGGTCACTAAGGGAGTGTTTGGCAACTTTGCTCCAACCAAACAACTCCTACGGTTTTTAGTCTTTTTCTTCAACTCAAAACACAATTTTGCTACTAACATCTCCAAATCTCTTAAAAAAAAATTAAAAAAAAAAAAAAAAAACTCTGAAAGTTTATGACTTTGTTATTCCAAGTCGAAATGAGATGATTCTTTTTTAAATTGCATAAAATTTTGAGACGAATGGATCAAGATCAATATTTTTTGTTTTTCTGAACACATTTCAAGTTTTTACACTTTTTAACTCCAAACAATTCATTTTCAACCAAATTGCACATTTCCAAAACTCAACTCAACTCCAATCAAAATATCTAAAAAACTCCAACTCAAGCAGACCAACCAAACGGGGGATAATATATATATGTTTTTTGTTTTAATATTTTCTGAAATAATAAACTTTATTGATGATTTATTTATATACAATCAAAAGAGGAAGAGTTATCGCTTAAGATAAAATGCAAAACCATAATTACATAAAAGAAGACGGACCAATTTTTACTATATCACAAAGTAAACAGCTACTAAATTCCATCTCTTTATGAACCCAAAAGGCAACCCATAATTTTATTTTATCCCAGACCCACTATACTAACTTCCTCTCGTTCCTCAAAAACTCTATTCCTTTCCAACCAAAGTCCCCAAAAAAATGCTATGTCTTCCCAAATTTGCTTCTGCTACTATAGCCATACTAGAAATAAGATTCATATTAATCCTTAACCTCTCAAGGATAAGCACCAAATGTTGGATAAGTGGAAATGCAGGAATAGAAGATTGGTAGTTTCTCTGTTGTTTTTATTCAATATGCACATCCCAAGGAAAGTGAAACAAACGATTTTCTTCACTGCAACAAATCATGATTATTCAACTTATTGAGAACCAAAAGCCATCAAAATACTTGGACTTTAGAATGAACATGGGTTTTCCAAAAAGGTTGTAGGAGTTGAAAAAAGAGTCACCAAGGGGATCGACCAAAGAAGAAAAGAGCAATTTTACACAAAACAAACATGTACTATCTAAATCCCAAACCCTCCAATCATTACTCTAATCCGTAAGATGAACCCCTTTAAACAAAGCTCATTCTTCTTTGACCAACAAACCTGCTCCCAAGCTACGACATGGTCCAAGCTTTCCTTGTTGTCACCATTCCATAGGAAGTTCCTCATTCATTTTCCTACTCCCCCGCAACACCTTTAAGGATTCTAAACATGGAGAGATAGTAGACGGGAGGGAATCTAACACCAATTGATTAAGGCTTAACCTCCTCCCTTAGACAGATACCCTTTTTTCCAACTGTCCAACCATTTCTCCACTTTGGACGCTAATCTCACAAAACGCCAAATGCAAAGGATTTCCCCAAAGAGGCAAACCCAGATACTTGCCCGGCCATTTCCCTTCCCCAAAACTTCAACTTACAAACTCAACGGCCAGCCTACCTTATCCTATGTTGTTTCCCAAGATGACACTCTTCTCCTTGTTGACTTTCAGCCCAGAAGTGGAATCAATCCAAAATACTCACCAAATGAGATACTTTCTTCGTACTCCAAGAGACAAGTATCATCAATGAATTGTTATTGTGAAATCTAAGGTTCTGCTCTCACCATCATATGCAATTTGAGCAATGATTGTCCCATAGCCCTGTCCATATCTGCTCAACACATCCGCAACCAACATGAAAAGATACGGTGATAGAGGGTCCCTTTGCCTCAAGCCTTTAGATCCTAAAAATTTACATCAATTTTCCAACTGGCAACAAATTGGAATTTCTCAAAAATTTGACCAAGTGAACTATGTGTTGGGTCCCTCAAACTCGAGTCTCTTATCAATTCACTGACAAGCTTCATGCTACTAGTTAATCTTGAGCTATTGGACTTTTCAAACAAAGAGTAAACCACATTAAGAGTCCTCCCACACACCATCTAAAACTGGACAAGCTCCATAACCCCGCCAATTCATCACAAAATTTATTTCTTCTTAAATTCAAGTAAAAAGAGCCTTACTAAATTCTCAAATGTCAAATCTACTTGGTTGCAGTGGTAAGAAACCGAAAGTCCTCGAGTCCCATAAATGAGTCAGATCCATCAGCATGCTCTTCTTCATGTGATGTAATGTACAATGAAGCAGAGTTCATATTGATACTCGAGAAGATTCATAGCCATCAAAATTGAAAGTAAAACCTTTCAAATCAATGCCTCCATGCTCCCCAAAATCAAAACCATCTTCCATAGCCTAGCTTTGAAACCTGCTCCTTGTGGACTCTATTCTCTAATCTTCTTCCTGAATCTGGTATGCTGATAGAACTTTCTAAAGAGAACTAATTTTGTATAGCCCACTTCTCCATCACTTGAATGCAAAACTAAGTTTGAAGCTCTAATATCCTTCTTCAATTGAACCTCACTATTCCAACATGAAATTGTAGCCCTGATAAGCCCAACTGGTTTTTGGGCATCCATATATGCTTTTTCTTACATAAATGTTCATAGAATGAATCTTGGATTAGGCTCTAGAACCACAATGGCCACTATTGCTGAGAATAGGCCCGTTTTAATCTATTTTGGGCCCAAATTGCATTGGACCAAGGTATGACAGGGTTTGGCACTGTAGAACATCCAGATAAGCATGACACAAATTTAAAAACCTTATTTTCATTAAACAAGATGTCTCTCTTCTTCAATTGGCAATAAAGATTGATTTCTCCATGAACTAAAGCCGCCTTCTCCATGTCAAAACTCTTTGATTTTGTTACACCCGTGTTGGCTAACATTTCCCCCGAACGTGACGCCACATACGCTCTTTGTGGTAAGTCAACAACCTCCGCCAATGGTTTTTGCCGTTGGACTTCTCGCTCAGCAATTTTGCCACGTCACTGTCATCTTCTACCTTCTCGTCATCTCTCGATATGGTGTTGCAGACTCCATGAAACCTGTATCTTCGATTGTTAAGAGCAAAAAAACTAGATTTTTGTACTCTGACCCCGACAAAATAATTCCAATTTTTACGAAATGAAACCATCGTCTTCTTTCAAAAGCAATTTTGTGTGAAAAAGAAACTTTAAATTAGTAGCGTCGGCATCAATGTCCATTAAACCTTCACATTTAGCACCTATACCATGAAGGCATTGTAGTTCCACGTATTGAGTGGACCACTCAATCCAAGAGTATCTACGCTATTTTCACATATTTCCAGTGCACTCTAGTGTCATTGACTAATTTCGACGCTCAGTGCTCCCCAGAGGTTCAGCTCAGTGCTCCCCCAAGATCAAACTGTATCCCTTTCTTCTTTGTTCGGAGTCTAGCGAATTGCCTTGTCAGCTTGAAACATGCTCATTACCACTCTTTTCATCTTTCTTACTTAGTCCAAGCTGGATGGTCTACCATGGATCCTCGAAATTGCTTCTCACAAGTAGGATGACCAAAGTCCATATTCTGCCCCAAGTTTATTCAAGTAATTCCCTTTTGCATGATGCCATTGAATGTATCCTCTTCTCTAGTTTTCTAGGGTTGGAGCTTTAGAAAGGAATTTGTTTTCCTACTTTATGTAATGACTATTCTCGTGTCCCTCCATGTATTACCTAGATTACATTCTTCAACATTAGGAACCTTCATCGCCATGTTCGAGCCTGCCCTATTTGTTTGAACTCATCTAGAACAATGATACCTTTGACGGCTCCTCTGCCGATTCTCATAATCTTCTTGAAAGAATGCCCCTTCCTTGTAACTTCCACTAAAAGAGTGTATGATGACCTCTAAACTTCTACTGAAACATCTTGTTTTCTTCAGCTTTCATTGCAAGTTCTACTATTCCAAGCAACTGATGCACCACCTAAATCAATAGATTATTCAAAGATAGATAATCTAGTCCTCTATGTGATTCTAATGCTCCCACCATAATCTCTAACTTGGCCTATGAAAACCTTGTTATGGTTCTAAAATCATGATCTAGATGTTTATGGCTCATGGTGACGACAAAATTTTACGAGGAGCCTCTCTCTAAACCTTTTAAAATGTACAAGGATTTTGCCACTAGTCTAAAAACCTTTTAATATTTGTCAACAAGGTTTGTTGCTGAATAACAGTTGGATAATTTAACCTCCTTTTAGATGTCGCTTGCCCTGAAGGGTGTGAAAATTCATTTCTTGTTGTCTCCTCATGCCAATCGTTGCCTCCAAGAAGTTGTACAGAGTAATTTGTGATAAGGTTTTTACCAAATTGTTAAAGTAATAACGAGACAATGGAATATTGTTAATTTGACTTATGAGGTTACTCAGGGTTCAACTAGTTGAGAGGAATTAAAAAAATTTTGAGTAATTAAAACTATAAGGACTGATTAAGAGAAAATCATACCCCTAAATCAGATGGGAAAACCAGGAAATCTAAAAGGATTAGGACTTATTATAGATAGAATTAAGTTCTGATATTCCTTATAGGTGCTAAAGTAAAAGATTTATTTTGAAACTCAGAGGAAACTTGTTCTGTGGTATTGTATCATTTCATCTCACTCGTTAATAGTTGTGTTTCTTATCCGGGAGAAAAAGAAGAAGCCTTCAATAGGCACTTTCGAAAGCCATAGAAGTTTATTTCAGTAGCACCCAAATTTGAAGACATAAATTAATGGTAGGGGAATGGCTGCAGAATTTCTTTTTAGGAGGACATTTGAAGGAGAGTTCTCCTTCAAAAAAGCACTTTCTTTGCTGTTTCATATTTCAATTTTTGTGATGTTCCTTTTGAGGAGACTAACTTGATCTCGATTTCCACATCATGTCATGCTACTGTACTGAATCATACGTACACTTCAATTTTAATAACTCAAAATTTTTAATTATAGACTGATCTAAAGAATAAAACCATAAATTAAGACATTAGTGTCCACAAAATAACAAAGAACGTACCAATCTAGTTGCCACCTTTTTTCCATGTTCATCACCATTTGCGTAAACATGCTTGAGAGCTGCTGGAAGAACTTTCCAAAATTCATTCACAAATTCACTTCCCTTTCTTCTACTATTTTGCAAGATATCATTGGCCAAGTACAGAAAAGAAATGCGCTTCTCTCTCTGAGAAGAGTTGAAGAACTTTTCCCATGTTTCAACTATCTGCTTAGCCTTCTTTCGGTGAGAAATGCACCATTTAGACAATGCTATTCAGATGATTAAAGAAATACACACCATAATATACCAAAATAGTGTGAAAGATATCTCTGTCCAAAGGATTTTTCTTTTTCTTTAACAGAAAAATTCCTTTAATTTAGCTTCTGAAAAACATTTTGCAGAAGATCTCTCAACATCAAATCAAATTGCAGAGTGGTTAAGAAGACTAAAATAATAAAATCAAACAAATAAAAAGGTAAATCAACTGTAGTACTTAACTTGGTTGGAACAGAATTAGCATCACATCACCACAAGATATCAAAAAGAAAAGCACCATGAGAACATGATTAGAGTTCAAAAATTACATAAACTGATTAGTCATAAGAGTTATAGGCAAGCTGAGAAGTTTTTTGACACAAAAAACAAAACAAAACAAAACAAAAACAAAAAACAAAAGTACAAAAGAACAAAACAAAACAAAAAACACAAACAAAAAAAATTAGAAAAAACAAACAAAACAAAACAAATAAGAACAAAACGCACACACACACGCATACACACATAAATATGTATCTGAAAACATCTATGCAAGTTACACACACAGATATATATTATATATTTATATATAATATGTATACACACACACATATACATGCACAAGAAAAACTCCATACAAGTTCCTAAAAGAAAGTAAGAGCCATGCCCATTCTGAGAGTATTACAAATGTGTGACTTTAGATAAGATTACCAGTAAAACCAGTAGTTAATAAATAACTCTATTTCACATCTTTAATACCTATGATTTTATTTTTTTTTCAAACAAAAGTTTAAAAGAGTTTTCCTTTCTATTTTTTATTGTTCTAAACTGGAAAGACGCAACACAAAGTCGAATGTATGTTCTTGTGTGCTTCTTACTTTTATTTTGTTGTTAGCCTTGTTATTTCTCTCAACTTTTTTTCTTATGTTTCATGTGGACTTCTTGTCAATTTAATTTAAAATTGATTTTCATCAATGGAAGGTTGTTTCTTATTTATTAAAAAAAAATACAGAACAAAACAAACGACAGACCTGAAAAGGTGCCAACAACACCAACGAAGCTTTTTTTTTTTTAAAGAAAACTTTATTAATCACCAAAAATGGACACAGGAGGAAGAGGACGAGCAGTCCTTAAAACCAAGAGAACAAAGTAAAAACAAAGAAAAGGCACGAAAGCCTAGGAGTTCCTAGCATTCCAAGCTAAAATAAATCAAATCCCATTTAGATCCAGAACATCTTAGAAAAATTTAATAGATATGCACCATCATAACTAAGCTTTTAGAGATAAATTTCAAAACTTTTTCTCAGCTTGTCTGACATTCTGATAGTTTTCTCCCCTTGTTTCAAAAGTAAAGCATAATTTCAAGTTCAACCTGGGATTTGAAAAATAAAAATAAAATTGTATTCTAAAAAGGCAATTAAAAGATGAAATAACACTTTTTAGTTATTAGGATTCCAGTCCTCAAAAATCGAGGGTAAATACAATTACTATCAGGCTAATCCTATTACAATGATACAACACACAAGATAACAATTTTAAGATATTAAATAAATTTGGAGAAACTCACTGCAAAGAACGAAGAGAGCACAATAACTACATCAAAGGAATCAAATCCCTCAACAAGTCTGAAACCATGAATCCATTAAACATTTTTATCCTGAATAATGTCAAGATCCTTCTCCATATTCTTCAAACTTGAAACGAGGTATCTTGTTCTGCTTTCATGTTTTCCTTTGCTTATTTTTTATGATAAATGTCTATGTTAAAAATATATATATATATATATATATAAAAAAAAAAAGAACAAAAAAAAATAAATAAATAAATAAAACTTGAACAAGGTAGTAAAGAGACTTTAGGAAATAACAAAGTCGATAATGTAAAACTTACATGACTCTTGCACCAACTTACATAACATTACCAAAAGAACAACAAAGAAAACCTAGACAACAAGGAATACAAGACTACCAAATCCGTAAACATCAAGTAAAATACACACTAACACGAAAATCTCTATATTTCTAGTAACTTGAAAATTTTACAAGAATCGCAACACTTTCTACATTTTTTTAATTACTTGTCTCGTCATTGTGCAGATTAAATACAATATTAAGTATGCAACGCTAAAGATAAGGCATATTAGGATCCAACAAATATCCAAACATTAATAGTTACCATAACCACATATGAATAAAGTACAGGGAACTTTATCAAGGATACATTCAATGCTTTGTTGTGAATTGTTAAGCTTTGATAACTTGTCAGCTAATGACTGTCCATCAAATGCCTCGTTACTCATAATGCTATAAGTTTTTACATTCCCTGCATCAATTTAGATAGAGAAAAAGAGTTGTTGTTATGCTACAATTTATACATTTGATTAGAGTAACAAAGAATGAGTACCTACCTATATATAAATTAATTATTGGGGAAAAAAAAACATAGAGGACTCGTTGTTCTTTTCAAGTGTACTGGTTTTATTTTCAATATATCTTTGTTTCCTATCAGGAAAGAAAAGAAAAATAAAAAACAGAGGAAAGGGCACTGAACTCAAAATAGAAATCACACAAAGGAGCTCATCTTACAACTTACAGCAGATTCTGCCGATGCGTTCAGCAGTCTTTAGTGGAGTTTATATATGACGCTACCCGTAGGTTTAATACTATAGTCATGCCATTGATGTTGCTTACAATACAAGTATCAAAAAGTTAACGAGATTGCTTTGTCAGAAGTACATCTCAAGCCCTTCTTAACTAACTAATCTGGCTGGCACGATGTGGCTTAAGTTTTCCATTACGTGTTGCCGTTGTGTGGCAGAGGACTTTCCGCTCCTCCCTCCTTTATCGCTTGTTCAACTTCAAACATTATATGTTCCTTCTGTCTTTTTTCTAAGAAACGAGATACTCTATTTAAACAAGTAAATGAATACTGCAAGCATATTCTGAGTCACGACGACGCACAATATAAGCCCCATAAGAGCCTCAATATTTATGCTCATTCCAAAAAGAAAATTGCATTTCTTCTTCTGCACCCTCGGAAATCTTCTACTTCGTTCCAAATAATACAACCTAACACCGCTAGCACAGCTACACTCCATAATCCAAATGCTACAGGAAGACTCGAGCTTCAGTGTCACACTAATTTACTAGTCATTTTCGCCCAAATGGTCCATTTTTACTTCTTTCTTAGCTCCTCCTCTACTTCAAAGCTAACCCCTTTTCTTTTCTTTTATTAATTGTTAACCTTTTTTTTATAAATAAGCAAAAAAAATTTCACCAATGTCAGAAAGAGAACGAAATTCAAGCTTAATTAACATTAGAAACCACTCAAATCTTCCTCCTTCAAAGAAATAGCATCCGAAAGTGGTCAATTTACAAGATTTTCCATGATTGTGGGCATAACCTAACGGTAGTCCACACTCAACTCTACCACCATCCCAAATTAAAAAAAAAAAGATTTTCCAAAAAAAAAAAAAAACTAAGGGCAACTAAAATATATATATTCAGAAAAGAATTATTATTTTCCGTCAAGGCAAAGAAACAACAATTTACTTTTTGGATCGGAAAGAAGAGAAGTGACCAAAACCTTAAATTACTTGGCTTACAAACGTTAGATATTAACAGGATTGTTTCAATAAAGAAAAGAAAACTGAGAAAAATTAGAAATTCCAAAGCTTTTCACTTTCTCAGCAACCAAACAGAGGCGTTACTAAGAAAAAGAAATTATTCAGCAAAAATGAGAAGCGAACGAGCAAGAATCAAGTTGATATACAAAGAAGGAATCGAAAATAGAGAGTCTTCTTGGTTTACCTTGAAGAAAGGAATGAGAGAAGACCCAGAAGCTCCGATTGGAGAGAAACCCTAGAAGAGCTCGAGTTCTCGCAGCACAACAGAGAGATGCGGAGCCTGTCGTACGCAGAGAGAGACCGGAAGACCCCCTCCTTTTTTTTTTCTTTTTTTTCCCCCTTATTTTTTTTATAAGAAAAATGGATTGATTTTAGGAAAATGAAATGGTGGGTGAGGATGCAGTGTGGCATGACTAACACCGTGCGATCTGCCGTCGCTAAATGAGTTTTTCTGTTTTTTTTTTTTTTTAGCTACAAGGCGTAGCTAAGAGACCATTAAATTTGGTGCATGATTATTTTTATAATTACCGTTGATTAAAAAAAAAAAAACAGAGTTGTCTACGTCGTCAAAAAAAAAAAAAAAAGAAAAGAAAAGAAAAGAGACCAAAAGAAAAAAAGGAAAATACAATAACAAAATTAAATCCCTTTATAACATAATAATAATAATAATAAAGATGTTGAAGCACGGTAGGGAAAATAGTATTTTGCACACCCTTTTAGTATATTGTGTATTAATGTATTTATAGTAATAGTAATAGTGATAATCATAGGAAAATAGTAGTGAAAATAGAAAAATATTAAACAAACAGATTAAAAAAAAAAGAAATATAGAATCAATAAAAAAACTGAAAGAGAAAACATTGACAATAAACAATATTAAAAGAAAAACACTAACATCCTTATTAAGAATAAAAATAGCAGATGATCATCATATAATAAAGTAATAATTAATAGCACTTTAAGATACATAAATATGAAAAATACCTTAATCAAAAAGCACCTCTTCACATAAAATGATAGATAAAAGTACTCGGTCTTTAGAAGGTAAGAAAGAAGGGAATAAAAGACTTCAACTAACAATCAAAGTAGGTTGAAAGCATAGTAGATCGGAAGATATTGCAGAGATAGTAATGGCTAGAGATATGAATAAAGTAGTAATTGAAGAAACATCCTATTTGTAACAAAAGAATCTGTTACATGAAATATTAAGAAAATTTTGTTAAAAAAGTCAGTGAGGGAAAAAAACAGAGATTTTTACATATATAACAGAGTTATATTTGTAAAATATCAAGGAAAAACGTAATTACTCACAACAAATATCAGAGTTTGAGTAAATCGGAATACTACAAATCAAAAAATATAATTTAGAAGTATTATTAATAGAGTTATATGTGTAAAAAAAACTCAGTTAAACTGATGATATTTCACAGTAAATCACAGAGTTACAGCAAATAATACAATTATAGATCAAAAAAGATAATTTAAAAGCATTAAGTGTATGGGATGGATCAGCAAAAACACAACAATATCTCAATACAAAAGTTGCATATTAGAATAACATGAAAATTCTAGATACCTAAACAATAAGAAAGTCTAACAACTCATTCAAATGTAACTAAACAATACAATGTAGGCATGAAACAGAATGAGATATGTAAAAAATCAATAAAAAAATGAAACAACAAAATTACAAATCAAAAAGATAGAGTTTAGAAGCATTAAATACCTTGCACATATCAGCAAAAACACAACATATCTCAGTACAAACACAGCAGACAACAAATTAGATTAAAATTGAACAAACCTAAACAATAGAAAGGTCTAACAGTTCGTTCAAATAGAACCAAAGAATACAATATAAACATGAAACGGAGTTACATCAGTATAAAAAACAGAACAAAAACATAATAATTTATAGCAACTAACAGAATTAGAGCATATAAGAAAGTTATAGATCATAAAACATAATTTAGAAACATTAAATGCATTGCATAAAGCAGCAAAAATACAACAATACATCTCAATAAACAAACTGGAGACAATAAATAAGATGGAAAATTTACAAACTTAAACAATAGCAAAATCGAACAATTCGATCAGTTGTAATTAAACAATAGAAAAGAAGATAACCTACAAAGTTAATAAATAAAATTACGAACTCCTCACAAATTCAACATAGAAAAATCCAAAATAATGATTTCAAAATACCATACAAAAACTAATCTAATCATAGTCAACCATCAGAAAAAAAAAAAAAAAAAACCCACATTTATAGCAAAATGAAACAATAATAAAAAAAAATAAAACCTTATGATATGCAAAGCAAGTTGCAAATCTCAAAAACGACAGAAAATCATAAACACAAAAATGAATAAATAAAATTTGAAAACAAAGTCAGCAAAATATAACCCGGGGAAAAAAAAGGAAAACAATGCAAAAATCAAAATATCACACGCAATAAGTCTTGAATATTTCGCTTCATGCTTCCAATCCACCATTTTCGAACCATTATTATCTCAATCTAGAAAAACAAATTAACATAAATCAAAAATTAAAAACAATA
Source organism: Ficus hirta (assembly GCA_038430175.1). Lineage (NCBI taxonomy): Eukaryota > Viridiplantae > Streptophyta > Magnoliopsida > Rosales > Moraceae > Ficus > Ficus hirta. The sequence continues at coordinate 6,678,896 of CM076597.1, forward strand.
TATATAAATCTTAAAAAAAAAAGAAAAACTACTGAAATAAATGCAACAAAACTAAAAACATATCCCATTCTTTTTTTAATTTTTTGCTCTTTATTTCTTTCCATGATTTCCTCCGATGGTATAAAAGCAGACGAAATAAATAATAATGATAATAAAAGGAAAGAAAAAAAGGAAAATACTTTTATCCGATTATGTATATGTAGAGAAAAAAAAATGACAATAATTAAAAAACAAAAAGAAAAAGAAAAAAAAGAAAAAAATTGCCCAAAAACTCAAAAAAGAGGGGGGGGGGGGGGGGGGAAGGGAATAGCCGATGAAACAAATACAACAAAATCAAAAACTTACTCCATTCTTTCTTCCATTTTTTCTTTCTCATTTCTTTTTATGATTTCCTTCGATCATGTACATGCAGGGCGAAAAAAAAATAATCATAATTAAAAAAAAACGAAAGCAAACGAACTTTTGTTCAATCATGTACATGCAGGAAAAAACGTGATAATAATAATTAAAGAAAAAAAAGGAAATCAAAAAAAGGAAGAGACGACCAGAAACCCAAAGAAGAAAAAAAACAAAAAGAAAAAAAGAAACGGAAACAACAATCAAGAAAAAAACAACAAAGTAAAAAAATTAGAATCTAAAATTCGGAAACAAAAATCGAAGAGAAAAATAAAAAAAAAAGAACAAAAATAAGGGAAAAAATAAACAACAACATAAGAGGAAAAAGATGACGGAAAAAATAAACCAGCGATAGGGAAAAAACAAAAAGCAAAGTTTAGGATTTGGAGAGAAGAAAGAAATCGAGAGAGAGAATGAATAGTGGAGAGAGAAAATGAGAGGAGAAAATGAACAACGGAGAGAGCGACTGAGAGGACATGCTAAGGTTAGAAGGACATAAAAGTCCATCTACTATGCACACAGCCCATTTTAGAGTGCCTCAAGAGGGCAAATCGTCCAGATGTGTAATATAAGGACAAAACCATCTGCTCACTGTAGACAGATAAAAAACAACTTTAAATGAGGAGTAAAATTGTCTATGCACCATTGAAAAAACAGTAACTTTCCACACCCTTTTAGTATATTGTTTTAATGTCACACATGAATGGAATTCAGTTCGGTTTATTGCTTTTGGTTTAGTTTTATCTTGGAGTGAACGCAATGCATCACTAACCATGCAAACACTCCACGACTTATTAGTTCTACTTTTCGGCAACATAGACGTATTTGAGCCATTCTTGGACGCTTTAGCTTTGAATCCTCCATTCTGTTTTGAGTATAATATATAATTGTGACTTCAAACATTAGCTTAAATCGAGAATTTAGCTTTGAATAGTTGTTCTCTCGATTTGTCATTTTAGATGATTTATCCTCTCAAAAATTTTAGTTTCCGTTATTTATCTCTTAACTTTTTAAATTATCGTAATATGTCTTATATTAGTTAATATCTAGTTAAATTCACGAAAAGTTTATGTACACTCCATCGGAAAATGCTAATTCAAAAAAGAAAAAAAAATCTACCTCGAATATAGACCATACAAAAAATATTTCAAATTCAAGTGTTCAATTTAATGATGGTTGCATATGTGTTTAGTGGTAATTTCAGTGTGATAGAGTTTTGACATGTTTTTCGTTAGTCATAGTGGTTTTCGTTGGGGTACGATCTTTGCCCGTCCGCTGTTATATCCTAAAAGACACATCTCTGTAAAATCCTCAAGTGCTTATAATGAGGGGATGAATGTGTTTTAAGGAGACTGTGTGATATATAGATCTCGGTGTTCATCAACAATTCTGTTTTTATGTTTCCGGTTAATTTTTGTTGCTAACAATTTATGTAGTTGTTCATTTTCGATTTTGTTCGTAGTCATATCATATTTTAATATAAAGTTTTTTGTCTAAAACAAATCATTTTAGACGCCCTCTCTCTATATATATCTCTGTATATGTATATTTTTACATACTAAAATTGACAAAAAACAGTTCAACAAAAGAGACCTACCAACAATGGTGGTGGTGTATAACAAATGTTAAGCCGTTTTTTTTTTGTCCCATAAAAATAGGTTGCATGTCCATTTCTGATATATGCTATAACACTTGGCGTTCCTGGATCAGTTAAAAAAAAAAAAAAGGTGATTGTAAACATATTCTAATAATAATTTTATATCCGACCATGTTATGAGATATAAAATTTAAGTTTCCACACTTTTACAATAGTGTGAATAATAAAAGACCTAATAATAAACCACGAAAAGCAAGTGAGATCAGTTAGTGGTGGACTATATAAATAATGGCAATTGCCAAAAAAAAAAAAAAAAAGAGAAACAAGAGGAAATAAGAAAGAAGTAGGTTTTTTTTTAATTACATTTTTTAGTTATTATTTGATCATTAGAGAAAGAAGAAGTTGTTATATTCACAATGCGTCATTTATAGGATTTTCTCCCTGAGGAGTTGGTCATTATTTAGGGCTCAAAACGCTCAATTATTATTTTTTTTTTTTTGGGATTAAAAGAAAAACACTCAAAGTTTTGAAGGAAAAGAAAAAAGAGAAAAGGAAACAGTAATTAATATTTCAAAGGAAGTGTGTCATTCAATTCCCATGTTATTTGGATCAGAATCTTTGCTTAGCCTGTCTCCGTTGCCTGTTTTGGCACATTAATCAAATACGATGTTAATGGGAAGGGAAGTAACAAAGAGGAGCTCACACCATTGCAGCGTTTTATATAAAGCTAAATAATGGATAAATTACACTTTTTCCTTTTAAATTTTAGGGGTTGATATAGAATACCTTCCAAACTTTAATTTGTAATATTCTTTCTCCTTAAATTTTAGAAAAATTTGTGAATTTTCCCCTTCAATTAAATTTTTGATAAAAAAATACACCTAATACTTGTTGGAAGTATCAGTTTGAGGTATTAAGTATAGAATTATGAAATGACACATATTTACAGCACTCTTGGCACCCGTAACCTTATTAAATGTAAAATAACGAAATTACCTATAAAAGAGAAATATGATTAAAAAAAATGACAATCAACCCTAAATATTTACTTTTTAGAGGGAGTTTGACAACACAACTTAAACTCATATTTTTCAACTCAGTTTTTGTTTTTTTCTAAAAAGTCAACAAAAATTATAACTAGTTTTTAACAAGTCAACCAACTCAAACTTAAAAATCTTAACTCAAACTCATTCACCAAACACCCCTTAAACTTAATTACTTCAAACGAGTATTTCACATTTACTTTTTTTACTTTTTTTTCCTTCTTTTTCCGTTCGCTGGAAATGGGGGAATGGGGGGTTTATTTTATTTTATTTTAATTTTTTTTTTCCCCGTTCGGTGGAAAATGAGTTTCACTTTCATCGGTTCCTTCTAATCAATATTGATATATCAGGGTGGCAAAAAATGTGGGCCGCTGAAGCAGCTTAGCTTACGTGAAAGCAAAAACAAAATTACTTCTCCATTATAACTTCACCTCTTCGGATATTTTAACATTATCATAATAAATGAAAATAATTTTGTCTCTCTCTCTTGTTTTATATATATATATATATATAGATACATGATAAGATAACAAGACAGAGAAAGAGTCAAACGCCCAGTTAGTTTCCCTTGGGTTGGTCACACTCAACTCTCATCAAAATTTTCTAAATTAACGAAGAACACCCCCGACTTGATCTTGTTCTGGTCTCTTTTTCCCTCTCCATTCTCCAACACCCTTTTCTCAACTCTCCTTGGGATTTCCAAATTACAGGTTTCTTTCTTTGCTTTCCGATTTTCCTGTATTATTTCCTATACGCAATCACTTTTTATGGATCAGTTTTTTCAGTTCTTGTGCGTGACACTGTTCTTATTATTATTATTATTATTATTATTATTTTAATATCATTTTAGAGCTTATTATCTATCTGGGTGTTGTTTTCTTCTCAAGAAACACCCATTTCACTCCTTTTTATTTTATTTTTTTATTTTTTAAACTTTGATTCGTCTTTGGTGCGCATGTTCTTTCTTATACGCAAATCATCTGTTGTTCTGTTTTTCATAATCTGTTTGAGCCTTTTAATTTTATTTATCTGGGTATTGTTTTCTCTTCCAATGTTTTGTGATATATTTTTTTTAATTTGGTTATTTGTATTTTTCTTAACTGATTATGTTCACAAGCTACTATCTTTATTTTTTATTTTTTATTTTTTTGGCTTAGGTCTCTTTGATTATGTCAGTTTGTTAGACTCAGAATTGGTATTTGTTGTTACTCTCTTCTTTTAATTCTATTATTGCATCAGTACAGGTATTTTTTTTTTCCCTCTTCTTGTTGGAATATAAAACTGTTGTTGGCTACCTCTAATAGCTTAAGCTTTTAGATGGATTATTAAACTAACGTGGTATTAGAGAGAGGGAGGTTTGAGTTCGAGCCCTTGCAATTGTGCACACTATTTAACCTGTTCAATATGATCGTCTGTTGGGTCTTTAATATGTTTCGGGCTTTATATTTGTGTTAGACTTTCTATTTATATTTGTTTGCACGTTTGCCAAATGTTTGGCCTTCACGTGAAGGGGGTGTTAGAATATAAAATTATTGTTGGGCCGTCTCCTAGTAGCTAAGCTTTCGGGATGAATTGGTATGCTAGCACTTTAAATTTAAATTGAGATTGATATGCTTTTCATTGTTAAATGGATTAAATAGATTGGCATGTTGTTATGATCATACATATGCAAATTTGGATTTTTTAATAGCTGGCATTAACAGTTATCTTCGAGGGACTAAAAAGTTTGTTATGTGGTGTCCTTTTCTGTTTTATCTTTATGGATCAGAATGTCCATATTAAGTCTATTTTTTTTCTGTTGCTGTTTTTAGGCTGTGACAAGATTGGATGTGGTGAATGAGCTATGGCTTCTTGCAAGGCTCCTTACAGTCTTCTCCTGCTGTATTTGTTTATTTCTCTTGTCTATCAATGCTCGGGTTCTGAGATCGGCGCAACCCAGACGGCGTCGCTGCAAGTGAATGCTTCTGAAGCATCTGCGCAACCGATATCTGATACGTTTTTCGGACTGTTCTTTGAGGTTCATTCCCTGACTTTAAATGGTTTTGCATAGTGTTATTAGTATTTTGCCAATGACCACTACGTCAAACGGGATGGAATGGGTGGGGTGTGACTTACCGGCTTAGGTTTCAGAGGGCGCGGGTTTGATCCCACATTCTCTTTAAAGGAAAGTATGTTGCCATTTTGATGTTTATATTGCGAATTATTGAGTTTGAAAAGCATTAACCTCAAGTTCTTCTACTGCAGGAGATTAACCATGCTGGTGCTGGCGGAATTTGGGCCGAGCTTGTAAGCAACAGAGGTTAGTTCCTAATACTTAAGTTATAATAATTGAGTGTCGACATTAGTACAGTTCATCTTGGCAAATTGGAAATTTTGGGTTTGTCGTGAACCTTTTTTTTTTTGCAGGTTTTGAAGCTGGAGGCCCTAATGTTCCTTCAAACATCGCTCCGTGGTCTATAATTGGAAGTGAGTCATCTTTGATTGTATCAACAGACCGCTCTTCATGCTTTGAACGCAATAAGATCGCATTGAAATTGGAGGTGCTTTGTGACAGCAACGGTCCAAATACCTGTCCACCCGAGGGTGTTGGTATTTACAACCCTGGATACTGGGGCATGGTGAGTACTTTCAAATACCGATTTTACATGCACGGTTTAATGTTCTTCTGTCTTTATTCTTTGTTTTACTTTCCCCTTCAACTTGTATATGGTGTGAAATTTTGTTCCCTTGTCTGTTTGTTGATTTTTTTTGTTTTTAAATTTTTTTTTTTTTTCTGAATCTGTTTGTGGAAATTTCTATGAAAAAGGTCCTCACTGCATACACTCAACAGCTTTTTGAATGCGTTCATCTTAGCAACAGTTTTCTTTCTTACTTCTTTCAATTATTTCAATTATTTCAATTTTCTTTTTCGTTTCTTCAGAATATTGAACAGGGAAAGAGCTACAAAGTGATTTTATATGTTCGTTCAGATGACGCGATCAATGTATCTGTAGCGTTGACAGGATCAAACGGGTCGCAGAAGCTGGCGTCTACCAACATTATGTAAGTACCAACTGCATATGCAATTCTGAAAACCTCTTTATTTGTTTGCGTTTTTCGAATATCAATAATTCAATGAAAGAACCATCTATTTTCATTTTTTAGGAGTTGAGAGTTCATTTTGATACCTTTGCAGAGCTCTTGTTAATGAAATTTCAGACTGGACAAAGAAGGAGTTTCTTTTGGAGGCCAAAGGGACGAACAGTAATTCAAGACTTCAACTGACCACTACTGGAAAAGGCGTGATATGGTTTGACCAAGTGTCAGTAATGCCCTTGGACACATATAAGGTAATGTATTTCCGTTCATTTTTCTGACGAATTTCAGGAGAATGTACCATCAGTTTTCACATAGCTTTTAACTCTCTGTAGTGACTTAGATGTGGATAGATTTATGTCACTAGTTGTTCTGTGGCTATAGAATTATGGGTTCTCAGGCAGGTAATATTTTTATGTTATGAAAGGTCGTAAAAGAAGGCTCTTAGCTCAATTCAGGTTGCTTATCTGATGCTATAGGTGTCTATAAATGTATTTTATTGGCCTTTTCTTTCCTAAGATTATCCCTTGAAAGGGAAAGTTGGATTAAATCAATCGGACAAATTGCGACTTCAGGACCTCATTCTGGAAAGACATAAACGAAAGTAGTGAGTGCTTATCAAGGCAGATGCAATTTCTGAAGAACTGGAAGCACAAATATACTGACCTAACATTGTTCTTGTTCTCTATTTTATAAATTTTGTTTCTAAAGCCATTATTTTGTCACAGGGACATGGTTTTCGAACTGATCTCGTCCAAATGCTGGCAGATTTAAAACCACGTTTTTTCAGATTTCCAGGTATGAATTTGTTTTCTTGTCACTCGCCTCTTCTAATTTAGCTTGGGGGTTCATATGCTAATTTTTTTTTTTTTTTAAATTATTTTCCATATCTCTTCAACGTACGAGCTGCATGTGGATTTTTCGTGAACTTTTATTCCACTTTGTGAGCCATAGCAAAGCAAGTAGTAGAGGAGGGCAACATGAGAGGCACTTTAATAGTAGAATGAGAACTAGATTATGCAGAGGATTCCATGTCGGTTTGGGATAGTTTACACGGTGACAATTCTTTGGCCAAATTGAGTTGAGCAAAAAATATATGAAATTTGTTAATACTTGAAAATTACAGCTATTCTGTTTATAGACCTTCAAAACCTGCTTGCTAAAACTTCCAATTTCTTTTGCTAACATCCTGTTCCTTTCAAGACAGAAAACAATGCTTAGATTTGCATTTTTCAGGACATATCTGCATTGATAACTTTCGAGTAATTCCCGATTAATATTGTCGTGCTATGTTTAGCTTATTTTCTAGAGTGCTGTTTTGTTCAATCCTCAAAGGTTTTAACTTAACATAGTGTACTTTATGTTGCATTAGGTGGCTGTTTTGTCGAAGGTGAATGGTTAAGGAATGCGTTCCGGTGGAAGGAAACCGTTGGACCCTGGGAAGAGAGACCTGGGCATTTTGGTGATGTTTGGTTTTACTGGACTGATGATGGGATCGGTTATTTTGAGTTTCTTCAAGTAGGTAGTTTTGAACTGTGGATGTAGGATACAAATGTATGAATTTTATAAAACCCAGCCCTTACGGTACGTTGTAAAATAATTTGTTGCTGCAGCTAGCAGAAGACCTTGGTGCATTGCCAGTATGGGTATTCAATAATGGTACTTTCATTTAATTCATACCTCATCTTTGGCCTTTTGCTAATCATTATAATCCGAACAAGAAGTGAATTGTTCACTGTTCCCTGGTTCACAGGAATCGGTCATCGTGATGAAGTTGCCACGTCTACGGTCTTACCTTTTGTGCAGGCATGTCTTTTGATCTCGTAATTTTTTATTTTATTCTTATTATTATTATTTTTTAATCCAGTGGATTCTTTATGTCTCCATTGTTGTCAATACACTTTATACTCACGTTTATTCAGCTTATATGTTTACTCACTGAATTTCGTGATCATGTTTCTTGCTTATAGGAAGCGCTTGACGGTATCGAGTTTGCTAGAGGTAGCCCTAATTCTAAATGGGGTTCTCTTCGTGCTGCCATGGGACACCAAGAACCTTTTGACTTGAGATATGTTGCTATTGGGAATGAGGACTGTGGGAAAACGAATTACCGAGGTTTGCATATTTCTTTAATTTATAATATTTTTTTTGCCACTTGTTTTATTAAAATGGTGAAGATGAGCTTAAGAGTGTGGTGGGACTTTCTCCAGTATTTTTAATTTCTCATTTGTTATTCCTACGGAGAAATATGGATATTTTCTCCAGTATTTTAATTTCTCATTTGTTAGTCCTCCAGAGAAATATGGATAGTTTTTAGTGGTGAAAATTAGTAGTAGACGATAAATTTACTGTAACCATTAAAACTTATGCTGAATATTTGAATTTTTAAAAACAGTTATTGATTTACAGTGGAGGATTGTCCTTTTATGGTCCTTTTTGTGACCATTCAGAATATTTCATTCAATATAATCTTTTTCACTGCAAAACTGTCATATATATTTTTTTTTTTACAAACTTACGAGTTCAAGTTTATATATCTCTAATTTCAACTTGTAATACATGTTAAAAACAATTTCTTTGACACGAGACTTAACTTTTTCTCAAATTTTTAATTGGGCAGGAAATTACCTCAAGTTCTACGATGCTATAAAAAGTGCCTATCCAGATATTAAAATAATTACAAACTGTGATGCTTCTTCTCAACAGTTGGATCACCCGGCTGATTTGTACGATTACCATGTATGTCATTTCATCAGCACTTGTTTGAAATTTCAATTGCTTCCTCTGCCTTCACTATTGTCGAAGAACAAGATTACTCATTCTCACTTTGTGGTCTGTTGTTTTCGATATTTTAATTTTCTTGGTTAGGTTTATACAAGTTCCAGCGACATTTTCTCTAGAGGTCATCATTTTGATAACACGCCACGTAGTAAGCCGAAGGTGCATTGACACTTTATTTTCCATTTTTGTTGACTTAGAACTTTCTTGGTATTGATCCTTATTAGATGTCTTGAAATTGCTCTTTTCCAGGCTTTTGTAAGTGAATACGCTGTAACTGGAAAAGATGCTGGGAAGGGAAGTTTTCTTGCAGCACTTGGCGAAGCAGGATTCCTTATTGGATTAGAGAGGAACAGGTATGACTTTTCAATACTCTGTTTTCCGTTGTATTACGGAATTCCATTTTGAGCTTATATCTTTCGAAACTTTTTGTTAACTTCTTGTCACATAAACCCTTTTCTGCCGATGAGAAATATTTAACTCGACTAATATTATCTTTATATTTTTTCTTTAACATATGAATGCAGTGATGTCATTGACATGGTGAGCTACGCACCACTCTTTGTGAATAACAACGACAGACGGTATTTATCTAGCCTGTTCTCTTTACTTTTATAGATTGTTCAATTCAATTTATTGAATAAATCTTGGAATAGCTCAAGTGAAATGTGTTTCTATCTAATTGTACTTATTCGGAAAACTTTCTTTGATTAAGGTGGAATCCGGATGCAATTGTCTTCAACTCGTCAAAGGTGTATGGAACTCCTAGTTACTGGGTTCAACGATTTTTCAGTGAATCAAGCGGGGCTACTCTTCTTAAATCAACTCTACAAACAAATTCATACGCTTCACTTCTCACCTCAGCTATTTCTTTCAAAAGTTCAGAAGATGACGAAACTTACCTTAGAATAAAGGTATCGCTCAAGCTAGAATCTTACTTTGTGCTTTACCATGATCCATTTCTCATTTTTTAGAACTTAAAATCACACACAAATATATGTATAAAATATATAAGAAATTTGTATTTGTTAATTATGTTTTGGAAGTGGCTTAACTAATTACTGACACCAATAAGGTTGATGCCCTACATTGCAATTTCTCACCTGGCTAATGATTTGACCAGGTTGTGAACTTTGGAAGCGACACGGTAAATCTCAAGATTGCTGTAGATGGATTTGATCCGAATATCGTTCGACTTTCTGGGTCAACCAAGACCGTGCTCACATCTAGTAATTTGATGGATGAGAATTCTTTCGATGCACCAACGAAGGTACTCTCCCACCCTGTGTGTCCCATTTATGCGTCTATGCAATCTCTCCATACTTGATGAACTAGGCATACTCGTACTACGCTTGTCACATTGGTGCTGATCCTTTGAATTCAATTTATGATTACGTGCATTTCAATCCCCAAATCTTCACTATTCGATCTTATGTTCTGAGCGTTGCTAGGGGGCTCCGCGATCCCCCAGCATGGGAAGAAACACCATGTGGACTCCATCACCGGAAGAGATTTTTCACTAATTTTTTACACCCAATAAAATGCAGGTTGTGCCAACAAAAAGTCTGCTGCAAACTGCTGGAGAGAACATAGATGCTGTAGTGCCTGCACATTCATTAGTATCATTTGATCTGTTAAAAGAAACAAGCAGTATCAGGATAGCTGGAACTGACTCTCTCTCTAGATCATCCATTTAAATAATTTATGAATACATAATTATGTAATAATAACTTAACATTGTTGCCAAGTAATTAAAATGGTTGGCAATATTTGCCAATCAGCTATGTACTTTTTATTGGGATCATTTTTTTTTCTTTGTTTTTTTTTTTTGAACTTAGGTGTGGGGAATTCGAACTTTGCACTTTTCGTTGAAGTCATGTGTGGTATTTCCGTTAGGTTATATTTGCAATCACTATTGAGATCAATTTCCTGTTGTTGGTCTTTCAGTCTCATGCTAGAAGTACTTATAATTGGAAATCATCTTCTTGGTACAGCAAGAATTTAAGCCTCTTTATTAACACCATTACAACAAATTTTAAGCAAAAAAGGGATTGAGTGATATACTATAACACCCGCGGATCACATGAAATTTCTAATGTGGTATCTAAAATCATAATAGGGTTCATTTATTCTAATATTTTTGTTGGATTTTGGTACCGAGATTACTGGTCATTAGAGGGATTAACTTTTTTCGTGATCATTTTTTATTTTTTATTTTTTATTTTTAAATCATTGGTCATCTATAGAAGAATTCCCGAGACTCACCAATGAAACGGAAAACGTATAACCCATTTTCTATTCAAAAAATGAATCAAAATAATCTAATTTGATGCAAACCATCATGAACTTAAAGCCGCATGATATGTTGACCGAGCAAGCCTTTTCATCTGGTGTTGAAATTTACTGAATTTTTTTTTTAAATTGAAGTCTATTTAGTGTCTAAGACATGTCATAAGTTAAAAAGGTTCGTGGCTTACCTGGCGGGAGCGATAGCGAAGATGTAAAGCCGCCAAATAAGCTAGTAAAAAGATTGAGAGTGATGAACTTTCCTCTCCATATAGCCTCTCCACACACCGTTTCTCATGGTCCACACACACACATACAGAATATGTTTCATCCTTAAACCTTATGGGATCAAGTTTGGTTGCGCTAATTGGGCTTTTCGGGATAATTAGGTGGTATGCCACCAAAAAAAAAAAAAAACAAATGGTGATTAATTTTTGCCATGACTTAAAAAGTTTTGCAAAAAATACCAATTTGATGTCGTCATAATTAATTTAAAACTATTTTAAAAAATTTCTCTCTCTCTCTCATCCCCACTTCCTCTCTCTCTCTCTCTCTCTCTCTCTCCCCTTTCACGCAACAATTTTTCTCTCTCCTCCCCACTCCCCCTCTCTCTCTTACCCTTCTTTCTCTCTCCCCTTTCACGCGACAAACCACCCCTTCCCTCTCTCTCTTCCCTTCCCTTTCTCTCCCCTCTATGTCGTCTCACCGATCCACTGATCCACCATCACGCCGCCACGAGCTCTGACGAGGCTGTCGTGGTTTCGTCATCACGAGCTCCGGTGAGGTGCAGCACTACCTCGTAGCTCCGATCGAGGTCCTCGCGTAGGAGATCTAGCCACCGGAGTTTCTTTTTTGCCCGATCCCGAGCCAACTCGTGCCTCCTCCTTCGCTGGCCTCCAAAGTTCCAATCGCGACCTCGTACGTCCGATCCCGCCCTCGCATCAGAGACCCAACAACCGAAGGTTCTTTTTTGCCCGATCTCGAGCCAAAACCTCACGCCTTCACCTTCGCCGACGTCCGAAGCTTCAATTAAGCTCGTGCGGACGAGATCTGGTGACAGCGAGCGAGGAGATCCAAATCTCCTCCACTCACGTTCTCTTGCCTTGGCCGTGGAGAGGAGATTGACTAAGACGTCCTCTGCGCGATCTTCCTCCGGTGCCGGACATCGGATCTCTGCTTGGGATTGCATGGAGCAGAAGATCCATTCCAATCTAGTCCGCCGTTTCCTAACTATATAAATTGTTTTTTGTGGAATTCGGTTGAATTTTTAAGGATTACAACTGTAACGATCCGACTTTTCGGACCGTTAACTAACTTACTTATTCTTAATTTATTTAATCTTAACATTTATTTTTGTTAGGTTCCAAAAATATAGATATATATATATATATATATAGATATTTACATACAGATTATACTTGTACTTGAAAAGTTAATAAACTAAAATTTTTAACAGAGGAAATTGAAAATCCCGAGATAATAAATATCCTATTCAAATTCGTTCTTAGATACTATTTAAAAAGTTATAACATCATATGAGTTAAAATGAAAGACTCTAAAGTCTTTTTCTCATAAAGTACTCATACTAATTTAGTAGTACCAAAATATTGAAAATATTGTATAAATATAGTCGATACAAAATAATTTAATAAGTCTAAATGAGGAAATTAAATTCGTAGTGGTATCCTACTCCCTTTCTTCATCGCCTCCGTATAGCTTCGTCAGTCCAGAAAACATTTAAGAAGCGGACTGCTTACCCGCGTTACCTACAACACGAACACACACGTATGAGCTTTCGTTCAGCAAGTACAAACAATATCTCACAAAACATTTTCATAAAATCATATCATCACATATAACGTCATGAATGTTCAAAAATGCATGTGACCTATGTGTGTTCAATTATGCTTCATTATATACATATTTTGTCAAGATTTGTACTTACTTGTCTTATGTGCTTAAACTTCTGAAATTGTACCTCCTACTACATAGATTTGAGAAATTGTTCTAATTTAACAATATCTCATTATTAGATAAAATCATAGTTATAATACTTTATTTATTTATTTATTTATTTTATAAATTAAAGTGAGCTTAATTTACTTATATCATAATTAACCTTAACAATTAATTCATATTAATTATTAACTGTTAAATAAATTTCTATTAATTATTATTTAATTAATTTAATTTTACTTAATTAATTAATTAATTAATTTATCAATTGATTAATTAACTAATTAATTAGATAGTAGTTAATTATTACTTTATTTAGTTAAGAAATTATAATTAAATTACATAATTTTAATTGACTAATTAATAATTATATCGTTAATAATTTAATTATGTTACTTAAATATTCTTTCTCATATAATACTTATCAATTATTAATTCTCATATTAATAATTAATAATTAGATGATTATAATAATTAATGTTTGACTAATCTCTAATTAATCATCCACAGTTATATTAATAATTATATCAATAATTAATGATTAATTAGTCTCTAATTAATCATGTATTATAATTATGTAGTTACTCAACATATTAATCTTTATACAACTAATTATCACTTATTAACTCTTATAATTAATTAATTAATTACTTAATTAATTACTAATTAACTTTCTTAGCATAATTACATTTTGTTATATATTTATTAGTTTATTTATTTCTTTCTTTCTCAATTAATTATTCAATCAAGGTAACAAGGAGTCACCTAAATGTACACCTTCCATCTAGTATTGGGCTTGTAAGGCTCAATCTCATTAGTTATGATCGTTTAGTTGGGCTAAGGTAGTCTTTTGGTATATGCCCAATAATCCTCTAGTGTACTTTACCTTAGTCCATTTAAAACTTGTGATTCAACTTTATAAAGTTAGGGGGTTTCACATTATTTGATCATACACTTAATACCAACTCATTTTATAAATAAATGTATCCATATGTTATGACTTACCCTTATGTCACATTTTAATATTTAATGGTTTTGTCGGTGTGGGATTTTAATTGGTAAGATTTATTTAAATTTGAGAATAATCCTGTTTTGGACATTTGATAACTCGTTGGAAAGCTTGAAGTATCTAGTTTCTATATTTATAATTTGTTTTTCAAGATTTCAAGCATTTCAAACATTAATGTGGACGTTTTCCTAAGTGTCTTATAGTAAAATCTCAGTTTACCAGATTACCATATAATATTATGTGATTTATTAAAATTTATGTACACATCTTTTTTAAATGCGTGATAACTCATTTCAAAGCTTGAGATGTGTACTTTATAGACATAAAGTTATTTCCTTTAATGTTTGAGCGTTTCATACTGTATACTTAGGTTTTGTTACTGTTGGTCCCATGTATGTACCATATGTCCAGATTTATGAATAAATTTAGAAAAATCATAACAATTCACTTACAAACCCAAATAAGGCAAAAGATATCTTATTGAAAAGCTTATGGTGTCTAGTTCATACATGAAAATTTTTGTAAAAATTATGGTTCACTAACCCAAAATATACAAAACCCATGGCTTGTACAGGGTTCCAGCAAAAACTCTCGGTTCGTAGTCCGAATTTATAAAATTCACCAAAAACTGCACATTTATCCGTTCAAGGTGATGATACCTTGTTGGAAAGCTGAAAGTATATAGTTTTCAGATCTATAACTTATAAGCCAAAATTTTGAGGCTAAAGGTTTCAGAGTACATAAAACCCGTGGTCAGACTGTACCCCAGAGGTTGCTTTTCTCTCTAGTTTTGTGTCACAATTTCAAATGCTCATAACTTTAGACATACAAAAATGAACCAAGTGATTCCAAAGCCTAAAATGAAGTTTATCCTCTGTTGAATCTTATTATATAATATATTTTCATACCAAAGTTTCTAATACATGCCATATTACCGCAACAACTACAAGCTCTAACAAAGTTCGTAGATCTTACCGAAATGCTCTGTGGATCCTTTAAGATCCGGACCGCCAAAGTTCTTCTCAAAACATTTTCCTAGGTAAGAAGAAGTCTAACATTAAGATTCTAACTAAACGTCATGCTTTAGTTTTCCAAAAATGACTAAAACACAAAGAATACCACTAGGTTACCTCAAGTAAAACATCCTCTAACTCCGTTTCACACTTCTTCGAACTTGGTAACGGTGTTGCTTGGAGGTTGAAAATGGAGGGAGGAGGGTGCTAGAGGGGTTGTTGGAGATGGAGAATAGTGTTGATGGTTCTTTTTTTGTTTTGAGCTTGGTAGTGACTAGAGAAACTTGAGCTTAACTTGTGTGAGAATAAAATGAGATGTTAGGGGCTTGTTTTCAGTCAACATTTGCTTTAAAGGATCTGTATTTTGAGGGGTAAAAATGAAAAATTTTTGGCTGATTCTCCCCTTGCATTGCCGCCACTTATGGGAGTTGGTGTGAAAATTTTGTTCAACAAAGTGGAGACAAGGAGTCACTTTCACTTGTCTCTTCTTTGGGTCAAATTGCCAAAATAAGCCATGCCATCTCTTACATGAGGTTGCATGCTTGTACCACTTTTTTTTTTTTTTTTCTCATTTGTTTAAATTTCTTCTTGCTTTTGACCACAAAAATCTGGATCCCCTTTTTGCTTTCTCATTTTTATTTTGTTTTTCTTTTTTCTAATTTTTCCACCATTGATCCAAGATTGTCATCCTTATTCTCATCCATTGGATCTTCCATCATATCAATCCTTACCTTAAGCTCTCATTAGTCACTTATCATCCAAAGCTTGGCCATTGATTTGCCTAGGATCCTTTAACATAAAATCAACACCATTGATTTCAAATCTAAGGACAATTCTTGATCAAGCTTCCACCTTTGAATTTTCTAAGAGTAAATACTAATCATTCATCTTCTATCTATATGACACATTAATTTTCCCAATCATACTCTCAAAACTTAAATATTGATATGACCAAAATAAATACTAAGGTCCTCAAATTGACCTACTAATAAAAATCAGGGTTCTTCCTAGAAATTAGCATTTATCCCTCTAATACGACATAATAAAATTTTCCATATAAATTTATATGTCATTCAACTTATCTTTAATGTATTTATAATTTCTCAATTAAATAGAGAAACTCAACATTGTTAGATCATCGACATCATCATACTGATGATACATAAACAATCATTCATGATCTTGAAATTTGATATTCATCAAAATAATTCATTAGAAGTATATTAATGAAGGAAATCCATGATAATAGTACTTGAATCAAGTTTATGAATTTTCTAGGGCGTTACAACTTTCTCCTTCCAACCACCCAGAACTTTTGCAACTTATTATTACTATAATGGGAGGGTAATATAAGTTCGTTTACCATAGAGTCTGTGGTCTAAAACAATAGGAGCCATTAGGGTCTTATTTATAGTGAATAGACTGGGTGAAATTTGAATTTGAATAGGACTAGGAGATTCAAAATTTGATTCAAATTTTTTATCTCCAATTATTTTATGATTTTATCTCCATGGATAATGTTTCATAACTCCAATTTCAATTGAAAATAAAATCATGGAAACTTTATTTGAATTAAATAATAATGTAATAATCATCCAAATAAAATCAATAAGGAGAAAATCTTTTCCTTCCCTTGTCCTCATAAAAAACGCCTACACAAGGTAGACTAGGATAAGATTTTGTTTCAATTTCAAATTCAAATAGGATAATTACCATATTTAATTTAAAATATTTATTCAAATAACATTATTTAGATATTTAAATTAATTATCCAAATAATTAAGTATCCATATCTCTTAATTTAAATTAATCTCATATTTATCACAAAAGATAAATATAATTAATTTAAATTTCAAATCTTATCTTCAAAAAAATATTTATCCAAACTAAATTTTTACAAAATTCCCATTCCAGCCTTTGCAGAAAAAATGCCTACACCTTGTGCGAGGTGTTCTGGATTTTTCTCTTCACTAAGTCTAAGAATAAAAGCCATGATGAATATCCCAATTGATTACCATCCGTTAAAGAATTATATTGAGCTAGTAAATGGACCAATTAGACATATATAATATGGGCTCCAATGATCTGTGTAATTAATTATTCTATACGAAATAAATTAATTACACAATTATTAGTTTCAGAGTCACACCACTATAAACCTGAAACTGTACTCCCAATTATATACCATATTACGTAAGCCAGTGTATAGCCGCAGTCCAACGATCTTGTCATATATGCAACACCCTTATATGATATCCATGATCAACTTAAAATCAAAGTCCATTCAACCTTTTGATCATGCTATCTTACAGATTCATTATACATCTAATAGGAAAATGATTATTAACCCAAAATGAATAATTAGTCATTTGCCCAGCAAATGACCCGAGGCCTCATCCATTTTCATATCTTGTATAATGCTGTTAAGAGGATAACCTTTACTCTTTAATGGAGCTATGGTTTCATATCTATAAGCAAATTTCATATCGAATATAAGTCATGTACCCAACGAGCCGGTCTAATAGCTTACTACACTAAGATGCTTTACCCTGTGGAAGTCATAAACATGAAGTCATTTACTTACTCATAATTAAGGTTATTGCATAATGAACTTCAAAAATGAATTAATCTAATCAAGCAGACTTATCGATTAATTACACTTTGGTCCAATCTAATATATCACCACCACTAGATAATATATCTATGTCTCTACTTGGGAGTTGGCTCGCTCTAGATGGTCAAGACACTTTTAACATATTTTTGCTAGTGAATTCTTGGATTTTCTAGTAAATCCTTGAATTTCTAGTTTATAACAGATTTACGGGTAAATAATAATAGGCTCTTACGACAGTGCCGGTGCCGACAATGTCGGAGAGAGAGAATCGCGGTAGAGAGAAAGAAGAGAGAGAGATTGGAGGACTTTTATGGATAGTTTCGGTATTTTTGTGTATAATTAATATGAATTAGTTATTTACGAGTGTCATGCCCGTGCATTGCACGGGGAGAGAAGAAAAAACAAAAATGAAAAAAAGGGAAAAAATTACAAACATCAGAAACAAAAAGTCTTCAAGATCTTCGGTGACACTCCCTATTAGCCATTTTAGCAGCATTACCTCTCCAATCTATAAAAACAAATTAAGGAATAACAAATATCAAAATTAATTTATATTACATCAAAGAAGGGAAACAAAAAAAAAAGGGGGAAAAAAGTTACTGAAATAAATGGAAGCAAAACAAAAACATACTTATTTTTAATCAAAAATACTTTTCTTCCACTAAACACATACACAGAATGAAGGGAAAAAAAATCCGAAAACCAAAAATAAAAAAATAAAAGAGCCGGAAAAATTTACAAAATTGTAAAAGAAAAAAAGGGAATTTTTTTTCAACAAAACAAATAACAAAAGCTAAAACTCTAAAACAAAAATCATACAACAAAAAAATAACAAAAAGACAATACACACTAAAAAAAAAAAACCCCTAAAATAAAATCCAAAAAATCTAATAAAATAGACTTACCAGAAAAAAAAATGAAGAGATACAATCGGTGAAGATGGTAACAAAAACCCAAAAAAAGGAAAAAATTATACACACCATAAAAAAAAAAAAAAAACCCTAAAATCAAACCCTAAAAATCTGAAACAATAAACCCACCAAGAAAAAAAAAAAAGGAGAAAGGATCAGTAAACACAATAAGCAAAACCAAAACCTAGGGTTTCAAAACCCAAAATGCACAAAATTTGAAGAGAGAAAGAGAGCAGCGGAAAATCAATAAACACACGAATAAAAACCAAGAAATAAAAAATAAAAATACACACCCAAAAAAAAAAAAAAACCCCCCCAAAATCAAACCCTAAAAATATGACAAAACAAATCCACCAGGGGGAAAAAAAAAAGGAGCAGAAAATCCGTGAACACAACCACAAAAACCAAGAGCTAGGATCTGAAAAAAAAAAAAAAAAACCGTCAAATAAATCGCCAAAAATCAGAGAAAACAAACCCACCGGATGAAAAAAAAAATGAGGGGAAAAAAAGAGAAATAATAGGTAAACACATCAACAGAAACCAAAACCTAGGATTTCAAAACCCAAAATACATGCAATCTAAAGAGGAAGAGAGAACAGCCGAAAGAAAAAAAAAAACCAAAGAGAGATGAACATTGAGCAAACAAACACCAAATGAAGAGAGGGGCGGCGGCAAGAGGAAGAGGAAGACAAACATAAGAGAGAGAGAGAGAGAGGAGTGAAGAAGAAGGACTTTGGAGATGAAGAACCAAAAAAATGTAGAGAGAGAGAGAGAGAGAGAGGACCGAAGAAGAAGAAAGAAAAATAACAAAACAATAAAGAGGCATAAAACAAATGAGGAGAGGGGCGGCTGCAAGAAGAAGACAAACCCACAAATAGGGTTTCAAGGGCAAAAAGGGAAAAGCACTATACACCACATAACCGGTAGACACAAAAAAGGGGCAAAAATGTCCGAACAATGGCAGAGGGGCAAAACCGAGAGAACACTGTGCAAACCGGGAAAAAACAAACGGTTTGAAGGATAAATGAGTCATTTTACTGTACATATTACTATTCACTAAACAGTAAAAGTCTACATCCTTTTAGTATATTAAGTAATTACTACTCTAGAAAAATTACTTTAAAAAATATGCTATAATTTTAAATTAGAGTCTCCAAATATGCTTTTGGCTGCATCTATCTTATTATAATCAAGACAACCCCAACAAGTAATTGGAATAGGCCTTGTTGGTAACAGCTTTTAATTTTCATATAATTATTGTGTCTTTTTCAATTACTTGTTGGGTTGTCTTAGTTATTTGCACAAACTTTAATTTGATTAATTGAGTAATGTTCTTATATTGTTGTATTTTAAATCACCATTTATCTTTCTTTAATTTTTCTTTGGTTTATTGATTTAGGAGATATCCTCAAAAGATTGTTGCATTAGGTGGAACTCTGTTAAATGAAGAAATTTCCTTTAATTTGCATAAAACACTTGGCTGGGTTGTCTTAATTATTCGCATAAACTAGAATTTGATTTATTGGGTATGTTCTCATAGTGTCCGTTTTATTATATTTTAAATTACAGTTTATTTCAAATTAATTTGTCCTTGGTTTATTGATTTAGGATATACCCTCAAAAAGATTATAAGTACTAGGTGGGAATTCCGTCAAAAGAAGAAGTTCATTTCCTTTGCATCAAAACCATGGTGGTCGTTTATGGCACAATGACGAAAGTATTGGAAAAGCTAGGCTCTATTGCTTATGAAGAGATGTCCTTGGCATGGGGAATGAGTCGGGATCTAAAGAAGCTTCAAGGAACCATGTCCGCCATCAAAGCTGTGTTGCTAGATGCCGAAGAAAACAAGCACATAACCGAGAAATAAGTGCTTGGCTTGCCAACCTTAAAGAAGTCTTTTTAGATGCCGAGGAAGTGTTGGATTAGTTCGAGTGTGAGGCATTGCGGAGGAAAGTGGTGAAGCTATATGGAAGTAAGAGTGAACTGATTCATCATCTCTTTTCATATTCTAACCCTCTTGTATTCCGCATTAGTCTTAGTCATAAACTCAAGGAGATAAGGGAGAGATTAGATGAAGTTGCAGCTGATAGAACGAAGTTTCATCTCAGCGAACAGCGTGAAGAAAAGCACACTATTCGGAGGGCAACACACTCGTATGTTTGTGCTTCTGAGGTTGTAGGTAGAGACGTTGACAAAGAAAATATTATACATCTTCTGATGGAGCCATGTGGCAACCTCAACAATGTCTCTGTTATCCCTATATGTGGAATTGGTGGTTTGGGGAAGACCACGCTTGCTAAACTCGTGTACAACGATGAAAGCGTGAAGAAACACTTTTGGTTGAGAATTTGGGTGTGCATCTCCGAGGATTTTGACATATCGAGGTTAATTAAAGAAATTCTTAGTTCTGCAGCTGATGGAGTCCATGAGAATTTGACGCTAGATCAGTTGCAAAGCCACCTTCGAGATAAGTTAAAGGACCAGAGGTTTTTACTTATTTTGGATGATGTTTGGAATGATATTCCTGATAAGAGAGCTTTTACTGGAGGGGTCTAAAGGAGGTAAGATTATTGTAACCACACGTAAAGACTCGGTGGCTAACTTGATGGGTACTGTTCCTACTTACCATTTGCAAGGTCTGTCTCCGGGGGATTGCTTGTCTTTACTTGTTAAGTGGGCTTTTAAGGAAGGATCTGACAAACAACATCAGAACCTTGTAAACATAGGCAAACATATTGTCAAAAGGTGTGAAGGCGTTCCGTTGGCAGTCACAACTTTAGGGAGCTTATTGCATTCGAAATTGGAGGAACAAGATTGGAAATACATTCTAGATAATGAGATATGGAAGTTAGAGCAAACAGCATGTCACATTTTACCTGCCCTACGGCTAAGTTATAATGAATTACCTTATTACTTGAAGCCTTGTTTTCATTGTTTTTCACTTTTCCCGAAGGATTATGAGTTTAAGAGCGCGGAATTAATTGAACTTTGGATGGCACATGGGGTCCTTAAATCGCCTGATGAGAACAGAAGCATGGAGGATATTGGTGAACTCTATTTCAAAGAATTTTGGGCAAGGTCTTTTTTCCAAGATGTTGAGAATTTTGACTTCTATTATACATTCCGCATGCATGATCTCATCCACGATCTTGCACAATCAGTGTCTCAAAGTGAGTTCTCCGTAGTAAATTCCGCTACCAAGAACATTTCTGAAAGAGTCCGACATCTATCAGTTACATATGGATCAGATGAACTTCCAGCTTGTTTGGACAAATTGAATAAAGTACAAAGCATTATTTTCCCAGGAGCGGGAGCTTTAAGAACTTCTCTCGTGGAAAAGTACACTCGGAAATTCAAGTCCTTGAGGATGCTGAATATAAGATTTTCTTCTTTTGAGACGTTTCCAAGTTCTATTTGTAGAATGAAGCATTTGAGATTTCTTGACCTTAGTTATAATAGTGAAATCAAGAAACTTCCGAATTCCATTGGCAGGCTACAATCTTTGCAAACTCTGAAACTTCTTGGATGCGGAAATCTTGAAGGACTACCAAGAGACATTAGGAAATTGATCAGCCTCAGATTCTTGTCCGTGACCACAACGGCAACATGTTTTCCCAAGAATGGGATAGAATGCTTGACTTCTCTTCAGACATTATTGATTTTTGATTGCGAGAATTTGATCTCTTTGCCTAAGGACGTGGGATGTCTATCTGCATTGGAGACTCTTGTGATCAGTGGCTGTACAAAGCTCACCATGCCCAAAGACGAAGACGATCAAGTCAACAAGCTTAGCCTCCGAAGGTTGAAATTGTCGCATCTACCAGAAATGGTGGCTCTCCCACGATGGCTTCAAGGATGTGAGGACACCTTGCAATTCTTATGCCTCGTTCACTGTCCCAAAATTACAGAACTACCGCGGTGGCTGCCAAATATTGCATCTCTGAAGAAACTTGAAATTTTGAGCTGCCCCAAACTTCAGTCCCTACCAGAGGGAGTGCATCGTCTCACCGCCCTACGAGAAATGAAGATTTATGGATGTCCTGAATTGCGCAATTTCATTGAGACAAGAAGAAGAGAGGAGAAATGAAGATTTATGGATGTCCTGAATTGCGCAATTTCATTGAGACAAGAAGAAGAGAGGACGACTGGCTTCGGAGAATCGATTTTGATGATGATCCTTGGATTCCAATTGCATGATAATATATGGTGAGGAAAATCTTTCAAGCAAAATTCACAACACTCAAATCCCATAGAAATTGAAACAACAAATTTTTGTACTTTTTCATTTTTTTTTATTTTTTTTTCCTCTTATTTGACATTTGATTTTGTTATATTTACAGTGTTTCTGATGCTGAAGTGAAGACAGCTAAGAATAAAGTACTAAACAGCTAAAAGTTTTGAATGCAAGTTTTCAATGAACTCTTTTCTTTTCTTTTCTTATTAAATGGTTATTGTCTTCTATAATAGTCCTTTTGATATTTAGGTGACCAATTCTCGTATCTTTCTTGTCTCTGTAGTTTGGCAAACATGTAAAAACTACTAGTTTACAAAATACATTTGTTATAGACGGGGTGTTTGATTAGAAATTGATGATATATATTTTTATTTTAAGACTGCCCTTTCGTTGAAAAAATCATATTGGTACCTAGTGTTTCTCTCCATTGTTATGGAGGTACCCCGTAATTTTAAAAAACATAAAGGAATTTGTGGGCAAAAATGACCCTTTTTTTTTAGTTATTTAATAAATAACTAAATTAGGAAAATGACCGTTTTAAAAAAAATGTTTAATTGATCAATTCAGTCAGTCATTTATTGAATAATAATATTATGTATTTTTTATTGATTTATTATGATTAAACACTAATTGACTATAATTAATCACTGAAAAATGATCACTTTATTAAATAAACAAAAATTGATCATTTATTCAAACAAGTATTTAAATAGTGTCTATTTATCGAATTTTTCTAACAATAAAACAGTACCTTCATATTTTTAAAGTATCAATTGGTAACCAATGGCTCCGTTCATTATTCTTTTTCTTTCCTCTTCCATCTCATCTTGTCTGTTTCTTTCCTCTTTTCTTATGTATCATTACTATCATATCAAAAGTTTTTCTAATATTTTATATGAGAAAATGTAGTTAATAGTATTTTTTTTATGAAAATAATGGAAATAAATAATAAGATTTTAAAATATTCAAAATAAATAACAAAAATATCAGATAAATAAAAAATTTATTAGATAAATGAACATATTTACAATACATTATTTATCATTTACCTAATAACTTAAATGGATCATTTACCTAATAAATCTATCATTTACTCTAAATATGTTAGAAACATGATATTTACTTTTATTATTTTCTAAATACTGCTACTTACTTCTTTCTCCCTCTTTATATTATTTTATTTTATAAGTTTTGTTCTTATTTGCGCCCCACTATATCGAAACTATCGATCCATTATTTTATTTAAAAGTTGGTTAATTTGCTTCTAGGTGCTAAATCCATGGACTTCAAATGGATACTAAAAAAGAATTTAAAGCCTCGTACAAAGTAAGATTGGTTGTCAAGGGCTACAACAAAAAGAGAGACATTGTTTACTTTTAAACATTTGTTCCTGTTTATAGAATTTCCTCCATTAGAATCTTGATGGCTCTACCTTCCATTCACAAAATTAGTTTCACAAAATTAGTTTTCTATTCTTAACATTAGGATCGAGCCGTGGTCGTTGTATTCTGAAGAGAAAACCTTTGCGAAGCTTGCATCACATCCAGACATCGTCTGAAAGGGGTAGAATCTTCTCTTACATACAACGTTTGTTGCACCGCCAACATTCATCGTTCATGGTACCACTAAATTTTTTTATTTAAAAATTACACTCAGACTCTTGATAAGTTGATTCATATGAATATTAATATAACACGTTTTTTATCGCTGTAAGTCCTTTCTTTATAGTCTAGAGATATTATGCAATTTTCTCCTTTTTTTAGTTTTAAGGGTTAGTTTGGTGTATGAGTTTAAGTTAAGATTTGTAAGTTTAAATAGTAATTTTAGTTGACTTTTTCAGAAAAAACAAAAAATTTTTAGAAAAAAAGATAAAAAACATAATGAAAAAAATACCATTTAACTTAAAATAAACTTACAACCAAACAAGACCTATATTTAATAATGTAGTCGTACAATACTGCGAAAGCAAGTAAATGAAATAATTGGTAGAAGTGAGAGTCCTTCTCACTCAACTTTTTCAGGTTAATTAGATGATTATTTTTTAAAAAAAAGTACAAATAATAAACAAATAATTTTATTAGAGTGGTTGCAAGATTGTTTTTTTTTTTTTTTTTTTTTTTGTGAGAAAAAAAGTTTTGGGGGTGATTCAATTATTTTAGGTTCTCAGCCCCACAAGTATAAACTCATTTTTCTATGTATGACAGAGACAGGTTTTTAATACTAATTTCTCTTAGTCAGTCATTCAAGGTCAACACTATAATTACTAAATCATGTTTCAACAGTCAAAACTGAAATGAGGTTTAAAAAGAAGCAATGAAAATCAAATCTGGGATGAAAAGGAGAAGCCTCGTAAAGGCACCCACTCTTTTTACAAGATTAATGTATTGGTTTTTTTATTTTTTTATTATTTTTTTTACACTGACTTTATCATTAGGGATCAAATCACTTGATTCTTAAAATTGAAAAAAAAAATAAATAAATAATAGAAGGATTTCTTATTTTTTCGATTCCCCAAAAATAATACTAAGAATCCTAAATATTTATTAAAAATTGACCAGTAAATAATATAGCCGTTGCTTTCCTTCTTTTTTTTTTTTTTTTTTTTGAAGGGTTGCTTTCCTAGTTATAATCGTGGAAAGAAATTATTTAGCAAATACAGTGCTAAAGATAATGAGATAACTTAGATAATAAAAATAAATAGGTGTTTGGGTGATGAGTTTAAACTCATAACCATCAACTTAATTTTTATCTTTTTCTTCAAAAATTTTTTATCTTTTCTGAAAAAGTCAACCAAAATCACTATTTAAACTTACAAATCTTAACTCAAACTTACACACCAAAATAACTTAGATGCAAGTGTTAAACGAATTTGATTGCTAGGATTGTTGGGAGAACTCTTCTCTTGTGACATGGTATAAAAATAATACCTTTATCCTTTTTATGTTTTTTTTAGATATTAGATTAAATACAATTACGGGGGAGGGGGCAGGCCCCCCCCCCCCCCCCCCACCTAACTTTTTGTGAAATTTTAAAATAATCTGGTTTTTTTTATTTAAATAATTTGATATGTATATAAAATAATCTTGACATCTCACAAATTAAAAGTTATCTATATTTTATTAGACAAACAATATGAATCCATATATATTAAGGGGCTTAGTGACTTCACCAAAAATTGAAATCTGAACTATAATTTTAATAGTTCAGTATTTTAAAAGATTGACTCATTATACTAAGTAATATTTTGTCTGCACATAAACTAAAAGCTTATAAAAGAAGCCAACTCTTCACTTTCCCATTCCACCATTTCCAAACAAATTTGAAAATTTGCTTTGTTATTCAAGGTGTGATTTTTATTTTTTTTTCGGTTAACTATACTGAATTTCTTCTGAACTTGAAACAACTTTATCTTGGTTTATTCATTCTTCTTTAACTTCTTATTTACGCTTTAGGTTTGTATTTCTTTTTCTCACTTATTGTTCTAATTCTTTTCTTCTTCTTTTTTTAAGAGTAATTAGCCCAAATAGTTCCTGAACTCTTTTAAATATGACGGTTTAGTCCCTATTCTTTTTTTTTGACTGAGATGATCCTAAACTCTTATTTTTTGGCCGTTATGATCCTTTCTGTCTAAAACCGTTAAATTTCTAATGGAATCTTGTATGTGCAAAACATGTGATCAAGTCTAAAAGGGTATTTTAGTATTTTAATAATAATTAACTTAACAAAAATCATAAAAAATTTAAATTTATCTCTCCTCTCTCTCTCTCTCTTCATTTCCTTCCTCAGATGTCAGGAGCAAAAGCCGAAATACAGATCCAAAAAACCTAGAGAACGGACCTTGCCGAGGCGGCATCGGGCGTGGGGGGCTTCAGTTCAGCGATAGCGGGGGAGGGAGAGAGAGAGAGAGAGGAGAGGAGAGATCTGGGTTTGAGTTCGTTTTGGGGGAATATGGGTTTTCAACCCGTTCGGTGGGGCATGGTGCTTGTATTCGTCAGCGGCGGTGGTGGTGGCAGGGGGAGGGGGGGCAGCGACTGGGTTTTGAGTTTGGGAGGGGGGCAGGGCTCGGCGACGGTGAAGGAAGGAGGACTCGAGCTGGGTTCTGAGTTATGTGTAGGGGGGGCTGGGGCTGGGGCTAGGGTTGGGTTTTGAACCCATTCGGTGGGGTGTGTTTGTTGGCGACGGCGATGGTGGTGGTAGGTGGTTGGGGGGGGGGGGGGGGGGGGGGCGAGGCTCGGCGACAGTGGAGGAAGGAGGGGCTCGAGATGGGTTTTGAGCTCTATGGGTAGGGGTTGGGGCTGAGCTCAGCGATGGCGAAAGAGGGGGGAGGGGAAGGGAAGGCTCGAACTGGGTTTTGAATTATATGGGTAAGGGTTGGGGCTGAGCTCGGCGATAGCGAGGGGGGGGGCGAATGTGGCTTGGGCTTGGGTTGGGGCTGGGGCTTTTTTATTTTTATTTTTTGGTGGTTTGTTGGGGGGGGGGGGGGAGGGGGGGATACAAAGAAAGAAAAAATGAAGGAGAAGGTAAGTCAGTAAAAAAAAAAAAAAAAAGAAAATCAAGAGGTATTTTGGTTTTTTTACTACAAAAATTATGACTTATGCAAGATTCCATTAGAAATTTAACGGTTTTGGAGGGAAAAGACCATAACGGCCAAAAAAATAAGAGTTTAGGGTCATTTCGGTCAAAAAAAAAAAGAACATAAACTAAACTGTCATATTTGAAAGAGTTCATGAACTATTTGGGTCAATTACTCTTTTTTTAATTTGATTTTGTTTTTTTTATTTATCTTAATATGAAATTGGCGGGTCATGCCGTTACTATTTTTCCTGAATCTGTTTTGTTTGTTCTTATGTATTAGTGATAATACGCTAATTCCGATTAGAAAAATAGAAATATCTCACCAAAAATTAGTGATTTTTAGTTTTTATTGTGCATTTTAGCTAAGAAAATTAGAAATAGTATTGCTTAATATTAATGATTTAAATACCTTTTTTTTTAATTTAGTTTGTGATAAACTTAGATATGCTGTTTGTTTGTCTGGTTTTTTTTTTTTTTTTTTTTATGAAGAATTTTGGACTCATGGACTATAAAGGTATTGGTGTCGTATATGTAAGATATTTTTTTGAATGATTGCTTGATTGTCTACATTAAGAAGGAAATTGCTTCAAAATTTAATTATAAATCAATTATAAATAAGTTTGTTTATATGAAAGATCGTCGAATACAACTTATATTTAAGAAAATAAAATGATATTTTGAGGTATATGAATTTAACATAGCTGCTCGATTATTGAGAGAATAATGTTATTTATAAATGTATAAAATATATATATATTTTTTTATTTTTACAAGTGATATATTAAACTTAAGATATTAAGATCAACATTTTAATTTCAGATTTTTTCTTATGTTATTTTTATTTTTAATTACATATAACTAACAGTGACATGGTATTTCATTTAGATATAATACTGATATTTTCATGTATCAATATATCATGAATTTAATAAACAAATACTGTTAAATATATAGATATATATGTTACTATAATATTGATTAAAATTTTTTTTGACCCCGTTATCAATAAATCCTAACTCCATCACTAATTAAATAGATATATAATGAAAATGAAATTTAATGTAGAACTCACAATTATAAATTATGTTCTTTCACTAGAGTTTTTTTATTTTTATTTTTATTTTTTATATATCTTAATAAAAAAAATTCTCAGATTAATAAAGTTTATATATATATATATTTATGTAACATTCTATTTTGCATAAATGATAAGAGAGTTAGATGTAAAAGCTGACATTATGAGCATTTTTTTTCTCTTGTTTGGGACATTTTTTATTAAAAGGTTATATAATTATGAAAGGGGTATTTGCTTAAGGAAACAGTATCATATCAGAAATTGATAAATGAAAATAATTGTCTTGTCAACCTCTAATGTACTCCCAAGCACGTGCAAATCATGTAGGTGTGTGTAATTCAACAACCCTACCGGATTTTTTTTTTTTTAATAAATAACCCACCAGGATTTGACCCACAAACCCAAATTCATTAATTAATCCAATCCTAGTCATGTAATCATTAATATTTGGGGTACTTATCATATTGGTCAATGAACCGTTATACAATTTGTAACTATTTATTTATTTTGAAAACTATTCTCTTGCATTTGATATAATTTATCAAAGTGTTCTCAAATTGACGATAATTTCAAATCTTATCTGAAATGTACTTATATATGTTACACGAACTTGTTTGAAGGAAGATATTAAAATGAGAAATGATATTCGAATTATTGTATTCATTGATTCAATGATATTTTACAAAACTTTAACAAAATTCATTAGTAATTTGTCCTTATTAAAAGCTTAGGTTATAACTTGTTCTTTTTGTTTTCTGTTTTTCGTTTTAAATTTTAAATTTCATGATAACTTTGTTCTTTAGGTCAAAGAAGGGGAAAAAATAAAAAGGGCTAAAAACCTTAAAAATTTATAGCCCGAAGGTTCCTAATCATAATACTAATCAGCATAAAATTTAATCCTAATAATTAAGTATAGCGAAATAGTCCAATACCCAAAACTAGTAAATCCTAATCTCAATACGACGTTGTTGCATCCCTATTTTTCCTTTATTATTATTATTATTATTATTACATTTCATTTTTGACCAAACGTACAATTTTAAAACTCAACTCACCTCCAATTAAAATTACTTCAAAACTCCAATTCAAGTAGACCAACCAAACATACGTTTAGGTAATAACTTGTTCTTTTATTATTTTATATATATATATATATACATATTTTGTTAAATCACATAACTTGTTCTCAAGGTCAAAGAAGGGAAAAATAGGTGCTAAAATCCCTAAATATTTAGAGCCCAAATGTTCCTAAACATCAATACTAATTAACATAAAATATAATCCAAATGATTAATACTAGCCAAATAGTCCAATACCCAAAAATAGAAAATACTAATATTAATACGTCGTCGTTCTGCACCCCAATTTTCCCTTTATGACCATTATTTGTTTTGGGGGGGTTAAACTAATCCAGTGCCAGTTGAGTGGAGTGGCACCATCATATCTCTGAGTCTCAGTGGACAAATACACTTTTAAAAACCCCCTCTCTCTCTTCCACAAACAACTCCTCCACCAGCACCAACCCCAACTCTCTTTCTCTCTCACTCTCTCTCACTCCTCTCTTTCTCTCTCCAACCCAACCCAACCCAACAATGGACGAAGACCAGCCATTGAACAATGTCAGCATCCACAGTGGGAGAAGACCCGATTCCGTGCTCCGCGGCCCCACCATAAGCACCACCACCACCACCACGACCTTCTCTTTCCCTCTCACCCGCTACCCCGGTCGCCTCTTCGCCGCCGCCGATCGGCGCCGGATTATCCTCGGTGACGGAGATTCCGACGGCGACGGCGACGGCGAGAGCTGCGCGTACTCGAAGCCGATTCTGGTGCTGGACGTGGTGTGGAACTTGGCCTTCGTTCTGGTCTCGGCGGTCGTCCTCTTGTCGACTTTCCGAGAGAAACCCTCGACCCCTTTGCGGGTCTGGATTTCTGGGTACGCTTTTCAGTGCCTTTTGCATGTGGGTTTCGTCTGCTTCGATTATCGCAGGAGGGGCTTCGCCGATCTCCTCGGTTTCGGTGGCCTCTCCTTTTCTCAGAGACGAACCAGGTGGGGTTTCTTTTTTTTTTTTTTTTTTAAAATTTATTTATTGAAACTGAATTTTGGGTTTTTGAATGATTTTCATAGCTTGAATTGTTCGTTTCCAACGGAATTTTGGTTTTTGAATGATTTTGATGGCTTGAATTTTTCGTTTTCTTTGATGGGTATGAAGAAATTTAGCTGGATTTGAAGTGTTGTCAGTAACTTTTAATTAATCGCCGCTGGATAAAGAAAAAAACTGCTTTGCAAATTGCCTATGTGAAGATCTAATATAGTTGTTAGTCTTATTTATGAGATTACGGATTTTGTGGACTGTAAATATATTTAGTTTTCCTCTTAAAAATATTTGAACTTACTGTCTCGTAACTATATAAGGCTATACTAGAGCAATTTCAGTTGAGGATTGAAGTTTCTTATCTCAATAGTGCCATTAAGGCATTCTTAGATTTCCTATTTTAGAAATTGGAAGTGACACATTTCCTTGTAATGAGAAGTATTCTTAGCATTGTTCTTTACTCCACAGAAAAAATTGCTGTAACACGCGGCAGCAAGTTGGTTTTACTACCGCACTAAAACTTTTTCCTAGTTTGGCTTGCAACTTTCCTCCTCTTGAGAAAAGTTTTTGTTTGTGGAAACATGAAATTAGAAACCCGAGGGCACATTGGCCGTAGATTTACAAGATTTTGCACTAACGTGCAGATAACAAGCACAGATGTATGCAAAAATAAAAATTGTGTTTGCATTAGTTTTGTGAGTGAACTAATATTTCATTCATTGTTGAGCTGATACTGAATTTGTAGCAAACATTGATATTTGAGTCGAACTTTAAGCCTTTAATTGTGCCCCCTTTTTTTTTTTTCCTTCTAAATATGGTGATTGTAGAGTTTGGAAATGGTAAAATGCTAGCCCTGTAAGATGGGGATTTAAAATAAAATAAAAAACTTGGGGGAACTCTTATGATAGTACTGGAAATTTGTAGTCTCCTTAATGTTTTTGAAAACAACTTTGAAAGTGGTATTGATTTCACCGTTCATTTATATTGTGGCTTCCAGCATCATGAAAAGGTTGGAGTCGGTGAACACAATTGTTTCATCCGTCTGGTGGATGTGTGGATTCTATTGGATTGTTGTGGGCGGCCAAACACTGCTGCAAGATTCCCCTCGGCTTTACTGGTAAATCCTGTGGCTAAAGTATTTTAAGTCTCTTGCTTTTAATGATAATTGGTACTAGTAAGTCAAGTATGCGTTGCTAGTGAACTACAGGGTTCAAACATAACGTTTTTGAAATTTTGTTGCATGTCTAAACAAATTCAGAGACCTCAATAATGAACTTTTTGTCGAATGCAGGTTAACGGTCGTTTTCCTCGCCTTTGACGTGTTCTTTATTATCTTTTGTATTGGCATGGCGTTTGTCATTTTCTTCGCTCTCTGCTGTTGTATTCCAATCGTAGCATTTGCCTATTCCATGGCAATTAGAGATGGTGCCTCGGAAGATGATATTAGGAATCTTCCGAAGTACAGATTTTGTCAGGGTAATTCATCAATGACCCTTGATCACAACAAGAAGCAGGATATTCTAAAAGCTCAGTTAGAGCCAAGCAACAATAATAACATCAAGGAACTTTCGCTTAACCCAGAGGATTCTGTAAGCTCCGTTTCCTTAGCTTGTAGTTTAATTAGAGTTTTCTTTCCTATTTTTTTGGTATTTGAATTGATGTGATGATTATTTTGATTATGATATGGAATGCTATACTTTGTTTGGTATTATTGATTTTGTTTTTCTCATTTCACCCTCAACATGTGTCAGTAAGTATGAAGTTTGTCACGTGTAAGCACAGAATATATTTATGCATGATTTTTAGTTTAAAAAACCTCCTCTGAAAGCTTTTTCGAGGTCTAACTAATAGTGAAACCTCAAAAATGTTTTTTTTTTTTGGGTTAACTTTTTATTTTTTAATTTCTATGAAGATAGAAACTATACTTGTTCTGTGTTTCTTGAACATGCTTGAATTGATATGTGATGGGAATTATTGACATGTAAAAATCATCCCAAGTATTTTTCAATTTTTATTCCTAGTGCGCAGCATTTTACCTGTCAAAGTATTTGCAGCGATGACTTTCTCGGCAGAATTATTAGAGATCGGGCTTGTGGTCGGGAGGTTGTAGTTACTTCTTTAATACATTGATTAATAGACAATATATACAAAAAACTATCTTATTTCTTTTTTCTCGTGTTTTTTTTTTTTTGTGCTTAATTTATTCAAAATACTACTTACCAAGGAAAGAATGACGGTTCTATTGTTTTCTCAGAATGTTGCGTTGGCAAAATTTGTATTAAAGGAAAGAGACATATGAAATCGAACTCATCGTTGTGTGATTTTGACAGGAGTGTTGCATTTGCCTCTCTCGGTACGTCGACGGAGCCGAGCTGTATACGCTCCCATGCAGCCATCATTTTCACTGTGGATGCATAAGTAAATGGCTGCGAATAAACGCAACCTGTCCCCTCTGCAAATTCAATATCCTCAGGAGTGATACTTTGGTTTAATAATATTCTCTAAGAGGTGAGAATTCTCTTGGCTTTGGAGATGAGAATCCTCTAACCACCAATCTATGGAGAAAACGAAAAAAAGAATCAGAAAGTAGACAATCCATATGGTCATTTGCTGATCTGCTGACAACTGATGGTAAAAGGAAAATTTAGAAAAAAGAAAGAGCGCCTTTGGTTTGCGGTACCCATCCCGTTATGGGGATTTTTTTCTTTTTCTTTTCTTGTTTTTTCCTAAGCCTCTTTGTGCATAGATTTTCAGACATAGTTTGCGGTTATTGTATATTATGTAGATGTGTTTAAGAAAATGACGACCATTTGGAAATAGTACTATTATTTGATCAACCTTTACTTTTTTTTTTTTCCTTTTAATATTCAGCTAGAAAAATTATATTTTCTTATATATATTTTCAGCACCAAAAAATAAAAATAAAATAAAATAATAAAAAAAAATAAAAAGAAGAAGAAGAAGAAGAAGAAGAAGAAGAAGAAAGAAAATGTTGCAGCCAAAGAGACAAACGAATCACGGAAACCCCACCTTGTTAGAAATGGGGTGGATTGTAAAAGGAAAGGGATGAGGATATGCATATTAAGTGGCCCAAAACAAAAACAAAGGATGCGACTTCAATCGTCTTCTGTCCATTCTTCTTGAATAAGAGGCCCTTTCCTGGAGAGCTCTTTGAGTACCTCAATATCCTATAAGCAGTTTCAAGATGTTCTTTATGCGGAGCATGCATGAACTGGCCCACTAAGTTGACTGCAAAGGCAATATCAGGCCGTGTGTGTGACAAGTAGATTAATTTTCCTACCAACCGTCGGTATTGACCTACATCAAATGGGTCTCCCTGTTGGTTGTCTCCGAGTTTTTATTGGGGATTGGCATGTCTGCCGACTTACAGGCACTCGTATCCGTTTGTTTGAGGAGATTTAGATTATACTTTTGCTGTGAGACTGCTATTCCTTCCTTGGACCCATTCCAAGAAAGTACTTAAAAGGGAGCCTAAATCCTTGATCTCAAATTCTGATGCTTAGACTGTCCTTCAACCGGTTCATCTCTTTTTGGTCATCTCCTGTTAAAATAATATCATCCACATAAACAATTAGTACTGTCACCTTTCCGCCTCCTGAATGTCAGATGAACTTGATATGATCAGTATGAGCCTGGTTGTAACCCTGTCACTTTACCGATAGTAAATTTCTCGAACCAAGCCCTTGGTAACTGTTTGAGCCCATATAACGACTTTCTTAGTTTACACAATTTGGATCCAAATTGTTGCTCAAAGCCAGGAGTAGGATCCTATAGATTTCTTCTTCTAGATCTCCATTCAAGAAAGCGGTTTTAACATCCAGCTACTGCATTGCCAATCAAGGTTTGCTGCGAGTGATAGAAGAACTCATATGGTGTTCAGTTTTGCTACCGGCATGAAAGTCTCCAAATAATCGATTCCGTAGGTCTAAGTAAAGCCTTTAGCCACTAATCTCGCTTTGTACCTATCTAGAGTCCCATCCGATTTGTACTTGGTAGTGAACACCCATTTGCAGCCAACCGTCGCTTTTCCCTTCGGTAGAACTCCAACCTCCCATGTCTAATTCTTCTCAAGTGCTCATCTCCTCGAGTACTGCTTCCTTCCATTCTGAAACTCTTAAAGCATCCTGTATTGTTTTTGGAATTTCTACACAAGAGAGGTGGGAGGTAAATGCAAAAAAAGATGAAGAGAGTTTGTGGTAAGACACGAATTTTGACATAGGATACAGTGGATGATTCCTACACGACCTATGACCTTTCCTAACAGCTATGCGATCATTTAAATTTGTACGTGACAAATTTTTAGGAACGGACTTAGGTTGGAAGGAGACTGTTTGAGATTTACCTGGGAGTTTTTAAGATTGTCGAAGCGGACTAGTGTTGGACGAGTTGTCACTCAGAGATATCTTGGATTTTTTTTCCCTTAACTTGGATACTTTCTCGCGTAAATCAATCCAGTGAGATTTTTTGAACTTGCTTTTTCTCTATTTCTGGTACTATGATCGGTTTTTTTCAATGGTGTCCGAATTATCCTGTTGGTTAGGGGAAGATTTAGTTTCTAAATTCAAATTCGGATTTTTATTTGAAATATGATCAGATTTGTTCAGAAACTGATCAGAATTTTTTTCTAAATCTCCAAACAAATCACGGCCAGATTCATCCAAACTTGGATTTCTTTGGCCAGATTCATCCAAACTTGGAACTTTTTTTAGAAAAAAGAATTTTTTTTCAGAATCAAAAATATCTCCAAGATTTTCTTGTGAAATTTTATCTGGCTCAGTATTTTGTGGAAGATTGAAACCGAATCTTCTCACTGCGTTCTTGCTTCCAAATTGTTTTTGAGTAAAATCTTCTCCTTTTTGAACTTTTGAATCCCAGTACTGTGGAATATATATATATATATATATATATATTTTTAAATCATCATTAAAAATTCCATCGTTAAAAAATCCATTCACCACCGAAACTTCATGTCCTATCTCCCCCTGAAGTGGAGCGTGAAAAAAAAAAAAAAAAAAGGAAAGGTCGAACACATCCATGGTAACGAACATTTTTTTTGAAATTGGATCATAACACATACTCTTTTTTATGTGGAGCAAATCCAATGAAAACA
The DNA here is from genome assembly GCA_038430175.1 of Ficus hirta. Lineage (NCBI taxonomy): Eukaryota > Viridiplantae > Streptophyta > Magnoliopsida > Rosales > Moraceae > Ficus > Ficus hirta. The sequence continues at coordinate 6,714,685 of CM076597.1, forward strand.
CATTTTTTTGCCCTAGGATCTAACTTCCCCTGTCCCTTGTCAATGTTGTGAGCGAAAATTGTGCAACCAAATATTTTTAAAGGTAATGAGGAGGTTAACCTAGAGTTTGGAAAGAATTCTTCAAAAACACCTAAGCGAGATTTAAATTTTAAAATTTTTGAAGAATGAGCAGCCATAAGAACTACTTTGCCCCACAGATATTTTGGAATATGTATTGTAAAAAGCAAAGCCCGAGCAACCTCGAGCATGTGTTTGTTTTTACGTCCGGCTACGCTATTTTGCTGGGGGTATCAATACAAGAACTTTGATGGATAATCCCTTTTTCTAGAAAAAAAAAAAGGCCTAAATATTGATTAAAATATTCTTGACCAATGTCACTTTGAAAAATTTTTATTTTTCCGTAAAATTGCATTTGTACCATGGCATAAAAACTTTAAAAAATTTCATCCACATTAGATTGGTCTTTAAGTAAATAGACCCAACTAAACAAACTATTTTTTTTTTTTGGGAATTTGATGAAAGACAGGAAGGTCCCCAAATATCATTATGTATCAAACAAAACGGTGCAGAGGGTTTATATGGAGGTGAAGGATAAGTGGATCGGTGGTGTTTTGCTAAAACACAAATATCACACTGAAATGAAGATGGAACTTTATTTTGTAATAAATTCGGAAACAAGAATTTTAATTATTGAAAACTCGGATGGCCCAATCTAAAGTGCCACAATATTATTTCTCTATCACTAGAAATAGACATAGACTCACAACAGGTATCCTGAACTAATTTACTCGAATGGTGTCCATCTTCAAAGAAATAAGACCACTGTGCTCTCTAGCACTGCTAATTATCCTCCCCGAGCCCACTTCCTGAAAGACACAACGAGATGGGAAAAAATTAGCTACACAATTGTTATCAAGGGTAAGCTTGCTTATAGACAACAAATTACAAGATAACTTGGGAACATAAAGGATGTTGGGAAGAGTCAGGGAGGGCGAAATTTGAATTGTCCCAGATCCGGCTATTACCAAAAAGGAACCATCGGCGATTTTGATTTATTTATTCCCTGCACACGGACTATAACAGGAAAAAAAAATTTGAGCACCCGATCATATGGTCAGTTGCTCCATAATCGATAATCCAGGAATATTTAGAATTGGGTGAGACACTAGAAGGTGAGGCAGTTAGGTAATTACCTATTTGCACTAAAGAAAAGGACAAATTGACAGAGAGTTGAGGAGATTGGAAGAGAGTGTATAGTTGCTCCAATTGTTCCTTGGTGAAAGAAGGGTTACTCAATTTAACTTGATGTTCCTAAGAGGTTTTAGCCATGGTTTGTAGAGCATGACCATTGGGACGCTTCTTCAGGTGAGGCGGCTTTCCATGAATCTTCCAGCAAGTCTCCCTCATGTGCCATGGTTTCTTGCAGTGATCACACCATGGCTTTTTTCTTCGATCTCCATCAAACTTGGGATTCCGAGTAACAAGGGCAAAGCCTTCAGATTCTGGTTTGAGACCGGATGTAGAATCACCTAGCATAATCCGCTTCCCACTTTCTTCTTGGCCGACTCCAGAAAATACTTCTCGAATAGAGGGAAAAGGCTTCTGATTAAGGATTCATCCCATTACTTCATCCAAACTCTTGTTCACGCCTGCTAGAAACATGTAGACTCGGTCATTTTCTTCTTGCTTCATATGTCGTGCATACTCATTTGGGTTCTCCCAGACATCATCGTAGCACTGATCCAACTCCTGCCACAAGGTCACAATCTCATTGTAGTAAGACCATAACCTCGCAATCACCTTGCTTGGATTGCCACTTTTTTGACTTGAACTCAAAAATTTGAGAAGAATTCTCCAAGTCGGAATAGGTTTCACGAACTGAATCCCATACATCCTTCCCCATTGGGAGAAACAAATTAGGTTTCGCAATCACAGCCTACATGGAGTTAAGGAGCCAAGCTGTTATCAGTGAGTTCTTAGATTGCCAGACTCAGAAATTGGGATCTGTCGAAGCAGGCTTTTTGACTTTACCGGTTAAATAACCTAATTTTCCGTGGTCGTCAATGGCTAGTTTGACGGATTGGGACCACTACAAGACAACTGAATGGTAATTTGAAGGGAGGATCTCGAAGGCAACTGATCAACATTGCCAGGCGCCACAACCTTGGGGGTCAATTCTGATTGGTCAATATAAATATATTTCAATGCTTTTTCTTTTTTCGTTTTCCTTGGTTTAGCTAATCTACCATGAAAATTAAAAAGGGGTAAAGTACCTTTGTGTTGATTGTTTTCTAAATGTTCTTCTGCATGGAAAAAGGGAATAAATAAATCAATCAAATTTCGGGAGGCCTCATGAAGTGCTTCTTTAGGAGTTAAACTTCCATTTGTCCATATTTCGAGAAAAAGTATTTCTTGGTTTTCATTTCCATTCACATAAGAATGAATACTATGATTTGCATTTCGAACATGCATGAATACAGCATCTATAGGATAACTTCCATTTTGAAAGTTATTTGGTGTTCATACCAAATCCCATCAATCGAATCGCTTTTTCCAGAAATACGAGACATCTAAGTCATATAAGTAAAGAGACCTATTCATTGATAAGAAAAAGAAAAAAGGTGAACGGTGATTGGATTGATGATAAAATAGAATCTATTGTCGGTTTCTGGAGTTTTCCGGAAACATCATCAAAGAAAGATGGGGAATCACCGCCAACACCGGTCATCGCCGTTTTGGGTACATATAACTCTCGCCATTAGGGTTAGTGAAGGCTTGCCGGCTCTGATACCATATAGTTTAGAAGAATTGAAGTGTGATTCTTCTAATTCACTTAATTCAATGAACGTACAATCACAGACTTAAATAGGGAATTTACCCCTTGATATCCTAACTACCAAAACAGAGAAAAAAGAGGAACTAAATATCCTACCCTATCCGAGATACAACTCAATTTTTATTAAATTAAAAAACATAAAATCAAATCACAACTCTTTTCAACAGTAAGCATTATTAGATAACAGAACAATATTAGGAACATTAATTATAAGGAAATTTAAGTGGTGATTACATTTAGTATATGAGTTAACAATATTTTTGTTTTATCTGATTTAAAAAATTATCCTATCAACTAAACTTAAAAGATTGCATCTATAAATATTAGGATACGATTAGAATTGGTGTCATTAAATGGTCTTCACTCAAAGGAAGGAAAAAAAAAAAAAAGGAACAACTTTCTTCTTTAAATTATTAAGTTCTTGTTTTAGTCCCCAAATTTTTGCCTCCTCCTTAAGGCATTTTTTTAAGGGATATGTGGATCCTTTTTTAAAGAAGTTTATTAATAAATGATTGAAGTTATGTAAATTAGCAAAATTACCATTTTAAAAAAAGATCAATCAATGATTGATTAATTTATTATAGTTAATCAATTATTGACTAATGCTAATATGTGTTTGTCACTAATTGATTATGATCAATCAATGATTAATGGTCATCTTCTTAAATAAAACAATTTATCTACCTTTTTTCTTTAATTTTGTTCACTTTTAATGATTATTATTTTAACCCTTCAAAAATTCTCTCAATCTACACCAATTTTCTGACATTTCTAAAATCAAAATATTTTCTATTTTGTTATGCTTCTGCTACATCACTTGGTATTAGAACCTCGATACATTTCCACACCATAACATCGCAATGCTACCTCGGTTGATGAAGTCGTCGTGTACTCCAGCAACAAGTAGAAGCTTTGGCATAGCAACTGGCTGCCTTGGCACTGCTCTGCCTCAGGTTAATGACAACTTCTTCGACAAGAATTCCTTTGCTATGCCTCAACTTGCTAATTTGCACGCTACTGAAGATCTTCATTAGAAATCCGGCTTCAAGGTCGACCTCCCGTAATTTTATGGTGGTCTAAAGTTCTTGGATTTAATTACTGTCATAGAGGAGATTCCTGAATTCAATGATGTACCAGCAAACAAATGAGTTCCGTTAATTGCAACCCACCTTCGTGGTTGAGGCATGGCATGGTGATAGCAAACATAGCTTCTTCAATAAACGCTAGTTCCTTGATCAAGTTTTGAATAACTTTCTAGATCGTTCCCGCGTTTCGGATATGAGGTCTCATTCGAAGCTTTAGACAAAGGTTCTATTGAGATATTAGGCCCTTATGGTATATCGTTCACGTTCTGACAATTGGCCAAGCAAATAAGTCAACTTCAAAGTGGATCTATTGTGCGAAGAGTAAGTTATGATCTGTGGCCGCCTACCCGAAGGTGGAAATTCAAAGGTTGTTACGTGGAAAAAGTTCAAGAAACACATGAATTTTATCTCCTCACACATACAAACTGGAGACATGTTTGATATGGCCACGGTGTCTAAAGCGCATCAGTGGGCACTCTAGCTAGAAAAACAAATTGAAAGGTGAGCCAACGGTGGTCTTGTCGCGCCCACAACAGTTTTGCTGATTATGACACAACGTGCAAACCCTGACAACAGACTACCTTAGTCACAGGCACGTAGTCAAATGACTACTAGTCTTGTCGGTCGACAATTTGCCCTGTTTCACCAACAACGAGAGCATGCACTGTCAGATGGTTCCCTAATTCTGGTCGCAAAGGCTTGTCATCGATGGATTTGAGGATGTTGAGAATGACCCTAAAGCGGATCTGACATTTGACCCAATACCACCAAACTGTCTCCAAGAACCAAGAGGAAGGTGATCGTGGAAATGAACAACTCTTTTTTGCTCAGCAGTATAAGATGGAGAGGAAGTGTGCACCTTAAGCGGATCTGACATTTGACCCCAATACCACCGTCTCAAAGAACCAAGAGGAAGGTGATCGTGGAAATGAACAACTCTTTTTTTGTTCAAGAGAGGAAGTGTGCACATGGAGCTGGTAAGAAACAGTACAATTGTAAAAAGGCCTTTCATAGTTTCTCTTTGTCAATGAGTAGTGCAAAATTATAGACAAACAAGAAAAACATCCATACTTGATTCGGAGTTTAGTTCCATTTTGTTTGACAAAATACGAGAGTAAACTTGACAAAAAGACCAAAACTACTTGGAATAAACTTGGCTTTGTTCCCATTGCCGCCTTCTAATCCCGTCGAGTTCTCCATCCGGGATTTTAAAAGAAATGGAAATGAAAATTCATCCAACAAGCACAATCGAAATATCGTTGCCCTGTCTATAAACAAAACTGCTAACAATATTCATTTCTTACGAATTTCCAGGTAATTGATTAACTCCAACAATTTGGATTTAAAAAGCTGTGAAAATTTATTCACCTAGAGGATAATGCTCTACAAAGACATCAGTTTCGAAGGCAAATGCCAGATGTTGAATGCGTATGCAGCCGCGCACATTTAGGTAATGTTTTGTCTTTCAAAAACATATTGACAGTTCCTTTCCCTAGATCTCCTTTTTGAATCGGCTGAGAAAGCTTTAAATAAGTTTCATTTGTAAAGCATCGATACAAAGAGATTGAATTGAATCCACTATTGTATACGACATCGATGACAAGCAACTGATAAGTCTGCCTGAGAAAACACAAGCCTACGATTTCGAAGAGAACTACAATTTTTATCTACATACCATAAAACCCAGATATTATGATCTGTTTTCTCAAATCATGCGGCGCTTAGTACCTCTGGTGAAAATTACCAAATTTTCTACTCAAGCAAATAACAACAGATAAAAGTCAACTTGCAATTGCATTCATTCCAATTGCAAGCCCAACAAATACATCCAAATTTAGATGTCTATACTAGGAATTCAAATTTTGATTCAACAGTAACAAATCCATTGAAATAATTCAAAATTGAAGAAATGAAATTACAAATGATATATTGGATCTGTTTTGAAATGTTCACGCGGAAACAACATCAGAAGAAAAGGATGGTCAGAACTAAACCTGCAAGAAGATCAGGTCTTGAGGTAGATCAGACATTCTTCAACTTCTTCATCTTTGAAGGAGGCCATCGGCCCTTCTTTCTCAATCTACGCTTCCTAACAAGACGCTTCCTCCGCAGCCTTATTTTCTTGGCCAATTTCATCCTCAACTTCTGCTCCGCCCTCTCTTGTAGCTTCGACTCCAATGGAAGTTTGTCAACTGAAACTGCCTCTTCTTTTCCATCTGCCGAGGCCTCACTACTTTCAGTTGGACCAGTCCCCTCAGAAGAAGCTTTGACAACAACAGAACAACTTCTGTTGACAACAAAGGGCATCTGAAATCGAACTCCATTGAAGGATTTTGCATGCAGATCAATGGGTTTAATTTGCAGCCTGGAAACTGATAACGGGTTCAAAATAGACAAGTTAGTACAGCTAGAACTCACATAAAAGCCAGACCATCCATTCTTAAACCAACCCAGATAATAAAATGGTACCAAGATTCTGATTTGCAATGAAATTCAGTTGACTGAGAGTCAAGTTTGAAAAATGCAGTGGAAATTTGAAGAAAAGAGCAAGCAAAGAAGAAAAATTATACGCAAAAGCAACAGGTATGCCAACAGTTCGATTAAAAGCCTGACTGAGAGTCAGGTATGGATATTAACAACCAAAAGAGGGGGAAAAAAAAAAAAATTAATAAAAGAACAGTTCCATCAGTAAGTTCGGTTCCTGTGTTTGCAAAATAATTATACCAATAAAAAATAATCCATGAAATGTAGAAGCCAACGAAAAATAATCAAAATTCAGAAACAAAAACAGAAGAAAGAATAAGATAATGTTAAAAAACTAAACACTAAAAGAAGAAGAAGAACAAGAGAGAGGGAGAGAACTTACAAGTTGGAATAGCAGTAAGCGAAGAAGACGATGAGAATGGAGGAGAAGAAGAATGTAGAGAAGCAGTAACGGGAGTGGAACAGACGACGAGAGCCATGTTTTGCTTTCTTTCTTTTCTTCCCTCCTTACCCAAATGCTATTTGGTTGGTTTTATTCCTTTGGTGTTTTGGATAAAGTCCTTTTTTTTTTTTTTTTTCAATCCGGGGAATTGTCACGGCAGTGATTTTATCAGACAGCATTGTGTCTCTTTTTCTTTTTTCTTTTGTTGAGTGAAAATGATAAATTAATAGTGATAATAAATCTTTCAAAGCAAAAAAAAAAAAAAAAAAAATAGTGATAATAAATCTTGGAAAAGAAAAATAAATTCTCTCATGTAGTAAGAGAAAAAAGAAAGCGTAATTACAATTTTTAAAGCATTTTTTCATCAAATATTTATATTTATTTTATCATCTCATATTTTAAAACTCCGTTTTAGCAGTAAGTTTTAGCAATAAGTCATATCTTGTCATTTAAATTTTCAAAGGAAGAAAATGACCACTTTAACATTTAACTTTTTTTCGGGTAAGTATAGCAGTGTCATAAAGCCACAATCATTTTACCCGGATAGCCAAAATTATTGAAATACAAATTCTCTAGGGAACGTTTAGAGGTGGTTTTTATATACATGTTCAAACACTTTAGGACAAATTTTATTTTTTCACCTGAATTTTGGTGATCTTATAATTTTGTCTCTTAAATTTAGAAAACTGGTAGAAATACTTCATGAATTATAAAATATTATCATCTTTATCTCCTCCATCAGTTAAATAAATTATTGATGGGATAACAACTAAAGTGATTTAATAACGGTAAACTTTCTATTTACCATCGAACTTTAATACTCTTATAAATTTACCTCTAAACTTTGAAAATTATTGTTTATACCCCTCAAACTTTAAACTATATGCAAGAATGCCTCTCAAACTTTAAATTGTTATTTAAATATCCTTATTTCATATTTTGGCCATATAAGATTAAAAAAAAAATGACCTCACAATACATTTATAACTTTACACCCGAACATGAAAAGTGCTTATACTTCTCGACCTTTGAACTGTTAGTAAAATCATTTATACTTCATCTACTTAAAACTGATGGTGCACTAGTAAAATAAAAAATTTAATTTAAATTAAATTCTTTATAACTACAAATGTAACCTTAAAAATCTATAAAAATTCTAAGAATCTAAATATACAAGTTCCTTCATTATTATTTTTTTTTTCTACTTTTCTTGTAATGATTTCAATTTTAAAAACAAATCTTATAAATGCATTAGCCATTTTTAGGCTTCAAAATATTGACTTTGTGTTTGTTTTTGGTCTTTTATTCTTTCCAGTGTTGTTAGTTTGTTTAGATGTTGTTAATGTCTGAAATTTGACAAAGCTCATGCCTAATTCATATCTTCTAATGTGAGCCAAAATTGGTATGTGGACCCAAGCCATGCTTCGGGGATCTTTAAGTGAGTTGTGGCTTGGAAAGTGAAAGAACATGAATGGACCTACTTATTCATTCCAATTAGACTCTTGGTTGATTTAAGAGACTTTGAGTCTATGACAAATTAGAATAATATAGATCGTGGAGAACCTTAAATATATCCCAAAATACATTGCCTAATTTCATGGTCCAAATAAAACATAAATAAGCCCATTAAACCCAACAAAGCCCAAAAGAATATTCTTATCCTCTTTCAGATGAGAGGTTCAAGTTTTGTTGTTCAAGGAATTAACCATTCACTATTTAAGTAAAACATTCCCTGCTACAAAAGTCTTCTACCTAAGAAGCACCTAAAAACATCCACCCGAGGTAGCAGAACAGCCATCTAACTACTTTCTCTAGGCATCTTTACCAAGACAATACTATTTGATTAAGTTCGAATGGTTTGTGGAAGAGTTTTCCCGTCTCCTGAAGTACTCAATTCCGGGAATGAGAGGGAAACCATGGAAGGAGAAATCCTCAACAAGAATCTCCAAGTGGAAAACCTTTAAACTAAACTAGAAGCTCTTAATTGTAATCAAAGCCATCTCTAGCCTGTAAATACCTCACACTCCAAAATGGGCCATCAGAAGCCATTAAGCCATCATCAACTCCATCAAACTCTTTCACAATAGTAGCAGCCATATCCCTCACTTTTTATTCGTCATTCATGGCCAAGAGAGAGGATCCTCTCCAACTCAAGTGACTCCATGGATGGAGGCGCACCTGAAGCACAAAGCTATCAAAACCACCATCACAAGAGGCCATCAGAAGCCATTAAGCCATCATCAACTCCATCAAACTCTTTCACAATATTAGCAACCATCTTCTTTACCTTTCATTCATCATTCATGCCCAAGAGAGGAGACCCTCTCTACCTCAGGTGACTCCATTGATGGAGGCATACCTGAAACATGAAGCTATCATAATCACCATTACTAAAGACCAAAATTTCCCTCACTAATTCTTTACTTACAACTTATGGCCACGAGTGAAGACCCTCTTCAATACTCTATAACTTCTGACGACATCTTCGACAGTGGAGAACCTCCGGAACAAGCATTTCCAAGTATATAATTGCTTCAATACTGTTCATTCTTACTCTAAAACATGTAACCGTCAACCCCTTAATTACAATTAGCAATCATTTGCCTCACTTTTCATTCACCTTACTCGGCCAAGAGAGGAAACCCTCTCTAACTAGGATCATTCCACCAACAAAGGAACACCTAAAATATAGAGTTACTCTTAGGCACTACATTTCGAACCTTACACACAAATCATAACATAATCATAGATCTGAACCCTCATACTAAGCATGAAACAAACCTTCCATTCACTAAAAATATCTCTCCACAAACCACTCATATTCCTCTCCTAAACTATATAGGCACCTCAAGATCTCCTTTATTGAGAAGACTTCATCCACAGGTGCCGGAATCGCAACGGGGGTCGTCCTCAAAACTGTTTTCCTAAGGGTCATCTGGCTTTACCTCGTCCCAACCGGGGCCAACATTGTAGCTTTCAAGAGAGAGCACTATGAATACACCTACTGGTTGTTTAGGTGTTCGACCTCCCGACGTAGCTCGCGGTATCTCCGACAGCACATTCTCTAAACGCCAACTAGATGCCAGCTGAATCAATCAAAGGAGGCCATGAATGCCACCTTCCACATTGTTGTTACGCTTTAAAGTGGTCAATTATAGTTAGATCGGGCGGTCATATCCACTAGAAGGTAATAAAAACAACCAAGAAAATGTTAGTAGAATAAGAACATTAGAGAAGTAAATAGTTAAAGAAAAGTGAAAGAGAAATATTTTTTTTAGATTTTTGTTTGTTAAAATTAAAAGAGAAAATGCAATTTTGAGACTTCAACAAGAGAAAAACGGTAAAGCATCGAGAATCCTTTATGTATTTTGTATTCTAATTGCAAAATTGATTCATAGGTAATTCAATTTTATATTTCACATCCTAAATACATAATCGGAAAATATGGATTTTAAGCTCTTAAAAATGCACAAAAAGTATTTTAAACAAACTAAGTCTTCACTTTGATTTCCAAAAGATTATTATTACAAGTTATCCTAAATCGACAAAATACTTTTCATAGCAATTTGTAGTAAAAGACAACTTATAAGATAATTCAAGCAAATAATTATGTGACTAAATTACATAAATAAAGCAAGACTAATTCTCATATAAAATAAGGCACATGATATTTTGAAATAAAAGAAATGAGAATAAAGAAGACTTAATTCATTCAAAATATAAACACTACAAAACAAGAGAATCAATATCACAAATAGAATATTCAACACATAATCTCATCTCTAACCTCACCAATGGAAGAATTAACCTAGCTTGCTTATCACTTTCACAAATTCTAGAAAGAAAGTATGAAAATAAATTACAAGACAAAACTAGAAAATAAAGAAAAATGTGTCTCTAAAAATACACTATGTGACAATCACCGAAAAAGCCCTAGCTGATTCCCCTATTTATAGAGTTTTGGGATGCCAAGGTTCAGTAAAAGCAATGAAATTCATGGGAAAAGTTGCTCTGCTAAGTGAGAAAAGCGCTGAAAAACTCATGCAAAGTGGGGAGGCTTTTGACATATGGTATCTTCTGATTCACCTTAGAGAGAAAATGTGATCACATGTTGAGTTAGTGGGGAACAAGGGAGGACCCACCAGCTACATGTCGCACATGGATTGGGAGAAGTGGGAAGGCTGACATCAGCTTGTAGCAACGCGAGACCCATGCAGAAAGGGGAAGGCGAGCGAGTGGATGTGCGCGGGAGAGAAACTCGCACCCTGATTGGCCCGTGCAGTGGACGCACGTGAGGGGGAGCTGGGCTGGAGAAGAAATGTGGCGAGGCCCACTCTGACGCAGCTCGGTGGCTTGGATTTGACTTCGCTGGGCAGCTTCTGAAGCAGCTGATCATGCTTGGCTTTTGGGCTGAAATTCTCCTTCTTTTTCCTTTGTTTAATGACCCATTTGCATGCTTCTTTAAAATAAACCTGAAAATCAAAATAAATTAAATTAAAACTAAATATTTTCAATCTAAAATTTTGCAATAAAATCATGAAAATATTTAATTAGAACTCAATTTATTAATCAATTAAAAACATCAAAAAGTACATTGTTGTGCACTTATCACACGTCAACACAGCCACCATGAAAATTTAGACTGCAAAAGGAAAGTTTTGCCAAGTCTTATATGGCCAAAATATGAAAGAATGTGTGTTTTTGCTAACAATTTCAAGTTTGAGTGGCATTCTTGCTAACAATTTAATATTTGAGGGGTATAAACAATAATTTTCAAAGTTCGGGAGAAGCAAAGTTACAAGAGAATTAAAGTTTAGTGACAAAAATAAAGGTTGTCCTTATTAATGTACATTTTAGTTGTTGTCATGTTAACAATTTCATCCATTTAACTGATAGAAGAGGGAAAGATGATAATGTTTCATAGTTTAGAGAGTATTTTTACCAGTTTTCAAAGTTCCAAGGGCAAAATTACTATAACACTATAGTCACTATAGTTCAGAGAGCAGAAATGAAATTTGTCCAACAATATCATCAATCAATCACACTTTTTTAAGGTTCACAATCGGCAAGTCAGGAATAAATTTTGCAACAAGCTTTAAATATAAAGGAAGTTGTAATACTCGAGAATGAAAGATCGATTTTGGGTTATTTATGCTTTTGTACTATGTATTTTGTTTTTATTGAGAAAATATACCATGTTTTTAAATTTTTACATTTTCAAACCATCAGATTCCGTTTAATATATAAATTTATACTCTCTCTTGGTAAATACCTAATTTTGACTTTAAAATACCCAAATTACCCTTGAAAGGAAAAACAAAAATTAATTATTATTTCCATTTTTATACCCTGCATTTTATTCAAAAAAAATGTTTTGTTTGAAATTTTACATTTTGATATTATTAGATTATATTTAGTATAAAAATTTATACATTTTCTCGATCAACACGTACTTTTAACATAAAAAATATCCTAACTACCCTCGAAATTAAAATTTAAAAATTGTTGAAGAATTAAAATTAAAATTAAAAGGTAAACAAAGGAGCAAAGTTGGAGATCAGAAGAGGTACGTGGCAATGGGGTGTGAAAGGGCTGAATGGTGAGGATGAGAAGTCTGAATATTTTGTTAAAAACATTAAACATTTTGTCACTTATAATTTTTCTTTTAAGGGCATTTTGTTATTTTTAGGTCAAAATAAAGTACTGATCGAGAAAAAAAATTTGATTACTTTATTAGATATAATATAACGATATAAAATGCCTAACTTTGATTGCATGGTAAACTTTCTGATTAAAAACAAAAAAACTAGTATAGAAAGGTAAACAATTCAAATTGTAGTTTTTCTTTTTAAGGGTATTTTGGGTATTTTTATATCAAAATTATATGGAATGTAATATAATGAAATAAAAAAGTAAAATTTCAAAATGCACGATATATTTTCTGAATAAAAACAAAATAGAAGATATAAAAACGTAAATAATCCTTGTTTTTTAAAAATTTAAACATCATGAGTAAATTTTGGAAACCACTTTCAAGTGTATATAGATGTATGGCCGTAATTAGCGAGTGTATATAAATGTACAACTTTGCTTCGTACGACCGAGTGCTCCTCGTCTGAGGAAGGTTTGACCAACTCCCCCTTTTGCAGATTTGGTTCATTCTGTTTTTATAAGGTGCTATCTTGGCACCCAAGGTTTGGACACAATTGCTTCATTCATGGAAACAAGACACTCTTGGGAATTCATTATCCAAAGAGCTCTAGCACTTTGGTAAGATTATACCTTGGTGCACTCGAAGCTCATTAAGGTTAATACCGATGACACCGGTAGGGAAGAAGTGGATTGCTCCCTCTGTAGGAAGTCATAAACTGAATGTAGATGCGGCTGTCGCAAAAGATCATAACTTCTGTGGTGTAGGTTTGCCATTAGAGACCATGAAGGTTGCGTGGTTGGTGCAAATGGCAACACAATGGATGGTTGCTTCTCAGTTCTTGCAGCAGAACTTTTAGCCATCCCAGAAGGTATATGCTTCTGCATTGACAGTGGCTTGCTGCCTTAAATCATCGAGAGTTATTGTCTCTAAGCTGTGCCTATCATCAACCATGTTTCGCCCTTCGATACCAAGGCTCTTGTTAAGAAACAAACAAATAAAACAGTTGGCAAGGAAGCACAACACTCAGCAGCAAATGGTTGTTACGTTCATAATTTAGCACGATGACAAGCAAGGGTGAGAATTTGAAGTCCACTCAAGTAACAAGATGAACCCGTATCAGGTTCAGCGTGGTTGCAGTAATGAAAGTTTGATTATGTGTCAAGTAGCGGTCACCGGTCTTTGAGTCCCGACAATGATTCATAGAAATTTTTAACAAGACGAGAATAATGATGGAGGGCCTGTATTTTTTTTTTTTTTTTTTTTGCTCTTTTGGAAACTCGGTTCATATGAAAAATGATAGTAACAAAAGCACATAGTTTCAACATTCCCAAACTACAATCATGATGTGATCATAGACTTTATAGCATCATCCCTTGATTTTTCACATTAAAAAACTGGTAGAAAAAGATATGCGGACTTTCAGCAGCTACATAGTCCAACGGTTAAATAAACCAGCTAAGAACACTGCCATCAACATATTCATAAACCATAAGAAATGAAGCATATCAATATCCAAACATATTCAACCAAGTAGACACCAAGAATAGATACATAAGATAATAACAGGGTCAGCAATGCACCTAAAACATACCAAACAAAATATAGGTCAAATATTGCTCAGTTTCTTCATCCTTGAAGGTGGCCAACGACCCTTTTTCCTCAACCTCCGCTTGTGAACAAGCTTCTTTCTTCGGAGCCTTATCTTCTTCGAAACTTTCATTTTCAACTTCTTCTCCAACTTGTTCTGAAGCTTTGCATCCAATTGAAGCTCATGCAAAGGAACGTCATCGTCACTTTCTGACTGACTATCACCATCGTCAGGAACATCAGAAGATGCCTTAAAACCCAATGCACCCCCTTTGTTTGCAGCAATGTCGGGGAGCACACAAAGTCCAAGAGAAGATTTTGGTGGCAAGTTAGTTGGTTTCAGATAGAACCTGGAAACTGCAAAATCATAGAAAATTGGTTGCGGTGAAACCACCATTCAGAAGTGATAACTACAAATACTTCAATCACTGCGAAAATTGCAATTCAAGAATTACATGTGCATAGAACTGTATTATAAGATACAAGCAACGTGTAATGCGACAAGGACAAACGTGCTAACCGAATCTTGCCCATCAAGTCTAATGTTTTGATATAAGACGGGATCAAACCTACAACCTCTCCCCAAAGCCCCACCCAACCCAAACCTCTCTGTGCCACGACACCAATTGGTCTTTACTTTCGTAGTCTAAAAGGTTAAATGCAGAATATACATTAACTAACTTGATTGTCGTTTCACAATTAGAAGGTAACATACTAACTGCAACAACATTCGGTGGCAAAAAATGTTTCAAACAACGTGACGTCTTGACATAAGCCGCCATAAAATTGAGCACTATTATTCATCACTACAAGTGATGAAAGAGCAAAAAGTTTGATAGTTGGTGGCAAAAAATGTTTCAAACAACGTGATGTCTTGACATAAGCCGCCATAACATTGAGCATTATTATTTATCACTACAAGTGATGAAAGAGCAAAAAGTATGATAGTTGAGTCCCATACCGCTATGTGACAGTTTTGATTTGTTGCCACGTCTTTAGTGCATTTTCAAAAACATTTCAAATTGTCAGAGGTCTACTTAAAAGGAACTTTCGGTCGAGCTTGAAACTCAATGTCAATGCCACCAACTAAAATTCTCAAAACCGAAGAAGAGAAAGAAAGCGGCCTCCTTTCTTCTGTGGGAATGCCTACCATATATGCTCTAGCCAGTGTATCACAAACGAGGATCAAGATTGTTTTGTGGTTTCTAATCTTAAGCAAAGAGACAGAGCCCGAAGAATTTGAGACAATGACAACCTTAAAAAATAAAAAAGGAAATTAGAAAAATGATCCTTTCTTTTCTTTTTTATTTTTTACATTAAGTGCCTAGGCAACTCGTGCAGTGTAAATGTAAGGCGTTATTTTGCTAAGCAAAAAAATTTTTAGAAAAGTCATTTTTGTCATTAAGACTCCTTACTAGCGTCATTTTGCCAAATGGAACCTGATAGAAATTTACCAAAAGATTTTGGATCAAAGATTCATACCCCAAGTTTACTAAATTGTGATCCCGTTAGCGTCCGAAAAAGCAACCCAAATGGTCACCAAATCCTCTTCTCTTTCTTCTTCTTCTTCTTGTTCTTGTTCTTGTTCTTCTTGTTCTTTTTTTTTTTTTTTTTTTTTCCCGAAAAGAGACTACACAGATAATATGCCATTGAATGGAAGCAAAAGGCTTAAATCATACGAAATTGGGAAGAAACTAATTCATTCGTCAGTTAATTTGATAAATAACAAAAGCTCTATAGAGCCCTAAACTTGAAAGGAAAGAAAAAAAACAATAATAATAATAATAATAATAAGATGGAGGAGGATTGAGAGTGGCGTTATTACTTGGTAAAGCGGTTACGGGTAGACATGGAGAGCCAGTTGAAGAAGACGAAGAAGAACAAAAACAGGAGATGGAGGTGACACCATCGCAGCAGAGAACCACACTCATTTTCTCCTGCGTCCCTTCCCCAATCAGTCAAATACGACTTTAATACTCCGTCTAACAAAATGGAAAGGAAATATTTTTCAAAAAAATAAAAATAAATATGGAAAGAAAATAGATCATCAAATAACTGATTATTTTAAAGGGATTTCAAAATAGAAAATAAATCATTAATTAATTAACATTATCTTATCTTATCTTAAGATTATAACATATATAAATGAGTCAATAATGATCTATTTTCTTCTGTCATGTGTCAATCTATTATTATTATTATTTTTTTACTTATTTTTCTTTTTTTGGAAAAATTTTTTACTTCTCTTTTTTGCTTTCATCCTTTTTATTTCTTTTATCTTTTTCTTTTTCTTCTCTCATTTGTTTTCTTTACTAATTTATCATTTTTTTTATTTCTTTTATATTTTTCATTTCCCATTACATATGTATACATGTATACATAATCCTATATGTTTTTTCAAATTTTTATTAAGAAATTTTGGTTTTTATTGTTTAAATTTTATATGGAGTTTTGGTTTTTTGTTTCTTTTTCTTATTTTGTCGTTTTTTTTTTCCTTCTTTTTTAATTTTCTCTTTAAATTTTTATATATTTTACACAATAAATTATTCATACAGACAAAGCACGTGCTCAACTAGTTTTAGTTTAAAATTGATGACAAAAACTTAAGTAAAACTTTTTAATTCAAAAACCTTAATTTTGTACCAAAACAATCTATTTTTGGAAAATTACACATTGCAAACCAATTAGTTGGTTAATTAAAGATAAATAGCATAATTTGAAGAAATAATTTTATAAAAAAATCTATTTTTAAAATCCCGTTTTAAAATATGTTCCTTTTTTTTAATAATATTATGTATATGTCTATTTTTTTTAATAAATAAATATAAAGTATACCTATTTTGTCATTTTACTATAATTGACATCATTCTATTTTTACACAGATATTTTTTAAAACATATAATAAATATAAACAACACAAAATATACACAAATTTTTTTATTAGTTATAAATATCAAAATAATTATAATAAACATAAAAGTATTTAGTGTACAGACGATGGTACAGATCAAATAATAAAAATAACACCAAATATTAACGATAAAAATTAATGAAATTAAAATATTCACACTTTTCATATAGAAAATCAATGAATCCTTTATGAAAAGACCTATTTATTTATGTAATCCACTACAAATCAAATAGTTGTCATTGATACCTCAATCAAATAAATTGAAAAATAACACAACAAATGATATCGAATTCTTTACAAGAAAACCGAATTCGAAAAAACATTGTTATTAATATAAACTAGTAGAAATGAAACCGAACTTATCTATATAATAATGACTGATTCATTATACAAAATTTTTTTGTAACTATTTTGAAGAAATAATTATTAAAATATGTTGGTTTTTTAAATAATATTACGTATATGTCTATTTTTTAATAAATAAATATATACATAATAATTATGTAAAAAATCTATTTTTAAAATCCCATTTTAAAATATTCCATTTTTTTAATAATATTATATTTATGTCTATTTTTTAATAACTAAATATATGGTATATTTATTTTGCTATTTTACTATAATTGACATAATTCCATTTTTATACATATAATAAATATAAACAACATAAAATATAAATAGATTTTTTTTTTCAGTTATAAATATCAAAATAATTATAAAATATATAAAAATATTTACTGTAAAGATGATAGTTCAGATCAAATAATAAATACAATACAAAATATTAACGATAAAATTGATAAAATTAAAATATTCACACTTTTCATTTAGAAAACCAATGAATCCTTTATTATGAAAAGACCTATTTACTTATGTAATCCACTATAAATTAAAAAGTTATCATTGATGCCTCAATCAAACAAATTGAAGAATAACACAACAAATGATATCGAATTCTTTAAAAAAAAAAAAAGAATTCAAAAAATCATTATTATTAATATCAAATAATGGAAATGAAACCGAACTTATCTTTATGATAATGATTGATTTATTATATGATTTTTTTTTTGACATGTTCCTTTTTCTTTTTTGTAGCTTATTCTCATTAATGTGAAATCTGATTTTGAGAAAACATTTTATTTTTAGTTCATTATGAATATTTACATCTTATTTACAACTTCGGGGAAGAGCTTGAAGAGGGTTCATTTCCTAGTCTTATCTATTTGTTCAGGTTGAGAAATCACTGGTTCAGAAATTACTACAGTGATAAGAGAAACTGAATATCGGTATGCTCTAGAGCCCGTTACCACTACCCCAAAGGTACACTAGAGAAATGAAGGGACAATTCATAGCTTCTCGTATCGCATTTGCGTACTCCGCGGAGCAGCAAGCTGCCGGTTGTACCAATGGCAGCTCGGGCAGCAAATACCACCAGACGAAAAGTCCGCTTAGAATGCATGTTAGCAGAACCGAGCGGAGATCCCGAAAGTAGGATAGGGATTGGCGAAGTGGTGATCCCTAGCGATACGAAAAGAGAGGTCGTGATTATATTATCTACGTCCGTACGGCTCCTCGTGGAGTATATACCGCATCCAACCAAGTCTTTGACTAGGGAACGGGAGAATTTCCACTACCGCTAATAGGCCAGCCGGGCCCAGAACTTGCTGGACATTGAGAAGCATCCACACCCCCCTCCTGTGAAGGAGGATGGTGCCTACATTATGATACTGATTTACCACCAGACCTGACCTTTCAAGTAAGGGTCAAGCGGCTTTCCACCACTCGAACACTGATGGTGTACTGTCCAGAGGAGCTGAGAGACAGACCCGGAGTCGTTCCCACGTCCTTGATTTCAAAGATGGAGATGACAGCCTACCAAGAACCCTATAATCAGCACCTTAAAATCTAAACAATAGAGCCTCATGCAAGTGAGGATGCTATCTCTGAAATGCCCGGATGCCGTTACAGGTGTTCAGTACCGACAGAGAAGCCAAGTAAATAGGTTCTAAATCCTTAGACACTTCCCAACACATGAACTTCCCCTTACTTTCTTTCGTATTTTTGAATCTCACAATTGAATCTTACTAACCAAGTCGATCCTATTGGCAACGGGCAAACGACGCTTACGCAGGATCTCGGTGCCTTTCTTTACAGAGGGGACCGGTGAGGGAGTGGGAAGAAAAGAGAGGGAATGATAAAGCACTATAGGGAATATGGAAACATATAGGAATTAGGAAGCATATGGGAATGCCATAACAGAGATCAACTAGAGCTTATGCCAAGGGGTTCCCAATGCTTCTCCACGCCCAACGAGATACGCCAACCTCAGGATGCTTTACTCCTAACCCCACAAGGTTCCGAGACAGAGCTTAACCTGAGTCTAACGGCGATGATCTACGTTTCACACGGCGTACGATTCCATGGATAGTTTCATTCGATGCCATCTTCATTCCCTCCCAGGGTTATTTCCGTTCAGTCTAATCCTATTCTCATGTGCAAAGGCTTATCGATCCCTTTTGAGTCAGATGTGGCATTGCTGATTTGAGAGCAGTTGTCCTTAAAAAAAAAATCATATTTTCCTTTTATATCACTTCTTTTAGTGATTTCATTAAATCAACTTCAACCCTCTTTGGTAAATGTCTTGTTTCCTTTTTTGAAATTTTTTTATTTATTAATTTTCAATTTTTTAATGAAGGGTAATATTGTCTTTATAATTTTCTTTTAGACGTTAATGTAAATAAAAGAAAAAATATATATATTTCAATCAACATATTCAATTTGGACATCTATATAAATAATCCTTTTTTTCCTCTTTTTTTTTTTTTCCCTATTATTCCTCATAGGTGTCGGCTAAACAGTGATGGTGAGGCAATGACGACAATGAGGTGATGGCGATGGCAACCGTGATCGACGTCTCCAATGGTGTCCGTCAAGGAGTTTGAGGAGAAATATGAAGAGAGATGAAGGAGATAGAAAGGAGGAGAGAGAGGGGGAAGAGAGAGGAATGGAGATCGCGAATCGCTACCGCCGTTTGGAGATCGTGAAGCACAACCATTGACTAGATTTGGTGCTGGCCGGAGATCACGAAGCCGACATGTGAAAATCGAGACGTCGTTCTCGCAATGTTTGTCGGAGATGGAAAATCAAATCGACATATAAATCTATGATTTACCAGAGTAGATTAGGAATTTGCACAAATCGATACTAAAGGATTTACATAATGAATCAAAGATTTACGTGTAAATATATAACAAATTTACCATATAAACTAAAGGATTTACACATATTAGTATACTACATAAATAAAGGATTACAGGAAAATCAAAGAACAAAGGATTTACAGGTAAATCAAATGTTTACACGTAAATCAACGATTTACCGAGTAAAATCTCATATTTACATAGTAAATAGGAAAACTTTCCCAAATTAAAACCTAGATCTATTGTGGCCACTATGATGCTATTAGAGTCGTTGATGTTGGAGAAAACAGCCAGAGGTCAAAGATGGCGATGGCCATCAACAAACGGCGCGGCCTGAGCTTTATGACGATAACGGCTACAGAACGACAACGGCGAGGTGACGGCGATGGCAACTGTAATGGTGTTTGACGGCCCCTGGTGGTAGCCACCAAGGAATTAGAAAAGAGAGTGAGACGAAGAGATTTAAACGTAAATCCTAGGGGTATTTTTAGAATTTTGGTTCATTGTAAATCTTGATTTACCATTTATATGGTATTTACCGTCACTTCAAAAGTTTTCTGCCTTTTTTTTTTTTTTTCTTTGTTTTAACTCCTAGAGGTTTTTAGCACATTTCGATCAATCTCCATTTATTTTTCAGGGATAAAAAAAAATGGTAAAATCCATATTTTCTTTAATTTATGTGAAATTGCACCATATAATATAATTTAAATGTAGAAATGAACAAAGCTGATTTTTAGACGAGGGTAAATAATATAGCATAATCTTATTTTACTTTTAATATGTTCTAATATTATCAATTTGGAGAGGGACACTGCGCTGCTGACAATGGGGAGTGCGAAGGCCATGAGAACGCAACTGCAATAGTGATGAGATGACGATGTTCTTCACCACGGTACGTCAGGGTTTCTCCCATGGGCAACTACAATGGGCTGGCGTGATTCAAGTAGGGTTAGGGTTTTAAACTTTTGGAGCTGTTTTGGACTACAATTATTGTATGGAATTTTGTAAACGAAGAAAGAGTAAAATAATATTTTTGAAGAGAGTGATAATAATTTTAGTATAAAATTTTAAACATAATAAGGAATACTATAATTAAATTTATGATCACATAATATCAAAAAAATTCATCATCCTTACTCTTCTGTCTCTCTAACATGAAACTATGCGTTTGGAAGTTGTAACTTAATGGGGTTCACTTGTAGATCCATCTAGTTCCTCCTCCTGAAGGCCTTTTGTGATTGAACTGTCAGTAAGTTTGCATGTTGTTTTTTTTCTTGTGTATAAAAAAAAAAACATGAAACTATGCACATAAATTTGTTGTTTAAAATTAACTGTAAATTCGAATTTTTTTTTTCCAAATCCAAGGAAATCTAAGAATTTATCCTAAATATATGTTATAACTTATTATTTTTTAAAAATATGCCATAAACTTCAAATGTACCTATAAAATATGTTATTTGCTAAAATTTTCCTTTTTGTAAAAAGAAAAAAAAATTTTGTTTTTGTTTTTTTTTTAAATTTTGAGACAATTTTGGAATTTGATGAAAATGTAAAATCTAAAAAACAAAGTAAATATTCGATAAATATTAAGCCACCGTTTGGAACACAAGTTAGAGATGAAAATTTTAAATTGAAGTTAGTTGAATTTTTAAAAACTAAGTATTATTTTTGTTGACTTTTCAAAAAAAAAAAAAAACAAAAGACAAAACAAAAACAAAAGCTAAGATAAAAAACTTAAATTCGTACTTATAATCCAAACGCATCATAAGAAATATCATATTTATCATATAAATAAAAAATTGATAACAAAATAAAATCGCATTTACTAATATATCTTGGGCAATTCTACGATGGGAACACCTACTTCACCCCGTCAATGGGAAAAAAAAATTGTAACCATCACATCGTTTTTCAACGGTTATGATTAAAAAGATATATCAAAGATCCTAAAACTCATAACACTTGATAGTTTATTTAATAAAACATTAATATAAAAAAAAAAAAAAAAAGCCAAAGCTCACACCGGTAGCCCCCTCCAGCAACCTCCCCATCACACCTTTCCCCTCTGACGGAGGCCGGGACTAGATCTTGACGGCGGCCTGGACGAGATGGCGACGGTGGCCGGGACGAGATCACTAAGGAAGCTGTGACGAGAATCGCGTCAGTGGCCGGGACGAAACCGCGACGGAGCCGGTCGAGAATCACGACAAACGGCGGTGAGCTCCCGATCTGGGCGGTGGCGGCGCTGGGTTTGAGCGACAGCCGTTCTGATCGCCGATGGCATCGCCGCTGTCTCGTCCAACCCCCGCTTGCCGTCGGTGAATGGTTGTCGGGAACCATGGAGGGCGTCGGGTCTCTTGCAGATCTGGCTCCAGTGGTGCGATGCCGAGATCTAAATCGCCGTCCGTTGACAACAATGTCTCTTCTGTCGCCGTCCGGTGCCTGTCCCTCCGTCGCCGTCGCACCATGGGAGCCCCTTTGCTTCGCAAGCCACTCCCCGCTGCTCGCCGGAGTCCTCCCCTGCTCGTCGTAGCAGATATGCTTTTTTTTTTTTCCAATTCTGGCAGAGAAGTTATTTTGGCTGTGGTGGTGGGTTGTCGGTGGAGGGGTCAGCCGGTGGGGGTGGCTGCCGAAGTTTGGTGTTTTTTTTTTTTCTTTTCAATTTTTAGAAATGTTTTTGAATTGATAATCAGATGTGCTAGGCTCTGTGTTTAATTGGTGTTTCTTTTAAATCTCAACCATTCAAAATTAATATGATGATCAAAATTTTTTACCTCATTGATAGGATAAAGGTGTTCCTATTGTAAAATTGCCCATATATATTATGTGTATTAAACAAGTGAGATAACCAAATTTACGTAAACATCATATTTACAAATTTTTTTTTTTTTAGTATTTACAAAATATTTTGGAATCTAAATATTCTGGTAAATGAATATTTTACGAGAAAATAGAGATTTATTTTATTTTGTAAATCCTGCCAGTAAGATTCCTTCCTCACCTATAGTTATGCTATATTGGGTGAAAAAGAAGAAGTGAGAAGAGGAAAAAATGAGAAGAATTGATTGAGTTCTGTATTTAGTAAGAAAGAAAAGAGAAGGGAAAGGAAAATACGAGGAAGAAAAAATTATAGTGGGGGATTATTTTTTTTATTCTTTTTAAAAAATAAGAAGAAAATTAAAATTCACTCAATAATTATGAGAATTATTTTGTTGTCCTTATTTTTAAAGTAAAATAATATATAAATATATATACAACTTTTTATTTTATTTTCTTTTATTATACCAAACAATATAAAATAAAAACAAAATATTTTTTCTCCCCCTCTTGTTTTTTTTTTACTTTCATTTTTTCATTTCTTTTATTATTATTATTTTTTGTTTCCTTCTTACCAAACATAGGACTACGATCTTTTCTTCCTAAAAATCACTCCAAGTAAAACCAAACGCAATTTCTCAATTTTCATTCCAAGTTCTCTCCACCTTCCTCCTTCCACTTTTCATCCTTACAAAAAGTTGTGTGAGAGAGAGAAAGAAAGAAAGAGAACTTGATAGTTGCTAGTTACTACTGAATTCCATACCAATTACAACGAACTTAAATAAAATAAAATAAAATAAAATTCCAACCGCAGACCTCAAATGAACTTATCAACTCAAACTTACATCAACAAAAGTTATCTCTTTCTTGAAAGATCAGGATCCTCTACAAGAGAGACCCAACCTTGAGTAGGAGGATATCGAAAGCAGGAAAAAAAGCATCCGGGCAGAATATGGGAGAAGAAGGTACATGAAAGTTCATCAGTAGAACGCCCGAGCTACGGAAGAATATGTGAACGGAATATGAGAGGGTAAGTACAGCAATATCCACTACTCCAACACTGCATACCAAACCCAAAAAAACTAGTAAAAACGAATCCGTTAACACCCGAGCATAAATAGATATACATAAACATGAGAAAGCTTGAAAATAGCTCGTCTTGTATGCTACAATTGTATCTGCATACAGGGGTTCATGTCAAATTCCATTAAAACAAAACAAAAAAAACAAAACAAAAACATAAACAAAAAGCAAAAAACAAAATCTGTGGCCGAATATATAACACAACAAAGAATTCGAAATTACTTACAACAGAAAGCAGTGGTCCCTGTTTGAACTTATCGTGAAAAGCAAAGGATATTGACTTTGGATTGTCCCCAGGACCTCTGATAAATCCACTGCATCAGATTAAGACATTTACAACTAAGTTTTTGGAGTCCGGAAGGAGCCTATAAGGTTCCATTAACCAGCATAAGCACAAGAGTATTTGTTCAAGTAATGCATTCGTAATCCAAGCAAAAGAAGATAAACGGGGCTTTTGATTGCTAAAAACGGAAACAAACTCACATTAATGATGCGGAGATTAGAGGACTCCTTCGAACATCATAAATGGCAATGAGGCCCCTGTATAAATCATTCCCCCCTTTATATGATACCGCCAACCGCTCTCCTGAAGCATCCCATGCAATCTTCTCAATGCCTTGACTGGGGGACATTGAACCACATTAGAAGTTATGGATATCGTGATTCATGAAAATATGGTGCATGTTACAATTCAACTTCTACACTGAAATTCGTAAATTTGCAGCATCATCACTTAGAAGCTGACTGGAGGACATTGAACCACATTAGAAGTTATGGATATCATGATTCATGAAAATATGGTGCATGTTACAATTCAACTTCTGCACTGAAATTCGTAAATTTGCAGCATCGTCACTATAACTCAAGAGTAGAAAGAATTCAAATCCTCTTTGTTTGTAATGTAAACACGCAGTCAACACAGAACATGAGCTGTAACAATACATAATTTAAAAGTCAAAGTCATAATTATGGTTTAGAAAACAAACCATAACTACAAAACTGAACTAGAAGCATAAAACTGTAAAACCAAAGGAAATGAGACACATGATTCGAGGTGAGACTATTGTTTACACGAGTTTAAGGAGACGCATCTGACAGATGAAATAATCTTTGGGCAACCAGATATATTTCCCCGTGAAGAGAAGGGGAAAAAAAATGTGAAAAGGTAAGTAACTTGGAGGGACAAGGAAACATCGTCAAGTAAAAGAAAATATGCTCATGGGGGCATTCCAAATTCTGAACAAGCCAGCTTAACTCAATATTACCTGTTTGTTAATGATACTATCTCAGGCAGCTCAAGAGGTAATAGATGTGCATCTGCCAAAAACAAAAAATCCATGAGTGGTGAGAATTTACAATTACCGTACAGATGGAATTAAGAAAATTTCCTTGATGACACAAGTGAAGAACCCAATAGCACCGCTTAATAAGTATCACAAGAGAGTCTATTATTTTTCTTTTAAATATTGTTAAGACACCTTATCTTGATAACATAACTCCATGGAGAACTTCTACTCAGATAAAAGATTAAAAACGCAGCATAATACAAAGTGATTGAGAGCCTCCTTGAGCTATTGGTACAGTGGTATTCTCATACTGGTGAGAAAAAGAAGTTTATTTAAGTACCATCATTTTCCTATACTGATAACAATTTCAAAAGCAGGCCATTTTAAAACTAATTAGAAATTGTCACAACTGTACTTTGTTTTTTCGAGAACAAACTGTACCAGACTTGATGTTAATCACTAATAAATGTCAAAAGAATTTGTTCTCCAAAATATAATTTTCCATCAAAAGGTAGCAAAAGCTTAAGTTGTTCTAAAAGGGCTCAAAGTCATGGTATATGAGTTGTCAACATTTTATTTTTAGGTGTTCAAACAATTGCAAGGACAACTATAATAGGAGATTGCATCGACCAGTGAAAAGATGACAACACATTGTCATGTAAACTGGCACAAAAAAAGTTGAAATTAGAGTTGGTGTGCCAAGCACTACTCTTCATTTTCAATGATAGAAGCTCAATGCTATTGTCAATTCTCAATTCTTAATCACTTATCCAAACAAACAGCAAACTAAATAGCTTAAACCTTGTTGCTAGGTGTCCTGAGCAAAGAAATTAAACACACTTGAGCATAATTTGATCATGAGAACTTGAAAGCACAAGCCATATACCCAGTGAAGGGGGCTTTGATGCAAAGTGAATTGAGCCCAATGTTGAAGATTCTGAGAAAGCAAGAAGTATCATACGCCCATCAGGGTCCCATGTTGCTCCCTATACAAAAGAGATATGTTAGCGTCAATAACCATAGGAAATTCTATATAGTGAACAGAAACCAAGGCAATTGATTGGATAGAATGCAGCAGGAAGACAGAGACGGATAAACCATAACATTAAATCAGGGTCAATAATTGTTGCCGATACTCTCCATCCAATTATCATTTTAAGGGAAAAAAAAAATGGTGTTGTTTTTGGCAAATAACAAGAAAATCAAACACCAAAAATGAGAAGAAAAAAATAAAAATCATGTCTAAAGTTATCTTAAATAAAACCAAAACCTAAATGATGTTCAAAAAGCAGGAAGAACAATGTAGCATGTCACTAGAGAGAAAGAAAAAAAAAAAAAAGACGACAGTTTTAGAAATAACAGTGACTTTTTGGTTTACCGTGACAAAGCCACTAGTTGAAGACCATGACTCAGATGTCCATGTGTTTGTCTCCCAAAGATAAAATGTCCCATCACTGTAAGAGAACATGATTATAAGCTTACCATACCGAACTCATTGTGAAGTCAATTAACAGAGGAAAATGAAAAAGGCACTTAAGATTGGGGACGTACAACTTTGCAGAGAAAAAATAATCTCCAGTAGGTGACCACTTCAGGATTGATATACCCCCTAAACCCCGTCGAATGGGAGTCCCTTTACCTGAAAACCATGTCGTAATGCAAAAAGCTCACTATATGAGAGCAACAAAAATCACATCCCTCACTACTAATGCAAATATTAGATCTGCAGGAAGCTAAATAGAGAAACAGAGAGGGAAGCAGAGAGAGAGAGAGAGAGAGCGTAGCAAGTTTTGGTTTTAAACTTCCAAACAAATAGAACTCTGCTAAACCCCAAGAAAAATTTATTTTATTATTGTTTTTATAACTATTATTATTATTATTATTATTATTATTATTATTTATTTATTTTTTTTCAAAAATTAACTTACCCGGAAAGAGCTGAGACCTAGAGTGTTTTGTATTTTTCAGCGCAAATTCAATCAGATTATTTTTCCAATTCTTCGCTCTACTATGTGGATCTTGATTCTCTCTATGCTTATTTATCATTTCATCTTGTCAATTATCATATAATCTTTATATCAATAATGGCTTATTAGGGATAGAACCCAGAAAGGAGGAGATAATGCATGTTAATTAATAACTATTTCATTTTCTTGTCCAAATACAAATAGAAAAGGATTCACTAAAGACTTGACCCAC
The DNA here is from genome assembly GCA_038430175.1 of Ficus hirta. NCBI lineage: Eukaryota > Viridiplantae > Streptophyta > Magnoliopsida > Rosales > Moraceae > Ficus > Ficus hirta. The sequence continues at coordinate 6,742,268 of CM076597.1, forward strand.
AGAAAGAACAGAAAACGAGGAGAAGGGGGAAAAGGTCAGCAACAAGAATTTTAAAGAACAAGAATAGAACTGTGATATCAACCTATAAGTAGAGAAGTCCAATATGGAAATAAAGACCAAAGTAAACTGATATCTTGCAATTGTATTCTAATATTCAGCAAACTTGAGATCATCAGTTCAACGGTAGTACCTTGAGCAACGTCCCATATGGTGAATGATGAACTCTCAAAAGAAGCGGATGCTAAATATGTGGATACAGGTTAAGGAAATACTTTAAACAATGCTAAACTCACAAGCAAAGAAGAAAGTTAAAAAAGAGTATTTATTTATTTATTGTTTTTGGCAGGAAGTCCTAAAAAAGAAAAAAGCATTTATATACAAATAAAGTGAGACCTATAGCAATGGACGATAAGGTTAAAAGAATGACATATGTCACAATACCTTTTTTTTGTATACTAAAATGTTTTAGAATTACTACAAATAGAAAATACAACCTGTCTGAAAGAGGGGGGGAAAAAGAGGCAACTTTTGTTTAAGGCTTGCTAGATGCTGACGAGAGACCGTAAATTGCAATTAAGAATCAATTTTCATATATAGGATTATTAAATTAACAGGAATTGAAGCCACAACAAAGTTTGTCTGGATATCTTCCATTGGGACTCCATGACAGCGCACTAATTTGCTCATCATTTTGACTCTTAAGAAAATCCACCAGAATATATTTTATTCCAGAACCTCTGGAGAGGGTACCCAAGAAGGAAGCAGCACCAGATCTCACAGTTGCTGCATTCCCGGGAAAAGAGGCAGCCCAAATGCAAATCCCACCCCTGAGAAATAATTTGACCAAATGCGAGGATTAAAAATTTAGTTTTCATGACATTCTGGAGCATATTCAACTTATACAATCATAAACTTGAGTAAAACAAATATCTTCACCGTAAAAAAATGGAGCAAACATGATACTTACTTGCATGCTACATAGAGTGTTCTCCCACCATTTGGCCTCCATTCAAGTAATTTAACATCTCTCTGGGCCTCATTGCTTAAAATGCATGGTTCCTTTGCTTCTGATACAATACGAATTTGCAGTGGCGTGAAATAAAGGAAATGAAGAGCTTTTTATGAAAATGCTGCCAACAATATTTTTATAAGAAACAAGATATCACAGAATGAAAGCATGGTAGACCAGTTGATGCCAACAACATAATCAGATAAGCAACTCTTGCTGGTGGAAAGCCATGTTTTGATCGAGCAACTTACCTGAATCCTCATAATCACGAACTATAACTTGATTGGATCCGGATATAAAGGCAATGATATGCTTATGCTGGTGCCAGCTTACTCCCTGAAGATCAACTTCAGGTAACAAGTTCACCTACAAAACTTGTTCAATGAGAATAGAATACTAGTAACCTCCTTAGTTTTTACTACTTTCTTATTTGAAGGATTTATGGGAACACTTCATGATTTGTCTGTCTGAAGAAAACACAAATTGCAACCCAACCAAATATATGGGCACAAGTCCTAGAAACTTATGGGGATCCGGAATAAAGCAGTAGTCACATTGCGAAAGAACATGGTTCCCCGTGTTATTTGACATACAGGCACATAGATTTAATGTTTACTAGGAAAGTCCTGTTAAAATAGCTATGAAATAATTATCCGCGATCTCCTCCTTCATTCAAATAATTTCAAAGATATGTAAACTTGTAATTAACCTTTTTTTTAATCTTTTTTTAAAGAAAGAAAGACTTAATTAATGTCAAAAAGTTAAAGATGAATGAGTCAATCAGAGGATGAGAATCCTCAAGCAAAACAAAACAAAAAACCACAACTCAACAAAGGTCAGATCTCAACCCCCTGAACTGATCTACAAAACGACGCCCAACCACTAGCTATGTGAGACAAGAGAAGACTACTAAACTCTGTCTTTGACTCTTTGTGAACACAAAGAGCTACGCAAGGTGTCACTTTGTCCGAAATAGCATCGCTTACATCCTCACATTCCTCAAAAATTAAAATTCACTACTCTTCTTCAGCAAAACTCATCTCATTCAAGTTGATCATAGGCACTGCTTATCTGGCTTAAACATCAACCATGACGACCCTTGCTTACCTAATAGAAGCAAAAAATTCATAATTTGTACAATGTTGGTTCATTTGATTTTCTATTCTAAGTGTCCTCCCTTTGTTTTTTTTTTTTTTCCCACATTGTTGTGAATCCCCTGAAAAATACCCATCACTTCATTACCACACAAACCAAAGGGAAGCAGTTAAAACCTCAATATCATCAATAAACTCGCAACAACTAAAACTTCGAAGAATGAATAAAAATTTTTGGCCTAAACCCAGATACAAGATATCTCAAAGAACAATAGCCTCTCAAACTAGTTGAGCATGGGGAGCCTAATTATCACCCTCACACAAAGTTAACACGGTGAGGGTAAACGAGCTTTTAATATTGTATGTGCTTCCTTGTCCATTACGTGTGTGCGTGTGTGTGTGTGTGTGTGTGTGTGTGTGTGTATGTGTGTGTGTGTGTGTGTGTATTGTTAACGTTCTTGTTAGTGAAGAATTAAGGAATGTAATCCATAGCAAAAACACAATTAAAACAGTAGCAAAGCTAAGGCAATGAAGAAAAATAAAATCAACTCACATCATTAGGATGAAAGAGGCGTTTGAGGGAATTATTTGCTATCTCCTGCAATGTACCCACAATGCCCCTTCTTTCTACAGCGTTCGCCTGTTCTCCATTGATCTCCGGGCTCAGCGGCCTCACTAGCGGATCAGATTGAAACGGCACCGGGCTAAACACAATTCCCTAATGTCCACCAACACCCATTAAAACCTAAAAGCCTTCCAAAATCCCAAAAAAAAAAAAAAAAAAAAATCACGCACACACACACACACACACACACACACACACAGAATCATGAGCATTGTGAAATTACAACAAACCAGAAGCTTTCCATAAGTGTCCTTAGCTCGATCGTCCGAAAGATTCTCCACTGTAACTGCACACCATATGCGATAATTTCAGCACTAAGCTATAAGAAAATGCAATTTACAGATATATATATATATATATATATATATATATATATAGAGACATACATGAAGAGAGAGAAATAGGAAAAGAGAACGTACTAAGGTCTCGATTGATTTCGCAGATGGTCACGGAACCGGGATGAGGAAAAGAAGGCATTGTTTTTGAGCTCAGAAGCAGAAAAAATTAAATTTAAAAAAAAAAATCAGTGAGTGGTAATTTAGGAGAGTAGAGCAGGGTTTTGGACTTCTGAATTTGTAGACTAAAATAGTTGGGCGCTACTTGGTAGAAAGGAGGACTCTAAACTCTTGTAGTCTGTTTGGTTACCGAGAAATCATGGGAAACCGAGGGGAAGAGAGGAGAAGAAAGAAACTGAGAAGAGAAGACAAGAAATTGGTGGGAACTTTTTTGTGTTTGGTCTCTGGAATGAATCAGAGAAAAGAAAGGAAAATTAGCAGCTCTGGTCCTCAACTTTTTACGAGAATTATGTTTTCGGCCCCTTTAACCATTGTAATATTTGTCGTGGATCCACAAAACAAAGAAAACAACGCAGGTAGGGTCTCATCCAAATCTTTTGTTTTTTTTTCTTTCTTTTTTTTGGAACTTAGGGACCGGATTCAAACTCCACGACTTTTAATAAAATTAAGTATGAAATTATCGTTAGACATCAACCACATTCAAATACATTAATTTTAGACATTATAATAATGTGTCCCCTCACATTTTAATGTATCCATCCACAAAACTAACACATGAAAATATTTTACATTTCTGAAATTCAAGTGAATGAATGCTTTTAATATTTGGGGGAAACTTTATTATGAGTCATGGCCTACAAAACGTTTAGGGTAAAATTTGAAATTATCCACTGCTCTAAAAAATTCAATTGCTCAAAATCCTGTATTGTATTTGCTAAGACAGAAAAATGAAAGGAATGAGAGTGATTGAGGGATTAGAGTAAAGATTTGACATTCATGATTCTTTAGTAAGAAGGGGAAAAAGACTCTAAATCCTTAAATATACTTCAATTTTGATTTTCCTAAAATTAGAGAGAACTCAATACCAAGCATCATTAGAAAAATGACATATTCAACCTTTTACATTTCCCTTGTGTCCTTGTGTAGGTGAAGAAAGGAAAGAAAATATGAATAAGAGGTGGTAAATCAAAAGCGTATTAAAAGATTCGAAGTCCCTCTTTTAATTCGTTTATTCTTCTTTTTTCTCAAATCAAGTAACCATATTTGGAAAAATCATTTTAATAATCCCATCACATCCTCTCTTCCATTCCACTTTTGTAGGGTAACAGTAGAATCAAGTGCCGTTCTCTAGGCTCTCAGAACGTCCCTTGATAAAAGTAGGGGGGGGGGGGGGGGGGGGGAAAGTCTCAAAACGACCAAAAGATGCACAAGCCAGAGACCATAAAAATTAGATGCCAAAAGACCACACTTGAACAAAATATGAGTATCCAAGCTCCCCCTGCCTCAGTTTCGATTTTTTCTTTTTTAATTATTTTTTGGTTTGGATAAACATAAGTAAGCATACACACATTTCTTACGAGACAGATCGACCATAAAGGGTATCAGTTTGGATTTGCACTAGCATTTGAGAGCCATAAAACAGTCAATTAATGACTCCCCATGACTTGCAGAAAAGCATGCTCTTTAAGTATCCAACACAGATCTAACATGAACTATTACAAGCTGCAACTTCAAGAGATTATTCATCATATATTATACATGTCCATGGTCACTATAATTTTTTATCCAACTAGCTAGGTAAACTTACAAGAACAAGAACAAGAACAAGAAGCGGAATACGACCAATTTCCAAAGAATCAAAGGAGCAAAGAGGAGATGATAGTCTGTCTTCTTAACCAATTAAGCCCCCTAAGAACATCTACGCACGTCAATTTCACACAAGAATGATTGGAAGAAGAAAGTTCGAATCATAACGAACATGACCAGTAGATATCGAATTAACGATGCGGAAGAAAACATTGTTGTTCGTTAGTCCAACCGTGCACATACAACATTGACATTTCAGCACCCGACCTTTGCATCCACGGGGAGTTCGGTCCTGGGCTTTGTCGAAGTCGTGGAACACTACAAGCAAAAGTAAGGATTGTAAGCGTTACCAGCCACTAACTAATTGGAGAACAAAGGGGAAGTTAGTGCTAGCAATTCATGAAAGTTATAAACATGGACAGACAGATAAACGTAAATACCTTTGCCGTCCTGAGTAATCTGCAGTGCCTTCCCTGTCATTATATATATATATATATATATATTTAAAAAGATAATAAATAAATAAATTACTAATGAATAAAATCTTGATGAACTCAAACACTGCTAAAATAATATTTTAATTTAGTCAGAAAAGATTTGCACTCTTACCTTGGTCTGGGGTTCGTCAACAAAGTGATTCTCCACAATTTGGGACATCCGGAAACTGCCAATTTTCCTAGTGAGGCAAGTCCATCCATTCCATCTGGTAGCGATGCAAGTTTCGGGCACTCCATAATTTCAATTTTCTCAACCGACGACGGTCTTAGCGTCAACTTCGGAAGTTTTGTTAAGTTGGGACAATGCCAAATACGCAAGTGTTGTAAAGTGGTTTCACATGCTTCAAGCCATTGCGGGAGAGCGGCAACCTTTGGCAATTGAACAAACATCACTGTTCGCAGACTTAACTTGGCAACTTCATTGTCGTTTCCTTCAGTCAGGACAAGCTTTTCGCAGTTATAGACAACGAGAGTCACCAGGGCAGTCAGAGACTTGATGATATCATTAGACAGAGAGGTTAGGCTTTCACATGAGGTGATTATCAATGTTCGGAGTGACGTCAAGCATTCTATTCCATTCGCAGGGAAGCATGTTTCCGTTGTTGTCAGTGACAGAAATCTGAGGTTGATCAAATTCTTTATGTCTCTCGGAAGTCCTTGCAGTTGGTCGCAATCCTCGAGTGCTAAAGTCTGCAAATTCTGTAGCTCGCAAATGGAATTGGGAAGCCTTCTGATTTTATTATTACCCGACAGGTCGATGTATCTCAAGTGTTTTATCCTGCCAATGGAGCTCGGTAGCGTCTTGAAAGATGAATTACTTAAATTCAGCATTCTCAAGTAGTTGAACTTCAAGAGGCATTTGTCAACCAATGAATCTTTTATAGAACCTGCTCCAAGTGGGAAAATAATCGTCCGCAAACGATCGGGATCTAAATTGTCTAAAGAAGCTGGAATTTCATCGCCAATACCATCAGCGATGGACAGATGTCGTGCTGATTTTTGAATATTTTTGGTAGTCGAATTTAGTGTTGCGCACTCGCCTTCAGTGACTGAAAACGCAAGATCGTGGATAAGATCATGCATGTAAAAAGAATAGAACAAACCCCGTTTCTCCACATCCTGAAAGAAAGATCTGGACCACAATTCCTTGAAATACAATTCGCCGATTTCTTCAGGGCTTCTCCTCTCCTCGGGTGATTGGAGGACTCCATGTGCCATCCAAAGTTGAATCAGTTCACTACTTTTGAATTGATAATCTTTTGGGAAAAGTGAGCAGTAGAAAAAACACCGCTTCAAGTGAGATGGCAATTCATTGTAACTTAGTCGTAACGCCGGTAGAATGTGATCCTCCCTCTGCTCTAATGTCCATATCTCATTATCTCTTATATAGATCCAGTCTCGTTCATCCACTTTTGAGTGCAGTAGGCTCCCTAAAGTTCTCACGGCCAGGGGAACCCCTTTGCACTTTTCTGCAATTTGTTTTCCAATGTCCACAAGGTGCGGGTAATTTAGTTGGTCTTTTTCTTCCTTAAATGCCCACTTTAAAAACAAAGATAAACAGTGCTGCTCTGAAAGACCTCCTAAAGGGTAAGTTGGAATATTACCAGTAAGGTTGGCAACTGAGAGTTTACGAGTGGTCACTAGAATTTTACTTTCTTTGGACCCCTCCAACAAAAATTCTCGTAACCTGAACCATTTGTCAGGAATATCATTCCAGACATCATCTAGAACGAGCAAAAACTTTTTGTCCTTTATTTCGTCCCTGAGGTGAATCTGCATTTGGTCTAAAGTCATATTCTTATTAACTTTACCCGTCGCAGAATCCAGAATCTCCTTCATCAGCCTAGGTACATTAAAATCCTCAGAGACACAAACCCACATTTTCAACTCAAAATGACTCCTGACTCTTTCGTCGTTGTACACAAACTTCGCAAGTGTAGTCTTTCCCATTCCTCCAATTCCACAAATAGGAATGACAGTGACATTGGCGTTCTCGTCACAAGGCTGCAACAAAAGATGTAAGATCACTCTCTTGTCAACCTCGCGACCTAAAACATCCGAATCACGGACAAACGAGTCGCTCATGATCTCCATCCTCACAGTCGTCACCACATTACTCTCTTCATATCTGTTACTCAAATGAAACTTCGCTCTCTCATCCGCGATTCGATCTAATCTCTCCCTTATCTCCTTGATTCTACGACCAATTCTAAAGCGGAATAAAACCTGATAAGAGAATGTAAAGAAACGAGGCATACGTACCACACAACACCCAATATGCTTGTATATCCTCCCAGTCCAAGTCCATTCGTTTTGGACATCATCCAACGCGTCGTTGGCATCATGCAGGACGCTTTTCAGATTGCTTAGCCAAAGGTTCAGCTCTCGGTTGTGACTTTTCTTCTCTTCGGCATCCAAGAGCACAGCTTTTACGGTGCAAAGGGTCTCGCCGAGCTTCTCCAGGTCTTCTTTCAAGCTCCATGCTAAGAGAATCGTGTCCGATGCAACGAAGAATACCTTCTCCAAGACTCTTGCTGCCAGGCTGAAGGCTAATTCTCCCATGGTTTTGAGGGGGGCAATTAGAGAAAGAAGTGATGTGAGTTTGGTTTGTTAACCAGAAATGGTTTTGTTTGTTTTGGTTTCTTTTTCTGTTTGTGTTTCTTTGGGTGGAAAAATTAGCCTTGAAGTTTGAACTTTGGTGGTTACCAGGAAAGAAAGGTGGGGAGAAAGTCAACTCCTAATTTGGTTGGACGCGTTTTCTTTGATCCAATTTTTATGTTTCAAATTGCAAATTAAAAAAAAATGACATATATACATATAGCATTAAATAATAGTGTTGACCATATTAGATTCAATATTCCGCCTACTTGATGTGAGATGAATACAAAGTATAGTTTCACACCCGCACAAATATATATATATATATATATATATATATGATTAGCATACACAAGTGCATCAAGATCTCTGTAAATAAACAAAAAATATATACCTCATTATTCCTCTATGTATATTATATTGTTGATGAATCATGCGTACGTTGTCATTTTTCTCTATCTTTGAACGAAATATGGAGTACAATTGGAATTTCAAAATTTTAGGAGGTAGAACAAAATATGCAACTTTATATGTGTGTATACATAACATATAAAATTATAATAGTCGTCAATCACGGAACACTCTGAAAAAAAAAAAAAAAAAAGAAAAATCAGAGCATTGTAGAGGTGGGCTCGTGTCTAAAACAGCAAACATGCTGCCCTGGCCGAGTTTTTGACACGCGATCAAGCAAACTTAGATGGCATTTGGAACATACACTTTTATTGAAGTTTTGAGAATGTTATGATGAAAAATAAAAAATGAATGTTTGAAGTTGTGCGTTTGGTTAAAAATGTGCTGTTTGGGATTAAAAAGAGTAAAAGTTGAAAATATGTTCTAAAAAAATAACAATATGAATCTTTTTTCATTACTCTCGTAATTCTGTGTAATTAAAAAAAATCATCTCAGTTCGACTTGAAATAATAAAGATATGAATTGTTAAATTTGAGTTTTTAAGAGAAATTTGAAGATAAGAATAATGAAAGTGGTTTACTTCCTAACTATACTAAAAGAGCAAGTTTACTTGCACTGATTCACATTGAGGTTGTCCAAAACGTATTCCTTGGGTTGTCGTTTTTAAAGCTCTTGCTTTGTTGTCGTTTTTGGTTTCTTCTTTTTAAAGATTGTTGTCGTCTAATTGATGGAAAACTTACTCCCTTTGTCAAGAGGATGTGGGGTTGAATCCAACCGACAACATTTTTTGTTTATGTATCTTTTGTTTTTGTTTTGGTTTTGATTTTGGGTTGGTTTTTTTTTTTTCCCCCTCATTTTCAACTTTTACTCTCTCTCTCTCTCTATATCTCTCTTTTTTTTTTTCCAAAAGAACTTTCCCTCCTATTTTCTTTTTCTTTTTCTTTGTTTTTTTTATTTTTATTTTTACCTTCTCCCTAAAATCACATATGTTTTGATTACAATCTTCTAATACTTTATTTAACTTGTGTTTTTTTTTTTAATTTTTTCCTTTTTAACCTTTCTCACTTTTTATTTTTTTCTTTTATTTTTAATTTTTTTTTATAATCATACTTTTCATTTTTTAAAATTTCCCTAAAATCATATTTGTCAAATCCCTAAGAATATCATATTTTTATAAATGTGTTAAATACTTTTCTATTCAAATTTGTCATTTTCAAAACTGTTGTTTCAAATATGTTCTTACGTAAATATTTTTACTACAATCTTTCAATATATTATTTTGTCAAAGTGATTATTATGAAAACATTTAGTTAATTATCTCAATGCAAAATTTTTCTATTTTATGACGTAATTTTTAACAATTAGAAAACACTAATAATGAATAGATTAAATAATAAATTAAATAAATTATATTTGTTTTATCATTATTCATTTTTTTCCCTTGCATATAAATATTTTAAAAAAACATCATAGTATCTTAATTATAATAAAAGAAAAGAGTATAATAAAAAAGTAGATATTGGGGTTATTATTCATTTATGGTTGTTAAATCTACATCGTTTTGGTTCTTTATTTATTTATTTATTTTCAGATTTTTCTTTCCGTACCCTCCTTTTTCGAAAAGTTGCTACTGCTGCTTTTTTTTTTTTTTTTCCCTTGCCCTTTTTGCTTTCTGCGTTCTCCTAGAATTTGGTACGATTTATATGTTTTATAAACATGTATTCACAACTTTTTGATCAGACACTGCACGAGTAGCAACAACTTTTTGCAGGCATGTACATATATATATATATATATATATATGAATGCAGGCATATTGATTGGAAAGTAACCAACATATTCATATTCACTGAGTTCAAGTTAAATTAAATTCTTTTTATATTCAAATTATTGGGGTGTTTGATGTGTAAGTTTAAATAGTGATTTTGGTTGATTTTTTCAAAAAAGATAAAAAAATTTTAAGGAAAAAAAATAAAAATTGAGTTGATAGTGATGAGTTTGAACTCATCACCCCAAACACCCCCATTAATAATATTATTTGATAAAAAATGTCTCTATTTCTCACGGAAGTTTGTTCTCCTTCTTTTTAGTTTTTTAGTACATTCTGATATTTTTCTTTTAGAGTAATACATTCTGATTCTAAATACATAGTAAATTGGAGATTTTTTTTATTATCATGTTTTGGTGCTTACCATTTCTTGTGAATTCTTCTTTTTTTTCTTTTTTAAATCCTTTTTTTTTGGACTTTATGCACATCAGTTTCTATTTTTTTTTAGATAATGACCTTTTGATCTATAATTTCTCAACTAACAAAGCAATCTCTAAGTTATTAATGTAGTTGAAATTACTGATATAACTAAAAACGTTACGTTATATAATTTTGACAAAATTCTCTCTGTACACTGCACATGGTTTAATTTACATTATTCCACTCGAGCATCTTACAATACATAATTCATGTACCAAAGTCAAATTTTGACATTTGGTTATGAAAATTACTTCCTAATATATAGATTATAATGTTTGATTGATATTATTTACTGTCTTAAATATTTTGAATATAATAGATGAAATATAATATGGGGGTGTTTGGCCCATAAGTCCAAACTAAGATTTTCAAACTTTTTTTTGTCTTTTTCTTAAAAAGTTTTTGTCTTTTTCCTAAAAAGTTTTTTGTCTTTTCTGAAAATTCAAAAAAATTTACTATTGAAACTTAAAAATTTTAACTCAAACTTACACACCAAACTCCCCCTGAATGATGTTTCAAAACCCACCATTCATCTATATCTATACATACATACATACACACATATATACATATATAGAAAGGAGAAACAAAGGCACTGTTTTCGTAAAAAACGCGTGATTTGTCTCTTTTTTTTTTTTTCCTTCTCTTGGGTTGGCTGACACATGGCAGAGCAGAGGTGGGGTGAGAGAGAGAAAGAGAGATGCGTGGGAGGATGGAGAGAGAGAGGGGGGGGAGGGATGCATTAGGAAAGAAAAAAAAAAGGGAGTGGGGAAGTGGGACCCTTATTTGTTTTTATTTTTTTAGAAAGTGAGAGGTGAGTGGGATCAGCGGTAGGTTTGTTTTTTTTTTTTTTTTTTTTTTTTGTGTGGCTTTTATTTTGCTCGAGCGGAAGGGAGGGAGGGAGAGAGAGAAGAAAAAGAGTATGAGCTGAGAGAGACTAGAGAGCAAAAAATTAAAGATTTTTGTACTTTTTTTTTTTTTGCTTTTTTTCGAGGGAATGGTGAGAGAGGGAGAGGGAGACCTTTTTTGTTTTTTTGTTTTTTTTTTTTCTTCTCTTTTCCAGGGAGTGTGAGAGAGAAAAAGGTCTTATTTTTTTTTATTTTTTTTATTTTTTTTTGGGAAAGAAAGAAGGTTGGGGAATATACAAGATTCATAAAACGAGGGAGAGAATATTATTTGAATGCTTTAATTATATGACTAAGGCTTTGTTTGATAATAAAATTTGACTCTAACTAAACTATATTTTTTCATTTTAATTTTTATCTTTTTTTGAACAGTCAATAAAATTTATAATTATTTTTTAAAAAGTCAACTCAACTCAAATTTAAAAATTTTATCTTAACTCAAACTCAACTCATTCACCAAACGGACCCTAAATAATATATATTAGGTAAGATTTATAAGATCTATTTATTATATATCTAAAAAATTTACAATTAATTTAGTTATCTTAATGTATTTATTTTCTAAAATTTAAATATATTTTTATATATTTTATATTTTGTAAATTTTTCTATTTTCTTGTAATTTCTTTTACACATATTATTATAAATAAATCATGTTGATTTAAGAAAATATTTTTTAATTAATATATTAAAACAATGTCTTTCAGACAATTTTTTTTTAATTTTTAATTTTAGTCTTTTTTATTTATATATATTAATCTAATTTTAATATTTCGGTCCTTTTATTTTTTAGTTTATTTCTATTAATTTTTTATAAATACATTCTTAAAAATTAATAAAAAAAATTTAACGAGCTTAGCACACACGTGCATAGCACATGCTTAAAACACTAGTAATGCTAAATGTGCATGCACGTAACTATTTTTTTTTTATTTTTTTAATTAAAAAAAGGATTAAAATAGTTTAAATGATTGGAACCATTTAATTAAATACTCTATTATAACATATCATACATTATTATTGTAACTTCTCATTAAAAATGGTGTCTATTTTATGAAATGTTTTAATCATTCAGAATCTATTCATTTTTTAGTTGTAACTCTTTAAGGCAACTCTTGAACATTTTTACAATATTTATAAACGTGTTCATGACAACTGTGGAAAAATCAAATTTTTACTTGTGAAATTTTTATGTTTGTAGATGACCAGACTTTTTCGTGTAATTCATCTATCAAGTAATTAGTACGCATTAATCTCTCTCTATATATATATATATATAAATATTGGTTTCTCTATCTAAAGCACAAATACATCGACACAAATATCTTTGGTTGATATATTTCTCTCACGTACACAAGCACATAGAAGACCTTAAAACATACGTGTGCATGGAGAATTGGAGGAAGAAATTGATATTCTAAAAATGTGGTGGTTGTTGTTTTGTTCTTTCGTGAGATTTGAGATGCTTAGAATTGCTATTTTTCGGATTAACTCTTTACAATTATTAGCTATTAATTAATTATTTTTTAAACAAGTATGTCCCCTTAATTTTATTGCTTTACATAGGTATCCTTATTGTTGTTGTTTTTTCCCATTATTTTTTGGCGCGACTGTTAATTTTTTCTAGGTTGTTGTTGTTGTTTTTTTTTTTTTTTTTCACTATTTTTATATTAGATAGGTTGTTTAATATATTGATTTTCAAATACTGTAATATTATTATTTATCGAGTTACCATTGTTTTTTTTTTAATCTTAATTGTCTTAATATAACATAAATGGTCATCTCTCCCTCTTTTTGACAATATCATATCGATAATTTCTCATGAAATCAAAAAATATATATATATATATATTTAATAAAAACTACACTTTTGAATTTTTAGATACGTACATATATAATCAATTAAAGACATTTATCAACCTATATTAACTGTAAAATCTACATTATTAATTACTATAATATATATAAAACACATGCAACACATATATAAACTAGTTTTTTTAAAAAAAAGACAAGATTTTTTAGAAAATTTGGATTGGAGTGTTTGCTCCAAACATAGCCTTAGGGCCCATTTGGTTTGCATGTTTGCTTTTAAAATGAAAAACTTTATTGTTTGAGAAAGAGAAAGTCATTTCATCTTGATTTTGAAATGACGCTTGGATGTAAAAAAAAAAATATTCTCTTAAAAACAAGGTTTTTTTACATTGGTTTACTCTAAATTTATCGTAGAGTTGTAATTTACATCCAAAACTTTTAATTTTGTCAATTTACACCCTAAACGTACAAATATATGGTAATTTATACTCCATTGACAATAATATTAATCTTTTAAAGGAAATTGATATGTGAATTATATATGGGTTGTTAATTCATGACATAAATAATCATTTTTATCTTTATTAATTAACAATCTATGTGCAAGTAAAGTATCAATTTTCATTAAAAAATCAATATTGTATATCAATGGGGTATAAATTGCTATAGATTTGTAAGTTTATGATGCAAATTGTAAAAATTAAAAATTCAGGGTGTAAATTGTAACTCTATAATAAGTTTAAAGTGTACCAATATAAAAAAGTCTAAAAACAAAAAGAGTTTGAAATTTGTTTACATATCAACTTGAAAGTCATCTCAGAGCATCACCGATATAATGTTATATTAGTGTCAATGATAAATTTTAATATTTGGATAAAAAAAGTACTCACTAATATAGTATTATCTTTCATGCTAAGTTTATCACATGTTAAACTTTATGTCAAATTCGCCACAAGGTCTAGCTAATGTCAAATTTCACTTTTGATTCTTATTGGTTGTTGTCTCATGTAATTATTACCACATTTTTATTTTTCATCTATTTAAATACTAAAAACATAATGCATTGGAGTATAAAGTAAGATAATGCTATTTTTCACACTATTTTGTAACAAATATATAATTAGCATACACAAATGCATTGGAGATTGTCTCATTTTCAAGATGAGAAGGAATGTTGTTTGTGATAATCGATTATGAAAATATTTCAAAAAAATTCCAAAAAGATACTGTACAACACAAGTTTGAGGCAGCATTAAAAATGAGCTGGTCACTTTTTTTCAAGATAAGAGAAATGGTGGGGAAAAAAAAAATAGAGTCAGACACTCTTTTATTACTTTTTTCGCCCATTTTGAATATGCATACAAACGAAAGCAACGAAATACGCACATATTGAAACTTTGAACTATCAAACACACCGAAAATTCAGAAACAAATACATCACAACAATATATTGGAACTTGTTTTTCAACTCAATTCATACCGAAGATTCTGAAAAAACCATAACTTCAGCATCCTTAAGCTTGTAACATGTTCAATGACTAGTCCAATTACCACTCCACATGCATACCCCAAAGCCACTTCTTTCCAGCCAAAACCGAACTCCGATTCCAACTCTTGGTTATCGCTTGAAGTTGGAGGCATAGGTTTTTCACATTTCTCCAATGGGAAGTCACACAATCCGAAGTTTCCTTCAAAGGAAGAAATCGGAATGTCGACATCTGTCCACCTTGTGGTATTGGACCCACCAGATCGTTCTGGGACAGATCAAGAGATTCAAGAAATGTGAGGCTTATGAATTGTAGAGGGATATAAAGTTCCAGATAATTGGTTGTTGGAGAGGTCCAAAGACTCCAGCTGATGAAGGTTCCCAAATGATGAAGGAATAAAGCCTGTGAATTTGTTGCTTGACAGGTTGAGCCCATGTAGAGATAGAATAGTTCCCACAGTAGTTGGAATTCCTCCGGAAAACCTGTTGTTGGAGAGATCGATCGATGAGCGTCATCTTCATTGAAATCTTCACATATTCCAAGTCTACACCCTTGAAATTCAGTTTCACCGAGTCATGATAATAGGTGGACTCATCTTGCATGTACCGCAAATGCAACCTATCCTCTTCAGAAACTTCAATCATGGAACTCCAATTTCGAAAGTAATCTGAGGGCAAAGTTCCATTAAATCTATTAAAAGAGAGATCAAGAATCCGTAACTTTAGGAAGCCCGAAATTTTTAGGAGATCCCCTATAGGACCATAGAGTTTGTTCAACCGCAACACAAGAACTTGTATCGCTGACAAATTCTGGAGCAAAAATGGAAATATGTCTCTAATTTGATTGTGTCCGAGATTCAAAAATTCCAGCTTTTCACAGTTCGCTAGAGATTTTGGGATGCTTTCGGCCAGTTAATTGTGACT
Organism: Ficus hirta; assembly: GCA_038430175.1. Taxonomy (NCBI): domain Eukaryota; kingdom Viridiplantae; phylum Streptophyta; class Magnoliopsida; order Rosales; family Moraceae; genus Ficus; species Ficus hirta. The sequence goes on from CM076597.1 coordinate 6,757,982, forward strand.
CAAGTCAAGTGCCCTCAATTGGCTTCCATTCACAAAAATAGTCTCGGGTACTTTTCCACGAAATTTGTTGTTGTGCAGGTTCAATACGCTTAGAGTACTAATGCTTCCCAAGCATTCAGGGATAGTGCCGGTCAAATTGTTGTTGGAAAACATCGAGGACATGAAGATGACTCAAATTACAGAACAACGGATTAATTCTCCCGATCAAGTTATTCTTCAAGAATAAAAAGAAGATTGTGGACACAGGTGGAACTGCAACATAACCTTGCAATCCATTGAATTCTAGGTTGATATATTGCAGTACTTCCCATGGAAGAATATGGGGAGGTTCTTCCCAACTAGTGATCGAGTTCTGAGAAAGATTAAGTAGATTTAATGTCTCTAATCCCCATTCTAGTCAACCACTTGGGTATTTGACCTTCAAATTTGTTTTGTGAAAGATTTAGTTCTTCTATCTTATTAGGGGCTTAGAAAACTCAGGAAACTCGGTCAGGTTACAAGAGGACAAAAGCACAATTTTCAGCATAGGTGAATTACACTGATCATTCGCCTTCCTCGTAAACGACACATTTTTCCTGAAAGATCAAGATGCCAAAGATTTGATAAGTAACACAAGTGATCAACTATGCCACTAAAATTATTAGAACCGAGGTCGAGATATTCCAGTCTTTCAAATTTGAACAATTCGGGAATTTCTCCATCCAACTTGTTTCGCCTTAAAGACAAAAATTCCAACGCGGATGATGAAGAGGTGTTATGAACATAGAGAGAACATGCAAGCTTGTTATCTTCCATGGAAAGGGTTTTCAAAGAAGGCAACATAAATAAAGAGGAAGGGTCTGGTCCCATCCAAATTGTTTAAAAGAAACATCCAAAAAGGCAAGTTGGCAGAGTAGTCCAAGAGAAGATGGAATTCGTCCGCTGAAACTATTCTCTCTGAGATGTTAGTGTTCTGATCAGTTCTTTGAGGTTTGCAAGTGAGGAGGGTATTTGGCCACTCAAGTGAACTCTCGTTAGAAAAGTTGTTGAACGAGAGATCTAGATGTGTGAGTTGGGAAAGGTTCCCCATTGAAGATGGAATTGCCCCAGAGAAATTACAAAACCAGAGATCGAGAACGCTCAAGAACTTAAGGTTCCCAATTGAATTTGGTAATTGTCCTGAGGTCATTGCCGGAGTGGAATTCTGGACGATAACCGGTAAGGAATTCGTTGGACGATAAATCTATCGCTTGAATCTTAGGCAACAAGAAAACACGCATTAGCAATTCACCTCCCAAACCACACCCCACAAGAGAAAGAGATGTCAGGGAAGATAAATTAGCGAGAAAGTTAAAACTCATGTGCTGAAGAAAGGTTCACCCTGTCTGGAACAACATAACGTGAGAACTAACCGATGTCACAAAATTTAAAAAAAAAAAAAAAAAAAGGAGGAGTTTGGGGACCAAATTGTCCAAAATTTTGAATTAGAGAAAATGAGAGTTTGGGTACCAAATTATCCAAATTCCAACTTGGAGACCTAAGATGTTAAAAAAAATAGGTGGTTAATTGTTCTATTAGTTCCTAAACTATTATATTTATGTCGTTTTGGTCCACATTCTATTTTACGCAGTTGAAATGACACTCAACTCTTAAAAACATACAAAACGTCCTTTTTTAACGAAATTCGTTAATTCTTGTTAACGGATTGCATTAACTACTGGATTGGTCCCTAAACTATTATAGTTGTTACGATGTGGTCCCCTTTTTTTTTGTAGTTGAAACCTTTATTTTTATTGAATTTGCTAAACTAACTTTAAGAAAATATCTAACGACTCGTGCCTCTCTTTAATATAATATTGTCCGCTTTGAGTCTCGTACACGCACGATTTTGCTCTTGAGCTCACCCCAAAAGGCTCATACCATTAAGAGGTGGTCTCTTTACTTATGAATCATCATCTATATCAATTTCCAACCGATGCGAGACTACACAGCTTACCATTTTTTTTGTAAAAACTGATGACTGTCACAAAATAAAACACACTAAAATAATCTTAAAAAAAAAAAAAGGAAACGTCACAAACATAATAACATGTGTTTCCCTTAGGGGGGGGGGGGGGGGGGAATACATGAGAAAGAACGTGTGATTTGGTAGACGAGGAGCAAATATAGGAGAAAAGAACTGACCTAGATTTGGTGGGTAAAATAAAAGAAAAAGAAGGGCTTTCTTTGGATTGTAGGGGTTTTTTTAGAATTAAATAGGAGTGTAACAAGTAAAAATTAAAAGTTCAAATTTTGTTGGTGGGTGGTTTAAGTAAAGTGTAAAAAGTAAACAAGGGTGTACAAAAAGACCTCCCTATTATCAAAGATGGGAAACAAAAATTTTCATGTAATCATAAAGATTTCTAAATAAAGAATCTGATGATAACAATTTAGGGTTTGTAAAATAAAATTTAATTTGGAATCTTTTTTTTATTTCTTTAAAAAAACTATTTGCATTTTAAGTTAATATGTAGTATATAATTTTTCAATTATTTTATAAAAAAAGATTATTTCTATTTATAACTATGTGAGGGGTAGAAGCATTCTTAATGAGTTTTAACACAATTTTATTGTAGGGTAAAATTATAATAAGAATATGTTATGACTTGGCGGGGGAATTCATCAATATTAGGGGTGCAAATAGAAGCACTTTAAAAATTCATATGCAGGCCTACTCGTGAACCTAAAATCTCAGCCCAACTCGACCTAGACATTAGGATCGGGCTAATTTGGCTAGAGTGTCTATGCAGACCGGTCTAGGCCGACCCACAAATTAAGGAGGTAAACTACGGATAGACTGGTCTAATCCGGTCCATATTTAGAACTCTACTAATGCCAAAGATTTTAAAGTTAGGACCGAATTTGCAAAAAGCGTCTTGGAGATTTTATTTGTACCCACAGTATTGATAAATAACTCACAAAATCACTAAAGATTCTTATTACACTATAAAATTACCTTAAAACCCATTAAAAATACCTACACCCCCACAAATATATAAATATAAATATTTTTTTAAAATACTTAGCATACACCACATTAACTATAAATGAAAATATTATTTTTTAAAGAAACAAAAAAAAAACCCTACAAATTTAATTAACGTTAATTTTATTTTATAAATTCTAAATTCTTCTTGATCAAATTTTTTCGTTACAAAAATCTTTAAAACTATATGAAAATTTTCAATAAAAGATTCAAGTGAAACAAAAACAAAAGAAAATATGTCTCTTGAAAAACTAACAACTATTAATTTTTCTCCAATAATAATTTATTTCTACTGATTAAATTTTTGTTTATTTTGTTGGAAATGATGTTACCACAAAAGAATTTTCATTGTTTTCTCTACACACACACACTTTATGTTTTCTTTTTGTTAGGTTTTTTAGTTGGCATTTATAGCAATAAATTCAATGAAAAACCAAAAATTGTTTTTAGGCAGTAATTGTGTCTTGAAGTGTTACAACAACTATTGTAATAGAAGATTGCAGTGCAAATTTGAAGAAATCTTAAAGATTTGCTAAGCTGGAATTCCATTATGTTCAAAGCTACGATTGGGAAACAATTGTAAGAAGATTCTCTATTCTCTATCAAGAATTAAATCTGTGATCAAATTTAGGAGTTGACTTTTAAAAAGGGTAATTCTAATTTTGGAAGGTTTCCTAATTCTATTTGAATTAGAATTTCAAAGATTGTCTCAAAATTACTCTCTAGATTTCTCCGAAAGGATCTCGATGGAGTTGAGAGATATTTGTTGAAGATTTACAGTTATTAGCAAATCAAATCAAATCAAATCCTTGATTGTATCATGATCTCGGATTCTATGGAGGATGTTACGTGAGGTGTTACAACATCAGATTTGCGACAACCTATGATTCAAATCAAATCCGAGTTTCTGTTATGATTTGGTGCTGGGTTATTTAAGTCTCAAGCTTTCAAGGAGTATGGAGTTGAGCACATAGAGAGTTTTACAATATATTTTGAGACTTAACCTTTTGATGTGATTTTCGTTTTTCCGGAGAAGAATTTGGAGTTTTCGGAAGGAGACATATCCTTTCTTGGGAGAGGAACTTAAAGCTTTCGGGAGAAGGCATTTTCAGTTGAAGGTAGTTCAATGACAAGATTGATTCTTTAAGTTGTTTAAGTTCCAGTGTACTTGTAATCTGTTTTAGATTAGTAGATTGTTTGATAGCTGTGCATGGTCTTGAAGAGTAGGTATGACCGAATTTATTAAAAATTGCTTATGTTCTTTATTTTATTACGCTTTCGATAATTTAATTTAATTAAATTCAGTAATTGATAAAAATGAATCTTTCACTTTTTAAGAGTGAAAAAGTATTTTTTTATTTAGATTTATTAATTTATTTCTAAAAACAAATTAAAATTAAAATAAAAGTAGGTGAACGAGAGGTTTAAATTTTTTATTATATAAAAAATATCTGAGAAATTTATTATGTTCATATTAGCAAATATGGAAAAATAGGTTGGGTGACATTTTTTAGTCACATAATTTAATAGGTGGCCCAAATTTTTTTTTATTTAAGAAAATAACAGTTCGTCATTATTCAGATTTGATCCATCAGTAATTGACTAATAGCCAATCAGTGATTGACTTTGAAAATTGGTGATTAATTAATAGTTAATAAGTGATTGGTTATAAAATTTGGTGATTTACTTTTTGATTATATTTGATTAATTATTATGTGATCAATTATTGATTGACCATTTAAGAAAATTGATTAATTATTTTAGAAAAAAAAATATATTTTAACTAATTTTTAAAAATTTCAATAATTTATTATTACTATTTTGTTTTATAAAATTCTATTTAACTATAAATCTTAAAAAATATTTATTAAGAGATATTTATTAATGTTGTTGAGTATAAATAAAACTAATCAAATCCCATCGTCACCTCCACAAAACCTTAAGCAACAGGAGCGAGCGATCACCAACTCCACTCGTCGTCGACCCGCCGATCGTCCTCTCTCTCTCTCTCTCTCTCTCTCTCTCTCTCAGGTATTCCTACTCTACTTCTCTCCAATCTATTTCTCACTCTCGTAATCGTTAGCTCTTAATTACCTTTGATTGCTCATTGTTGTCTTTGGTGCTTTATTTTTCCGTTTTTGAACTGTGGTGCTTACAGTTCTTAGCGAATGTTCATCTCAATCGCGAATTCTTTTTCTGGGTGTTCATGAGAAAGATATGTTAATTTGGTGGTTTATTCATGTGAATTGTGATTTTATTCAATCGGTATTGCCCGACATTAGGACTGTTGTCGCATATTTCGTTTTGAAAATATTATGGGTTTTTCACCAAAATTTTTTTTTTTCCCCCTTGAAAGTGTAGTAATTCTCTCAATACCGTAGCCCTGAACCGACCACGAGAAATCTTTATTCTTTTTATTTTTTATTTTATTTTTTATTTTTTATAAAATAACAATAATAACTTTTAACATGGGTTTCTCATGTGCATAGTTTTTGTATTCTCTCCATGAGATTTTTAGTAATCCAATTAGAGTCTGTTTTAGAAGATATGACATAATGTTGTGCTTTGTCAGCATGGCTGCTGTGGAAGGAATTATTCAGGATCCGAGTCAGCCTCACCACGATGTGAAGCTTTTCAACGACTGGAGTTTTGATGAAGCTCAGGTTTCTATTCTTATTTCTTGTAAACTATTTGATTCTTGATTGTTCGGCTTCATATAGATGTCACTACCTTTGAGTTGATTTATCTTCTTGAAAATGAATGCATGGATGCTTGAGATTCGAGGATCACGTTCTTTCTAATTAGATTAGATACACAGTTACAAACTAGTTTGGCCTTTGAATCGTGAATATATGAGTTGTTGTGTTCAATTTCCTGCAGAAAGTTAAATGCTACTTGGATTATGTGACTTAATTGTTTTATCACTACTATATCTATATAATGGGAGGCTAAACTGTACCATCTTTTTCCGTGCTCACCTTGTTATTTGATGCATCCTGCGAATTATGACATATTGAATATTGTTACTTATGTTTTGTTGTCACGAAAGATTGATGGTTGATTATCGCACAAGCATTTAAGTTGTGATTCGAAACCTTAATGATTATCCTTTATCTGCCGCTAAATTTCTTAATGTGATCATGTTACGTGACTTCGATGCCATCGTAATTTTGTGGTCCATGTTCCAGGAGCACCTGCTCAACTGCTATGTTTATTAAATTATCTGATGTTTGGAAGTGCTTTGACGTTCAAATTCATAGTCAATCATTCAAGGATGTTTTTGTAGTTGTTCTGTAACACAGACAGAAAATTCATTTTTCAAGCATTAAACTTTTTGTCCTCTATCATAGGTCAATGACATTTCTCTGGCTGACTACATTGGAGTTGTACCGGCAAAACATGCAACTTATGTTCCTCACACTGCTGGGAGGTACTCGGTCAAACGTTTCAGGAAAGCCCAGTGTCCAATAGTTGAGAGGCTCACAAACTCACTTATGATGCATGGCCGAAACAATGGGAAAAAGCTCATGGCTGTTAGAATTGTTAGACATGCTATGGAGATTATCCATTTGCTGACTGATTTGAACCCCATTCAAGTTATAGTCGATGCTGTTGTAAACAGGTACATCAACGCTGACGAATAGATCCATCATCGATAAGTGATTGTGAAAGTGTGGATCCCAGTCTACCAGAGACCTTATAAGCGTTGTGGTTTCCTCTGGTTTCACTATTGTTGAAAACTGTCTTGGCTGTTTCATATCTATTTTTTTAATGGATTCTTTTTTTTTTTTTTACGAGCAGTGGACCAAGGGAAGATGCTACTCGGATTGGATCCGCTGGAGTTGTCAGGCGTCAGGCTGTTGATATTTCCCCACTGCGGAGGGTGAATCAGGCTATCTTTCTCCTCACCACTGGTGCACGCGAGTCTGCTTTCCGTAATACCAAGACCATAGCTGAGTGCTTGGCTGACGAGCTCATCAATGCTGCAAAAGGTTCATCCAACAGGTAAAGCAACACCATGCCTCTTGGATTTGTGTATTAAATTTAGAAACTTCAAGATCCTTTTTGTAAGAGTTGCTTTGAGATTTATTTTGATCTTTCTAACCCTTTTTATCTCATTGCTAATGCTGAAATTGGTTATGCAGTTATGCCATCAAGAAAAAGGATGAGATTGAAAGGGTCGCTAAGGCTAACCGTTGAGGGTCGGTGCAGAAGTTTTTTGCAAGAAGAGAAATTTGTTTATTCTCCTTTTTAATTAGATCGTCTTTCAGAGGTCTTCTTACTTAGCGGGTTTAGCGTATATATTTTTGAATATATATGAATGTTTATGGCATACTATTTGTCCTAGGGCCTAGGTTTAATCATCTTCTTTTTGTTTGCCTAGCTTTTCGTCTCTGTGGAGCTGAATTTGATTTGGTTCTGCGGCAGTAAAATTTTTTCATTTCTTGTCAGGTTTTTTTTGGGTAAAACATTGCTTGTCAGGTTATAGAATGCTTGGGACACAATAATTTATTTATTCTTTCACCTACATTTAAAGAATTCAAGTTTCGTTGATTTTCTTTTGCTCGTCCTTCACTTTCTAAAGGAAAGTCTCAAGTTTGAAATTCCATAGATTAAACAGTGTATTTCTAATCCATTAAATGGCATGTTCCTAAACGGAAGCTATCAATTATTTCATATTTTCTTTGATCATCTTTTTTTTTTTTTTAATTTTTTTTAATTTTTAATTTTTTTAATTTAGGGATTGGGGATTCGAACTCTGTACTTTTAGGTAGTGTCAGATGTAGTATTAGTGCTAAGTTATGCTTATAATCACTTGATCATCTTTATTTTTTTTAGGTATTTGAGAAATCCTCCTTACTAGATATAATATCCCCAAATCAGTTTAGCCTGTAACTAAACTTAACTAGAACATGTCAATAAATTGTACCTTTTTGACATATAACATAAGTGACAACAATAAAAAAGAAGAAAAACTTAGATAGCTGTACATTGCACTATTACTAGAAAATATTTACAAATTCTTCCATATAACTTAGTGTAGTAAAATACGAAGAGTTAATATGAAGAACTATCAAAGTTTGTATTTATACGATCTTCATACAAAAATACAATAGGGAAGCCTAAAAAAAATAAAAAAAAAGTTAACTTTGTATTTATACGATCTTCATACAAAAATACAATAGGGAAGCCTAAAAAAAAAAAAAAAAAAATTTACTAAAAAAACAGTTTTTTATTCACTTCCATCTAGTATATACATGAACTTCATGGTATCGATTGCCAAAAAGAATTTCAGCTCGCCTTTATATTGATACAACGTTAATTTCCTCATCATTTGTATCATAAAAACTTTAAAAGTGAGCTAAAAGCCTAGTAAGCAAAATATACTTAAAACAAAACATTGAAACTATTTTTACTTAATATAAATTTATTATAAAAAATCATTACATAGTTGCTGTCCACAAATATTCCAACAACAGTACCTAAACTTTGAAAATCTACCAAAATTTCGATTAAATCCATTGTGCATGAAATTTTGTACAGAGCATGCTTGATATATCTATTATGTCACACCCCGACCTACGTAGGGCCGTGACACCGTGCTTACTTAACTTAATTCTTAATTCAAATATCTTAAACTTACTGAAAATTCCAGAGTAAATTTTTTTTTTCTTCTTAAACTTAACTTAAAACTCGACTTAGTCTCATACATACTTATATGTACTCACTCGAGTACCGAGCTTTCACATCTTATTTGAAAGCTATCATATCAAACCATGGACCAAACCCGACCTAGTACGGATCGGTACGACACGAGGCAACTTGTTGCCATCATACTTGAAACTTTTCCTTATCCATACCATTACTTCATTATAACGTAACATAAACACATTTTTACATTACAAACATATTCTACAAACATATATCTAAAATCCGTGGCAGTGTCCATCCCACATTTCACAGTTACAGTGCCAGCCCTCCACAGTCTTGCATTAAGAATTACCGGTAAGTTGCTTACCTACAACATGAACGTAAGTAATGAGCTTATACCCAGTGAGTATAATATTCAATCCGCAAAACATTTTAAGTGCAAGAATACATGAACCGATTATGCTTTCTTATGAATCAATTATGCTTTTCATATATTAACTTGGTTCTGTTCCCTTACATGTCATGCGTGCACATACCGTGGTACATAGCCATGGAGTAGTTGGAGGCGGCCAGTCCAATCCAACTCAAACCATGAAACAAACCGTTTAACATGGAGTGATTGGGGCAGCCAATCCAATTTAACTCAAACCATAGACTAAACTGTTTAAACCCGCCCTCGTGGCAAGTCGGTACGACACATTAATATTAGCTTGTCTTATCTTATTCTTACTCCGTAATTTGATATTCGTGAACATGCTTCGTGATGTCACGATAACAAAATATAATACACCATAACATAAAATATCATAACATCATATCATAAATCATTGTAATATCATAACATAAGACATCATAACATCATAACATCATAATATAAATCATCATAATATCATAACATAAGACATCATAACATCATAACATAAAACATCATAACTTAAGTAAATCATATAAATCAATACATGATTTCTTGAAAACATGCCATGCAACAAAAACGTTTTGTCCATACTGTAGGCGAAGTTGTACTTACTTATCGTCCTACGCTCTTGGTTTATCGTCCAAACATGATACGCCAACAGTTCATACTCCTTACTCAACTTGGAGTTTGTTCTAGGTTTTGGATCCAAACTTTCCTCCTTACTTTCTACTAAATCCGAATTCCCTCTTTGGTGTTCCTTCAAAATTTCCGACCACCAAATCCTTTTCTTTTTCTCTTTTTTTTTTTTTTCCCCCTCTAGGGTTCGGCTTTCCAAGGGGGGAGAAAGTGAGGTGAGATTTTGGCATAGTTTTGGGGTGTTTTCTCATTTTTGTGAACAAAATGAGCCCCTCCCCATCATCTATTTATAGGTGATAAATAATTTAATTTTTGGATTTATTTTTAATCCAAAAATTGCATAATAGCCCTTAAGAGAAAAATATTTACCCATTGGTCCTTGGGAGGTAGTGGCCGGCCATGATAGGTTGCCTTAGAGGCCAAGTTACTTGCTTACATCATCATACTTACATCATCATGCTGACATCATCAAGCTTACCTCATATTTTTTAAAATTGCACTTTGGCCCCTAAGGACAAAGATTTGCACTTTAGTCCCTGAAGGTGGCCGGCTATGGTGGAGCCACATGGCTTCCAATGCATGCATAATTATCCACTTAATTCTCAAAATCTCTTAATATACATATGCAGTCCATTTTCATACTAATACAGATATTACCAATACTGTTTTCAACTAATAACAGCATAATTGTACTGGACTGCAGTCCAGAATTCATCTGTATAAAATTGGACTGCGTATAGATTTTTCTTAGGACTTGAACTTACTTAGTCCTTACTGCTCTAAATATTGTGCTTGATTTTTCTAGGGTGGTCTTGAACCTTATTCTTGCTTATTTGTTCGTAATGACGGTTTATCGCAGTATAATTTTCATACTGTTAATTACACTGTCGAGCTACGAGACTCAATAATAGTTTGCTTAAGCCAAGCATGAGGCCTTTTGAAAAAAAAAAGGGCAGAATAGAAATTTATAATTTTATGCGGGTCAATATTTGACTAGGTTGACTTTAGGTTTGATTAAGACGGTACTACAATGTAATCAACAGTATAGAAATTATACTGCGGAAAACCGTCATTACGAACAAATAAGCAAGAATAAGATTCAAGACCACCCTAGAAAAATCAAGCACAATATTTAGAGCAGTAAGGACTAAGTAAGTTCAAGTCCTAAGAAAGATCTATACGCAGTCTAATTTTATACAGATGAATTCTGGACTGCAGTCCAGTATAATTATACTGTTATTAGTTGAAAACAGTATTGGTAATATCTGTATTAGTATGAAAATGGACTGCATATGTATATTAAGAGATTTTGAGAATCAAGTGGATAATTATGCATGCATTGGAAGCCAAGTGGCTCCACCATAGCTGGCCACCTTCAGGGACTAAAGTACAAATACTTTGTCCTTAGGGGCCAAAGTGTAATTTTAAAAAATATGAGGTAAGCTTGATGATGTAAGCATGATGATGTAAGTATGATGATGTAAGCAAGTAACTTGGCCTCCAAGACAACCTATCATGGCCGGCCACCACCTCCCAAGGACCAATGGACAAATATTTTTCTCTTAAGGGCTATTATGTAATTTTTGGATTAAAAATAAATCCAAAAATTAAATTATTTATCACCTATAAATAGGTGATGGGGGGCTCATTTTGTTCACAAAAATGAGAAAACACCCCAAAACTATGCCAAAATCTCACCTCACTTTCTCCCCCTTTAGAAAGCCGAACCCTAGAGAAAAAAAAAAGCGAGAAAAAGAAAAGGATTGGGTGGTCGTGTAATAACTAGATTTTTTGCGACATTTTCGATTTCTTGTAAAAACACTTACGCTGTACCATGAAGGTAGTTATGAAACAACCTGATTAGGGTTTTTCATGAAAATTATGAGTTCTCATGATTTTACGAGACTCAAAAATAATTGCTTAGTCAAGTATGTAACCTATTGAGTAAAAAGGGTTAAAAAATTTCATGATTTCATGTTGGTCAAAGTTTGACCTAAAAAGTCAATGGTTGACTTTAAAAGTCAAACATGAGATGACACAGTTATTTGATAAGCAGTATGAGAAATATACTGCGAAAACCGTTTTTACAGGCAAGATAACATGAGTTAGACCTAAAACCACCATAGAAAAATCAAGCACACAAAATAGGGTATCATGGGCCAAGGGGCCTTAAGTTATCAAAAAAATTTTATACAGTCCATTTTTACACAGATGAATTTTGGACTGCAGTTCAGTATAAAAATACTGCTTTTAGTAGAAAGCAGTATTGAAAATATCTGTGTTAGCATGAAATTGGACTGCATATTAAGTAAAAACCCAAACAAACCCTAGTAAGGATGACATCACTTAATTTTTGAATTATGACATCATTAAGGAAATAATGAAAATTTTGGAAAGAAATTGGCTCTAGAACCCTCCAAATGGCCGGCCACCTAGCATGCTTTTTGTGCAAAATGTTGCTTCTTCAAGGACTATTTTGCAAATTCAAAAAGTTCCCATTGCCTATAAATAGGTGATTCCTATTCACAAAAATTCAAAAACTTAGCCAAACTATGCCCATTTTTCCTCTCAAAAAATCCGAACTCTAGGGAGCAATCCAAGGAAGAAAATCAAGCAAAACCAAGAGTGTTTTGAGTTTAGGGTAACCGGATTTCAAGTTTAGAGCAAGCAAGAAGTTGAAAAATTTTTTCATACCCATTTTTAAGCCTTGGCCGGTTGTGGTGGAGCAAGGAGAAAGGAAGAAAAAAATTTGGGTTTGGCCGGATTTTTGGTATCAAGTGTGGCCGGATTTTAGCCCTAGGGTGGTGGAAAAATTGGAGTCATAATAGCCAAGAAAGGCCGGTTCTAGGTGGAGGCTAAGGGCAAGGAGAATTTAAGCCTAACCTAGCCAATTTCTTGAACCAAAGCAAGGTAAACCCCTTACACTTCAAGCTTCTCAATTTATGTTTCAATTGAGAAATTTAAGTGTATTTCCCAAGGGTTTGTAAGAGCATAAGCTCAAGTTATTTATTTGCCTAGGTTAGAATCAATTATGTGCTTGATTTAGATTTAAGGGTGGTTTGGTTATTATTGTGTTTATTTAGCATGATAAATGCCTAGAATTGCATGATATGTTTATGATTTATATGCTTGATGATGGATATGTTATATGTGCCCTTTATATGCCAAGAATGATGATCAAATGTATGTTAGGTTGCTAGAATCAAGTTAGAATGATTTTTGAACCAAATTGTGCAACCTAAACCATGCAAACCCTAATGGGTGATTTAAAAAAAAAATGGTTTGCATGGGTTGGATAGGTAATGTGTTTAAGAAAAGGTTACGTTAGAAAAGCATTGTATGAATGTTTTTTAGACTCCCGACGTGATCGGTTGAGGTAATATGCGCATATTAGGCCGAAAAACGAAATTCAAACCAAAACTGCCATTCTCGGGTAGAATCTGCCCAGTTTCGGGAAAATCAAATTTTGAGGCCTTTAGAAGCCAAATTTGTAAAAACTCAAAACACAAAAGTTGTAGAAAAGGGTTTTTCCTAGTGGACAGCGCGGGCATTTTTCCAAAATAAGGCTCCAACGGCCTCGGTTTTTACAAAAACCCGAGCCTGACCGTGCCCAGACTTGATACACGGCCAGGTGAATTCAACAAAGAAAACAAAGGGGTTAGAGCCCGAATCAGGTTTTGTGTAAAACACGAAATTTTTAGGATTTTTCGAGATATAAAAGTTTCATGAAGAAAAATTTTTCAAATTCAATTTAGAGTTTTAAATAAAAACAGATTTCAAAAACTGTGCAGGAAACAGGAAATTCCTGCACAGGATTTTATAAAATAGTGCAGGAAAATGATATTTCTGCACATACACTGATAATTTAATCAAAGGAAGCTGTTTCAAAGGCAGTTTCTAACCCTTGAGTATTTTATGAATATAACTCAAGAATTATGACTTTTCAAAGGGATTTTTAAGTTTGAAATCTAAGTTTTCTAAAAAGAAAATAAACATGAATTTTGAAACTAAAGTCAAAGTTTTGACTAAGATAAACCCTAGGGTTACCTATTGTAACCCAATAAAATATAACTATAGGAAGGGGACATATAACTTAGATTACGCACAAATGTTGGTTTAATACCAATAGTATACTTACCTATGTCCTTTATGTATAGCAGAAAATAACCTGCTGTGGCATCCTGAATAGGATCAACGTTTTAATCGGACATAGCAGACAAGGTAAGTACAACTCCGCCTACAGCATAAGCCTATGTATTACTTACCTAAATATGTTAAGTGTATGCTATGATGAATGAATGTTATGATGTAATGCATGATAGTATGTTACTGTAACATGAATATGATTTATAACTTTGTAACATCATGTAGCATGTTCACAATTAATAAAGACAATATCAAGTACGATATGAACATGATGGCAAGCAAGCTTGCCTGTGTCGTGCCGACCCGCGTTAGGTCAGGTTGGACTATGGTTTGAGTTGGATTTGGTTTGGCCGCCCCAACCACTCCATAGTTGCGCGCCTGGTACGAACACTCATGACAAGGGGCCCATAAGCAAGATAAGCAATAAAAGGGATTATGAAGTATGATAAGAAAGCATAATGAAGCATAACTGGATCATGCATTATTAGAATATGCTAGAGTATGTTATATTATGCTATGAAATGATTATGTATGTTTGTGTATGTTTATTATGCGGGTAAAATAGTTGTACTTGCTGAGCAAAAGCTCACAACTTACGTCTATGCTGTAGGTAAACAACCTATTGGTGATTTTTGATACAAGATGGCGAGCGTGGCGAGGTGAACTGTGAAACGTGGGAATGTCGAGCCGCTACGCGTTTTGTTTAATCATGTTTATTATTTTATGTTTAAACACTCCGAGACAATACACGTATATATATATTTATACGCGTATATAAAAAAAAATGTTCCGCTATTTTCCTTAAATAAACAAGTATGTTTATAGAATCAAGTCAAACACGTATGTATGTATAGTAACGGTCCGTGCTAGACGGGTCGTTACAGGTCGGAAATTTTGAAGGAACACCAAAGAGGGAATTTGGATTTGGTAGAAAGCAAGTAGGAAAGTTTGGATCCAAAACCTAGAACCAACTCCAAGTTGAGTAAGGTAATCCTCCGTGGTTCCCTAAGCTTTTCAATTTAAGCTTTAATTGAAAATTTAAGTGTATTTCCAAAGTTGGCTTGTAAGAGCATAAGCCCATTTTATTGCTTATGCCCTAGTTTAGATTTTTAGATTTGTGCTTGATTAGGATATTGGGTGGTTTTGATTTATGTGTTATGCATGATTATGTGATTATGGTTGCAGGATTTTAGGGTTTGCATGTATGCTTTATAATGTTAGTTGTATGTCCCCAATGTGCCTAAGAAGTTACAGGTTATGCATGTTTTTGTTTGAGTTAGGTTGTTAGCTTATGTGATGAATGGATTTATAAACCCAAATTTACAAACCCTAGCTTGGTGCAAGAACACCCAAGGGTTTGCATGTGAATGCATGGATTATGATGATGAGATTTTACGTTAAGAAGCACTGCATGATTGTTGTAGGCTCACAGTTACGACCGTTTGAGGTAGGGTGTGCGTAATTTGACCATAAAAATGTATTTAAGAAAGAAACTGCTAATTCGGGTAAAACTGGACAGTTTTCTGGTAAGTAGATTTTGAGGCCCATAGAAGTCGAATTTGAAGAAAGTCAAAACTACAAAGTTGTAGAAAATGAAAAATCCTAGGGAGTAACGTGGACGGTTTTTAAAAATAAGACTCTAAAAGCCTCTGTTTTTATGAAAATCCGAGCCTGGTCAGCCCAGACCCAGTTGCACGGCCAGGCAGGTTTAACAAGGAAAAAGAGTAGATTAAGGGCAGAACTGGATTTTGAGTTTAAAACGAAAGTTGTAGGTTTTTCAAGATCTACAACTTTCATGAAGAATACTTTTTCTAATTCCAAACATATTTTAAAGTAAAACCAGATTCCCAAAACTGTGTAGGAAACAAGAAATTCCTACACATGATTTTCAGAAAACAGTGCAAAAGCAGGAAATTCTTGCACATACACTGATAACTGAAATTAAGAAACTGTTTTCAAAAATAAATAAATGGGCCAAAAGCTATTTTAAAAATATAGTAATAGTATGATGACCAACGATAACCGAGTAGGATACCCAAGTTACTGGGTTGGGCCTAAAGCCCATGGTTACCAATAGTAACCTAATAAGATACTATTCACGTATGATTAGGCATTGAACCCAAGGTTCCATTAAGTAATCAAACAAAATATTGTTTGATTAGGCCAAGTGCCCTAGGGTTACGGCAAGTAACCGAACGAGTTATCATGAAGATATGGGGGACATATAACTAGAGTTACTCATGAATGTGGGTTAGGATACCAACATTTAATGATTATGATTTATGGTAAGAGAGAATGTGAATAATTCTTATCTTACATCCTGTTTGGAAACAGGAGTATGAACTGTTAGCGTGTCATGTTTGGACGATAAACCAAGAGCGTAGGACGACAAGTAAGTACAACTCTGCCTACAGCATGGACAAAACGTTTTTGTTGCATGGCATGTTTTCAAGAAATCATGTATTGATTTACATGATTTATTTAGGTTATGATGTGTTATGTTATGATTTTATGATGTCTTATGTTATGATATTATGATGATTTATGTTATGATGTTATGATGATTTATGTTATGATGTCTTTGTTGAAAAAATCGGATTCGGTATCAGAGTTACAGCGCAGCGGAAGTTTTAAAATTTTTATGCCGATTCGGAAAAGAAGCTCATGATACATATAACAATAAATTAAATTCATGATCAAGCGTACCTTATTTCTTGGATTCCGGAATTGCTAGAGCAATTGACCAATGTGTTTTCTCTATTATTCTCGAGTTCCACGTCTCAGAGTGTGTGTGGGCACACGTTCTATGAATCCAAGTGACCGGTAATGCTTTCCGAAGTCTAGATCATTCTTTCTCAATTCCGATGTTCTTCGTTGAGAATATTATCCAACTTCTTTCTTCAAAACAGCAAAACATGAACCGGTTAACCTCCTATGAAAATTATCACTCGGTTTAACCTTCCTCACAATTTTGATTCAATGGAATTTTCTCTCTTTTTCTCTCTCACAAGATAGCCGAATTTTATGATGTGGAACAAACCCAAATTATTTTTCTTCTCACTCCAAAAAACGTTTTTCTCCTTTAGTGAATTACCAAAAATTAATTTTGTCAAGAATTCCTAGCCTTTATATAGAAGTCCAATCCTTTTCAAAATTTATCTCCTTTAAAAAATAATTAATAATTATTTTTCTGGATAAATTTTGAATCAAAAGATCATACAACTTTAGGGCTAGATTCATTGAACCTAAAAACGTTTTTCCAAGAGGAAATCTTTCCTCAAAAAATTCGGCCACCTTTGAAATTCAAAGGTTGATTGGTGGTTCAAATGTTAAATCAAGAATCTAGACTAGTCAAAAGATCCAGTCCTATCTAGATTCAAATTCCTTTTAAACCTTTTTGAATTTAAATATGATTCACTTATTTGAATTAAATATTTTCCATACAACATCAACCATATTAATTAATTTAAATCAATGGAATATTTCAAATTTTCTTTCGTCACAAAAACCGTGCACCTCTTTTAAGGAAAGAAAAATCCATCAAATAATATCCATTATTTAAATCAATTAATAATTTAATGTTAGGAATATATTTGAATAATTTTGAAACAAAATTTTCTTCCCTCCACCTATCTAAAAACCGTGCACCACATTTAGATTAGGAGAGAAAAATTTGTTTTCCAAAATTAAATAATTCAAACACAATCTTATTTTCAAAATTCAATTAACCAATCTCATGTTGACAAATCATATTATTTGTCTACACAAATCTCACATGTCCAATCCTTTCTGGATTGCATGTTAGAGAGTACCATGTCTTAATAGACATTACTAAATTCCATTTAAATTTATCGATCTCATTAGGAATAAATCCGGAGACGCTATACGAAACTATATGAGCTAATAGAGGGACCCGATGGAAATATGTAAAGAGGCTCCTATAATTGTGAAAAATTAATCCCAGATTAATTATTCATCAATTATCAACTTCAATACTATTCCACTAAAAATTTGAAGCTGAACTCCTGTTTACATACCGTATTACGAAAGCTCTCTTACGCAACGCTTCTTCCATGATTTATTCATCGCTTGCTTAATCCCCATATGTTATCCATGATTAAATTAAGGACTTTTTCCGTTTTACCTTTTCAATCATTTTAACTTAAAGTTCCATTATTCTCTATTGAAAGAATCACCAATTGTAAAACCATACAATTGGTAAACCACCAGAGAACACAAAGTAAACCGATGGCTAAGATCTTGTTATACTATCTTTCAATCCCCGAATAATGCCTTTAAGTAGATAATATTTACTATCGTTAAGATAGTTATGGATTCCGTATCTATGAATCTTGATTTCTCCATCCATAAGTCATGCACCCAAAATACAAGTATATTGACCATGAATTAACAGTGTCTCACCTATAGTGCATTAAAGTACATAAGTCATGGATACGAACTCAAGTAATCATTTCAGGATTAAGATTAATGCAGGATGATAATCAAAGTGTTATTGATTCTTATAAACGGAATTATTAAACCGAATCAATTAATACTTTAGGTCTAGTCCAATGTCATACCTCAATACTGGTATACATTAAAGTTTCTACTCAGAACCTATCCGATGGTTAAGACAAACCATCCCTCCAAGGAAGTAGATAACCTTTATAATCTTATCATGAATAAGATCCCCAAATCTTATTCCATCGATTGCGGACTATTTATTTAGACTGTTATCAAATTACCACGTCTTCTATGTATACCCCGTATACATATGGTAATCCAATATATTACCAACAGCCAAGGAGTATTTTATGTTTGCTCAAAATAACCAAACAATCAACAAATGAAAGTAAATAGGACACAACTTATTAAACATGAATAACCTCCTCTTATTAATATCAAAATGTCATATTTACAGAAAATCCCTAATATTAATTTTCTATCCTTATGGCACATTTAGATCCCAACAGTCTTATGTTATGATATTACGATAATTTATGATATGATGTTATGATGTTTTATGTTGTGACATTTTATGTTATGGTGTATTATATTTTGTTATCGTGACATCACGAAACATGTTCACGAATATCAGATTACGGGATAAGAATAAGATAAGACAAGCTAATGTTATTGTGTCGTACCGACTTGCCACGAGGGCGGGTTTAAACGGTTTAGTCTATGGTTTGAGTTAAATTGGATTGCCTGCCCCAATCACTCCATATTAAACGGTTTGTTTCATGGTTTAAGTTGGATTGGACTGGCCGCCTCCAACTACTCCATGGCTATGTACCACGGTACGTGCACGCATGACATGTAACGGAACAGAACCAAGTTAATATATGAAAAGCATAATTGATTCATAAGAAAGCATAATCGGTTCATGCATTCTTGCACTTAAAATGTTTTGCGGATTGAATATTGTACTTACTGGGCATAAGCTCATTACTTATGTTCGTGCTGTAGGTAAGCAATCTACCAGTAATTCTTGATGCAAGACTGTGGAGGGCTGGTACTGCAACTGTGAAATGTGAGATGGACACCGCCACGGATTTTAGAAATATGTTTGTAAAATATGTTTGTAATGTAAAAATGTGTTTATGTTACGTTATAATGAAGTAATGGTATGGATAAGGAAAAGTTTCAAGTATAATGGCAACAAGTTGCCTCGTGTCATGCCGATCCACACTAGGTCGGGTTTGGTTCCCTAAGCTTTTCAATTTAAGCTTTAATTGGAAATTTAAGTGCATTTCCAAAGTTGGCTTGTAAGAGCATAAGCTCATTTTATTTCTTATGCCCAGTTTAGATTTTTAGATTTGTGCTTGATTAGGATATTGGGTGGTTTTGATTTATGTGTTATGCATGATTATGTGATTATGGTTGCATGATTTTAGGATTTGCATGTATGCTTTATGATGTTAGTTGTATATCCCCAATGTGCCTAAGAAGGTGCAGGTTATGCATATTTTTGTTTGAGTTAGATTGTTAGCTTATGTGATGAATGGATATATAAACCCAAATTTACAAACCCTAGCTTGGTGCAAGACACCCAAGGGTTTGCATATGAATGCGTAGATTATGATGATGAGATTTTACGTTAGAAAGTGCTGCATGATTGTTGTAGGCTCACGGTTATGACCGTTTGAGGTAGGGTGCGATCATACGAGAACTAATGCACCGGATCCCATCAGAACTCCGCAGTTAAGCATGCTTGGGCGAGAGTAGTACTAGGATGGGTGACCTCCTGGGAAGTCCTCGTGTTGCACTAGTTACCGTCTCAGTCAAACCTAAGATCAACCTGGTCAAACATTGACCCGCATAAAATCATAAATTTCTATTCTGCCCTTTTTTTTTCAAAAGGCCTCATGCTTGGTTTAAGCAAATTATTATTGAGTCTCGTAGCTAATTAACTGAGAACTCAACATATACTGATATTCAACTCAAATTATGAACTTCATATCGACATACATGATTTTGTCTTAGATTTTTCCTTGTCTCTAAGGAAATCATGAGTTCATCAAAATTTCGGGTTATTACATATTATTCCTCCACAACATGGCAGCTTTAAATTCAATATATATAGAGAGACAATGACCTTGTAAATGTACTGCCTGCTACAAAAATTTAAAACCCACGCTTACTTCAAATTCCCATCAAAATCAGTTTCCAATTCTCAATCCCAATTTAATAAACTCAATCTTTCTTTCTTTCAAACACGTTTCTTAAGAAGACATCAAAAGTCCATCCTGAGCACATACATCTCTCTAAACTCATCCAACATTATCACAATTTAAAAGCATTATATTTTTAGCTTCAAATAAGTTCAAAATCCATTGAAAATCATAATCCAAACACACCTTAGATAGCTCGTAGGGCTGGAGTTCCAAAAACTCTACAAAACCTCACTTTGAACTCGAAATAGACTTGAAATTTGAGATTCAAATAATTTTCATTCACAATTTGTATTGAGTTCATACAAGAATATATAGAGACGAATTACAATCAGAAAACTTAAAATCAAATCCTAGAATAAAGATAATTGATACGTACAATTTTACATAATCTCTAAACATGGAAAGAATCACAAAATGGTAACTACAAGATTCAATCAATCAATCAATTTCACAAAATCTCAACACTTTCCCTCAAGTTGGTGCATACCAACTTGGCCAAAAACTATGAGATTTCTCTATCTAACACTGCCTAGGAGAGAATGTCAGCCAACTTCAGATTGAACAATAACAGGAACATATTTTGTCCCGGATAATTCAATATTTTTTTTCACTCATTTTTGTTTTTGTTTCTTTGTTTGTTTGTTTGTTTTTTTGTTTTTTTTTTCAATCAAAAGATCAACCTTCTTTTTTTTTTTTTGAACAACATAGATTTTTATTTGTTTTTTTTTCCTGCATATTTCCCGTATTTTTTTTTTATTTTTTTGCTTTTTTTTCCCTTCTTGTTTTTGTTTTCTCTTCGATAAAAAATTTTTTTCCTTAAATTTTTAAAATTTTCCTTTTTCCTTTTTTTTAATTTTAATTTTTTAATGTGTTGTTTTTGAATAATATGCGAACAATAAGAGAGAAATAAAGGTACAAATAAATAAGAAAGAAAAGAGGCTTCAACTCTGGAGAAGTGACGCTTGCAGGGGTGAAGACTTGATGGAGGAGATTCACAGTGGTTCAACGCTTGTCTGGGAACAACATAATTGTGGAATTTAGTGTTTCATTGTCTGTGCTCTTCGATGGTGATTAAGGATTCGATATTGATTAGGTACGGCGGCATTGGTTTCTGGGGCGCTCTTTGATGGCTCCTTGTTGTTGTTGTTGTTGTGATTTGGATGTTTTGGGAGGGTTTGACGTGGTGATTTGTTGGTTTTAATTTGTGTTTTGTATTTTTTGGGTTTGCTTGGTGTGGGTTTGGTGATTTGATGATGGAATTGTAGAATGGGCAGTGATTTGATGGGCTTTTTGCTATTTGCTGTTTGGAGTTTTCCTATTTGATGTTTGGATTTTGCTCTTTTGTTGTTTTACTATTTGCAGTGAATGAAAAATAATTGAATGGCTCTAATATTGGCTCTGATATTGGCTCTAATACCAACTTGAAATTTGGGATTTAAATAATTTCATTCACAATTTGTATTGAGTTTATACATGAATATATAGAGACGAATTACAATCAGGAAACTTAAAATCAAATCTTAAAATAAAGATAATTGATATGTATTATTTTGTATAATCTTTAAACATGAAAAGAATCACAAAATGATAACTATAAGATTAAATCAATCAATCAATTTCACAAAATCTCAACAAATAGCACGCGAAAACATGGATTCTTCCTTGAGTCCGAGTTTAAGGTTTTAAAGAGAGCTTGACATCATTTTGATTTGTGGTTGATGAGAACTAAAATGACTACTCAACCTCTGTTTTTTCGAAGAATACAAAACTTGTTGAGAAGATTTGATGAAGAAGACTAGTTTGTGGAGTTTTCTTCTAGAGAGACTTGGCACCGCTTGAAAAATGAGAGAGATGAGGAAGAGAGAGGTTTTATTTTATCAGCTTATCCTCTTCTTGAAAACAGGTGTAAAACACACATAAAAACAACAATAAAACAACGTTTTAACATTACATAAAGTACCCAAAAGAATTTAAAATTGTGCTAGAGCCTTAAAAATATATTTTCTTTGTAAATAAATCCATAAAAACTTCAATAAACCTCATTTAAAGTACATTCTATAAATTTAGATCACCATTCTTATACAAACGATTTTATAGACTAAGTATATCAATCAGTTTCTCTTCCGACGGTTGTCAACTCTTCTCTGCACAGTTATTAAAAAACAATGTAATAAAGCAGTTCTAGTAATACAATAATTCTAGAAATACATTTCATATAACATAATTAACATCACTACTAATAAAACACTTAGTAATATTAATAAGATACTAAACATACTTATTAGATTTATGTATTTTAAATTAATTAAGCTCGGTATTATACTAGATGAAATATGTTGGCTGTGAATTTTAACTTTTCGGTAATGTTTCGTCAGAATGCGAGTAGGACAGATGGATAGAGTGGTAAGGATGAAGAATTTGAAGGTTGAAGAGGAAGATTGATGTTGTTTGCTAAGGGAGAGAAAAGGTTGAAAGGATGAAGATAGTTTTATCTAATTATTATGCCATTTATTATTATTATTTTTAAAAACAATTTTGAGGATAAATTAGTCTTTTTCTTGCTTGAATTGGATGATTTTGCAAACCTTCTCTACTGGAGGAAAATTGGTTGGTCTTTAGAGACTCTACCATTGTAATATCCAAAAATTTTCACGAACTCATGATTTTCTTATATATAAGAAATCTAAAGTTTGTACTATGTGTTTATGTGCAATCGTATAGGAAATATACTGCGGAAACCGTCTTTACGGGCAAGATAGTATAATTAAGTTTTAAAACCACCATAGAAAAATCAAGCACCTAAAATAGGATATTAAAGACCAAATGGCTTTAAATAAAAAAAAGAAAAATTTTTATACAGTCCAACTTTACACAGATAAATTTTGGACTGCAGTCAAGCAAAACAGTACTGAATTGTACTGTGTATTAGTGAACACAATATTAGATTTATCTGTGTTAGCAAAAAAAATGGATTGCATATTGAAGAAAAAGCCAAACGAGGCCTTAGGATGACATCACCTACCTTTTGATTTATGACATCACCTTATTTGGATTTATGACATCATAATTCCATGAACCAACCCTTGAAAGACAAGTGTCTTGTTCTAGAAACTTCTTGCTTGTTCTCCAAGACTCATGGCCGGCCACCTATGCACCCTTGGTGTGCAAATCCTTGCTTCTTCAAGGCCCTTTTTGCAATTTCTAAGAGTTCTTCATCACCTATAAATAGGTGAACCCATAATTCAAAAAATTAGAAAACCTAAGCTAAACTATGCCCAATTTTTCCCTCACCAAATCCGAACTTGAGAGGCCAAGAGAGAAGAGAGAAAAATCAAAACCCAAGGGGGGGAGAGCATAGGGGTTGGTCGGATTTCACCTAGAGCCAAGGAAAAAAGTTTGAAAAAAAATTGGAACCCATTCTAGGCCAAGTGGCCGGTTGTGGGAAAGCAAGGAAAGGGAAGAGAAAAGTGAAGAAGGAAAGTGTGGAGAGTGGCCGGATTTGGTAGGATCAACCACCAAGCGAGGCCAAAGTTTCGGTACCCATTTTGAGGGTGAAAACCGAGTGGGAGGAGAACAAGAAGGAAGGAAAAAGTTGACCCTAAAACCAAGCCCTAACCTTTGAGTGATCAAGGTAATCCCTTAAGCCCTAAGCTCTTCAATTTAAATTTCAATTAGGAAATTTAAATGTATTTCCAAGCAAGGGATGTAAGAGCATAAGCTCAATTTACTTATTGCCCTAGAATAGTTTAGGTGTGGTGCTTGATTAGGTATTAAGGGTGGTTTGGTTTAATGGCTTTGATTGGTTATGTTTATGCTTGTTTGAATGGTTATGTTTATGCTTGTATGAATGTTAGGGTGCATGCTAGATGGATGATGAAATGTATGTCCCCTGTTTTATGTGCAAACCGGTTCTAAAATTTCATGCTAGGTTGTTAGTTTCGGTTATGGAATGGTGAGACAACCTAGAACCATGCAAACCTAGGCTAGGACAGTTCGGTTTTTGGTTTGCATGGGCGCGTTTGAGTAGCATGATTGTTAATGTGGGACGTTAGAAAACGCTGCATGTATGCTATCTAGGCTCCCGCGTGTTCGGTTGAGTTAGATTTGCGACAATAAGACGTAAAACGAATTTAAGAATGAAAACTGCCAGTTCGGGTACAAACTGGCCAGTTTTCTGGAAAGTGAAATTTGAGGCCTTTAGAGGCCGAATTGGGAAAAACGTGAAACATGAAAGTTGTAGAGAAGAGATTTTCCTAGAGGACAACGCGGACAGTTTTTGAAAATAAGGCTCCAAAGGCCTTCGTTTTTGTAAAACCCGAGCCTGACCGTGCCCAGGATTTATACACGGCCAGGTGAGTTCAAACGGCAATATGAACATGTTAGAGTCCGAATTAAATTTTTCGTAAAACATGAAAGTTTTAGGATTTTTCAAGAGCTAAAACTTTCATGAAGAAAACTTTTTCAAATTCAAATTGGATTTTTAAACTGACACGGATTTCTAAAGACTGTGCCGGGAACAGGAAATTCCTGCACAGGATTTTCTAAAACAATGCAGAAAAACTATATTTTTGCACCAACACAAATGTTTTGACTGTGAAAACTGTTCCAATGGCAGTTTTCAGCCTTTAATGATTTTTATAAAGTCACACTTTAAAAACCACGAATTTTCAAGTTAAACAAAAGATTGTTGTCAAATTTTCCAAATTGGAAATTAAATTTTTAAAAGCCAAAGTATAGAAACAAGAGGTTGACGGATGGTAACCGGGAAGGATACCCGAGTTACTAGGCTTGGTCCAAAGCCAAGTTTGACCATAAGATATTGACCACCTCAAGGGTTACCTCATGTAACCTAATGAGTTATCATGTATAATTGGGGGACATATAACTAAGATTGTGTATGAATGTTGGAAAAATTACCAACATTTTATAGGATCCTTATCCTATGTTCTTTTCAATAGCAGGAAATAACCTGCAGTTGCGATCTGGGTTGAAGCAACAAAACCAGAAACCTAGCATATCAGGCAAGTATCAAACCTCACCTACAGTGTGAAAATAGTAAATACTATTTTCAAATATGCTATGTTAAGCTATGCTATTTACACTATATGTTTAAATATACATGCTATGTTGTGTTATGATATGCGATGATATGCTACGACATGTTACATGTTATGCCATGTTATAAGAATGTCATGTTAACAAAAATGCCATGTTTTCTAAAAATGTCATGGTTTCCAAAAAAAATGCCACGTTTACAAATATGTCATGGTTTTAAAAATGTCATGTTTTCAAGAATACCATGTTATAGCAAGTGTTAAGTTTGATAGGACATAGTGACATCATAAGGCATGTTCACTAATGTTAAATCATATGGTAAGATAAATCAAGTAAGGTGTCGTACCAACCTCCCGTGATCGTGGAGGCTACATAATTCAGTTGTGACATATACCTTCCGTGATCGTGAAGGGTCAAGTTATAATTCCCAGAACTGTTAGGGCCTTGCAAACCCTAGCTTTGTCTGGAGGCTGCGCGCTTTTGGTACGTACACTATGGGCCCACATGTTGAGACAAGATAATAAATTAAAGATTGAGTCAATAATGAAGCATAAGACTTTCAATCAATCATAAATGGTTCATGCATAAGCTACATGATGATTGGCATATTTTAAGACGTTTGAATTATTTTGTGAGATTACGTTTATACTTGCTGGGCGAAAGCTCACTCTTATATTCATACTGTAGGTAAGAAGCCTGCAGTTTAAGTGGTGGGCTATACAGACGATGCGGCGGGTGAAGGGCGGTGTGGGATACCACTACGCAAAATTTTCCGCAACCGCTTTTGAGTTAAAATAGATATATTTCAAAAGTAAATTATGTTGTGCAGTATGTATGAAGTTTAAAGACTTGAGATTATACTTTCAGTATGGTATGTATGCATGACAAGTTTTTCTCTACTAAATAACTTATGTGAATATGTTTTAAAAAAAAATTTGTCTCAAATTTTCAAGTAAAGAACAAGTATGTATAGTGTCGACCTGGCTTGGGAAGTCGGGGCGTCACAACCATGCACCGTTTTGGAAGATATCCAGTTTTATCTTTAAAATGGTTTTGAATTTGAATAAAACACCTCAATGAATCCTACAACTTTTGTTCTTTATTAGAAACTTAATTCTGCCTTTAGCCTCTCCATTTTCCTTTTTGAAACATCCTGTCCGTGCATAGTATTTGGGCCGGCCAGGTTTGAGAATTCATAAAAACGGAAGCCTTTGGAGCCAGTTTTTCAAAAACTGTCCACGTTGTCCCCTATGGTTTTCCATTTTCTACAACTTTGCAGTTATAACTTTTTTCAAATTCGGCCTCTAAGGGGTTTAGAATTCGGTTTCTAGAAAACTGTCCCATTACTTTTTAAAATCGACAGTTTGTGTTTGTTGGTTTTTTGTTGGAAATTTCGCACACACTACCTCAAATGATCGCAACCATGAGCCTACATCAACATGCAACGCGTCGGATTTGTTCTTAATATTCAACCATATACTTATCTTCTTACTTGAAAAACACCAAATAGATAACTTTACCTAGCTTACCAAATTGTGTTTTGAGGTTAGTTTCTTAACCTTCATACATCTATCATTTACAAACATCATCACCACCATCATCATGATTATCATTCATAAAATTTCTTTACTTAAGATTGTAAAGGCATTTTCACAACCACATGGTGGGCATACAAAACCTTCACATTCTTTCTAGGGCAGAAAATCACATTCATGCTTAAACTTAGCAATCAAGATATTCTAAACTTAGATCATGCATAAACTAATCACATCACAATCATAATGGGGAAAAAGAAGAGACATGAGCTTATGCTCTTACAACCCAAGCTTGAAATACACTTAAATTTTCTTGAATTAAACATAATGAAATTCTTAAGAAAAGGGTTCAGGGTAATACCTCTAAAGCTTGAAGAATTTGATTCTAAACCCTTGTTGAAAGAAATTTGCTCTTCCCTTTTCACCTCACAAGAACCGGCCACTACTTGCTTCACTCTCACTCTCTTTTTTTTTTTTTTTTAGAGGTAGAAGGGAAAAGTTGAAAGTGAACTAGAATTTTAAAAGCTAACTAAGGGTCCACACACCACCTCATCACCCTTATTTATAGGTGAAAAAATCAAATTTGTAGAATTATTTTTATTTCAAAATTTCCCCTTGAATTTACATATTTGACCTTAAAAACAAAATTTTATCTTTCACACCCCTTAGGTGACCGGCCATGTGGAGCAATTTTAGCTCCCAATTAAGTTATAATTATTATCCCCTTAATTAAAAATGCCAAAAATTTCTTAATTATCTATAATGAGGTGTCCACCAATAGGGCCATGTTTGGCACTTCCCCCAATATGCAGTCCATTTTCTTAATAAACCAGATAGTGCTATTACTGTTTTAACTATTAACAGTATAGTTATACTGGACTGCAGTCCAGAATTTATCTACACTTAACTGGACTGCGTGTAGGTTTTTCTTAGGACTTGAAGCTACTTAGTCCTTATTGCTCTAAATATTATACCTGATTTTTCTAAAGTGGTCCTATGCCTTATTCTTACTTCTTTATCCGTAATGACGGTCTACCGCAGTATAATTTTCATACTGCTTATTATACTGTAGTACCGTCTTAATCATATCCTAAATCATCCTGGTCAAATGTTGATCGGAATAAAATCATAAATCCTTATTATGTCTTTTTCATCAAAAGGCCTTATACTTGACTAAGTAAACTATTATTGAGTGTTATAATATTTTAAGAACTGAAATATATTCTGATAAATCAGATCATGTATTTCACGTAAACATACATAGTACAAACTTCAATTCCTTTAAAAGGAATTGTGAATCTGTAAAAAGGTTGGCTATTACACACATAGAGGTTCACATATTAGCAAGAGAATAAGTTCATAATGGAAAATAAGACATCTGCAAATGAATATAATTGGGACCACATCTTAAATCCATAACAAAACATAATCTAATCATGCATCCTTACATCATGTTCATGTTTATTTTCACTGTGAGAATCATATTTGTACTTGCTAAGTGTAAGGTCATTAATTATATTCATATTGTAAGTAAGAGACCTACAACATAATGCATGGAGGGAAAATGCGGATAACGATGGTGAGCTAGCAAAGATGGTATGGGATAACACTATGCAAATTATTCCACAAATTTATTTTGCAAATTCTAATTAATCTGTTTTGGGATTGGAAATGATTTTAAGCTTATAATATGTAAGATCTGGGAAGCTATTTTCTTAGATATGGTAAGTATGCGTATGAATAAATGAAGCAATGGTTAACGTATGACAGTGTTTATATAAGTTATAAAAAAAATTTCTGAAATTTTCAGTACTTAAGTGATTATGAGAAAAGATTAAAATATTAACCTAATTTAAATTTTGAAATATCTATCTCTCTCTCTTCCTCTCTCTCCCCCTCCCCAATGGGCACAGCAGCCCTGCCATCCGCTTTGCAGTGCTAGTAATCAGTCCGAGGTATTGCTGGCCCTACACAGCCCCGGGCAGGGCCTTGCGAAGGCGCTGTAGCGCCCAGCTCTGCTGCGTTGTGCAGTTGATGCTCCCCGTTTTTTTTTTTTTTTCCCTTATTTTGAAAGATCATATATTTCAAACGATTTAGACTTTGACAAAACTTCTTCACAAAAACTTCGTTTTCGAGTTATTTAAAATTTTCATGTTTATTGAAAAATCTAATTTTGCTCGTAAGAACTCTGTTTTCTCAAAAATCCATAAACCAACATTTTGGAAACGCTTTTGGAGAGTTTTTGCTAAGTCTTTGATTTATCATTTCAAGATTTTGTAAGCGACACCATAAAACAAATTTCAAAAATTATTTTTCTAAATTTTTCTTAACAATTTCTAACTCGTAAAAACTTGTTTTTATACTAAAGTTGAATACAAATCACAAAAAGAAGAATAATTTGTGAAGAATATTATTCTCATTCAAGAATTTGAAAGTGACCAAAATATAGATAAAGTAAATAAATTCCGATAGTCGCAAGGTTCATTTATTGGGTTTCCTTTGTTTCATTTTCCAGGAAAAACAAACGGATGGTTGTAGGCTTTGAGGTATTTCTGGATTTAAAAAGGGTCCCTTTTTTCAATCAAAATTTAGTTATATTTGTTAAAACCCATTGAAAAAATCGCATTACAATCATCGTTGCAGTTTTGTTTGTGTCAATTGAGAATGGAATCCAAATCCAATAATATCTCATCTTCAGAAATAAAAGATAAAATAATTATAATTAAGAGAGAGAGAGAAGAAAAAGAAGAAGTTGACCTTAGTATTTGATAAGATCTTCATGACAGCAGCCCTTGGCAGTCCCAGTTGAGTCTAGTCTAGATCTTTTAGTGTCTGAACTCTCTAGGGTTTTGAGAAATGAGGTGAGAATGGAGTTACTCTAGTTCTATATCAATGGGTTGGCCTTACATACTCTCTCCTATCTAACCCATCTTGTCATCATCTTGTGGTTCGAGGGTTTTCGCTTTTTGTTTTTTAATAATGTCCATTTTCTGTACATTTTAGTTCAATGTCTTTCCTTCAAAAACAATAAAATTGGGCCTTTCTAGCTCTTGTTTAATTAACTTTTGCAAGCCATATATATATATATATATATGCCTTAAAAAATATACATTTTTCCGAGTAAAAAAAAAAAAAGAGCTTGTTGCAACATATAATTCCATATTATAATATGATTCTTTTAGGATATCTTTAATATGATTTTGTTTTAATCTGGAGATAGAAAAACACTTAATCTTCGTCGGATATCCATTTTTTTAACTTGAAAAAAATAAATTATGACTATATTAGATTTGTAACCGCAGTTAATAACATATGTTATGGTTATAATCTATGTAGAAAAAATCAACATGACAAAGCATTAAGACATTTTTTAATTCTTAATGCAGTAAATGGCTTATAAATATTTATTAGATTAAGAATTTATTTTTGTAGTTTTATCCTTGGTTTAGTTCATTTTCATTCTTTTCTTTCTTCTTCTTTCTTGAGAGACCTAGGGTTTAATTTTCACTCTCTATCTCTCCGCTCTCTCCTTTGATTTCTGTGTCTCTCTCCTTCGTTCTTCTCTTTCTTCTCTCTTCTCTCTCACACTTCTTTCTCTCTTTGCTTCTCTCTATACATTAGTATAGAGATGTTTTCTAGGTTTGATACGATAGCTCAAACACCTCATGTAAATACGTATATATTGTAGAAAGTACAGATTATTTAGGCCATCAAAAGATTTATGGATGACAGTGGTGATGATATATATTGAATTCATTGATTATTAGTGATTATATCAAATTATGTGAATAGATTTTTATTTTATGGTGTTGTTTGATCTTATTCGAATCATGTTTTTTTAAGGGATTTTGATCTTGTTAGATGCATAAAATAGAAAATTAACTTCTTGGAAATTGATCACTAACTAAATTTTGTGTGTGTAGTAAATTAATTATTCAGTTCGTTATTCAATGTTATTTCTTTGGTATAGCCCTTATACTACTGTAATAATAGGATATATTTGATAAAACTTGTTAATATTGCAATAATCTGGATAAATAGATGATGTGTTTTCTCATTCCTTTAAAATGATAAACATAACAAAGAGGCACACATACAGTGTAATACAGCTAGGTTTGGAATGTATATGTTTAAATGTACATTTAATTGCTTCTAAAATATGACAACAATTTTCTCCGTACATAACAGGACATTTTTTTTTATGAAATAAAATGTCATACGATGCTTGTTTCCCCGTCGCCCCTTCGTCAGGTGGTGCTTGTGTGAGGGGTGTGCCACCAGAAACGGACTCCGCCTTATAACTGAAAAAGATGTACACTGCAAAAAACCAACCAAGCATTTATTTTCTCTTATATGTTTTACCTGGAGCGCAGTGTTATCATTGTAATACTATATAAATGCATGGTAAATAAAATAGACTTTTTACATGGATATCTGATTAACTTTTCGTGGACTCTAAACTAAAATCATCGACAATTACCTCCTCCAATTTATATAGTTAATTGAAAACGTGTGGTTTTTCTGGTGGTGACTTGCACGTAAGCTTCCAATGAGACCATTGTCACTTGTCAGTCTTCTTCCTTCAGAGTAGGAATTAACCAAAAAAACATTAAACATTAATGAGAAAAACCTAACCCCCATCCCCACCCCTTCACGCTCTCCCTTCCCTCCTTCCCTCCCTAAAATTATTGGCATTCTCACCCTAATTTTAAAACCTATTAAATAATAGGTCCAAATTAAAATAGCATTATACAGAATAACGTTACTTTTCACATATTGTTATAATAAATATAGTCTTGACATTGAAATATACATATTGGAGATGGTTTTGACCCTCATCCTTTCTCCTTTACTTTCTCTCTATCCTCTCCCTTCTAGGCCCCACCCTTGAGCTAGACAGCTATATGCTTTTAATTGCAAAGATATCTATTTCAAGACCATCTCTCGAGTACAAAAAATAATTCATTGTTACAGCTATATGCGTTTAACAACAAGCATAAATAACCACAAGTGGTTCAAAAAAAAAATATATATATATATATATATAATATCTTATCATCTAATTAGTAAAGCAATAACGTAATTATGCTAGTAGTACACTTGAATTGAAACTTTTGAGGGTGACTTTCATACCTGATCAATTTCTTATTAGGTATGCGACTCATATTAGTTTTTGGATAAGTTGTTATTTTTTGAGTTTGGGAAAGTGCCACTTTTGTGTCCCATTGAAAACCTGTAAATAAGTATATTGTGTTAAGAGTTATATGTGTACGGTCATAAAAACAGAGAGAGTATGTGCCTATTTTTTAGAGAAAAAAAGAAGAGAGAGAGACAAATGGTGTAAGGGACTTTGGGTAGAGAGAGGATGAGAGAGTTTGATGGAGTGTGTAACTCTGAAAGTATTAGTGGATTTATTCTCCCTTTCCCGTAGACATAGGTAATTTTATCGAACTACGTAAATTCCGTGTTTTCTATTTTATTTATGTTTAAGTCTATTTTTCTGCTGCGCTTTGGGTATATGGGTATTTTCCCCAAAAAGTGGTATCAGAGACGAGGTTGAAGATCTGAAGGAAAAAATCATGATGATGTCTAGAGTAAAGTTTGATCAGATTGAGCGTTTTGATGGAAAAAGTAATTTGACAAAGTACGGTGAAGGATGTACTGACACAGCAGGGACTTTTGAAAGCACTGCAAGGAAGAAGCTGGAAAAGATGAGTGATGAAGATCAGGAAGAATTGGAAGCAAGAGCACTAAGTACTATTCATTTAAGTTTAAATTGAAGTACAGTGTTATGAATGAGAAGTCTCCTTTTAAGTTATGAGAAAAATTATAAAAAGTTTATATGCCGAAATCCTTAACAAATTGATTATATCTGAAGAAGCAGTGCATGAGATGAAGATGAGTGAAGAAAGTGATGTTAGGGATCATATAAACAATTTCAATAAGTGTATAACTCAATTGTTAAGTGTAGAAGTCAAAATTGATGAGAAAGATAAAGCGATAATCTTGTTGGCCTCCCTACCCAAATCATACGAGACTTTGGTGACTACACTATTGGTTTGAAAAACTACGTTGACCATAGATGAGGTGTTAACTGCTTTGTTGGAGACTATAAACATGAAACAGCCTAGTAGTTCATCTCATATTGAACAAGTTATTGTGACGAAGTCAAATTCGAATAGGGGTAGGAGTAAGGCACGTATGAGATTTTATGATAAGAGAGATGACCATTTCCAATAGCGTCTCTTTGAGTACTTTTATAACCATGAATAGGGGCATATTAGCAGAAACTGTGAAGAACTAACAAGGTACCTTGAAGAAAAACGGAAGCAAAAGGCTCAAGAGACAGAATATGCAAATGTTATTGGTGACAGGTATGACAGTGAAGATGATGTATACCCTGTTACTACCAAGGGAGAAAATTCTGACTCTTGGATTTTGGATTCAGGATGTTCGTTCCATATGTTTTCACATAAGGAGTGGTTTGATACTTATGAGCCCCGTGCAGGTACTCTTCTGATGGCCAATGATTCGAGTGCTAAAGCCATTAGAATAGACATTGTGAAGGTGTAGATGTTTGATGGAGTTGTGAGGACATTGGCAAATGTAAGGCATGTTCCTCGACTAAGAAGAAGTTTAATGATCTTTAGGCGCTTTGGACACTTCAAGATATGATTACTCTACAAAAGGTGTTTTATGGAAGTCAAGAGAGGTGCTTTGATTACCATGAAGGGTGAAAAAATGAAGAATATGTACAAGCTGATAGGGAAGAAAATTGTAGGTGGAGCTATGAAGGTGGAGCCATGTCAGAGAGGTCTTCGTCGATTGTGAAAGAAGTTGCAAGAGTAAAAGAGTGCAACAAGATGGTGACAACTGAAGACAAATCTTGGAGGAAGAAGAAATCAGTTTTTTGTATCAAGTTTAATGAGATTTGAACTCAACACATGTTTATTCTTGTTAAGTGTGAGCATGATGTGAGAGAATTTGAGTCAAGGTAGATATTGTTATGTATGTGACTCAAATTAATTTTTGGATAAGTTGGTTTTTTGTGAGTTTGGGAAAGTGTCAATTTTGTGTCCCATTGAAAGCCTATAATTAAGTGTACTGTATTAAGAGTTATGTGTGTGTGTGGTCAGAAAAATAAAGAGAGTTTATGCCTCCTTTTGATAGAGGGAAAAAAAAAAAAGAAAAAAGAAAAAAGAGAAGAGAGATAGACAAATGTTGTAAGGGGCTTTAGGTAGAGAGAGGTTAAGAGAGTTTGATGAGTGTGTAACTCTGAAAGTATTATTAAATTTATTCTTCCTCTTCTCTATACGTATGCAATTTTACCGAACTATGTAAATTCCTTGTCTTTTGTTTTATTTTTATTTGAGTTTATTTTTCTGCTGCACTTTGAGTATGGGGGTATTTTCCCCATGAGGATTAACTAAACCATGTTTTGGCATGAGGAGTTACTTCACTGTTACACAAATTCAAGTACTAATAAATTCTTAGGGGAAAACTGGTGCTGAAATAAAGGGAAAAGAA
This sequence comes from Ficus hirta, assembly GCA_038430175.1. Taxonomy (NCBI): domain Eukaryota; kingdom Viridiplantae; phylum Streptophyta; class Magnoliopsida; order Rosales; family Moraceae; genus Ficus; species Ficus hirta. The sequence continues at coordinate 6,792,629 of CM076597.1, forward strand.
ACACAAACAGATTAGCTGTCTCATAAAATGATTCCAATAAGATTTTGTTTCTTAATAATAGGAGAAGAGAAAGGACGGCTCTCTAGCTGTTCCAGCAAGAGCATGTTTTCTAGTCATCCAAATTTGTAACAACATCCACAACAACAAATTTGAAAGGTTCAAAATGTTTACAAGATCTCATTCATAAGACTTTCCTAATGATTTTGGCTCTTCATATCAAGCTAAGTATCCCGGTAAATCTAATCACTCATCTGATGTCACAAATGGCCTGCCAAAGATGTCGATTTCTGTGGTGGGATTCTGTCCCTGCATATTATGAGATATTGAGCCTGCATCAAATCTAAAAGTTGTCAAATTTCTAGCCAAACTAGAAAGGTGAGGTTATTTAAAAAGCTACTTCTAAAGAAAGAAACAGCCAGCAAATGTGGTCTTAGTATCCCTGCACATTGTCAAAGCCCTATGGAAACTCGAGATTGAAGAGATCATTTCATCAGAATAAAATTATAAATCAATTAATGAGAAATTAATTGAATGGAAAAAAACAAACCAGACAATTATTAGTACGGAGATGAAAACACTAGGATATATTAAAAAGAAAATAGACAAGCTTTATTAATAAAAGTTGTTTCATCTAGTTACAACATATCACCTTAATTGATTCCACGTTTAAGATGAAGTCTTTCTGACCTTCTTAAGTTTCCTTGAACTCTCGGCTTCGACTTCACTCCCTTTGATAGAAACTAGGCTCTTAAAATAGAAGAAACAAATTGGAATGACCGCCCCAAATCTATCAACTCCAACAATATTCCTTAGCTTTCGGGTTTGGAGGTTGTAGGAATGCACCCTTCCTTCAGAACGATCGAAAAGGAGGAGCTCATCACTCTTCCAAAATTTCATAGGAAAGCGCATTCGAGCTAGTGGCTCAATAACAAGCCGTTTAACCAAACGCCAAGCACTTTTGACACCTTTGACCTTATCAAAGTAGCCATCCATCACCCACATTTCAAGGGATCTTGAACCCAAATTCTCTCCGATCCTGTTCAAGGGCCGTACAAATAAAACCAACGAGTCATCTTGCACTGCTAAGAAAGCACAATTATCTGACTTGATTGGTAATGGTATGATATGAAATACCTCATCAGCCATATCGAAACAAAGGATTCCGCCCTCACGTGTAGTCAGCATCCAAAAGCAAAGTCCTTCCCAGTACATGTAACCATACTCATAAAGCGAAAGAGTTTCACAGCACAAGTCGATCTTTCTCCAAGAATTAGAACCCAATGTGTGTACCTCAGCTTCAAATTTTCTCTTCTGGTAAATAATTCTAACAAGCTTGTATTTGTTAGCTCTAAAATCAAATCCAAATCCCAATCCCACATTAATGAACTTCTTGGGACGCACTGGTTCAGGAATAAGCTTGAATTCATGCAATGCCGGATTGCATAACAATAAATTCTGAACCAAACGACCCTTATCCAGGCAAAGGATCCCATCACATTGACAAACCAAACGCCAGTCGCTCCCTCTACACTCTCCATCTTGAGAAAGTGTTAAGCCGAGATCTTTGGTAACTGAATTGATGGGATCATGTTCACTAACATCACTCAACAAACTAACCGATGAAATTTTGGGTTCACCGGGGTATTCAAGGCCACGACAGATGCCGTAGATATCAGGATAAAATGTATTGAAAATTAAGGATAAAGACGAATTGTTCTTGGCATTATGGAGGTTCTTGGTAACAAACTCCGGGACTTTGATTAGGGCAGATATAAAAGCATACCAAGATTTGTTGACACACTTGAATCGTACCACAGAGTCAGCAGGTAACTTCGAAAAGATAATCTCTATCACCTCTTCCGGCAGATAGGAGAAGAAGCTTGTCATTTTTATTTCCTATTAAAATCAAATTCCATAGATGTTGAAATATTTGTATCATATATGAAGCAAATTCATCAGACAGTTCAGTTGCAAAACAAAAACCAAACTTTACTGTTAGCATTCAAGAGAGCTCAGTTCGAATTGACCAAATAACTTCAATTCCATTATTGATTACCGTCACAAATATTTTCTCTATTTAACTTCTGTTTTTTTTCCCCCCCCCCCTAAATCATTTATAATATCGTTCAACAATTAAAAATAAAATATATATGTACCATGCAAGAGGAATAAATTCTCTCGAAGAAAGAAAAAACAAATCCATGAGAATGTGCTTGTTCCAATTCCAAATGAAAATCAAGACTAGTTAGCGGGGAATCCAGATTCTGTCTAAATTACCTGTCTAATTATCTGTCTAACTAGATGAATAACACCTTGTACACTTATTAAACCCCACTACCAGACTTACAATCGCTCCCTCTCTATTATGTTACGGATCTCAACTTTTTACTACGTTTCTCTCTCTTTCTTTACTAACTACTCTCTTTTTTCACCCCCCTTTTTTTTTTAAAAAATAAATCTCCTCGTTCTCTCTTTTTGTCTGCTACCACCAAAGGGTCACTTCGTAGCAGGACCAATTTTTTTCTAAAGGACTTCTTCTCTTTGCTCTTGTATGATTTGATAAACACTTCATCTGAATCGTTTGTTTTTTTATCGAGTTGATTGTTTTTACTAGTTTTCTTTTAATTCTAAACTTTGCAAAAGTGACTAGACCCTTTGATGATAGCAGAGGAAGAGAAGAAGAAGATTAAACAAAATGAAAAAAAAAAAAAAGATAGTCAACAATGTAAGCGAGAGAAAGATTGTAAGGGAAAGAAAAAAAAGATCAGTAACATAAAGGAGAGGAACCGAACTTTGGAGCCTGGGAGTGGTGTTTAACACGTCTATGAGGTATCATTCATCTATTGGCTAGATAGACAATTAGACATGCAGTTTAGATTGAGTATCTGGGTTCGTTAGAGGACATTATTCGTAATAAAAAAATATATGTATATATCCAAAGATAGATATAGCATTAGCTGATAAAAGAGGAATGCAACAATCAATCGTATAGAAAAATAATTACAAATTTGAAATGGAAAGAAAAATCAATGAAAGGAATTTCAAGGAAAAAAATCAGTCCAAATAAAAGGTAACAATTAAGTTATCCATGATAGAAAAAAGGATAAATTATTAGATTGGTCCATAACCATTTAAGTTTGTATAACTTTGATTCCTAATCTTTTTTTTACAGCTGTAATGACCCCTAACTATTAAAAACGTAGCTATAATAGTCCTTTCTTTTAATTTTTTGATGGAATCCCTTAGTTAGCATCACTTTTTGACGAAATTACTAACAAATTCCGTTCAAAATTTAACAAAAATGACTTCTGTAGCAACATTTTAAGTTTAGAGATATTCCAGCTACTAAAAAAGAGATCATGGACTAAAATTGCACACACTTAAAAAAGCTTAGGGACTAAATAAGCAATTTACCCTAAAAAGAATTAAATGATGAATGTAAAATAAATAGTTGGATTTCAATTTCTAAAACAATCCAATACATCGCACCGATTAGATTAAAAGCAAATACTATATTGATATATTTACATTAATTATGAAATCAAATGCCACACATATAATATAGTAGTTGTTCTAATCCTAACTCTCAATAACCTAGAAATTTTCCTCATGATCCAGAGACAAAGACATCATAACGTAATGACATCAAGATCACAACTCACAAGAAAATTGAACAAATTAAAAATCATAATGATGAGACAATGCAGGGCTTCGGCAGCCACAAATCGGTAGATTAAATTTCTTTGTGAGTTTCAATTAAATTGCCTATTATTTCCACATCTTTCATTGTTACTTATCAGATTTATGTTTCGAATCAAAATGGGACCCTTTTGATATGAATCACGAAAAAGAATCACATATATTCTTCTCGTACAAGAATCTGAGAGTGACCAAAAAAAAAAAAAAAAAGCACACACACACACACAACAAAGAAACAAAGAATGGGAAAGAAAAAGCTTACTGTTAATTTAAACTGTCAAAACAAAATATGTTCAAGTCGGCACCATCAAGCTGGGAATTAATGTCAATTAAACCTGTCACTGACCTGCACAAAAACATAGATAAAATAAATAAAATACGAAAATCACAATTGCCCATTTAAGCGGTTTTTCTTTGTTTCATATTTTAGGGAAATAAGCGGATTATTGTGGGCTTGGAGAAATTTGTTGATGAAAGTCGCAGAAGAGAAGGATCACATGCATGATAGTTTGCTACGGATTCGAACCATATGATATTATGATAGAGAGAGAGATCTATTATGATATAGAGAGAGAGAGAGAGAGGAGAGAGAGATATATATATATATATATTTTAACAAAACCCATATTTTCTTGCAAAAGAGTCCTTTGTTCAATCAAAATTTAATGTTATTTACATAAACTCCTTGGCAAAATTCACAATAGAAACATCGCTGCAGTTTTGTTTGTGTCAATTGAGAATGTAAATCCAATATTGTAATATCATCATCAGAAATAAAAGATAAAAGAACTAAGAATTGAGAGGGAGGGGGGCTGCTTGAAGAAGATGAAGTTCACCTTAGAATTTGATGAGATCTTCATGACAGCAGTCCTTAGGAGTCCGGCTAAGTCTACTCTAGTTTTCTGTGTCTGACCTCTCTAGGGTTTTGGGAAATGAATTGAGAGTGGAGTTACTCTTTTTTTATACCAATGGATTGGGCCTCATGTACTCTCACCCATTGTCTTTATCTTTTTAGTGTTTTCTTTTCTTTTTTTTTTTAAATAAGAAAATTATGAGATATGTCCATTTAAACTTCTTTCAATTCATTGCCTTATTTTAAAATTGTGCCTTTATATCTCTTGTGTAATTAACTTTTGTAAGCCATAAATGCATTAAAAATAGAGCTTTTTTCCCCGTTGATGAGATCTTCATGACAGCAGCCCTTGGGAGTCTAGCTGAGTCTACTCTAGTTTTTTGTGTCTGACCTCTCTAGGGTTTTGGGGAATGAATTAAGAGTGGAGTTACTCTTTTTTAATGCTAATGGATTGGGCCTCACATACTCTCCCCCATTGTCTTTATCTTTTTAGGGTTTTTCTTTTTTATTTTTTTAATAGGAAATTTAGGAAATATGTCCATTTAAACTTCTTTCACTTCGTCGCCTTATTTTAAAATTGGGCCTTTTTAGCTCTTGTGTAATTAACTTTTAAGCCATTAATGCATTAAAAATAGAGCTTTTTTGTAATAACCCGAATTTTGATGACTCTAAATTTCCTTTGAATGAGGAAACTTAAGTCTAGATCATGTTTGGAATAGAATATCGGTACAAGTTTGAGTTCTCGGTTAATTAGCTACGAGACTCAACAATGGATTACTTAGCCTAGTATAAGGCATTTTAAGGAAAACGGCATGACAAAAATTTCATGATTTCATGTTGGTCAAAGTTTGACCAAGAAAGTCAAAGTTGACCAAAAAGTCAAAGGATTGACCAAGAACAGTCAAAGGTATGACTGTACAGTAATAGGATAAGCAGTATGAGAAATATACTGCGAAAATTATCTTTTTCGACAAGATAACTGGAATAAGCTAAGAGACCACCCTAGAAAAATCAAGCACACTAAGTTGGATATCAAGGGCAAAAAGGTTTGAAGAAATAAGAAAAAAAAAATTTACAGTCCAAAAATACACAGATAAATTTTGGACTGCGTCAAGCAAAACAGTACTGAATTGTACTGTGTATTAATGAACACAGTATTAGAAATATCTGTGTTGGATTTAAAGTGGACTACATTAAGAAAAAGCCAAACAAGGCCTAAGGTGAATGACATCACCTTATCCTTTAATTATGACATCATAATTATTTAATAAGCTTGGAAAGAAATTTTTTTTGCTTGTTCACCAAGCATATGGCCGGCCACCTCACCCTCCCATTGTGCAATTCTTAAAATTTTTGGGGTTTTTGTACAATTTAGTAAAATTTCTCCACCTCTATAAATAGGGGTGGTTGCTATTCACTTTTATTCTAAAATTTGGGGAGGTTCTTGCCAATTTTCTTCTTGAAAATCAGCAGCCAAGGAAGAGAGAAAGAGGTGAGAAAAATCAAAATTTTCATAGGGCTTTTACTTAGGGAGAGTTCAGATTTCATCTAGGAAGTCAAGGAAAAGTTTGAAAAATTTTGGGACCATATTGGCCAAGTGGCCGAGTGATAGGGGAGGAAGAAAAGGAAGAGAAAAAGTGAAGTGGGAAGGCTTGGTGGTGTGCTCAGTTTTGGTGTGGATCAACCAAGGAGCCAAGAGAAAATTTTTGGGTCCCTAACTAGGTGGAAGCCGTGGGCAAAGGAAGGCAAGGGAAGAAGGGGAGTTGCAATTTTCAAACCCTAACTTTGATCTAAGGTAACTTCCTTGAGCCCTAATCCTTCCATTGAGTTCAATTTGGAATTTTATTTGTGTTTCAAGTTGGTTTTGTAAGGACACAAGTCCATCCTAATTTCTTGCCCTAGTTTGGTTAGTATGTGCTTGATTACGTGATTAAGGGTGGATGGTTTGATTTTGTGCTTTGCTTCTTGATTTATGCTTGTTGGTCGATAGGTTGCATGCTAGATGTGAATGGTTGTGTGTCCCTGATTTTCTTGGTCCAAAATCTGCCCTAGGCAGTGCATGCTTGGCTGCTAGCATAAGGGTGAATGATTGATGCTTGTTTGAATGAGATGCAAAAGTTAGAACCTTGCAAACCTAGGATTAGAGCTTTTTGGGTTTGGTTTGCATGGACCCATTTGAGCTGCATGATTGTTCATGTGGGACGATAGAATACGCTGCATGCTTGCTATCTAGGCTCCCGCAAGTTCGGTTGAGGTAGTTTGCGCGAAATAGGACGTAAACCGGACTTAACAACCGAAACTGCCAATTCGGATTCCAAACTGGCCAGTTTCGGGAAAGTGGAAATTTAAGGCTTTTAGAGGCCGAACTGGGTGAAACTTAAAACATGAAAGTTGTTTAGAAGGGTTTTTCCTAGGGGGCAGCGTGGACCGTTCCTCAAATTGAGGCTCCAATGGCCTCCGTTTTTTTTTATAGAAAACCGAGACTGGTCTGCCCAGACCTAGTCGACACGTCCAGCAAGTTCAAATTAAAACTGACAAGAATACAAGCAGAACTGGATTTTTCTCAAAACACGAAAGTTTTAGGATTTTTCGAGAGCTACAACTTTTGTGAAGACAACTTTTTCAAAATCGGAATGGATCTTTAAACTGACACGGTTTTATAAAGACTGTGCAGGGAACAGGAAATTCCTGCACGGGATTTTCTAAAAACAGTTCGGAAAAATTGTATCTTCCCCTAAAACCATTGTTTTGACTAGGGAAACTGTTCCAAAGGTAGTTTCCAGCCCTAAATAATTTTACAAAAACCTATTTCAAAAATATGAATTTTATGAGTTAAGTAAAAGATTTTTTTTGAGGTTAATTTACCCAAGTTTCCAAAGAAATGGAAAATGGATTTTTTAACCAAATTGGGTAAGCAAGATGATTATGGATAATAACCGGAAGTGATATCCGAGTTACTGGGCCAAAGCTTAAAGCTCAAGTTTGACCCATATAGGGTTGACCTTAGTTGACCAAAAGTTGACTTTGGTTGACCAAGAGTTTGACTACAATTAACCTTAAGGGTTAGTCAAGATAACCCTAAAGGATACCAAGATTAATAAATTGGGCTAAGATATAGGGTTAATTGAGGTAACAAGGTTAGGAAGGTAACCTAACCCTAACGGTATGTATAAAGGTTTAGCACATGAGGGTATCCAACGTAACCTCTTAAAGATTAATCCATATTGGGTTGTTTTTAAAATAATAGGGTTACTATTTGTAACCCAATAAGACATCTAGTATCAGGGACATACAACTAGGATTATGTAGGTATGTTGGTTAGATCACCAATATTCCACAATACTAATTAGAACCTTACCTATGTCCTTCAACAAGCAGGAGGGAACCTGCAGTTGTACTCAGAGCAGGAGCAGCATTGCGCAGGACATAACAAGAGAAGTAAGTACAACTCCGCCTACAGCATAGGACCTTGTTGTGCTACCTGCTTAATGTGTTATATATGCTAAGGTATGATGTGGTATGCTATGTTATGAGGAAGTATGTTATGTTATATGTTTTAATAGTGTAACATCATGAAGCATGTTCACTAATATTGAATCACATGGTAATAACAAGACAAATAAGATGCTGTGTCGTACCGACTTGCCACAAAGACGGGTTTAAATGGTATGGTTCATGGTTTGAGTTGGATTGGATGGCTACCTAAACTACTCCATGTTAAACTTTGTGTTTCATGGTTTGAGCTAAAACGGACTGCCGCCTTCAACCATTCCTTGGCTATGTACCACGGTACGAGCACACATGATAAGTAAAGAAATAGAACTAAGCTAAGTTATGAATCCATATTTGATTCATAAGAGGTCATAATTGGTTCATGCATAATGATATGTGTTTTGCGTCGCGGATGTAACAGTTGTACTTGCTGAGCGAAAGCTCACGTCTTACGTCTATGCTGTAGGTAAGCAACCTGCCAGCAATCTCTGATGCAATACTGTGGAAGGCTGGTGCTGCGGACTGTGAAATGTGGGATGGACACTGCCACGGATTTTGAAAAAAAAAATATACTCTATAAAATATGTTGTAATGAAAAAGGGTTTTCATATTTTCATGATGTTTTAAGTATGAATGACAAAGTTTATGTATGTATGGCAAGCAAGTTGCCTCTTGTGGTACCAATCCGCATTAAATCGGGTTTGGTCTACAATTTGATTTCGATGGCCTTCAAGGAGGGTTTGAAAGTTCGGTACTCGAGTAAGTACCTATCAGTAAGTATGAGTTTGAGGATGAAGTTCAAGTTGAAAATTTTAAAATAAAGTTTAAAAAGAAAAAAAAATTTCTCTCAAATTTTCCGCAAGTTTAAGTTCAGTATGTAAGTAAGGTGACGACCCGGCGTAGGAAGTCGGGGCGTTACATTTTTTCCCCCTCGATGAGATCTTCATGACAACAGCCCTTGAGAGTCAAGCTAAGTCTACTCTAGTTTTTTGTGTCATGAAATGAGAGTGGAGTTACTCTTTTTTTTATACCAATACATTGGACCTCACATAATCTCACCCATTGTCTTTATCTTTTTAGGGTTTTTCTTTTTTTTTTTTAATAGGAAATTTAAGAAATATGTCCATTTAAACTTCTTTCACTTCATTGCCTTATTTTTAAATTGCGCCTTTTATAGCTCTTGTGTAATAAACTTTTGTAAGCCATAAATACATTAAAAATAGAGCTTTTTTCGTAGGGAGAAAAACATAGAGCTAGTTGAAACATATGACACCTTTGTCTAATATGATTCGTTTAAGATATCCTTATTTATGATTTTGTTTTAATATGGAGATGGATAAAAACTTAACTTCTAGTTGGATATCATTTTTTAACGTGAAATTAAGAAATAGGGTTACTTACATGAATATCCAAATTGGAGGTTATGATTTAAAATTATTGGCAATTACCTCTCTAATTTTAAAATCTACTAGCAGGTCCAATTGAAAAAACAAAGTTGAGTTGTAGGATGGTTTTCTGGAGGTGACTTGCATGTGAGCTTATATCTTCTTCCTTCAATTAGGAATTAGCCAAAAAAAAATAAAGACGCAAAAGAAGAGCAGAAAGTGGATCCCTTATCCAACACCCCGTAAACAACTAAAAATAACCATTGGGGGCTGTTAATAAGCATTGAAAAAAGAAATGCAGAGTCTATGAATGGGGTTTAATACGTGTGTGAGGTGTCATTCATCTATTGACTTGATAGGCAATTTAGACGGAAGTTCTGAGTTCGTTAGCACGTATTATTTATAACTTAAAAAAAAAAATCCAATGATACATATAGCACCAGCAAATAAAAGAGGAATCCAACAATCCATGGTATGGTGCAGAAAAGTTATTACAAATTTGAAATGGAAAGAAAATTAAATCAAAAGATTTAAAAAAAAAAAAGATCAATCCAAATAAAAGGTAACAAATAAGTTATCAATAATAAAAAGAATTAAATCATGAATATATAATAAAGAGTTGGGTTTTCAATTTTTAAAACAATCCATTAAATCATGCCGATTAGATTAAAATCAAATGCTATATAGATATATATATGCATACATTATGAAATTGAATGACACATACAATACAATGGTTTTTCTAATCCTAATAAATAATAACTTCTCATGTTCAGCAAAAAAAAAATAATAATAATAATAATAAAAACTTTTCCTCATCGAAAGACAGAGACATCAAAAAATAAAGACGCTAAGATCAGAACTCACAACGACAATTGAATAAATCAAAATCGCAATGATGATACAATGCAGGACTTCTGAAACCACAAATCTGTAGATCTTTCTTTGTGGGTTTCAATTAAATTTCCAATGATTTCCATATCTTTTAATGTTACTCGTCATATTTATTTCTCAAATCAAAATGGGACCCTTTCTATACAAATCATAAAAATAAGAAAATTCCTCACATACAAGAATCTGAGAGTGACCCAAAAAAAAAAAAAAAAGAAACAAAGAAACAAAGAAAGGGAAAGAAAAAGTTTATTGTTAATTTAAACCTGTCAGAACAATATGTTCAAGTCGGAACCATCAAGCTGGGATTGATGTTAATTAAACTTGTCAATGGATGATCACAATGGTTCATTTAAGGGGACAGCTTTGAGAAATTTGTCGATGAGAGCCGCAGAAGAGAAGAATCAGATGCATGATAGTATGTTATGGATGTGAGAGAGAGAGGATAGTATGCTATGGATGTTAGAGAGAGATAATAGTATGCTATGGATGAGAGAGAGAGAGAGGGATAGTATGCTATGGATGTGAGAGAGAGAGATGATAGGATGCTATGGATGAGAGAGAGAGAGATGAAAGGATGCTATGGATGAGAGAGAGAGAGAGAGAGAGAGAGAGAGAGAGAGATGATAGTATGCTATGGATGTGAGAGAGAGAGAGATGAGAGTATGCTATGGCTGTGAGAGAGAGATGATAGTATGCTATGGATGAGAGAGAGAGAGATGATAGTATGCTATGGATGAGAGAGAGAGATGATAGTATGCTATGAATGAGAGAGAGAGAGAGAGAGAGAGAGAGAGAGAAAATTTAGTTGATCAACATAAACCAATTAAAAAAATTCACATTGGAATCATCGTTGTAGTTTTGTTCGTGTTAATTGAGAATGAAAATCAAATATAATATTATCATCATCAGAAATAAAAGATAAAAGAACTATGAGAGGGGGAGGGCTTGAAGAAGAAGAACTTGACCTCAGTATTCAATGACATCTTCATGACAGCAGCCCTTGGGAATCCAGCTTGAAAAATGAAGTGAGACCAAAGTTGCTCTTGCTCTTGTTTTATATCAATGGATTGAGCCTTACATACTCTCTCTCATCTTACCCGTCATGTCTTTATCTTGTGGTTTGAGGGCTTTTTTTTTTTTATATAATTTTTGTTTTAAAAGAAAGAACTTCAAGAAATATGTCCATTTAAACTTCTTTTACTTGATTGCTGCAACACCCTTAAGTTAAGGTTGACGTTTTAGGTTATTTCCAATATACTAATAACATAATGGCAAGGAAGACTAAGTGGAATTAAGTTATTAATTATGATTTATAATGTTACAATTGCCTCATTTTAAAATTGCGCCTTTCTACTCTTATTTAATTAACTTTTATAAGCCATAATGCATTAAAGTCTAGCTTTTTTAGAGGGAAACAAATAGAGCAAGTTGAAACGTAACGTCTAATACCTTTGTTCAAAATCATTCTTTCTCGATTGATTTAGGTCATATTATCACCTTTCATCCTTCCACTCTCTTCTTTGATTTACGTTCTTCTCTCCTTCGCTCTTCTCTTCGCCTTCTTTCTCTTTCTTCGCTCTTCTTTCTCTTTGTACATTTGTTTAGAGATTTTTTCTAGGTTTGAAAAAACTGCTCAAACACCTCATTTAAATACACATATATATAGATTGTAAATAAATTATAAGCACGGAGTGCTTAGTTATTTCATAAGATTTATGACTGATAATGGTGACGACATGTTTACTGCAGTTATTATAAGTGATAATTGAATTTACATGAAAAGATTTTGATAATAATTTTGTTTAATCTGATTTTGATCATGTTAAAATGCACAAAATTGAAAATTAACTTTTGGAAATTGAATAATTGCAGTAAACTAAACTGTTTTTATGTGGTAAATTTATTATTTAGTTAGTTACGTATACTATTCAATATTAATTTGTTAATACTGTCCTTTTAATTGACGGTGCAATACTAGGATATGGTCCAGATTATTTGAGAAAACTTGTTAAATGCAATGATCTGAATTAATAGATAATGTATTTCCCCATTTCCTTAAAACAATAGAAGGCAAAGAGGCAAACATATAGTGTAATACCTAGGTTTTGAATGCCTACGTTTAAATACATTTAATTGCTTTCAAAATTATGTTCTGGCATAGCAGGACAAAACTTTTATAAAGTGAAATGCGGAACGACATCTATGTGCCCTCACTAAAATTCCCAAGTAAAAAAATTAAAATATATAAATATTTCCCAAGTAAAATTTGTATTTAAAATGTGCCAATGATAATGCTTTATAATATTTATGTTTTACGTAGAGCGCAGTGTCATCATAATAATCTTGTATCCATGGTATATAAGATAGGCTTTTTATGCATGCATACCCATGAACTTTTCGTATATTCTAAACAACAATTATTACCTCCTCTAATTTTAAAATCTATTAGGTCCAGCTGAAAACAAAGTTGAGTTGTTGGATAGTTTTCTGTGGTGACTTGCACTTGAGCCCCACAACCAAACTAAACGTCCATAAGCATTGATTCTTTTCAAATTTTGTCGAAGCTAAGCATTTTATAAGCAGCTAGAACAAATAAACTTTTAACTTACATGAAAACAGATTAAAAAGTTAAGAAAACCTACCCTACTGTACTATATTTCAAAATAAGTAGAAATGCTTTCGGTTGTTTGAGTTGCGACTTGAGTTATTATAATTTGTGTTCACAGTTTCTTCAACTATGCCACTCTTTATTTATTTGCTTATAAAAATTGAATATTTTTATTCTTCTTCCTATTTCATTATGTTTACAATTTAGAGTTTAACTAACTTTTTAAAGTTTAGATTTGAAAATTTCTTAGCCATTTAAAATGTTCAGCAATCGTGGTTGCATGTATAACTTAACAGTAATACTACATATGATTATATTTAAAAGTACAAAGTTTAAATCCCCACCACAAGTATAAAAAAAAATATTTGCAGTCCAAAGGTAAATTATGCTAATTACACGCCTACTGTAATTATTTTTAATTATTATTTTTGTTACTTTTATTAGGTAAGGCAAAGGGGCAGGACCCACCTTGCAAAGAAAACAAATTGAATCCCCCTCCTGTTAACACGTGTAATGGACGACGGGACTAAGGCAAGTTTCTTACTCAGATGTATGTACCCTCTTTATACGATTATTAGTTATTTCGTCATTAAAAAAAAAGAAAAAGAAAAATAAAAGAAGAGAGAACAAAAAATACAATTGTATAAGACAAAACTACAGCTTTGTTTCATGCGAAACTAGTTGAACGACACAATTTTAAATAAAGTTATCTAAAATTAATACTAGATTAAATATGAGATAAAATTAAATTAAAGTTAATTTTGCATTATATTAATTAAGAATATATAGAAAATGTGTGTTATATTGGTCAATAGATAAAAAATGTAGTTATTTAAGTAATTTTCTCCAAATAAAATGAAACAAAATTAATAACTTAATTTTTGTAGAGCACATGTAATATGACTCTATATTTAGAAAATGATATCCACTTAGTAATATTCAAGATATAGTATGATGAGGTCTATTGCCACTTCTGTCAACTTTTTCCACATCCCGATTTAATGATTTTATGTTATTCCTTATTTATCCATAATTAAATTATTTTTAAGGATAAAAACTGATCAAAGATGTACTTTTCTACACACCTCATTCAAAAATTACAAAATAAATTGAAATATCCTTTTTTAAATATAATACAAATGCTAAACCCTAATCAACAATAAACAGAAGAAGAATGGCCTCCAATGAAAAGAAAATAGTAAGTTTTTTCCTTTTTTTTTTAACTATCTTGATGGTAATATGAATTTTTGTATGAGAATCAACAATTGTTTATATCATTATATTGAATTTTTTTTTTAACTTTTTTCGTTTATAATTGTCTATTGTAGTTTTTTTTTTTTTTTTAACACACACACACAAGACAAATATCATTATATGTAATTTTCAATTATCAATCGGTTTTTTAATAGGTTACAATAATAAATACTATATAGATTCACATTTTTATAATTTTAGATTTAATAATTTTTTCTGACCTTTTTTTTTTTTGTTATCATTTGAAATTTGGCATATAATAAAAAAATTAAGGAACGTGGAATGGTATAAAAGCAGTCAAAAGAGAGACTTGTATTGATTTGTGGGTGAGTGAAATAAGGAGAAAAATGTACAATTAAATTTAAGGGCTTTTTTGTAATATTAAGAGGTGTGTAGAAAGTAATAGGTAAATTTTCTAAATTTAATTGGTGGATGGCTTAAGTAGGTATGTAGAAAAAGTATACAAGAGAGTGTCAATAGACCCACCCTAGTATGATTTGTCTAAAAATGCAATAAATTATTGTTTCATGCATAGCCTAACAATAATATATATCACACCAGATTCCATCAAAACGTACAAAATTTGAATTCCTCCACCCCAAATTCAAAAGAATGATGATGATGATGATAATAATAACAATAACAATATAAATTAAACGGGAAGGTAATGGGGACCCCAAAACCCATTCTCACAAGAAGTTAAAATTTAAACTTGTTTACAACTGATCTGAATCCCATTTAGATTAAGCAATTATAAGCCTCATTAAAAACAAGTTTAAATTTGCAGTGGTGTTTCATGTTAATTAGTGCTGACAATTCATGTCAACTGATCGGGTTCGTGTCTAGTTGAAACCAACACAAATTTTCAAAACTCTAATTTGGGCTCGATTCATAACCTATTAAGTCCAAAAAACCTCAACTCTAACACGACCTGCCAGGTTGGTGGTTTGACCCGACACGACTCGTGAACCCTCCAACAAACTATTTTAGGTTGAGTAACACAACCCAACATGTTGATATACTGGCCCGTCGACTTATTGACCCATAAGAAGTAAGGGGGAAAAAGAAGGACGAACAAAAAGAAATGTTTTAACATATAATTATATCCATATCAAGCAATTCAAGCAATATGTGATCACATCAGATCAATCCCAAACACAAAATTTTATAAATTCATGGACATCACGAAAGGTCAATCTAAATTACAAAACCACATAAATCCATAATCAGTTCATTTAAAAGACCACCACCAGGTGATTGACCATAATTCATATAAAAAAAGTCTACCAAATGAAACCATAAGGCAAAAAAGCCATATTTCAAAGATCTCCATCAAGTCGAGACAAATTGAACACAACTTTTGAACAAGCTATTATGAGTTGATTTCGTGCCCTTCAGTTTAACCTAAATCCAATTTATATTTTGATCGTGTCCAACAGATTCGACCCAAAACCAAGCTACACTCATTTTTTCAAATTCTAACTCATATTTTTTTGTGTAAAGTTCTGTTGTCGTGACTAGGATTGTCACGTCTAATTTTGAGTTTATATTTATAAAGATCCATTTTGAGTTGAAGAGAGCTTAAATACAAGAGGAAAACTCATGTCCTTTTTTAGAGCATTTTGGGAATGATTTGAAAATGGTTTTATGATATTTTTTGAAATTGTGTTTGATTATGTTCCAGAGAAATTAGTAATTATGTATTTGAGCATTTCTGAAAATATTTATTGAAAGTGTAAGCTTTAAAAAATAAAACCAAAATGAGAATCTAACTGTATTTTATTTTTTGTATTCCTTAATATAAAAAGGTAGAACTACGGAGTCTTTTTTATATACCCTATCGATAGAGCTTATTTTTAAACCTTCCAGAGGTAATCAAATGGCTAAGATGTTGCTTATATACGGTAATTATCATACACTTTACCTCACTGTAGTATTTGACTAATAAATTAAAAAATAACAAAAAATAATTTTAAAAAAAATCCAACCTCCTTTCCCGATGCCAGCGACTTCCCCAGTGACGGACACGGCCAACCCCCCCACATCGGCTTCGATCTAGTCCGCCCCCCCCCCCCCCCCCCCCCTCTACACCAGCAACGGACCCCCTGTAACACCCCCTAGCCAGTTTAGCCTTTAACTAAACTTAACTAGAATATGTCACTAACCTATATATTCATAAAATCTGCTATAACACAGAAACATAGTAAAACCAAGATAGTTGTATGATAAGATATTAATATAAAATATTTATAAAACTCTTCATCATAGTTTAGTCAAAATATGAAGAGTTGGTATTACAACTATCTCATATTGTTAGCACTATCTCAAATCAAAACTTTTGTAGTGTAGCCCCCAGAGTTCTTTGATAAGCATTTTTCATGAAACAACTTTAGCTTAGCATGCACATAGGTTTCATGACATCAGTTTCCCAAAAAAGGTTCAGCCCGCCACTATGTTGCTTCCTCATTCTTTTCTTTACTACTTGTGCCATGAAACTTTAAAGTGAGCTAAAAGCCCAGTAAACGGAACATAATTAAATACAAAACAATTAAACTACAATATGTACTTAAAATACATTTCTCAATTAATTTCGAATCTTCTTACTACAAATAGAAATACAAATCAACATTAAAAACATATTATGAAAACTCTTGAAATATGGCACATATTGGGTTTAAGCTACAGAGTCATTTACCATTCATTTCCTTTAAGTTTGGCCAAACATTTTCATTCCTGTCATTGGGATCCTAAATATTGGTATCAGTCATGTCTCTTTCGGGACCCATCCGTGGGTATCAGTCAGTCCCAATGACACTATTGGAGTGGGGTTACCACATTCCGTAGATATTCCCATTATTTCATATGCCACATCTAGAATTTTGCAAACCTTTTAAAACATTATAAACATATCATAAAACCTTTCAATAAGCCATACTTTCCTTTAGCTTTCATACTTGCAAATCATACCATTTCCAATAAGGGGAAACATTATATCCATAGTCTCATTTGAAATGTTAAACATTTGTCAAAAACATTAAAATGCTATATCATATACTTTTTAAGTTTCTATGACACAGTAAGTAGAATTCCTACTTACCTCTTTAAAGTTGAACTACCGCAGAGAAATTAACTCCACCGTTTCGAGAAAGTTGATCGTGCTTGTCCTAAGGCTCATGATCAAGTCATTTTACATTTAAAAGTATCTTCAATCAATTAAAAGTCATATAAAATAGAAATATATGCATTATAGTATTACTTTTCAACGTTTTAGACCATTTAAGGTCCTTTAGGACAAGTTCTAAGCACAAACAAAATCTTTACATAGTTGCTGTCCACAAATTTCCAACAACAGAACCTAACTTTTGAAAATTCACTAAAAATCCAATTTACAACATTTTTATCTGAAATTTTGTGGAGAGTAAGATTCATATGTATACTTTAACTTCATAAAATTTCAGCTTCAAATACAGAGTATAAACAGAGAAAAGAAACTCGGAATCCTACTGCCTTGTTATAGAAATCTCAGTTTTCTCAATCAAATATTTTCACAAACACCTTCTATACAACTTCATAAAATACT
This sequence comes from Ficus hirta, assembly GCA_038430175.1. Taxonomy (NCBI): domain Eukaryota; kingdom Viridiplantae; phylum Streptophyta; class Magnoliopsida; order Rosales; family Moraceae; genus Ficus; species Ficus hirta. The sequence continues at coordinate 6,810,394 of CM076597.1, forward strand.
TTAAAAACAATCAAATCTCTTTTCTAATCAGACCTCACAATGCTTTACATCTCAAATAACATAGAACCATCAAGAATCTTGAATAAAATCAGAAGTTATACATTTGGGAGAAAAATCGACGCACACTTTTGACATGATCAAGAGTCTCAAGTATATCTAATCAAACACAACTTAAAACCTCACATCTCTAGCTTTGAATAACTTCAAAATCGATTAAAAATCCTAATTCAAACACTTTGAGCTCAACTAGCTTGAATGAAAATGGGTATTTGTGTGGAATCCGAGAATGAGCTTTTGAAGAAAGCTTAGTCTTGATTTGTTTTGTGATTTAGGAGGGGAAGAAGGTCTTGTTGCGAAAATATGATGAAAAAGATCAGTTGTTGGAGTGTTTGTTGTTTTTTTTTTTTTTTTTCCTTTCTTTCTCTTGTTGCATTTCACCTTTTTACCTATATTACAAATGGTTGGTAAGCAACCTCTATGCAGATAATCACAAAAACTTGGATAATAACGTTTATCCTTTATGTATATATTCACCGAACCTTGGATAACAAGGTTTATCCAATTAGATAACTATGATGCTTGAACAACTAATGGATAAAGTTTATCTAATTGGATAACTATGATATGTAAATAATAGATAGACTTGACAACTAGCAAAACAAATCTTGAAAAATTACATAAAATGCCCTAAAGAATTTAAAATTATGCTAGATCCTTGAAAATATATATTTTTTGTAAATAAGTCCATAGAAAATTTTAATAAACTTCATTTGAAGTACATTCTATAACTTTAGATTACCATTCTTATACAAACAATCTTATGGACAAAGCACATCGACCAGCTTCACTTCCGGCGGTTGTCAACTCTCCTCTGTACAATTACTTAAAAAAAATGTAGTTAATCAATTTTTGTAGCACATAAATTCTTTAAAAAAAAAACATTTCATATAAAATGATTAACATTACTACTAATAAACACTTAATAATAATACTGATAAGATACTAAACATACTTGTTAAACTTAGTTATTTTAAATTAATTAAGCTCGGCGTTACACCCCCGCTCCCCCCCCCCCAAAAGCCGTCGACCGCCCCACCCAAACCGCGACGACCCCCCACCTCTCGTGAGCTTGAGCCCAGGTGCCAACCCCTCCCTGACGTCGACGACCCCCCCCCCCCTCGCTAGCTCGAGCCTAGGCACCCACCCCTACCTAACACGGACGACCGCCCCCCCCGCCCCGCCTCCCCGCCCCCCCCCCCCCCCCCCCCCGCGAGCTTGAGCCCAGGTTGGGGCTTGTTGGCATCGGGGGGGGGGGGCGCTTATTGGCTTTGAGGGGGTGGGGCGGCATGTTGGCGTCAATGGGGGGTAGCCTGGGCTTGAGCACCGGGGGGGGGGGGGGGGGGAGGGGGGGAAGGGGTGGGGGGTGCCGGGGGAGCCTAGCTCGTCAGCGGGGGTCGTCAGCCGAAGAGCGTCACCAGCGGCCGGGGAGGGAATTGGTATTTTACTCATTTCTTTTTAATTTATTTTTTTATATATTATTTTTAAATTTTTTAGTTTATACTAGTATAAGGTAAGGTGCATTATAACTATCATATATAAATAACATGTCAGCCGTTTGATTACATCTTAATGGTTTAAAAATGAGCTCTACTAATAGGATATATAAATGAGACTTTACCATAGATTTACTAAATAAAAAATGAAAAAGATTTTTTCTTATCATTTATGTTTTCTCATTTTATACAAAACAAAGCCATTTAAGAATTATTTTTAAAAAATCTTTTAACAAAAATTGTGAGATTTCTTTTCAAAACATTTTGAAAATAATGGAATTTATATTCTGTTTACTTAGTAGAATGAAATACTAACTTTTTTTTTTTTTTTTTTAAATGGAAAGAAATCTTAGTTTGGAATTTGCAACAAATACAAACAGAACCAAACGGCGCTAGGCTTGGCAACGACGGGGGAGCTCGCGACGGCAATGGAGAACCCGCTAGAAAACGCGTGAACCCGCGAAGAGATTACGGCACGGCGGCACTGGGCAAACGGCGATGGGCAAACCCGTTTCAGCCGTTTCGGTTCAGTCTTTTTACTTTCTCATCTCCAAGGCCTCCTCTTAACTTCAAATTAATCTTCTCTGGAAGCACATCTGAGCTTAAATTTTGTTTTTCAATTCATGTAATTGAGAATGGAGTTACGAAAATGGTGGTTTACAGTGGATGTTAATGGCGTCTTTTTCTAAGGTCAGATTGAGCGATAACTATTGTGCAAATTCCATAACTTTCCCTGCAAAAACATTACAGACATGAGAATGTTACAGAGCTTGAAGGTACGCCCAGTCGAACTCACCATTCCCTTCTATTCATGGACACAAAGAAGGTGGAAAAAGAAGTTTGTTGAATCAGCACAAACTCGCTTGGAAAACAGGACTAGAGACTCCCAACTGGACAAGCTCTCAACCCAACTCACGAAATTGAACATAATCCTCAAACTTCACGAACTCATGACCCGCAGGAAACAAGGTCATTTCGTGTCTGTACAGATCATGTCCCGTTGGAGGAGAGTCCTGGGCCTCAACGTTGGGATTGGGGAGTTTCTTCGCAAGCACCGCCATGTGTTCGACGTATTTCCTCACCCGTTGAGGCACAACATTTGCTGTAGATTTAGTGGTAAAATGATGGGTTTGTATAAAGAAGAAGAAGATGCTGTTAAAAAATGGGAATTGGAAGCGGTGAAAAGGATTAAGAAGTTGTTGATGATGTCTGTAAATGGGAGTCTTCCTGTTCATGCTTTGAGATTGGTTAGGAGAGAATTGGGTCTGCCTCGGGATTTCAGGGAATGCATTCTTGCCAAGTATTCGAATGAGTTCAAGTTGGTTGATTTGGAGTTTGTGGAGTTGGTTGATAGAGATCATATTGATGAGGAATTGAGCTCGGCCAAGATTGAGAAATGGAGGGAGAGAGAGTACAAAAAGAAGTGGTTGAGCGAGTACGACACGATGTATGCTTTTCCCATCAATTTCCCAACAGGATTTAAGATCGAGGGTGGGTTTAGAGAGAAGTTGAGGAATTGGCAAAGGCTTCCTTATATGAAGCCTTATGAAAGAAAAGAAGTTGTTCGAGTTCAATCTTGTGGGGGGGAGGCACGGTATGAGAAGCGGGCTGTGGGGATTCTTCACGAGTTCTTGAGTTTGACAGTTGAGAAAATGGTTGAGGTCGAAAGGTTAGCTCATTTTCGTAGTGATTTCGCTATGGTAGTCAATGTCCGTGAGCTGCTCTTGAACCACCCTGGAGTATTTTACATATCCACCAAAGGGGATACTCAAAGAGTCTTCCTTCGAGAGGCGTATAGTAGTGGATCTCTTGTCGAATCCAATCCGATATATGTTGTTCGGAGGAAAATGTTGGACGTCATATTGATAGGGTGTCGCCATACTAGAAAACTACCAGCATTTGATACTAATACAGTGGGCAAAGACAATGTAGTTTGTAAAGAAACGGAAGATGCTATGGGAGATGGAGATTGGGTTATCCCAATGTTAGAGAGCTTGAGTTATAGGATTACCAATGATAGTCTAAACTGAAATTGTTGAAACAACGGTTTGACGGTTATTACGAAGTTGGAAGTCATTTGCAAGTAATCTATGCATTAAGCGTCTTTTTCAACTACTCAATTCAGAATCTTCCATCAACACGAAGCGCAGATATGCGATAACGGGTCACACACCATAAATTTTCAGTCACTTGGTAAGTCGCATTTTCCTCTTTAGGCACCAAGTTAATATATCCTCATTTGTTTAGTTACATGTCATAATCAGGGGAAACAATATTTGATATATAGTTGCGTGCTCTTCTTCGGCGAATGTCGAGTCTGAGAATTCTGATGCATCTTTCGCTGAAGACAGAGCTATACTTTTTCTTTCCACCAATTATTCTTTATTGCTTGTTTCGAAATATTTGTCTTGGTAGTTGAATTCATTTCGCCATAGAGTGTTTTCGGATTTTTTATGTTTGTTACTGTTAGCTTGCGCTTTTTTCTCCAGGTAAGGTTTGAAGATTCTTTCATCACGAACCCACATTCTTCATATAGTTACTTTATTGCGCATGATCCTAATGTCTAGGATTAAAGATGAAATATGCGAATTCGGTTTTGATATTCGAACGAGGATCTTTGGATTCTTTTTCACCATATTTTCTGAACTTTACGCAAGTGTATGAACTTCTTTTTGTCTGCTAATCTGATCTTTGAGGAAGGAAGTACCTTAATTCGGCAGCCACAAGGTCATAGTAATAGTCATAAGCTCAAGCTTGTGAGTTCTAAGTGAAAATGTCGTATTCCAATAAAGACTATATTGAAGCATTTTTGGAATGGCAAGCCTAATTTGTATTTACCAAACCAATGCGTAATTTGGACCATTATATTAAAAACATTTTAAAAATGAATATTTTCAATTATATGTTACTCGATTACAAGGAAATCTCGTTCTCGTGAAAAGTAATGTGCAGAAGAAGATCCTCCTTGAAATGTACTCCTAGGATGCATTTGCTTCACATGAACAAATAGTGATTCCCTTTTTCATGTAATATGTATGTTAATCCCGACATCTTGTTAAAGTGAATGGATGTCAAATTTACTTATATATCCTCTATAAGTTCTTATATTATGTCTTAATGAATTTTTAACTTTACAGATATGAATATTTAGTAATTATATTGTAAGATTACTATTCATATATTTGGTAGATATTAAAAGGGAATTAGATTATTTTATATTACACCATCTAATAGACAAGTAAACAATATAAAAGTGATCAATTATCCTCATTGTTATTCTTTTACCTTCTTTTTCAATCTCTTTATCTTTCACATTATGTTTCTTACGCGCCTTGCCTTAGTATAATCGTGGAATTTACAAGCTTTTAAGATTTCTAATCATGTTACATGTTCTTTAATTAATTACATTGCATAATGTATAAAGTATTTCGTTTGACTCAAATATTTCCCTTTTGTTGTGGCGTTGAAACATTTGTTGTTAGCCATGCTTCTTTTTTTGTTTTGTTTTGTTTTGTTTTGTTTTGTTTTTTGTTTTTTTGTTTTGTTTTGTTTTGTTTTGTTTTGTTTTTGTTTTTTTTTTTTTTTTTGCTATGCTGTTAATCATAAGTTATTGTGACTAGAAAGTTCATGATTTTTTTGTAATTTTTTTTTTAAGATTACTGTGAATCTCCAAAGCAAAACTAATATGTTTATAATACTTAATATAAACAATTTATTTTCATTAAATAAATTAAACTAATTAATTGAACTATTGGAAAAAGAAATAAGAAAAAAGAGTTTTCTGCGTGGGGCAAGGGTACATTGTAGTAGGGGTGTTAACTGTCGATATGTTAGTTTTTTTAGTACAACTATAGATCAAACTAAAATTATTAAAAACACACACCATTTTTTTTTTCGGAAGTATTAATAATCAGTTTGATTTCAGTTTGACGGTTTTAGACATAAAACAAACGTTTATCAAACCGACAAGGAAAGTGATAGTAAAAAACAACCAAAAATTTGAAAGCAGTTATCGATCTGGTTATGTTTGATTTGAATCGATTGGTTTCCACGGTCCCTGCAAGGACTTATCACCCTGGATGGGAGCCAAGGAAATCAGGTATCCCCATTTCGATCTGTCACCGCCGTAACCCCGACAAACGGGGAAGGCACGTCCCATTTAGATCCTAACATATGAGGTCATTAAAAAAAAACAAAAAAAACCCGCTAAAATCTGTCTGCAACAAAATTCAAAGCATGATAAGAAACAATTTTGTAAAACATTATCATCGATAGTTTTTAATCGCTCATGAATTTACACATATTGGGGATCAACAAATATTACAAAAAGTTAAGACATTTCCTTTTCTTTTTTTTTTTAATAGTTAAAAAACCACTAATCACTACAGTCCTCATTTCTAAGAACCAGCGAAGATAATCACCATTAATGAGATCTCTTTCACCTTTCTCTAATTGAAGAAATAATAAAGTCATAAAAATAAAAAAAAATAAAAAAAAAACCCAGTAACTATAGTCACTCAAGTTGTCAAACCTAATCCCCCCTGTCAGCCTTGTCCACTGTCTTGTTTATTTTTCCTCCAATTTTCCAGTATATCTGTACAAACAGTTATCCACTCTCAAACTTTTAGGGGGGTGTATAAAAAAAAAAATGTATCTTTCCCACAAATAAATCCAAAAAAGTTTGCTTGTGAAAGTTATATCAGTTCCTATCAAAGAATTAAAAAGAACTCGTTAAGGGGAAGGGGAAGTGGACGAGGATTTACAGTTGTCCCAAAATTCATTTATAATGGACGGACGAACAAAAGCTATACAACACGGAGTCCATTCTTGAATCTGTTCAAATTTTGGGTGAACCTGTCCCTGTTGTTTTGTTCCAAGCTTCGAGTTATGTCTTCCATAAGTTTGTCGAAGCACTGTGAAAGATGTTGCTGTTGATCCAATGGCTGCACAATGGTTATAAACAGAGAGTAGTCAGGGATAATCTCTGCTTAACAGTAGATCAAGCCAACAGAAAAATAAGATGAACAATTGGACCAGCCAAGAGAAGTACGAGGACAAAAAATTTGTTCATATCTTCATTTGTGGAGTTCTCAGATCAGACTTACATATGAAGCCACAATATGACCCTTTACAGAAGTGAACATCTGCAGAAAATCATGCTCAATTGATTAAAATACGAGCACAGAGGAAATATAATGAATATCTGTCATCAACATTCTGCATAAAATTGCTCAAACTCAATAGGTAAAGAACGAATGACTCTTTTTACCCTTCGTTTCTTGGGTGTGTGCATAGACAGCTCATAGGTAAGGCCACTACGGCCATTGCCCACTGTAGTATTAGTGATTAGACATATCGAGGGTTAAAAAGAATTTGAAAAAAAAAATGATCAGGATTAAATCATAAGGAAAACTGCAATTTTCTACATTTTCCACATGTCAGTTATTATGTCCACTCAGTACTCCCTGACAGGTGGCAAAGGATAAGTTCTTGGAAGATCAGGTCGTTACCTTTCATATATCCGCACCAAACACTTGAAAGTTATTTCCTAATTTTACATGTTTGATCCAGGTGTTCTTACGTTAAATCTTATACCAACAACTCAGATTCATTTATCTGATAATGTCTTCCTCAAAGAATATTAGCATATTCCATTCAATTAGAAGATCGAGACATACAATCCTCGCTCAATTTATCGAAATCCAAACGGGCTTTCCATTTCAACCCTTGGTACTTATCTACTGATTGGATATTAGTCCAGTTACAACAGAAAATAGCCCCAGGACGTTTACATCACGGTATAAGAACAGGACAAAAACATTAAAAGTAAAAGAACAGAGTGCAAGCATTACCTCTTCATTGACAAGTACTAAGCTAAGCATCGGCCTGCTAAGACTCCATCTATTACCACAGTCCTCAAATATAAGAAGTTCAAAGAGGGTCTTTAAAATCTGGGGAAAGAAAGACGAACATGATTTGCAGCAGTAAAGAAACCAGAGTATCAATAAGGTTCATCAAACAGTTTTAAAATATTGAATATGCCTCAGTATAAAAACATAAGTAGACGTATATACATATATATATATAGAGAGAGAGAGAGAGAGAGAGTGAGAGTGAGAGAATGTGCACTGATGCAAATCCAGATGATAAGTTATTTGTGCTTATTAATTCGACTAATTGATATTAGAACATAAGAGGCAAATTTATGCCGATAGAACCTTGAAGTCTCAACCAGCCTAAACTAGCCCAATAATGTTCAACCGACTTTTAATAACTATAGTTTATTAGGCCTTAAATACATAAATGACATGGTTCCCTTTACTTCTTGGTGTTGGACCATTTTAAACCTACTTTCAGGCGACATATAGATACTGACTTAAGAAGACAATTTTTTACTTACAAAATAGAACAAGTTTCTCTTGCAAAACTCACAGAAAAGGTGACCAGAAAAATCAACTTTCATTGGTGAGCAAATGAAGATACAATTCAGCTAGGAAACCCTAACCAAGGCAGTGTTCGAGAGACTACTCAACTTTCCCCACTTCTTGGTTTCCCAAGCCCAAAGAATTCACCAAACAATTCCTCCCTCTCATCAGTTCCTAACCTCTATTTATACTACTCTTATACGTTATAACAAACTCATAAGAGAAATTTTAACCACTTGTGGCTCTGCTAACTAACCAAACCAACTTAAGCCTATCAGTTTCCTTCTTCACTTGAGTAGAAAAAAAATGAACCAGTACCGTGCATCTAATTTACGGGTTTATATAGCCAACTTACTTGTGGGAATAAGCCAGGGCAATCATTAATACACTGAACAAGATTGACAGCAGCAGGCGAAGTAGGTAACTCTCCCATTGTAATATTTAAGAAATAAAAACTTGCCAATTGGTCAACAGCAGATGCACACTGCAACAGAATAAGATATTGTTCTTATAAGAAAACTTCCTTCATTGATAAAATAATCAAATACAGTGGAGAAAGGATAAGAGAAGAAGCAGAAAATAAAACAAGAAAACCAAAAAGGAAAGAAAAAACAATTCATAGAGAAAAAAAGAATAAATAAATAAAACATGAAAATCAGCATCCTATGTCATCCTTCTAATTGCAAACAATAGACTATAACACCCTCTTGCATTGCCCCAAAGGTATTTTTTCATCATCCAACCCAAGATTTCAGCAGCAAAGCATGGTAATTGGAAATGAACATCAAATAGATAGGAATGCTTGATAAGACGGACTGGATTCGAGTGAATCTCCCTGCCCTAGAGAAGAAGGATCTCTCCAGCCATCTAGTTATAAGACTAGTCATTTAAGAGAGGACATCTTACAAACCAAGTATCTAGCGGGACCCTATCTTGAATGATTTAATCATGTAACTATCTTTTTTCTGATTTTGGATGAGATATCACAGGCACAATTTGAAGAAAGAAAATTGCAATTAATGGTTGGACACTTTATAGTTTATTAAAGTTGAAGCAGACACTCATATGTCACACCAACCTGTGATGAGATACTCTCATTTAAACTTTTGAGTCCTGAATCAAGAGATCCCACAATATGCATGAAGGTGTTGGTATCCAGATTCATGATAAAAGTCAAATGGTTGTCAAAAAGAACCTCCAAGAATGCAAAGTAGGAACCTGCAAACTGGAGAACAATACAAAAGAATACTGTAAATCCAGGTGGATAATCTAATAGATTGTAAATTTGGTTTTGCTTTGTCCAGAATGTGCATACAACAAATGATATGAACTGCGTAACAATGCAAAGTCCTCTGGAAATTGCCAATGGGCAAGGGCATTTTAAATTATTTCTAACTTAAAAATGAATTAATTTTAATGTATAAGTACTACTCGAGTACATCAAAGGTATGTAAGAACAGGTGCAGCAATGACCGAAGGAAGCAAACACAAAGTGTATTGCAGCTGGAGATCTTCATTGTCGGAACTTCTTGTACTTGTGATGTAACGGAAATTCAGAAAAATTGGTGTTTTATGGTTCTTTTCTTGAATGCTCTGCTCTATTTGTTCTTTGTTATAAAGTTTTTTCCACTCTTTGTAAAGAAAATATTTTCATTTAGGAAAAAAAGAAAATAAAACACTGAGACGTTAATTAAAGTTTAAAATTTTGGTCAACAGTCTGTACCCCTTTAACTTGACCACTTTGGGAATGATATAAGTTTAGGAAGGAATCTTGAAAACTTTGAAATTCTTTTAAAGACAAGTCAGACAGCTTTACCGTGAAAACTAGCATAGAGAAAATTTTGAGAACAGACAGTTACAATTGCTTTTCCGAAAATCTTGTTCAGCTTTTCTCAGTGTAAAAGATAAAGGTAATTCCTGATAGCATTTTCTGAGCGCCCCAATAGAGAAAGCTAGTCTTATCCTCTTTTCTAGGTTTCTTAATTTTTTTCGGTCAATAATAAATTCTGCAAAATAATCTGGTGATCTGACAACTCAGAATTGCAACTCAGCATTGTACTAAGAAAATTTATAAATTTCTTAATTTGTGGCAACAGCATTTCTGCATAATGGAACATATAAAATTAGCTAAAGAAAATGTAAATCACCCTTACGTGGGAAAGGAAGAGAATAGAACTCATACCTTCGGATATGCTAAAATCTCAGCTAGAGGAATCACCAATATCATCTTCAAAGCAACATCTAAAGCATCAACAAGTGCTCTATCACCATAAAGTTCAAAGACACCAAAGTTGACATAGTTACCGGACAAAGCTGTAACAGAGATAAACCATACATCACAACCAAAATCTGATAATAGATTGTAAAGGAGGATTGTTAAATGAATTTTTATGTCATAAGTGTTAAATCTTGTTGGGTTAACTTGACATACACAGTGAACATATCGCAATCAATTCATGCTTTTAGAAAAAACGGGTCACTCAAGATGGCTGACTAATTAGGATAACAAAAATGAAATAAAGTTATGAGAGGTCGATACCTCTAGATAGAATTGTCAAGGAAATCCAGATTCCCTTGTATTTGGATTTATAGACATCTGCAGGGTCGGCAACAGGTAAAATCCTTGATCCATATGCTACAATCAATTTGCTGACTTCTCGGAAAAGCAGTATGCCATTAGGAGAAGATGAATCAAAGGTTAATCTCTGAGACTTGTTCAGCACCAACTCAGCCATGAATTTCAACAATGGAGTTGTTACCTGAAACATTTTCTTAGTTAAAAAAAATTACTTCAAAACAAAGGATCAAGATTGACGAACTATATTGGAAAAGGAACAACAGCACCAGAATTTTTTGTGCTCTACCTGAAAGCTCCAACTACAAGAAGATTGACCCATAAAAATAACATGTGAGTACTGAAAATCCAAAGAAGTGCCCCCAACATTCAAAGGTAATAAAAAAGGATAAATAAATCCCTCCACGCGGCCTCCCCTTCCCCCCCCCCCCCCCCAAAGAAAAAAAAAAATCCCCCCCTCTCTCTTCTTTTCCCCAGCTAAGAACATTCTTTTCTTAAACACAAACCCAGGTAGGTTTCAACTCACCCTGTCCTATAAGCTTATCATTTACGTCAATGTGTATTAAAAGACACTTGAAAATTCGTTTTCCTTTTTTTAATTTTTTATTTTTTCAAATATAAGACACCATTGTAAGAGGTGCAGTTAACTTATTTGGAGACGTTGTACATTACCTCTGGTACATCAAACCAATGTGACATGGCTTTCAAGAGAAGAGGAGTCCGAGCAGGATAAAGCCAATCAAAAAGGAAGCCATATGTTTTGCGACTATCAAAAAAGAGTAACCCAGAATAAGAAAATGTAAAGGAATTAACATAAAGGCCTCTCGGGGCAGTATCAAGTGTAGAAGTCTTATGCTTGCCAAGAATACCAACCCATCTGTTGCCATTGTTATTCCTCTGAGATCCCGCGTCAGACCAATTAATGCATATTTTACAACGTCGGAACGGAAAATTGCATCAGGTGTTGATTCCAAGCTAATAAAAACCTAAATCAAGTGGTAGAACCACCCCCCAGAAAAACTGATAAGACGACCGAAACAAGACTAATGCTGTTAAAGACCAATCTAGGACTCTTGTGAAAAAGATAGAATCAGATTGAATCATGAAAGCAAAAAACTATCGACACAATTACATGAGGACATCAATAAATAAAACTAAGCACTTGATGTGACAAAAGACATGAGAATGCACCTTTACAAACTAACTTCAGCAGAGGTTTTACAATCAGATTTGTGCATTTGAGAGGAAAAAAAATAAATCAAAAACCTTAAACTCTTGTTTACAAAATGTAGATATCAATGAATAGGACTAAAAATTGCCATATGAAAACTGCAAACACAGAAATTTAAAAAAAAAAAAAAAAACACGCAGAAAACATAATGCATACCTGCAGAAGTGGTTCCATTGAAGATTTAAATTTTAAAAGGCTATCCTCCAAGAAAATCAATGAGCCAATAGTGTAGTAAAAGGTTGTTCTGCTTCGGAAACATGTCTGCTCTTCTAGAAAAGGGAAATGTTCCTTCTGAACGTGACAACCAAGAATATCACTTTGCTAAAGTATTTGCTAGATAAAATTCACAAGCATAGTCTGGAAAATAAAAGCAAAGAAACTAATACGAAATAACCGATAAGATATTTACATTGTGATGTGAAGTTATGAATTTAACGGTATCCAACTTGAGAAGCAACTTTCCTGTCATATAACTGCCAAATTTGCTGGTTACATAAAACATACAACAGAGGAAAACAAATAATAATAATAATAGTAACAAATAAAGCAACATCAGTTAAATTAAAATCTCTACAAATAGAACTTACCCAGATGTCAATTCCCGGAAAAGGCTTATGGTTTGATCAATGACCTCCTTGCACTGCATTTCAAGTCGGATACTTTATTAACAAACAAAAACCCTTGATGGATGAAAGCTGCTCTATGAATAACAGACCAATCTTCCCCAAGAGCTCAAACTGGGAAGGTTTGAATAAGTACAAATCTAAATGAAGCTTGCCAATATGCCATACCTGAGTATAAGACTTAAGATTTGTAGCAATCTTCCCAGTGACAGCGTTCAGAACTTGCAGATGATCATGGAGTCCAACAAGCGTTGATAATCGATCAAATAATTGCTGCAATATAAAGAAAAGAACGTCAAGGAACAGGAAGTTGACTGCTCTGTGCAAAGAATGAAAAAGATCCACTTACTGTTGAAGAATGCATTGCCTGATCGCCAACATAAGACTTTTTGAAATTTTGTAGGAAAATAAGAATTGCACAATCAAGTCTTTGCTTGCTGGTTTCGCCATACCTCTGTCATCAAAAAAGAGAATAGCTAAAACCATTTATATATTTATTTGCTTATATGTACATATATTTGCTTGGATAAACCATATAGAGATAGGTCAACATTAGAAATTTTCCCTTTAATTTCAATTAAAGCAGCTAAGAGAAATTATGCTTCTATGCAAATTCAACACCAAATTCCGTCAATTCAAAATTCAACAAAGGCACGATGGGAACTTTAAGTGGAAGCAATTGTACATGACAGACCCCTGAAACACACGACTTTCTACAGGAGGTAAACCATTCATTAAGGCCAGCTTATAGAACTTTAAGAAATTCGAAATTACAATAGCACAACCCAGGGAAAAAAAAAAATCAGAGCACGTCCCAACATTACTCGACAGTTAAAACTCCTACATTACTATCGGAGTCAATAGACCATCTGTCCTTGCGCCAGCTTTTTAAGGCTGAGATTATTACATGAGTTCAAGCTGAGAATGGTGGCAACTACAAGATGTGCAGATGTGTTTGTGTCTTCCTCCCCTATTGGATTCAATGTAAAAGGGAAAAGGATTTGGAACTTTATTATCCTGGGTGTAAGTTGCTCAATATGGTTAGAACTAAATAAGAGGATTTTGAAGACTGCTTGTTTGAAAATTAACTTTCAGAGCAAGTGACGTTTTTTCGGTTGCTATATGCCTTTCTGAGAACAAAAACTTTTTTAGTATCAATAAAATCACGATTGGTTTGGGGTTGGTACTTTCTGATGCAGTTTATTTTATTTATTTTGTTCCTTTCATTGGACTTCTCCCCCACCTCCTGTTAGGTTTTCTTTGTACTTCAGAATTTGTTAATGAAGTTTTATCTTTACAAAAACAAAAAATATACTACTATGGGATCTCTGCGACTTCATACCTGTCTGTGTGCCCCATTGTCAGTGACATTTATCAACTGAAAAATACGCGCTGAGAGTTCTGCATCAAGAAGTTCATGCTCACCACTACAAGAGGGAAGCGAAGTTAGAAAGAAGTGCATTGTCTCCTAGAACCTATAGCAGCAACTGGCAATTTAACAACTTTTACCTATATCCAGAAATTTGCTTTGTCTTAAGAATAGCAGCAATAATATGCACTAACCAAGCCAGTTTGGCTTCAGTCAATGAAAGCTCTTTATTATCTCGACAAGGTTGGACACTTGCCCATTCCTATGCACATCAGATAAACACAGTTTCGACAAAATCAACTTTATGGATGATTATTTCACTCAATTCACCATAACAAATATCACATATTCAAAAATGACAGAAGTTTACTCAAGCATACCATATACGTTTGCAAGAGAGGCTCCATAACCTTCATTATATAAGAACTACAACTTTCATACTGCAATTTGATCACGAAGCCAAAGACCCCAAGTCAGATTGATAAAAAAATTCTCAATTTGAATCTGTTCTTATCCTCTTTCATTTGTAACAGAGTTTTATCAATGAATGGAAATTTTCTAATCAGATTGATAAAAAAAATGCTCAATTTGCATTCTGTTCTTATCCTCTTTCGTTTGTAATAGATTTTTATCAATGAAAGGAAGTTTTCTTATTAGATGATGATGATAATGAAGGATTTATAAAAAGGAAAAATGAAAATTTAGCGAAGAGCTTTCGATATTAAAATCCTTCCAGTCTATCAGTTATAGTGTTCTTGGAATCCAACAGAAGTTCCTGATAAGTATGTGAACACGTTCAAACCTTAAATCTGCATAGTTGAGGACAGAAATCAAGCTGATCCTGAAGAAGTTCAACATTGTCAAGGGGGTTCTCAGAAAGTTCATCCAAGAATTCAGACTGCAGCAGATAAAGGACGAAAGAAGTGGTCAAAGCAGCACAAAACAACAAAAATCAGAAAACCTTCTAAGATAACCCAATCTTACCTGCAGAGAATCAAACCTTGTAGATACAAAGCCTTCAACAATTGTTGGCACATAATTTTCCAGCATGTTTGGTTTGTCACCTTTGAAGTACGGTACAGATGTCGCCAATCTTGACCAAAGCCCCAAAACATAGTAAACACTGCTCCTGGCCCACTGACAAAAAGGATCAACTTTCTTGCTTCAGACATGTTTTTCCTTTATCAAGGAGAAAACCATAAAACTAACTTCATTAGAATATACTAAAGTCGAAAAGTAAGACGTAAATAAACCTGCCAAGATTGTAAAGACTTCACTGTAAACTCTGCTATCAAGCAAATCCAATCATGATAGCCTTCAGCATTAACAAGTTCCGCCAACTGCAGTAAAAATTATTAACTACGAGTTATGAAAATCATGAGTAACATGACATTATGCTCAAAAATTAAGGGGGGAAAAAAAACCGAATAAATATGATGTCTTTAGATGCAAGAAACGCTATTTAATATGGCAATTATAAGTTTTCCCTTAACAATGTAACTAACTTTCGAGCAACAAGAGTAAACTATATAAATCTAACAATGCAGCAGCCTAAGATATATGCTGATAAAAGAAGTATTGAACTTGGTCTATCACAATTTGCAGCCTTGCTAAGTTTCTTTGCCTTTATTTCATCATTTGTGCTTGCTTTTTTTAGTGAGGATTCCTCATACTCTCTTTTCAGTATCTTATTTGAAACTTTTTGCTTTATCAGCCTAGCTTCCTTACTGGGTATATCAAACTAACAGGTATGAAAACCTAATACTGTAAGGAAAATAATTATAATAATTTGCAAAGAAAAAAATGTAGAAAGAAAGGAAATTCTGCTTTTGAGCCTAATATAATGAATAATGCTTGCAAAAAAATAAAATAAAACAAAGTTCAAATAAAATAGAAACGGGATACTCTTACTAAAAGAAATAACCAATTGTTAAGGCTGATATCCAAAAAGACACTAAGAAAAAACTTCTTCGGTAACATTGTCTAAGCATAAGTTGAGTTTGAGAGGCGCAAACATCCAAGGCATTCTGATAGGAACCAGAACAAGAACACCAAGAATAGCGAACAAATCACTGTAAAAACTGAATAGAAGCCCTAGGAATGTACAGACCTTCGAGACTCTGTTAAATCTCCCTTGCTTGTCAATCCAAGACTCTACTCGCTAATTCCAGCCTACTCTCTTCATCTCACTCTTCTTCTATCAGCTAACTAACTGTCCTCTATTAACTAACCAACCTCTACTAATTTACTAACAAATCACTGATACAATCACAACTGAATATTACAACCTGTTCTAGCCAACAAGTACTGTCACATTCTTTTCTTTTTTTGGCCAAAAAAAACAAAATAGAATTAGATTAAAAAAAAATTATGCTCCTCAATACACATCTTTGACTAAATTATTATGTTCACGAGGAATCCTTTTTTTTAATAAGAAAAAGCCTTTTCATTGATTATAAATCAATTACAAGGAAAGAGGATGAGGAATCCTCAACACAAGAGAGACAACAGAAAATAAAAGTAAACCATACAAACTCTAAATAATTCTAATCCTCATCAACCCACTATCTACCAATTACATCCATCCAATTTAAAATGATCAAGGAGAATGAAAAACCCTTAAACTCTTTGTCTGTTCAAGGAGAATGTTCACGAGGAATCCTATAAGTACATTTCCAAATTGACAGGTGGAACCATATGATTCCTATTCCCTCTCTTTGTAGTTCTTTAATCAGTCAACAATGTAGGAAGATAGTTTTCTTAGCAGACCTTGAGCATTACAGATTAAGAAAACAAACGCAAATCTCAAAATGGAATTTCAAAAAATTGAGGAAAGAAACCAGATATTGCGTAATTCTAAGAAAAGACTAGTTGCAAATTTTAGTTAGAGGTATTTGAACTCAAAATTCAAATGCTCTGACACCATGTTAGAAGCCCAATTCTTCAAAAGCTTGAGCCATTAGGTCTCCCACGTAGACCAACATCATCAGTCATGTTCTAACAAAAAGAGATGTTAACTTGAAATGAAGATTGGTCTAGCGTGCTCCAACTTCTTGTCACTGTTATAGTTTACTGTCCTGCTTAAGCTAAGTTGGTCTAGATGGTTATCATGCCCAGTAAACTTTCCAAAAATTGACTCAGACAAATTTAAGTAGAAATAGGAAACCGGAATATTTGGTAGTTCTACTTATTTCATGTTTAAAGTCAAGAACGTTTTTTAAAATGCATCAAGTAAATTACCAACATTATTATGTAAATCTTTTATCAGCTACACTAATGAGTGTCCTCATCAACTTTTAAACAGAAGAATTTTTTGCAAGATATAAGTGATCAAGTAAAACATAAACTGATTACCAAAAAGAAGTAAAATAATTCTATGGCAACTGTAGCAAAATGATATAAACATTGGGTTAAAAGCATCATCATAATCCTCGTTACTTTTCAATTGGAAACAGAAATTTCAATCGATAGCATGTAAAAACTCCTTTATACTATAATTCAAGTACTATGAACTATTAAAAGAGATGTTCAACATGTATTAACAGGAAAGAATAAATTCACAAGAAGGCACAGAAGCAAATTAATTATGAAATCGTGAATAGGTTAGACCAACCTGAAAATTAATTTTGAAGCGGGCAAGCAAACGACAAAACATATGATAGTTGTCGTGATCAGAAAGGCCTGTTTCCAACAAAATATTGAACCCAATTTCATAGCGAGCACATCAAAATGATTTGCACTTTTCAGTTATTGAACCAAGTTACTATGTGACAATAGTCTAGTATTCTAAATAGAACTTATATGTATCTTAATCTTTTTCTAAGAAACAATAAGTTATTACGCTTAGCAAAAATTATTAGAGTAAAAAGCAAGAAAAACAGAAGACCAAAAGTGCATTTAACCAAAACAACAAAGAAAATAAGAACGTTATTAAGAAATAGTACAGTTTGTAAGTAAGGGTAAATGGTCTCTCTCTGTGATTTATTTCTAGAAGACTTAAAAAAATCAGTAAGAAACAACAAATAATTAGATATAAAACTCATAAACGAATTTAAAGTTTCCAGATCCAGAGTAACCTACTGAGATTTTTCACATCTTATCTTACAAAAAGGAGCCAAGATTAAATTACTTTTGTTCATTGAACACTTTTTGAATCTCTCTTCACATATAAATAAATAATTAAACCAAAATCAAAACCAGGGGTAGACATAGGATAGTCTTAGACAATGAATGAGAAAACTCAGTTCAGTTTACCTCTTCCAGTTTGAAGAATTTCTTTGGTTCCCATCATTAGGTGAGACAAAAACCGAATGCGAGAAGAATCATTCGTAAATGCTGATCGCCTTACAGAAGCCAGGCGGCACAAGCACTCGAGTGCCTAGAGTTAAGGATTTAAGAAGCCAATTAATAATCTAACAAAAACCACACACAAATTGAATAAAAGTCAAAAACAATAGTAAACAAGGAGTCACTGTAATGGATAGAGTTCAGTTCACGAGGAACGGACCAAAAAGTTTAAGAATCTTTCTTTCTTTTATGATTTACGTAATTGTGCAACTATTACGGGGGCGTTTGTAGCATACACTCTAGTTGTAGTTTTGGAAATGCTTTGATTGGAAATGAATGAGTGTTTAGATTTGAGCATTTGGTTGAAAATGAATTGCAGTTGTTAAATAGTATAAAAATTTGAAATGTGTTCAGAAAAAAATTAGCAATATGGATCTTGTTTCGTTCCTCTCCTCATTCTATGTAATTAAAAAAATATCTGATCTCGACTTGAAATAAGAAAGTTATAGACTTTTAAAGTTTGAGTTTTTTGAAAATGAATAAAAAGATATTTGGATATGTGAATAAAGAAATTGGTCTTTTGGTCCTCCTCCATGTTTATACTTTGTTCATCCTCATAATGAATTTCCTAGTTTCTCATCCAAAAGAAAACAAGCAACAAAACATAGAATCCTAACTATTGCAACATCAAAACCCATCCCCTATTAACATCAGAAAAAGGAAAAGCAGAAAAATCTTCGTCTTGAGATGTCCACAATAAAGAGAAATAGAATTAAAGGGGGAAGAAAAAAATATATATTTCCAGGTACTATTGCAACGTCGAATCCCATCACCTTATCACATCAGAAAAAAGAAAAGCAGAAAAATCTGTCTTGAGATGTCCATAATAAAGAGAAATAGAATTAAAGGGGAAAAAACATATTTCCAGTTTTCAGATGATAAAAACAGAAAGTATTTTACTTTAACAGTGAAGAAAATTCCTAAAGGGGGAATTTAAAAGGATGAAAAATTCCTTAGCTGTTAGCCTAATCCACAAAGCCTTGAAGCAAATTCCAGGCTAATCAATATAAATCACTATTTTGTTCAGGTTCCTAAGATCTGACAGGGTGTTTTCATATATGGGATAAACGATATTTTGGCTAAATCTTTTTATCTTTCTCGAGTTCAGCATTGAGTCCATGAAAAATCACAATGCAACTTATAATTGTCGTCTGGGAAACTATGTTAAAGCAAGTAAAGATTGAATTTAAAAAACTACTTCAACAAAATCGTGTTTTCTAACAAGAGCAATCAACATACAAACCTCCTTTGAAAAATGACTAGGAGTAATTGCATAATATTCAAAAAAGATTTGCAGTGTTGAATGCTCCTCCAGTATTGGCCTCCAAGAATTTGGAATCTGTGCAACCAGAGGCAAGAAGAATTATAACTAAGAGCACAAAATGGAAAAATTATTCAAAGTAAGTCCATCATTATTGAGATGAGTAAAAGTCCACCGAATATACCAAAATTTTGTTATACCTGAACAGTACCAATCTCATCTGAACTTTCATCAAATGAAGTCCCCAGAAAATCAAATGATAAACAACTGAGGGAAAGTGAGACAGCCAATTTCTGCAACTTACTTTCATCTGAATCTTCGGTCAAGATATAAATGTTGGCAATAGCAAATAAGAAAGATATAATTAAAACTACATATTTAACTAACATAATTAATCAAAACTTATGATTGTGTGAACCAGAGAGAGTACATTACCATCATTTTTAAACTGATGCAGTGAAGTTAAAGATATCTGGAAAATTTGCATAAGTGATTGCTCCCTGAAAATGCTAGCTATCCTACGTTGGCGGGATGTAGATAAGCCATGATGTGGCTGATGAATTATTGACAATTAAAACATATGAACAACAAAAATACAGGTTAAACTATCATCTAGAAAGAAAAACATTAGAAAGTAGAAACAACACTGTTCAACAACAGATTCTCTAAAAACATGACATAACTAGACAGGCCCTCAGATTTTTCTCTTGTTATTGTTACAGATCAAGCATTTTTCACAACTCAACACAAACCTATGTTACTCATTGACATGTTTTAGGATCATATTCACAAATGGGAGAGGGAATTATAGCAAGGACATCCTGCATACTTTATACAAATAATTTAATGAACAGTATTGATGCAGGATAGAGAACAAGAAATACTACAAAAAAAAAAAAAAAAAAAGTGATTCGAAACTAGGAGCTTGCAACCCAAAATGATGCTTATATATATATATATACTAGTTATTCATCTACAATTGTGGTATATTCACGACATGTAGACTATCTTCATAAGCTTTCAAAATGATAAATGTACACTGGCCACGTACAAAATAACAAAATGATGCTGACCTGATTCATCTCACAAACAAGCTGATTCAGTATCTTCAAGCCAATGGCATAGTGACCAGGTACCTGGGAAACTTGTTTCGTAAGCAAGCATTCTTTTTTAAGATGAAATGAATAAAAAGTTAAGATGAAATTAATACATATCAAGCCGACATAACATACACTAAAACAAGAGAGAGAGAGAGAGAGAGAGAGAGAGAGAGAGTGATGAACAAAGGAAGGGACATTAATCTCTTAATTATTATTTCTTTCTTCTATTTTTCTTTTTTCTTCTCAAGAACTTGATGATTGCAGCTGCACCTAAAACCTGAATACTTTAATTCCCAAAAAACCATTAACTTGAGTGGTAGCAGGCCATGTAAATGCACACCTGACTCCACCACAAGATGTAAATTCCCCCACCCCTACCCCTAAGTTAAAAAAAGAAAAAGAATAAAATTATTTAGAATAAATTAACTAAAAGAGAAACAAAGTCTCTAACAAACCCTAGCAAATTTCCTTTATTTACCCAATGCCTTACTAAACAAGTTACTGTTTCCTGTAACCATTAACTTCAGAAAATGGAAAAAGAAAAAAATTTACAATCCTAGATTCCTAGTTACCACAAAAGCAAAACCTAGATAATGAAGAGTAGCTCTCAATGCCATGATTCTGAAGTAGGTTTATCGATGTCCCCATGCAAAAATAAAATGAAATGTCATTTTGACAGAAATATCAAAGATATTTCATCTATTGAGAGATTTCCACTTACAAAGAAATATACAAGGAAATAACCTCATATCGACAATAAACTCCACACACATTAATGTCAGTAAAGACAATAGACAGTGAATCTTTACGCGATAGATAAATTAGGCGATCATTGTCTATCTTACCTTTCAAATTACCTACTGAACCTGTGAAAGAAATACTTATCTACACCATAATGCAATAAATTTTTGTAACATGAATGCCAAAAAACAAAAACGGAGGGAAAATCCTCCAGATCATAACAAAGGATTAAGAACCAAATACATTATTTAGTGACAAGTACAATTTATGTACATAGTACCAAATAAGGGAACGTTTTTTTTCAAAAATATATCTGAGTTTTAGACCAAATGATATACTTAAACAGCAGTGAAAAATGAAATTACAAAAATCACATATTTTAGTTTCCTTTTGCTCATAAACCATATAACAAATGTAAAAGCAGCTTCCAAACAGAGAGCAGACATATATTAAGCTTAGTGAATTTAGACAGAATACATATTGGCAATATTGTACTCAATGACAAAACCTCTTAACAGACAAGATGACTATGACAAGACTCAGATGGAAAGACAATAAAAGGCATTTGCCAATTTGATCTCAGATTACGCAGCGTTGCAAGTTATAACTACACATCGCCATGGGAAAATTAGGTAGCCAGTTTGATGATGTTAGGGTGAAGTGTCCTAATGCAGATTGACCAAAAGAAACAGAAGAAAAAAGAAATGTTAATGTTTAATCATCAAAACCTCGAAAGAGAAAAGCAAGAACCAATGCGTAGAGATTAAAGCAAAAGTGTAGTGGTATTGATGCTAATGTATTTTAGTATGAAAAAACCAAAACGAATAACAAAATAACAAAATAAACATCTGACAATGAAACATGTATGATAGAAACAGAATATATAGCCTTTAGAGAAGAAGAAAAAAATAATAATAATAATAATGAAATAGAATATTTAGAGGGAACAGGAATAAAATGAAATAGACCTGGACAAAGATATGACACAAACAAGGACAAATGAGAGTAACGTGATTGAAACAAAAGCAATTCTGAGAGTAAGTCATATCACCTGACTTAAGAAGTTCATTGTCTCGTTAACTACCTCTCTGAATCTATCATCCTCTAACCATCCGAACTTTGTAACTCGGCAAAAGAGTTGGATAAGGGAAGTAATCACAAAAGGCTCCAACTCAGCTCCTCTGGTAGCCAGATAGCTTATAAGATAGTTTCCTTCAGACAAAGTGCAGTTAGGTCAATTTCGGAAGAACAAAGAAAAAGTGGTAGGAAAAAAATGGCAAAGGTGACCCAAGGTGTAATCAGAAAATTTCACCAACCAAACATTTTCATTTGTAAACAAGGAGACCGTATTGCAGATGAAGAAATGAACAAGAACAATCATATATAAAGGGGAACCCGACGGTTTAAGCCACAACAGGATTCATCCTCTGTAGATCAGTGACATATGCCTTACGCTTATCATAAAAACTAAAATGCCCAATATGAGAAAAACAAAATCGGATAAGCGGAGAAAAGCATAAGTAAGAGACCTACATTAGAGTATTAAAACATATTATTCCATGTATACGGTAGAAAATAATGCAAAATCGGGCTTCCACAGAGCATAGAAGCCAAAAATACATGTTTCCCTAGAATATTCAAAAACATATTTATCTGCAAGCAACGAGAATATTACGAATATCAAGCCGAAGTTGCAAAGGAAGGCTCTGGTCTGTCACTTGCTTCAACAAGCTCGAACTAGCCATTGTTAATGCATATGAGCTCAACGAATTGTCCAATATGTATTGGCATTGTGAAATATAATCAATGTTCGTCGAAAAGCACTTGAGAGTTCCCTCAGCATGAGCTCGTTCAATAGAGTTCTGTGAATTGTATAGCCTTTCACACAATGCTTCCAGTTGTGCCAAGCTCTCCATTGTTAAAGCGTACAAATACTTTCCAGATGGTGATCAAGCACCCACCAACAAAAAAGTCAATTCTTTCTCCCCTCCCACGTAGACGAAAGTTTCCCATAGATGCATGTACATGTTTAGAAGGTAAAAGATAAGAATATGCAGGCACAAGTTCTGGTCTTAGAAATTAGAATTAGATAGCAATTGAAGTAAAAGAATTAATGTACTAGAAATATATGTTTACTGTTTACAGACGTATACAGAAGTAGTTTAAAATCTTGAATTGCTACAATTACAAAAGATGCTCTAAATACAAAGGAACTCCAGATAAAATGTCGAGGAAACTTGTCATCAGCAAACCTTCAGGCATACTGGTCCAAGAAAAAATGGCAGCACAGGTCCTGAGGTAAAAAGAAATGTCAAACAACACTTGACAAGTCACAATTGTATTCCAAGATTACTTACAACTCAAAGATATGAGATAAGATTGAAAAAGAAAATAAACTTTCAAAAATTGAAAAGAATCTCTTCCAACGTTTCAGTAAAACCATTTCATATATTCCAGTTACATGCACTTCATTTCTGAAACTAATTGAAAAAGAAAATAAACTTTCAAAAATTGTCTTTCAAGAAAAGAATCTCTTCCAACGTTTCAGTAAAACCCTTTCATATATTTCCAGTTACATGCACTTCATTTCTGAAACTAATTCCAACTTTTTTTCTTCCCTCAGGCATCTACATTATCTTTAAGTATAAAGAGTCCTCTTTATAACAATACACATTTTTCTCGCTAATCTTTCATCTTAAGGATGTTGTTTTTTTCTACTTAAGTAGCTAATTGGTCTTTTTATTAACCATGTTGTGCTCTTTACTGAACTTGTAGCACACCCCAGCATTTGGTATGTGCAATATTTTTTTCTTCATGAGAAACCAGTAGCTCTTCAAATATGCATAGAAAACGTTGCCAAATATTCAAGAATTAGAAAGAAATAAAATATGTAGTCAATGTACAACATAATTAATTGAAATAAACTATGCGAGGAGAACTGAAAAAGGTAAAAAGTCCTACCAAAATAAGGAAGCACAACTAAACAAGTTCTATATCTTACATATCATCGCCGAAACCCCCTTAGAAGAAAATGAGCATTAAATAGGATCCTAGGGCTTCATAATTCTCTGGGATCTAAAGGCCGAATAGATTCAAAAAACTTATAGGTATAACCTAATCAAAGAAGAAAATAAGAGAGTTAAAAAACCATTTACCCAGTTAACCCGTTCAAAATATACCAAAACGGTCATCATCATTACCTAAAAAAACAGGTAAACCAACAAAATTATTATGAATTCCGCTTTTGTAACCTTCATCTTAAAGATACAGGATGCCGAGAATTAATATTCCTCAGTTAGCACTAAGTTTAACCTTTAATCTTATAGTTCAGACCAATCAATCTTTGTCAAACCAAATGGTAGCTAAACCTATGCATTGCCCTAGCGGGCCGCATGTCAATTCCGTCGATAAATCTACTGGAAAGACGAAACCGAAACAATCTACGTTTCAGAGGAAAGAAGTGACATTTTTTAAGTTCAGAAAGAAATTAAAAAATAAAAATAAAAAATTTTTCCATTTCTTACATCTAGTGCTTTTTTCTTTTCTTCCTCTCCTTTTTTGGGTTTAAGAAACAGAAAAATTTATCAAAAGCAAGACAAGAACAAGAATTCCTCACAATAATGAGAGTCGAAACTAATGTCCTGAACCAGCATTTTCAAAACTCAAACAATTATAGTCAAACAACATGCTAAAACATAAACATTTCCGAAGAAAATTCTCATAAAAACCCTAGGTTTTACCAGAAACCTTTCACCAAATATCAAAGCAAGAGAAAATGGCGAACCAAAAATAAAATAACATAAAAACCTCGAGTTCTCGACAATGCGGACGCAGAATAAGCAAAAAATCAAAGGAAGAAAAGTTTCAATACATGCAATAATCAATAAAAAAATCAAGAAATTCAAGAACGCAAAGCGGAAACAAGATTTATGCGAAGAAAAAAAAAAAGGAACAGAGACAGAGAATCGAACTGCAAAAACTGACTAGTGATAATCGGAAAAGCAGATATTTAGCAGAAACGATGATAAAAGTGAGACGAGTAAAGGAAATAGTCGGAGAAGAAAGGAAGCTTACGAGAGGAGAATCAATGGCGTCGCTTTCAAGACAGCGTGAGGGTGTCGTGGTGGAGGGAGAGAGGAAAAGACTTTGGTAGTAGTGTAAGAGCGGAAGAGACGCTATTACGCTAATACGCAAAACGCAATGTCGTTTTTGCAGCTTAATGCTTGCCCTCGTTGCAGCAGCAGCATTAAATAAAAATAAAAATAAAAATAAAAATAGAGAGAGAGAGAGAGAGTAAATCGCACATTTTAGTCAACTTTTAAAGATGTGAAATTTTGATTTCTGATTTTTTTTCTTGGTAACTAAAATATAATTAAACTATTATAATGTTTTTATAATATTCTTTGCATTTAATTTTTAGATGAAATTTATTAATAATTTGATAAAAAAAATGCTAATTAATTGATTTCATTAAAAAAAATGGTATATTGTAGCAACTTTTTATATAATTTAAGAATAATTCCAATTAAAAAAATTATATAAATCAAAATTATATAAATTTAAAAATTTAGAAACTAACTTAATAATTTACCGAAAGAAAAGATAAATATTTACTTGGTTTTTAGCACTTGCCCTTCAAACTTTTCATCTTCTAACAACTTGACCTCTAAAATTCTACTTTTGACAACTTAGCCCCTAACTTTCTAAATTGTAGTTTTTACTATTTTGCTAACTTCCATAAATCAATATCCCGTGTAGATGAGCTATTGAATTATACCCAAATGTAACAAGTGTTTGATTGGACCCTACTAAAGTGAAAATTGTGAGTGATTTTGAGGATTGTCCCTAAACAGAGCGCATCTCTAAAATATTTTCCTATTTATAGTGCTTTCAAGATTCATCTTACAAGATAACTTGAAATGTCAGATGATATATCCAAAATTACCCACAACCAACCAAAAAGATATTATGGTAGAATACCACCTGGTAATCTACTAGAATACTAGATATTCAACATTGTCTCCGATTGTTGGCGCGGGTCTCTGGTCATTGGAGAGTATTTTGACATAATATTTTTGATAGTCTATTAGACTACTTTTTAGGCAAAGTCTTCAATCGTTAGGAAGTATTCTGGCAGAACAATTTTGGTAATTTATCAGACTACTTTTGATCTAATACTGAATTATTTAGTATATTCTATTGGACATCCATTTTTTTTTTTTTTTGGTTGGTAATCGGCCAGATTTTTTTACATCAAATTATTCCAAATATATATTTTTCAAAATGATTATTTTGAATATAATAATTTATCATATTATTTTTTCAATTTATCAAAAAAAAATCACAATATTAACAAAGATCACACAAAATGAAAAATAATTATTAAAAAGCCTCAAAAATTATAAAATAAAAAACAACTAAAAACAAAAATTAAAAAAATATATATCAAAAAGAAAGAAGAAGCAGTCAGCTCCTTATGGCAACGAAGAAAGGAGCTATGGCAGCTAGGGTTGCAAATCTGCGACGTTGACTTCACTAAGAAGATGAACGTCACAGATCTCCGAGCTCTGACCATCGAGGACGAACGTGTCCTCGACGCGAGAAAGAGGGAAGCACACCAGCTTTACCGAAGAGACGATCATGCAAGATTGGAGATCTGCGATGCTCAAAGTTGAACTAGAGAAATATGACACAGAGACAGAGACAGAGACAGAGACAGAGAGAGAGAGAGGCGCGGACAACACGCCGGCGACAAAAGAGAGAGGACGCCCAGAGAGCCCATGGAGAGGAGAGAGGGAGAGACGAGGCGTTAAGAGCTTTCTGATGATGAGAAAGGGAGGAGAACGGAGAGAAATAAGGGCTGCGATTGCACAAAATATAGGATTTGTTGGATATTTTAATCATTTTATTAAAAAGTTAAAGGAAAACAAAAAAAAAAAGGACCAAATTCTAAACAAGCATTAGGGGAGGACAAAAATCCTGGCTATGTACACTCTATAGTATTTCCACAATTTTCTGAGAAGTCATTATTTTCACAATAATTTAACTCAAATTCAAATTCAATTTTTCTTTTCTTTTTTTTCCCCAAAAATATGTACTAAACTCATTTTTTTACCATTATATTATTCAAATATTACCTTTAATAAAAACTATCCAACTCATATTTAGTTTGAATTCACAATTTAAGTTCTATATTTTAATGCAAACATTTCATTTGAATGAATATTCAAATACAATCTATGATCTAAATGGATCATAAGTATTTGAATTTCTAATATTTACATTAGGGTCTGAATTGGACTTTGAAAATTTTTGTTGAACATGAGAATTTTCGTACTCACATGAGATGCACATGTATTTTTTGTCACCAATTTAATAAGTTAAATAAAATGATCGTAACGACTTAAAAATTTTGAAAGTAAATTGTCAAAATTAAAAAAAAAAATAGAAGGCAAGTGTGTTAAAAAAACCCAATTTTATGTTTAAGTCATCCGAAATTATTTGATTAATTTTGTTAGTATTATTGAAGGAATTTTAAATTTTGATAGTATGAAAATGGCATTTTATTTTTACGACTTTTCGGTATCCCTCCTTCTACTAGTATTTGCGTTGAGCGCGGCTAGTACCCCAAGCTTTTTTCATTATCTACTTTTTGATAATATGAAAATGGCTTTTTTTTTTTTTTTCATTTTCATTTAAACTATCAACTTGTACTACTATAATAATCCTTCCATGCCAAGCACTCTTAAAAATGGACGACAATTATCAAGTAAAAATCACATGCATTTAATTCATGATAATATTATTTTGTTAATGTTGGGACATAATTGTTGAGAAAATTATAAATTTTAAAATTATGAGACGTAAAATGCAAAAGATACTAGGTTTTTTTTTTTTTTTTTTAGTCAAAATCAACTTTGATCAATGAAAGGAAGGATTCATCGTAAATTTAAAATATGAGTGCATTGACATATAAGGCACAATTTTTTGTGTATCCTCAAGTGCAGAATATAAAAATAAAAAAACGCAAAATAGAGTAATACCATTTTTTTTATAATTATTAGTATCAAGTTTTTAGTTTCAAAATATTAAAATGGTAACTTTTAATTGATTGTTGAAAAATCAACAAGTCAATCCGAAAATTTTAGTTCATGTAATATTTTAGTGTTTGAATTGGTGATTTCATATCAAACTAGTTAAAATAATGTGCTTTACACATGTAAACCGCATACATATGAAAATTATTGAATATCTGTTTTATAAATATAAATGTCAAAGCTTTCAATAATATTTTATGGTAAAATATAAAAGAATAAAAAAAAAGACGTTTAAAAAAGTTATTAAAAAAAACAAGAGAAATCAAGAAAAAAATATTTAAATAAAAAAAAGTAAAGACATCATTATAAGAAGACAAAATAACTTAACCAAATTTTTGAATAGTATTTTTAAACAACTTAGTTATAGATTATAAATATATAGAATAGGTCAAATAAAGCATAAAAGCTAATAGTGCCTTTATCCAAAAAAAAAAAAAAAAAAAGCTAATAGTGCGTTGAAAAAAATAGCTTAGCATATTAATTAAGCATTGCACATTCTCGTAGATTTCAAACGAATTTTGGTATTGTTTGATAATTTGCTAGTTTTAAAAGAAAAAATAATAAATAAATAAACCACTAACACGGCACATAAAAAGTTGATTGATTGTGGACATGGGAAAGAAAAACAATAGCTTGGTTTGGGTAATGATACAGTAATATTTGTATATTTAATACTAACTAATTTTCTAATAAGAAACAAAGAAGCCAAATTCAATTTATTTACTATTGAAAAAAACACACTATTAAAAAAAATAGCATATTTACTAATAATTAAATTTATTTATTAGATAAATAATTTATGCAATTATCTACTTTCCGACACATATCCAGCACTTCATAGATGACCGTTGGATGAGAATTTAACGGTCTGATTTGACGAAGGCAAGTGAGGGGTAAACTAGGAGATAGACTGACCTATTTAATTATAGGGCCCGTTTGGCATATACACTTATTTCAAACTAAACTGTACTTTTTTCATCATGTTTTTTGTCTTTTCTGAAAAAGTTTTTTGTCTTTTCTGAAAAAGTCAATAAAAATTACTATTCAAACTTAAAAATCTCAACTCAACTCAAACTCAACTTATACACCAAACACCCCCATAGACTAGGAGTGCAGTCTAAAAAGCAATAAAAAAAATAGAAAACACAAAAAAAAAAAAAGGAAAATACTCACAGATGAATGAAGATTAAATTACTGTGTTATGAGCAATGATGAAAATATCGATATCGACGAGATTGTTGATATTTTGATTTACGGGTAATGTCAACGGAAATGTTAATGTCGACGGATATTCAGGGAAAAAATTTATACTAAAAAAAAAGCTTATAATTTGTTGCTGAAACTTTATAAAATGTAAAACACAATCAAGTTTACTTTCTATGAACTAATTTCGTAACAAAAACAATAAAATTTTTTATTATATATGAGAGTTCTATCGCATAGTATAATAGGAAATCATAATAATTATGTACTAATTGTAATTTCGATATGATATTATATACTCGTTAATATTACAACAAAATACAATAATTTACTATATAATATAGAAAGTTAATATCAAACATAAGAGAGGTACACAAGTTTTAAATGTCTTTAATACAAAATAGAGCTTCTAGCAGGTTGGAAAAGATTAGATAGGTGCTGATCTTGATCTAAACAATATATTTGTTAAAATTTACCCCTAAATAGTTCTGAAGGTAATTGTTAATGTACCACATGTTTCTTGATCTCTTTCAGCTATTAACCCATAAATTTGATAATGTTGATTTATCTAACATAATGAGCAATCTAGATGAATATGCAATGGCATCTCGATATTAATTTGTGGCGAAAGATATGTTAATATATCGAAAAAACGACCTAGATTTTATATTTCTGAACTAGATCACATTTAAAAATCATAAGAATGATTATAACTATATAAACTTTACTCGATTCCTAAGCTCATGGAATCTAAACTTAAGGCAATATAATGTTCATCAGTTTGACTCATTTGAATCATATCACGTCTTTTTATATGTTGTTTTCTAATTGCCCCATTATCCTTACCTACTGCCCTACAACCATGATCTTCAACTGTTAAAGAATATTATCACATTTATTAACATTTAAAAAAAATGAAACATACATCAAAATTGAAATTTTTACAAAAAAAAAAAAGGGGGGGGGGGTTTTCCTTGAGTTTTTGGATATTTTATGAAAATATCTACAAATATCCTGGATATTCACAGATATTTACAGATATTGTGGATATTTTTGGATATTATGGATATTTTACGGATACTCGGGAAAGAAATATCATTCCCCTTGTTATCCATGTCAAGACTTTAAAATATGAAAAATGTCGTGGATATTTTAATTCATAGTTCTGAGTAACAAAAAAAAAATAATACTTAAATTACTGTGCTTGAAATACTTGTGAAGAAGATTCATAGAAAACTTATGCCCGTTTAATGTCAGAGCTCAAACTCTACAATCATTCCTTAATTTTTGTCATTTTTTCTCAACTTCACTATTAATATAATTTTGTAACTTAAACTTTAAAAATACATAATTTTGTATAGACAAGTCCAAATGAGATAATTTTTTTTAAATTACATATAATTTCGAGATAAACGAAATAAGTTTCATATTAATATATTTTTTTTCGAATATATTTTAAGTTTTTATACTTTTTAGTTATAACAATTCAAACATTTCGACAAACGTATAATCAATTCAAATCCAGATTGTACGATTCTCATTCCCAAATGACAAAACTTTGACGAGCTTGACTCCAAGAAATGACAAAGAATGTTTTGTTCAAGAACGGTGGTGGAACGGCCTTGTGCGAGCTCTCCATGGACTTCAGAACTCCCGCCGGCGACGAAGTCGATGAACACCCACAATCGCCATTAACGAAATCTCTACCTTCGATAACATTGTCGAAAAGCTCCATACTCTCTCCCTTGATCTTCACCACCCCTCTTCAACCTCCTCTTCCATAGTCCCCGGAGGAGGCCTCGAACACTCAGGCGGATCCGCTGTCGAAGAAGACGACGACAACGACCCGTCAGCAGCGAAACAACAAGATTGTACGTCGATTCGCTCTTCTTTGACTGTTGGCCACCTCCACCATTTTTTCTTCTTCTCCTACTGCTGCAGTTTGTTATTGTTATTTTTATTTTTATTTTTTTCTGATTAAAAGTTAAATAAAAGAAAAAATATCGAAAAATGTTTTGCCCATCCAAACTCATTCTACAGATTTTAACCATTTTCATAGCTTAGTTTTTCTCTGCGTACAGTTCGTTTACATTCCATTTATCATGAGTTCACATCTCCATACACGCACATCCACGTCGACATTATGCTTACAAAAATTCATTTCCTTTTTTAATATACTGACTTTTACCAAAATGCCCTCTTTCTCACTTATAAAATGCTTTCTTCCTCACCTGCCTGCCTGCCATCTGACGCTTTTCTTCTGTTTCTGTCAGTGGCGCCCTCTCTGCTCCAAACACGTGTGTTCTACCGGCGGCTTTTTCACTCCATCTCATTACCGGTCACCAACCGGTATCGGTATCGGTATCTAATACCGGATTTAAGATTTTATGAATTAAATTATTCATAATTAAAAAATATATATCTAATTCAACAGTTTGATAAATATGTTATTTAGCTTTCCTGCTATTTACCTCCTCCTCCCGTTCAATATTTGCCACCCCCACCACACACACAAAAATTGCAAAACAAATTATCTATCCTCGATTCATTAAATTAAGAAATTTAGAAAATAAATGTAGGACGTGTCCATTTATCATCCTTGAAATTTCTCTAGGAATCCCGTGTTATAATGTTGTATCTATTTGGTAGTACGAAAAGGGAAAAAGGAAAGGGGGAAAAAAGGGCTAAAACTGCACTTTTGGATTGATTAAAAAAAATGAAATTTTTACTAGTATTTGATGAGTAGAAAAATTAGAATTATCAAAATCACAATGGCATTGAGCATTAGGATTAAACAAGAACACCCGCCTTTGGTCTTTCTGTTCAGCGCAGCCAATTTCCTTCGCACTCTCTGCTTCAAACAGAACAATAATAAAATTAGTTGAGTGAATTTAATCTTGATAGAAGAAGCCAAGAAAGCGAAACAAAAATAAAATGATAAGTTCAGTCCAACAATTTTCAAGAGTGTTAAAAGCGTAACCTGTAGGTGCGAATCCGTCGAGTCAACATGCTTGTCCAAGTTATCCTGTAGATTGAGAAAATTGTAAAATCGAGAAGTTAAGCGGATGTACACAAATGCACATCAAAGAAATCAGCAATAAAACGTACCAGAAGCCGGGTTTGCAGGTTAAGCTCTTCATTCACTGCCAGTGCAATGTGTTTTGTACTAACCACTGTCTCCTCCAGCTGTGCAAGGTCTTCATCTTGTTCTGTTGGGAATGCGAAAGACATTTAGACATCTCCTTAGTCAAACCCGATTGTTAAGTTCGAAAAAAGTAGAAAAACTATTCAAGGATTGGTCACATGCCTTTAATGATTTGCCTTTGAAAGCCAACAAGATCATGGTTGTCCAAGTCATTTGCTATTTTCATGATATCGCCCCGATTTCTGTCGAGCCCAAACAAGCTATCTCTATCAGCAGACATGGACATGTTGAGAGTAGAAGCCACCTCGCCAGCTTTAACTCTCAACTTATTGAGCATATCTTGGCATCGATTCATTTCCCTTTCCGTTCTGTTCACAACAGCAGCAACAACAAAATTACGACAAGGTCGGGGTAAAAATAAGAGCAAAATGAAGTTCAAAGCATCAAAAAACACAAAACTAATCAGTTGCTAGACACCGGGTCTAGAAACTTGTAATCTTTCGAAAGATGAAACCGAATATTACTAATTTGTGAAATTAATAATTACCACATCTGAAGATAACATACAAACTCCAAGACAAAATATGAGTAAATTTTCTCATTTTTTGGGTATATGGCTGAAGAAAAAGGATTTTTAAGATTCAGTTTTAGCGACGGACTATTTTATTTTATTTTTCCTTAGAACTAAGTAACAAGTGAATTAGATATACTTACATTCTCTGTTTGCCAGGAAGCTTAGACAAAAGCGACTGCAAAGTCTCGAGCTTTGTTCTAAGTATCGTCATCTTTCTCCGAGCTGTAGACATATGACGTTGCATTTGTGATCCGGAGAGTGGCAATGAGCTCCTTTGAGAAACCATGTCACTGACTTCATCAACAAGTTTTGATGCGTCATTGAGTTCTCGCATCCACGGATCAGAAGATGATGCCATTGCACCTGACCATGAACAAAATGTATTCACAGTCGGTTTAAAAAGAAAAGGCCAAAGGGACCTTGACATGTTCCGATTTCGGATAATTTAATCACGTCAAAATCTTGCCACAGACAAATGAGAGCTAAAACCAGACAAAAGGAAATATTTGTTTTTTTATTTTCATGATATTTCAGAGTAATTGTAATTGGTATTGGAAATTTAACTCAGATTCATAGTTATTTGATTTATGTTGTGCAATAAAAACAGTCAACATGTCAAAACTTAATAAAAAAGTCTTTTAACTCGTTTGCTTTTTGATCAGCCAAACAATTGAAAAAGGTCGAATTAGACAGAATTATTCTATGACTTGAAAGAAATATCAAGTAATTAACCATAACGAGCTGTTTATATTTTCACCAATAGCAAATCAACATGAATTTTTTCTTTTAATTCTTTAAAATCATTATGAGGAATAGTCCTGCAACGCACATCAAAATTGTTTATCATTATTGAACATCTAATTATATGGAATACCTTGTTAATCTCTAATCTAATTGCTTAAACAAGTACTATGGCTTACTAATACCAATTAATATTAAATATTAAAAAATTATCAATATATTTTATTTTTATTATTTCGTGGTGTAAGGAAAAGTGCGATTCAAGGAAGAAAACAAAAGCCAAGAAAAAAGAACAGGATTGTCAAAAAAAAATAAAAATGGAAAAAACAAAAGCCGGAACAACAAACAAAAAACAAAAGGAATCAAAAGAACAGTTCTTTAACTCTTTACTATTTCCTTAATGATATTCCCTCTGATAAAAATTCATCATTTAAATCCCTCATTCTAATTGGTAGAATTAATATGAAAGATGAAGAGAAAGATTATGATCCGGAGATCGAAGGGAAAAAAAAAAAAAAAAAGACATTACCCAATTTACCTTCGTCTTTAATTATTATTTATTTTGGTTGAAAGATTTTGATGGAGATAAAACCAGAAATCGATAATGCTGGCAGGGAAGGGATTTGGTAATTGGCCAGACCAGCGTCGTTTTGGAGAGAGAGAGGGGGGACGATGAGTTGTAGTGTTATGGTGATTTGTTTTTCTGTTTGTGTATAAATATGAGACTTCTTATTTGAATCAGAATGGGATGTGGCAATTTTCATATCTTTTCTTATTTGTATTCCAATTTCTATCCCTACAATAATAATATAATACATATATAATTAATATAATATGATATTATAATTAATTATAAATTTTTGATTGAACATATCATAATATTATTAGAGAAATATAAAGAAAATATGAATAAAGAGATGCAAGAATTGGATCTACTTTCATCGCCACACGTGACCTTGAAGTTGCCAACTTCATCCCCCCCCCCCCCCCCCCCTCTCTTTTTTTTAATATAGGAAAACTCCATGTCGTTGCCACATAGGTTGCTAGAAACTGTTAACTAAAAGGCAAATTATCTTGTTATAACTTTGAATTTTGCTATTATTAAAAAAAAATACAAGTATTTTTGTGCTTTGAATTTTTGTTTTTCTCATCCATCAAATTGTATTTAATATACAAATTTATATTATTTCTTAGTTAACATTTAATTTTAACTAAAACTATGAAAATACTCTTAAAACAAAAACTAAGGATGTGTTTTCGATTTTTCTTTTTTCAATATTTTTTTTTGGCAAACTTTACACAACTCAATTTCAAATTCACATCTTTTTTTTTTTACACACCTCTCTTTTTCATATTCAAAAAACTCAAATTTTAAAAGTCTATACTTTCATGATTGTAGGCATAATCTGGCAATAATAGCACATCTTATTCCACCATAAGATGCTGAGTTCAAATCCCTTATCGCCTAAATGAAATGATTCTTATGTCAAATTGCACACAATGACAAGAGTAAAAAAATAAGATCAATATTGCTATTTTTTTCAAACACAGTTCAAATTTCTATAACATTTAAATATTCTATTTCATTTTAAATTTGCATTTTAACCAAACAAACATTCCTAAACATTCACTCATTTCCAAGAAAAATAAAAAATCCAAAACTCCAACTAGACTTGGAGTTCCAAACACCCTTAAAATTACGTGTTATTTATTTTTTTATACCTTGCATTATGTTTTTTATTCAAAAAGTACACCATATATGTGATAATAAATATTTTTATATCATTAGAATGCATTAATACATGAATCTACATTTTTTTTTCTCGATTTACACAAATTTTGATCTCAAAAATTTTGAAAAAGCCCTTAAAATTAAAACTAAAAAAAATTGAAGAAATTCAAATTAAGGGTATTTTGTGCATTTTAATATCCAAATTAAGAGTTAACCGATAAAACCTTTTTGATCTAATGGTCTAACTTTATCCTTTTCAAATTAGTTCAAATTCAATGATTTAAAGTTTAAACTTAATCCACATGACTTCTTTATTTTCTCACACATCACATCTCACGCTTTTTTTTTTTTTAAATTTACTTCTACACTTTCACTACTATTTTGTCATTTCATAAATTAATTTAACTTAGGTTTTTTTTTTTACTAGAAGTTTTTGGCATATTTCCTTTCCTTTTTAACCACCTCTTTAATTAAATTGCTAAACATCAAATTTTCAGGTAATTGATTGTTTTTATAACTATTGGGAAATTGTAGTAAATAGCATTAGTCATTAGGCACATCTATGATTGTTTTTAGGTAAATGATTATTTTTTTGAGGAGCACTTAAAGGTTTTTTTTTTTATTTTAAATAAATGGAAAATTTGAGGAGCAAGATGTCACAAATGCTAAAACTTCAAAGGACACATAATTTATTTATTTATTTTTTTTTTCAATTGCTGATGCCGTTTTCCCCCGCAAAGTAGCATTTTTTTTTTTGGGGGTCAAACGTATCTCGTCCAGAAGGCTTTTTCGTTTGAACGGGTAATGTCGTTTCTATCAGATATCATCTATTTGGTTGATGTCTTTTCAAAGACTGTTGTCGTTTTTTGTTTTACTGCTATGTTTCTTGTCGTCTCATGATGTGTATGCTGTTTCTTAACATTGTTGTCGTTTATCATCTAATTCAGAACAAAGTAATAGAATAAGTAAAAGGGGAAAAAAAAAATTAATAGAAGAAGTACATCTTTGTTGGCTTGTTTTCGTGGTTTTTTACTTATGAACATTGAGGTTTTTTTTTTTTTTTTTTCCTTTTTTTTTGGGTGTCCTTTCAAAGTTGATTTTTTTTTTCCTATTTGTCGTTTTAAATTATAAGTCGTTCTTAAAGATTATTGCTTTTTTTTTTTTTTTTTTTGGATTTGTCGTTTTCCCTTTGAGGTCGTTTCTATTTTATGACAATTTCACATCGTTTCACCAGTTGGAGAAGAAACAAGTAGAAATACTTTATTAACAACATGATTATTTTTGCACCATTACTACTTTTGTGTTTAGAAAATTAATCCATGAACTAAAAAATCTTAACAATTTACCCTCTCAAACTTCAAAATAGTTGCGTTAGTTGTTCTTTTGAAAACTCCGACAACTTCTTCGATCAAAGTTGACACGTGCTTGGCATATGCAAATTAAATCGTAAAGGGAAAAATTGCAAAATTTGAGCTTACCAATAATCTTGCCTATACATGAGCTTAAACATATTATTGTCGAAAATACAAAAGGAAAATAATTTGATATGAACATTTTAATAATCTC
The DNA here is from genome assembly GCA_038430175.1 of Ficus hirta. Taxonomy (NCBI): domain Eukaryota; kingdom Viridiplantae; phylum Streptophyta; class Magnoliopsida; order Rosales; family Moraceae; genus Ficus; species Ficus hirta. The sequence goes on from CM076597.1 coordinate 6,847,677, forward strand.
CTGCAATGATAACCAGAGTATTCATAAAGAAAGATCAGTGCAAAGTTTAGACATTTTCTGTGCTGCCAGACAACCAGTTTTAGCCATAAACAAATTTGTTGCTTCATCATATATACATACATACATACATACATATATATATATATATATATATAAAGTTGAGGTTGACATTGTTGTAACAATTAGGGGAGGAGTCATGAATTTTTTTTCAGTAGGGATGTACACTAATTTTTTTTTTAAGATAAAACAAATTTTAGTAGGGACTACGCGAGAATTTTTTATTTTAGTGGATTTATGTGATGATTTTTAAATTTAGTGAGGACAAAGTAATAAAAGTATTATCGGAATTAATATTAAGGGGGCTATGTGAGAATTTTTTATTTTTTTAATAAGGACAAAATAATGACTATATGAGAATATTTTATTTTCAGTAGGGACAAATTGTAAAAATTAGAAAATTTTTGGGGCTAAAATTTAAAGAGCGAAAATTTTGAGTGGGGGCTCCCCCAGTCGTACCCCACTCCCTCCGCCTCTGGTAACAATCCATGACCAGCCATTTTAATACCTGCAAACATGACACACAAATAACGAGGACAGAAACGAGAAATGCAAAGCAGTCTAACAGTAATCAAATGAACAAAGTATTCTGCAGAGAAAATTAGAAAGAATAACACCAAGATTTTAACGAGGTTCAGAACATATGAACTCCTCCGTAGTCGGGGCTGAAACCTCTTGCAAAGTTCCCTAATGGAGAATAAGATTTACGCTCTCAAAGCTCTCTTACAAAGACCTTTCTGACTATCTAAGTATTTTCACTTGAAAACGAAACCAAAGCCTTTACAAGATCTCACAAAATAGCCGTCACGAGAGAGAATGGTTAAAACTGAAGTCTGGAGATTAAAAGAATCTGTGGTATGAAGATTTCCCAAAACTCCAAAAACTGAATTTTTTTTTTTTTTTTTTTTTTTGCAGCTTCAATACTGACTTGTTATGCCGGCCTCATAACAAATCCGACGCTATTTTTGGTGCTTTTTAGACAATATGAGGTGCATCTTTAATCAGGAATAACTGCATTGAGATCATTAATGTTAAGACGAAATTAGCATAAAGGGAACACAGTAGGCCCAGTGGCTAAAATCCTAGTAAGACACTTACGCACACTAAATATGGCATCACGTGCCTCAGAAAAGCAAGAAACAGAGACGTGGCGTGAATTATATCCTTCTGGGGTGAAAGATCACTCTGCTATCTTTAAATCTGCTTCATTTAGGGGGGAAAAAAGACTACATAAACAAGATGAAGATGGCCAAACGAAAAGAGCATAGAGCTCAAAACAAAATTTAAATGTGCAAAATGAAATGTAACCGTAAAATTGCGAAAACGTGGTTAGCAAATAATTGTAAGTTTTTGACTATATAATTAGAATCACACCCAGTTTTTTGTAACAAGAAAGAAACTACCACATGGGCAATATGTGGAGTTACCTTCTTCTTGATGTTTTCTTGGTTGTTCTTTGCTGTGAAAAGTGCCTGCATTGGACAAACATTTCTCCACACTATGTTCTCTATTTTTCCATGTTTTTCTATTAGTCCTACAAGCTTAATCCGGCCGGCAAACTAAGCACCTTGTGAGGCATATCAATCACCGAGTATCTGACTCATTATAATCACTGCAGGAATGGAATTCATTACAAGTGAATCTCAAAGAGACAGAAAAAATACATATCCCTGATAAATTGGAAGAGCAGAAACAAAATAAAAGGTATACTGATGTGTGTAGAGGGTGAATTCTACAATTGATTGATCAAGGGCAATTGGCTGAGTTTAGAAGTCACTTGATGGGCCGGTTGATCGATGGGTCGATCTCACCAGTCGGCGTGATGCAAGAATAACAAAGATAAAAATGCAGTAAAGAAAATAAATAACAAAGACACGCTATTTATAGAGGTTCACATATTAATGAGAGCTACTCCTTTATAGAATTTTGAGGGATTGTCCACTACATTTAAAGAATGTATTACATATAGCTCCTGAATGGGAAGATGAGAGAGAGGGAGAATGTAGAGAGTAGATACAAAGAGTATGTCTATAGGGAAGTCTTGGTGAGTGAGTATAGACTTGTGTATGCATGCGAATCGCAGTTGTGCTTAGCTGGCCTCCTTATTTATAGCTGAGATAGGCTTCATTGTTTTCCGATCATGCTCTTGATTTGGGGCTTGAATTAGGGAGATGCTTTCCTCCTCTCAATCAGTTGACTTTCCTTTGGTGGCTTGATTTGTCTACTGATTTAGAGTTGATTTCGAGCCTTTAGTACTTGATTGCAGCCGTGTGTCCTTTTTCCATATGGGCGTGATTGTCTTGATTGAGGTTGACATTGAACTTTCCCAGATTGGCTTATTTGAGTTATCTCCGGTTGATTGATCGGATGTGATTTGCTACCGTATATATGACTTCCAAATATATTCGTCTATTAATTTTCCATGGTAGGTAGATTCCTATGATTGAGGGGTATCGAATAATCCTCAATAGCCTTCCATCGGTTGACCCAGTAGATTTCGTTCCCAATTTGGATGATCTGATTATGTATTCTTAAAATAAGGGAGATCCCAAGAATATTCTTCGTTGACTTGATGCCCAATGTCATATATCGACTCATGATGTCGACCCGTGAGCTTGGCTCTCCGGTGAGTCATTTCAACTTGTATGGGAGTTGTTCTGACTCGTTTCTTGAAATTCAGGTGATCCGAGTTGACATATATATGGTAAGAAATAAGGTATAAAATTTGACCTCAATAGTAAGCCCCCCACTCCTTAGTCGATGGAAATCAGCTATAGGAGTGTCTTTTCGAGTCGTCTGTCAACTCGATCGGCTATTTTTGCTTGGAGTCGGTGTCTTCCAAATCTTGAAGTGCTAATGCCGGAATCATCAGATGTATGATAATCCAAAGTGAGATCCGGGCGATTGTTTCTGGATGTTGTCATTTGGTTGGACCTTGGAGATCATAGGTAGAGGTGATTGCAACTAGATGTATAAAAGCAAGAGTAATCATGATCGTTGGGATGCCATAATCCGGAAGGAGATATCCTTGATCGGAATTCTATTGATGAGTTGCCCATGGAAGATCTGTATTGAGATCAAGGTGATGAGCAAAAATCGGTTGGGGGAAGTTGTTCTAACGAGCCCCCGATTTCAAAGATTGTTGAGCTTTTAGTTGTTGAGATTGATGGATGACTGAGGGATGATTTACCTACTAGAATTGGTTGACACTTAATAACAACCCTTATTCAGCGCCTTACAATCAGGGATTGAGACAACACCCAACTTTTCATGGAGCAATCAAGGGGCCAGTTCTAGTGGAGCAAATGCTTATCATCGACCTTCTCACCCACCGGGCTTTCCATCTCAGCAACCAAGAACTCAAGCTATGGAATCATCTAGCTCATTGGAGAATTTGATCAAGGAGTATATAGCAAAGAATGACGCTAGAGTTCAGAATCATGATGCAACATTGAGGAGCTTGGAGAATCAGATTGGGCAGATTGCAAATGCATTGAATGTTAGGCCGCAAGGCTCTCTTCCAGATAATACTGAAGATCCAAGGAGGGAAGGAAAAGAACACTGCAAGGCAATTTTATTAAGGAGTGGAAGGGAGCTCGAGCCAAGGAAAAAGCCAAAAGTTGTACAGAACGAGCCCACTTCAATCCAAGAACAAGACGAGCAACTTTAACAAGAAGAAAAGCAGGATACAAATCAGCAGCTGAAATCTGATCTGAAAAATGCTACAACATTATAAATATGTTATTCAGTTAATAAATTTGCTATTTATCTGATAAAATTTTCTTTTACTTAACAAATTTACTATTTACTTCAAATATTTTGAAATATTATTATTTACTGCAATTATTTTCGTAAAAATGTTTTTTACAGAGATTTTCCATATTATTATTTTAAAATTAAATTGCAAAGTAAAAAAAAATTAAGTCCAAATCAAACTTCAATGCTTAAGTCCCAGTACTATTGCTTCTTTTGAGTTCTCCAAAATAAAGGAAAAATATCATAAATTTTCCTTGAATTTTATTATTAGTATCAATATATTCTCTGAATTATGAAATATACCTATTGTGCCCCTTGAACTTTAACATGTGTGTTAAGTTGTCCGTTCAGTTAGTTGTCGTTAGTTTTTCCATTATCTTTAATGTCAAAATGTCCCATGAATTTTGCTTTTGTGTCAAAATATTCCATGATCTTTGTATTTGTGTTAAAAGACCCCCTGATCTTTATTATTTATGTCAAAGTGTCCCATTAATATTATTTTAATTATCCAATAGTGTATAATTACTTAATAATTATTAACTTTTTAGAACATATAAAAATGTACATATCTTTTATTATAATAAAGTGATATGTATCTTTTTTTTTCTAACACACTTTTTTTTTATTTTACTTACATTTTAATTCAAATTTATTTGAATTGTTGGTAGGACTCAGATATAGGATTTGGATTTTAAAATACACCATTTACTTGGCATATATAATTTGAAATCATAGTCATAACGAATTTTATTTATGTGATTGTTTAAATTTATAATAAGAAAAGTATTGTAAATTTACTCTAATACTCACTCTTAGTTATATTTTTTAATTTAAAAATAATTAGTTTGCATATTTTGGTATAATATTATCCATTGTAGTTAAACTAAAATTGTAATATTAAGATAATAAAATAATGAACATAAGTTGTGCTATTATTTTTATTTAAGAAAATCAAAATAAATTTAAATTTGAATTAAAATAAGAAAAATTAAAAAAGTGGATAAAAAAAAGTTACATTTTCTTTTAATAGAAAAAAATATTTTTTTACTTATTCTGAAAATTTTAGGTAATTATCTAATATTGAATGAATAAAATAAGATATATGAGATAATTTAATAAAAATATTAAAGATCATGAGGCACTTGATACATATAAGAAAGATCATCAGGTATTTTGATATAAATACAAAGATCATGAGATATTTTGATATAAAAATAAAATTTATAAGGTATTTTAATATTAAAGATAACGAAAAAATTAATGATAATCAATTGAGAGGATAATTTAATACATATGTTAAAATTCATAAAGTACAATAATTACATTTTATACTTCAAGAGTAAGGGAATTTATGATATTTTTTTATTGATAAGACATTTGCCAATCATGTAAATGAAAAAATTGTATGCAATCGGTAAACTTTACCACGAAAGGCACAAGCTAACAAAACGCTTAAACCCTTTCCAAGTTTTGTAGTATTCAGACCAAAAATGGCCGCAACAACCTCTCTTTCTATCCCATTAGCGCGCAAATCCCCACTCTTATCCCGCCTTGTGGGGTTTTCTCGCAAACGCATTTCGGCTTCTCGAATTCCATCGCAGATAAGGGAGTTCAGGAGCTGTTCCTCTTGTGGGTCCTACGTAAAACCCCCCAATTCCGGGTTTAAGGATTCTGGTCAATTTGGTTTTCTTCGTTTTCGAGTTTCCGCAGTTTCGGACGGCGGAGCTGGAGGATATGGCGGCTCTGGTGATGGGAATTCCGGCGGTGGTGGTGGCGGTGGCGGTGGCGGAGGTGAAGGTCAAGGGCAAGGTGGTCAGAACAATTGGTCTTTGCTGTCATGGTAATCTTCTTTCAGTGTCTTTGAACTACATTGCCATCCTTTCGAAAGGAAAATAAGAAATGGGATTCTTCTACTTCGCTTGTCTGAGTTGTTCTTGTTCGATATTATATATGGGTGTGTATATATATGTACGTGTATATATCTTTCATGATTATTGGCTTGACTTCTCTGGGCTCGACATTTTTTTAAATCTAATAATAATATTCATGGTCTTGTTCGGTTGATATGTGGAGCAGATTATTAGAAAAGTCCATGATTTGCAACTTGGATTACAAGAAAGCTAATTATGTTGTTGTTTCTTTCAAATAAACATGATGAAATAATGTTGTGTCATCATGCTCTGTTGTAATAGATCCACACTGGAGATGCTAAATGCCAAATGAGGTTTGTTATCCTTAATTTAGTGTATGAAATTTTCTGTCAGCACTTTCACGCCTCATTACATGTGTGCGTGTGCGTGTGCGTGTGTGTGTGTGTGTATTTGTATGAGAAAGTTGAGATCCTCATCCTGCAATTCTATATTGGATCTTTGTATTAACCAGGTACTTGGGTCTGCTTGCAAAATACCCTGTGACAACAAAAGCAATAACATCTGCGTTCTTAACTTTAATTGGAGACTTGATCTGCCAGGTAAACTCTCCTAAACAGCTTGCGTAAAATGAGAGACTATGGTCTTTAATTGTGCTTCTAGATTTCTATGGTCTTATCGGTCATTCGTATTTACGTGGCATGGTTTGGCTAGATGTTCTGTTCTAGTTACTTTTTGGTTGAACCCTTCTGTCTTCATGCTCTGTGTAATTAAAAAAAAAAAAAAAATTGGTTTCTTATGGTGTGCGCAGGTACATATGTATACCTATTTATATGGGTCGTAATCAGGGAAAATCTCAGGTTCTTATCGTGATAGAACAAATAAAAAATCTAGTTTTATTGAATGCTTTTTTTTTTTTTTTTTTTTTTCTTTTTTTGGTATCAGATTGTGATCGACCAGGTGCCATCACTAGACCTAAAAAGGACATTCCTGTTTACTCTATTGGGGCTTGTGTTAGTTGGTCCGACCTTACATTTCTGGTAATGCTTGAGATTCCTTGTATTTTGTGTTTGTAGTTAGCTGTATAACTACAGCCACCCTTAAACCTTTTAGCTCCTCCACACTTTAACATTATTGTTGTAGAAGTAATTGGAATATACATATTTTCTACAAAATTATCAAGCATATTTATTATTTTCACCATCCTTAATTGTTTTGGTGAATCTTTTTCAAAATATTTGGATTCATACATTATGTGTGCATGGTTCTATGAGAAAATGTAGAAAGGTTGGGTGTTTTATTTCTTCACTGTCTTAATTTTGGGTCATCAAGTGCAAGAATAGACTGGTTGGTAAATGTACCTACATATGCATGGGAGGGAAAAACCAATACTATTTCAATGTCACATAAATGAAAAAATTGTTAAGAATGAGACTCCCTAAACCTTCACTATGAATAGTGTGGTTTTGGTGAGGAAAAATAATTCTTTTCCTTGTTTTATTTCAAAGATTACAGCGGAATATATACAAGCAGGATCGACTGATCCTTAGGGGCAGATTACACAATCTTAGGAAATAAATAAGGAAACAAAATAAACACAAATCAGCCAGCTAATATTCTGAAATAATTAATCCCTAAAGTCTAGGGATTCCACAATCTTCGCCATTCTTTGACCCACAATCTTCAACACCCCCCCTCAAGTTGGTGCGTAAATGTTCATCATACCCAACTTGCTAATGAGAAGCTCAAAGTTAGGCCTGAACAATCCCTTAGTAAAAATGTCAGCTATCTGCTGCATTGTAGGGACAAATGGCAAACAGATAACTCCTCCTTCCAACTTTTCCTTAATGAAGTGTCGATCAATCTCAACGTGTTTTGTCCTATCATGCTGTACTAGGTTGTGAGCTATGCTGATAGCAGCCTTGTTTTCGCAGTACAATTTCATTGGACCTTCCGTTGGTTTACCAAGCTCATCAAGAATCCGTTTTAACCACAGCATCTCACAAACACCGTGTGCCATGGCTCGGTACTCTGCTTCAGCGCTACTTCGGGCTACAACATTCTGCTTCTTACTCCTCCATGTGACAAGGTTACCCCATACAAACGTGCAGTACCCTGATGTAGATCTTCTATCAGCAACTGAGCCTGCCCAGTCAGCATCTGTATAGGCTTCAATAGTCCTTTGCTCCCCCCTTTTGAAGAAAAGCCCCTTCCCCGGAGTGCTTTTTAGGTATCTTAGAATCCGATATACAGTTTGAAGATGCTTCTCATAGGGAGAGTGCATAAATTGGCTCACAACACTTACTGCAAACGCTATATCCGGTCTAGTATGGGATAAGTAGATTAACTTACCCACAAGTTTCTGGTACCTTGCCTTGTCAACTGGTGCCCCCTCTGTAACATCTCCAAGTTTCTGGTTGGGGTCCATAGGAGTATCTGCAGGTCGGCATCCACTCATGCCCGTTTCCTTAAGGAGATCCAGGACATATTTCCTTTGAGAAACAACCAGCCCTTTCTTTGAACGTGCTACTTCCGTCCCTAGGAAATATCTTAATGCCCCCAAGTCTTTAATCTCGAACTCCAGGGCTAAAGAACTCTTAAGCCGTTCCATTTCTACCAAATCGTCACCGATAAGAATGATATCATCCACATATACTATTAAGACAGCAATCTTACCTTCCTTGGACCCTTTTATAAACATGGTATGATCACTCTGGGCCTGAACATATCTTTGGTTCTTCATGGAGCGAGTAAACTTATCAAACCACGCCCTAGGAGATTGCTTGAGTCCATATAGTGACTTCTTCAGCTTGCAGACCTTTGAGTTGAATCTCTCATTGAACCTTGAAGGTGAGTCCATGTAAACCTCTTCCTCCAAATCTCCATTCAAAAAGGCATTCTTCACATCTAGTTGATGGAGTGGCCAATCAAGGTTAACAGCAATCGACAGTAGTACTCTGACTGTATTCAATTTGGCAACTGGAGCAAAGGTCTCAAGATAATCGATTCCATAGGTTTGGGTGAAGCCTTTAGCTACTAAGCGAGCCTTGTACCTCTCAATGGTTCCATCCGAGTTGTACTTAACTGTGAAGACCCACTTGCAGCCCACCGTCTTCTTCCCCCTTGGCAGATCCACTACTTCCCATGTTTGATTCTTCTCAAGAGCCGCCATCTCCTCATCAATAGCATTCCTCCACTCTGGAACATGCAAAGCCTCCTGTACATCTCTTGGAATTTCCACAGAGGAGAGTTGTGAAGTGAAAGGAAAGAAAGCAGAGGATAATTTATCATAGGAGACAAAATGAGACATAGGATGTTTGGTGCAAGACCGCACACCCTTTCGACACGCAATGGGAATATCTAGATCATCAAAAGACTTGGTGGAGGAATTTTTACCTAAGAGTTCAGATACTTCAGGTTCTTTCCCTGGTTCGGACTCATGACTTTGAAGAGAGGCGGGGACTTTATCTTTTGAATGGTAGTTTCTTCGGAAGTAGGTCTGCAACTTAGTACATGTTATGTCTCTGTCCCTTTCTTCTGTGGGGTAGGTTTTTTAAGATGGCACTAAAGATAGGGAACCGTTTCTCCTATATTTTCTACACTTATTTGCTTTACTTGTTCAGAATCCAAAACTCTTGGATCAGAATTTTTAAAAGAATCAGTAGGATTTGACTCGTCAGGATCTAAAACTTGATTTTCAGCAATAGTGTCCTGTCGAGAGGTTTGAAAAAACGATTCTTCTTGAAAAAACCAATAAATCGAAAATAGCAAACAAGCAAGCAAATATAAGATTTATAGTGGTTCACCCTCAATGTTAGAGTTTCTATAGAATTCCACTATGGTAAAGAATAAGATAACAAGAGAAATCACATACCTCATGCCTCTTAGACTCTTTTTCTCTCAAATCAAATAAAATGCTTATATCCATAATATTTTTCTTCTAATTCTCTGCGAGTTTTGATTTACGACTATTGATGTATCCACAGGTATTTGTACCTAAGCAAATTGGTTACCGTGCCAGGAGCATTAGGTGCATTTTTGCGTCTTCTACTCGATCAGGTGACCTTCTAGAGCTTCTGGGTATTTGTGGTTGGATGAGTAAAAGTTTTTAACTTGTCATCAGATGATACTAAAACTAGATGCTGCTTTTGAATGTGATATAATGTTCTTGCAGTTTCTCTTTTCTCCTATTTTCATTGGAGTTTTCTTGTCAACATTGGTGACACTTGAAGGAAGACCTTCACAAGTTGTACCGAAGCTTCAACAGGTGATTAAAGCATCCTTTACTCGAGTACCATCAGCACCTTTTTTCCCGAATTTCTTTTCGTATGAACTCTTTTTTTCTAAGTATTTTTTGCTTGTATGCAACTGGGTTTTTGTAGGAGTGGTTTTCTGCTGTTGTCGCTAATTGGCAGCTTTGGATACCTTTCCAATTTCTAAACTTCCGATTTGTGCCACAACAGTTTCAGGTTTGAGCACTGTGTGTTTGTTGTGCGCTTTTTTAATTTAATGTTTTGGCTTTTTTAGTAATATTGAAGCTGTAAATGGTGATAAATCCTTGGCGGTTCCTGCATCTTAGGCATACCCTTGAGGGTAAGGAGTTTTGTTGACTGGTTTCTCGATAATTTGTATATCTGAAGTTGGAAATACCAGAGAGGTTTCTTGCCTTAGCATATGCAATGTTCAATAAGTGGCGCGCATTTAGGCCCGCCTCAATGCATTGCAATTAAAAAAATTAAAAATTAAAAATAAAAAAGAAAAGAAAAGAAACAAAGTAATAAGGCCTAAGTCTCAAGAGCTGAAAAAATTGCATACGCCTCTCTAAATTGAGGCATAAGGAATTGCGTGTATTATTGCACAATAGTATAGGCGTAGCCTCAATGTTTAGAAGCTTTCAGCCCAAAGCTCCAAAAACTGGATTTTTCAGGGAAAAAAATAGTAATAATAACAAAAAGCCTAGATAAGCCCGTCCTTTTGTTTTGTTTTTTTTTTTTTTTTTGGGTGTTGAAAGAAACCCTAGAAGAAAAGAACTCATAAAGAGACAACCGTTTGTCATTGTTGGCTGCTCCTCCTTGTTCGAAAATCCTCCGTTGTTTTATCTAGGATGTTATTGACTAGGGAAGAGGAAATTGATAGAGATTGAGGATGATGATGAAAACTCAATAGATGTTAATTCAAGTGAGGATAAGGAAGATGAGACAACCTCAACTATCATGATGATTCTGTTGCGGACCCTCTGTGTGATGGGAGTGGGAATGACTTTTGAGTTAAGAAGTCCTAACTAGTTTATTTTAGGATATCTTTCTTTTAGACTTGTTGTTGAACTTTTTTCTTTTAGACTTGTTGCTCATGAAATTTGTTTATTTTAGATTTTTCATGAATTTAAGTTACGATTACTACCAACTACTTTTTTTTTCTTTTTTTTCTTTTTTATTTTTTTTTTATATACATTGATTGTCTTATGTTGACGCTTACAGTTCAAAACGTGTTAAGGCTTATGCCTTAACTTGCAAACTGAAAACTCCTTTGTACCCGATTATGCAATTTTAAACATTGGGTATGAGCTTCCTGTCAGGGCTGTTGAAATGAATCGTCATTTCTCATAGTTTAAAGTTGTATTGGTATATCTTCTCCGATGCAGATCTTTTCATGTTTCTCTATCGAGTCTTAGCTTTCGTTTGGTTGGTTAGTTTGAGTTGAAATATGTAGAAATTTCTGAATATGAATTTTCTGTATTCATTCGCATATCATTAATCTACAAAGTACACACATATATATATATACACAGATGCCCTAGCTGTACACTCCTAAAAACAAGGAGAGGAAACGGAAACCTCATAAAGAGGAAAGTCTTCCTCTAAAATAGGAAACTGTAAAGTAGGAAAGATTATACAGAAATAACTACTTTCCTAAAGAGTTGAGGAACGTATTTCAACAAAATATTTAGGTTGTAATTTCATTTTGAGATATCTCAAAATCCTATACCCGGCTTCCATGTGTTCTTCTGTTGGGTTGTTCATGAATTGACTAACAACACTAACAGAAAACCCAATATCTGGCCGAGTATGTGAAAGGTAAATTAGACGACCAACAAGTCTTTGATATCTCCCCCTGTCCACTGGAGCACTTCCTGCTTCTGTCCCTATCTTCTTGGTTGGATCCATGGGTGTGTCAGCAGGCTTACACCCGAGCATGCCAGTCTCTTTTAATAGATCCAGGACATATTTCCTCTGAGAGATAAATATTCCTTGCTTTGACCGAGCCACTTCCATTCCAAGAAAATATCTCAGACACCCGAGGTCCTTGATTTCAAATTCCCTGGCCAGGTACTTTTTCAAGTTCAGTAATTCTTCCTCATAATCTCCAGTCAGTATAATGTCATCCACGTAAACAATGAGAATGGCAATTCTCTTGTCTTGGGAAAACTTTACAAACAACGTATGATCTGACTGACATTGAGTATACCCATTACTGATTAAGGACTTTGTAAATCTCCCAAACCAAGCACGAGGAGACTGTTTTAGACCATATAGAGACTTGCGAAGTTTGCACACCTTGTTGCTATTAAAGAGCTTTCCTAGCCCCGGAGGAATCTCCATGTAAACTTCTTCATCTAAGTCACCATTTAGAAAAGTGTTTTTCACATCCAATTGGTGTAGAGACCAGTCTTGATTTGCTGCCAGAGAAAGAAGCACACGGATAGTGTTGAGTTTAGCCACTGGGGCACAAGTCTCCTGGTAATCTATCCCATAAGACTGAGTGAATCCCTTTGCAACCAAGCGAGCCTTAAATCTCTCAATGCTCCCATCAGCTTTATGTTTGACTGTAAAAATCCACTTGCAGCCTACTGGTTTCTTTCCTTGAGGAAGTTCTGAGATTATCCAAGTATCATTTTTTTCTAAGGCACTGACTTCTTCATTTACAGCTTTTCTCCACTCTGGATGTTCAAGGGCTTCCTGGATAGAACTTGGAACCTGCACGCTGTCAAGAGTAGAGACAAAGGCTTGATAGGACTTTGATAATCCTTCATATGACACAAACTTAGAGATTGAGTGCTGAGTACAGTTTCTCACTCCCTTTCGGTGTGCAATTGGGAGATCTAGATCGTCAACCATAGGATTAGTGGGACTGAGATCAGAGGAACTGTTACCTGGGTGAATTTCTGAAGGAATTGAGCTCGGTTCAGATTCTTGACTGGACTGAATCAGAACTGAGTTCTCGATCTCCTTCCCGGGCCCCTTCTTCCTGGTATAGACACAAAGATCCTTGATTGCAAGTTGTGGGAACATACTTTGACTCTCGGAATGGTTTGGATTTGGTGGAATGGATTCGGTTGGTGGAATGGATTCGGTTCGAGCTGGGAGTGGGGAACTGCCATGATCAATAGTTTCAGATTGAGGAGTAGGTTGCAATACTATTACAGGATCGGATTCAGACTGCCACTATCTAAAGGTTCAACAAAGTTCCAAATCTGATGTTCACTCACACTCTCCCCCTGAAGATCGGATTTGGGATAAAAGGATTGATGTTCAAAAAATGTTACATCCATAGAATTGTATATCTTCCTTGTGACTGGTGAGTAACATTTATATCCTTTCTGATGAGAGGAATGCTCTAGGAAGATACATTTTATGGATTTAGGATCTAATTTGCTACGGTGTTGGGCATGAATGTGAACAAAAACAGAGCACCCAAATATCTTGGTAGGTAATGAGGAAATGACTTTAGTAGTTGGGAAAATCTGTTTAAGGACTTGACAAGGTGTTTGGAATTTTAAGATCCTAGAAGGCATTCTATTGATGAGGTATGTGGCCGTAAGAATAGCTTCCCCCAAAAAGTGTTTTGGTACATGAGTAGAGAACATAAGTGAACGTGCAACCTCTAGCAAGTATCTATTTTTTCTCTCTGCAATCCCATTTTGTTGTGGTGTATCAACACAAGAGCTTAGGTGAATAATACCCTCTTTCAGTAGGTATGTGCCTAGGATAGATTTGAAGTAATCTTTAGCATTATCAGTTTTGAGAACCCGGATTTTTGTCTGAAATTGGGTTTGAATCATTATATTGAAATTTTGGAAGATTTCACTAACCTCAGATTTCTCTTTCATTAAGAAGATCCAAGTAAGTCTAGTGTGATCATCAACAAAAGATACAAACCACTTAGCTCCTGTTATATTCTTCACCCTAGATGGACCCCAAACATCACTATGGATCATGGCAAATGGATAAGATGGTGTGTATGACAACCTGGGAAAGGAAGTTCGAGTGTGTTTGGCAAGTTGACAGATTTCACGACTAAAAGATTTTGAACTTTTATTATTGAATAAAGAAGGAAATAATTTTTCAAGATACAAGAAATTCGGATGACCAAGGCGATAGTGACATAACATTATTTCACTATCTTTATTGAAATTTGAACTAGACTGACTCTGAAAAGAAATACAACTTGCATTTTGGACTTGTCCTGTTGGAAGAGTTGCACCTTGGAGGAGATAGAGTCCAGAGTCCTCTTCAGCACTGCCAATCTTCTTCCCCGAATCCAATACCTGAAATTCACACAAGTTGTGATAAAATTTAGCAATGCAATTATGGTCTCGGGTCAATTTACTTATTGACAGCAAATTGCAATCTAAATTAGGGACATGAAGCACATAATTTAACATGAGGTCCTTTGTAACCCAAACTGAGCCAGTTCCTGCCACTTTAGACAAAGATCCATCTGCTATGCGAACGGTTGAATTCTTATCACACGGCCTATACTCAGAAAAAAATATTAGCATCTCCTGACAAATGATCTGATGCTCCAGAGTCAATAATCCACGGCTTTGTCTGTCTTCTATTTACTACAAGGGCATTTGAGTTTGTACCTTTCTGGGGTAGCATACTCGTTCCTGTGGTGGAACCGGTTTTGGAGAAGAGCTCTTGAAGGATCTTGAGTTGTTCCTTAGAAAATGGACTGGATTCGGTAGTGGAGTGATCATCTGAAGTTGCTGCAGAGTTAGCCCTTCCTTCTTTCTCATGGCTGGAATGAGATGGCTTCCAGTTAGGTGGTTTGCCATGAATTTTCCAACATGTCTCCCTTAGATGTCCCGGTTTTCTGCAATGATCGCACCATGGTCGTCCTCGTCTCTGCCGAGTATTGGAATCATGGTTGTTGTTCCCGGGAACACCACACACAGCCAAGGCAGTACCATCCCCAGTTTCGCGAGTGATTTGACTATCATTCACTCCTCGAATTGTGATTGTGAGGGCAGAACCTTCATCGCCAGTTGAATTGGATCCCATCATTAGCTTTTTCCTGCTTTCCTCATGTCGGACTTCTGAGAAGGCTTCACGAACTGATGGAAGAGGTTTTGTTCCCATTACTCTCCCACGAACCTCATCAGATTTTGATTGAGTCCAAGAAGAAATTTAAACGTACGTTTCTGGTCCACAATCTTCTTGTATTGAAGTGCATCATCAGGACACTTCCAATTAGGGCTTTCAAACATATCCAACTGCTGCCAGTACCGATAGAGAGAGTTGTAATACTGTGAGACAGAGAGAGAGCCTTGCCTGAGATCATGGAGTTTGCCCTCAATTTAGAATAATTCTGAGGTGTTTTCGGAATTCGAATATGACACCTTCGCTGCATCCCATATATCTTTCGCCGTCTGGTAAAGGAGGAAATTCTCCCCTATTTCGTTGTGCATCGAGTTTATGAGCCAGGACATGACCATGTGATTCTCGGTCTTCCAAACCTTGAATCGGGGATCAGTTTTTTCTGGAACTTCGATCTCCCCAGTGAGATACTCATCCTTCCCTTTGCCGCAGATATACATCATCACAGATTGGGACCACTGTAAGTAGTTATCCCCATTGAGTTTATGGCTGGTGTTGGTTAGAGATAATCCGTCAGATCCTCCAGGATTGCTCGCTGCCGGTGGTGCGCCTTCTGATCTGGAGGTGACGTCTGAAGATTGACTTGAAGCCATACCGTATTTTGTCATGAGAATGCTACAGACTTTCAGAAAAATTTCTCAGGCTCTGATACCATGTAGAAATTTATGAATATGAATTTTCTGTATTCATTCGCATATCATTAATCTACAAAGTACACACATATATATATATATATACACAGATGCCCTAGCTGTACACTCCTAAAAACAAGGAGAGGAAACGGAAACCTCATAAAGAGGAAAGTCTTCCTCTAAAATAGGAAACTGTAAAGTAGGAAAGATTATACAGAAA
This sequence comes from Ficus hirta, assembly GCA_038430175.1. Classification (NCBI taxonomy): domain Eukaryota; kingdom Viridiplantae; phylum Streptophyta; class Magnoliopsida; order Rosales; family Moraceae; genus Ficus; species Ficus hirta. Next base: position 6,863,590 of record CM076597.1, read on the forward strand.
TAACTACTTTCCTAAAGAGTTGAGGAACGTATTTCAACAAAATATTTAGGTTGTAATTTCACTTTTCAAAAACTAATTAAAATTTTTGTTGACTTTTCAAAAAAAAAAAAAGAAGTAAAATTATGGTTTAAACTGGCAATCCTAGCACAAGCTTAATCCCTAAGACAAGACACTTTTGTTTTTCTTTTTAGCAAGTTACATTCAACTTTTTTCCTTGCTTTTATCACATTTCCCTACCAGTCCTCGTTTACCTTTCCATTATGATTAGTCTCATCTCTAAACTCTAATTAATCTGAACCATGAAAGAAGCAGCCCTCAATCATTGTTTGACATGTAGCCCCACGCCAGGCCATGCGTGTGCCGGCTCATTTTGGTACCCATGTCTCTTGAGGCTTGTGTTGAAGATGGATCCCGGGACATATGGGTACCATGTGTTTTGAGGTTTGCATGCGCATTTCTTGACATTGAGTCAGAAATAGTAGGGAGAAAAAAACAGTTTAAGTCGATGATTGCCCTCATTAATTATTTATTTTACTAGCCATTTGCTTTCATGTTTCTATTCTCTCTGTTCACTTTGTTGTCCTAATTTTTTACCACTGTGAATTTCAGGTGCTTGCTGCTAACTTTATTGCTTTGATCTGGAATGTTATACTGTCATTTAAAGCTCACAAAGAAATCCTTCCTAAAAAGGTATGTTAAAGTTTACATAGAAGCACGGGACTTGCCACTTGGTCATGTTATATTAAGCCTGTACAATTTGATCTGCTTAATGAAGTGCTCTTAACGTGTACCTTACGGCTTGAAATTTGTTATTCGCACCTTTCGAAAAGCATCACCTCATTGGGGCTGATAAATGCTACAAATTCATAATAGTTTTATATAGATAAATTGGAATATTAAGTGCCATCCTAAGTAAGATAAAGAATGCTTATTGAATATGATGTGAGATGGTAAAAGAGCTATTACAATGGCAATGCAGATACAAATCCTCTCTTGGGTCGTCTTTAGAAGATTCCATTTTGTCTTACCCCAGGAATCTGAGTTTCCGCCATTGTTTTAGGCTGTGAGACTGTTGTTGCCAATACAAAGTTCCATTAATAAGCTTCTTCTGACTTGGCCAGTAATTGGCACTGTAGGATCTTCTGATATGTTAATGTATTTTGTACATGTAGGAGTTTGCAAAGTTTGGAATGCAAGAACCAAAAGCTTAACTGCTGTAAACATTTGTATACGTCTATAGAATTCCCATTCGAGAAAAAAAGAGACGAGAAATATCCAACACTAGTGAAAGTCGACTATGGGTCTTATTGTTTGATTCTAACATTTGTGCTGTCTGTCTTATCGAAGGTGTAAGCTCTTGCTACAGAAAATGTCGAAGCCATGAAGTTTGAAGCTTCTGTCGATTTATTTTTTGCTCTTCTAGAGGTTTTTCGTCCCCCATCTTTCCTTTTTGTGTTTTGGCTGTGCACTTGAACTTGTATGTGGATATACTTAGTCAGAACCAATTTCTTTGTTTGCTTTCCAAATATCTGATTGAGGGTGTCTGGCATTTCAACTAGTGTGTGGCCAACCCTTCGATCTCCCATTTTGGTTGGATGAAAACTATACTTGGCTAAGCATGGAAAGAAATTATGTTGGACTTGGTACATATGAACAGATAAAATTTATTCGGACGAAGTTCATCGATAACTCCGATGTATGATGGGTCGCTGGAGGTTATGTGGGCATTACTTGAAATTACTCAGTCAATGGAGTTAAACATAAGCTGCATTATCTTGTGATTTAGTTCTATATGTTAGTGATTACCTGTTTCAAGGACCTCATGGTAGGCAGGCAAATACATGTGCATATTTAATGGGATGTGAAGTCTCACAATTTCGTCTTCATTCTAAGCTGTGAAGCACAAGCTTTAGTTCACTTGAGTAGTCTTTTACAAGCAATACACAATATATGTGTATAGATGTATATGATTAAAAAATAAATAATAAATAAATAAATAAACAAAAAACAAAAAACAGAAAACAAAAAACAAAAAAACAAAACAAAAGTTGAATTGTATTTGCTTTTAAGAAGAAAATAGACTTGGCTTGTATTTCCTTTAGAATGTTCGCCGTGCCGGACGGTGAACTTGGAGCCGTTTTTTGATATCTGAATTTTCAATCTTCTGAATTTTAGACCCCACAATTGCATTTTCTTTCTTACAATATAAGGTGGGCAAGTCTATCTATTAAAACAAAAAAAATTAACACGCACAAAAAGTTAAATTTATTTTCTTTGGGATATAGATCTAATTTTATTTTAGTACCTGAACTTTAAAATGTCATTGAACTATTGATTTGTCCCACATTAGTTCTTCGAACTAAAACACTTAAAAAAACAAAAAAAAGATTTTAATTATCACGTGAAGGAAAAAAGTACGTTTTAGCCATGATTAATTTTGTCATTTTTATGTTAAACTTCATCATAAATTTGAATTTTAATTTTGGAATATCCAAATTCTCAAAATGCACGTGATCTTGATGTTACTACTATTTATTAGTTAGCAGTTTTATAGTTTGAGGACTTGTTCTGGAACATTTTAAAGTTTAATGACTGAAATATTATTGGACCTATAGTTTAGTGACCGAAAAATGAAATTAATTCTAGACTTATTTGTGTCCAATTTGAGATTGGCATAACAAAAGACAACAGAGACAAGGAGCTCCACACTTTTTGCAAGTCAACCAATACACCATTTTGCCTATAAAAAACTTATGGTCATCCCATTTAAATATATCATTGTATGTCCAAATACAACTACTCAAGGGTCAAAAGAACAAGAAAGAGAAGACGAAATCAAGGAGTAAGTAAAAAGGAAACAAAAGTTGAATACAAGGAAAGAAATTCGGACAAATCTTTCTTCTGGTCGTGGAGGGAAAAAAAAAAAAAAAAACGAAGACAGTTTTCTTTGATTGATATATATATATATATAACGTGTGTGTGTTCATTATTAGAAAGAAAATGGAAGGATTTAGAAAAATGGAAATTTATCTTACTAGGTCTATTATGCTGAAAAAATAAGGTAATTTGTCGTACTAAATCTATTTTATTGGGATTTCTATTAAAAACAAAGGGAAAAATACTACGTGATTACACTTAATTCACTTTTTTTACTTCTATTTTTAATTGAAATTTTGATATAAGGGATAAAGTGGGATTAAGTGGGAGTATTCAAAGTTCAGATGGCAAAATATGAGTGACGTTAAAGTTCAAGATGCATAGATGAGAGTAATCCTTCTTTTTCTATTTTTTCACGAACAAAAACTAAAATGGATTTCCCAAAAAAAAAAAAAAAAAGTGACTATAAAACCCAAACATTATCTATAGTGATAATTTTGCACCTGACTCTACCATAAGGTGCAAAGTTCGAACCTCTCATTCATGAGTTGAAAAAAAAAATCAAAATCAAAATTAAAAAAAAAAAACATTGTCTACATGTAGCATTTACCAAGCTGTACTTGTACTCTATACTCGATGTTAAGTTATGCAGCCTAATTAATGTCCTATGAATAAACGCCTCACATAGAGACAACACGCTGACCACCCTTTGTGGTAAGGTCGTCATGGGGATTGGAAGGGCTGGGAAGCCCACCCTCCCCAAAAAAGTCTACAATATTTGCAAGTTGTTTCATTAAAGGCATTTTGGAAATTTCACATGTAATTTCGGTTGCCCTATATATTTTTTTTTTTTATAAAAAGGGAGGCGTTGTATTTAGGTTTCAATCATGAGAGGTTAGAGAAAAAAACACAGAGAATATGAAGGTGTGAATTTCTCTTGTAAACTTTTTGATCATCATAATAAATTACTACAATAACTGAAACATGATGTAATCATATATTAAGACAAACCTGTATAAAAAATTTTGTGTTTTGTGATTATTTATTTTTCTTCTTATGTTTTATTACTCTCAATAATATACACTTAAAGGCGCTAATTCTAAACACTCCATTTCCTAAATCTAATCGTATTGACTGCTTGCAAACTGGCTATATATACTTGTAAATTAGAGAATGCGAATGCCTCCACCTGCAAGTCTATTAATTTAGGGTCCCATTATATATATAAATATATAAATATATATATATATATATATATATATATGAAATAGGATTATTTTTTTTATGGGAAAAACTAAATACATCTTTAAAAAAAAAGGAAATATATATGTATGAAGTTAGGATTATTTTTTTAGGAGAAAACTAGACACATCTTAAAAAAAAAAAAAAAAAAAAAAAAAAAAAAGGAAGAAGAAGAAACTAAAGTTGGGGTGGGGAATTCAAATTTATTTGTCGTTAATCTGCACTTGCAACCACTATAAATGATGTGGGAATTCATACTCTTATTACCTTAAAATTACAAGTAGGAGTGAGTTTATTGGTTATGTAAGAGAGATTGTAATATGTCTCTCATTTGATATAAGATCAAAAGACACAATAGGACTGAGAGGGCCGAGAGAGTTGCGCGGCCACACTCTTCCTGTAGCCTACCCAGCAAACCAAGAGGGCGGCACAGCTGTGCCACACAGGTGCTCAGCCGCACGGGTGCTCTACCTGTAGCCTGACCAGTGGACCGAGAGGGCGGCAAGGCCGTGCCACACAGGCTGGCGGCTGCACTCCTTGTAGCCTGCCCAGCAGGTTGAGAAAGCTATGTGGGCATGTCACATAGGCACGCGGATGTGCGAGCACACTTTCTCTGGGCCGAGAGCGTCACGCGGCTACGCAATTTCGTTCTGTTTGAGAATTTCAAATTTATCCTTTGAGTTGTTTTGAACCGTTCTGTCTATTGGTTATATATTTTCATATAAAACTGAGTTGTTATCACTAACTAATATATCAGTTATGATAATTGAATAAATACAAAAAGAGATATCTTTGCAATGAAGAGGCACCTCTTGGAAAAGGTTATATGGAGTATCATAGTTGTAACGGTTCATGAAAAGACACCTCTATGCTTTTAAAAACTCTAGAAATTTACAGATTTTATATCTTTATTCTGGAATATAATATTATTGTTAGATATTATATTCAAGGGTTTGTTGTATTTTGGGGGTGATTTGCCGTTAAACTATTTAGAAAACTTAATAGCGAGGGCAAATAAAACCTTAAAAGAAAGTATTCTCAATATGCATCAAACCCATTTTTATTTTCGATTTTCTTTGCCTCCATTGTTCTGTTCTACTCTCATTCTCCAACAGGTTATACTTCACGGCTAACCACTATGAATTACTATAAAGAATGCGCTTGTTATAAGCGGTGTCCAAGTTGAAAACTTGGATGAGTTCTTTATCAGACACAAAGTGTATCATTTAGATTTTCGATCTAATAATGATCATTAGTGATAAAAACCACAGCTTTGAAAATAATAGCTTATATTACATGTCAAGTAAGATAGAACACGACTATAACACATTAGTTACATATTGGTGGTAAAAAAGATTAATGGGAGAATGAGCCAAATATGATAAATTAAGATTGGAATTTAACAAAATAGTAGGTTTTTGAAAAGTGAAAAATTATAACATATTTACTATATTACTTTTTTTTTTTGAAATTCCAGTTTTACCCCCCTCTGCATTGTTCTCCAGCCAGTTAGATTTATCAAGTAGTTTTCGGCACCGACAAGGAGATAATTTCGCTAGACAAAATTCGTCGTCAACGGCGAACACACGCAGTTGACGGAAATCCTCCTCCTGACCGTCGTCAACAATTGATTTCGCTATGGCTAGACAAATGAAAATTGGAGATGGATTTCACAAACCTGTGATGGAGAGGGCCAAAAAACGTCGCGACCACGACAACGAGGCCCATCGAAAAATTCGATGGCGAGACAACGCTATAATCATGGTGACCTCCAACCCAGGTCCTGGGAGAATCGCCCTGAAATTATCAGAAATCGAAACAAAAAAATCACTGAAGATTAGTGACGATCACAAATTTCCAGACTTGAAATGACGACTGCCACGAGCACAAATCTCCAGCCTCTGGCGGCGAGTCCTCTGGCAATGAATCCGCTAGAGGTGATGGTAGCCATCAATATCTGATTTTCAGATCAAAATTTTGGGGGAAGGGTAGATTTGGACACTCTTACTAAACCGTACAAGAATGTAATGGGAAAAGTGACTGGATTAAAAGGTAAAGTAATGTAATAGGAAGGAGGATCATTGATTCTCTTTCGAGTGTTTACTTACCTATTGAATGGTGTAAAAAGAAACAATTTCATTCTCTTTGTAGTGTTTTCTAACCTTATTAATGTTAATCTTATTAACGTAATAAATGTTAATCTTATTAATATAATTCCTAAAATATCATTTAACATATTTAAAAAAGAAAAAAAAATACTAACACATGAAAACTAATTAAAGGATCTAAGTAAATTTGAACTTATTCCCTTCGATAAGGAATCAATACCAAAGGGGATATAAGGATTGACATTCTCCTTCTTCATTCCGTGTGTTACCCATTAAAATGTAATTCCTCATTTTATAAGTAAATACATGATTAAGTGGAAAAGTGAATGATTATCCACTTTTCCCTTTCCCTTTGATGCAAAGTAATCTTGCCCTTACGGTTTTCATAAAATGTGTGGTTTTATTTATTTATTTATTACACTAAATAATATAAAAAGAGTAAATAATTTTATTTTCCTTGTAAATCCATAATCTATGGATAAACTTCATATAAAAATAATACATAGTTTTGTTTTCATTTTTTTTTTCATTTAATTTATAATTTTTCACCAAGATTTTTTTATTCTCTAACAAGTTATGAATTAAATCCGATATTTCTTAGTCATTGAATATTTATTAAAAAAAATCTGGTATTAGTAAATTCGGATATTTACTAGTTAATTCGTTATTAGTAAATCCAGTATTTACTACTAAATCCAACATTAGTTTTTAAAATTTTTGAATTCATATACTAATAGATGTGATACTTACTGTGTAAATTAAATATTTATATTGTTTTCCGTTTAACATATATTGCTTTTAATTTTAGTTTGTCTGGTAAATTTCAATATTTACTAAGAAATAATGGTATTTACGTTATTAACGTAGCTTAATATATACTGTTTTTAATTTTTGTTTGTCTTGTGAATCTAAATATTTACTAAAACATAATAGTATATACAAGTAAATACTTAACGTTTCTTGTATTTTATACTTTTAATATAAATAATGAATCTAAATATCTATTAAGTAAATATTAGTAATTACATGTAAGTAAATTTTTTTTCGTATTTTATTCATTTAAATTTAAATTTGTTTAAGTAAATCCACAACTTACGTATTTACCAGTAAATCCACATATTTACAAAGTAAATATGATTATCACGTGTAAATTCTTTGTTTGTATTGAATTTTATTCATTTTGGATATTTAGTAAATCCTAGTAAATATTAGTCATTAAATACAAATAAATTATTTTTTATTAAATAAATAAATTATTTTCTAATAAGTAATTTATTTATAAACTTTCTTAAATTACAAACTACACCCAAAAGTTTTCTAAATTAAACCACCAAATTCACTTAAACCCTAACCCTAAATCCAAAATCCAAAATCCCAAAATAGCTCCAAATCAACAAACCCTAATCCAAATACCCAAAATTTGCCAACCCACCATCGCCACCGTTGGACGGAGTAGCCACCAACCTAGACGGAGTACTTATAAGAAACAAAAGCCAATAACAACCTCGTGAGCCGCCATCTTTGTAGTTTCGCCAGATCTCAAACGTCACCAGTGCCAAACCAGTCGCCAAGATAAAACCATGACCAATTCCCCTACCAAAAAAAATCCAACAAATCCCAAATAGAAGAAGATTGCGATGGAGACCGGTCGCCAAAAAAGAAACGTGATGGAATCGGAACCACGACTAGTTCACGCAACCTCGTCGCTATAGGAACATTGCGGTCGAGATTAATGACGGCCATTGCAATATTGTCGCCAGAGGAACATCACAACCCTGATTCTTGTCCCTATCGTGGTCCCATTGCTGTCGTGATCTATTGCTATCATTGTCCTGATCTCCAGTTGATGGGAGAGAGAGAGAGAGAGAGAGAGAGAGAGAGAGAGAGAGAGAGAGAGAGAGAGAGAGAGAGAGAGAGAGAGAGAGAGAGAGAGAGAGAGAGAGAGAGAGAGAGAGAGAGAGAGAGAGAGAGAGAGAGAGAGAGAGAGAGGATGTCCAAGAAAACTATAGAACTGGAATAGAACAAAAGTAAAAGAAAAACTACTATAATTTATCGTCATTTTAAAAATTTGTTATTATATTCATTAATACCTTTTAAATATGCTATATGGTGTAATTTCTGAAGATTAACACTTAAAAGATTTTGTTTTCTTTCGTTTTCAAAAATCTTATATCAACTATATATGAATTACCTCTCCACAAACCACATACATACATTTGTAGCAAATTAAAAATAATATTAACATTAACGATAATTATAATTACAATAATAACAATAATTAACAAAATTAGTTGCACATACACAAGGAATTGATTAAAATTCGAGAATTAACTCCTTTTAAGTCAAAATAAATAAAATAAAATATTCAAAACATGACATTCTATTTTTCACTATGAATAAAACATATTATTATTTTTAGTCATAATATATATATATATTTTAATGACAAGATATGTGGTTGTAAGCTGTTCTAGGGTGTAGAATTTTCGGGTTCGTTTGGTTCGTTAGTTTGAGTTGAGTTTTTGAAGTTGAAATAGTAAATTTTATTGATTTTTTAGAAAAGACAAAAAAATTTTTGAGAAAAAGACAAAGATTTTTGAGGAAAAAGATAAAATTTGAGATAAAAAAATTAAGTTTGAGAGAGTGAACCAAACACACTCTTAACGTTTAACACATAGAGGTTGAAAATTCCGTCAATAAAACAAGAAAAATTAAAAGGAAAGGATAAATGATGGAAGGAAGGAATTATGACGAGATAGAAACGTAAGAATGATGTGAGGGAGGGAGTGGCGGGGGTAATTAAAAGACAAAAAGATTTTGGTTGAGGAAAGCACCGAGAAGACATTTCTCTTTTGACAATGACTGACAAAAAGTCAGACAACACGTCATCTCCACATGGTCCGTAAAGGCCACCGCAGCAGTCGTAGGTCAACAACTTCTCCAACAAGAACAAAACCCCCCCCTCTCTCTCTGTCTCTCATAGTTCTTATTATTATATTCATTCTTCTCTCACTCTCTCTCTTATTATTATTATTATTTTGCTAATATTCATGTGAATTCAATTCCATTTATTAATGAGATTGAGAGTGGAATTCACGGGCTTTTCCAATGTTCTTTTGCAGGAAAAACTTTTTTTACGTTCTCCGGGGAAAAGCACTCTGAAAAAAAAAAAAAAAAAGAAAAAGCTTGTCTGTTATGTGAGGTATGTGTACTGAGTCGGTGTATAATTTGATAATATGGTAAAATGTACGTGAGATAAAAATAAAAAAAAAAACAACTAAAATTCTCGTAATTGGTAAATTAGTTTTTAAATTGAATTATGGGTTTTAGATAAAATTTTTAGGTTAAAATTAATTGATTTTTTAAAAATTAATTTTAATTTTTATTGACTTTTAAAAAAATAAAATAAAATAAAAAACTTAGATTCACATTTACAATCCAAACAACTAAAATTCTTTAAAATTAACTTCTCAAACTACAAAACCCGTTGTAACTGAAAACGAAATTAACATTTTCACAGTTTTGTTGTTGTGACTCACCCATGACCCACCATTGAGGGTGGTCTAGTCCTTTTTTTACTTGAATATTTAGATCCCATAAACATATATTAGTTACATATTAGTTATAAATTAGACCCCACATTAATTGAATGCAAAATTTTCTAGCTTTTAAGGGTCTTTAACTACAATAAAGAGAATACTTTTCACTAAATGTAACTATTTCTGTGAAACTTTAAGTTATCACGCGATGTTTTTTATGATAATCTCTATTAAGTTTTAAAAGTCATTCGGCAATTTTAATGTTAATAGCTAAAACTTTCAAAAAAGGTAATCTGTCAGATTTAAAGATTTAAAAAACCAAAATAATACAATAAAAGTTATGGACTAACAATACTAGTAACTCGTTATCATTCATATATTATATACATGAATAGTCTCATTTCAGACGATTATACTCGTTCGATAGATGTAACTTTTTTTTATTTAGATACATTAACTACTTGTTGATTAGCATGTAATTTAATATAACTTTGTGTGTATCAAGGTGTATATTTTAAGTTTTTAGTGCAAATGACATGTATCGGTAGAAATATCATTCATTAATTATCTTAGCATTACACGTTATTATCATGATATTAATTATTGAGACAAAACCTTTACATCAGAAAAGATACTCAGTAACTAGTATTTTACGAATAATCATACTTAAATAGGTATCATAAAGTGGATACGGACATAGTATACACTTGATTCTATTATAAGATACAGAATTCGAATCCCTACATTTTCAAGTTTTTTTTAAAAAAAAAGTATCATAAAATGTGCATAATCTATTAACAAAAAGAAAACTTTTTGCCTTTTGATGTATTGAAAGGGAAATTTTATTAAACTCACTAAGGAGATACAAAAATACCAAACATAAAAGACCATGTATTACATGAGACAAAACCCTTCAACAAAAATGGATCTACCAGTAAAATTTGATAACGTTCAAAGGGAAAGACATTTACTTGAGGCTCGATAATGAAATATACCTTGACACACTGAAATCAAGTACATATAGGGCTATTTTTTTTTAACTAAAAAATATCATATTTACTAGGAAATACAAGTTTTACAAATAATTTTTATTTGTAATATTGATAAGAAAATAAGTTATTATTTCAAAAAAAATAAAATTAATATCGGATTTATTAGAAAATACCATATTTACAAACAAAATTATGAGTAATATTAACAAAAACAAATTATGAGTAATATTAACAAAAACTAAGTTATTGTTTCAAATTGAAAAATAAAGTAAATACCATATTTACAAGAAAATATCGGATTTACTCGGAAATACCAGATTTATAAGGAAATAATAGATTTGATTTTTTTTAAAAAAATTTAAGCGTCTTATTTACAATAAAACAAGTTATTATCTTGGAAATATCGGATTTACTTCTTGAAAATGAAACAAGTTATTATCTTGGAAATACCAGATTTGCTTGAAAATGATTCACAAGAAAACAATTATTATCTTGAAAATATCGGATTTACTTGGAAATACCAGATTTAATTACAAACAAAATTATGCATCATGTTTACAAGAAAACAAGTTATTATCTTGGACAAACCCGATTTACTTGAAAATGATTTATAAAAAAACAAGTTATTATCTAGAAAATATCAGATTTACTTGGAAATACCATATATTAATTAAATATAAAAAAAATTGAAAATATCATATTTACTTGAAAATATTGTATTTCCATGAAAAATAATAAAAAAATTAATTAGAAATATTTTGAAAATACTGAATTTACTTGGAAATGCAATATTTTACTTGAAAATACCGAATTTACTTAGAAATATCATAATAAAATATCACATCTACTTGAAAATACGTGATTTATTTGAAAATGCTGGATTTATTTAGAAATATAATATTAGTAAGTTAATTAATTACTTTTTTTTAACTTGGTGGTGAGAAATACGTATTTTCTTAGTAAATATAATATTTACTAATAATTACGGTATTTTCTCTAAAAACAATCCTCAAATTCAGTATTTACGAGTTTAATATCCGTGCGTTGCACGGGGAAAGAAGAAAAAACAAAAATGAAAAAAATTGAGTATTATATAATAAAAGCAGTTAATTAAGATATAGATTATACGGGGAAGGAAGAAAAAACAAAAATGAAAAAATTTGAGTATTATATAATAAAAGCAGTTAATTAATATATAGATTATAATTACAGTAAGTATATATTTTTTAGTATTTACTATTATAATATTAAAGTATATACATTCATATTTATAAGTGTAATTTTCTTGAAATAAAAAAGTTCAAATAATAAATAAAATTAAAAAAATTTGAAAAATCAAAGGGATAACAAAGTTGCGGGATAAATTTAATAAAATAAAAACCAATTAAATTAACAAATACATGTAAACATGAAGAAAAAATTTAAAAAATTTATTTCTCAAGAATATAGATAAAAATATAAATGAAATTTATTGAACATTTTGTTTAAAAAAAAGAAGAAAAAAAATAACAGAAGTCAAAGAATAAAAAATTAATAATATCAAATATTAAAATAAAATATTAAGTATAAGAATTGTTGTTAATAGAATAAAATATAATAATATATTGTTATTAAAAAAATCAGAAAGGACAAATAAAATTAAAAACTTTTAAACTTAAATAGTCAAAAAAAATTTAATAATTTAAGTAAATTTATTAAATTTAAACAAAATTAATTAAGTCAATAAATAAACCTAGTAATGCAATAAATATTTTAAAAAATTTTAATTTTAAAGAATAATATTAATATATGATATAAATAATAATTTAGCTATAATAATTATAAATATATATTTTTGATAATTATATTTTATTACAGTAAAAAAATTATTTATTAATTTTTAATTTTATTATAATTTTATAGACCTTTTTATATTTTGAAATTTCTTATAAATTATTATTTAATTTCATATTTTTTAGTTTGTTTGTTTATTTTGAATATTATAATTTAATTATATTAATTTATTCTTTAAATGTAATATTCTTTTTTTTATTAAATTTTTATTAATTTAATAATTTAAAATTTTTAAAAATTATTTAACGTATATAATTTTATTTTTTATAATTGAAAATAATTTAATAAAATATAATTTTTTATCTTATGATTTTTCTTTTTTTATTTTTATTTTTTTAATTTATTTTAATATATATATATATATATTTTACTTTTTCTCTTTATCTCTATCTATTTCTCTCTCTCTTTCTCTAATCGCCGGTCTCTTTCTCTCTCTCGCTTTCTCTATATATATATTTTACTCTCTCTCTATATCTCTAGCTCTCTCTCTCTCTCTCTAATGGCCGGATAATGTCAAAAGGGCAAAACCGATAAGTCACTGTGCAGTCAGGAAAATGCATTAGAATTGAAGGGCAAAAACATAATTTTATTGTAGCTTTACTGTAGCGTTGCTGTAGCACACTGTAGAACACTGTAACAGAAACAAAAAAATAAAAAAAAAACCCAAAAATTACTGTTTATTACTGTACAGTGAATAATAACTCAGTCCATCCCTATGTATAATTTGTAATTGAAATATTTATTAGTAATTTATTTAACAATTTTTACTTTAAAAAAGTTTCTTAAATTACAAAATACATTTCTAAGTTTTCCTAAATTTTTATATTAAATTAACACTAGCACCCAAAGTATTCAAAATCCTAAATCTACCCTAACCCAAACCCAGACGCCAGCAGTGGAAGCCGACGCCGGAGAGGACGAAGCTTGCGAGGTCCACGATCGCAATCAGCAAGGCACCGACGGAGGTGGGATCACGATCGGCAAGGCACCTTCACCGGAGAAGAAGATGAGCTCGAGGTGCTGGCGGTGGTGGGATCGCGATTCCTTCCGTTGCCTGAGGTCCACAATCACAATCGGCAAGGAGCTGTCACCGGAGAAGAAGACGAGCTCGAGGCGCCGGCGGAGGTGGGACTGCAATTCCTTCCGTTGCCCGAGGTCCACAATCGCCATTAGCAAGGCGCCGTCACCGGAGAAGAAGACGAGACGAGGCGTGACGGCGCCGGTGGAGGTGGGATCCTGATTCCTTCCGTTGCTCGAGGTCGCGATTGATCAGACCAGTTTCCGTTGTCGGGGATGACCCAGACGGAATCGTTGCCGGAGAAGATGATGTCGCAGGCAAGGTAAAGCCGGAGATGTCATCACGCAACTGAGGTTGAAGACATCGGTGCTAACGTGGCAAGTCTAGCCTTTGGGTGGGGAATAGTTATGGGGGCATTTCGGGGTTTTTAAATTTTTTAGTTTCAAAAAATATTATAATTTTCTTTCCACCCTTTAAAAAAAATAATTGTTTTGGTATTTTTGTTTTTATGAGACAATAATTTGAGGCCGACTTCTCTCAATCGAACGGTCAAATTTTTCTTCCGGTGGGGTAGAAAGTATATCACCCACAGTAAAAGTCTGCTTAATTATATTCCTCAAATTTTTCTCATGTAATTATTAACCCACCTAAAGTTTTTTTTTTTTTTTTTTTTTCTCTTCGTCACAGCAAATAACACCTTTTTTTTTACCGTTTCAAATACAAATTATAGTTTTTTAATCCTAACATACGAAGCTTGATTTTTCTTGGAAACAGTGATATGATAAAGCGCAGAATATTAGTGTGTGGACTAGTCCACCGTATCACCTCTTCAAAGATTCTTACACTGGTCCTCTATCCGCTTCTTTAAGTGGCCGTTGACGCTGTTTACTTTCGTCCGATGAAGATGAACGGTGGAGGCTAAAGGGAAGACTCTCAAATAGAGGAAACGTGGCATAATCTGACGGAATACTTCCAGAAGGAAATTAGAATCCAAAAGTCAAGGTCGCATGATAGAAGCATTACAATTTACACAGTAAAAGTCGTAGTCAGTCAAACCAGAAGATGACAAAACTGTACAATCAAGTACAGCCCGCCATTTTTGACCTTTCCTGGCTGACTTACCCACCAAGTCTCCAACCAAAATGAAATGAACTGAATATGAATTTGCTTGTGACATTTTATGGACATTCAAACCCTTTTCTTTTTTTTCTTTTTTTTTTTTCTTTTTTTAGTTAAGGGTTTTGAAAATATTTGGATTAAGGGCCTATAAATGTAAATAAATATATTTGTAGTAATGCTTACTTATAGTTTAGTTTTTGTTTTTCTTGCTTTTGAAAAATTATTAGCTACTAGATTGTTGTTTTTCCATGTTAAATAATGGGATTATTAACACTATTAATTTTTTTTAATACAAACTTCACGCGAATTTTTTTTGGCAAACTTTCCCTAATATTAAAGTTTAGGAAGGATTTCTAAACTTTAATAGAGACAATCAGATTTTATCATACAATAATTGAAATTTTACAAAATAGTTAGATTAATTTAAATATAATTGTATTACAAATTTTCATTTTGTACTTAGTGTAACTAGTGCTGTAAAATTGCGAAAACTCAAAAAAAACAAAAAACAAAAAAACAAAAAAACAAAAAGGCAGATGTCAAGATGACATAGTAAGTTATGGACTAACAGATTATCCTAAATGGTTGTTGAGAACTCTTGAACATGGTGTACGTGAGTAATGAAATGGAATTTATTTTTGTTAGTTTATTTCATTTGTATTATTTTCTCTCTCTCTCTCTCTCTCTCTCACTTTTTTGGTAAACAAGAAAAGTACAGCATGCGAAGTTCACTTTAAAATCCAACGTAATCACATATTGTGATATAATTATGTAAGAATCATGTATGCTATCAAAGTAATTGTTACCTAGAAAAAGTATATTACTATCAAAAAATTAATAAATTTGTTTGGAAATATTTAAAATGTCTATAAAGTGGTTTTGTTCATGCAAACTAATATTTATTGTGTTAAGAATTAGACACCCTAATTCAATATTATCGACCGTAATAAAATCTTTACAAAAGTTTGTCTTAAAATAAACACAAATGCATAACATTTACAAAAGTTCGTCTTAATATAAGATTACGTCATCTTTCAGCATATACGTGTTTATTGAATCATTCATATCTCGTCTCTAACCATATACATGTCAACCTGAATCATTCAAAGACTTTGGATAAGCTCATCTACATCTTCTAGAGATCATCAATCAACAAGGAAGTTAGACTATTGAGTTGATTGACATCACTTCCGAAGACCAAATCTGCACCATATTAAAAAGGTAGTTAACCATCTCTTAGAAATAATAGGCCATCTCACACATTAGGGAAACCTCATTACGGAGTAATCAACCACCAATTTTATGCATTCTCTCTATTTTCCGAGTTTTCCTTGAATTTTTTTTTTTTTTTTCTCATTATTCATGCTCTCAAGAATCAAATATTACATTTATTCAACTATATGTAAAGCCCCTGGAGAGATATTGTGTATGTTTACTTATTTTTTGCATTTTACTTTTCATTGATTCACAAACACGCTAGATCAACTTTTAAGTAACGAACACACTAACACATCAACTTTTAGATCAAAATGAGAAACACCAATTATTGCGATGATGAATATGACGCAAAACTGCAAGAGGAATCAATTTCTTGACTTAACTTTCGAAGCTAACTTACGTGACCTCTTATAAACCACACAACAATTGAATTAGCTAGCAAGAGTACGTGTGACTGTAAGTGGTTGACAACTATAATAAATTATATTTGTAAATGGTTAGTTTTACTTTAAGTTCCTTGATTATAAGTCAAAATCTCATTTTCGACTATAAATTTTAAATTCTCAAAATGAGAGTGATTTTTAACTCATCTGATCTTGACATGACAAGGTCGTAGACTTGGATATCCATTAGTAGGGCTTTAAATTTTTTGTATCATATTTAATTAAATTTACATTTCTTTAAATGTTCATAAAAACTCTTTGTTGATGGGATTTAAGAATATCTCATCCTTAGAAATTCTAATTATGAAAAGAAAAAAATAAAGATTATTCTCATCTATGACGCATTTACTTTAAGGTCACTTCTCTCACCTTATCTCCTGAAATTTGAATTTAAGCCCACTTAATCCCTTTTATCGAAATTTCACTTCAAAGTTGACGAAAAGAAAATGAGCTAAAGTGCAGTTATGTGGTATTTTCAGTTTGTTTTTAACAAAAATCCTAGTAAAGTGGGTTTAGTAAGACTGATTACTTTATTTTTTCCGTCTATTTTAAACTGAAATTCTAATAAAAATGGTTATGTGAGGTCAAATTAAAAGTTCATGAGTTAAATGAGAGGTTTTAAATTTTGTATGATGTGGGAGTTTTTAAATTATATGGGTCAAAGTGAGAATGATTCTAAAAATAAAGGACATAGATGAAAAAATAACTAATAATAATAATTTAAAAAAAAGGAAAAAAAAAAATGATGAAGACATCATGGCTGCCATAGCTGGAGAAATATTGAAAATTGAAATGCCCGGGTACATCGTCTATTATTGCCGTCAATTGAGTAAGGCAAGCATTTTACATTTTGCATTTGCATTTTGCAATTGCACCTACCTTTTTTTTTATTATTACTTTTTTCCCCCTTTTTCTTATCATCAAATTTTCTTGTGGGGTTAGCTTAGCTTAGCTTTCCAAGCTCTGGCGTTATGGCATCTGTCACTTTGTCCCAAAAATCCTTTCCTTGTTCTCCAATTATTCGCCTTCTGAACGGTTTGACAATGACCTCCCAATTCTCATAAAATACCATGCCACTTTTTAAAATAATTTCACGTACCCCACAGCATGACAATAAACAAATCAACAAATGGAAAAAAAAAAATTATATATATATATATATATATATTCATCTATCCCTTAAAATAATCATTTTCACTTTATCCCCTAATTTACTTTGAATTGAACCACATAACCCTCTTTATCAGACCCTTAGTTAAAACCAAGCGGAAAAAATCAATTAGTCTTACTAAATTCATTCTGTTATGATTTTTATTAAAAACAAATAGAAAAGATCACATAATTACACTTAACTCATTTATTTTTATCTATTTTTAACCGAAATACTGGTAAAAGAGATAAAATGAGGTTAAATTTAAAGTTTAGATGATAAAGTGAAAGTTTTAAAATTTTATAAAACATAGTGGAAATAACCTTAAAATTCAAGAGTATAAATGAAAATAAAAATTCATGAAATAGGGTGAAAATAATCTTAAAATTCAAGAGTATAGATGAAAATAATCTTTATTTTTACGATAACTCTATTTTTTATTAAATGTTACATTTGTATTCGTTTTTAGTAAATTTTTTATTTTTATTATGATTTTTTATTAATTTTTAATTTTGTAAAACTTATATTATCGACAAAGCATATCCTCGTTTTTTGTAATTTTTTATTTTTTTATTACAATTTTTGATCAATTTTAATTTTGTAAAACGTATATTATCGACAAAGCATATCCTAGAGCTATCTAGATTTTTCCAAATAATTGTGTTTAAATGTACGTTAGAGATCAGAGTCGATGCAGCGTGTTGTTTTCCTTGTGCAGTCTTCTTTTATGGGGAGAGGCCACTTTTTGCCCCTTTTTTTTTTTAAATAAAATGTTTATTTATTCCAAGTTATTGACTTAAAAAACAAGCAATTTGTAAATTTGAGGTATCAAATTCATTCAATTAAATTAGACTTTGTTTTACACTTTATTTAGAGACTATTTTTTGACACTACTTAAAAAGTTTTCTAAAGTGTTTTCTCTGACAAATTTTTAATTTACATTTTAAATTTATGATCCAAACAAGAACTTAGAATATACATAACTTACTCAAGTAAAATTTATTCTTAAAAATATTAGAACTTTTATCCAATCTCCAATTTTTAATTATTCCCCTTTATAAAATCTTTGTTTGTATTTGTTTACCAACTGAAATCAAATTCTAACTACTAATTATTGTTTGTTGACTAGGTTTTTTTTTTTGGGTAAAATAATTATTGCACATTAGTTTCATGCTATTCTACATGGTCCTTTGTCAACAAAATGACTACGTACTTATACTCTAGGAGAATTTTGTAGTTGATTTTCAGGAAAAAGAAAACTCTTGATTAAAAGTAGAAAGCTTTTCTTTACCATCTATTTGGAACTAACAAATTTATTTAAAAAAATGACACTATTAAAGTGCAAAAAAGACATATATTTCATGCGTTTGGACCACGGGTTTGAGAGGTAATTTTTAGGTTGAAATTAGTTGACTTTTCAAAAACTAGTTATAATTTTTATTGATTTTTTTTAAAAAAAGACAAAAATAAACATAAAAACTTAGGTTTACACCTTCCATCCAAGCTTACCCAACATATGTTTTGAAAAATTGTTCACTTTGTTTTTTTTAATCGAAAATTCTTCACTTTTTTTTATTTATATGGAAATAAAAGATAAGTAAAAAGATTCCCATAATTAAAAATAAAGAAAGAAAGCATCATTAAAGTCCTTAAATTAGTCAAAAGTACTTAATATTTCGATTTCGAAACTTACAAGTAATTGTTGCCTTAGAGTCATCCCAATAGTAAAATGAAATCCGTCACATTTAGGAAAATTTAGTTGATAATTGATGGATCTTCAAAACATGTTTACGTAGATGTCTATGAAACTCTTAGAATCACGCACAAGTGAAATCTATTACCTTTAAAAATCTAGTCAAGAAATTGATTCACATATTAGACAGGAAAAAAATGGAGCATGATTAAATAGAGTAATTAATATAGAGATTCTTAAATTTAAAAAAAAATTATTTCAACGACGAAATTTTTTTTCTCCATGATACTTGATCTATAGGAGCCATTATTTTATGAATAGTCTTAGGGACAGTAACTCTAATATTAACTTTTGAATATCAACTCGTTTGTCTTTTTTTATTGGTAGATATAATCAATCGACATGACAATACTTTATACACTGATTAATATTAAAAAAAAAAAAACAATAACTTACATGTCACATAGATTAAAGTTGACGTTCATAACATTTTTCATATTTTATTATTCCTCCAAGGTCAAGTAATATAAGCATTTGGCCAAGGTTGAGCAAGGGTCATGTTACTACCTTGAACATTATTTGCTTCCCATACTAATTAATACTTTAATGGACAGAAAGACTTGATAAGTTTTAACTGTTCTTCCAAACCGTGCAGCTCCCCTAGATTTAAGAAACCGCCTTTATTTAGAGCACACGGTATTTATCTCATTGAACTAATTCTACTACATACAACAAATACTAATTGATTAAGAAGTGAAATTTGGGTACATGCATATGTGTTATTATCTTATTATTACCATATAGAATATAAACCTCATCAAATCAATAATGTCGTACAGAGTACAACGCCCCTTTCCCACTTGATTCGTTTTACGCCTTTAAAAAAAAAAAAAAAAAAAAATTTCCCCCTTTTGACAGATGCTTATTGTTTGCTCAACTTATTCAAGGCTGCGGCAAATGATGACAAACATTTTCTTTAGGAGTTCTAGCTATGTCAAACTATATTATGCAAACAAGTTTACAAAAAAATAAAAATAAAAATAACAATAACAAAAAAAAAAAATGAACGAATTAAGTTATTCCTTCTTAATTCCCTCAACTATACATAATACATGTATAGTAATATGCAGTGTAGAGATTCATAAGTTAAAATATTTATGAAAATGAAAAAAAAAAAGAGGATATTTAAAATTCTTTGGATACTTTTGAGAAAAATTATTTCAATGGAGCAATTAGGTATTCGGGGCAAAAAAAAATTAAAAGAGTACTGCAGGAAAAAAAATGTATGAATAGGAACAGATTTGAAAGATATTATATTAAAACGAAATCAATAAAAAAAAATTTCTAATACTTAGAACACTTAAAAATACGAGATCTCTTGGGGGGGGGGGGGGGGGGGGAGGAGGTGAGAGGAAACTAAGCAAGCATGTGTTTAAGGCTGAAGTAAAAGAAATATTTTGTTCTCATGGAAACACTTAAACAATAAATGAAATATTTAAAAACGAACTGTAGATACATTTGATAAAAATATTGTGAAAAGGCAATTAGTTTAAAAAAAAGTAGTTATTAAAGATAATATCGAAGAAAATAATTTTATCGGACTGTCTGATCAAATTTCTAAGTAGAGTAATATAGTGACAAAAGTTATTTTAGAGAAAATATTTTTTAAAAAAAATATTTAATAAAGAAACAATAAAAAAAACACAATATCTAAAATTAAAAAAAAAATATATATATATATATATATAACCAAGATGAGCTCATTTTTCCGTACCCTCTTATATATGTCTAACTATATTATGCAAAAAAAAGGACATCATACCGTACAAGTATTAATGTTCACAATTAAACTACGTACATTACTTCTAAAAGCATTTGAATTATGCTGTGGTGAGTGGTGGCCCTCAAAGTATTATTATATATTTGAAATCCAACCTTCACCTGTGGTTCTATTATTTGAAATTAGTGTGAATGGGTAAAAGAATAATTGTATATAAGATTATTTAGTATCAGCTTTTATTTAGATGATATGTGTTATTTTTGTTAGGATCTCTAACAAAAGGACCTTTTTTGTTAACGGTTTAAAATTCAAAGAGGGCGAATGTTAACGTTTTGAAATTCGGATAAATTTCCCGAGATCTGTAAATGGATTAGGGTTTCTCTCACAAATTCATGAATATTTATGCATATACTTTGTCTTGTTGAAGTAGCATGTGTGAGAGCTGAATCAAATAACAAACAGATATTCAATTCAGTCATTCTGTTGCTTGATTAGTTAGCTAGTTTTTACTTTCTTGTTACTCATGATTGTTCCTTGAATCAAACTCTCTTCATAGTTAGACAACTAATAAATGGTATTGAGCTAGCATAAATTGCGGCCAAGAACTTTATACGCAGTATTTTTATTTCTTTTTTTTTTTACTTAGAAAATTCTGTGGTACGCATTAAAAAAAACAAAAAACAAACAAACAAAACAAAGACAAGGTGCAGCTCTGGAGTAAGACTGTGATAAAGTCCCTTTTATATATCTTATCGATAAAGTCCCTTTTTAAATCGTTAAAATGTAATCAAACGGCTGAAATGTTTGTGTATGATAGTTATAATGCGCATTATCTCATATTAATATAGACTAAAAAAATAAAACAAAATATATAAAACAAATCCCCCCAATCCAATGAAGCCCCCCCGACACCCCCCGGCCGACACCGGTGATCGGCGACGATGCCCCCTTAGTGCCGACAACCCAGATCTGGTCCCCTACCCCCCTGCCCACGATGCCGATGATCAGGGACAAGGCCCCCACCACTTCCACTGGGTGGAGATTTTTTTTTAGTTTTTTTATTTTTTTTTAATCTATACTAGTATAAAATAAAGTGTATTATAACTATCATACACAAACAATCTCTCAACCGTTTGATTACATCTTAATGGTTTTGAAAGGGGTTCTACAGATAGGGTATATAAAAACGGCTCTACCACAACCTTTCCAATAATTTTGAACTATAATGTTTTTATCAATTTCTGTTAAATTTAAAATACTTTTTTAATTTAATGTGATCTTTTAAAGTTCAAAACTGATACATTTCTTTTTATGCCTAATCATAAATTTAAAAAAAAAAAAAAATTTCATAGAGCTGAAAAATTAGTGGGAAAGAAATATAGATGGATTTTTTAACAGAAAATAGAAATATAAGTGAGTGTCCTATTATCAATATATATATATATATATGTTGTTCTTAATTTTTTGTTTTATTTATTGTCTTCCTAATACTATTTTGTCATGTCATCTAAAACTTATGATTTGGACCCCATAATTAATACTAATTACTCAAAATATTTATACATTTAGAGATGACAATGAATGTGCTTTGAATAGGGCGGGGATGATGAACAATATTCAGGAATGTGAATGAAGTCTTTTTCCAAATTGGAAGCGGAGCAGGGACAAAGAAGCAACTTCACCCTGCCTATGTCCTGATAAATATTTATAAATATATACTAAATATGTATATGTAATATTTAACTTTTAAACCTAATTAGATTGTTTTAGTAAAAGAAGGGTATGTACTGACCACAATTTTTTTTGCTACAGGAGAAACAAAGAAAAAAAGGTGTAGAAAAGGGAATTTTATTTAGTAATCTTAGTTGGCAAATACTCATTATATATGACATTGATTGCTTTGTTATATGTGTTATTGATTGTTTTACTTTTTGGATTTTATTATGTTCTGATTAGGCATTTTTGTTACTTTGTTACTAAGATTTAATAATTTGCAAATGTTTAGAATTTTATTTATTTTGTGACACTTTGATTTTGGTCTAAAGTTACGGAAAATTTCAACTTTATTCTTTTTTTAATTCTAAGTTGTTACAATTTTAACCTACATAATTGTAGCAGGGATGAAGATGGTTTTGAGGGGTCAGGATATGGAAATCATTCCCTACTGTATGTCCTGCCTCGTTGCAATTCTTATAATAAATTAAATGAGTTGTCAAAATTTTATTAGGAAGACATCTAAGAAAGGGGGGGGGGGGGGGGGGGGGGGGAAGGAGGGGGGAAGACTCATTCTATGCTGTTTAGTCAAAGAGAAAAGTGTAGGGACAAAATAATCCACGGGTTTCACCATTTTTTTATGCTTTTAAAAGTGGAGATATTTTTGGAGAGAAAAGTTATTGCAAATACAAGTTTTTTTTTTTTTTTTTTTAAAAATACTCAAATCAACATAACCAAATATAGGCAATTTGCCATTTGAAAAAAACCCCCAAACATAGGAAATTTCATGAACGATCCATCACCATTTCAAAAGAACTCGTATTTCAAATCACTTGCATGTTTTCTCTCCTTCCCTTTTTTTTTTTCCCCTCTCTTGCTAAAAATACATTATTAGTATTATCCCACTCCATTGGATTCTATTTTTCTTCCTACATGGAGGAGGCAAATCTTACCCAAATAATACGAAGCAAATAGCAAGTTTTGCCCAGAGAAAAACACCTGTCAAATTAAGCTTGCGAAAACGATTGATGGAACAATATTATGTCTTAGAAATATGAATGTGATGAGAAGTCCAATCACGGCAAATATATCAATCTCACAAAACCCCCCTTTGGCAATTGATTGAGCCATGTATCGTGTTATTTGATTGGTCAAACTACAGCTCCCTTTTAACATTCGTGTATTTTGGTTAATCTTAAATCAAGAATATTATCTTGTTCAAATTGGTTCCACTTTTTCTTTTTTTCTTTTTCATTATAAGTTTCCCAATTTTCAATTTACCTCTTCGAAACAACCAAAATAAATGAAAGAAAGAAAAAAAAAAAAAAAAAAAAGAACCCAAGTCAGCCTATGTATTTAATATATGTGCTAATCACCTAACACATTGTTGGTTTAATCGAAATATAATTTTTTTTAATCGGACCTTTTTGACTTGGATTAAAACTTATAAATAGCAATTTGTTGAACATGAATTTAATTATGGTTTTTAGTATTTCGAAATGAAGCATGAGATGTACAGCTCCTAGATCACTTTGAATTTTATTCCCTTTTTTATTCGACAACAATGTTTTAATAGGTGACTTGCACTATAAACAACCACAGCTTTTTATTGAATAGTGTAGTTGAAATCTAGAAGCAAACACGTCATTAACTAAGTCAACGAAGTTTGATAGCCATAAACTACAACACTAGGAATGTTCTAATTACCAAGTTTATTAATCATCCTAGCTATTTACCAAAATTTATTTTTACCAACCGATAAAAAAAATTGTGTGCGTATATATATACGTATATTTATAGATAGGGATGAGCTCATTATATGGTACTCTTATAAAACGGCACTTGTAACTTTTTTCAAGAGATGTTACAATCATCAAATTATTTCAATATGATTTTTTTTTAGTGATACTTATCATTTATATTAAGAATATCCTATTACAAGATTCTTAATAAAAATTTATGTATAAATCAAATAATTTTTACGAGTTATTAAATAGAAAGTTACAACTTATCAAACACAACACGGGCCTCAAAATTATCATATGATACAACACTATCTTCTTGTGTAACTTTTACTTACCAATAATAAGAATATAATAAGTTTTATATGTTCTAGTCAGGAAATGTGATGTAAGTCAAAAACAAAATTGGAAGCAAAAAAATTACTGCTATTTTTTTTGTTTTTGCTAGAATAAAATGACGTCACTTGAAAGGTGAGAAAATAGCAATTACAGAAACAGATTGCAATAGCAGTAGAAAATCTGTGTGGTCTAAAAGGCGGACAGATGTCTATCTTTCAGAATGATATATATACATATATATATATATAATATATATTCAGCCCTATTATTTTTCTGGTGGAATTTTTCTCTGGTTCCAAACTAAGCCACAAAATAACGCCTGATTTGTGGAAAATTTCTTGGTTCAAGAAGTTTTACACAAATTTCAAACTAGTCGAGTATTTAGATGATGTCTGAGAGATAGTCTCGCTCGCTATCAAACGCAACTCTTGATCGATTTGATTGCTACTTTAATATATAATATTAAGGGCTTGTTTGGGGTGTAAGTTTAAACTTACACCCATCAACTCAATTTTTGTCTTTTTTTGAAAAAGTTTTTTGTCTTTTCTGAAAAAGTCAACAAAAATTACTATTTAAACTTATCAATTTTAACTCAAACTTACACACCAAACACCCACAAATTCCAGTTTTGCGCAGCAAAATTATTACATATAAATTTTATAACGTTAATTTTGGTCTAGACTAGACTGACTTGCCCAGCTTTCCTCATACTTCTGGAGCCAGTTAACAAAATAAATAAATAAATAAATAAAGAATAAAAAATAAAGAAGCTGCAGTGAATTTAAAATTTATTTATTTATTTATTTATTCCGAAATAGAATGGTCCCACACCAATCAATAGTGAATATAAGTTGCAAAATCTCAACTGAAATAATAAGCGTGCATAGCCAGAATGAAATGAGGTTAAAAAAAATCTAGACCGTTCAAAATGAGCTGTTTTTTTTTTTTTTTTTGCATTACCTGAAAAAAGAACAAAATTTGAACTGTCCAAATTGTTTTAACTCTAATCCAGCAGTTAAAACAGGTTATATGTCAAATAGGATCAGAAAAATAAGACGGAATCCAAAATATGAATGGTATTACAGTCATCCTCTAAACAATCAAACAAATTCATATAATTTGATCGAATATTGCAAATTGTAAACTGTTTTGAATAAATTATATTCGTGTACTACGTTAATTGACCCTAAAGTTAGATGACAGATCACATGTTATAAGATACAAAATTAGATGATGTCATTTTTGACACTTGATAGGAATATGCATATATTACAACTATGCTAAATCTTCTACAGGACATATTTGTAACGTTTTCTGCACGTTTACCGCCTAATATTGACATGGAATCTGAAATTTCTTTTTTTTTATTTTATTTTAAATTTAATTTATTTATTTTTAATTTTACGATATGAGATCTACAACTCTCATTTATTAAAAACAAAAGAGAGCGTTTCCATGTTTCCAACATGAGATCTTCTGCTCAACCCCTCTCCTCCCTCACACGGAGTTATTGAGATGGAATCTAATGAAGCATTCATTGTCATCATTTTCACTTACGATAAGTATCATGTATGTATCATGTCAGGATAGATATAGAAAGAAAGCATGCCCAAAATTTCAACACTCTCTTGCAAAAGAAAACGCCACAACACAACCAAATCAAGCTAGTTCTTTTTCGCCGTCTTTGGTAACGACTAACGACGATATCTCAAAGAAGGAAAAAAAAAAGACGGTGCAATTTGGGGAAGTTTGATAAAAAACAAAAACAGAAAAACAAAAACAAAACGCACTGAAGATGAAATTTGAACGAAATTGTCATCTGAGAGAACGTGTCGTTTGAACCCCACTTGGGTAACTAAGGGTACAAAAAGGAGCAAAAAACCGTTGAATACACTGCCGTTTACAACACTTCCGAGGGCAAAACATGTTCACCCCATTTTGGATGTAAAAACTTTGAATGGAAAAACTCCTTTTTTGACTTACTAATCAACAATGCTAATCTCGTCTTAAGCTTACAAGATTCGAGTCAAAAAAATCATTAAGCCGAACCGAACCAAGTTGGCAAGTCAAGACGATTTGGTCATATTCTTCGTGTTTGAACCAAATCTGGCCAAAACAAAACTAGAAGTTGCTTAGTTTAGTGCTTAAACAAGTGAAAAAGTTTTTCCATATAACAAAAATATACCACCATAACAGAAGGAAAAGAAATTATATATATATATATATATATATAAAAAAAGAACTTTTCCACTAAAAATATAAACAGAGATCCATACATCCCCCAATACCATATCCTCTAATTAGTATTACAAAAGAGTAATTTCCTTGCCCCTCAAGAAAGAAAGGAAAAAAAAAAAAAAAAAAACATATTCATAAAATTAGCTTCCAAAAGAAAAAGAAAAACGAAAAAACAAAAAAAAAACAGAAAATCATGTATCACATCACTTTCCACGACTCGAGAGTGGGAAAGCTCGGGAAAGCGTCGAAGTCCAAACCACCAGCACCGGCTTCAGTGAAAGTGGAGCCGATCGCCGGCATCGAGCCCGCGCCGACTCCGACAAGTGAAGTAATCGCCGTCGTGGACCCCACTGGAGTCTGCTGGTTGTTGCTGTTGATGTTGTGATGGTCGAGAAGCAGAGCCGACGTGTCAAGAGTCGGGAGGCACGCGGCGGCAGCGGAGAGGGGGAATCTAGCGGCGCCGCAGGCTCTCTGCGGCTCCGGCTTGAGGATCGGCGCGGAGCCGAACTGCACCGCGGCTGCGCCACCCCCGAATCTGACGCCGGTGACCTGCTGCACCATCTGGCGAAAGTTGGCCGGGTCAGCGGTGATGAACGTCGTCTGCGACCGCTTCGTCGCCCTGGACTTCCTCTTCGAGACCTTGCCTCCAGCGACGCCGGGAGGGATCGCGCCACGCTGCTGCCGCTTCGAAGCGGCCACGGTGACCGACGACGGCGTGTCGGGATCGGAGCCGGAGAGGCCGGAGACGGTCGGCGTCGGGGTCTGGACGGGCTCGGGACTGAAGAAATCGCCGGAGAAGGCGGAGATCGCGGCGGCGTCGGGAGTAGGAGCGACGGAGACGACCGGCTCGAGAGACTTCTGGAGGGCTTTGGTTAGGGTTTCGGTGTCGCGAGCGAAGAGCTCGGAGAGCCAACAGTCGTTGAAAGTTGGCCTGAACGCCCATGGGTCGATACTGGCCGCCAAGTTCTCCGACGAAGTCATTTTTGTTCTTTTTTTTTTTTTTTGTTCTTTTTGTTCTTTCACTAAAAGAGTTGAAAGAGAAGGAAAAAATGGAATTAGAGCATATCGGAAATTAGAGTGTTGTTTTGTTTTTGGGGTGGTGAGATAAGAGAAGGAATTAAATGGAGGAGGAGAGGAAGAGAGCGAGGGGGATTAAATAGGACGGTGGAGATGAGAGAGAGTAAGAGAGGAGAGAGAAAGAGAGAGGAGAGAGAGAGAGTGTGGGACACCTTTTTTTCTTTTTTTTCTTTTTTTTTTTTTTTTGGGGGGGTGGGGCAGAGAAGAGAGGAAGAAACCGCGTTGTTCAGAGGTGGACAAGGATGGGGACACGCGTCAGTTGTTTGTACGGATGATAGAAAGCTTACTAAGCTCAGCTTAATTAAGCTAAAGGCTATTTTTTTTCTTTATCACTGTTTTTAGCACTGTTTCAGGTTATATAAAAATATCGGTACTGTAAAAATATCGATCTTTTATATTAATTTTTTCTTTTAGAAAAATATTGATATTAATAGAAATTTTAGAAAATCAAATACAGAAATATCATTTGTTAAACTATAAACACAACTACAAACTAACAACTTTACCACCTTAAACTTTATACCTATAATAAATGAAAATCTTAAATTGAAGTTTGTTAACTTTTTAAAAATTTATTATAATTTTTATTGATTTAAAAAAAAAGACAAAAACTGATATGAAAAATTGAAATTAAGTTTTAATGTCAAACGAAACTTTAATATTATGATACCATAATTTAAGTACTATTAAAATCCTACAATCTTAAAGTACACAATATACAAGTAAATGAAATAATAATAATAATAGCAATACATTGATTGCTTGTATTCAAAATTCTTTTGAGAGTTTTTGATATTTCTCTGATGTTTCTCCAATATTTTTTCAAAAGTATATAAATAATACGTTACAGCCTCATCGAAATTAATAGTTTTACTGTGTTCGATATTGTTTTCAATATTTCTCTGATGTTTCTCCAATATTTTATCAAGAGTATGTAAATAATACATTACAACCTCATCGAAATTTATATTTTTACTGTTTTTGAAATTTTCTCAATATTTCTTTGATGTTTCTCCAATATTTTTTCAAAAGTATGTAAATAATACGTTACAACCTCATCGAAATTTATATTTTTACTAAGATTTTCCAATATTTGCCAAACACGATAATTTTGGGACCTTCAAAATTTTCAGTGGAAATTTCATATCACAAAAGATATTTAGAACTTCCTCCAAAAAAAAAAAAACAGAGAGACCTTTAAAATTCAGAAAGCATTAAAGAAATTTTTGTCCATGGTTTCAAGTATGGATACCTATTGATGAGCAAAAACAATGTAGTGATGGAAATTTGTTCTACTGCAGTGGTACACCATGGTGCCCCTAGGATGACAACGAGGCCTGAATGAGTATTACTTTATCATCTCCATTCCCGATATCCTTAAAATCATCCTCATCTATGTCATCATCCCCACCTAAAAAGGGATAGCACCGGGGTCGGTGGTTCCCTGTCAGGGGAATTTTTCCCATACCCACTCCAAATATCGTTAATATGAATATGTATTTTGGAAATTACACAGCTTGGAACAAAGAAGAAAATAAAAATTAGCTATGAATTTAGACCAGAATTAAAAGTTTCACAAAACTAATCAAGTTCTAAACAAATACAGATTATATCTTACTAATGAAGCCACATAAATGACTCATAAAAAAAAATTATAAAGTTCAAAAACTAAATAAAACATACTAATAGCATTAACCAATTAAGGTTATTAACTGTTACACCCCAGTTGAGGAGAAAATCTCCTCTACTATGAGAGCTGAAAATGTTTGAGATGTCCTCTACTGCGAGGGGTTATCAGACGATCGAGATCCATATGTCGAGGCTAACTCTGAGGACATAAATAAAATAAAAAAAATAACCCCAGCAAAAGAGGCTATTCCTTCTAGTTCCGTCGAGACATCCGGAATCTCAAACGAAGAGCCACTATCCCACTACCCTAGGAGATGTAGAAGCATAACTGCTAAATAACAGTTAAGGACTAGGAACATGTTAAAGCCCAAAGACACGTGTCATAACTAAATATGGGTTAGCCTATGTGTTAGGGACAATAACTGCTTTGTCAAAGGGAAGAAGGGACATAAAATATAAACTAGTCCAAACAGAGGACAAATATCTACTCTTTGGAGAAAACCCTTGTACTCTTTTCTGAAAAATAGTAAAGAACACCCACTATTTCCAGACACAGAGAGGGCATAACCTTAATGGAGATGAACATTTGTAAATCTCTATGTGTTAATCTTTTTGTGCTTTTGATTACGGGAGAGATGACCGTAAATGCTATGTGGAGAGAATATATTGAGTTGGCAGATTTTCATTATCAACACGAACTAATAATTAACACTTTTTTTTCCTTCTTTTTGATAGTGAAAAGATGTAGTTAGTAATTAACTTTTGAAACAGACAAACATTCTAAGTTAAAACATTAACATAAACTTGCATATACATAATATAATTATATGTGATACATCTATATCGGGACAGAGGTGGAGTCGGCGGGGGTGCTTTATTCATCCCCATCCCGCTTTCAATTTAGGGAAAAGACTTCATCCTCATCCTTGATCTTGTCTCCATCCTAGCCCCGTTTGGATTGAAGCCCCACGGGCCCTGTACTCATAGGGAATATTGTCATCCCTGATCCAAATAAGGCAATTTGTTTCTGTTGTATATATTTTGTGGCTACGACAAGAATCAGGGGTATGATAGGTAAAATCAGATAGGGAAAATTTTTCCCACATGATTTATTACAGTTTGAATTATAATATTTTATTTTGAAATAATTTAATAGGAAAAATATCCAAAATACTAGTCTTTGTATTTAACCTAAATACCATTTTTGCTGATTTTATTGTGGAAATGCCTAAAATATCCCCATTATTTACAAAAATCACAAAATACCCTTGAAGTGATTCAGTTGTTAAAAATACCAAGACTAACTCCCTAATTTATATTAATTATTATTTTAATTTTAACTTAACTAAAAAGCTTTAAAATGATCAAACAATTATTTCAATTGTTTTGAGTTTAATAGCTTAATTTAATTATTGTTTTATATTGTATTTAATATAGGTCGTGAAGAATAATTTGATATTTTAAAAAAATTTATCACTGCTCAAAAGGCATTTTACGATTGATTTTATATCCACATGGGATATTTTGGGCATTTTTATAACAAGAAGGACAAAAGAAATATTTAGGCTAATCATAAGGGGCTTTTTTTTTTTTTTTTCCTTGTTTAATATTAACACTTGCAGACTTAGTTGGAGGAAGCCACACTCACTTTTAATGTTGAGCTTTAGAGATTCAGGATCCTACCGTAACTTACACACACACACACACACACACACACACACACATAAATATATATAATGTTTTAAAATGTTTTAAAACTTTTTAAAATATTTAGACTCTTCTTGTGTCTTAGCATGTAATAAAATGTTTTAAAAGGTCCTTATAAGTATAACTGAATATTTCTAGGAAATTTAGAGGAAATGACCCTCATCAGAACTCAGAAGAGTCTAAAGATATATAAACCTTTTAAAACACTATAAGATTCTGTTATCACTTCGTTTAATTATATATCAATTTCAAAGGGCAAATTTCTAAAAGTAAAAGACACAAAACTAAAGTAAGTTACTTAAGACGAATAGATTTTCTATTTTGCTTATATTTGTACTCGTAAATAGATGATAATGTGATTATAGATATAGTCTAACAATAATTTTACACATGATTCCATCATAAATTATAAAGTATGAATTCTCTACCTGAAGTTTAAAAAAAAAAATGATAATCATGTGATAACATTTATTAAAAAAATGAAAAGTTTTAAGTTGTATTTGCAATGTCTGATGTGAGACTATATTCTTTTTCTTCCTCCTTTTTATTTTTATTTTTATTTTTTATTTTTATTTTTATTTTTTTTGTAATTCTTTCTTCTATGAGAGGGAGAGGATATACTTGCGCGTCTTATGAAAACACAACAAAAGATATAATAAGATAATATACATGTATAGTGTACATTAGTTGTATTGAACACGACTTGTGATAAAAGAGAGCTCTCCTTACTTTAAGCAAAAATTCTTTAAATTTATTATGTAAATAAAAAGTATGTCCGAATCTTGGGTTCATCATTAGGGCTATGATCTCGTGTAACCCATGAATAAATTAATAAAGAAAAAAACTACTTTAATAAATTACTTCCTTTTTATCTAATCGTGATTAAATAATCAACTCTCTATGGTGACAAGTGTTGTATAATATATAATATTTAGGATTTGTTTGGTGCGACAATCCAAACCTTACAATTATAATTCAATTTTTGTATTTTTCCTTATTTTTACTATTTACACAGTTTTGTAACTCAAACTTTAAAAGTCCATAACTTTGCATAAATAAGTCCAAATGAGATGAATTTTTTTTAATAAATTACATAGAATTTCGAGATGAACAAATCAAGCTCCATATTGATATTTTTTCAGAACACATTTCAAGTTTTTTCACTTTTTAATTTCAGTAATTCAAACACCTCGATCAACACACAATCAATACAAACCCAAATTTTACAATCCAAATCTTAGCATCAAACACATACTTATAATCAGTATTGGTAGGAAAGAAGTGTTTGGCTTTCTTTGCTGTGAAAGAAGAAAGATATTTTGGAGATATTTTGATTGAATTTGAGTTGATATTTTGAATTATGTGTTTAGTTGAAAATAAACTGTTTGGAGTTAAAAGATTATATAAAATTGAAATAGCTCAAAAAAAAAAACAATATAGATTATGTTTCATTATTGCCGCCATTCTATGGAATTTAAGAATAAATAACAATCTCATTTCGACTTAAAATAAGAAAATTATGAACTTTTAAAATTTGAATTTTTAAGAGAGATTTGAGATCTGACAATAAATAATGAAATTGGTTTACGTTCTAAAAAAGGCAAAAAAAAATTTGGAAAAATTTATTTAGAGTGGACCAAAAAAATTTTTTTTTTTTAGAATGAATAATGGATATCCGAATCAGCAGATGCACCCGAACATCCTGACTAAGTCAACACCTCCTTA
The DNA here is from genome assembly GCA_038430175.1 of Ficus hirta. Lineage (NCBI taxonomy): Eukaryota > Viridiplantae > Streptophyta > Magnoliopsida > Rosales > Moraceae > Ficus > Ficus hirta. The sequence continues at coordinate 6,896,772 of CM076597.1, forward strand.
GTATCCTTTTCATTTTCGTAATCCATTGATTTAATAAAAATTAAAAATTAAAATAACGAATGTGACAGAGGATTAACGAGAGTCAAACAATCCAAAGAGGAAAACCTAACAAACCAAAATATGGAAAAGTACAAAAGCCGGAAGCCAGGTTCATAGGATTAAGCTTGAACTTGTACCTTGAACAAGACTTCAAATATGCCTCGTTAAAAACCCTCTAACTAAAACCTAATGGGAACAAGATTAAAGGGAAAAAAGAGTACATATTTACTTGTAAAATCGGCTATCTAGTAAATTCATAACAGGGAAAACCAGCGATTTCCCTCCCAACAGTTTCAAAGCGAAAATCTGGGCAATTAAACCACCAAACACTGTCTTCAAGATTAATAGCATGAGCAACCAAGCGATCGGCAACATGATTTCCTTCCCTGTAAATATGAGATATGCGATAACGAATATTGGAGAGATAATTCAAGGTTCTGGACCATTTTGCTTGTCAATTCCAAGGGACGACATTATAACAATTGCGTAAAAGCTGAACCATGTAGGAGGAATCACACTCTAACCACAAGTTAGAAAGGTTATAATGTTGAGCAAACTCAAAAGAATGGACTAATTAAATACAAGCAAATTTCCAAAAAAAAAAAAACAAAAAGTTTTTAAATTGGGGTGTTAGTAAAGGAGTACGTAGCAAGTAGCCAGCAACAGCAGCAAAAATAATAATAATAATAATAAATAAATAAATAATTTTGACGGTCAAGCCGCGTCAGGATCATTGGCGTCTTTCTGTTCTCACATACGCGTAATCACGCGTCCCAATCTATTTGTTATCCTGTGCCTTTTTCATGTAATAATACAAATTCTCACCTCGATTATCTCAACAGTAAATGTTTATGTTTTAAGAATCCTGTATATAATCAAATATAAAAATATCAGTATTTCTTTTTTTAAAAAAATTATCATTCAAATTAAAATTATATATAAACACAAATATAAAAAATAACTAATCCTGTGATATAAAGGCATAATTCTCGATTAAAATCGATTTCATTAGTAAAATCTGATAAAATTTAGTGTGGAAGACATAAGCTGAGTTCCGATGATGGAAAAATTCATTGAATTCTTCGGCAATCCTATAATCGAGCATGTAAAAAGTTCTTTTTGAAAACATCTACAATCAATGAAATATTTTGATCGATCGAGAGACAATCACTCGCAGTACAGAGACTGAAACAAGCTCCGCCTAACCATAATACTAATGAAACTAATAACTATATACCGCCAGAAAACAACTCTAGCGGAACACACACACACAAAAACAAACCGCAGGTGGGGAAACTATCTCCTTTATTAGAAAATTTAAACTAAAACTCAAAAGCAAAGTATGAATATAAAAAAACAAAGACCACAAAATTCTCGCCCCACGTGGAACAACCATTCCGCCACACGTCACAACTCAAGGGAAATCAATTGGTTCTATTAGAGGTAAGAGATTGTGCACCAACCATCGAATCATTAAGACTTCACTGGATCTCAAACCGCTGGAAGCTCATTGAGTTAGATCTGATCAAAAAACACATAACTAAGACTATCCGACTCCATCCCCGTCGATACCACCGAACCGCCGATCACCCTCACCAACCACGATGACGGCGGAAGCCCCACTCAAAGAGAAACCATAATATATGAGAAATATAAAAAAGGAGAGAAAATATCGGTAATCGGTACAAGTAAAAATGTAAACATGAGTATTTCAGATATGTTAAATATTGTTTTAAAAACACTTTTCACATTCACATTTTAAATTGTTTAAAAAAAAAGAGAGTGATTTTCATACCATTTGTTTTGCATTAAATCAAGAAAACATAAATTAAAAACTTGTTTTAATATTTTGTTACTTAACAAAAATGATGAATATTTTATTTAATCTGAATTTATGACAAATTATTTGTATACGAATTATTTTAGAAACTTTGAATTTTAATCGTTATTTTTTTAATTTTCAAATCTAGATAGGATTAAAAAATTAGGATTTCCTATTTAAAGGCTTCTTAGTTATTTTGTAGTTAAGTTTCGATGATTATTAATAAAATTCCTTTCATAATTTTCTTAAATCTATCTTGCATATTTTTGGTATATTGAGTTGGAATTCAAGAATTGCTTTGATCTGAATATATATATATATATATATATATATATATTTTTAACACTTCAATGTACGAGCCTGGTATAATATTACACTATAAAAGTTGGTATCAAAAATGGTTTTGATTTCACAAACTATAAAATAAAATAAAATAAAACACTTCAATCAAGAACTCTGGTATGATTTCGTTAAAAGCCGCTAGTTTCAACTTAACAGCTTTCTACAGTTTTAAAAAAAAAAAAGTATAAATAAATAAACCGATCTTAAATCTCCTTAAAAATATATCAAACTAAAAAAGTACGTAAAAAAAAAAAAAGATTTATGCTAAAAAAGAATATAAAAAGGAAGTATGTTTTACCCTGATTATACATATTAGTTTCATCTTGAGAAGGGTACATGTCAAGTTATCAACCCTGTCCAACATTTGTGTCTTGTACATGTATAGCTGAAAGTTACATTTACTTGTCGGCATGAGAGGGAAAATTATATTAGACGGAAGGGGTGAAAATGATTATAAATTTTCAACTTCTTTTTTTTTTTCCCCCCCATCTTTTGAGATGGAGAAGTATTTTACCCTTCTTTTTTTCTTTATAGGTCAATATTGCTTCGTTTATTTTCTTATCCAATAGACAAATCAATAATTGTCAAGCTAGATAGACACCAGAATTTCGGTTCCCTAGGGTTAGGAAGCCGTTGGTTGGTGGGAGACTAGGTTTGGGATATTTGTCTCTCTAAATATTTATTATCATGGTAGAATGGGTATATACATATAGAATCTTTTTTTTTTTTTTTTTTTTGTATTATTCAACTAATCAACTTTTAATGGGTTAATTGTGGGTTTTCTTTTTATTGAAAAAATAATTAATCCTCCTTAATGGTTATAATTACAAATTTTATGCAAAATTAAAGATAAAAAAAAAAAATAGGAATGGGAGTTGAAATACTATTAAATTTCGCAAAAGTTAAAATTAATACTCAGAAGATTTTCTTCAATGCTTGCCGCATATAATTTTTATCATCACGTTACATTCTAAACATACTAGGTTAACAAAATACTAATAATTAACGGAACATTACCTAAATAAGATAATTCTTTTTATATAATATACCTAGTGTTATACCATAGATCAATTCTCCTAATTTCAGACAAAAATAAGATTAAGAATATCTTGACTAATAATTATTTTTAATAATTTTGTTTAATCTTAAAGAAGAACGTGAAAGACCCCACACGTTGAGAAATAGGAATATAAAGAAGATGCATGGTGATGTGTGTGACCTTAAAATGGGTGCTTCTTGATCTGGCTAATCACATGCCCAAATGGGGTTTGGTGGGATTGCTGTCGATGTGTCTCTCCCTAATTTCTTGTTATACTCTCCCTACAAGATTCCTCCACTGTCCAACTAGCCCCTCAACAAGTCTTTTTTTTTTTTCCCCTAGCAAAAAAAAGTCCATTTTTTAAATTATTCATCTCTCTCTCTCTCTCTGTGTCTTTTCTTTTTTAAAATATTATATGTACGCATATATTGTTTTCCTCCCTAACCCATTGTTCTATAAAGTTAGGATTAATATACTGCAATTAAAGAAATTATTCAGTAGATCCCGCTTGTGTACATGATGGGACATTGTTTAATGTTTATGAAACTTTCAACTGTGTGTTTTGCTATTTGCAAGTTGTGTACCAAAAAACAACCAAAGAAGTCGAGCAAATTAATAAGCGCTACTTTGCAGAGTTTTATTGAAGGTGTTTTTGACTTTATGAATTTAAAAACTTATGAAAGTATTGAAATAATATGTCATATTTAAAATAAAAAAAAAAGATTTAAACAGTTAAATTCACAAAAATTTGCACTTCTAAAAAGCTTTTATGAGTAGATTTTAAAACTTTTATATGAGTTTTAATAAGACGTTATAAACTGCATTTGAACTTTTTGTTGTTTATTATAAATAAAAAAATTAGTGTGACTCATTTAGCTTTTTTGAGAATGTAATTCTAAATATTTACTAAAAAATCTCAGTTTTTCTTCTCTTTTTTCTCTGATTAAAAACAAAAACAAAAACAATATCAAATGAGCCATAAATTTATCGCTTGATTAACTTTTTTTTGGTTTTTTTTATTTGTGTTCTTTTGTAATTCTTCGCTTTTATAAAATTGATATATAATATGAGAAAGTGAAGACAAAACCTTATAATATTTAAAAATATTTATTCCTCCGATCTAGTGAGGGGCATTCCTCTAGAAAGTTATTGAATGTGGAGATATATAATTAATCAATACCTCAATTTAGCAAATTGTAATAAATATAGTAGATATGGCCAAGCACAATGGTGGTCCATAGATAGAAGTCAGCCCCGAAACATATGTATTAACTCCAAACTGCAATGGGAATACCATTTAACTAAGTCTGACTTTTAAGCTATTCAAACTAACAAGATATTGATGCGTATATATATATATATATACGTAAAAGAAAATGATATATATGGGCGGTCTCTATTTGTTTGCATTGATTAATACAAATCAAATAAATAAGATAATGTATAGTTTTTTTTTTTTCCTTTTTGTTTTTAAATGTTACTTTTTTTTTTTCTTTTTGAACTTAGAATGAGGGTCTTTTAAGTAAAGCTAGGTGTGGTATTATTCTTAGATTATACTTGTAATCACAGTATTTTTTATTATTTTTATTCCAGCTAAAAGTACTTAGTCCAATTCTTCAAAGATACTTAACTTAAATAACATCTATATATGTAGAAAGCATATATATATATACATATATATATATATATATTTATTAAAAAAAACATATATAGATATATATATTTCTCTATTGTACTCCATTAAAATTCTCAACATTTAAATATTCTACTATCTGTAAATATTTATATAACATATTGTTTTGCTTTTTAACTCTTATAGTGTTTTGGAGCTTTTGGAACGCTTCAATGTAAAGAGAGTCAACATGTTAAAAAAAAAAAATTGATAATTTGTTAATATCATGTTAAAATTCTTTTAAAACTCAAAAGAATTGACTCCATTTAAAGTCCATACCAACTCCACAAGTACTTTGTGGTGAGTCGACTTGGTTGACTTAAGACTTGACTGAATATATATATATATATATATATATTTTTTTTTTTTTCTGGTTCTAATTAATATTCATCCGACTTAAATTTGGTCAAAGTTGAATTCTCTTTCAGCAAACTGTGTACTTATTTCTAGGATAATTTTCTTCCTCTCATGTATTCGAATGTTTTATTTTCACTTTTTTTTTTTCTTTCGAGCGAAAGAGCTAAATGTCATGTTTTTATTTTAATAAATAAATAACAGATTTTAAATATTTAAAGTAAATAATGAGTAATTTATTTATGTTTTAAATATTTACTAATGAGTAAATTATTTTTCTTCATAAATAAATTTATTTGCTAACAAATATGCTTTTTAACCACTATTTACTTCTAAAATTATTCGAAAAGGACTTATATGCTTTTTTGTTTTAATTTTTTTTTTCAACTTATACCCTTTGTCCCTGTATCGTTTGAAGAGGTCAAGGACGCTTGAAAAGATTTGTGAAGAATTAATCTTGAAACTCCAGAACTTCTTCAATTGCCAACTATAACCATTTTGTCCGTAGTAATATGGGAAAAAACATTTGTTCGTCGGGTTTGTTTTTAGACATATAGTAAATATTAGACACAAAAATGCGGGATGGTAATATAGTAGTAGTTTTTGGATATTATCTTCTTTTTGGAGTGGTTTTGTTTTTCGATGAAACTCCTTTGTATTTTATTTTTTACTTTTAATTTCTCGTGTGATTAGTAAACGATGAGCGTGCTAAATGAATATCTACTTATTCAGAATGTTTTCGTGCATCTACTGTTTTATGTTTATTTTATTAATAAGAAAGACACTAAAATACGGTGTATATATAATAATATATATAGTTTGTATTTATGCCATGGATGGAGGGTGGAGGGGCATAGTGGGCCATATGCCCCCACTGATTAATCTACAAACACCCATTTAGTTGTATATAATTACTGAGATCAGTGTTTTAGAAGGGTCTATGCCCCCACTAATAATCTTTGGACCTTAAAGTCATTTCATTTTGGGCTTTTCTTAACTTATTTTGTTGGGAATACTAATTACCCTTTTAAAATTCATATGCTTTTTTTTTTTTTAATTCACACTGTTTTTTAAAAAGGAAAATTCACATTTATTTTCTGTAATATCACTATTGTTCTTTTTGTTTTTTTTAATGCTTTCTAAATTCTTTAGTTTAGCTTTGCCATTCTACTTTTGCTTCTCCGTTGATTTCTTTCACTCGAGTCTTATCCTTTTCTAAATTGACTATTCTGCTTCTTTCTCTATTCAAGGGTGCCTATTTGTATACCTCTCTCTGTATTCTTTCCCCTGGTTTTCAAATTTTCAAATTATTTTATTCTTTGCTTCTTTTTTTTTTTTTTTTTTTGCATATTTAATCTTTGGTTTACTAGTTTTGAGATTCAAATTACAACTTGATTAATGCGCTAAGACCAATTGTATTATTGTGTTACCTATTATTTTTTAGTGAGAAATATTAAAATTTATTAATTTTCGTATTTTCTTACTTTAGTAATTTTGTCTCTATTTATACCCCCACTAAATTTAAAGTCTGGCTCCGTCCCTGATTTATGCGTAGGTAATTGTTTAATTAAATACAATAATTTTTTTCGTGATGGATTTTTTTTTATCTGTAAATATTTGTTTAATATTTTGGAGCAATAATATTTAATAAACAAGTTGATCGTTGGGTTGTATGAAAAATGACCTTTGAATGCATTTACGGATAAAATCCAACCAAGCCATTCTAGCAGATTTTCTAGAACGTCAATTTTGTTTCCCTCCTTTAATTGAATATAATTTTAATTCGATAAAAATAAGACGTCAAAAGTTTGATCAGTGATAGGTAGGAAGAGGACGAAGAGGTTACACCATCTTCAACAAAATTATTATTATCAATACTTTATTATAAACAAAATTGTTAATATAACATAAAGTTTGACATGGGATAATATTTTATATTCCAACTACAATAAAACTATATTTTAGATGCTATGTTTACCCTTTTTTTTTTCTCTTCTTTTTTCCCCCCCTAGTAGCTAGAGTTGTAAGATCTAGAATAAAAGGGCAAAAGTATATGATGTAGGACCGGTTAGAAGGGAAAAAGGGAATAGAGGCGGAGAAAAATTACCTATGAGATTTGTAGGGAAATTTGCCAAAATGACAACTTAAAAAATTGAAATTAACAAAATAACCTTATTTCATTTTAACAAAGGAACAACCACGATTGTTGCTGACCATTTTGCTAATAAAATTTTTGAAAAGTCATTTTACAAATAAAATAAAGTTAATAAGTCATTTTACCAATTCACTCGAAATAGAAATAGAATCATAGAAGAACAATAAGATCTCAAGATTAAGGGGGGAAAAAAAGAAAAGAAAAAATAAATCTAATGTATTATCAAACAATCAAGTACTCTAAAAATAAACTTAACATAAATGCCTAGATGGCAAATGCTGAATCAACTCTGATTCTAATAAATCCTAAATAATTCTAATCACAATCCTAAGAGTTAGCTCAAAAAAAAAAAAAAAAAAAAACAAAACAAAACAAAACAAAAAAAACGTCCTAAGAGTTCCTCAAAAAAATCCTAATAGATGAACATAATTTTAAATAAATTCTAAAGATAAATTCCACTTTATATGTAAAATATCAAAATAAATCAAAACCTAATCCTAAAATAAGTAACCGAAATCCAGTAAAAATAAATAAAATAAGCGACCGAATTTAACATTCGCAATATTTTATACTCAATTACACATCAAGTATATATGTATTAACATCAAATATAGGCGTATGTAAATACATATTATATATGTACTTTTATTTAGATGCCAATTTTTGGAATTAGTGAGGTTTAAAATCTCAATTCTCGTTTCACACTCAGTTTTAACACCTTTTTTTTTACAAGATTTTCTCTTACAAAAATTTAAATTTACTGTTTGAATTATGACTTTGAACTTTTGATTCAAACGGATCCTCAATACTTTAATTTTAAAATGAGCGTAGAGATTTCACTTGATTAAAGTTTATAGCCACCAAAAAAAAAAAAAAAAAAACATGTAGAACGACATCCGCTTGAAAGATGAGATTAGTTGGCTTCAAATTGTATTTACACTTGGGAATTATAAGTGTCACCAACTTTATTTTTATAATATATATATATATATATTTACTTATTCTAAAAAAAGTTAATAATTATCAGGCAATTATATAATGCTAGATAATTAAAATAAGATAAATGTGCTAGTTTGATACAAATATTAAATATTAGAGGATTGTTTGACATAAATATTAACAACCACGAGACATTTCGACACAAATTTAAAGATTAGGAGGTATTTGGACACTAAAGTAAAGTTTATGGGGTATTTTAACATTAAAGATAACGGAAAAACTAACGAAAACTTATAAAGGGAGAACTTGACACACATGTAAAGTTTATAGGGACACAATAGGTATATTTCATAATTTAAGAGACATATTAATACTAGTGACAAAGTTTATAGGGAATTTATGACCTTTATCCTTTAATAAACAACTTTTTCCTTTAAAAAACATTCAACTTCCAAGCAAACGTAGGCTCTTATATCTCTAAATGGACATGACTTTTTTTTTTTTTTTTTTTAATTTGACTTTATTTTAGTAGCCATTGATTGTATATCTTTTCAAAGCTAAAGAGGAAATATATATGCATATATATATATATATATATATGCCTATACAAATAAATATTCTGACTCAAATAACTCGTTTAGTCTATTTTATCTCATATCCTTATTTACTAAGTAAATTAAGACGCAGTCATTTAAAGAAAAAATTGAGATCCATATAACAAGACAGAGGACACTAACGTTTAAAGATGTGTTGAACTTCCTTTTTTGTGGTTTTATCTATATCTTTTTTTTTTTGGGTGAAATTATCTAGAACTAATTAATTACACGCACATTTGTTGTTTTTCTAGGGAGCAACTTTTTGTATTTTGAAGGGAATTTTTTTTTTTTTTTTTTTTTTTGGGTGGGTGGGGGTGTGGGTGGGTAAGCACTGAATAGCTAGATTAATTGTTAGCCCTTGAGGTTCAATAACAATGCTAAGTAAGAAGTGCACTAAGAGCATCTTTCATGTAATGTCAATTTTATGCACGAAAGTTAAATTTCAACACTTTTATAGAAAAATCACTTCTTAATATAATACCTTACCTTGCTGAAGGCGATTCATGATCGAATTCTAGTGATTTTTTTCATTTAATCATTACATTATTGCATTTTAAAATTTTTTAAATTCTTTAAATACTAAATTTTATGAATTTGAAAACTTGACAATGCCATTACAAATAATAATTTGCATAGGAGCAAAAAGTAGGGAGCATCTCAAATTTGTTATGTTTACACTTATTCGTAACAAATAAATCATTGATATTGACATACATATCAGAGATGATCTAACTTGTTAAAAGAAAATTATATAATTAGCAGATAGTTTTATGTATTATAAAGTACAAAGAAAATATTTAATAAACACTACTTTATTTCTAACTATTAGATTTGTATTGATTTAGGTCAATATATATAGTGTTGATATGTTGTATAAATGAATTTTGACATTTGGGTAGGAAAACCACTCTTCAATGCCATGTTATTTGAAAATTGTTACATTGGTGATCAATTTGTCATTAAGTACGTCAAATGTTAAATGTTGACATTTGATTACTATTGATTGATATTTTAATTTTTTTAAAAAATTTAATTATCATCATTTTCAAGTTATCTAATTACTAAAAGTTTTTACTTACCGATTCTAAAACTTAATAATAATGATAAAAGGTGTACATGAAATTAAAAATAATGTCATGCATGACTCGTTTGGATTATAACTTGTTTTGACATTTGGGTAGGAAAACCACTCTTCAATGCCATGTTATTTGAAATATTAAATTTGACAATTGTTATATTGGTGACAAATTTATCATTAAGTACATCAAATAGTAAATGTTGGCATTTTGATTACTATTGATTGATATTTTAATTTTTTTTTAAATTCAATTATCATCATTTTTAAGTTATCTGATTACTAAAAGTTTTTGCTTATGGATTCCAAAACTTAATAATAATGATAAAAGTTATATATGACATTAAAAATAACGTCATGCATGACTCATTTGGATTATAGATTGTATTTGAATATTCATTCAAATATAGAATTTAAATTATGTATTTGAATAAAATATGTATTTTGGATAATTTTTATCAAAAATAATAATTGAAAGTGTAAAAGGTAGAAAAATGAGTACAATATAAATTTTTAAAAATAAAAAATTTAGATCTAGATTTCAATTAAATTGCTTTAAAATAATAAAATATTAAAATAGTTTCATTTCAATAATGATCCAACCAAACGTATATTGTATTTAAATACAATAATAATTATTCCAATAATTTATTCAAAGCAGTAAATTATAAAATAGGATAGCATAAATGATATTAGTGGTTTAACTTGAGATTCAACAGTAACTTTACGGTAAAAAGCTTGAAATATAGGAGGAAAATTAAGAGACAGAGAGAGAGAGAGAGGAAAAAAGCATGATTCGGTTGACAACTTTTGGAGCACAATTAAGAGAGAAAAAGATGATTATATGTTTATCTGATCTGATTATTTAAGTGAGAGCAAAGGGAATCCAGGCAACAACGGCTGGCCCACTGGACTGATGGGATAAGGAAGAGAGAGAAAGAGAGTTTCCAGCTAAACAAACGAAAGGGACACCCTTTTTTAAAACGTCAAAAAATATATTTTTTATTTTTTTTTGGTTCTAGAAGCAATTTTTGGAATTTTGAAACTTGGAAGCAAAAATTTGGAAAGACCGGAATAATCGGCGCCACTGATGACGTCATCTATTGACGTGTGATGACGTGATCGTGACGTCTTGACTCAATACTTTCCCTCTTTTTTTTTAATTTAAAAAAATAAAAAAAGGAAAAAATTTGATAGGAGACCGTGGACTAGGTGGGCCAAGGAGTAGATTAGAGTGTGAGAGAGAGAGAGAGAGAGAGATGACGTGGGATTGAATTTGACAGATAGTGAGTTTGATGCTTACACCGAGAAAACTTTTTTTTTTTTTTTTTTTTTTAGCCCAAAAAAATGTTTATTTTTATTTTTATTTTTTTAAAAAAAGATGTGCTTTTTATTATTCCATTCGATTTCTCTTGTTTCCAAGCAATTTCCTTCGGCTCAGCTCGGTTCGGCTCAGCTTCATAAGTTTCTGTTGCACACGAGTCGTTTCTCGGCTTTGGGGCTTTAGTACGCCTCCTTTTCTTTCCTTTTTGCCCTTTTCGCTTTTCGTGTTTTTTATTTTTATTTTTATTTTTATTTTTTTAATTTATTATTAATTTGCTTTTCACAAACAATGAGCTTCACCGAACTTTAACTTGGCCGGTTGTGCCGTGTAATCCAGAATGAAAGGCTTTATAGAAGCAGATCCTGTTTTTGTCCAATCTCACATTATGTATTAAATTTGTAGTAATAGAAATATTCCATCTCTTTTTAGTTTGCTTTAAATAAAAAGATCTGTCTCACTATGTTTAATTAGGAACTACGGTTGTTAACATCAATTATAGACTTCGGTTTTATTTAACATATTAATTTAATTTTAATTAAATTATATTTTTTTATTATATATATATTTTTAAAAATCAATAAAAATTATAATTAATTTTTAAAAAATCAATTTAAAAATTTTAATTTTAATTATGAATCCAAACAGACGTGAAATATGTAGAACCACTCAAAAAAGTTAACATGCACTATAGATGATGGAAGCGTACCTTACGACATCGAACCTGATCATCTACGATCAATATTGATTCAAGATTCTCTATGTGATAATTCTATAATATCACTAATTTCGATTTTCAAGTTCGTAGTATGTGAATATTACTAGAGCACACGTAATATTTTACAACCTAAGAACTCTTTCTTAGAAAACGTGAAAAAGAGAGAGAGCAAAAAATATAACACGTATTATAAAAGTGACTTAGGCTTTGCTCGGTACACAAATTTAATTTCAATTAATCCGAATTTTTTTTGTTGGATTTTTTTCTTTTTTTGAAAAATCAACAAAAATTATAATTAATTTTTGAAAAAACAATTAACTTCAACTTAAAAATTTTTAATTCCAACCAGCAATCCAAACAAAACTCTTACTCATTTTATATGTGGGAATGTGGTCCTTATTAATTCCACTAATATCTTCCATACGTGGGATTTAAGTTATTAATTTAATTAAAATGTATTCAAATGAATAATTTTACCACTAGCGCCAAGCCCAATGGTGCTCAATTGGATTATGCATAAACTTGTATTTCTATAAGAGCTTATTCATAATATTTCTTATTAGTGAATTTTTTTTATTCCTTGTTAGTGGACAAATAAAGGTATTTAATACTGATACCCCCTAAACTTATTATCCTTTGGCAACTTGATCCTTAAACTTTTAATTTTGACAATTTACCCCTTAAACTTGTTAAATTGTTGCATTGTACCATTTTTAATTAATTTTACACTAAATTGAAGATGTGAAATTAGAAGATTTGCATTGGGGTTTGTATTATATTTGGAAATTTTTAATTGAAAATGGATTTTTCCGGTTTTCACATGAGGTGTATATGGGATTTTCATAATCAATTTAACATAAAATTAATTGATAGGGGGTACATTGCTACAATTTAGCAAGTTCTGGGGGTAAATTATCAAAATTAAAATTTTGGAAGTAAGTTGTCAAAAAATGACAAGTTTGAGGGACATCAGTGCTAAATACTCGACGAATCACGTTAAAACTTTTATTCTCACATTTCTCTTTTTTTGTTATTTAATTTTTTATGAAATTGCATACAAAATATACGTACATATATGATATTTTCATATGTTGGACAAAACAATCTACAAATCAAAATCTGAATTAACAATCATCTCCGACTATCAACCTAAACCGTACTTTGAATTCAAAGAGGCAATGTATCTGGACGTAGTAACACATTTTTATTACTCGGGTTGATCTTTTTCACGTGATTATAAGTTCACATCCTTAGTAAATCAAGTATTAGTTTAAAGAACCCTAAGCGGCTTTTCTCTTTTGATTAAAAAGGTACAATTAATTTTCAACTTGTAAAAATCCTCAAACGTATGCCAACCAAACTTAAGTGTAACTTTGCAAAGAATTAAAATTTTAGTAGTGTGTATAAAAACAACGTTTTTGAACGTTAAATATGATGAAAAGAAAAATGAAAATTAAAAAGTATTGAAAACAAATAAAAATTGACACAGAGTTAACCGTTAAAAAACATAATATTATGATAAGATATTTTTTCTTATACATTTATACATACGTATTTCATTTATATAGACGTATTCATTAAAAATGCATTTTTTTTAAAGGTCATATTTGGGGACAAAACTTTTCATCTTACAAAATATCTGGCCAAAAGTAGATTAAAATTTAGCATTTTTTTGTGGTCCTATAATAAGACCCCTTTTTTTAAATATATATATATATATATATAAAATCAAGAAACAAACTTACGCCCAGTTTTTTCTTTTTTTTGAATAACTTACGCTCAGTCATATGAACTTTATATTAATTTTTCTCAATTTAACAATTTTATACTTCTATTGACACATAAATAGTAAACATTGACGTAATTTCTAAGATTCCAAATCCAGCTCGAAAAACATCTTCACAATCAACATCTCTGTGGGTCATGCATTGACTTCATAATAATAACAATTAACAATATTCTAAACTAAAAAAAAAAAAAACTAATTAAAGACATTAAGAAGAAAAAAATAAAATAAATAAAAAAGTAGTGTAATTCCAGCAAACACGGCGTTAATACAAACAAACAACACTGGTAGCCTACAAACTGGGCCTGTTTCTTTCTCCTACAGTCTAGGGCTGGGGCTTCGTGAGTCACATGTGAACAGGCCTGATTGCCACTGGACACGTGTATCGGCTTGTTCCTCCTTTGTACGCAGGTGTATTGTTTGGTCCATGTCAAACATGATTTGTTTGTTTGTTTGTTTTTTTTTTGTTTATTATTATTTTTTTGGGTAAATACATGTCAAATATTTGTTTTTTTTTTTTTTGGGTTTATAACTAAATGGTTTTTTTTTTATAAATAAATAACCAAAATTTTTAAAAATTAGTTAAAAAACTGAAGTTTTAAAAAATTAGTTAAAATGTTTTTTTTCCCTCTCATAATGGTTAATCAATTTTGTAAATGATCAATCACTGATTGACTATATTGTATAGTTAATTAATGATTGATTATTGATCAATTACTGATTGATCGTATTACATAATTAATTACTGTTTGATCGTTGATTAATCAATGATTGACTATCAGTCAATCACCGATTATGATTGATCAAAGTATAACTCACAAATTTTTGTAGTCAATCATTAATTGATCAAAAACAACATCACAATTATTTCGGTTAATCAGTAATTAACTATTAGTAAATCACTAATTTACTATTAAAAAAAAAACACCAACCCATTCTCTCCCTCTCTCTCTCTCTCTGCCTCTTTCTCTATACTCTTCTCACACACGATCTTGGCTCCATCACAGTGTGGCTTCGTCACCGTGGAGAAGATGATAGCGGCGGTGGTGGTGGGGCGGCGGGAGCGCCAGCGACGAGCTAGGAGTTCGTGTGGATCTGATCGGACTCCCCCTCTCTCTTTCTTTCCCATTCTCTCTCTCCCCTCTCTGCCTGCCCAGCACCCTTTCTCGTCGGAGATCGCATCATGCCACCGCAACTCTGATTGTGGACCACTACTTCGGCTTTGGCGTCATCGGGCTGCTCCCAATTTGGTTGGAGTCGTTGCTTTTCAGGCTGCCATCGTCGGAGCTCGATCGATTTAGCACCCACTGTATCGGTAATCGGAGGCACTGGCCGAAGCCTTTCGGAGGTGCGTGGAGGAACAAATCTCCTCCTACTGTGACCACCCGAGGAGATTACAAGGTCTCCTGAGTTGGCGATCTCTTCCTCGTGGCGATGAAGGGGAGAGCTCTTCCTACGAAGACCGAAGCAGCCGCATATATGTGATCTGAGGCCAAATCAACCGCGATGCTGCAGTCTGAGAACACCAAGTCAACGAGAGAGAGGTGAGGTGTTAAGGAAAAATGAAAATTATTTAAACAAAACATTCACATTATGCCATTTAACTAAATAAAAGAAAATTCAACTATTTATTAAATTAGGTAATAAATATAAGCCACCTATCTTAATTTTTCCCTTTTTTTTTTTTTTTGGTGCATCAAATATTTGTTCCTTAAGAAGACTTTTTTCTATTATTAAAAAAAAAGAACTTTTTTCAAAACAAAGTTAAGATAGGAAATGAGATATTGTTGGACTTGAGACTTTTTGTCATTTCCCATTAAATTTTGAGATGAAATTCCTCACCTACCTTTGGTGTATACTTGGCACAATTTTGAAGGACGATGTAAAACATCATTAATGGCAGTAGGTTAGAATTTCATATTTTCTTTTATGTGATGAGTGACATTGCCATGAAATACTAAATAAATAGGTATATAAATTTTCATTCTTTTAAATAAAGAGAGAAAAAAATTATTGGTGTCTTCCTCTTGTCGGTCTCCCATTTCTCACCCCTTTCGTAGATTCAAAAAATTTTGGAAATCTCGTTTGAAGAAGGAAAGGTACTGATCCAATTTTACTTATCTAATTTTACTTAATAAATAAGTTCAATTTACTTATATCACTAAAACATGCTTTATCTGACAATATTAATTGTTGTTTTATTTTATAAAGCATTGGCTTTTATGGTAAATTGTATTGAATTTATTTCCCACTTATAGTTCTAGAGAAGTTTTATATACAAGATTCAGCTTTGTTTTGGCTTTTGTGGAATCTTTCAAACTAACGGTTGGGAGTTGTCTATGTTTTTCTTTATCCAAGTAAAAATGAACTCTCGTCTAAGATAGGAAACAAGATATAGTGAAACTAACGATTGTTTTTTTTTTTTTTTGGTAAGAGAAAAATAAAAAATGATTTTCCAAACAACAACATTTTTTATTTTTGAATAATTTTTCGTTTGTTCTATAATCTTTCTAATTCATTAAAAAAAAAAAAAACTCTAATACTACGCCAAAATATAATTGATTCTATTAACAAAAAATCCAAATAAAACTGAATGTCAATCGAAATCAACTAGAAAAGGATGCTAGAGTGGTGATTGACATTGCTGTTTGGCTTAACTGAACCGTATAATGTTGCCAGGTTGGCCGGTAATTTTCAAGGTTTGGCTTTGATTAGTTACCGAAATTGACATTTTTTTTAATTAATTTAAATTTTTATTAATATTATTCTTCCGCTCCATGTGATTATTGGCTTTGACCCCTCTCCATCCTTTCCTTCTTTGGTTTCCGATGTGCCCCCTCCTTTGCCTTAACTTTCTTTGAGTTTGAGATGAAACCAAAGTTTCCTATTAACTCTTACAATTATTATTTATTTTTATTGAGGTCAGATTTCGTACCTCATCTCTCACCATACACGTGGCAATCCGAACCCGTCAATGAATCTTGACGACTCCTCGATGAGTCGAATCAGTTGGTCGAGCAGACTACTCCATGGGTCGACTCCAAGAGTCGATATACAACCTTCCTCCACAAGTCAACGGAGAATATTCTCGAGATCTTCCTTATTTGAGGAATCAATAATCAGATCATCTAAATTGGGAATGTAATTAATCGGAGACAACTCAAAAGAGACAATCTAGGAACCATTCAACGTCAACCTCAATCAAGGCAATCACGCCCATTATGGGAAAAGGACACACGATACTAAGGGCTCAAAGTCAACTCTAAATCAGTAAACAAATCAAGCCACCCACAGAAGGAAAGTCAATCGATCTCAAGCCCAAATCAAGAGCATGGTCGGCAAACAATGGAGCTTCCTCAACTATAAATAAGGAGGCCACTTACGCACAAGAGGGATTCGCACACATTCACAAGCATACAATCACATACTGAAACTCCTATTCTCCTTGTATCTTCATTCTGCATTCTTTCTCTCTCTCTCTACTTCCATTTCACAATCTCATTATAACACATTTCTCAAATATAGTGGACGATCCCCTGAAGACTCGACAGAGGAGTAGCTCTCATTAAACAAGCTAACCTCTATAATTTTTGTATCTTATTGATTTACTTACTTTATTGCTTTTTGTCGTTCTCACAGCGTATCGACTTATCGAGTAATTGTTTAACTCAACGACTCCTAAACTCAGTCATTGGACCTTCGATTAATCAATTGTAGATTTAACCCTCTACAGTTTGATGCCCACTGTGGGGCCTATGGCTGATATTGTGGATGTCAACAACCTAGCGACAACTGCCACAATGAACGAGAACGGCTCACCAAACGACGAAACGACATCTCCAACGGAGCCAAGCCAACAAGCCGATGACCAGACATTAGCCCTCCTATTGAAACGACAAGAGGCTAATAACCAGGGAATCGCTCAACTCATAGCCGAGAATGAAGAATTGCAAAGGCTTATGGATGCAAGCCTCACATTCGCCACTCAGATTCCCTCCAATGTAGTAGCTCATGGGAATACTAATCTGCATCTCGCGACATTCGCCGTACCCTCCATGGGTGGATCTCAATGGACTGCGGCTTTTATGCCATATAGTCCACTACATCCTATGGCGTCATTGGCATCGTTGATGACCCTGCTCACATCCACTATAGCGGGAACAATCCCACTTGGATCCAATCTCCACGGGTCAATCGCAACCCTACCGACCACAGCGATCAGCGTGCAAGCAACGACCCTTTAGTTAACTACCAATCCATTTAGCTTATTGCAGCCACCGGCTGTTGCAGGAATCCCACCAACCGGAGCCTTCAATTTGCAGAAGGCCATTAGTGAAGCGGTTGACAAAAGTGTTAGAGGAAGGGAAAGGAAGCTTCTATAGACTCTAGGCCATCCGGCGACCTCAAGATGAAGTCACTTAGTTGCCATTCAATAAGGCGATTATAGACATGGCTCTCCCATTGAAGTTCTGCACTCCAACCTTCCCGAAATTGATGAATCGACCGATCCTCACGAACAAATCTATCGATACCAACAAGTCATGATCGAAACAACTCTTCACCAAGAGTCGAGGGATGCCATCATGTGCAAGCTATTCCCTCAGAGCCTCAAAGGATTGGTGCTCAAATGGTTCTGTCAACTTGAACCAGCCACGATAGTTCCTTCAAGGAAATGAAAAAGTATTCCTTGAGAATTACTCAGCAAACATATACATGGGAATGACTCCCAAGGAACTCTACAAGATTGTGCAGCAGCTCGATGAGTTGCTTAGGGCATATATCAAACAATTCAGCAAGGTGATAGCCGAGATCCCGAATTGCCATGATACAATTGCCCTCTTTGCTCTCAAAAAAGGACTATTTCCGGATTCTAATTTCTTGAACGAGATATGTAGCCGATGACCGAGAAACTTTGTCAAAGCTTTAGCGAGAGCCCAAGGGATGATCGAAGCGGAAGAGCTTGAGAAGGTGACAAGGATGGAGAAATACAATCACAGCTGTCGAGCCTTCGGCTTCTCTGAATCCAAGAGGACCAATGATCCATTTGATAAACACGATTGAGGAAAGACAGAAGCGTGCTCGAAGGACAAATGCTAGAATCAATGGAGAAAAGGACGAAGGATTTTATCGCCTCCTAAATATGCACTAGACTTTAGTGCCGAGCAACTCGTTATGCACCTTCGAGGTTAGGACTTTGTTAGATGGCCGGGAAAAATAACCTTTCCACTTGAATGCAGGAACATGGACCTATATTGTGAGTTCCATCGTGACCACGAACATTTGACGGTGGATTACAAAGCGTTGCGTTATGAGGTTTCTGAACTACTAAAAAAAAGGCCACTTAAAGGAGTTCCTAAGCGAGAAAGGCCGAAGGACGTATGGACTTGATAATGATGATTCTCGACATGACAAACGAGGGCCAAGCTACACTCCGTTTCCTCCACCGAGAAAGAAGATCATACGTGCCATTTTTGGTGGATCCATACTCTCGGGTGATACATGCACATCCCTCAAGAAACACACAAGGAAGGCGTCAAGTTCTCCTCTGACATACTTGCTAGACGATTCTCCAGTAGACCATATCATCTCATTCCATGAGAAAGAAGTGACCGAATTGTGCCGGCCTCACGGTGATGTGTTGTTATCTCTTTGCTGATTGCTAATTGTCAAGTTGGAAGAATCTTGGTGGACAACGGAAGCTTGGTCTACATACTTTTCCTCGATGCTCTTAAAGAAATGGATATCGACTAGCTACAAATCTAAAAAGCCATTACAACACTCATCGGATTCAATGGCAAGTCGACAATAGTGGTTGAAAAGATCCAACTCCCTATCTTCATCAGTGGAGAGAACAGGTCAACAACCTTCTTGGTGATGGACTGCCCCTCACCGTATAACATTATTCTCGGCCGACCATGGATCCATTCCCTCAGAGCAATCCCATTGAGCTACCATTAGATGATCAGTTTTCCAACTAGAAGAGCCATCCATGAGATTCGAGGAGATCAAGCGGCTACTTGAGGGGGCTACCTCATGACCCTCAAGCTCAAACAAACGGAATTATAGCGACTAGAGTTGGTGGATGGATCAGGTGAACAGTCAACTCTAAAGCAAGAAGAGTCTACAATCGAAGAATTAGACGAGATACTAATCGACCTGCAACATCCCGATCAATTTGTCAACATCGGCTCACGGTTCGATCCCGAGGTATATTCCAAACTAGTGGATTTCCTTATTGCTAACAAGGATTGTTTCGCTTGGTCACACACAGACATGCCTGGGATCGACCTTCAAGTCATCAGCCATAATATTGGGGTAGAGCAAATGTTGTTGCAAATAGTAAAGAGATTTAATTTTTTGTGAAAAAAGGCGATCGAAATGGCGGGTCCCAAAATATTATCATAAATAATGTTTCGTGAACCACCCCAAAATTAAGGCGGGTTTTAAAAAAAATTGGAAAATTCAAAAGTATTTGTGACGACATGTCATCACAAATACTTAAGGATCTAGAAGCTTCTTAATGAGTTATATCAAGACGACATCGTTTGTTAACTATTTGCGATGATGTTTTTATTTATTAGCGACGACTCTGTTGTATAGAAACTAAAATTTAATTTTAAAAATATTTAGATTAATATAATCAACAATTAAAAAATACTTTAAAAAATTTAGTTAATAATTAAGAAATTAATAAAAATTAATACAAAAATCATAAGACTATATAAATATTCGGGAATTTCAAATATGTTTTGATATGTGGCAATACAGTCACAAAAATAGCGTACACAAGTACGAGTTTATGTTTTCATTTTGCATATACATTCATAAATTACCCTTAGACCCGTTCGAGGATCGGTTCATAGTAACCGATGCTTGAATTGTCCCATTTGAATAGTTTGGTGAACGGCATTAAATTTCTAACACACAGTCGAGACAGTAGCCAAAATACACAGAATAGTGGTATAAGTGTTCATGGGCCAGATAGTCAAATATATTACGGGGTATTAGAGGAAATTTTGGAAGTATCCTACATAAATGATAACTTTGTTATCATGTTTAAGTGTAAGTAGTTTGATACTTGTCCAGAGAGAGAGAATTCAACGTTACAAAACAGGACTAGTATATGTGTGAAGGACAGACGGTACAAGAATGAACCGATTGGAAAGTTGTAGAATATTTTGGGCATAGACATATATGAGATTTTCCGGAGGATTTCGTTGAGAAGGTCTTTGTCATTAAAGATACGAAGTCACAAGTTATTGAGTTAGTAGTTGAACTACCTAATATGGATACCTTAACATTCAACTGATCAGATATGGAATCTGTTGCTGCATCCTTTGATGTCGATGCAATATTAAAAGACAAGTCACCTCTTACAGATGATGAATTCATCAATGATGAGCTACGTGACGAAACTTTGGAGGAGTATGTTGAATAATAGGTCATTGAATTTGAAGAGGATGGTGACATAGATGTCGACGACAAAGTTGAAGACATCAGTAGTGATGATGAATATATAATATATGTACTGTATTTCAATTTGTTATATGTTTTTTTTTACCAATAATATATTTTGTATGTTGTTTTATATTGGATTAATTTGAGTATTTATTCTATTTTGATAATAGGACACAGATGTTTGGATCAGTTGCTATATGTGTCGGCTCTGCAGGGGGGCCGAGGCTCCTCGTGATCCCATGAGACTACCAGCATCATGCTAGTCATGTATGAACCTAAGGATCGTAAATTTACTACTTCAAAATTAATGAACTTTTATCAAACCATTAATATGGATGTTACTTGCAGCTGTAGCAGGCCCTAGACGTTAAGGTAGGGGGAAAGTAAAGTTGCCTGATGTCACTAGGAAAATGGTGACTGGGGGGAAGTTAAATGTCAAATTCGACCATCTCGGTCGGATGTGGAAGGCCATTCGACATAATGGCCCATTCTATGACAGTAAGGTTGGGGTCTATACTAGGGACATGCTTGTGCCCTACCACGATGCTTGGAAGGATTTGGACGTCGGCGACAAGAAGCTCATTCAGAAACGGATGGCAGTAATCATTTATAAATATTTTAATTTGAATGAATTAGAGAAATTAAAATTTTAAACAAATGAAAATCCTTTGACATTGTTGTTACAGGATTGGTTTAACTTCGACTTGGATGCGGACAGTGGATTGATCTGGTCTATCATGTACCACGATGCGGCAAAGTGCTATAAGGACTGGAAGAACGACCTCCATAACTACTTCAAAGGGTTTGGAGGTGCTGACAATGGGGAGTATGTCAGAGCTCACCCCCCTAAGGGCCTTAAAAACAAACAACATTGGGGTCCTTGCTGCGACAGGTTTATGTTCGACAAGTTTAAGGTTGGAAACAGTTATCAATTTTCTTTTGAGTTGATAAATATAATTTCATACAATCAAACATCCTAACTTGCAATTGTCTATTTGTAGAAAACATCGGCAACAAATTCAAAAAACCGCGGCAATCATAAATGGGAAAGCTTACATGGCAGAACCTCATACGCACACCATCGTAATAAAAAGATGAGACTTTTACATAAGTGTTTTTTCGATTTAAATCTGTTAATGAACTAAATATATTATAACGAAATCACTTTTTCAAACATGCAAATAAATAGACCCAGTAGCTGCAATCGATGATTGACAACTGGGGTGACATGCATCATCACGAGCCAAACTAGGTGAACTGCTAGGCTGAGCAAACGTTTGTAAGTATTTATATTCATTACTTTTACTTATTAAAATTAGCATTGTATTAACAAATGAATATGTTTTTCTAACGAGTTCATTGAACAAATCATGCAGAATTTGATGAGAGTGACAGAGCAACCCAGATGTCACAATTGACTTCCGGCTCATCTTTATCCGCGATTCAAGAGGACACCATTCTTTAGCAGGTCCAAGGTAAGCATCGATCACATATGATGGGTGTAGGCCCCACACTTCCGTGGAGGACCGTCTCAGGTGATTCTTCATCCTCGGGAGCCTAGTCGGACTGCTCATCGTCAGTGCAACTTCCGCCGGAGTACCAATCTTGGATTAACAACACGCAAGTCAATCACAAGTACATGTACACGAATCAGATGATGATGCAGCCGGCGATATCCTAATTTTTTCCCAACCTCAAATTCGCGCTTGTTATTCCTGAAGACCTTGTTCTTCCAGGCCTATAACGACCCATGCCTTTTTTTAGTATGATATTGTCCACTTTGGACCTCGTGCCCTCACGGTTTTGCTCTTAAGCTGACTCAAAAGGCCTCATACCATTAGGAGGTAGTCTCTTTACTTAAAAACCATCACATATATTTATTCTCAAGTGATTTGGGACTACGCAGCTTACCTATTTCGTTTTAGGGACTGATGACTGTCATAATCACCCCACCTTTTGGGGCTTCCGGTTAGGTATAGGCTCTGATACCATTTGTAACTTCTCATGCTCACTTTCGTATGATATTATCCACTTTGGGCCTTGTACCCACATGGTTTTGCTCTTGGGCTCACTCGAAAAGGTCTCATACTATTAAGAGGTGGTCATCTTACTTATGAACCATCATATATATCCATCCCCATGTGACGTGAGACTACACAACTTACTATTTTCTTGTAGGGACTGATGACTATCACAATTACCTTTCCTTTCCGGGCCTAACATCCTCATTGGCCACACTTTCGATTGGGTATAGGCTCTGATACCATTTGGAACGACTCATGCTTTTCTTTGGTATGATATTGTGATAACTCTATAAAATAGAGTTATTTTACCTCTTTTACGCATGTAAATCTCTTTTACGCATGTAAATTGGCTATGTTCTTGAGTAATTTAATTAGTTTTTAGTTAATTGTGTTTAAATTTGCTTATTTTTAATTTAGAGTAGTTTTTGTTATTTTATTCATTTTTGTGTAATTTTATTTAGGTTAATATTAAATTTAATATGTTGTTATTGATTTACCCTTCTAAACAATTAATTTTCTAATTTGTGTAGGTTAGTTAGGTGAAAATGAGCAAAAATTCAAATTGAGGGCAAAACGGTTATCAAATAGCCTAAAGAGGATTAAAATTCAAATTATAATGGCCACTAATCAGAAAGCACCATGTGTTCCTCTACAACAACGCTAGCGATCCACTACTGGCACTCCTGCACAGCCCGCATGAGCTCACTTCGTCGCGCAGCCAGAAGTCACCACTTGGACCGCATTACCAGGCCATCCTTTTGCCTTGTGCCAAGTGTCCAGCTACGTTAGTGGTGGGGCCATGCCAGTACCTATTGAAGCGAAAAAGGAAAAGAAAAAAAAAAGAGAAAAAGAAAAGAAAAAATAGAAAAGAGAGAGAAAGGGGGTGAAAGTAAGGAGAGGTTGGCTGGGAGACTCGGAGGCCAAGAACAGAGGCCAAATCCATTAGCCAATAAGGAAAAAAAAAATGAGGAAGAAAAAGGAAAAAAAATAGAAAAATAGAAAAAAGCCAAAAATTTAGTAGTTTAGGACTTATTTTTTATTTTTAGTTTTAGACTTTATTTTCAATAAATTCCAAGGGAGATGGCATTTGAAGAGCACATAAAAGGAAACGGGAAATTGGGGAAAAACTTGAAAATTTATGAAAACTATCATTGGGGTTTTCATTCCTTTTCCTTATCTCTTTTATTTTTTTTAATTGGATGGTGCTTGAACCTTTGATTTGTTTACTTTTGTGTTTATTTTTTATTTCTGGGTATTGTGTAGTTTGTTGGTTCTAGAGTTTGATGTAGCTCTACTTGAATTATGTTTTGATGATTTAGCTAATTGTTAATGAAATTTCTATTCAATTCATTTGTGTTTTTCTATACTTAATGCTTCTAATTTGTTGAGAAATGAATTAGTTGATTTCATTTATGAATTTTAATGCTTGGGAGAGATTAATTCATTTATCGGTTTGGGAAATACAATCTTAGTTATTGTTAAGTTTGTGAGGCCGATGATACTTTGATAATCATAAAGGGTGTGCTTAATGAATGTGTAGGTAAACAAATTATATAGGGATATCAATTTGAATACTTATGTATATAATCTCATTTGACACTTGTGAGAGGTAGTGAGGTTAATTTTGAGCTCTTGATTAATGAATTGATTTAGACTAGTTAGCAATTTCTTAATAGGAAGAACATAGGAAGGATATAATAAAGTCAAGACCCTAGAACCTTGTTTGTTTGTGTCGTTTTATTTCTTCGGTTTTGTTCGGTCATTTTCATTTACTTTATTTATTTTAATTTACATTTTTGTTATTTTTCAATTGGTCGTTCAAATAATCCTAGCACTAATGAATTTTGGTAATTAACTCAAATTTAAATACAATTCTCGTGGGATTGACAACCTTACTTATTACTTTATTGCTTATATGACTCGTACACTTGCGAGATTTCATGCAATAAATTGTCCATTTTGTGCCTCGTGCCCACACGGTTTTACTTTTGGGCTTACCCCAAAAGGCCCCATACCATTAGGATGTTGTCTCTTTACTTATGAACCATCACATATATCCATCTCCAAGTGATGTGTATTGTGGAAATTTAGCAACAAGTAATATAGTAATGAATAGAGTTATCATTCCCACAAGAACTGTTGTTGCTAAGTATTGAAATTATTTTAACCTTAACTTTATTTGAACAAATCGAAAGTTGAGAGATTCAAGAAAATATTAAATAAAGTGCACAAACTAAAATTAACAAAAATTAAAAGAACCAAAATGCAACCAAGAGTTTAACAATCAATGAACTAAAGTTTTAGGGATTCCAATTTCACCGGATTACTCCTATTTGAATCCTCTAGCATAGTCAATCAACGTCTATTCCCTATGCTGACAGTGAATCCTACTAATAAAATCACTAATCTTTCTCAAGCATTAACAATTTATCTCACATTAAAACCATTATCACCTCTCGGTCTCAAACTCTAAGCCTGTCATGATTCATTAAAAACAAGAAATTCAAAGTGTTGCATAAGTTTCATAAGTATCTCTAGCTTATGACAATCTTATGGTAATTTAAACAAGGGCTTATTCAATTATCTATTCTCAGTTTCAAATTAAATACCAATTCATACAAAAGTTAGCTAGAAATTGACAAGCATTAAGCACAGATTAAATTACTTCAACACAGAACTGGAATAGACATCAATTGATTAAAACTAAGAAAAATTCAAATATTCATAATCCGCCTACACCGTAGCCCAAGAAAAGAAACTTAGAAAATAATTGAATAAAATAAACTCCTAGTCATGGTCTTCGACATGGTGAAAGAAAGAGAGAGAAGAAAACTAGATTTTTGAAGTTGAATCATGTCGTCTCTGTTTCTGGATCTTGCAATTTTTCTCCTTTTGCAACTAAGCTCTTTTCATTGTTTTCAAGCATCAGAAGATATCCCTTATGAACCCTAAATAGTTATATTTATAGGCTCCCAGTATTAGGTTTAATTTAGGGCTTTTATTTGAAAAATCAGCCTTTTAAAACTCCACTTCTCACATTTGAGTGCCTCGGGACTCCTCTTGAGTGCCTACGCGCACTACCTTAATGGTTGGGATGCTATAGCTGCAAGCCCCTAGGCCCTCCCTTGTGGGCACCTAGACACTCCGAACTTCTTCCGCCAGCTCCTAGGCACTCGCTTATGGGCACCTAGGCACTTCCATTTTTTTTTCGCCCGCGCCTAGGCGCTCCCTTGTAGATGCCTAGGCACTTCAAACTTTTCGGATGTTGAATTGAAACATCGTAGCGCTACCGTGAAGTGTTGTGGCGCTCCACGTGCATGAAGCATGATTTTTAACTTTACTTTTTTGGATTGTCACCTCTTTCTTTAACCATGAAAGCCAATTTTCGTCTTAAACTGCAAAATAACAAAAAACACGTGAAATCCTAACAAATTACCCCAAAACTAACTAAATATCAAGCTATAGATATTCAATTTGTGAGTATAAAACTCACTTACCAATTACCACTAAACTTAACATTTTGCTAGTCCTTGAGCAAAACAAAAACAAGAAATTGAAAAGCTAAAATACTAAAGTAGAACAACGATTTGATTTGATAGAATTACAGGGCTCAACGGTTTTACATAACTTGTAGATCTTGGAAAAAATTAATCCAACCTTACCTTTGGTTCCTTGAGTGTGTGTGAGTGTAAACTTTTGCCCTTAAACATTTGCAACTCAAAGTAGTTTATGCAAACAAATGAGTGCTAAATAGACCTCTAGATGAATCAAATTAAGAACTCCATAAGCTTGCTTTTCTCAGCACTCTCCACTAATGTTGGTTAATCACAATATCAAGAATCATCAGGACTTTTTCGGCTCATAATGAATGGCTAGGGTTGAGGTAGGATCAAGAATATACGTCCATAGTCACATCATTCTCAGATTTTGCAAAGCTTTTTTGGGATGTCGAAATCTTTTCTCTTTTTTTTTTTTTGTTTTTTTTTGTTTTTGTTTTTTTTAACAAACAACCATTCAAAACTCTACCCAACCCCCCATAATATGATAACTCCAAAGTAATAACGTCCAAGAATGATCAAATATGATCAAGGGTGTGGGGCAAAATTAGGAAAAATTATTTGAAAGCTAGGCTAAGTTGTGGGTGACAAAGAAAATGGAAATTTAGGCAAGAGGTTAAGTAGGGATGACATCATACAAAGGTTGGCTTTAAAGGCTCAAACGGTTCAAAGAATGCCTAAATCATATCCTTGATGCAATGCAACCTGGAATTTTGCTTTGAGTGACAATCAAACAAGTTCAAGAGCTTTATGAGATCATGAAAATGACTTCATTCACTTAAGCATTCTCCAAGGAAGCAAAACAATTAAATGGTCACGGTTACGTGCTCAAAGTGTCAAAGAACCATCAGTGAAGTAAAACCAACATGGGATCAAGCACACACATACACACAACGTTTAACAATTTCCACAAGCTACAAGAAAGTTCAATCATGCTCCATCATCGGCCTCAAATATCAAACCTTCTCATCATTCAAAATCCTTTTTATTTTGCTCCTATCCCAAAACTTAAAATGCGCATTGTCCTCAATGTGTAAGCAATCATGAATAAAGGGTTGTAGGAAATTTCCCTTGTTGGTACTTAAGTTTGATGGTCGGGGCCCCATAAGTTGGCTCCTTGAATCCAAAACTTGCACCAAGAGAAGAAACCACAGAAGAAAAATAAAAAGATCCTAAAACTTAAAAATTTATGAGAATTCAAACAAAATAAAGAAAAATAATTGGAAAACTTGGGTTGCCTCCCAAAAAACGCTTGATTTACAGTTATCGGCTTGACTCTTTCTTTATGATCTAGCCAATTCGTCCTTGGATATCGTCATTGGACCAACCCAATGCAAACTTGGACTTGTTCCAATGACAATCTGCAGCATACCTTTCATCATCTTCCACTTCATTTCCTTCAGTGTAATGGTTCTTATATAACTTTAGGCTGGGCAATTCCTTCTCGATGTCGTTGAATTACGGTATCCTTCCTTGACAGTATGATGATGCCACTGCCACTGTCACCTGGTGCTTCAATTGCGTAGGCTCAAGCTGTATTCTACATACTTTCTTTGAATCTCCCGGTTGCTTAATTGCCTTTAACACCTTTTTACGTACTATGTGATCTATTTGGCAACAAGACTCGGATTCCAGTGGATCTTTGAATGCATTGAACATGTTAAAGGTAACTTTCTCGTGTTCCAGTCCTAGATTCAGCTCTCCTTTTGGCATTTTAATCACGGCATTCCGCGTAGCTAAGAATGGGCGACCCAAGATTATAGGAATATTTTGCTCTTCTTCCATATCCAACACTATAAAGTCCGCTGAAAAAATTAAATCACCGACTTTGACAAGCATATCTTCCTGCACACCTCTTGGATGCCTAATTGTACGGTCGACTAGCTGAAGTGACACTATAGTTGGCTTGATGACTTCCAACCCTAACATCTTGAATACAGAGAGTTGCATTAAATTCAAACTTACACCTAAATACTACAACAAAAAAGCCCTTTAATGACATTTAAAAAATGTCGTAAAATGGATTCCACGACATTTTTGAAAAGGTCGTTGAATGGGGGTGCCGTGAAAAGTATGATGTTTTAACGACATTTTCTTCAATGTCGTGATCTATGTCGTGAATATTTTATCCTCGACATTAGAGTAATGTCATCTATTACTTTCCCGGTTGTATATTGTTACATATCACAACTGTTAAAAAATGTCGTGGTTGGTGTGTATGATAGCAGTTTAGAAATGTCATGATTTGAACATATTACAACAATTAAACAATGTCATGATTAAAAATATTTTACGACATTGAAAACATGTTTTAATAGAAAAAACCATGACATTGGATAAGTGTCAAGTATTCTTGAATTATTAAAAAAATGAATTTCAATAAAATAAAATTTTATTGTTGATTATTTATAATTACATAGATATAAATTTTTGAATACACGAATTATAAACAAAAATCACCCCAAATAATTTTTTATTGTTGATTACTTATAATTATAAATATAAATTTTGATCCATAGTATTAATAAAAAAAATTATTACATAATACAAAAAACAAAAAACAAAACAAAACTTTCAGTCACAATAAATTTTTAAAAGCTATTGCAAATGCATTTGAATTGGCAGTATTGTTCAAGGAATTCCTTTGCTATCTTTTGCATCTTCAAAGAGCTGCTTCATTCTCGCCCTTCTCTTTCACCATTTCCCGCAAGCTTCTTTCTCAGCTTGGTCTCTCCTCATAAGCCTTTTTCCTTCTGCACTAATGTTCTTCCACTACTAATATCTTGAGATACTTAACTGCACTCGCTTTGCCACTAAATTTTACTGTGGCATTCAAAATAACTCTATCAATCATATCCTTTAGTCCATCTTAAAAAAGCACAACTTCTCATGTCTCTTTTGATCTTCTAATGCAGTTCTGCATAGAAAGAGAGATAAGGTAAACGCTCTCAACTTCTCACTGTAATATCATATATATTTATATATATATTCAGTGAAGCTTTTTTGTTTCTTATTCAATGCAGATGCATATCAAAATCTGCGTACATGTTGAAAGAACAAAAATAAATAAATAAAGGTTAGAAGCTAAAGTCAGACCTCACGACGCTGGGTAGTACCCCCATAACCTGTCGCTTGGCAAAATCTTCTGTAAAGGGGCACGACAGCATAGCTACATCAAACCATTGCAAACACCAAGCCGTAAGATAAAGAAGCATCTTTGTTTAACTCCGCCTCTGGATTCTTCTTTTTGATCTGTATTAAAAATCAGATTTAATTTAACAAACAAACATTGAAACCCATATCTATGTATATTTATTGAGAGCAGCATATGCATTTTAAATTGTAAAAAACTGATATATAATGATGGCATATTTCCTTCCATGGTTGCGGCTTCGCAATTTTACTGCAGATGGACATGAGCAAAGATGTGCGAAACTCCGTTAGACATCACGACTTTGTTGTTGGTGAAATCTGAAAAGGTAAGACGAAATGTGATAAGAGAGAAAGCAAAAGCCAGAGCGTGAGATATGATCGTCAGAAGATAGGAGCTTCTCGGCCTTGGCAATGAGTTCTGTGGCCTGAAAGTCTGATGATCGGACGTTGGAGGAGGACGTGATGATCGGCAACCACCAGCGACGGTTTGAGTTGAGCGAGTTACTGAGTGGATTTGGCCATTGATTGTGTGAGTTTAGGAAGGTGAAAAAGCAAAAACCAATAGAGTTGGACAGAGGGGAGTTAACAAACATTAAAAAAAAAAGTTGTTATAAAACCTTTTTGATTAAAGCGTAGCGGAGACTCTGTTTCGGTGTCACTACAGGGCAAAAATGAGGGTGTTCGATTCCGATCTAGAGTATGATTGTTGACGAAGCTCTGTTTTGGAATTGCAAAACCATTACAACAAAATCGAAACTTGAAAGCAAACAAATTTGACACGAGAAATAAATTACCTATGAGCAGCAAGTTGTGGTGAGATTCTTACGTGAAGCAGAGAGAAAAGAGATAAGGAAGAGAAACAAGAAATTATGTGTTATTGGGAGTGAGAGGCATAAATGTGTGTGCAGTTAATATTAAATCAAAA
This sequence comes from Ficus hirta, assembly GCA_038430175.1. Lineage (NCBI taxonomy): Eukaryota > Viridiplantae > Streptophyta > Magnoliopsida > Rosales > Moraceae > Ficus > Ficus hirta. The sequence goes on from CM076597.1 coordinate 6,927,747, forward strand.
GTAATGTAAAGTTTAAAATGAAAATAAAGCGCCAAGAATTTTTTTTTCAAAACCCATTTAAGCACCAACTCCAAATTTTTTGTTTGCCCCCATTTAAGCGCCAATCCAGAACTGCAAATATTACAGTTTTTGTTTTTGTTTTGTTTTTTTTTTGAAGTGTTTTTTTTCTTTTATTTATTTATTTATTTTTATTTTTAAAGAATAGCAGCATAACTCGTTTAAATTAAAAATAAATATTTAATTATCTGAAAACAACCATTGTGTGGTGTAGTGTTGTGTAGGCAGTTACCCAAACTTTTTTTTAGGAGATATTTTACGAATTTATTTTTGTTTTTTAAAACTTGTTTTTTCTAAGTAGTAATTCAAATATATATATATATATTATTTATAGTAAATATTAATCTTAATATTAATATTATTTGATAGTTTCACCAAAAAAAATATTATTTGATAGTAAATACATATGTGTTGCCACTCATCTCGGGTATATTTTATGTAAATTTTTTTTTTTCACTTTTTAAAGGTTAGTTTAAAATAAAAAAGCACAAGTCAGATTGTATTATAAAATAAATAAATAAAAGAGTCCGAATTAAGAAAATTTTGTTTAAAAAATAAAAAAGAGTCCGATTTTTTTTTGTTAAATCTTTACTTTAATTAAAATAATTTGATATGATTGAAATAGAAAAGTACGTGATCTTAGCTTCCTTTCCGAATTTCAAATCTTTTTTTTTTTTTAAATCTAAAGTTGAAATCTAAATTTAAAGTGGTATGAAGATGCCAATAACAAATATATGTAGCTATGTTTTTTTATTATTATTTTTGTTTTTTAAAAAGTGTAATCAATTCGACATTGATAAATAGCTAATCTATACGAAACTTAATTTACTTCACGATATCAACAACCTCGAGAAGAACATGAATATTCATTAGTTAAAGGAGCTAAACAAAACTGTTACAGATTGTTTACAAAATAAGTTTTTTTGTTCAACTATTCGATTATTGGATAAATATACACATTAAAATCATCGAAATCAATCAAACACGAGTGACCATATTGATTAACATTGCCATATATTGGTTCAATCTGCAAAGATTTTTCTAAATATGATTAGATCAAAAGGTCAATCTCGATTTGTAACAATAAATAGTAGTAGACTGAGATGTTAACCAAATTTAGTAGATAGTACTGGTTTAACTAATACTTACTATAAATAAGTTTATGATAACTAATTCTCAATGACTTGGTTACAAATCATCATAAGCAATATATATATATATATATATATAATATACAAAAAGCAAACATAGGTTATCTTTGTTGAATTGCCTGGTAATGAGATGAAAATGAACTTAAAAATTAATCGGAATTGACTAAACAAGAATTACTATATTTGACTTACATTCTCATACATCGGTTCAATTTGCAATCCTTACAATTTATAGTTTTCCTGAGCATACAACATCTAAGTTGTTCAAATTAGTATATCATATTCTTTTTCTTATTATATTTTAATGGCAAATCCTAAGCTCCAACCGCGGGGTTACTAAATGTGTTTTTTAAAAAGTTCACTTTTTTACTTTCCGTATACTATTCTATGAAAGTTTAAAAAAAAAAAAAAAAAAAACATTTACTCACCCATTGCGCACAACTATGTGTCAACATTTAGGCCATTTCATTTGAATGGTCTATCCGAATATATGTTTGGTTGGTACTATTGGAAATGGGGCATCCAACTGTTATTTGGATTTTTGTTCTTAAATGGCAAAAATTCCTCCCCCGATATTATTTACCTCTACTCTAGTGTATTGTTTATGTCTTTTTAGATTGCTACTTCCAACTGCATATTTATTTTCAGAACACCGGTTTGAGTTTGAATTTTTATGTTTGAGTTACTTGACTTTTCATAATCTAGTAAGAAATTTGTTAACTTTTCAAAAAAAAAAAAAGGACAAAGTTAGCTTGGAATTTTTAAGTTGGAACCTGATATCCAAACAATGCACAAGTTTGTATTCAAATGTTATGCTCAGAATGTTAATATCTAAAACATCAGTTTAGATGACAATTCAAATACTTTTGTTTAAAATTTTTCATTCCAATGTTTTCATAACAAATATTTTTATTTGAACGCTTCCCCCAAACGGACTTAATATTGACCTTTTTTATGATATGAATTACACTTAAAATATGATGGAATACGGAAATAGACTAGATAACAAAAGTAAATATCTTCTATATATGAGATAAATCTTAAAATAAATATTATTCAAAATCCTAAATTAAATATATATTTTAGTATTTAAAACAACACTAAGAGATAAAGATAATCCTAAGTAAATCTAAAAATATATAATCCTAATTCATATAATGTATTTAAAAAAGAATACAAACGAATTCGCAAAAACAAAAAAAAAAAAAAAAAAAAAAAGGAATAGAAACCTCTATCCTATCATCTATTCACTTCTATTAACCATGCTTTTAAAAACTTTCTTGTAGTTAAAAAATTAAAAAATAAAAAAAATCTTTGCAGATTCTTTTATATCAACCATGTTTGTTCTACGGTTGATATTCTTTTAATTGTTTTTTCTTTCTTATGCAGCTTTTCTTTGGGGCATCTGAGACAATCATGTTGAAACGGAAGATTTGAATTTTAATTTGAACTGTAGCAATTTATTTTTGTTATTTAGGATGTTTATGTTTGAGTACTTTAGGATACTTTAAGATTTAAGATATTTAATTTGGTCCGGGGCATATTCATCTTATTTATACGAATCAAAAGGATTAAACTTTCTTGACTCCACGAAAGAATATAATTTATAATTTGGATGCCGTTCTCTATATATAGTGGGTCACACCTATTACTAGAGGTATGCATATTTTTTCCTCCGATCACGATTACATGAAAAAAAGAGTTTTATAATTAAAAAAAAAAAAAGAAAGAGTTCTATACTTTTTTTTTTATTTTGGTTTTTGGAGTAGTCTATTGTACCTATTAATTTCATAAAAGTTAGATGTGTTCTTTAGCTAAAAAGGGAAAAAAAAAAAAAAAAAAAAGTCAGATGTGTTTTTATTGTGAGGAGAAGAGTTGTTCCTGGTTCTAATTCTTCATCACAGTCGCCTTCGACACCTACGATCGGGGCATCAACAGCAGGCCCCCTCCCAGAGTCCCCTCTGATGTCATCGGACCTGCCTAAACCCACTTGTGATAACAGGGACTACTACAAAATTTATAACAGGGCACTTCTCTTAGATTTATATAGATGTATAAATATATGCATCTTTGTTTAATACAGGCACTTGTTTTTTAGGGGTGTTATTATATTCTTTTCAGTAAATAGAGATTTTGTCAGTGGAATTGTGACATATAATTTGATTTAATTCCATAATGTCTCTTTGCTGTTGGATTATATTAATTTTTCTAGTAAGTACTTGACTACCTTTCTTGTTATTTTTACAATAGGAATGGCTCCAAAATTTGGCATCATGAGAACATGTTATGTAAATTTCTTTTATACTCATATATTTTACAATTTCATCACTCCATACTATAATTGGTCATGATTACGGTTTGCTCTATCCATCTAAAATCTACTAGACACCAACAGTCTCTGGTGTTGATGTGGGTTTCTGACCGCTAGAGAGTATTATGACAGATTACTTTGTATATTCTACTATTTTTTTTAATACACATGGAAGGAAAAAAAATTTCCAAATAGGCATTAGGGAGGACAAAATTCTTGAATATAGACATTTGAGTGGTTGTTTTCATAATTTTCTAAAAAAAAAAAATTTTTATATCCCATTTAGTTCAACCAACTACAAACAATTATGTTGTGTTTGGTATAGTAAAAAAGTGGAAGGAAGAGAAAATGAGAAGGAAAAATGGGTGGGAAAAAAAAAAGTAAAGTGTGATCCACAAATTTAATCCCTCCAAAAATGGGAGAAAAACTAAAATCCACCTTATAACTATTAAAATTACTTTTTTATCCTTGTTTTTAAAGTAAAAGAATTTGTTTATATAAATAAAATAGTAATTATATAAATATTTTCTTTTCACTCTTTTTATGATACTATACAACATAAAGAAAAAGTAAAATCTTTCATCTAAAATCTTTCCAAACTCCAAAGGAGTCCATTGGGTAAAGGGGTAAACTTCCCCCAGGTGCAAGGCAACTTCGCGCCCCTAGGTTGCATTGCAAGTCCCTAATCACCGTTGCCATCTCTCAATTGCGAGTCTTTAGTTGCCGTCGCTTCACGACCCTCCGATTGCCATTCTCATATAAAGGAAAAGAAAAATAAAGGATTTAGAAACAAAGCTAGAATTAAAGAGGAAAAACACATATAAATATATATTAATAAAACATTTTATGAAAATAAAATAAATATAACTGTCCTATTTATTGACAAATCTTAATGCATCTCTAATTCATAATTTCTCAAGCAATTTGAATTTCGATGGTGTATTATTTTAAAACAAATTGAGATACAGCATTTATTTATGTAAATATCTCTATATATTTTTTTTACGAACAATCCTTAAAAATAAAGATAATCCTAACTACTACATATCTTTAAATTCAAAATATTAAAATCAACTAATCTAATCCTATTTGGATTCACTATTGGTAATTCAACCGAGTTAAATATTTTATTTTCTATGTTTCTTCTATATACATATAAATTACATCTTTTTTTTTTAATAATAAAACACACTTGGAGCTAAAAAATAGTCATACAATATCAATTCACTGTCTAACTTTATTATATTGGCCACCAATGTTATATGCTGGTATTATTTCTTTTTCTTAAGAATCCTTCCCCTAGTTAATTAAATTTTCTTCCTCACATTTTATTTTTCATTTTCACGTAATTTTTTAAATAAAAAAGCACCTCTTCTCATCATTTATCCACTTCTATCAAACACTTTTTTTTTTTTAATCTTTCTTCTTTTAGAAAAGTTTGAAAAATAATTTACAATATTTATCTTTTGAATTACTTTTTTTAAATGCTCTTTAATATATATATATATATATTTATAGTTGTCCTATATTTCTTATGTTCTTTTCAATTTTATTTACTTTTAAAGTAAAAAACGTTTCAATCAAATTTTAAATAAAAAATCTTTTAAAAAAAGCCATTTTTATCTACCAGATCCTTCTCAAACCTCATAGCTAAAGAGAAATAATGATAATACTAAGAACGGAAAACTCCCAAAACCGATGTCTTAGGCGCATGAAAAAAAAAAAAAGAAAAAAAAAAAAAAGAAGCATCAAACCCGCCAAAACAAGCAGCTTTCCAGTGCCCGCCAAAACAAGCGCGCCAAAACATCAGTGGGATGATCTCTCTTATTATTCCCGTCCTCTTTCTAAACTTTCTCTGATCATATGCGAAAAAGGTGGAGGAAAACCACCCACCCTGAAATTGAAAGGCCACGATTGAAGCTATCGCCATATACGACCGGTGGCAGTACACAACACAACACAACACAAGCCCCCATCTTTTCCAACTCATCGCACTTACCCCGTCGCTGGCCATTCATTGCGAAGTACATTAAGAAGGGCTATGGTTATCGTCTCTCCATTCCCCTTTCTTTCTCTTTCTCACCATTTTCTCGATATCTCTCATTTAATTTAGTTTTCCATTAATTATTAATCTTATAATCTAAATAATGATTCAGGATCTTTTTGGATCCGTAACAATCATATTTTTCATCTTCGCTTTTCCTCTCTGATTTCTGTGTTTGTTTGATTAGTATAAATCATAGCCAGTTAATTTATATCATCTAGTAATTCGCCTTCTGTTTCATGCTTCCAAATGTTTGTGTTAATTCCTCTGATGAGAAGAGACGGTAGAAATAGGTAGAAAAAGTGACGGATACGTCACCACGCGTTGGCAAAACATGTTTAGAGTTTCCACATTTGAAGGGGGTGGCTTGATGGTGCTCTATTATTGTCCATGTTTATTTGGCATTCAACTAGTGACTAACGTCCATTAAAAGAACTAGTGGTTGAAAAAATTGATTCATTTGTTTTACCCTTTGAACCAAGTATTTTATCTAGGTCCGTGATTAAATCTGTAAAATGCTTTTTGTTGTGAGTTGTAATCTTGGGCATTATAAAAGCATATAATGTACTTGATTTGCTTTTTTTTTTGTCTCTTCAAGGTTGACCACCATTTCTTAAACTGGAAACATATTTTATCATCTGTTTCTTCAGCATTGCTTTTCACTTGTAAGTAGAAATCTGTGTTCTTGTGTTAAGACGATGCTTCGTATAGATGCTTGTGTTTGCTTCATGATTTTCCCTATAGATTTGAAGTTGTGAGTACACAACACAACAACACTTGGAATTCTTCCCATCACCTTAGAATACACACACACACACACATATTTGCAAGACTTTAGGAAGTACTCAAGAAAGGAATTTTAAAGTATGTTGCATAGCTACAGATCTTATAGTTGTATTCTTGTGTTGTGCAATATACCTTATAGTTGTATTCTTGTGTCGTTCTATGTGAAAGATCTAAAGTCATTTCTGATATATTGCATGAGATAAATGAATAATGGATATCTGACAAGACTCATTTTTGTTATGATGATTTGAAAAGGCAGAGACTAATGACCCTCTAATTGGTGGTGCTGATGGGCAGAAGGACCATGTTTTTTGGGCTACAAAAAGGACACTAGTTTGGAAATCTTCTTCTTTAATGGGAAATTAGCTAATATTCTTAATGATTTACAAATATAGTAATAGATTTGCATGAAAAATTACTCTGTTTTTAACCAAGCCCATACCATAGAACAACAGGTTAATAGATTTTCAGAAACTGAGATTTCCGTTTTGTGAGTAGAAGAATTGTTTCTCGTCCTTTCTTGAGGGGTATGCTTTGTTCTCTATTTTGTTGCAGGGCTTATTTAACCCTTCCTTCTTATGTTTTCTAGTCAGAAGTTTATTGGTATAGAATGTTAATTCTGTTTCTGTACTTGCTAATGATATACACTTTTATCTACATAAGGTTGTTCCTTTTTTGTGATTTTGGCAGTATTCAAACATTTATTTCATCAATCCAAGCTCGTTATGCCAAGCCTATTAGCGCGAAAAGGTAATTATGGTCCTCAATTACTTATTTAGTGATCTTGGAAATTGATGAAAGATGTGTTTCTCATTACAAAAGCTATTCTTCTTTTACAAGCACCTCGTTTCCAAAGTATCATAATAGAAAATTTCAAAGAAGTATTGTTTTTCAATGACATTTTTTCATTAAATGTCATAAAATATACTTTTCAATGACATTTTTCTGTTTAATGTCGTCAAATGATCTCTTCTACGACATTTAAAAATAAAATGTCGTCTTAAAGATACTTTGACGACACTTTCAGAAAAATGTCATAAATTTTGTGTCGTTAAAAGCATTTTTTGTTGTAGTAAAGTGCAAGTTCCAATTATGCATGGTATATGAAAGCTCCCTGGATCATTCAATTTGGGTAGTAGTTTCTTGTGCAATATTGCACTACACTCCTTAATAAGTGCAACTGTTTCATAATCCTCAACCTTTTTCTTCTTGGACAAGACCCCATTTTATGAATCTCTCATAGCTAGACATCTTTGCTATACCATCCGTAAAAGGAATATTAATTTGTAATTTCTTGAAAACCTCAAGAAACTTGGCGAACTGTCCATCTAGTTTATGCTTCTGAAGTCTCTGAGGAAAAGGGATTGGAGAATTGTATGGTGGAGGATTGTCAGGAAATAACTTAGATTTAGGTTTCTTTACTTCCTTTGAAGCTTCTTCTCCATGAATTCTGGCGTCTCATCTCTCTTCGATTTTGGCTTATCAATAATTCTCTCACCTGTACTTGCTGGATCATTCAACTTCTTTCCACTGCGAAGAGTGATAGCGTTCACATGCACTCTTAGATTAACCTCTGTTATGCTTGGCAAGCTAGCATGTGGTTAATCATTAAGCATGTTGGCCAGTTGTCCTACTTGTGCTTCCATATTGCGGATCTGATTCTCTTGATTATTGAGCCTTGCATCAGTCGCATTTATGAAATGAGTTAGTGCTACTTCCCAATCAGATTTCTTCTATTGCTATGGAGGTCCAGGTGGGGCCTACAAAACATTCTTATTATTCTTCCATGAGAAATTTAGATGATTGCGCCATGCTTGATTGTCTGATTTGTTCTACTACTAGATATAGTTCCCCACAAAATGAGCTTGTTTTGTTGCAGGCTGAGAGTAAGGGTTGTTTAACATGCACTCTTCACTAGTTGACTATTCATGGAGGAATTTGAATAGAATTAACACCCAGTTGACAATTCTAAAGTTGCCTAGTGAGAAAAGTAACCAGAGCCCTCAAAGCAGTTATAGCATCGACCTCATGTACCCCAGTATGTTTCTTTTGAATGATTCTCTCATTGGGCCATTGGTAATCATTCATGGCCTACTCCTCCAACAATTCATAAGCTGCATCTTCAGATTTACTCTTGAACACTCCTCCTGTAGCTTAATCAATCACCATCCTCGTAGAACCACCTAAACCAATGTAGAAATTCTAAACTTGCATCCACTTTGGTAACCCATGATGTGGACACTTCCTCAAGAGCTCCTTGTACCTATCACAAGCATCATGCAATGTTTCACCTTTATACGATGTCCCATCTTCGCAGTTTTGGACTATGGGTAGAACTTAGCAAGGAATTTCTAAGCCAACTCTTCCCAAGTAGAAATCGAATTAGCAGGCAACGAGTTCAATCAATTCTTAGCTTTATCCCTAATAGAAAATGAGAAAAGTGGAAGGCGAATAGCACTGTCATTCACACTATTGTACTTGAAAGTATCACAAATCTCAATGAAATTTTCGATATAAGCGTTGGTATCTTTATTAGCCAACCCACAGAACTACATAGCTTGGACCATTTGCAAAGTTACCGACTTGATCTCGAAATTGTTAGCATTAATAGCCGGCTTCTGAATGGCCAAGTGTGTTCCAATCGCACTTGGTAGTACATAGTCCCGGTGCACACGGTTATTATCCTCAACTCTTCTCGCATCTGCCTCGTTGTTGGCGCTTTCTCCTCTAGTGTTATTCATAGTTTCTTGTGCTTGTCTAGCAGCTTCTCTTTTCCCATTCCTGTTTCTTTGACAAGTACGCTTAATCTCAGAATCAAAAGGAAATAAATCACTGCCGCCATATTGTCGCATAAACCCATTCAAACACCTGAAAAGCAGAACCGAGAACCACAATAAATAAAAAAAAAATTTCAAATTAAAACTAGGGTTATTTAGTATCGATATTAGTAAAACTAAACAGTCCCAGGCAACGGCACCAAAAACTTGTTGTGGAAATTTAGCAACGCAAGTGTACACTATCGTAACAAGTAATATAGTAATGAATAGAGTTATTGTTCCCACAAGGATTGTAGTTACTAAGTACCGAAATTATTTTAACCTTAACTTTGTTTGAACCAATTAAAAGTTTAGAGATTCAAGAAAATATTAAAAAAAATGCACAAACTCAAATTAACAAAAATTAAAAGAATGCAAAAAGCAATCTAAAGTTTAACAATCAATGAACTAAAGCTCTAGGGATTCCGATTTCACTGGATTACTCCTATTTGAATCCTCTAGCCTAATCAATCAACGTCTATTCTCTATGTTGGCAGCAAATCTCACTAATATAATCACTAATCTTTCTCAAGCATTAACAATTTATCTCACAATAAGCCCGTTATCACCTCTCGGTCTCAAACTCTAAGCCTATCACGATTCATTAAAAACAAGAAATTCAAAGTGCTGCACAAGTTTCATAACTTTCTCTTGCTTATGACTATCTCATGATAATTTAAACAAAGTTAATTCAATTATCACTTCTCAGTCTCAAATTAAATACTAATTCATGTAAACGTTGGCCAGAAATTAACAAGTATTAAGCACATATTAAATTACTTTGACATAGAACTAGAATAGACATCAATTGATTAAAACTAGGAAAAACTCGAATATTCATAATCTGGCTACATCGTAGCCCTAGAAAAGAAACCTAGAACATAATTTTAAAAAATAAACTCCTAATCATGGTCTTAGACATGGTGAAAGAAAGAGAAAGAAGAAAACTAGAATTATGAAGTTGAATCACACCGTCTCCATTTCTGGGTTTTGCAATTTTTCTCCTTCTCCAACTGAGCTCTCTCTTTTGTTTTCAGCCATCAGAAGACATCCCTCATGAACCCTAAATGGTTCTATTTATAGGCTCCCAGTCTTGGGATTATTTAGGGCTTTTATTTGAAAAATCGGCCTTTTAAAACTCCACTTCTCGCATTCGAGCACCTAGGCACTCCTCTTGAGCGCCTAGACGCTTTACCTTAATGGATGGGATGTTGCAACTGCAAGCGCCTAGGCACTCGTTTATGGGCGCCTAGGTACTTCAAATTTTTTATGCCAACACCTAGAAGTTCCCTTGTAGACGCCTAGGCACTACAAACTATTCGGATGCTGAATTGAAATGCCGTAGCACTACTGTGAAGTAATGTGGCCCTCCACGTTCATGTAGCATGATTTTTGACTTTACTCTTATGCCTTGTAGCCTCTTTCTCTAACCATGAAAGCCAATTTTCATCTTAAACTACAAAATAACAAAAAACACGTGAAATGCTAATAAAATGCCCTAAAACTAACTGAATATCAAGCAAAAGATATTCTATTCGTGAGTATAAAACTCAGTTATCAATGTGGGACTGTACATCTTACCATTTTCTTGTAGAGACTAATGACTGTCATAATTACCCCTCCTTTTGAGACTCAACATCCTCGTTGGCCATATTTTCGGTTGGGTATAGGCTTTGATACCATTTGTAATGACCCATGCCTCCCTTTGGTATTATATTGTCTGCTTAGCATCTCGTGCCCGCACGGGTTTGTTCTTTGGCTCACTCCAAAAGGTCTCATACCATTAGGAAGTGGTCTCTTTACTTATGAACCATTACATATATCCATTCCCAAGTGATGTGGGACTACACAGCTTACATTTTCTCTTCTAGAGACTGGTGACTGTCACAATCACCCATCCTTTTAGGGACCAACATCCTCATTTGCCATACTTCTAGTTGGGTATAGTCTTTGATATTATTTATAACAACTCATGCCTCCCTTTGATATGATATTGTCCATTTTGGACCTCGTGCCCTCATGGCTTTGCTATTGGGCTCACCCTAAAATGTTTCATAATATTAAGAGATGGTCTCTTTACTTATAAATCATCACATATATTGTATTTATAAGTTTTATTTTATCGATAATTTTTTTATTTTTAATTTCCTTTCAAATATTGATATTAAAATTAAAATGTATTTATTTTATATTTTATATTTTTATTACATTATAATATACAAAAAAAAAATTTTATTTGCGACGCCACCCTGTCATCTCAAATGCTTACAAAAATGAAGTCCATTTGTGACGACATATTTTAAAAATATCGTTGCAAATAAGCTTAAACACGTCAGCAAATGATGACTTATTACCGACATCAAAATTTAAAACTGTCATCGTAAATAATATTGTGTCACATCATTTTTCACAAAATTAGACGGATTAATTGCGACGGCCTTTTTTGTGACGATGATGACCTGTCGTTGCTAATAAAGCTTTTGTGTCCAGTTTTTAGCGACGACTTATTTGCTACGACATTTCGTTTCAAGAGCGACGATATTTCAACATCACTAATAGTGCTATTTATTGTAGTATGTTGGTGGCAACCGATGGAACCGAGTAAGTGTCAAGCCCTACAAAAGTATAAAAGAACAATGTAAGTAAATGGTTTTATTAGTAAAAAATTCTTTTGGTATCTAATAAAAAGAATAACGCTGCCTCATTTTTTTTTTAAAGATTTTATTTGAAATTGATTTGGAAAAATAGATTGTCTTTTTGTTCGTACTTAAATGTTAAAACCCTAATTGGTATTAAAAAAATTCTCAATCACAAATAAAAAGATAATTAGTATATCATATCAATTAATATTAAAAAGTTTAGATAATAGTTAATATAACAATACTAATCTAAAAAGAAAAAGCGAAAACGCTAGTAATTATGGTGTACTTCACAAATGATAGTAATATTAAGGGTAAATTGCTCGTTAAGTTACTAAACTTTTAAGTTTGTAAAAGTTTAGTTTCTTTCTTTCCTTCTTTCTTTTCTTTTCTTTAATTTTTTTTATTTTTTTATAGCTTGAATAATCCTAAATTATTCATATGTTGCTACAGTAATCATTTTCATTATTTTTTTTAATGGAATTCATCAATAATTCTGGTCAAAAAGTAATGCTTCTAACAAATTCTTTAAAAAAAAAAAAAAAAAAAAGACAAATTGGTCTCACAAATTGAGATCCAATAATAGTGACAAATAGGTACAGTTTGCAACATGCACTATACACTACAGGTTGCAACATGCACTTTACACTATACTTCTGTATAGATTTACAAGATCAGTGTAGAAGGTAAAATCTACAGTCAAATTAGATCGAGTCGGGCTAGGGCTTTTGGCTGTATTATTGAGCTGACTGAGCGCGTGTTGAGTTAACTAAGTATGTTAGCTGCAAAATAATAGCAAAGTAAAGTAAATGGACAAAGAACACAAGAGATTTATAGAGGTTCACTCTTAATGTGGAAGCTACTCCTCTGTGCTAGCTCCCGGGTTTCATTATAGTTGATAAAAAAGTATAGTGAATGCCGTTGCAATAAGAATGGGAGGAAAAGAGAAGGAAATTGTAGGAAATAGAAAGAGAGTACGGAGTAGAGAGAATTGGGTGAAGATGCTGGAATTCTGAAATTACGGGAATTCCGGGATGATTCTGAGATGATTCGGCCTCTTGTGGGATGATCTCGATGTGTTTGGAGATGACCTCCGATGAGCTTGGAGGTCCTTCAATGATTTCTCTTATGCCTTGGGCGAAAATCTCTTCTTTATGCATGATTCTCGTTAAGATGGAATGATCTTAAATACGAGATTGGTTTGTATGAGATGAGAACTGGATCCCTTGGGCATATGAGGATGCCCTAAATTTATAGATGGTGATTGTTGGAGGATTTGGTGCTAAACTTGCTGAATTTGGTGAAGGGAAGTTACCTATTCTTTATCTAGGTTGACTTTCCTTATTTAGAGAGCTTTTCTGGAAGGGAAAGTAAAATTCTTGCCTAATTCTTGACTTGATTAGGCTTGATCTTCATATGATTCTTGTTGAAGAACGAATCTGGGAAGTTTCTTGATCTTTCTATGCATTGACCTCGGATAGGTGCTCGGGTCGACGTGTCAAGTCGATTTCTTGAGTTGCTGGCCTTCAGCTCAACCTGATAGGCTCTCGGGTTTATCTGGTCTCGAGCTTATCCGTGTTCTCTTCGAGTTGATTCCTCCACTCTGATTGACCTAGAAGTGATTTTGATCGATTGGAGGTCGATGTCTGTCGACTCAGGAGTCGAGCTTCCTTATCAGCTGATGAAGTCTTCTGCATCGTTTTTGGGCTGATTGTTAATCTTCGAACGATCCGAGTTGACACGTTGATGGTGAAAGATGAAGCATGAATTTTGACCTCGACAATCAGTATGTACAAGGCATTGCTATTATGATTAATAATAGGGCAAATTATTAGGTTGGTCCTTAAATTTTTAAATTTGTACAACTTTCATCTCTGTTGATAAGATCAATTTGTTCATTTTTTAAAGGCTATCCAATTGGCTAGTACGTTTCCAACTCATACATATTTGATTTATCCTGTCATTATAACCTATAAATATATATATCTATTTATATAAATATTTGATCTAGAGCTTTATGTTTAACATAATAATTTGACTCATTTTGCCAGTTGTCAGGCGAAAGCCACTCCGAAAATTTATGGCTCTTGGCAGGACCAAAAATAAGAGCTTTGGCTAAGTCTCATTGATAGTAACATGCAAAATTTAATAACTATAAAAAATTATTAAAAACATGCAAAATGATCCTTTATTGAATTGTTATTATTTTTGTCCTAGCCCTTGTCTAAAGAAACCTGTGGGGCTCAATTTCGTTTTCTTTGTTTCTTTGGATTTTTTTTTTTTTTTGTTCCTTTGAATGTTTGCGTTGTACAATTTGGCCCCTTTTATTTTTCTTCCTTTTTTTTAATTTATTTTTTAATTGGGACTTTCCTTAGCTTGCTTGCTTTTCAATCGTTAGAACGTAGACCCGGAGGAAAAAAAAAACGGCAAAAATTTATGAATGAATAACTTTATGCACATTTCATTTGAAAAGTTTCCTAGTTTTGATTTTCCTCTTTCAAAAAATTTTTATAAACTCTTATTAAAGAGTTTTCTATCATAAAAATATATTAGCACGTCTCTAAATACTGAATATGATAGATTCATCAAATTATAATAAAAATATATAAAACGGGTAAAATTTAATACAGATCAATAGAATTCTCAATCTTTTAATAACGGGGACTTTTGAAAAATGCCATAAAATCATGGCTTGAATTGATTTTTACCACACAAGAAAAATTGTTGCACGAAATGTCAAAACACATGACATTATAAATATTTATTTTTCTATTTATTTTAAAATATCAATTATAATTACTAGTTGTTATCCATGATGTAACCACCTAGGTTACCATTTTATTACTAACTGATTACTGAATGCTGGCATATTTCCAATCGGTAGCCATCATCGTCGGCTGGTTAACAATTGGTTACAGACTGCTGACGGATAACCAGTTGATTATTGACCGCAGATGGGTTACTAGTTGATTACTGACTAGTTACTAATTGGTCAATGTATCCACTTAATTACCGACCAAAATGTTCCGATTCCACCGGATTTTTTGAATTCCGTCAACGGAATATTAAAAAAATACAAGATTTAATAAGTATACTAAAAATAATAATAATAAACCATCAAAATTTCACCAAATCGTGAAAAATCTAGAATTCAAAAATCCACAAGAAATGTTCCACCAAATACATCACAATATCCATAATTCACTGGTTGCTGTGACACTGATGACCTCCAACAGTAAGGATTTGGCCACAACGTGCAAATTTCTGTATGAGGGATGAACAAAGGCGATTGGTTCTCTGAAAAATCCAAGACCCATGACTTAGTATGTGATGGATGAACACTGGCAACACTTGATCGGACCTAAGGGAGATCGGAACTAATGCGTTTAGAAGCTTGCAACAAGGGAGGCGATTAGCGAAGCTGCAGAGAGA
Source organism: Ficus hirta (assembly GCA_038430175.1). Taxonomy (NCBI): domain Eukaryota; kingdom Viridiplantae; phylum Streptophyta; class Magnoliopsida; order Rosales; family Moraceae; genus Ficus; species Ficus hirta. The sequence goes on from CM076597.1 coordinate 6,942,983, forward strand.
ATTGAACCCATCCAAGCTTCGACGAAGGCATAGGTCGACAACGAATAGCTGCAATGCAGGGAGTAGCCCAGTGTCGAGGAGCTAATCTCATCCGATCCAGCCTCATTCGATCTCCCCCGCTGTAATCTCGTCCCATCTCATCTGACTTCCTCCATGGTCAAGCGTAGAAGAGATTCGCCATAGCTCGCACGACAGTCGTAACCAGATTAGGAGATCAGCGTCATCTGCGGCTTGTTGAGGTACGGCGCCGCGATATCCATCAGCTAGAGCTCTAATCGTCATCCCATGGCAACAACGACGGTGGTAACATCATTCTGGCAAGGCAGTGGAGAGATGGGGGGAGATTTCATCAAAGTTATTGCCGAAAGAGAAAGGAGAGAGAGAGTGGGGGTGGACGAAGAGAGAGTGGGGGAGGGAGCAGGGTTTGTTGAGAGAGAGATAAGGGAAGAGACAAAAAATATTAATATTTATTTTGATATTTTAAATTTATTTATTAGATATATAATGTCATCATTATGGTCGCATCCTGATTGCGCTGAAGTCAAAGTAGGCAGGGTCGTTGGGATGTCGATATCCAGACCATTTTGCTTTTTGTTGAGTAGTTGTGAGGATATATTCTCATTTTCCTGTAGGAACTTACAAAACCAATTTATGTTGACTCAGTTGGAGTGATGATCATCGAGGATTTGTATTGAGATCGGGTTGATGAGAAGAGATCGACTAAGGGAGTTGTTCGAATGAGCCCCCAATTTCTAATGTCATTGAGCCTGTAGTTGATTAGGCTGAAGAGTTATCGAATCGTTGTGCGATGAGTCAATGTGATTGGCGAGGAGACGAACGTTGATCAGAATCGGTTGAAGTGTCATCCCGAAGGGTGACCATATCCCTGATGGACATGAAACCAATGTTTGGCAAGCGAGCCATGAAGCTCAAGTCGATTGGTGACTCGTTGAGCTGAAATTGGCTTTTTACTCGAGTGTTGCAAGCGAGCAATTTGTTGGATGTAATTGCTTTGCAAGAGGTGGTGAAGGATAATTGCTCCTTGAATTGCATGATGACTTGCAATGAATCCATGTTAGAGTACAAAGTTGAAATACATACGTCGCGGCACAATTACCAATGTTGGACCAAAGCGAGGCTCATTTGAGTGAATCCCCAATGGTGGGAGATGTTGCAATCGCGGGATCAGCTTGCCAACGGATGATCAACTTGATCAGTGAGTTGCTTCATGCCATGACCATCTGGTTGGTTGGCTCTTGAGTTGTTTTCATCGAGTTGAGTCGAGATTGCTATGTCAGCAAGAAGCGAAGTTAAGTATAAGAATTGATGCATATATTCTTAGTGTTGTTGAGATGATGGCTTCCTTTAAGACGCGAAATGAGATGATTGTGGCCGTTGAGATCGCATTGATCGTGGCCGTCCATTTCAAAATGCATCTTGGAAAAAGGGTTATTGCCTTAGATCTCGTTGCATGGTCATTGGAGATGTTGGAATTTCTTTGCTTTTTCCTGAAAGACTATAGAAAAGAAAGGTGAAAGGAAAACAAACTTAAACTCAAGTAGAAAACTTACCTCATTATCATTAGTTTTCTTTCGATGTCTCTGTGGCTTGATGACGGATTTGGTCGATGTCAAAGTCGTGAGGACCCAATGCAAGTTTGCCCATTGATAGAAGGATTCTTTGAAGTAAGCCGAATAAGGATGGCTTATAGCTTGTTATCACAAGCTCATTGGTCATGACTCCTTGGTGACTTGTATTTCCTTTGTGTTGAGCGACGATTATGTCAAGAGGATGAAGAATGAGTGTAACACCTGGAGAAAGTTAAATTTTGAGTTCCCGAGTTAGGCATGGAAACCGATACCCCTCGAGAGGAGCGGTGGTTGACCTTGTGGAAAGGCATTTATTCATGTTCATGTCTTTGTATGGGAAGGCTGAACAATTCCTTTTGTAAGAAAAAGGATGAGCAAAGGACTTCATGATATGGATTGTGAGTCGAAGTGTAAGACATATGATTCTCCATGGAGCCGTCGAGTGGCCGGTTGCAGTCAAGGATGAAGATATCGGTATTTACGGAAATATCGGTACTTAAATTTTACGAAAATATTGACGGCAAAATCGATATCGGTGGAAATTGATGTAAAATATGGAAATTCATTTAAATAATAGATTTTTCAATAAAACTTTATGAAACTCTAAAATAGTTAATAATACATAAATTAAATGAAACTCTGAATTAAATACTAAGTATTTAACAAATTTACATGGTAAGAATGGAGCATAATATAGTAAACGATAAGTTGACGTTCACCAATTAAGTAAAATCAGTGAAATCTAACATAATATTGGTATATTACATTCATTGTTTTATATATGATAAGAAAACATTAATATTAAAAAAGCTTTTCAAATGTTCGAAAGTATTTGCAATATCTTATTAGTGTAAACAACATCAATACTAAGATAATATGACATTTGAGTATTTATTTTATATACTTTTGGACATGCCACATGTCTCACAATCTCTACTATATATATATATTGTGTGTGAGTTAAATAAATCATGAATTTAATTATGTTAAGAGATAAAAAATTATAATACGATTGACATTTTACGGATATTTGGTCGATATTTCCATGAAAATTTCCAGAAATTTTCATGATATTTTGCCATTTACTACCACACTTTTCACGAAAATCAATATTTCCGTTAAAAATTTGATATTTACGAAAGTTTCCATGGAAATTTCGTGGATATTCGACAGAAAAGATACGACACTCCTGTTTCCATATCGGTACTTCCAAAATACGGAAATGTCTGTGGAAATATTGATAGAAATGTCGATTTTTCAATCCTTGGTTGGAGTTGGAGAAGATATTTATTGATCTTGAAGTTGCTGTAGAGCCAATATAGTTGATTGAAGAGACTGCTATTGTGTTGCTTTGACCCGAATGAGTTGTTGAAGAGTAGATTTAAGAGTCAACGAGGAGTGACTCGATTATCCTTTTTGTGTTCTTGTTGGTGTCGGGTCGATCATTCATCTTGCTGCTTGTGTTGATCTCAGGTAGTCGAGTGTGTAATCCATATGTTTGAATGCTTCTTGCTTTTATGGATTCGCTTCCAAGTGTACTTGAAGCTTCTTTATTTTGAGTCATTTTGAGTCGACTGTATATGCCTTCATGAGTCTGTATGGATAGATTATAGGTCTGGAGTCATTGATTTGACTTGAGAGATCAACTTAGAAGTTGATGTGACGGATCGACTTGGTAGTCAATGCGATCGATCAACTATTGAGCCGATGTAGTAGATTGATTTGAAACTCAAAATTAGATCATTGACTCGAGTGAGTAACTGATAGAAGCATAGGTAGCTGTAATTGATCGACTCGTTGGTCGATGTGATCGATCGGTGTGGAAGTCAATGTGACTAAAGACTCATGAGTCACTGATTAACTTGAGAGAATAGCTAATCAATGCGGGAATCAATGTGACAATTCGACTCGAGGGTCGGTGAAATGGATCGTCTTGATTGAAGAGTCGTGAGTGGCTAGTTGACTCGAGAGAGTAGCAGTTCAACACGGGAGTCGATGAAATTGATCGACTCATGGGTCGATGTATCTGATTGACTCGACTGAGGAGTTGTGAGTCGATGTAACTAATTAGCGTGACTGAAAAGTAAGGAGTTATTGGCCGACTTCGGCTATGAGTTGTATTTCTGGTGCGTTTTGGACACCTTTTGACTTGATTCCTGCATTTATGACATTTACAATAGGATAATAGATACTAGTATGCTATATGTATGCTTTTGTATCTGATGTTTGCATGAGCAGGTTGAATGGCAAGTCACGATTGACTATATGGACATGGTTGCGGTGAGTCGTGATTGACTGTTTGGCCATTGTGTTGAATATTTGGTTGATTGATGAGAACTTTTAGGATTATAGGATGCTCAACTATCCCATAGCTTCTCTTCCCCCAGTTCTTGTCCTACTTTTTTGGGAATCGGACAAGAACTTGAAGAGAGAAGGATGCTGATGTAGTCGTCGACCTCGACCATTCCTATCGTTTTCCCTTAGCCTTCACCCTACAATTTAAAATCAAGAGGAATTTAGAAAATAAGGGCTCGCAAGAGAGTTAGGATGTTTAGATGGTTCGACCGGAGTGAGGATGTCAGTCACTCTTCGACTCTCGAGTCAGCATCAACTCGAGATTGGCATCGGCGTGATGCCGGCATCAACTTGTCAAGTCGGCAGTGACGTGATTGTTGGCTTCCGGATACTGGTATACCATGTTAGGTGAGACTTGGTATAGGGCCTTTAACCTGAGTCGGGGCTTCCACATTGAGTAGTGGGTGTTCCTTTGACTTTGACGAGTCACGTAGATACTTCATGCTGGAACATGAGACATGAAGGGTATGGCCGCTGTTAAAACAACTCACGGGTCATGGTGCCCGGCATTGACTCCATACCAATGAGGTTTATCATTCTTCACACTATTATGCCATGTGTTATGGGTGGTTCCATGGGTGAAGGGAGATCCGTGAGAGCGCCACCCTGCGGTGGTTTTGTAGGCTCCAGTGATTTGGTCACCCATCATCGAAACTTCCTGTATGGCGGTGTGATAAGTCTTACATCTCTCTTGTGCTCATCTCAATGATCGAAGGGTGTTGCTCCGTGGTTGGAGGCTTCGAGTGATTTCCTGATATAAAGAGAGATTTTTAAAGGAATAACTCAAATAGATCACATACCTGATTAGCGAGTCAATTGAAACTCGTGCCATGGTGAAATTGACTCGAGGTTGTGGTGATTGAGTAGTGTGTCGAATTGACTTGAGTTGCAATGGACTTTTGGGTGTAACAAACCCTGAGATGGCTGCGATAGCACAAGATATAGAGCACCATGATTGATTATTTGGTCATAGTTAACTCGCTAGGAGTGTTTAACTATTGGGGAGTTGACTTGAGAGGAGTCTATCGAGTTAACTCAATCTTGGAGGGACCGGTTGTTAGGTGAAGCGGTTCCTATAAGAGCTGATGCATTAAGAGCCGTGTTATGACGACTATATGAGCTCCTTGTCATGGCAACTTGAATGTGATAGCAGACATCATTTGGGGTGTCGTGGTGTCGATCCCATTAGAGGAGATTCTTGCTAAAAGTCAAGACATGTGAAAAACAAATCACTATTCCACAAAAGAATCTCAAGGTGTTATGAAAAAGTGATGGAAAAACACAACCTATATTGCGAAGTTGATTTGGTTCATGTAGAGTTCTCGTTGATTGAAGAGTCAATTGTTGGAGAATCAACTAGCTTGAAGTGGTAGCAATCAATCTTCGAAGGAGTCAATATAGGATGAATTGATCTTGTAGGTCTTTATGTGATTTATCAACTCGGGAGTCAATGAAGGAGATCAACTTGTAAATTGATATTTTGATAGATCCTGGAGTAGATGTGACTGATCGACTCAGGAGTCGATGTAGCTGATCGACTTAAGGGGTCGATGTGATTGAACGCCTCAAGAAGTCAATGTGGCTGATCAACCCGGGAGCCGATGTGACAGATAAAGTCGATGTGATCAATCGATTATGATGAGAGTAATCGACTCGGAAGTCAATATGAAGAGTCGCATAGTAGCAACTGTCATTGGTTGATTCGCTCCATATGCAATGTAAACTCTGAGGTTGAGATGTTGGCCTATTATAGAAGTCTTCCAATTTGGGTTGTGCATGTTGATTTGTGCGACTTAGGGATCTATGTATCCTGATTCGGTTGATTGGTAGATTATACTCTTGTTCGTATAGTCGACTATAAGGAGATTCCTTGAGCTTACTGAAAATTTGAAACATTTGAAAACAAGTCACTGAACTAGATAAAAAGTCGCAACATGATTAAATAGAGATTGGATGGAGACAACTAGAGAATGATGAGTAGTCATCATCATTGAGTCGATTTGAAGCTTCGGGGAGCCAAAACTGACTTGTCTAGTGAAGAGTGTTTCCAAGCTACGAAAGGCATGAAATGATTGCCTGAGAAGGAGTCGATTTGACTCTTTGATAGCACGAGTTGATCTCCTAACGAGGGGTCGTTTCGGTCAGCTCGTTCGGCTAGAGTATGATATCCTAACAAGGCATTGTTTTATGTCCTATGGTTGGACTTTCTCTCCATAAGTATGGACATAGACATCGAGTTGGGCCTCATAATGGCATTGCCCAATAAGATTTCTCTACTTGCTAGAAATTTAAAAAAAAAAAAAAAAAGCAATCTTCAAACTAGAAAAGACAATAACATGATTAAATAATAATAGGATAGAGACAAGCGGATGCAAGGGAGCTACTGTAATCGTCATCGAGTCTCACATGAGTTGGAGTCGACTATTGGAAAATCGATTGATTTGATCTTGGTAGAATCATGTTGATTGCAGTGACTGGATATGACATTAGCTGTGGAGTCGACTGAAGTTGAGTCGACCCAAGGAGACTCGTTGAGTCTACCATGGTGGATTGTAAGGAAGCCCAGTTATTAGCGTTGTCTAGGGCTAGAGACAGTTGAATGTCGTCATGGAAGCGTCATATGATGGAGTCATAGCTGATTGCAAAGTTGGCGTCGAGTCACTAGTCGTAGAGACTGAAATTGAAGGAACCTACCCCGTGTCAGTTTGAGTGATGTTGAACTCGTTAGGATAGACTCATGATGGGGTTTTCATAAGCGCAAGAGACAGAATCGTGTTGAAAATAGTGCCCAGCATGTAATGTCCTGGTCGATTAAAACACATGCGGAAAGTTGTTGCAGCTATTATCGCAAGTTGTAATCGATTAAGAAGTGAAGCAGCTGACTTGGAAGTCGGTGTGTCTCGCCTTTCCTGATTGTCGAGTTGAAAGAAGCCTAGGATACGTTGAAGTCAACTAGTGGCTATGGTGACCAAATAATATGTGTTGGCTCGACTCATGAGGAAATCGACTCACCCTTGCTGCAAAATCGAGTTAGATGGGTAACATAGGATTTTAGTGATAAGTGGCTGCATCTGTTTTTAGATCATGGATTGCCTACATACCCATGGGTAGGGATTAAGCCGAATGTAGTTCAATTATTACAACCTTATACTTGTTTGCGTCAATTACTAAGAGAAAGCTGAAAAACTTGAAATACTGGAATGAAAATAGCATAAATAAGGATTGCAAAGAGTAAAGTAATATAAAGGATATATGAATATACTCAAGTAATAATGTACTTTGTCCGGTCGACTCTAGATGCGTTCCATCAAATCTGGAAAAGGTTGGCCGGCAAAGTGGTGACTATGATTGCTTGAGCGAAAGATGATAAATCCATCTCATTCAGAAGGTCTTCATAGGTTGCAATATGTCCAAGTGCTTGGAGCATACGCCTCTCCATGGTCTTGACCTGTTTACTTACCACGTTGGCGATGGCTTGTTGCATATTGAATGTTTTGGTCGAAGGAGTTTTGAGTAGAGGTTGTGGTAGCACTGTGCCTGAAGGGACTGTGAAAGTCGACATGGCAGGGATTGAGACTCCGATCATGGGGATCTAGATGGAAGGAATCGATCCATGAGAGGTTAGCCTGATCGAATTGTTGACCATAAGGGCTGCGTCTTGTGGCATCATCACTAAATGAAGTGATGACATTGAATGGAGTGAATTGTATGGCGTGAAGGCCGTGCTCGGCTGAAAGCGAATTGTCTGAAAGTCACTTGGGAAGAAACTCATGTCCGCTGAGTTGGGTTGCACGGAACTCCCAAAGGCAGTAGCGATGGATGGTAGCAGAGTGTTGAAGATAATGGCTGCACTGAATCGCCTTTGGAGCTTATCATTCTCCGCCCTTAAATTGGCGATCTTTCGGTTGATCACATCTTGCTACTGCCTCATGTCTACTTGATGGTGTTGTGTACTTGCAGTAGACTGATATCCATGTTGTTGGGATATTCCTACCTCTCTCGTCGAATCAACTAGAGCAGCGCTGTCTTGGTCATGGTGGTAGTGGTTGCCATGTTGTCAAAGTTTGCAATATCAGTCATAGGCCCCACGGTGGGCACCAAACTATAGAGGGTAAAATCTACAGTCACATCGGATCGAGTCGAGTTAGGGTCTATGGTTGTATTATTGACCGACTAAGTGCATGTTGAGTTAACCGAGTGTGTTGCTACAAAATAATAGTAAAGTAAATGAGATAAAGAACACAAGAGATTTATAGTAGTTCTCTCAATGTGAGAGCTAGTCTTCTGTGGTAGCTCCAGAGGTTTCACTATTGTTGACAAAAAAGTACAATGAATGTTGTAGCAATAAGAATAAGAGGAAGAAAGAAGGGGATTGTAGGAAATAGAGAGAGATAACAGGGAGTAGAGAGAATCAAGTGAAGATGCGAGAATTGCAGGAATTTTGGGACGATTCCGAGATGATTGGGCCTCATGTGAGATGATCTCAATGCTATTAGAGATGATGTCCGATGAACTAGGAGGATCTCCGATAATTTCTCTTATGCCTTGGTCGAAAATCTCTTCTCTGGGCATGATTCTTGTGAAGATGGAATGATCTTGAATATGAGATTGGATCGTATGAGATGAGAACTAGATCCCTTGGGCGTATGATGATGCCTTATATTTGTAGATGGTTATTGTTGTCGGATTTGGTGCTGAACTTGCCTAATTTGGTGAAGGGATATTGCCTCTTTTTGATCTAGGTTGAATTTTCTTATTTGAAGAACTTTTTCGGAAAAGGAAAGCTGTTAGGATTAGTGTCCTAAAGCGAAAATTTGTTCATGGTTTTGACATTTATCTATCAATAAATGTTATTTATTTATTTCACATATCGGTTGTCCTGAATACTTTCATGAGTATAGATTTGTTACAAGCAAATAGCACCAAGATTATTAGTATAAAAACTTTAATATTACGCATAAGGAAGTATACAGAAAGATAAAATATTGAGTTGATAATCTAATAGAGAGTCTACAGTTATAAAGCAAAGGTGGGTTCTTCGACTCTGGTAAGACTATAATATTCGTCTACTTCCACTCTTACGGGATTGTTTGTCTTGACTATTGGAATGAGTCTTTTGAAGTAGAAACATTTATATATATGAGGGGTTTATCATATAAATTGGACCTGACCTAAAGTGATATTAATTTATGTAATAATTCTGTTTTAGACAAATCAATTCACTTCGACAAATATTCTTGTGGATATCTTAATCTCGAGTAGATAAATAATTGCATATCTATGTGATGAATCTTTTGATTTATCAAAGGATTAGGCGCCGAAATAATGGCAACTATTACTCGATAAGTTGGAAATACGTCGTATAGAAGATGACAACGTTATTCATAAATATAGAATCCATAGCTCTTTCATGGGAGTCAATGATATTATCTTGAAGTATTATTCGGGACTTGATTAAATAATAAGAGATCTCGACCATTCTGTAATTTTTTTACTAAATGATTTTTTATTTATGGAGGATTTCATAAATAGGGTTGATTAAGATAAAATGGAATAATTTAGAAGGTAAAACGAAATTTTAATCTTAATCTCAATTATAAATATCCTATAGGGATTTGACATTATAATTTCTGTTACAAACAAAAGTCCTATTAATAAGCTTTCGTAATTAGGTATAGAATCAAAGAGTTCAATTTCATACTTAGAGTAGAATAGACATAGAATTTAATAATATGGATAAATTGAATTGGGTTAATTAATTTATCTAATATTATTTTAGCTTTGATTTTATATGTTCATTGGGTCCCCTTGCTTGCTCATAAATTCCAAGAAACATCACAGAATAATTTATGGTTATCCGGTACTATGTTGGAACTGTTCTTGATGGAACAAGATGAAACAGGAAAACGTCACCCGCCTCCCATGGGGGTAGGCATAGGCCATAGGGACAATCCCATTTAGGGACTATTCTCATGTGACATATGATATAGTCTTAGATTGTTTCCGATAATTTCAAGAAGAATTAAATTTATCAGTAAAGGAATTTTTGATTCTAGAAATTATTTGTAATTCAAATAATTATTATCTTGGATAAGTTGATAGTATTTGAAATTTAAATTTTGAATTAAATTTGTTATCTTTGATGAAGATCACAATTTAATTTAAATTTAAATTCAAATGATAATTTAAATTAAAGGTTGTTATCTTTGGATAAAGATCACAATTTAATTTAAATTTAAAAGCAGACAATATAATACTTGGATTAGATATTCTCTATGAGTTTGAATTTAAATAAATGGATAATTATTCATGAATATAGATAATCTTTTATTTAAATTTAGGATAATAGTCATTAAAAATTAATTAATTAAATATTTATCGATTGCTATAAATATTTAATTGATGGAGCAATTTTTAACTTAAAAAAAAGGAACTAATGGTTTAAGAAAAACCATTATCTAATTGTCTGTGTTTTTGTTTATATTTTAGGAATTCTTCATAGAAATAAGGGTTTTCAAGATTGAAAACGATGAGACAGTAAAGAAAATGAGTATTTCTTCGTGATCGGATATTCTACCAAGTGTGCCCACACACACCCATACATAAAAGAGTCATAACAAGGAAGGTCAGGTGGTTAGTGCTCATAATCTGGAAGTTTGCTGGATCATCCAGAATTGATTGCCAAACTGGTATATATTTATTGCAAATTAATTAATGTACATAGAAACATGGGTTTGTTCGATTCTATTAGTATGGTTAAAAAATTTTGACATCCACCATACTAGGTTTTCCGCTACGTAAATTATTTTCTCTAATTTTTCCTTCAAAAGTAACCTTCTTGGCTAATTCTTGACTTGATTAGGCTTGATCTTCATATGGTTCTTGCGCAGGAACTAATATGGGAAGTTTCCTGATCTTTCTATGCATTGACCTTGGATAGGTGCTTGGGTCGACGTGTCAAGTCAATTTCTTAAGTCGCTGGCTTTCGGTTCGACCTGACAGGCTCTCGGGTTGATCTGGTCTCGAGCTTATTCGAGTTCTGTTCAAGCTGGTTCTTGCACTCTGATTGATCTAGAAGTGATGTCGATCGACTAGAGGTCGATGTCCGTCGACTTGGGAGTCAAGCTTTCTAATCAGCTGATGAAGTCTTCTGGGTTGTTTTCGGGCTAATCCTTGATATTTGAGCGATCCGAGTTGACACATAAACAGTGAAAGATGAGGTGCAAATTTTAACCTTAATAATCAGTATATACAAGACATTACTATTATGATAAATATTAGGGCAAATTGTTAGGTTGACCCTTAAATTTTTAAATTTATACAACTTTCGTCTCTGTTGATAAGATCAATTTGTTCATTTTTTTTAAGGCTATCTAATTGGCTAGTACGTTTCCAACTCATACATATTTGATTTATCCTGTCATTATAATCTAATATATATATATATATATATATTTATATAAATATTTGATGATACATATTATCTTCTGGAGCTTTATATTTAACATAAAAATTTGACTCATAATGCCAGTTGTCAGTCGAAAGCCACTCCGAAAATTTATGGCTCTGGGCAGGACCAAAAATAAGAACCTTGGTTAAGTCACGTTGATAGTAACATGCAAAATTTAATAACTATCAAAAATTATTAAAAACATGCAAAATGATCCTTTATTGTATTATTATTATTATTATTATTATTATTTTTTTGTCCTAGCACTTGTGTAAAGAAACCTGTGGGGCTCAATTTAGTTTTCTTTGCTCCTTTTGGATTTTTTTTTTTTTTTTTTGCTTAAATTGTTCCTTTGGATATTTGCTTTGTACAATTTGGCTCTTATTTTTTTCTTTCTTTCTTATTATTATTATTTTTTTAATTGGGACTTTCCTTAGCTTGCTTGCTTTTCAATCGTTAGAACATAGAGCCGGGGGGGGGGGGGGGGGGGGGGGGGGGAGGGAGAAGGGGAAGAAAGGGCAAAAATTTTTGAATGAATAACTTTATGTACATTTCACTTCAAAAGTTTCCTAGTTTTGTTTTTACTCTCTCAAAAAAAATTTATAAATTTTTATTAAAGAGTTTTCTATCATAAAAATAACACGTCTCGAAATATTGAAATGATAAATTCATCAAATTATAATAAAAATACACAAAATGGGCATAATTTAATACAGATCAGTAGAATGTTCATTCTTTTAATAACGAGGACTTTAGAAAAATGTCACAAAATCATGTTTGATGTTGATTTTTACTGCAGAAGAAAAAATTCTTACACGAAATGTCATAACACAAGACATTATAAATATTTATTTATCTATTTTATTTTAAAATATGAATTATAATTACTAATTGTTATCCATGATATAACCACCTGGGTTATCATTTGATTTCTAACTGGTTTCTGAACGCTAACATATTTCCAATCAGTAGCCATTGTCACCGGCGGGTTAACAGTTGATTACAGACCGTCGATGGATTACCAGTTAGCTATCGACCACTGATGAGTTACTAACTGGTTACTGAATAGTGACTAATTGGTTACCGACAATTTATCCACGAAATTACCAACCTAAATATTCCAATTCCACGGGATTTTTCGGATTCCGTCACCGGAGTATTAAAAAACTCAAGATTTAATAACTAATAACACTAAAAAAATAAAATAATAAAAACCATCAAAATTTCAACAAGTGAAAAATCCAGAATTCACAAATCCACAAGAAATGTTCCACCAAATGCATCACAATATTTGAAATACATCATGATATCCGTAATTCACCGGTTGCTTTGACACCGACGGCTTCCAATAGCAAGGATCTGGCCGCAACGTGCAAATTTCCGTATGAGGGCTGAACAGAGGCGATTGGTTCTCTGAAAAATCCAAGATCCGCGATTGAGTATGTGATTGCTGAACAATGGCGGCATTCGATTGGACCTGAGCGAGATCGGAACCGTAGCGTTCAGAAGCTTCCAACAAGGGAGGCGGTTAGCGAAGCTGCAGAGAGAATAGAACCCGTCCAAGCTTCGACAGAGGCACAGGTCGAAAACGGGTGGCTGCAGCGCAGGGAGAAGCCCAGCGCCGAGGTGCTGATCTCGTCCGATCTCCTCCGCTCTAATCTCGTCCTATCTTCTCCGACCTCCTCCACGGTCAAGCGTAGAGGAGATTCGCCACAGCTTGCACGACGGTCGTAGCCAGACTAGGAGATCAGCGTCCCCTGCGGCTTGTCGAGGTGTGGCGCCGCGATCTCCATCTGCTAGAGCCTGATCGCCATCCGATGGCGACAACGATGGTGGCAACGTCCTCCTGGCAAGGCAGTGGAGAGATGGGGGAGAGAGAGTTCATCAGAGTTGTTGCCGGAAGAGAAAGGAGAGAGAGAGTGGGGGTGGACGAAGAGAGTGAGGGCGTAGGACGGTATGCTGAGAGCGAGAGTAGGGAAGAGAAAAAAAAAAAAATATTATGGGGTGTTTGGTGAATGAGTTTGAGTTAAGATTTTTAAGTTTCAATAGTAATTTGTGTTGATTTTTTAAAAAAGACAAAAAACTTTTTCAGAAAAGATAAAAAAAAATTTCAGAAAAAAAAAAAAAGTACAGTTTAACTTAAGTTAAACTTATATGCCAAACAAGATATAGTATTTATTTTGATATTTTAAATTGAATTATTAGATATATAGTGTTATTCCCCTCGAAATATATATATATTATATAATGTCATCATTATGACATTTCACATGATAGTTTTTCTTGGCAAAAATCAATCCAATCCTCCAATTAATAGTATGTAGCATATTTTTCTCTCTACTAACCTAGCAATCATTATAATCAAAAGATGTTGCACGCAGGCGAAGTCATAAAATAGACTTTGGACCAAACTTTGAAATCGCAAATTAACTAAAGATTAGCTAAACGACCAAATCTACTCAAAACGCATCGCTTCACTAATCCTTCTGGACCCATATTTGGTATTTACTTAGTAATAAATAAATTATTTTAGAGAAAATTTTTTTAACAACCACTTTTTTTTTTTTTTTCCATTCATTTTCAACATAACACAAAATCCCGCCTCTTTATCAACATGACACAAACTTAATTTCATTAATAACACATGTGGGATAAATTTTATTAAAAACAGCACCATTTTTTCCCTTTATTTCTAGCACTACCACATCATCAATCCCTTTTTAGGTGGATGTATAAAGACATATATGCCCTCAGCCAACCCTAAACTGATGTTTTTCCCACTTTCCCGCCCCCCTCAACCCCTCCTTCCCCCCCTCTCCCCTCCCGCCGACAATATATAAGTCATAATAGTTCTAAATTTGAACTTTTTCTTTCCTTATTTTTCTCTCACTGAAGCCTCACGAACCCTCTCTGCACCATTACCCACTGATCTAAACTCACTCTAAGTTCAACAAATCTCACCTCATCTTCGTTCACTCTGTTAAACTGACCCTCTCTATCCTTGTCACAATTGAGCCGAAGATGCCAGATCTGCTCCTACTCCATTTGAGTAGAGATCTTCCCACTTCCAATCAGTAAATCTGAGGTAATGCTGCTTGTTATTTGGTTTTATTTGTTACTATATGCTTTAAATGGATGTGCGTTTTGAATTATATTCTAAAAAATGATTCTCTGTTAAACTTTTGAGGGTAAGTTATCGGTCTCCTGTAGCACTTGTGGGTAGTAAGTAAGATAGATTTCCTGTATTTTGTGGTCTTTTATTGTAATATTTCTCGTTACCAAAAAATTCCTGAACTAATAATGGTAAACAACATAATGACCGTTTGGTCATCATACTAATGACCAAGTTGGTCAATAATATTTTTACCAAATGGAAGTCATGATTTTGACCATAACGAAAAAAAAAATATTTTATGCATTTCATTTGATAGTCTAACCCAAATAGTCATTGTCATAATCACTAATAGGAGTAACAACCGGTGTTCTAAACGAGAAATTGAAGTTTTGATCATATTTGAGAGTTTAACGAAAATGGTCATTTCCATAATGACCAAAAGGTCAATTTTATTATGACCTATGTGTGAATGTAAAATTTATAGAAATTGATAAAACAACAGGGGTTTTAAAACAAAAATTTAAGTTGTCATACGTTGTGTATAATGGGGAAATTACATGGATTTGCCTAACTTTTGTTTCGCCTATCATTTGAGATTTGAACAAAAATGGTCATTTTCATATTGACCATCTGGTTATTCTCATTGTGACCAGTTTTGAGATATAAGTCACCTCTCGATTTGAACCAAAAAGGTCATTTTCATAATGATCATCCGGTCATTCTCATTGTGACCAGTTTTGAGATATAAGTCACCTCTTGATTTGAACAAAAATGATCATTTTCATAATGACCATCCGGTCATTCTCATTGTGATCAATTTTGAGATATAAGTCAACTCTCTATATATATCATCATTTTTCCTTGCTTTGTAACGTAAATATAATATTGACTAACTTGTTGCTATTTCATTCAGGAATGGATGAGGTTTAAGTTTTCGTCAAGTATAATGGTCAATGGGACAGCACATTGAGATATGTTGGTGGCGAAATGAAGGGAATATTGGTGTCCATTACCGCAACATATGTTGGCCTTATTGAGTTGGTCAGAAGTGTTATTGGAATTAGGGGCCTAGACAAGACTATAGTCATGAGATACGGTGTTGAACCTGGAATGCCTCCTGTGAGGATACAGAGTGATGCTAACGTTAAATTCTACATACAATTGAAGAAGAATGATGTTCATGTGCTTAGCAAATTTCCAATTAGCATCGATGTATTGGATGAGTCTGCGGCAGAAGCGATGCCACCGGAAGTAGGGGAAAGCAACCACATAGGCATTCAACCTTCTAGGGAGGGTGGACAGAGTGATGAAGCCATGCAACCTATAAATGACAGTAATCTGATCATTCTTCCTCCTTGTCCTCCTCATATCCCTTCTCTCACAATGGGTTTGGATTTGCACACTGAATATGGAATTGAAAAGCAACATCAATTATTGAACAATGACTTATGCACGGACCATGATGATTGTAATGTCGAGGAATTAAATGTTGCGGATGCTGCTCGTCATTCAAACGAGAAGAGTATCGTAGCAAGTATTGGAGCCCATTCTATTGTCAAAACTACTAGAACTCAATCTGTTAATGTACCTAGTAGTGACAGTTTATCCGGCTCAGTGGTTGTTGCTGATTTTACACCTGTCATAATGCACAGAAATTGTATTTTTGAGAACAAAAAGTTACTGTAATACCATCTTTATCACGATGTCATGAGTAAACACTACCAATTCAAGATGAAGAGGTCGAAGTCTACTCTATTACACGTGATATGTATAGATAATGAGGGATGTCCATGCGTACGACTAGGATGAGAGGTAGTGAATTGTTTGTTGTGAAGAGGTACGACGACGTCCATACTTATTCAATTGAAATCGTTTAAGGACATCATCGTCAAGCCAAGAGTTGGATGATTGGGGAGTGTGTTAAGATAAAATACTTAGATCCGAATAATACCTCATATTGACCTCGAGAAATAATGCGAGACATGCAGGACGAATTTGGAGTGTCTTTCAATTATCTTAGAGCATGGCGAGAGAAGGAAGCTGCACTAACCAGCCTAAGGGGCGATGATGCAGAGTCATACAAAGGTAATTTCTCTTATCTGGTTATATGTTCATGACTGGCATTATAACTTATATATTTACGATATAGTAATGATTATTTAATAATTATAGTTCTGTCCGCGTGGGCTGAAATGGTTAAGAGAAAAAATCCTGCATCCGACATTCACATGGAGATAGACTCAGAAAATTGTTTAAAATACTTCTACATGTGCTTAGCTGCTTCGAAGCATGGTTGGCCTTATTGTCGTCCAGTAATTGTGGTTGATGAATCCGCACTAAAGGTCAGATTTGGAGGAATGCTGCTTGCAGCATGCGGTCACGACGCAAATAGCTCCATATTTGCACTTGCATTTGGTATCGTTCCATCGGAAAGCAATGAATCATGGAAATGGTTCTTCGAGAAGCTAAGGGATTCAATCGGCATGCGAGAGTCTCCTGTTATTGTGCCTAATAGACATAAGGGTATCGAATATGCAGCCAACCTAGTGTATCCAGATGCTTCCTTTGGAATATGCGTCCAACACTTGGCCGTAAACTTGAAGACTAGGTACAAAGATTTCAAAGGCCATTTGAAGACCTATTTTGACGGTGTATCGAGGTCGTATCTTCTAAGTGAGCACCAGCGTCATATGGAATCCATCCGTAGTCGTAACCCCGATATGCACCGATACCTTGTGCAGGCCAATCCTACAGAGTGATCGCGAGCATACTTTAACGAACGGAGGTACACAATCATGACAACTAACATTGTAGAGTCATTGAACAGTGTAGATTGGAAAGCCAGGTTAATGCCAGTTGGATTCTTGGTGGAATGGTTGAGGGAACTACTACAAAGATGGTTTGTCGAGAGACGTGTAGAGGCCCTGAAAATATCATCGAAACTGGCCCCCAAGGCAGAGAAACTGATTCGCACAAACTTCTCAGTAGGATTAACAGTAACGGTATGTGATAATGATCATATCATGACGTACGGTATACGTAAATTTTTGTCTTAAACTAAATGAGTTCTAATAAACTAATGTCTTAAACTTCCCTTTGTTACAGCCGCGGCCAGCTGACCAGTTTGAGTCCTCTATCACCAACAATGCTGTCCAAATTTGGATTGTTGATATGAGCGAAAGGACCTGTACTTGCAGACGATTTCAGGTCGATCAAATTTCTTGCCCTCATGCAATGACCGTCTGTAACCACTGACGAATTGATCCATACAATTATTGCTCTAATTACTACATGAAAGATTATCTCTACGCATGCTATGCACATGTAGTCCATCCGATTGGCAGCGCAGAGGGCTGGGATGTTTCTGAATAAGTCAGATCACAAATTGTCAATCCTTCTAATACAAAACGTGGTCCCGGAAGACCACGGGTTCGTTGGATTTTGTCCCAAGGTGAAGAACATATGACTATTTGATGTGGTAGATGTAATGGTTACGGACACAACAGACAAACATGTACTAACTCAGTACCCTTACGCATACGTCCAACAACAAGGTCCCAAACATCGTTCACAACTCCCAGTTCAATTATGTGATGATTTTATCAGTTATTTTACTTTTATATTGTAGAACATTTTTAGAACAATTGACATTAAATATTTATGTACTTTATTCTAAGTACGTATAATGTGCATTTATAGAATTAAGTGTCAGCCATAATGTAAATGCTCTAGAAACATGGAATTTCCTGATTTTTTGGGCATTTTAGAGTAAAGGAAATTCCTGTTATGACCAGGTGGTCATAACAGTTATGACCTCTGTCCCTATTGTGAAACAAAAAGAATTTATGATTCCTTTCTGGATCAATCTATATTTTAAAATACACAGGGATAATATAACAAGTAGTACAAAATTGGAGTTAACCCAAAAAAAAAAAACTTAAATTTTTAGGCATTTTAGAGTAACGGTCATTCCTATTATGACTAGGTGGTCATAACAGTTATGACCTCTGTTCTTATTGTGAAACAAAAAGAATTTATGATTCCTTTCTGGATCGACCTGCATTTTAAAATACACAGAGATAATATAACACGTAGTACAAAATTGGAGTTAACAAAAAAAAAAAAACTTAAATTTTTGGGCATTTTAGAGTAACGGTCATTCATGTTATGACCACCTGGTCATAACATTTATGACCAGGTGTTCATCTGATGAAACAAAAGGAATTTATTATTTCTTTCTGGATCATAGTGTATTTTAAAACACACATGGATGACATAACACGTCATTAAACTATGGAGTTAAAAAAAATAAAAAAGAAAACATAACCTTACATTTTTGGACATTTTAGAATAACAGTCATTCCTGTTATGACCACCTGATCATAACAATTATGACCTCTGTCCCTACGGTTAATTTGTCATATTAACTTTTACAGTTTACAATAATATACCATATACATAAAAAATATGGTATGTTATGAATAAAAAATAGGGCTATTTACAGTCTGGTAAAGAAAAAAAAAATTTATGTTAGTTCAAATGTTAAAAGTCCATATCCTTATCATCATCACTTTTATAAATTTGTTCAATGTTGCGCTTGGCATGGCACCACAAGTAACATGTTAGCCACTCCCGAAAGATTTGCATGCGTACATTAATTACCCAATAATGGATATCCCTCCCTTCTATCAAGCATTCAACATATTTAATTATAAACATTCCACAGTCACCCATGTTGCACGAATGAGAAAGAAAAACAAATCACATAAGCATCACAGTTAATATTGTTGTATGAAAAAATTTTCAATACTTGTACTAACCTATTGGCTTGTTGAGGGATATATTTAATCATGGTGACCGGTATTGGGTAAATTCCCGGAGGTTCTCTTGGTTTGAATTCGAACAAACTAAGTCTATCAGCCAATAATGGAATGAACTTTGACATACATTCTACTCCTTATCGGACCTTAAAATTGTAAGGGCCTTCATGCTGAAGAGAGTCATATACCTCAATGGTCCAGTTTGTCAGATCGAGCTTTACTAATGTCCAATGTTTCAGATCAGTCAAGTGTATTGGTATTAGTAAAGTGTTCACTTCAAATCATAACGACCCACTCCGGACACACACACCAAGTATGATCTTGAGTATAGAATCACACGACCCCCAATCGAACGTATCTGGTGATTTCTGGTAGACACGCCACAATGCACCAACTTTTGCACTAAAAAATGTGTCTACCGTTGTCACCTTTCATTATTCCAATTCGGAGAACTGCTTGATCTTCTTCCTCAAGTAGTAAAAGGCAACATCAATATGCTACATAAACAAAACAAAAGCAAATGTATTGTAAAAAATACAGGTCATCAAACAATGTACCTTCTTCGCGTTAAGATTAACAAAAATTATAGAACATGGATTATTAAAAAATCAATAACAGTACTTAATTCATCCCTTAGCCAAATAGGAGAGGTTGCTAATTCATAAAACCAAGTTTTTTTATCTACCGCCATGAATCCGAGGTTATGGGGTTTGTCCAATGTCTCATACTTGGTATTGTATCGGGGAAGCCGTTTACTAAACATAAAAATATTTTAATTGGTGATGACATTATTAATATATTATAATTTTCAAATTGAAAGGACAATTATTCGTTATAAACAAATTACCCTGGAGGAGTCATCTTCAATAATCCTTTACTGATCCACTCCCTGAACTCCTCTAGCTTTTCTTTTGGAGGTTCATCTGCGAGACCCGGTGGGAGGGCATAAATAAGCTTATTCGGAGCATGCGACGGGGAGCCAACCTCAGTCATAGGTCCGGACCGCCGTTGGCCAAGCCTTGATAGTTTGGCCCTCTTCTTCTTAGGGATCAATAAATGACATATTTGAAACGAGTTAAAATTAAGTATGACTCTTATGAATATATTTGTCAGTTACAGATATTTGTAATAACCACATCACCGATGCTCTCCTCGTTGGCTGCCTCTTCAAGCTTTATAACCTCCTGTTCTTTGATGCTTTTTTTATCATCCTTTTCCTCTTCTTTTTCCTTCTCCGGGTCAGACATGCTCTCCTCCTTTGTTTCAAAAAATGAATTAGATTTCACCTTCGCTTCTCCCTCATTTCCTTCTAAATGTTCTTTAAAATTTTCCTGTGTGGTTTCACAACATGTCATAATAAATACAACTTTATATATGTGGAAGACCCAAATGATCATCTACATATATGGTATACTCAATTTTAAAATACAGGATTACCTAATTCTTCTCCTCCTCTACATCTTCATACGAAACAATCACCTTATCGGCAATAAGGAACTCCATGGCTACTTGCACACCCATATCCACAACAGCACCGATGTCAGAGTCGATGAACACATCATCTTGTGAGCCGGTGCCCAGGTCATTCGAGGTAGTCTTCAAGACATCCGACTCATCCTTTTGAACATTAATCTTCTGCCTGCTGCTGCCATGGTACGCCGTGTGTGCCTTTCCCTGTCCCTTCTCATTCATGTTGTCTGACAACAATTTAAGAACCCTTCACAAGAGTTTGGTGGACTTCTTCTGTCCCTTTTTAAGATCCTCTAACTTTTTGTTCATTGAGTCCACCTGTCCTCGGATCTCTTTTAGAAACTCCCGCCACTCGGAGTTTGTATCGGAGCTCGGTCGGGGGACAGAAGTCTTGGGAGGTAATTGAGGCACAACCTTTGGGTTCTTCAAATATAGCTGCACAACCCATGGGTCCTTCAACTCTCCTTCGGTTGGCATGATCACAAAATACTTAGGCTGCATATATTTGATATTAATAACAACAATGAGTAGGGGATATGGTCAATATGTTAATGACCGACATATATGAATATTAAGAAGTTATGGTAAATTAAAAAAATGACCACCCGCGCATTATTACGATGACCAACAATGGTATTCAGACTTGCAAATGAACGATCAATCCGGTAATTATAAAGATGACCAACGACCATAGTCACTGTAGCAGGGGTATGGTCATCACAGGAATGACCACCCGGTCATTATGTAGATGACCAACACTCGTAGTAACTGTAGCATGTGTATGGTCATTACAGAAATGACCTCCCGGTCATTACGTAGATGACCAAGACGCGTATTAGACAACAGGTATGGTCATTACTGTTATGACCACCCGATCATTACTATTATGACCACCCAGTCATTATGTAATTAACCGATACTGGTATTTTACGCAAATGATCAATAGGTTACGTTAACAATGGTATGGTCAATAGGGTACGTTAACAACGGCATGATCAATGTAAAAATGACCACCCGGTCATTATATTGATGACCAACAATTGTAATTGACACTACTTACATAAATATTTAGAAAGTATATAAATTACCTGATTTTCGCCAACCGCGGTAAAAGCAGACATAACATCATCAAACTTTACATTGTCCGCAGTGATCCACGACAGCATACGTGGAATGGCCTGATCGTACTTGGTGGTGAATTTGGCTGCTATCGATGGGAGGGTCTCATATGCCCAAACGAGTAAGGCATGCGGAAAGCCCGTAATACTGTAATGAACTTTGTCAGACTTTTTTAACGGTCTTCTCTTCGAAGACATCCTGTTTTCAACTGTATCACAGATTGTAGCTCGGGTTGCCTCCTATGAGAGCACGCCCCAAGGAAAATCATTGAAATCATCCAAGTTATCGGCCAAAGTAAAAAACTTTGGGTCTATCTTAACGGAGTTTGTATTTGATAAAGAAATGCAAAATATCATGTATAGTAAGCTAAGCTTGACAGCGTCGTCGTCATTGTTAAAGTTTATCTTCGACATCTGCAGCCCCAAATTTTCTCTCAATACACCTCTCAATGTCGAAAAATATCTTGTAATTAATCGGCTTTCGACCACCGGTGGGAGATGAGTAGACCTTACACATTTCATGCTGGTTATTAGGTAGAACTTGTTAATGGAAAATCTGTCCAGGTCTTCACTAACGTCAAACCATATAGCATCACCCATTCCTGAGTGATCCGTCAGTAACATTACAATGTTGTGGAAGACCTGCCCAGCCCAACCAAGAGTATTTAAATTTAGAAAGTGTTGAATGCATGGCTGATGGATGACGGCCTCGTACTTTCAGGGAGACAACCACTGTCTCAATTTATTACATATCTCCGTAATGTTAATGAAAGTATTTATTTTCACCCGGGTAATTTCACTATCCGGTACGCATCGAATATATTGAACCTGCGATAATATTAATGATAACATAAAAGAGTAATTATATTTATGACCGTGAAGTAATCATACAAATTACCTGGCATAAAATCACAGAAATATGAAAATTAACAAATTGATGACCACCAAATCAACATAAAAATGACCAACAAGTCATCATGAAAATGACCATCCGGAAACAACATAAAACTGAGTAATTATGAAAATGACCAACAAGTCATCATAAAAATGACCATCCAGAAATAACATAAAACTGAGTAATTATTATTATGACCAACAAGTCATCATGAAAATGACCAACCAGAAATAACATAAAACTGAGTAATTATTATTGTGACCAACAAGTCATAATGAAAATGACCATCCGGAAAGATTAAAACTGAGAAATTATTATTATGACCAACAAGTCATAATGAAAATGACCATCTGGAAATATTAAAACTGAGTAATTATTATTATGACCAACAAGTCATAATGAAAATGACTATCCGGAAATAACTTAAAACTGAGTAATTATTATTATGACCAACAAGTCATCATGAAAATGACCATCCGGAAATAACTTAAAACTGAGTAATTATTATTATGACCAGAGAGTCATTACAAAAATGATCATTACAAAAATTACAGGATGATCACAAAATAAATAACCAGCCGCCGATATCACCTACAATTAAACAAACATCAACGATAATTCAAATATTTATATTAACCAAAACACTAAATTTTACAAACGGATGGTTTATATTACAAAATCAGATAAAAATACTAACTTTATGTATTTTAAGCAAATTTTTTTCAACAAATCAATTAAAAAGGTGGAATCTCATCAAAAACACACATAAAAATGAAAACTTTTTTTACATAGTCAATAAAAACTGCACATTTTTACTAAAAAGTATTAAAAATGTAAACTTTTTAAACATAAAAATAGAAATCAACTTTTTTACCTCTTCAGCTTCCGATATCTTCTCTTCTACGGCACTTTTCAACTTCTTTGAATCCTTTACTTCGATTTCCCCCGGCTTTCTCTTCAACCCTTTATCGGACACCATTCTCTCGATCTCTGGTGCCAGTTTTTTAGAACTTTCCTCGGCCGATGGCCTTTTAGATGCCGAAGCCGTTACTCGGACAGACCTCCTTTCGGGAGTTGTGTTTTTCTCAGACATTTTCGTGGGCTTCGACATGGGTAGTTTTTAAAGATTCTCCGATATTAACAGACTTCCAAGCAGTTTATAAAAGGCTTTCGTGGTGGTTTAGGACGGTTTCCGAGCGGTTATGGAGCGGTTCCTGCCGGTTGCAACTCTTTCTCTCTCTAGAATCGGAGTTTCTCTCTCTAAAATACTATAGAAGCTGGTTTGAAATTTTTTTTAGGGTATGCGAGGGAGAGTGACTTTTGGGCGGGTGGGAGATGAGGGTAAACCTGGAATTTGACATACATTAAATGCGGTTGGGCCCCATATAAATGACGTGGCAGTGCTAGAAATGAAGGAAAAAAAGTGGTGTTGTTTTTAATAAAATTTATCCCACAGATACTATTAATGAAATTAACCCTTATTTTAATTATTTTTTATTTTCTGATGTTTAATTGTCCTTTTTAACCTAGGTAAGATGTTTTTCATCATATTTGTTTTTATTGTTTCTCTGTCTTCATTTCTCTCTCATCTGGCGGCGAGAAGACTAGATCCACGCCGCCGGAGATCTTCTGTGACTAGCGATCTGCAAGATTAGTGAAGTCCGCTGTTGGTTGTGCGTTTTTGGCACTCTCTTTCTCTCCTCCATCTCCAGCCTCGCGATCTCAGTCAGCAGCGACTCCTACCACCGGAGAGGAAGAAGATGAGTTTAATCTGCTTTTTTTTTTTGTAAATTTATGCTTTAAAAAAATTGTAAGATTGAGTTCGTTGGTGCATCGATTTTGATTCATTCATAGTTTGATAAGTCTTTTGTGAAAAAAAAAAAAAAAAGCTTGTCCTCGCAGATGCAAATCTCTCTCTGTGACCAGCTTGGTTATGTCCAAGTAAGTTTGTGACAGAATTCTAGTAGTGTATAACAGGGATTCTTGCAGAATTTTGGTAGAGTATAACTGAGATTCTTGTAAAATAAGTAGTTTACTCTTGTAGAATTCTGGTAGAGTATAACATGGATTCTTGAAAACATTCATATTGAAAACTTAAAATATTCTAATAAATGTCATCCATGTTGAAAACTTAAAATATTCTAGTTATACTCTACTTAGACTTAATATCCCTAACATTTTTCTTGTAAAAAAAAAAAAGAAGAAGAAAAATATTTTTCATGTTTTGGTCAACTTCACTTATGAGTCTCAATCTTTATTGGTTGTGAAGTTTTAACACTACTGATGCCACCAATCATAATTCAAAGATAAAAAGGAAAATGAATTATGTAGTGGACAAGGTTAATCTCCTTATGCTTGTCGGGAAACGGAAAAAAAAAAAAAAAAAGATCAAGTTTCTTATTCCCTTTTGAATTATTTTTATTTATACTCTTAAATTTTAGGATAACTCTTGTTTCACCTATTAAATTTTAAAAATTCTCATTTTACTTCTTGAGCTTTGAACTTTGAACTTTGAATTTGAGGTAAAAGCATACAAAAAAAATGAGTAAGTGCAGTAATGTGGTCTTTTTTCATTTGTTTCTAGCAGAAATCCAAACATATTAGCCTTAGTACGACTAACTTCCATTTTTTTTTTTAACTGAAATTCTGATAAAATAAATAAAATAGGGTTAAATTCAAAGGTCAATGTACCAAATGAGAGTTTGAAAGTATAGGGAGCAAAATGTGGGTGACAAGAGGGAAATAATCCTATATATATATTTTAAAAGAATAATCCTTCCATTATTCGTCTATATAAATATATGTATATTTAAACCATTTAGCTTATAAAGAAAACAAGAGGTAAATGAAAAATGAAAGTGATTGAAAATAAAGAGATAAAAAATTTTGTTTTTCTTTTAGGTTGTTTGATTTCATAAGGAAGAAAGAGGTAAATGAAAAATGAAAGTGAATGAAAATAAGAAGGAGATAAAAGATTTTATTTTTCTTTTAGGTTGTTTGATTTCATAAGGAAGAACGAAGTTAGAATTACTTTTTATTATTTGGTATTGCAATTGAAAGTGAAAGAAAAGAAGAAGTATTATTCATGAAATTGATATTTTACTCATATATATATATATAAGTATATATTTTTTTGTCTTTCAGGATTTTTATGAGTACATAATGATAATAATCTAATTTTATTAGTTTCACCTTTTTGACAAAATTTTCACTTTCGTTTTTCTTTTCTTTCCAAATTAAAAAAATATGAATCCCGCAAGGTTATTAATACTTCGTGTAAATTATTTATTTAGTTTATAAATTTTTAAATTTGTGTAACTTTGATTCTTATTTTTTTAAGTTGTAATGTCTTTAAATTATTAAAATGTTACTATAATATTCATTTTTGTTAATTTTTGGACAGAATACTTTAGTAATTTGATAAAAACAAATGATGCTAACTAACATATTACATCTAAAAATTAACATAAATGACTACTATAATAACGTTTTTAATAATTTAGAGTCACTCCAGTTAGGAAAAAAAAAAGAATATGGACTAAAATTATACAAATTTAAAAGTTTAGAAACAAACCTAATAATTTACTCAAATGCTTCTTATTTTCCTTTTCCTTTTCCTTAAAACTACTCCAACATAATAGATTGATTACGAGGACCTTCAAAAGTAAGAATCATGTATAAGTAGACTCGATTAAGTTATAATTTATATGTAATTATTAATTTAAAGAGAACTCATATATACTTTCTTTATTTTTTTAATGAAAAACTCATATATGGTTATATATCAAAATCCTCAATTCTCATTCGTGTGACTTGTCAAGGACTACATACAAGGTTTTTTTTTTGTTTTTTTGTTTTTTTTTTTTCAGTTACATATAAACCCTAAACACCCTCAAATTCAACAACACCCCCCCCCCCCCCCCCCCCCCCCCCCCCACCAAAAAAAAACCCAAAAAAGAACAAAAAACAATGGCGCTCCGCTGCTTCCTCTCCAGAATCACCCGTACCAGAGCCTCCCTAACTCTAACCCAAACCCTCCCCATCTTCTCACCCTCGTCCCCTCTCCAAAACCCCATTCCCAATCCCAATCCCAATCCCAATCCTAACCCAAACCCCATACTCACTTCCCATTTCTCCACTTCCTTCCTCGTCACCAAAACCCCCAAAAAATTGAAGAAGAAGCGCAAGAAAAAGGAGAGCCCCAGAACCAAGCTTGTCCAGTCCGAGCCCAACCGAATCCCCTCCCTCGAACGCATCCTCCACCGCGACGCCTCCTTCCGCTTCCTCCTCCGCTCCAAGCAGTTCCTCTCCAAGCAGCCCGACCGCATTCTCCGCCTCGACGACGCCGGAAAGCTCCACCGCGAGCTCGGCTTCCCCCGCGGCCGGAAACTCTCCCGCTTCCTCCAGCGACACCCTCTCATCTTCGAGACCTATCGCCACTCCGACGGCAAGATGTGGCTCGGCTTCACCGATTTCATGGAGGAGCTCCTGGAAGACGAGCGAGCTATTATGGATGAAATGGAGGCCGATCGGGTTACCACGGTCAGGAAATTGCTTATGATGTCTGCTGGGAAAAGGATTCCTTTGAGCAAGATTCACCATTGCCGGTCGTTGTTCGGAATTCCCGACGATTTCAGAGACCGGGTTGCGAAGTTTCCGGATTGGTTTAGAGTTGTGGTTGATGGTGATGGGAGGAGGGTTCTTGAATTGGTAAATTGGGATCGGAATTTGGCGGTGAGCGCGATCGAGAGGGAGTTTATGGTCGATGAGGATAAGGCGAAGAGGGCTTTCAAGTTTGGGGTGAAGCACGGTAAGGATTTGGATTTGGACGAGGACGAGGCGCGGAAATTGAACTTGCTGAACACGCTTCCGCTGGTGTCGCCGTACTCAGATGGTTCGAGGTTCGATCTTTGGAGTTTGGAGGCAGAGAAATACAGGGTTGGGGTGTTGCACGAGTTCTTGAGCTTGACGTTGGAGAAGAGAGCTTCTATACACCACATTTCGGAGTTCAAGGAGGAGTTTAGCTTAACTAAGCATACTTACCAGATGCTTTTGAAGCAGCCGAGGACGTTTTATCTGGCCGGGACGGAGATGAACTGGGCTGTTTTCTTGAAAGATGCGTACGACGAAAATGGGGATTTGATTAAGAAAGACCCCCAGCTTCTTTTTACTGAGAAGCTGTTCAAGTATGCTCAGATGCAGGAAAGTGAACTCGGTTCCGTCATTGATAGAAAATGATTGGTGCATAAACTGGTTGTCTTTTACAATAAGTGAATTGAAGATGGGAAAAGGATTCACTTGTTGAATCCTCATTCAAGTCGGCTCGGGATTTCTAGAGCTACAAGAAAAACTTGGTGGATGTGAACATCCTTATGTTGCTCTGTAAAAATAGGTAATGAACCGGAACCTTGACATGCTGTATCTCGTTTCTTGAATCTTCTAACTAGAAGATTTTTGCAATGGTTAGAAAACTATGCACATCTTATATCGACGATTTTTTCTCTTGCTCGGAGCTGATTTGAAATATTTAAATCTGAGTAACAGCCTTTGTTTTGTTCAAGACCAGTTATTGCTATCTTAGTAGCAATTTGTTGCTTTACAAAAGCCGGAATTTCATGCAAGTCATCTAGAATATATTTCAATTCACACAAACTATTAATTTTATTGTGGATTAGATACTCGAACTGTCGCTAATATAATTGGTCTTTTTTTCTGCAGCATTGTTG
Source organism: Ficus hirta (assembly GCA_038430175.1). Taxonomy (NCBI): domain Eukaryota; kingdom Viridiplantae; phylum Streptophyta; class Magnoliopsida; order Rosales; family Moraceae; genus Ficus; species Ficus hirta. The sequence continues at coordinate 6,971,521 of CM076597.1, forward strand.
GGGAAGCTGCACAATCTGCTGTGAAGTATGAAGATCACTCCATCTGAAGCATTGGTAGAAATTATGGCTGGTATGGTGCTGATTCTATTGAGTCCTAAATTGCTCGATAAAGGTTTTATTGCCTTCCTACGCGGGTTCAAAATTTATAAGCTGGTGCAGGTTTTTATTTCCTTACTGCCCAGCTCCCTGAAACCAGCATTCGACTTGCTTGAGCCATTGTCAATCGAAATATATTGTTGGGTTATTCTTTCTTTTCTTTCTTTTGGTAGTGATAGAAACTTGGAAAACTTACCATCTTTAATATGTGATTAATTGTTTCGCTATCCTATGGTACTATTGTTTATATTTCCTCAAAACATGATTATAGGCGTGCAAAGATCCGTCATTTTCGAAGTCTTCTTGCATCTTAAAGGCTTTTGACATAGACCAGAAACTTACTTTTCGATACGAAGTGTGAACAAAATTATTTTTGCAGGCACGAAGCATACATTTCACTTGTATTTCAAGTTCTTTTCTACTCGTATATTCTTCATTTTTCTTGAACAGCCTCAAGTTTTAAATGTTACCGATTGCAATCAGCTAATACTGGAGGCTGCATAATGCACTTTCATCACCATTTTTAAGTATTTTTATTTACTTAATGGATTGAAAAAAAGACAATCGGTTCATTTTGAGGTGTTGACATACCCAGGCAGTATTTTTACCAAACTCAAATTCTGTTCAGACCTTAAACAGGACAAATGGTTTGACAATATACTTACTTGCAACATGTTTGTTCAAAATTAAATATGAATTTTATGGTGTTAATCTAAGATAGCAATTGTTTCTTTGTATGAAAATTTCAATGAGGTTTAGAAACTAAGTTATGATTTATGTTATGATGTGTTCCTCATCGTTTTACGATATAGTAAGTTAAGAGCTATCTAAGAACTAAAAATGTTTAGGAGGCGTGTACTGGGTAATTAGGAACCAACTTTTGCACGGACAATTAGGAGTTCACTTAAGGTACCGGGAGAGTAAGTAATCCCGTTATTATGTTGCCTCGGTGGGTTTGGAACTTGCAATCCTACTATCAGCATGATTGCGCGCATTGGTACATTACCTAGGGCCCAACTAAGTAGAAAACATACCGATCAAAATAATAAAGTATGATCATAATTTGTATGTAGTACGATAAGCTGTATAACTTTTTGAGATGTTATTCTATGTTCAATTCATGTGTTATGTGATTTCACCTAAAATTAAAAGAAAATGTTTTGTGAGGTTTACGGATGTAATTATTAAGCATTTCGCTTATTTTAGTGGCGTGATTGTGTGTGTGGTGGCGGAGCGGGTTATCGAACTAGTTTCTTTTAAGTTGGAATCTAAGTTCGCTAATGATTTTACAAGTTTTAAGTTGAATGATTTTCTAAAATTTATGTTAGTTTATTTTGAATTCTGTTAGGTTGGATTTGAAATATTTAGTTTTATTAAGTATGTTTTCCGCTGTTCTGTTTTATATGAGATTATCAATTTATGTTAATAAAAAAAAAAATTCAACTTTTCACGTTTTGTCAACTCTTCATCATCGTGTTTTCCACTGTGTTTAAACTAAATTATGTTTAGTAACGGCAGATGTAATGTCCCGCTAGGGGAGGGGGGCGTTAGTAGAAACAAAAAAAATGAGCTAAGAGAACCCCAATATCAAGTGACGCCTTTGCTTGGGGCATGTGGTGCTGAGCACTGCTCTTTGACCTGATTTTGCCACTCCTTAAATTTATGAATTGGCATGACAAAAAACCAGAGATTTTGTGGTCGGGCTTAGCCTAGTAGTGATTTCCCTCTTCTTCCACCAAGCAATCTTGTGACAAAAAATCGGAGCTTTTGTGGTTGTGGGCATATTTCACCAGAACTTTTGTAGTTGCAGGCATACCTTAATGATAATTTAAGCTTTTGCAATTGAAGACATATTCTAGCGGTAAGTTCTCTACTCTTTTTTTATTTGACTTACAAGTTGGCTCCTTCTTTAATTTGTTAGACAGTTGGCCACTTTATAATTTTTTCAATTATTATTATTATTATTCTAAACGTTGGCCACTTTTAATTGGTATAGTGAAAATTGTTATAATTAGTAGCTAATCTTAAGGGCAAAAAAGGTTTTATTTAGCCTTGTATCCTCTTAGTTTGTCTACTTTTAACAACTTACTCTCCAAACTTTAAATTTCAACAATCTGTCTCTCGAAATTTATAAATTGTTGCAATGTGTTTCATTTTACTGACAAAAAGCTCGTGTCATTTGAGGATGGAAAATCTAATTTTTTATTAAAAAAAAATCAAATCCAACTTAAACTACAATGCAAATATTTCAAATTCACTAAATCAAACCTTAACTTAACGGGATATTAGTAAAATAAGGCATATTGCACTAAATCAAAAAATTGTCAAAATTAGAAATTTGGAAGAAAGTTGCGGATGGTCAAAAAATTGAGAGGGTGAAACAACGTTAAAAACCCTAAACAAATATTTCAAAAGTTAATGCAAGATGAATAACTGTCTGAACATTTCATTCATCAAACAAGTACATTGTTTTACTTCACTTGAGAAGGTTTCCTGTTGGGAAGGTAAACTTGGTATTTTTAAAATTTTAATAGCTTTAGTGGTATTTTGTGACTAAGTTTACGAACACAGAGGTGTATTTGGGTATTTGAATGTTGCGTGAAATCTCACAAGTACATAAGGTCGCTAAGTTTTGATAATATAGGGTGAGTGAGTATCGTATCCACATAGATTGTTCCTTAGGTTGATACTAAGTACTATGATTATCAGAATCCAACTTTATCTAGGCAAACTGTAATAATAAAAGTAAAACAAAACAAATACAAATAAGAAAATGAGAATAGACTACTATTTACAAAGATTATACGGTCTTGACACTGCTAAACTAGTCCTATTCTAATCCTATCTAGTAGTTGTTAGCCAATTCCATTCAATTCATTAATTAAGGAACCTAATCTAACCTCATTACCTCTCCCGAGCATTAAATGAGATAATATACATAAATATTCAAGTTGATATCCCTATCTAACTTGTTTACCTACACATTCATTAAGCCTAACCTTTAAAATGATTATCAAGGTGTCGATTGCCTCCTGGCCTCACAGCAACCATGATGTGCTCTCGAATAGATTATCTAAGAGTTGACCTCCTCCCAGTCTCACAATAACATAGACTGTACTTCACAAATTCGATTTATGAACTCAATCTCTCCTGAGTATCAAATTCACATATCTAAATCAACTAATTCATTTCCCAACGAAGAAATACAAATGAATTGAAAATAAAATTAAACTAACAATTAACAAAATAATCAAAACATAGTTCAACTAAAGCTATATCAAGCACTAAAATATGACATCTAGCTCAACACAGTGGAATCCATAACCAAAAATAAAAAAGAATTCATAATTGCAAATATTGTCCAAGACAAATCTACAATTACAAATTCAAAACAAAATTTTAAAACTGAAAAAAAAAAAAAAAAGGAAGGGGGACGGAAGAATTATGTTGGAAGAATGATCTTCAAGGCTTAGAATCCACCAACTCTTCAAGAATCTTCAAGGAAACCATGGGATTTGAGCCTCCAAAGTTCCTTCTTCTCTACGAATTTTGTGCCTCTTTTCCCTCTCTTCTTCTCCAACTTAGGAACTAGGGTTTGCTTCCCTTAAGAAGGCTCAAATCAAGTGAAATTTAGACCGTTGGATCGTCAAAAATGGGCCAATCTCGGCCGTTGGCAGCTACAGGGTTAGCCTGCGCAGGCTTGGGAGCTTGGACGCGTGTGGGTGCGGCCGCGCAGGCCTCTCGACTTGGAGGGCCTGCTAGTAGTGCGGCTCCCTGCTATGTGTGGTGCACTGAGATGTAATAATATTAATTATACATATTTAATAGTTTCTAATGAGAAAAAGAAGTAAACAATGGTTTTTAGAAAAAAAATTTAAATAATATGTTTTTAAAATATTTGGGATAAAAAATAGTAAATTAGTAAATCATTTATTAATGTGTGATAAATATTTACTAATTATCTATTAAAATTTCCATTTACCTCAATTTTTTCTTAAAAATATTATTTATTACAATTTTTCAAACTCTTTTTTTTTTTTAATTTTATTACTTTTATTTTTTTTTAATTTTTTTTTGGCTAAAGATCCCAAACTCTTTTTAAATAGACTTTACTAAACGCCACTGCTCTACAGTTTGTTTTTGACGAATTCAAAAACAACCTCGGAAAACATTGTAATCAAGTCCTACTTCTAAGCAAGATTTAGTATTTTCAAGGACAAAATCAAAATGGTGTCGTATTTTTGGAATCTGCCCTTCGGCCCAACAGACGCTCTCGGCCTCTAGTCCCTAACACAGGCCCACTTTAATTTTGCTTAACCCTAGTTTTATGTGTCCTGATTTCTCAGACTAGTTAAAAGCTCTCAATTCTTTGACAGCGGCTCTGAAACCATATGGTTTGGTGTTTTCTCAACTAATCTCCATATGGACGACGAATCTCCCATCGGTGATGCTGAAGACGAAGACAATGACAGAAGGCTCGATAAAGGTCATTGTCACCAACTTGTCTTCAAATTCTTCGACAAATTTTCGTTCATTTTGACAATTAATTTAAGGTATGACACTCTCAAATTGTATATACATTTATGCTATTTCGGCTATTTCCATCTCTTGGGCTTTTTGGTACCGATACTGCGTTCTCAAAGTTTTTTTTTTTTTTTTCCAATATATATTTGTGGTAAATTTTTTGGCGCACTTTTGGGGGAATCTTTTGGGATCTTTTGCATATATAATCCAAAATTGAACCACCATTACATATATAATCTTTGTTTTGATTGCATTTTATTTTTTATTTTTTTAATTCAATTTTTAAATAAAAAGACTAAAAACCCCTTCAGGTTATCTTCAATTTAAAAAGAAAAAAATCAATAGTCATACTACTAAAACAAAGGGATCTTTTGCATATATAAGCCACAAATGAACGCCCATTGCACATATAACCTCCATTGTTATTGCTTTTTTGTTTTTTTTTTTGTTTTTAATTCAATTTTCAAACAAAAAGACCAAATGGTCCTTCAGGTATCTTCAATTAAAAAAAAAAAAAACATAAAAGGATGCCAGCAAAGAGTCAAACAGTCAAAATCCCTAATCCCCCAATTTGCTTTCTCCCTCCCTCACCCAAACAAAAAAAAAGACAAGAAGATGGTCCCCCCCCCTGCGAGCTAACGGCTAAAGCAGTCAAAATATTTTTATACCCCATTGCTTGCGTTCTCCCTCCCTCGCCCAAACAAAAGAAAAGCCCCCCCTGCCTACTAACTAACGGCTAACTGGGGCTCTCTCCCTCGCCAAAAGCCCCCGTAACTCACGGACTCTCCCTCTCACCCAACCGGTAAAGGGGACCCAGCACCACCCATGTAAGCTTTGTTTGTTTTTTTTTTTTTTTGTGTTCTGTTTTGCTACATTTACTATGCTCAACCAAGTTGACAAAAAAAGAAACGGCAAATCTAATATCTAGTCTAAAATGTCTGAACTTTGACACCAAAATTCCTTTTTAGTTTCTTCAATAATGTAGACACTTTTACCTGATTCTGGGTTTGGATTTCTTACTTGCTCCGAAGCTCCTTCACCGGTTGGGAGATAGAGAGAGAGAGAGAGAAGAAAGGGAAAGTTTTTGAAGGAAAGAACAAGGAAAAAAAATAAAACGGAATTAATTAAAAAATAAAAAAACAAAGAAAAGCGGGAATGAGAGAGAGTAGACAACTGTATTTAGATCCCACTGTATTTGGCATAGAGTGAAGTGAACTTCCAGTTATAGGGGATAGAGTAAATAAATATAACTTTGAAATAGCATTATTCATTGGAATACAATATGATAACATATCAAATATGCCATTTTTACACTTCGTACTGGAGATGGTCTTAACATGTTTATATTATCAATTAAATCATGGTATGCTAATCATTCGTTGTTGTAGTATTTTCATCATCCACTGTTATTGAAATATAAAAATCATATCGGTGTAGTTTTCAACCAATTTGAGCTTATTCATGGTTCAGGAATGTACGTAAGTTATTCCACATTAATCTATGGGAGGTTACACTGTTCTTACATTGTGTGCTTGATTAAACGTATATAAAGAAGTTTATCCATAGATCAAGAGACGTGTATAAACTTGCTCAATTCCTAAGCAAAGTTTTGCAGTATTTTCTCGTAAACATTTCCAAAACCCTAGTCATAAGTGCATCAAGAAGACAGGCTGCCATCCACCATTTTGTCGACACCTATTCACAAACATTTGTAACCCCAGTCCCCTCCTAAATCCTGCGTCCCACAGAGACCCAAAAGTTATAAAACATAAGTCCGGACGTAGGAATTTTAAGTAATATGTGTGCATGCAAGAGACAATCATAAACATCATAAACCATTCAAAAGGAAGTCTTCATAATTTTTTTTTTCTTGAGTCACAATGTCAGAAAGTACTAATGCTTCAGTTCTCATTCGAAACACATAACAATAAAAGCCTTTTTACATAAGTCGAAGCACAAGCTCAATATAAGGTTAGCGTTCTGTTTGTCAAAGATTCAAACAAACACTAACTACTAAACTCTCCATAATTTACAGGTCCTGTCGTTCGTCACTTGTGATTATAGTTAGGAGCAAATGTAACAAGTATATTTATAACAGGAATCTGAACTGTAAAAAATGAAGAACCGTTTTCATTTTGTCGACACCTATTCACAAACATTTAAACTTAAAAAATGAAGAACCGTTTTCATTTTGGTTCTTTTAATACATGTTTGTTTGCTCATGCTTTAATCAGTAGTTTCAAATTCTCTGTTTTTGGTCAGTAGTTTGCTGAGGAAATTTAGTAAAATCAATGGATCACCATTGCCAATATAAAAGAAATTTCCCAAAATTGAACCACCATTCCCAACAAGTTCCCTGATAAACATATCCTGATCAAGTACTAATTTGAAGAGCAAGTTTTTTTAACTTTTTTTAAAATTCAAAATCCTTGAAATCCATTTATTCAAAATACATATATACGAATATGCTCCTTAGTAGTAAACTGTATGCTCCTTAGTAGTCTTTTCTGGAATCAAGTGTTTATATACGAATATGTATACTTAAATTTGTTTTATCATTTTCGTTTCTAGCTATGGCACGAATCCGGACGTCATCGGCATACTCTCCTCGTCCTACCTAACGGCGGCGATATTTAGAACCGCCGGAGATGGACTCAGAAAATGACTCTGAAGGAGTCAGTAGGACCAATTCCCAACCGGATGGCAACACGTCACCTCAATTGATGTCAGTCTCAATACCAAGGGTAAGTTATCATTGGAAGATAAAGCAGTCAAAGTTTTTTTTTTTTTTTGCACGTTCATAACAAGATAAAGCAATCAAAACCATGCACTTTTGCTTTAGGTTAACAAGAAAGGTTTTTTTTTTCGAAATAAAGTAAGTTTTCAATTTGGCTGTCAATAAAATAAGTTGTTATGCTGTCGAATTTTTGGAGAAGTATTTAATTATTTGTCATTTATGAAATTGTATATGTTGCTAATGTTATTAGGTTTTGTTATAAAATATATTTTATTTGTATGTGATTTTATGTAAATGTAGGTTTTGGATCTCCCATCACCCATTTTGAAATTGAATGTTGATGAAGTCAATTTCAAATGTAAAATTACAATCAAGCAATTATTGAAGGATGTTGTTGATACTGTGAACAAAGCCTTACAGGACTGCCCTAATGGCATAGAGTGGTTTAAGAAGTCCCAATTTGGCCACCTATTTGATATTACAGACCACATCAAAATAACTTTAACCCAATTATGGATGTCACTGTCCCGAGGAGTGGTTACACAAAAGAAATATGAAATGTGGTTCGTTTTGAATGGCATCCCCATTAGGTACTAGCTCATGGAGCATGCACTTATAAGTGGACTTAATTGTTCTGCTTATCCCGAAGATCCTTGTCATACAGGAGACGAATTTAGAGAAATGGTCTTTCGCGGAATGAAAAAGATCTCACAGAATGATGTTAAGAAATACTTGGAAGGTATGGTCATCCCTCCCGAGGAGAATGAGAGCAATAGAAGGAGGCGCACTAACGAAATCAGAGAAAGAGAAAAAGAGATATCGATCCTTATAAATGATAAGTTGAAGTTGGCTGTCCTTTATTTTTTATGTGCGGTCCTCCGTGATCCAGAAAATCCCCATCAGAAAATTGATTACAACCTCTTTAAAATAATTGAAGATCTGGATTGGTGTGCCAATTATCCATAGGGAAGAAAAACATACCAATATTTGATGACTCAGGTCCAGAAGTTAGACATAGGTGCAAAATGTAAAGACGCTCGTGAGAAGTTGACAAGATGGAATTGTCATGCATTCATACTACCATTGATGGTATGTAAATTTTGTTTTATTGTTGATTCTTACACTTAATTTGTTTTAAAATGTTTGCAATCTAATATTTGTTATTGTTTATTATTATAGCTTCTACCATTTGAGTGTATTCCTGCCCTGACCCCAACGTATGCTGAGATTAGAGAAGATGTGCAAGGACCGATGCCAAGAATTTGTCGATGGAAAACAAAGTTTCATCGACACCAAGCTCCACCTTTGGATCAAATTCTTCGTGCAGTTGGGGATAGCACGGTTGGTCTTTTGTTTTGTTTTATTTTATATTATGTAGATACGTCTTTATTTCTCGGTTACTAATTTGAAGTTCCTAAATTTCAGAACATAAATAGCATACTTGTCCCAACCTTGGAGGAGCAGAAAGCCAACCACATGATTGGATTTGTTCCTTATCATGATGATTCCGACGCCATTGTGGACAATTGGGCAACCATCCTAGAGTCTGGAAGAAGCATATTTTGGGAGGACTTATTATATGCTGATCTAGAAGGCCGGCGCAACTTCCTTAATGGTGGAACTGAGAGAGTTCAAGGAAGAGATAGAGAGAATCCTGAAGATAATATACATGAGCAGCATACAAGTCAAGAGGGCGCCACCGCAGCAGAGCAAACTAGGTATCTGCCGTCTAACCCTACAGTCAACGAGTCTATACCTCCACAAGCTAGCTCTCATGCTGACAATTCAATGGTGCTACGTGAGCTTCAAGCTCTAAAGCAAACAATAGAGAAGATGTCCACCGACCATGAATCTCGGTTTTTACAATTAAAGAGATTGATAACCGAGAATGGTAACCGCGTTGATATGCTGACAAACATTGTGTCAAGATTTGTTCAGCAACAATCAGAGACTTGGAAAGGTGGAGATCGAGGTGAGAGCAGTGGAGGTGAGAATAGTAGAGGTGTTGATGTTATGATTAATGCCGGTGGTGATATTGAGGCTCAGGATGATATATATGCACCGACAAATGTTAGTTTTGGAACTGAAATCAGTGTAGAAAGAGACATGGAAGATTCTCCCCTCAATAAAATCTTTTATCATACTCCGACTTGTTCGAGTGATAAGGATTGTGAGGAAGATATTTTAGATGTTGGGCAATATGATCGACGACCTCAAATACATCTAAAGAAGTCAAAATATAAGAGAACTCCATACACCGACCCTGGTCCAAAGAAGATGATGTTTCGTAAATGGTCGATAAAAGAATTCGATCCATTGTGCCTACCGGACAGTATGCGAAAATCATTTGAGGACTACAAGAATTCAGTTCCGAAGCCCCCATTTACTTCAGGTCTTGGGATAACACGAGCGTGGGATTTCTTTGATCAGATATTAACGGAGCACTTTTGGCTTTTAAGTGATGTAAGTGATTCTCTACTAAATAACGCTATATCTAAGCTTTTTTTTTTTTTTTTTTTTTAAATATGGATTTCTTTTTACGTCTAACATTTTTGACTCAGACTACAACTTTTTTTTTTGTAGCACATAGAAGAAGCCATGTATGGAATAAGAAAAAAACAGTCCAAGTATCGAGATGTCATCAATCAAGACGTCGTCATTTTGGATGATATCTTCAATCAATTATTGGTGATGAATGCAAATGAAGATGGGATCATATATGACTCTTTGATGACATACGTGAAAGGCGACACCCCCAAGATGGGAAAATGTTGGAATGGTGCGAAGGCACTTTACTTCATGTATAATTTATATGACATAGTGGACACCAACGTCACCGAAAAAGAAAGAGGAAAACATTGGGTTTCGGTGAAGGTTGATTTGATTGCAATTGGAAATTCACCAAAAAAGTAAAGCTCGATAGATTTATGGAGCCCGTGCAGAAGATGATTCCGTTAGTGCTTCAAAAATTTGGATATTTCGGCCACCTTGATCCTTCTCCATGGCCCTATAGGCATCTAATCAACCATCCGCAGAACGAAAAATCGTACGTGTACTTCAAATGTTTTAATTTTTTTTTTTGGTAATTTATAACTACAAACACTAACAAATATTTTGTTTAAAACAGGGGAGATTGTGCCGTATATGCCATCAAATATATCGAGTTCGATATGCAAGGGCAGAATTTGGAGTTAATAAATGATGCGACGATCAAATTTTATAGAGAGAAGATGGCAATTAATATTTATCATAACGATTGGGTTCCTTAAACACTAGGAAGACTTTTGTGTATAAACAAACATTTTTTATTTATCAAAACATTCGTTCATGATATTTCAGGCATTTAACAAAGTATTTTTTAATCAAGTACACTGTTTGGTCCATCTTAGCAGGAGAAAGAAATATATAAAACTTTCTAAAATGGTGGGAAACAAAAAAATAGAAAATATTTGATAAATACCAAACAGAAAAACAAACAAACAAACAACAAAAATTTTTCAATTTTGCTCGCTGGTTTTCCGAACCGGCCTGACCGGCGTTTGTTTTTTTGAAAAATTTTTTTGTTGTTTGTTTGTTTTTCTGTTTGGTATTTATCAAATATTTTCTGTTTTTTTGTTTCCCACCATTTTAGAAAGTTTTATATATTTCTTTCTCCTGCTAAGATGGACCAAACAGTGTACTTGACTACAAAAAACTTTGTTAAATGCCTGAAATATCATGAACGAATGTTTTGATAAATAAAAAATGTTTGTTTATACACAAAAGTCTTCCTAGTGTTTAAGGAACTCAATCGTTATGATAAATATTAATTGCCATATTCTCTCTATAAAATTTGATCGTCGTATCATTTATTAACTCAAAATTCTGCCATTGCATATCGAACTCGATATATTTGATGGCATATATGGCACAATCTCCCCTGTTTTAAACAAAATATTTGTTAGTGTTTGTAGTTATAAATGACCAAAAAAAAAAATTAAAACATTTGAAGTACACTTACGATTTTTCGTTCTGCGGATGGTTGATTAGACGCCTATAGGGCCATGGAGAAGGATCAAGGTGGCCGAAATATCCAGATTTTTGAAGCACTAACGGAATCATCTTCTGCACGGGCTCCATAAAACTATCGAGCTTTACTTTTTCGGTGAATTTCCAATTGCAATCAAAAACCACCAGCTCTGTAGTTATCAAATCAACCTTCACCGAAACCCAATGTTTTCCTCTTTCTTTTTCGGTGACGTTCGTGTCTACTATGTCATATAAATTATACATGAAGTAAAGTGCCTTCACACCATTCCAACATTTTCCCATCTTGGGGGTGTCGCCTTTCACGTATGTTATCAAAGAGTCATATATGATCCCATCTTCATTTGCATTCATCACCAATAATTGGCTGAAGATATCATCCAAAATGACGACGTCTTGATTGATGACATCTCGATACTTGGACTGTTTTTTTCTTATTCCATACATGGTTTCTTCTACGTGCTACCAAAAAAAAAAAAAAAAGTTGTAGTCTGAGTCAAAAATGTTAGACGTAAAAAGAAATCCATATTTAAAAAAAAAAAAAAAGCTTAGATATAGCGTTATTTAGTAGAGAATCACTTACATCACTTAAAAGCCAAAAGTGCTCCGTTAATATCTGATCAAAGAAATCCCAAGCTCGTGTTATCCCAAGACCTGAAGTAAATGGGGGCTTCGGAACTGAATTCTTGTAGTCCTCAAATGATTTTCGCATACTGTCCGGTAGGCGCAATAGATCGAATTCTTTTATCGACCCTTTACGAAACATCATCTTCTTTGGCCAGGGTCGGTGTATGGAGTTATCTTATATTTTGACTTCTTTAGATGTCTTTGAGGTCGTCGATCATGTTGCCCAACATCTAAAATATCTTCCTCACAATCCTTATCACTCGAACAAGTCGGAGTATGATAAAAGATTTCATTGAGGGGAGAATCTTCCATGTCTCTTTCTACACTGATTTCAGTTCCAAAGCCAACATTTGTCGGTGCATATATATCATCCTGAGCCTCAATATCACCACCGGCATTAATCATAACATCAACACCTCTACTATTCTCACCTCCACTGCTCTCACCTCAATCTCCACCTTTCCAAGTCTCTGATTGTTGCTAAACAAATCTTGACACAATGTTTGTCAGCATATCAATGCGGTTACCATTCTCGGTTATCAATCTCTCTAATTGTAAAAACCGAGATTCATGGTCGGTGGACATCTTCTCTATTGTTTGCTTTAGAGCTTGAAGCTCACGTAGCACCATTGAATTGTCAACATGAGAGCTAGCTTGTGGAGGTATAGACTCGTTGACAGTAGGGTTAGACGGCAGATACCTAGTTTGCTCTGCTGCGGTGGCGCCCTCTTGACTTGTATGCTGCTCATGTATAATATATTCAGGATTCTCTCTATCTCTTCCTTGAACTCTCTCAGTTCCACCATTAAGGAAGTTGCGTCGGCCTTCTAGATCAGCATATAATAAGTCCTCCCAAAATATGCTTCTTCCAGACTCTAGGATGGTTGCCCAATTGTCCACAATGGCGTCGGAATCATCATGATAAGGAACAAACCCAATCATGTGGTTGGCTTTCTGCTCCTCCAAGGTTGGGACAAGTATGCTATTTATGTTCTGAAATTTAGGAACTTCAAATTAGTAACCGAGAAATAAAGACGTATCTACATAATATAAAATAAAACAAAACAAAAGACCAACCGTGCTATCCCCAACTGCACGAAGAATTTGATCCAAAGGTGGAGCTTGGTGTCGATGAAACTTTGTTTTCCATCGACAAATTCTTGGCACCAGTCCTTGCACATCTTCTCTAATCTCAGCATACGTTGGGGTCAGGACAGAAATACACTCAAATGGTAGAAGCTATAATAATGAACAATAAGAAATATTAGATTGCAAACATTTTAAAACAAATTAAGTGTAAGAATCAACAATAAAACAAAATTTACATACCATCAATGGTAGTATGAATACATGACAATTCCATCTTGTCAACTTCTCACGAGCGTCTTTACATTTTGTACCTATGTCTAACTTCTGGACCTGAGTCATCAAATATTGGTATGTTTTTCTTCCCCATGGATAATTGGCACATCAATCCGGATCTTCAATTATTTTAAAAAGGTTGTAATCAATTTTCTGATGGGGTTTTTCTGGACCACGGAGGACCGCACACAAAAAATAGAGGACAGCCAACTTCAACTTATCATTTATAAGGATCGATCTCTCTTTTTCTCTTTCTCTGATTTCGTTAGTGCGCCTCCTTCTATTGCTCTCATTCTCCTCGGGAGGGATGACCATACCTTCCAAGTATTTCTTAACATCATTCTGTGAGATCTTTTTCATTCCACGAAAGACCCTTTCTCTAAATTCGTCTCCTGTATGATAAGGATTTTCGGGATAAGCAGAACAATTAAGTCCACTTATAAGTGCATGCTCCATGAGCGAGTACCTAATTGGGATGCCATTCAAAACGAACCACATTTCATATTTCTTTTGTGTAACCACTCATCGGGACAGTAACATCCATGGGTTAAAGTTATTTTGATGTGGTCTGTAATATCAAATAGGTGGCCAAATTGGGACCTCTTAAACCACTCTATGTCATTAGGGCAGTCCTGTAAGGCTTTATTCACAGTATCAACAACATCCTTCAATAAGTGCTTGATTGTAATTTTACATTTGAAATTGACTTCATCAACATTTAATTTCAAAATGGGTGATGGGAGATCCAAAACTTACATTTACATAAAATCACATTTAAATAAAATATATTTTATAACAAAACCTAATAACATTAACAACATATACAATTTCATAAATGACAAATAATTAAATACTTCTCCAAAAATTCGACAGCATAACAATTTACTTTTATTGACATCCAAATTGAAAACTTACTTTATTTCGAAAAAAAAAACCTTTCTTGTTAACCTAAAGCAAAAGTGCATGGTTGTGATTGCTTTATCTTCTTAACTAATGTAATTGTTTTGAACGTGCAAAAAAAAAAAAACTTTGACTGCTTTATCTTTCAATGATAACTTACCCTTGGTATTGAGACTGACATCAATTGAGGTGACGTGTTGCCATCCGGTTGAGAATTGATCCTACTGACTCCTTCAGAGTCATTTTCTGAGTCCATCTCCGGTGGTTCTAAATATCGCCGCCGTTAGGTAGGACGAGGAGAGTATGTCGATGACGTCCGGATTCGTGCCATAGCTAGAAACGAAAATGATAAAACAAATTTAAATATACATATTCGTATATAAACACTTGATTCCAGAAAAGACTTCTAAGGAGCATACAGTTTACTACTAAGGAACATATTCGTATATATGTATTTTGAATAAATGGATTTCAAGGATTTTGAATTTTAAAAAAAGTTAAAAAAACTTGCTCTTCAAATTAGTACTTGATCAGGATATGTTTATCAGGGAACTTGTTGGGAATGGTGGTTCAATTTTGAGAAATTTCTTTTATATTGACAATGGTGGTCCATTGATTTTACTAAATTTCCTCAGCAAACTACTGACGAAAAACAGAGAGTTTGAAACTATTGATTAAAGCATGAGCAAACAAACATGTATTAAAAGAACCAAAATGAAAACAGTTCTTCATTTTTTAAGTTTAAATGTTTGTGAATAGGTGTCGACAAAATGAAAACAGTTCTTCATTTTTTACCGTTCAGATTCCTGTTATAAATATACTTGTTACATTTGCTCCTAACTATAATCACAAGTGACGAACGACAGGACCTGTAAATTATGGAGAGTTTAGTAGTTAGTGTTTGTTTGAATCTTTGACAAACAGAACGCTAACCTTATATTGAGCTTGTGCTTCGACTTATGTAAAAAGGCTTTTATTGTTATGTGTTTCGAATGAGAACTGAAGCATTAGTACTTTCTGACATTGTGACTCAAGAAAAAAAAATTATGGAGACTTCCTTTTGAATGGTTTATGATGTTTATGATTGTCTCTTGCATGCGCACATATTACTTAAAATTCCTACGTCCGGACTTATGTTTTATAACTTTTGGGTCTCTGTGGGACGCAGGATTTAGGAGGGGACTGGGGTTACAAATGTCTGTGAATAGGTATCAACAAAATGGTGGATGGCAGCCTGTCTTCTTGATGCACTTGTGACTAGGGTTTTGGAAATGTTTACGAGAAAACACTGCAAAACTTAGCTTAGGAATTGAGCAAGTTTATACACGTCTCTTGATCTATGGATAAACTTCTTTATATACGTTTAATCAAGCACACAATGTAAGAATAGTGTAACCTCCCATAGATTAATGTGGAATAACTTACGTACATTCCTGAACCATGAATAAGCTCAAATTGGTTGAAAACTACACCGATATGATTTTTATATTTCAATAACAGTGGATGATGAAAATACTACAACAACGAATGATTAGCATACCATGATTAAATTGATAATATAAACATGCTAAGACCATCTCCAATACGAAGTGTAAAAATGACATATTTGATATGTTATCATATTGTATTCCAATGAATAATGCTATTTCAGAGTTATATTTATTTACTCTATCCCATATAACTGGAAGTTCACTTCACTCTATGCCAAATACAGTGGGATCCAAATACAGTTGTCTACTCTATCTTATTCCAGCTTTTCTTTGTTTTTCTATTTTTTAATTAATTCCATTTTATTTTTTTTTCCTTGTTCTTTCTTTCAAAAACTTTCCCTTTCTTCTCTCTCTCTCTCTATCTCCCAGCCGGTGAAGGAGCTTCGGAGCAAGTAAGAAATCCAAACCCAGAATCAGGTAAAAGTGTCTACATTATTGAAGAAACTAAAAAGGAATTTTGGTGTCAAAGTTCAGACATTTTAAACTAGATATTAGATTTGCTGTTTCTTTTTTTGTCAACTTGGTTGAGCATAGTAAATGTAGCAAAACAGAACAAAAAAACAAAAAAAACAAAAAAAAAAACAAAGCTTACATGGGTGGTGCTGGGTCCCCTTTGCCGGTTGGGTGAGAGGGAGAGTCCGTGAGTTACGGGGGCTTTTGGCGAGGGAGAGAGCCCCAGTTAGCCGTTAGTTAGTAGGCAGGGGGGGCTTTTCTTTTTTTTGGGCGAGGGAGGGAGAACTCAAGCAATGGGGTATAAAAATATTTTGACTGCTTTAGCCGTTAGCTCGCAGGGGGGGACCATCTTCTTGTCTTTTTTTTGTTTGGGCGAGGGAGGGAGAAAGCAAATTGGGGGATTAGGGATTTTGACTGTTTGACTCTTTGCTGGCATCCTTTTATGTTTTTTTTTTTTAATTGAAGATATCTGAAGGACCATTTGGTCTTTTTGTTTGAAAATTGAATTAAAAAAAATGAAAACAAAAAAGCAATAACAATGGAGGTTATATGTGCAATGGCCGTTCATTTGTGGCTTATATATGCAAAAGATCCTTTGCGGGTTGGATGAGAGGGAGAGTCGTCCGTGAGTGAGGTCCCCTTACCTTTGTTGTCGTCTCTAGTGGGATGAGAGATAGGAGAGGGAGTGAGTTACGGGGGGGCCTTCAGTTGATCAGTGGGATGAGAGATAGAGAGTGAGTGAGTGAGTTAGCAGGGGATCAGCCAGGGGGGGCTTTTTTTTTTTTTGGGCAAGGGAGGGAGAAGGAAGGCAAGGTAGTTAGGGATTTTGACTCCTTTGACTCCTTTTGCCGGCATCTTCAATTGTTTTTTTTTTAATTGAAGATAACTTAAGAAGTTTTTGATATTTTTGTTTAAAAATTAAATTAAAAAAAATAAAAATGAAAAAGTAATTAGAACGGAGGTTATATTTACAAGGTGGTTCATTTTTGATTTATATATGCAAAATATCCGAGAAGAGGAGTATACTCTTTTTTTATTTTTTCAAAGCTTTTATTAAATTTTAAATGATTTTATTAATTAAAAAATTTATTAATCATACAGTCAATATTTTTTGAATTAAAAAAAATGAAATAGGAAAGTCATTTTCCAAATTTATCTTTTCTATAAAGTCATTTTTGGTAAATTTCTTAAAGTTTTTTCCTTAAAAGGTCATAAAACTAAAGGACCCGAGAAACCCAAGATATTATTGTTGATGTTAAAGTCATTTCTCAGAAACTCATAAAATGTTTCAACCGATTATTTTTATGCTCAACAATGTAAATACATAAAGGAAAAGCAGAAATGTAAATACATTTTTAGAGTGACATACCTTAAATTGCTCGTCAAAATGAAGAAATTTGTACAAGAATTTGAAGACAAGTTGGTGTCAAGGACCTTTATCGAGCCTTCTGTCATTGTCTTCGTCTTCAGCATCACCGATGGGAGGTTCATCGTCCATGTGGAGATTAGTTGAGAAAACACCAAGCCACATGCGTTCCACGGCTGCTGTCAAAGAATTGTGAGAGCTTTTAACTAGTTTGAGAAATCTGGAGACATGAAACTAGGGTTAAGCAGAATAAAAGTGGGCCTGTGTAACTTGGGCCGAGGGAACTAACATTAGCGTTCCCATCTATTAAAACTATTTTGTGGTGGCACGTTTTCTTAGTATTTTATTCTATAAGTTGTTAAATACATTTTATAATATTCGTATGTTCAAATATAAAGCTGAAAAACTTGGAAAAAAAAAAATTAGAGCTGTAAATATTGTAAATATACCTAATATGTAATTATTTTTAAATTCAATTGTAAATCGTAAATTTTTAGACAAATATTATAAAATTATGTAAAAGTTATGAAATTAATTAATAAAAAAATTGTTGGTCGAAAAAAATCAACAAGTTTATATTATTCATAATGATGTAAAACACAAAAACAAAAAGAAAAAACAATAAGCAATTGCATATTTTCTTTTTTATATATTATAGATATAGATATGTAATACTGTATAGCATTAAGATCAAAAGTTAAAGTATTTATGACAATGAAAAGAAACTGAGTCCTGATTTAATCATCACTCTAACTTTAAAATAATATAAGACTTATTACAAAAATCAAAACATGAATTTTGGAGGACAAATTTATATAGGAATATAAAATTGAGGAAAACCTATTTTAACATGACAATTAGGGAAAAAAAGTATTTATCAACATTGTATATGAGAAAATAATATGTTAAAGGACTACACAAAAAATGTTTAAGTATGGACATATTTGAGAATAACTATTTTAAAGAAAATTTAGCAAATATCTATATACTTTAAAGGACAAATCATAAAAGACAAAAACTAATAGGAAACACTGAAAAATATAGAAGATTTATTTTAGGGATTTAGATGTAAATAGCCTTTTTTTTAATAATTTGTTTTTTTAACAAATGTCCAAAGTTTTTAAAAATTAGAAAAATGTCCTTTTTTTTTTAAATGATCAATCAATTTTCCTCAATAGTCAATCAAGATTGACTACATAACATTGTTAATTTGAGAAGTCCGTGATTGACTTGAAAACGAATTACCATAACGTAAATCATCAATTTTTAAGTCAATTAATAATTGACCAAATTTGAAAAATAATAATAATAACAATAATAAAGACGAGCATTTTATTAATAAAAAAAAGGTTAAGCCATTTATTAAATTGAGTCATCAAAAATAGGACATCCACCCTAATTTTCCTTTACTTTATTATAAAAAGTCAAGAAAGCAATTCATTGTCAAACTTTAACGTAAAAGAGCTGTCTTGTTTTGGCGAATCACTAACAAACATGATAATTAATATTCATTGGGCAATTAGTTAAAAAAAGTATTTATCGAGGGCAATTAGTTAAAGAAAGTATTTATATTAGCATATTTAAAGAGAGTATTTTAGGGGACTATACCAAAAAAATTTAAAGAGGACAAACTTGAGAAAAAATATTTTTAAAAAGAAACACAAATATTTCTCTATTGAAAATGCATAATTAAAAAGAAAAAAGAAAAAGAAAAAACAATGTGGTAATGACTAGTAAATAAGCTGCCAAAATTATATATATATATATATATATATATATGATTCACAATAAATATATATATATATATATATATACATATAAAGTTGAAGTATAATGTAGAAGAAAAGATCAAAATGAGTGAAGTGCAAAATTGAAGTGTAAGATGTCAACCAAAGAAATAAGCCATATGGATTTTAGGTTGAAGAACAAAAAACATTCAAATATATTCTCTTTTATAATACTAGCTTGAGAGGACGCGCCCCATTTTAAGTTTTTTTCTTTTTCATGGTCTTGATAAAAGGAAAAAAAATGGACATATGTATATATTTAAAATTATTAAGTCTCCATTTGAACCAATGGTCTGAGTCTATAATTTTGAAACATGGTTTTATATTATTCTCTCTCACAAAAATTTTCATTTATTGTTCAAATTTACAGTTCAAATCTATAAAATCAAACGAGTTATAAATATAATTAATAACATTTTAACAAAGAATAATTTTTTCTAATTAATTCTCTGATAATATATACACAAATATATAAATAATTCAATTAAGAATTTTAGTTAAACTTGAACATATATAATATATCTCCAAATATATAGAGGCAAACATGAATAATATATCCAATTATTTCTATTGAGATTAAACTACTTAAATAGTAAACGTAAGAGTTGTAAAAAAAAATTGTATCAAGCAAGTTATTAATATAAAATCGAGCAAACGATATTTCCTATTATAATAGAGGTAATGCATTTTTATTGAAATATTTAATGAGTGTCTTTTTCAAAATACATATTTGAGATCTGTAAATTGGGCGAAAAAAATATTTAAGAAGGATTATATTTAAAAATAATACTAAAAGGGTAAATTAGAAAATAACATTTAAATAAGAAATAAAAAAAAATAAACAATAGTTTTTTGAAATTTTAAAAAATAAACAATATTAAACAAAGTAGAAAATCCAAAAGATGATTTTGTTAGGAGTTAAGTAATTGTGTAAAAGCAAGCAATTAATTTGAAGAAATTAATGTAGTTATACACATGGAAGTGTGAGGTGTAAGAAAAGTAACAAGATATGTGGACTAAATCAAAACCATTGGGTTCAAATTAAGTAAAAAGAGATTTATTATGAACCATTGGATTGACTCGTCTTTTGGTTGAAGGGCAAAACTTATCCTCACTTCTTTATATAGTTATAGATATATTATACAGACGACTCCATTGTGATGTTATAATCATTTGAAAATAAGAAATTTAGATTAGCTAAGTCAATTTGGTTGTTGTTATAGAAATTTGCGGTCTTTTTATAGGGTGGAACTAAGAAATGCTCTGAAAACAGAGACCACTGGAAATTTGCTCCACCGAAATAGGCCTTCAAAACGTTGACATGCAAACAAACTGGAGCAAAACAAAAATAATAATAATAAATAAACAAAACACTCCCAAAATACCCTCTTGCACTCTTTAATTGAGAACGAAGAAAACTTCTTTTTCAACTGATAAATTCATTTGTCTATGTTGAATTTTATAAATTATGGACTAAAAAATTAGTTCAATTAAGGATTAATGGAAATCTGTTCTGCATGATGACAACGTTGACGAAAATGCTGCAAAATAATACATGAACTAACGAAATAGGAAAGGTAATCTGCAAAATAAAAAAATAAAAAAACATCAGCCTGCAATAAAATAAATAAATAAATAAATAAAAAAGAATCCTAATGAACATGGTTGATGTCTTTGTTAATTATGATGGAAGCTGGGACTGACAAAAATGAGTACGTACAATATGAATTTCTTGACTTGGTATTCAACTGTGTTAGATCCATTTTTATCAATTTACTGGATTTAATTAAATTATCGAAAACATAAATAAATAAAAGATACAGATAAATTTTACGAGATTTGGTCACACTTATTCCTCGAAGTCACTAATATCAAATGATTAAAAGCACTTTCAGACACATACAATCTAAAGACTCTATTTTTCTATTATCATCTGTTGCAATGCCCGCTAAAATTAATTGTGCTTAATTAAGTTGAATGGGATTGATTAGCATACTAAATTGTGTGTATAAATTATCAATCAGTAATTAAAACTTTTTAATTTGAAATTTTGAAAATATTTTTCAAATTTTTATTTTTATCCCTCAACTTTTGTATATTTACATTTTGACCCCAAGACTATTAAAATTTTGTGATTTTGTCCTTGCTTCCTTTCACCGCCCTTCTTGCACTGCTTGACATTTCTTGAAAAGCTGAATACCCCTCCCCAACGTATCCGATGTTAACCATTTAATTAAATATATAAAATATATATATATACACACACACACACACACACATAAGACTTAAGTTATAATAGCTTTAATACATGTTAACCTCCAACATTCTGCATCCTCTCAGCCTCACGTCCTCTCTTTCCCTCTCCACTTCTGTTGTCACTCACAGTAATACCCACACATATATGTTCACAACACTTGAGGAGTATATATTTACGTGTGTGTATATGAAATTATCAAATCACTTGACACCGACCTATTCCTTCAGATGCTCAAATTTTAGAGTCCCAAGCTCGGTCACCACCCCTCAGACTCTTTTACATGATACATATATATATATATATATATATATATATATATATATGTATGTGTGTGTGTGTGTCTGTGTGTGTGTTTATATATGTGTGCAAATTGATAACATGACCTTCCCAAAGATTCAGAACCATTCCTCCATCTCCCGTTTCTTCATTTCCTACACGTCTTCCCACTCCCTCTTGCACTCTCTTCCTTTTTGTTTTTGTTTCAATTTTTTGAGGAGAACTCAACACCACATTTGTAGACCAAAGTCCAAGGTTTTGGTGACCAGAATAAAGAGCCTCAGTTTCCGTGAAGTTATCCATAAATTAATTTGTCAAATAGATAGGATATGCCAACCCAGTTTTTACAAAATTGATTGCTTTATTGTTCTATAAATTTTCTGTTTTAAAAATCTTTTTTTTTTTTCAGAATAAATTGATTTATGAAATTTTTAAAAGGAGAGCGCGTATACATATGTATCAAATATTTTAGGTTAAAAAATATATATATATATATATATATGTATATACATTATTGTGAGAGGCTCAAATGAGGATGTTTCAAGACTTGAGTAGTGATATCTTCTGCCAAGTGTATTAAATGAATGAGATTTGAAACTCTGACTGGTTAGTTATCGGCGGATGATATTTGAGTAATATTAGGGCCTATTAGATATCGAGATGTTACCTTTACCTAATCGGTCCACTTTGGTAGTGTTCCACTACAATGGTGTTCTGGCTTAGTTAGATATGCGAGTACATCTATGTTCAGAGTATGTTATTTCTACCTTTATTTATTTATGCATTTAATTTTAGCCTTGATGGTTTTATTATATCCGAGCCAAAACTCTTTTCAAATCTTATTCTTTTAAATGAGTCAATTGTTTCCTACTGAGCTCGTAACTCGTTTTTTATTATATTTAGACCCCCCAAGAGGTGCTAGGAATAGGACCGTATAGACAAGTGTGACTCCAAGGTCACTAGGGTTCAGTGGTGACTATCTGTATTTTCCTTTCAGTCTATTACTATTTCCAAGGCATGTAAAACTTAAACTCTCTCTCTGGACTAGTTTGGATATCTACACTTTTATTTCCTGCTTTTTATTTTTGTATGATGATACTAAAGGCTGGATTTTCAAAACCTGTTTTTCTATGAAAAACTAAGGCTCCGTTTGGAAGGAATGTCTATTTTTAAAAGGAAAATTTTCTTGTTTTAAATGGAAAGTCTTGTCATTTTGAGAATAAAATTGTGTCGGAATGTGTCAAAAATTTTCTTCTTGAAAACAAAAAGTTGTTAAGAATGAGAAAAAATAATGTTAGAAATTGTGTACTGTGAGAAAATTTTAAAAAGATTCCTTTTCTTTTTTCAAAAAAGTACTGTACAAAGTAAATTGAAAATGAGATAGTTTTTCTTTTTCAAAATGAGTTAATGATAAAAATAATAATAATAAAAATAAAAAAATAAAGAAAGAAAAGTTGAGACAAACACTTTTTTGCAAAACTTTTCCGGTTATCAAATTTGGATATGTCATCTAAACATAGGGTTAATATTTTGAAATGCCTATTGTTTTGATTAAAAAACTACTTGACGGTTTCCATTAATTTAAAATTAGTAGACTTTCGAATATATTGCAACCTAGCACTATACTCTGATATGTTTTCGAAAGATGACTAAAATTGGAATTTACTAAAAGTGTGGGTGAATTTCAGAATAATATGTGGTTTTATCCAATTGATTTCTTTGATTATAAACTTATTTTATGTATACCCCTCCATGTCATCATACTCGGTTTTCGGGTCATGACAGATTTGGTATCAGGGCCCCAAGTTTTTGAACCTTGGGATCAACATACAAAACAGACATCAGAAAACCATGAAACCATTTAGTTCTTTCTTTCTGTCCATAGAATGTTGCCGCGTTGTTGTGCCACAATTGTTTAACCTACGAATAATGATGATCTAACTAGCACGATGTATGAGGTCTTCCAAGGAAGGGCTATAAGAATCCGAATGGTTGTTTTTGAAATTTTAGTGGTTGTTCTTTCTCTTTTATGATCATTTTGTGTGTTTTGAGGCAAATCATACATGACAAAAGTCACTGACCATGGTGATTTTTGCTTTTCGTTTAAGGGAAAAAAAATGAAGTAAATATTTAAAAGGAATGACCGAATGGTTGTTCTTGAAATTTTAGTGGTCGTTTCTTTTTATTTTTGGTCGTTCCAAGGTTTTTGGGGTAAATAATACATGACCTTTAACAGCCTTTTGAAATAGTGTAAGAACATATAACTTAAGTTATCTCACTAGTGATATGAAGGTGATGTTGACTCGAAGACAATATTTAAGATCATTTGTTATTTGAGATAGATCCATGCTAAAAAACACTTATTGTCATTAAATTTGTCTATTTGTTTTTATATAATGGAAAAAGAGCAAAATATATATATATATATATATATATATATTTAGAAGGAACGACAGATTGGTTGTTCTTGAAATCTTAGTGGTCATTCTTGAAATCTTAGTGGTCGTTCATTTTTCTTTTTGTTTGTTGTGAGGTTTTTCATACAATCATATATGGAGAAAGACTCTCATATGGAAATTTTCATTTTTCCTTTAAGGAAAAAAAAAAAAAAAGCTAACGTCAAGATTTTAGTAGGCACGACCGAATAGTTGTTCTTGAAATTGTAGTAGTAGTTCTTTCTCTTTTGTGGTCATTCCGGGGGTTTTGAGGCAAATCATACGTGAATATAGACTTTGATATAATAATTTTTGCTTTCGGTTTAAACAAAAAAAAAAAAACAAAAAAAAACAAAAAAGCTAAAGTCAAGATTTAAAAGGAACGACCAGATGGTTGTTCCAATAATTTTAGTGGTTGTTCATGTTATTTTGTTGTTTAAAGAAAAAAACTAATCTAGAAGGAACGACCAGATGGTCATTCTTTAACTTTTCTTCGGTCGTTCCTGTTATATTTATGGTAGTTCCTGATTATACACATGTGATTTTCATAAACAAAATAATCACATTTAACATTAAAGCATTAAAAATCAAAATAGAAATCCAATGTTATCATTACATATTCATATATAACCATATTATAACTCAAAGTACTGATAATACTAGATTTCTTGATCACTTAAAGTATTTTTCTAGGCTTAGAAGTATCTTAGTCCTTTTTTTGATCATCAGACCTTGAGTGCTGAATCTTTTTTAACCACTGTACCACATAAGGTGATAGTAAGACTGGTGCTCTTTTCCTCTGCCTCTCCGGCCGGCCCTTGTGGTTTTTCACATATTCAATATTGGCATCGGCTTCCATACCAACTACCCCGTCATGTCCATATTCACCGCCATCTCTTATTCGTTCGTCTTATGAGGGATGTTATTGGCATTCGAAATTATCACCCCCACTGGATCTAGTTTCTACACCTCGTGATAATTGCCGCTCAAACTCAACATTCACCCTACCACTACATGCCTTCTTATTCATGGCCATAGCTGACTCTGTTTTTGTCATAATTGCCTTATTATTTGTCTTTATCTTATGCACAATTTTTACCTCGTGATCGGCCAACATTGATTTCATATAGGTTTCGTGCTTGCCTATACGACGGTCAATATAATGCATCAATGATTCTAAAGTGGGAGTTAAGGCTGTGGGCATCGCGCCATGCATCTGGGGGCCAACAGGGGTCGAGAATGTAGGCATCGGGCCATGCATTTGCCCGTCCCTGGGGGTAGAGGCTCGAATCTGCTCATGAGTCAGTCTGGCTGGGAAAGACCTTGAGGCTATAGAAGGATCAAGAGAGGTGGGACTTGTAGGCATCGGGTATTATCTTTGCCAGACCATGGGGGTAGAGGCTCTAATCATTTGCTCATGGGCCGAACTGGCGGGGAAAGACCTCAAGATCGTAACAGGATCAAGAGAGATGTGACTTGATCTAAGTTCATCATTTCTCTCATCGGAATTGACAGCACTACACAGGATGATATCTCCCTCTAATAACTTCGTCAAGCCATCAATGACATCATCACTGCAGTCCTCATGCCTTTCCATTTGCAAACACTATTCTCGTTGCCTCTCCTTAGATGAAGGATTCAAAGTAGGACGGACTGTAAACTGAATAAACACAGTGGAAAAATAATGATTAACTCGACTAATAGATCTAAACAAAAACCATAAAATTTAACTTGTAACGAGTTGGTTAATACCTCAATAGATCTCATGGCCTCCAAGCAAGGATCAAATGAGGTGCCAATAGAATTCTGAACATTCTGCCAACGAAGCCACCATGGCCCATTTTTGTTCTTCTCATTCAAAGCTTATTTCTTATCCATCATCTCACATAACTTCGGCATAGTCTCAAAAGCCCATATTTGTATGACAAATTAAATGATGGTTATAATACAATCAATTTATAGAATATATTTAACTAAGAAAAGTATTAACGAAAAGCTTACTTGAAATATCCACGGGCAACCATAGAAGTTGTAGGATGATGAAGATTTGTTAAACTTTGTCACCAAATCAGTTTTTATGTACTTCAATGTCTGATTATAACAAACATTCTCCCAAGGATATTGAGTGAAGAATTTTAGATCGTTGGCATATTAGAGCCAAGAAGGATTAACCGCCTTTTCGGTGTCAGAAGACTTTAAGAACCCTGCTACCATGTACATAAATGCTAACTTTACCCTATCTTTGGTTCTAACCTTTGTCACGCTAAACTCTTTTAGTTTTTTGGCAATATCCTCTAATAAAACACTTTTCTTTCTTGGCCAATATTTGTTTTTCAACCCGTTCTTTTTTTCTTGAGCTTTGATTTCATCTTTAGAAGGTCCACCACCCGTGTATAAACCTGAAATCAAGACAAACTTATTGAGAGAGAACCTCAATGGTTTTCCCTTAATTAAGAACCACACTTCATGGTCCTTCTGACATACTGTCTTTCTCAAAAGCAAATTATGAGCCAACGCACCGGAAAATTCCCCTCCTATGGGCAAGTCTATTAAAGGACCTAATTAAGGATAACTTCGAAAGACGATCTTATGTTCCTCAGTTAGCCATTTCTGAATATCTTTGAGGATTGTCATTATCGATCGGACTGTAACTTTGGCACTAAAATATTCTGAGAAGATAAGAAGAGGCAATTCTTAGAGCTCTGATGTGAGGACCATCCTAGATATGTCATGATCTTCTTTTATCAACCTGCTCATCACTCGAATTTTCTATACTCCCATTTGTTTCCTAAAACATACAAATATATGTTGTTTAGAAATATTAAAAAAAAAAAAGGGAACCAGTGCATAATACTTGTAAATAAAACAAGCGGCTTATTATTTCATCACCTCGACATCTACCTCATCACCTTTATCCTCTCTTGAATTTTCTATATTCTCGGTACTTTCCTGAAACATATAGTAATTGATGTAATGAATAATATTGTAAAATCATGATCATAATCTTTATATATATTTTTTTAATTTTATAATAATTGATGTGTTTGAATGTAAAAATAAAAATAAAAATAAAAATAATAATACAATAAGAAAACAAAAAAGAAGAAAAAAAAAACCCAATCAAAATCACTATATATCGAAATAACTAACCGATCGTTCGTAAACTAATCACGGTTGTTCCTATTTTCTTTCATTGTTTCAAGTATGCACATGTTATTTTCTAACAAACAACTACACTTCACACGTGACATCATACAAATACGTTCGGAAATTTTTCACCTAATGTTTCCGGTTATTTTGAGCATACCTATATAATTTTCCAAACTCATAAACTAATACAATCCGATCAAATTAAAAAGCAAAAAACCAAATAAACAAATAAACAAAAATAAGCTAACAAAAAAATTCATTATTTCAACAGAACAACCATCGATTTTTTTTATGGTTGTTCCTTTTTTTAGTGGTTGTTCTGAATATCAAAAGACAATGGAATCAATATTGCACAATCAAATTCTTTACAATAAAAAATTCATAACAATAAATCACAATCCTTTATCTAAATATTGAATTAATTTCACTAATCAAACAAAATTAAAAGGAAATCAATAAATGAAAATTTGAAAAATTTATTACCTGTCCAACATTCTCACCGAGGTGGGGACGGCAGCGGCGACGTGGTTGGCTGCAGCGACGAAGATGACAGTAGCATCAAAGGCAGTGATGACAAAAGGCACAACTCCGACATTCCGAGCAGGGCAGGGAACTCAACTCACGGGAAAGGCAGGGCAGGGAAAAGGGGAAAACTGTTTCGCAGTTGAGTGAAAATGGGGAAATGGGGAAATAAGGTTCTTGGTTTGAGCAAGAGAGGAGGAGCACACTTAAGTAATGTTCCTAGTACCACCAAACCTCCTTACTAACACTACCCCTCAAAAATCAACACTCAATAACAACCAAAATCTCAGACCATGCAAAGAATGCTTTCTCAAAACTTTTCACAAACACCTTGTGTGCATAAAAGGTGGTCTCACGATTCAAGCACCAAGTAAATAGTAAAATCTCCCCTTGTTGCACAAAGCCACATTGAAGCATAATCCCAACTTTAACTATTCAAAACTTCAAGAGTGACGGGTTTGAAAACTAGAGCCCTAAACCACACCAAACCCTAACACTTGAAATCTTATTGAAATGCCACAAAAAGTTAAAACCACCGGATTAGAACTTGATGATGAGTAAGGAGAGTGGTGGATGAGCATGATTGGGTTCAAATTCCAGAGAGAATGGGGTGGAGGAGGATTTCACTTGGACAGGAGGGTGTGGGGGAGGGAGTATGAGAGAATAAGGGTCTCGGTTTGGAATGTTTGGAATATTTGGAATGTTGTCAAATTCACTCCCGAGTGGCCCCTTTTTTTCACTTTTATTAGATTTTAAATGATTTTATTAATTAAAAAATTTATTAATTATTCAATCAGCATTTTTATGAATTAAAAATTAAAAAAGAAAAAGAAATAGGAAAGTCATTTTTGCTAATTTGTGTTTTCTATTAAGTTATTTTAGCAAATTCTTCACATGGAGAGAAAGGAAAGAGAACAAGTTTCATATATATATATATATATATATATATATTTTAATTTCTTTTTTGGTTAAGTGTAATCTTGTGCATTGCATTTTACAACAATTTTGGTAAATCCCTTTAATCTAAACCATATTAAAATGATCCAAGGGTTAATAATCTTTTACTCTATTGATGGGGTAGAGTGAGTGTCCCCCATTGTGGAATTGACCTAAAAAAACAACAATTTGAACTTTATTGAAAATAAAAATTTAACCCATACAAAAAAATAAAAATAAATAAAATAAATAAAAGACCCAAAAGCACTTTGGTTATAGAAGCTCCTCATCTCATCATCATCCGGGAGCAAGAATCAAACAACAAATTCTCATCTTAATGTAATGAGCGACATTTCATGAAATCATTCAATTACTTTACGTTTATGCTTACGTTTCATTATTTGAATAGCAAATTATTTAGTAGTTTTATTTTGTTTAAGACGTTAAGTTTGAACATAAATAATGAAGACCCCAAAAAATGGAAAGAAAAAAAAAAAAAAGAATGGTTCTATAATTTGCAGCTATAATGTTAATGAATATCCCCTCTAAATTATGAAATATATATTTTAATTTTATTTTAGAATCAAATTACGTTAAAATTCATTAAGAATGTTCATACTCTCGCATAACTATAAATAGAAATAATATTTTTTTAAAAAATAATTAAAAAACATACCCAACATTAACTATAAATAGTAATAGTATTTTTTTTAAGAAATAAAAAAAAAATTCCTCACGTACTTGATTAATGTTAATTTCATTTCACAAATCCTAAATTGTTCTAATCAAATTCTTTCTTAAGAAATCTTTATAATTTTATAAAAATTTCAATGGCAGTTTTTAAGCGAAACAAATAAACATGTCTCTTGAAAAGCTAATAATTATTAAAATATATATTTTAAACTTTTTTAATTTATTAAATTTGTGTTTTTTTTTTCTTTGCTTTCGGCACTTAAAGAATTTTATGTACTAAATCCCAAGTCATTATATAATTTTTTTGTTCCTTTTTTAAATGAAAAAGTTTATTTTTTTCTTATTTAGTTTTTTAATTTATTTTTAATAAAAAAAAATTAAAATTAGTGGGTGTATAAGAGGGTCCACCCCCTTAGATCAGTACTTTGGTCCATGATGACATGTCAATCCGTCACTGATTGAATGTTCTATCAATAACAATTTTTTTCCCCTCATTCTTCATAATATTTATTTATTTTTTGGTTGAAATTCTTCATAATATTTATTAACTGAGCTCAAACCAGCCCCAAATTTGAAACATCAAACAAAAAAGAATTTCTCAGATTGAAGCTGAAATCCTTCAATTTACCCTATACCCTAAAATCACAAATTTGCACCACAAAACCCCAGATTGACTTGCCACCACCGCCGCCTTCCCCGGAGCTACGAGCTCACGACGGTGGTGCTCGCTTGTGACGGTGTTGTGAGCTCACTCACTGGCGATGGAGCTACTCATTCGGTCTTGACAGTGGTGGTTGCTCGCTCATTACAGTGGTGCGAGCAAGCTCACAATGGAGGTCTGGTGAGCTCATGACAGAGCTACTAGCTTGCTCGCAACTAGCTTCATCGATGATAAACCTGTAGGTTTTGAAATCCGAAATTGGCGAAAAACTAGCTAAAGTGATGAGTGAGTTTTCCTCATGAATTAGGTATTACTTAAGCTTGATATTTAGCTGGTTCTCGGGATTTTATTTGAGTTTTATTTGTGTTTTTGTGTTTTGTTTGTAGGTTAGGGAAGTTGATCATATAAAGGTTTGGAGTGATTTGGAAGAAGTTGGATGGTGTTTTTGAAGGAAATCCGGCTGAAGGCAGAACAATCAGCGCTTAGGCACCAATTTTGGCTCAAAAAAAGCATGTCAGGAAAAAATGGCAAGGACCAAGAGCACCTAGGCACTGGGTATGTAGTGCCTAGGAGCTACGGATGGAAATTCTTATAGAAAACTAAGCGCCTAGGAGCTGCAATGCAAGAACATTGTGTTCTAGACTAATTTCATGGGAAACTTACCCGTTTTGCACCTCCAAGTCTCAATGCTTATAAAAGGGCAATCTTAGGGCGAATTGAGGGGATTTTTTGGTTGATTTTGAGTGGAGAAAAAGATAGAGAGAAAGCTTGGAGCAAAGGAGAAGACAACAGCAAAGTCGGGAGGCGAAGTCGTTCATCATCAATTTCTATCCTAGTTCTTTCTTCTCTTTCTTATTCATGTTTAAGATGATTAGGATTTTATTTTATTTCATCATGAACTAATTTTCTTATTCTAGAGGAATGATGTAACCTTTGCTTTATACTATGACTTTTATTGTTTAAATTATTCTATAAAGTTTTCCATTAGTTTATTTATATTATCCTGTTCTTAATGCTTTTAGTTTACTGGCCATAAATTAATTATTTTAGTATTTAGAATCTGGCACTCGGGAGAGGGGATTTTAGATGCGGGTATTGGATAATATAACCTAGGATTTTATAGAGTTCGGGAGGCCTATGATTCCTTTGAAGTCATTAAAAGAACTTGAATGTAATGAATTTTTAATAATTGGTTTTTAAGGGATATCAAAATCGGTTATTAGAAATATTTTTAACTCGGTACTCGGGAGAGGGAGTTGAACACATTAGGGTTCTTGGCTTATAAACTAGGAGAATTAATTGGTAATAAATTGACAATAAAAAGACATAGTTGATGGTTAGGTGAAATCGAACCTCTTGAAGCTTTTTTCCATTGATTGTCTCGCCAAAAATTATTCAATTTTCTTTTTTACTTAAATTTTTATTTTAATTTTGCAGTTGTTTGATTTGATTATTCTAAATAAAATTAAGATTATTCAATTACGGTATTAAGTAGAAATCTGATAACAATCTCTATGGGTACGACAACATTTCCTCACTATTTTACTATAAAACTTGACCACGTATACTTGCGAGAAATTAGCGAACTAGAAGCGTAAAACCGTGAACAACAAAAATTTCTAAAACCTTATGTTATTCTACAGCTATATTAATTTAATATATAAAAGGATAAAGGATGATAATTGTACCATCGTCCGATTAAATTGACTCTATCAAAATAAACTTTTGAACTCATGAACGATCTTATCCTTCAAGAACACGTTCATTCACACCTTACCTTCGTCACTTGATTGAACGAACGAGTGGGTGTTCCTATTGAAAAATTGATTCATTTACTCACTTTTGGTGTCTTTGTTTCGGTTCTCAACACATAAGAAAAAACAAAGAATGCACAGGAGAACTCTTATCTTTTTAGGTTTCTTATTAACTAAAAGTCTACCAACCAAAAATTTTGAACCAAAAGTTCTACTCTACCTTGATATAAATCATATTTATAAAGTAAGATAGATTACCCAAAATTTTCATTTCGAATTTTAGAATATTCTTAATATTTAAAATTAAGATCCATTCAAAATTGAAAATTAGTTATATTATATTCATAATAATATATATATATATATATATATATAGTATATATGTATATACGTGCGCCTGAGGAAACAAAAGTTTCCTTCTCTTTTTTTTTTTAATATATATATAATATATATAATTATATTACATATAACATACATATATATATATATGTTAACCGGAAAGAAGGAAAATCGTTTTCCTTCTTTCCCTTTCTGTTTTACATATAATTATATATATATATATATGTATATAATATATCTTTAATTTAAAATCTAATTTTAAATATAAATATTCATAATCTCATAAGTAGGAAAGTAGCAGATATCATTCTGCATACTGGTAGGTCCCACCTACTAGCAGTAAGCACATATACAATGGGTCTCACTCATTATATCATCTAATTTTAATATTTAAATAATCTTCATTATTTAAACGATACAATTAATTTTTGATTAATTGTTTGGGTAACAAATAAATATTTATGATAATAAAATAATAAAAGTAGACATTCTTTTTTATATTTTATATCACACATTTAGTGAGCTTTTGATTCATCAAATACACTTGTTTAATTGCTAATGAAGGCAGTATGAGGAACAATGGACCTATAATTTCAAGCTCTAATAAATTTGATAACTAATCAAAATCTTTGATTAATGTATCAACTTTATTAATCCTAGAGTTACTCCATTAAAAACTTAGAACTACACTTTTGAAATTATAGATATAAAATTACTCAAAGAATAGAGTCGTCCATTTGAAATAGTCATTACATATAAATCGATCATCCATAAATAATCCATAATCAGAGCAAGGTAAAATACGTTAACCTCTCTAATTATATCTTGATCCTTGAGTACCATTGATTCTCTAATGAATGATAAATTCATGAAGTTAATCATGAATTGAGCACTCATACCATTCAAGCCCCGAATCAATACGTAAGGGAATTATTTATCTACTTCTTAAATAAGAAGGAATGGATTCCATGTTTTAATATTAATATTCGCGGCTACTTACTTCATCATATCTCCAAAATATAATGAATAAGATTTGATACTCAAATCCGTACTGAGTAAATCAAAGGACATGATTTCATAAATAGGAGTTTACTAATAACTCAGGATTAAGATCATTATATATATGATCATTAGTTGATGTGATTAGAATCTGCTATACTTAACGGAAATTATCAACAATTCATATCGCGTCCCGTCCCATGTCCTACATAATCACATTATGCACAGTACATTCATTAAATGTCTTACTACATTAACGGTTCAAATAAGACCATTTCATTCTTAATGGTAATGACATGCACTAGTGGTATTCAATTAAAGACTCCATACTTTAATTGATTAATCAATTAAATAATTGATTAATTATCACAAACCATTTTAATTATCATCTTTAAATATTATCCTCTAGTATATAACTCTTATATACACTATTTAGAGTCACATATATAATTATAAAATTTTAATGATATTAATCAAGTATCAAATATACATTGAATATACAACTATAATGAAATAAAATATTTATTTGTATAACGTAGCATCATATGTTAATGGTCACCAATTCCAACAAAACCATCTCGAGAAGAGAGAGAGAGAGAGAAAAGAAAAAAGAAAAAGAAAAGAAAAAGAAAAAAAAAAAAGAGAAATATAAGGACATTTTTTTCTCTGTCTTGTTTAAAAATGGGGTTATGTGTTTTTCTAGACAAGTGAAATTTTGAATAATTCCACTTTAGAAGTGGTAGCTTTCAAATTCACCCCAAATGGTTTGGCCTGATCCATATATCCTCTTTTAGACCACTACAAAGGTTCGGTCTACCAAATCTGACGATGTGACAACGGACCAAATCATGGATATCCCTACTAGATTACACCACAAGTAATTTGCCTAAATGGTCATTAAACTCTTTAAAATATGACACTTTGATCTTGTTCTTTTTTTTTTTTTTTTAACTGTGCTAACTCTAAACTCTCTAAAAATGTGACAGTTTGGTTATTTCCTTCCAATTCCGTTAAAAAACTCACGGAATGGTCATGTGAGAAGCACATTTTGTACTTTTTGAAGGAAAATACCCCTAAAAAAATAAAAATACACTTACTCATATCAATTTAAAAAATTAAAAAAAAAAGAGAGAGAACCTCTCTCTCTCCCCTGGCCCCCCTCCCTCCCGTTCTCCCACAGGTCCGTCGTCGGTGTTAGACACCGGCCGTCTCTCCCTCCCTCCCCCCACCAGATCCAACGCTGGAGTCCGAGAGACCGTCTCTTTCTCTCACCCTTCCCTCCCCTCTCCTCCCTCCCCCCTAAACAGATCCGATGCCGGATGCCGAAGACCACCCTCGTCTTATCCGTCATTGGGCCCCCGCATTCGCCTTTGCCGATGAACGCAAACACCCCTATCCCCCAACACAACCCAGATCCGGTTGAGAACTCAAACCCAGGTCCTCTCCTCCCCCATCGAACTTAAACCCAGCCGCCACCGTCCCCTACCAAACTCAAACCCCACCGCTGCTCATTCCAATATAGGTTTCGTGCCCCCCCCCCCCCCCCCCCCCCCCAACAAAGGAGTTCCAATATGGGTTGGCTCCCCCCGACACCACCACTGCTGAACTCACCCTTCTTCTCCGTCGCCGATCGGCCCCACGCCCCTTGCTAGTGTCAATCTGAGTGTGAGAAATTAAGAGAGAGAGAGAGAGAGAGAGAGAGAGAGAGAGAGAGAGAGAGAGAGAGAGAGAGAGAGAGAATTTTAATTTTATGAGTTTTTTATTTTTTACAGCAATTATTATTAAATTACTGAAATGCCCTCTCAAATTAGATCACATGTAATGCACATGACTCATTTTATTAGAAATTTAATGGAATTGGACGGAAAGGACCAAATCATCACCTTTTTAGAGAGTTTAGGGTCAGTATGACCAAGAAAAACAAGGAACATGGATCAAAGTGTCATTCTTAAATAGTTCAGGGACCATTAAGCCAATTACCAAAAAAAAAAAAAAAAAAGACAAAACAAAACATTACCACAAAACAAACAAGAACTTAAGGGGGGGGGGGGGGGGGGGGGAACCTTAACAAACAGAAAATGGATCTTTTTAACTTGTTCTTTGTCGAAGGGAAAAGCAAGTAATCAGCCATGAAAAATGGGTTCATTAGCTTCTGTTAGAGATGACAATGGGATTGAGCAAGAGCGGAGAATGTTTTCTCATCTCTGTCTCCGGTCTTTAAAACCATCTTCATTCTTTCTTTTTTTTTTTTAGAAGGGGAAATTTCATTAAACTTATTAAAAAAATATTAAAATACCAAACATAAAAACCCCAGTATTATATGAGACAAAATCTTTCAACAAGAGCAGATTCACCAGTAAAATTTGATAACGCTCAAAGGGAAACCATCCACATTCTCATCCTCATCCTCATCTATATCCCTATCCCGACCTAAGAAGGGGTAGGCTTGAGACGGTCTTTTTCATACCCGTCCTATTCCTTTTTATTGTTATTATTGTTTGAAATGTCAGTTTCCTGTTTAGAACCTTCCCCATTTTATATAACTATACATGTCAAAGTTAGCTAACTTAAAACAAAAATTACAGCAGAAATTTACCATGTAGACCAAATCAAAGGTTTCACAAAGTAAATAAAATTTTACTAAATTTTAGTAACAATATCATATATGATTTTACTAAAAGATGCAGAATTCGAATCCACCTACCTTCAAATTAAAAATAAAATTAAAAAAAAATCTTAGCAACAAAGCCACAAAAAATGTCCCATCAACAAACAATGAAGTAAAAAAACTAAAAAATAGCATGTACGAACTAATATTATCCAATAAGATTACTAACTACTAATTGTTTTTTCTTTATTTATTTCTTTCCTAAGTGAAAAAAAGTAGTTGGTAATCACCTTTTTTTTTTTTTTTTCACTAAAACATAAATGTATCATAACTGTATTGGGACGTCCCGTCCCACCCGTCCCCGTCCCGTTTACAATTCGAGAAAAAAACCCCGTTCTCATCCCACCCTATTAAGAGGTAGCCCCTTGGGAAATATTATCATCTCTAGCCTCTGCGCCGATGTGCCACAGCTTATGCCTTATGATATGCCTATCTGATTTCTTCCACCTCACTCAACTTGTTAGAAGTCTCTCATTAACGGTGGTCTTTTGTCCTTTTCTTTGGCAGTGGTTTTGACTTTTGAGGTTGTTTACATTACTATCGCGAGTCTTTTTTGGAGGTTTCTTACATAATGGTGAAATATCAAATTTCTTTAGGGTGGGTCTTTGGCTCCATGCGTTTGCATTTTTCTT
This sequence comes from Ficus hirta, assembly GCA_038430175.1. Taxonomy (NCBI): domain Eukaryota; kingdom Viridiplantae; phylum Streptophyta; class Magnoliopsida; order Rosales; family Moraceae; genus Ficus; species Ficus hirta. The sequence goes on from CM076597.1 coordinate 7,008,211, forward strand.
TTTTTGCAGTGAAAGTTCGAGGAAATTGCCATCAACGTACTTTTGTAGACAATTTGTCGCAAAAACTACTTCAAAATTTCTTTTAGATGGTTGCTTTCATAATTTCCTTGTAATAATAGAACGCAAATCTCCATCCTCAAGAAACGAAAGGAATAAAAGAATTCCTATCTCTCTTACATTCCATGCATTAGAAGAAAAAATATTCTGAGAAGAACCCACGTGGGTAAAGAAAGGTAATTAGCAGAAATTAAAACATACAAGCGATGCCCATGAATTCTTGACCTGCAAGAAAAAGACCCTTTTGACAGATTCCACGTTCGACCCATTTAAAACTCGCCAAAACATTGACTATTTGACTCGTTTTCGTTCTGGCATTTTATCGGACAGGTGGTGGTCAAACTAAAGGAAAACGACAAAAGAGCCAGTATTTACCAAAATTCATTGGGTCTCTCGTTTTGTTTAGTTGGGCTGAGATAAGAGTGGAGTGTTAGTAAAAGAATATGAAGAGAGTCAAGGTGGGTTTGTGGTTATGGGCGTTGGTCTTGTTAATGGGTTGGTCTGCGACAGTCTCATCGGCTGCTTTTTTCGAGAGCCGGCACAGAAGGAAATCGATGCCACCAGATCCTGCGACGACGTCGTTTGAGCTGAATCGAATTGGGTCCTCTGTCGTTTTCCCAGTCCATGGGAACGTATATCCTACTGGGTACGTGTTTTCCGACCGACAAGTTAAAGCAAAATGTTAGGATGACAAAGTTAATGGGTAGTTATGTTTTTCAATCTTTCTTGGAATATCTCTGTCTCAGACCTTTTGTTGTCTGAAAACATTAAAAAAAAAAAAAAAAAAGAATGGTTAGTGGGAAGCGGGCTTTGTTGTGTAGTGTTTATAAATGTATGTATATATATATATTTTTCCTGTCTTAGGATCAGATTTTTTTTTTCTTCTTCTTTTTTGAGGTATCTTAGGATCAGATTTTGTATAGTACGTTTTTCTTTTTCTTTTTCTTTTTCCTTTTTTTTTTTTGCATTGCTTAGAATTTAGTAAATTGTTTAAGTCACAATGTGACATAGACTTCCTATTCTGTCATTTGTTAACGTGAATGGATTTATGATAAATTATGTACAATTAAAGAGTATGCTATGACATTTATTTTTTGTAATAATGAGTTTATAAAGTTGTAACATTAGTGTGACGGATAATTTGTTTTTCGTTTATTTTAAATGAAAATTTTGTTTAAATCTTTGCCAAATTATTATTATGTAAATTAAATGACATATTAATCCAAATATATATATGTGTTGTTATATGAAAAACTTAACTGTTTGCCCTAATACATAACAGCAGTTATTATTGTTAAATTGAACAGAGGATTTACATTCCAGAATGTCAAACTGATTCATAACACATGTTTCCAAAATAAAGTCAGCATTCAGTTATTTGTTATGCGGATTTCTTCTTCTTCTAAAATCAGTGTTTATAGATGTGGCCAATTCTTCTCAGGGAAAAAAAGGGGGGCAAAAAAAAAAAAACGCTTCACTGTTGTGGTTTTGTTAAAGAAAAGTGAATTATATAGTGTATTCTGCATTGCCTTTTGAATACCAACAGGGGAAAAAAAGAAGGGGTTGGAGGAAAAGGAAAATTATAATGCTTTTTTTTTTTTTGCCCCCCTTCCCTTTTCATTTGACTCTTTCTTGTGTTGGATCATGTCCATAGACTCTGCTCTAATATGATTTATACCCTGATTGTTTTCGGTTCAAGATTTCCTCCAGAAATTTCAGTGCTGCTTCACATGTTTTTCTTGTACAAATCTCAACTTCAAAACTAACATGATTTCTTTTCTGCTTTTTTCCTTTTAATCTGTGTTATGTATTCCAGGTTTTACAATGTTACCCTAACTATAGGTCAGCCACCAAAGCCATACTTTCTTGATCCCGACACCGGCAGTGATCTTACATGGCTCCAATGTGACGCTCCCTGTATCCAGTGTACTGAGGTAAATGACAATGCCAAGTCTTTTCTAATTACCTTTTCATATATGCACTTGAAGAGCGAGTTCTCCTTGCATTAGTGATTGCTGATAGTTATTGAATGAGAAGCCTTTTCTGATATCAGTTACGCCCTCCCTCCCCTGACATGTAAACAAGAAAGCGAGAAGCCTTTTCCGAATGATGTAGGACCAAGATAGATTAAAGAAAGAGAAAAGGAAGAGAAAACCCGTGATGTTATAGGATTTCTCATCCTAGTTCTTTTCAAAGTCTTGCTGCCATTTACTATGTTTTTGAACCATTTTAATTCCTGATTTCGACGATTCATCTTATCCTGAATTCCAAAAGATGATAAATTGTTTTTTTTTTAATATTTATCGTCTTCTTTACAGACGCCTCATCCACTTTACAGACCGAGCAAGGACTTGGTCGGGTGTAGAGATCCCCTCTGCATAGCCTTACACTTACCTGGCACTCCTAAATGTGACAACCCAGAGCAATGTGACTATGAGGTTGAGTATGCAGATGGTGGTTCCTCACTTGGTGTTTTGGTCAAGGATTCCTTCTATTTCAACTCTACGAACGGAGTCCAACTTAAACCTCGTCTTGCCCTCGGGTTTGTCAATTTTCTCCTTGATAACTTATAGAGAATGCGCCAATCTTCTTATAGATCTTGAGGAGTTCATAGTGAGAAGTTTCGGTGATATTTTTTGCTCCTCAATTAATGGTGATGCTAATTTAAAAGTGGTTTGTGCTGTTCCTCATTTTTCAATAGTTCATGTAGAGAATGGTCATTCTAAAAGCAAAACAAGCCTTGTGTCCTTACTAAGTTTGCTTCATTTTGTTCTTCTGCTCCAGATGTGGATACGATCAACTTCCCGGTTCATCTAATCACCCCTTAGATGGAGTACTCGGCCTTGGGAGGGGAAAAACCAGTATTGTATCACAACTTCATAGTCAAGGGTTGGTGCGAAATGTCGTTGGCCACTGTTTAAGCGGACGAGGTGGAGGGTTTCTCTTCTTTGGGGATGACGTTTATGACTCCTCACGAGTGGATTGGACGCCAATGTCCCGTGATTACACGTAATTAATTAATCCTTCCTTAACACCATTTGCCCATCCAAGGCATGGTATCTCTATTTAAGTTCATATCTCTTGTTCGACTTTTACTACAAAAACTCTGTTCTTGTTGATTATGCAGAAAACATTACTCACCTGGTTTTGCGGAACTCAGATTTGACGGAAAGCCTACTGGTTTGAAAAACCTACTTACTGTTTTTGACAGCGGGAGCTCTTACACGTATCTTACTTCTCAGGCTTACCAAACTGTAACATTTTTGGTGAGTGCAAACGTATTCATGACTTACAGAAACCGGAAAGAAAATAGTGCCTGAAAAATGTATTATCTCAAAAGTTTTAGGTTCATTATGGACATTAAGAAAGAACAATGCCATTTCTACTGATTAAATTCTTGCTTTCATTTTCTTGGAAAGAAAATTTATATCCAAGTGCTCGAAAAGTTGTTCTAAATCAAAACAAATCTTGTTTATTCCATTGGTGGCATTGCAGGTGAAAAGAGAAATACCTAGAAAGTATCTGAGAGAAGCTCCAGAGGACCAAACTCTCCCACTATGCTGGAAAGGCAAAAGGCCGTTTAAAAGGGTAAGCGACGTCCGAAAATACTTCAAGCCCTTGGCACTGGACTTCACAAATGGTGGCAAAACCAAAACTTACGAGTTGCCTCCTGAAGCTTATCTAATTATTTCAGTAAGCCTCACTTTTCTTGTTTTGTTTTTTGAGTTCTATGTTTATGTTCTATAAATATCACTCTGTTATATACAAAACTAAACGAATGTGTTATTTCAGTCTAAGGGGAATGCTTGCTTGGGAATTCTAAATGGCTCTGAAGTTGGGCTTCAAAATTCTAATATCATTGGAGGTAAGTTTTCCATGTATATGTGATTAAATATAGCACTAGTTTAAAAATTACATATTTAAAAAGATGGTAGTGATTTTAATTATTTTATTTTATGTCACTTCCGTGTCCGTGCATTTTATAATTATTTGTGGTAATTAGTAACTGACAGTGACATTGAAAAACCGAAACCAAAACCGATGTCATATTTATAGTACATTTTCAATTAGTGCTATAAAAAAGAAAATTAACCTTATTTGCAATCTTTCAGAACCCATTTGATTTCTCTCTCTAAAATTTTGATATCTTGTCACTTCCAACAGACGTATCAATGCAAGATAAAATGGTGATCTATGATAACGAGAAGCAGATGATTGGATGGGTCTCTGCAAACTGTGATAAGCCTCCCAAAACAAGCTCCATCAGCTTCTGATGATATACTCTAGTAGTTTCCAATCCTTTATTTCAACGCCAAGTGGTTTTAAAGCATCCCCAAAAGAAATAAAGTGTTTATATAATGGCCTCTTATTTGTGTATATAACTATATGAATGTGTGTATCTATATAGGTGGGCATAGGGTATATAAATATAAATATATATATATATATATATATATATATACTGATTTGTTTGGAGGGTGCTTTGTACTTGTGTTGATTGCTTTATACAAACGTGAATACTTATCCCACATTTTATGGGAACTAGAATTGGTCAAGATAATGCTAATGTTTATTTCTAAATATTCAAGTAGTGATAGAATTAATGAGAAATTTGATCACATGCAGTTTTTTTATTTTTTTTTTACGCTTATTTAAAAGAAATATCTGAAATTTTTTTTTTTTTTATAAAACTAAAATAGTCAATGGCCATTACAATGGTTGATCAATTGACCAATTGACCAATTAGATCCCGCCTATCATTGATTGTCTCATAAATTATTTATTGGCATCGATTAATACATATTAATAATGTTAATTAGTTTTTAAGACAATGATCATTTTGCTAATTTAATGAAACTACATTTATTAAAAAAATATACTTATAAAAAAAATTTAATTTCTCACATATAACCTTAATATTCTCATATATGTCCTGCTAAACTTAACAATTTTAACTTATAATTTTTAATTACCTACTTTATCCTTTTTAGACTTTAGTCTACAACCTATTGGTCGAAATGGTAGGCAGAAAAAAGAAAAAAAGATCATAATACAACTTGCAATTTTACACCAATTTCATATGGAGCTATTTTATTTGTCATTGGTCTACAACTTCAATAATTCTCACTCAACTAAATATTTAGTGCCTGTTTGGAACACCGATTTCAACGGTGTTTCCAAAGTTCAGTCTCAGCTGAACTTGTTTGGCAAAAACGTTCAGCTTCAACCTTGTTTATTCCCGTTATACAGTGAACCCAACTGGGTTTACTGTTCACTGAGCATCTTCCCTGCCCTTCTGTCTCGCCCTTCCCTGGCTTCTGCGCCCTAATCTCACGCCTCCCCTCCAGCGCCCATGTGCTGGTGTCAGTGGGTCTGTTGGCTGTGCCCCCATCCCATCGAGCATCTGCCCTGCTGCAGGAGCTCTGGTTTGTGGTCATCCTTCTTCTCTCCTCACTGCGATTAGCTTACTTGTGTTTAGATGATTCATTTGTTTCTTTTGTCATGACAAATTGATCTAATTTGTTGAGTATTAGCCAAAAGATATTTCAGTGACAATGTTGAGAATGTGCGAACAAAAGTCCAACATTGACTAGATATGTAATTAAAAATGGGTTAAAAAAGGATAAAAGGTCATCACTCTATTTCTCTCTCTCTCTCTCTCTCTCTCTCTCTCTCTCTCTTGTGTGCTAGTGTTTGTGCCATTCGTATTTCTCTTTTGAAGCCGGAGCCTGATGCCGCCTTTTGATTGATCACCAGACTATCAGCCCTAGAGAAGATGCTTTGGATTCTATGATGATGGTTTTGGTGGAAAGGATGGCTTCATGGTCGGATGAGATGCGTTTTGGTCTCTTTGGTCGTATTTGTTGGCTTATCACCAGAGGTATTATCTATAGTATCTAGGGTTTTTCTCATTTTTGTTATAGTTATTTGTTTAAAATAAATATGTTGGTATTTTTGCCTTGTGTTTTGTTGGTATATTTTTGTGCTTATTTTGAAATAACGGAGGTGGTCTCCCCACGTTCTCGTATTGTTTGGGTGTCCAATCTGCTAGAAATAATTCTATGCGGTATTGGGGGTACCCTTTTTGTTATAGGTCTCTTGCTCTTGATCAATTAGAGTTTTTAATCGATTATAGCGGTATTGTTGAAAGAGCCATCATTATGCTCGATGATTTATATGCCTTTTTGATTTCCTATTGTTGGATTTCAGTGCATGTTTTACCTCCTTGTGAGTTTCATTTGAATTTACTAGTGGAACCAATTTGTAATTGAGGTTAATTTTGCTTGTGTTATGAGGTCATTCAAAGTATTGGTGTTTGTATTTTATTGATTTGAAATACAATTACCCTTTAAAAAAAAAAAAAGGGTTAAGAAGGGCTTGATTTACTCTTCTCAACAGGTTGACTTTTAGGACGTAACCCGAAGAACCCAATAAGTAGTATCAAAATTAGATTCTAGATATAGCTATGTGTAGCACAAGATGAACCTCAGATAAAAAACAGACAAACGTTGATGGTCCTCAAAGAGATTACGATGAATGGAAAATTTGTGGTCCAAAATGGATAACATGGGGCCCTAACATGGTGGAGATCTTGATGGAATTGTGATCTTCCTACTTTTTCTGTTTGAGGAAATGGATGGATGGATCATCATTAGAGGGGGGCTGTGATAATTGTGGATTTCTTTCAAGGGAAGATTGTTGAGAATGTACAAACTAAAGTCTCACATCGACTAGACATGGAATTAAAAATGGGTTTAAAAGGGCTTAGGATACTTTTCTTAATAGGTTAACCTTTTAAAATGAAACCAAAGACGATCTTGTTGGAAAAATCATTATGTAAACCCATTTGGGACAATCTTGTAGTAAGTCGTTAAGCCAAAAGGCTCTCTTGCGCGCACAGGGAGGTGCAAACCACAACCGATGAATCAAAGGACTTGTGTGCAAGCATGCGTTCTGCAGGCATGAATATCACACCAAATCGCCTACCCTATGCCAACTTGATTTTGCTACACGTTTTTATTTTTCCAATTTAAACTCTAAAGTTAATTTGGACGCTAACTTCTGATACGTTTAAGATTCAAACCTTATGGGTATTGAGGTGAAGTTAAGGTGCTTAATTCCATATCTTATAAGAAAAAACGTTTTTGGGTTCAGGATTAATTAATGAATCAATGTCATTGTCTCCATTGTGCCCTATAAAAGTGAGTCCACTCTTCCATTCTCAAACACTGAATTTCAGAGCATATTCTTAGCAAAAATTGCGGTGCATTAGGTGTTTTCAATGTGATAGAATTCGGGCAAATTTCAATTCGTCGAACGTAGGCTCGTGGTACTTTATCGCTACTTGTAGTGGTTGTATCCCCAGAGACAAATGGTTGTTCAAACCTCCGGTACTGACAATGTGAGGACACATTTGTTTAAAGAAAACTATATGGTACACATACATTGGCTTCTTGTCCACGTTTCTTGGTACCAATTGTTTTTGTTGCTAACAATTTCTGCTATATAATTTCAACTACAGTTTTGTTTAATTCAAATTTCCATTCATTTTTTTATTATCTGTTCGCTGACTGATCTTACAATCCTTAATAATCAACTTCAAGCTGTTATAGTTTAGCCCAAAAAAAAAAAAAAAATTCAAGCTGTCATATATGCAATACCTTCAACGCGTGAAAACTTATCGTCATTTATTGTAATGCGTTATTATGTTTTATAATTTTTTTGAGGGTATGTTTTATGAATTATTTAATACATGTATAATGCAATTAGCTTTTTAAAAAAAGTTTGCAAAATATATGTGCATCTATCTACAACGCAGTTTGCAAGAATTGAATGTTGATTTCATCGCATACGTCGTCGGTTTGATTTGGATGCAACGAAAATATACTAATTATTTTTATTATTAATTATTATTGTATTTTAGTTCTTATTGTATAGAAATTAACAAATCAGCCGTGAGAAAGAAATATACCATTGTTCATATCACTCCGTTCAGTAAATAAATGTTACTACTTTTTTGTTTTTTTGTTTTTGTTTTTTTTTTTTAAATTTTAAAGTTATTGGGACCCATCCTATTTTAATTGGATAGAGCAGTCCAAATTCAAACTTACTAAAAAGAACTACGGTTTTACGAAAATAGTTTCAAAAAGGTTTAAATTCATTCAAATTTCACAAATGATTTTAAAACCTTAAATACATATTATGTAGGGTTAATTTCATTTTTAGCACTTGTGGAAAAAATTATATTAAAATCAGCACCACTTTTTTTTCCCTTCATTTCTAGCACCGCCACGTCACCGTCCACTTTTTAGGTTGATGTATAAAGACATATATGCCCTCAACCAAACCCTAATCTGAATTTTTTATTCTTTTAAAGGCCTTTACACACAAAAGTTAAAATAAGTTAAAATATATTTTTTATTCTTTTAAAGGCCTTTACACACAAAACGAGGAGTTGGCATTAATTGTCGATCAAATCAATGACTGTTGGAATTCGTACAGATTCGGTCATTTTCATAATTACCGCCTGGTCAATATCGTTGTGACCAAGGTTAAATGCAAAAATTCACCATTTACAGGGGTCACAACGATAATGACCAGGTGGTCATTATGAAAATGACCGAATCTGTGGCAGTATCAAAAGTTTAAAAAAAATTTTTTATGCCTTTACACACAAAACGAGGATTTGGCATTAATTGAAGGCGTGTCGATCAATCCAATGACTGTTGGTATTCGTACAAATACGGTCATTTTCATAATGACCGCCTGGTCAATATCGTTGTGACCAAGGTTAAATGTAAAAATTCACCATTTACAGGGGTCACAATGATAATGACCAGGTGGTCATTATGAAAATGACCGAACCAGTAGAAGTATCAAAAGTTAAAAAAAAAAATTTTTATGCCTTTACACACAAAACGAGGATTTGGCATTAATTGAAGGCGTGTCGATCAAACCAATGACTGTTGGTATTCGTACGGATACGGTCATTTTCATAATGACCGCCTGGTCAATATCGTTGTGACCAAGGTTAAATGTAAAAATTCAACATTTACAGGGGTCACAACGATAATGACCAGGTGGTCATTATGAAAATTACCTATCCGGTGGAATGACCAAATTTTAGGTAAATTCATTACTTATTTAATTTTAAATTTTTTTTTTTTGCCCTTTACACACAAAGTGTGTTGTTCAGACTTGTTTTCTCAAAACGTGGGCAGGGGTCACAACGATAATGACCACCTGGTCATTATGAAAATGACCGAGCCTGTAGAAGTAAGGAATGTTAGCCAAATTCATTACTTATTTTATTTTTTTTATCCCTTTGCAAACAAAGTGTTAAATGCAAACTTTTTAAACATAAAAACGAAAAATCATTATTTTTAACTTGACTTCTTTGATTCATTAACTTCGATTTCCCCTCAACCCTTCAGCGGCCACCATTCTCTCGATCTCTGGTGCCGGTTTTTCTTTTCCTTTTCTCGGTAGGTAGCCTTCTATCTCCCGAAGCAGCATCTAGAGGGCTTTCGTGGTGGTTTTGGACAGTTTCCGAGTGGTTCCGGTCGGTTGCAACTATTTCTCTCTCTAGATTTTGGTTTCTCTCTCTAAAGAACTGTAGATACTGGGTCTGTGTGAGATGAGGGTAAATATGGAACTTGGCATACATTTAATGCTGTTGGGCCCCACATATCAGAGTGGGCGGTGACGTGGCGGTGCTAGAAATGAAGGGAAAAAAAAGTGGTGCTGATTTTAATATAATTTTTCCCACAAGTGCTAAAAATGAAATTAACCCTATTATGTATTATAAAATACTATTTCAAGTACTGTATTAAGAAATACTTAATTTATGAAGTTAAGATATTTTCGAAGTAAACAAGGCTTTTTTGAGCAAAGGAAATAAAATATGAAGAACTCTTATGAAAATTAATAAAGCCGATGGTTTTCGACCTAGAGCAAGATATGCCAAAGTTACTTAAGAGTATAGTAACAATTCTATAACTGAAGTTAGTAGTGACTAAGAAGATAATTAATCGGTTTGGAGACCGATTCATTATTTAACTAATATGTTATGGATTGTTAAGTAGTAATGCAGAATAATTCTTATGCTCTGTCTGAAAACAGGAATATAACCTATTGCCTTGCCTTTTTGGAACAATAAAACAAGAGTATAGGACAGCTTGCAAGTACAACCCCACCTACAGCATGGGTAAAAATATTTATATTGTTTTACATGTTTTCTAAAAAAAAAATCATGCATTGATTTATATGACACGTAGATGCTTTATATTCGATTATTATTATTGTGGCATCATGAAAGTATGCTCACTAATAATCAATCACATGACAAGAACCAGATCAAGTTTTCAAGTAAGAAACAATTTAGACTCAAGTCTTCAAGTATGATCAGATCAAGATCAAGTTTTCATGTATTAAATCAAGCAAGTTTTCTTGTGTCGTACCGACCTGCTACAAGAATGGGTTTGGTCCATGGTTTGAGTTAGATTGGGCTGGCTGCCCCAACCACTCCATGGCTACGTGCCACAATACGTACACCCAAGTTAAGTAAGGGGCCCAAAACTAAGTTAACATAAGAAAGCATAATTGATTCATGCATTCTTTTACTAAGGTCATTTTGTGGGTTTAGGAAGTTATACTTGCTGAGCGATGGCTCATAACTTATATTCATGTTGTAGGTAAACAACCTATCGATAATGCTTGATGATGATTATGGAGAAATGGCATAACGGACTATGAAATTTGGGTCGGATACTGCCACGTATTTGTAAAAATTTATATTATGCTATAATAATATGATGATACTAATACTTAGTGTTGGAACTATGTTTGCTACTACAGTAATTGCATGGTTTGTAAAATGTATTAAGATGGTTTGACAACTCAGTACTTAATTAAGTATATATATATATATATATATATAAGTGTGAGATTAAGTTAGGTTTTAAATTTGAGTTAAAAGAAAAAAAATATTTTGGTATTTTTATGAAAAATAAGAGTAAGTCTAAGTTTAAGTTTAAGTATGTTTAAGTATTAAGTAGCGGCCACATAAGGTGGGTCACCATAATTGGTATCAGAGCGGGTTCTTGCCATCCTGTTTCACATTTCTACTGCCAGCGCCACAGTTTTGTAAGATAATCTTCTTACTTTATTACATCTATACTAACTATGTGAGGTTATAATATTATAGATATACATATGAACCCGGTGCCAAACTCGGTTCAGATTGAAGAGGATCACGAGACTTCATTAGTATTTTAGGGTATGGAGCCACGCATCTTTGATGGGACTCAGGGAGCAGCGGCATTAGTTGAGTGGCTACATGACATGGAGATCCTCTTCAGATTATGCCATATAGGGGCACATCTACAGGTCAAGCTGGCCAGCCAATGCCTGGTCGGAGAGGCCCGTTCATGGTGGCTCAACATAGGGAACCCTGAGGTTCCTAAGGACACTTGGACAAACTTCAGAGCCTTGATTACTCTGAGATTTGGACCACTGCCTGGTGAGGGATCTCATATGCATTATTGTGACCCGAGATATACCACGGCATGTACATGAGACGATGTATCAGCAACGTTGCAGCTTGGCATGCTTATCCGAACGAGTCTATGGGCCATTATTGCCAGTGGTTCAGAGACGCCATGCTACCCTATGTCCCGCAGGATAGACCCATGATACATGCTATTTAAATTCTAAAAAATGGACTACCTCCTGAGGTGATGCAGTTTACACCACCAGTGACGATAGAGATGACTTTAGATGAGATGATTGAAGCCATTATGGGTGCTGATGTGATGGCTTATATGGTATAGGCTGTTGTAGGAGCTCAGGCACCCCGAGGATGATGATGATTATTGCCTTCTTTCTCCTGCTGCTGACGATGATCATCCCTTTATACTAGTCGATGATGCAGATGTTGGAGGACCAGCTTACCATGGAGCTTTACTCGTGCCAGAAGAACCTATTCCAGCTCTACCCATTCCTCTACAGGTAGAGGATGCCGAGATGGACTCGGCTAATCATCTGGCTGACCCGGAGGAAAACATGGAGAATCCTCCTGTGATTATCATTGCCAGTGACGATGAGGAAGGTGACAAGGAGGAGGAGGAAGAGGAAGATCCAAAGGAGATCCTATTTGGTGACGACGACGATAATGACGATATCGATTCCGTAGTCTTCTCCGACATCTCGTTAGAGTAGTTTGCCCCAGATCCGAGTTTTTGATCTTTTGACCTTTTGGATCTTATGTTGTATATATAGTATGATGGTGAAGTGATAGATACTTTCATCTTAATCTTGTATCTATTAGGCCTAACATATACTGGACAGGTGTTATACACTGCCAAAAGACTACACTCTTTTTGTATGGTGTAAAAAAAAAAAAAAAAAACTATGAAATGTATATATGAACATGTTATGGTTTAACAAAGTGTTATTCCTTATAACAAGCTTATGATAAATTTGTGATATGATATGATGAGATCATGATGAATCCCTAACCTGTTATGATAAGTTATGAAGTTTTTTCGATATGACAAGATATGAAAGAATGAATGGGTATTAGAAATATAACAATATCCTTTCTTGTGATGAATTAGGAACTAAAAGATGGTTCACCCACGTATATGACCAAACCAAATTCTACAAGAGCCTAATCTTGGAACTGTAGTAGCCAATTTGCAACGACAATTGTTAGAGCAGCAATAAGAAATGAATAGGCTTCGAGATCTGACAGCTCATCTAAATCAAAAACCTTATGCTAATGAAGTTCCACCCTAGGAAAATCTCGTGCCTCCAGAACTTCCTCAGATACCAAAAGTTAATCAATGTGTTCCACGGAATCCAGAAGTTCTGCCAGCACCAGTTAGGGCACAAGCGAACCCGCCTATGGTTCGAGAAGACTTGCTATATGAGCGATTTAGGCATATGAAAGCACCTGAATTTGAGAGACCTACCAACCCTATAGAAGCCGATAACTGGCTTATTGACATTCAAGTAATTTTCGATTTTATGGGGCTTACAGAGCAAGAAAAGGTCCTTTTGCTTCCTTTACACTCAAGAAGGAAGAACGCCATTGGTGGATGACAGTTCAGATGCGTAGAAATGTTTCGAGCATGAGTTGGCAGGATTTTGTAACCGAATTCAGAGGGATGTAATACAATAGAGAAACCCTCATAGCTCAGCAAAATGAGTTTAACAGTATGAAGCAAGGGTCAATGACAGTACTGAAAGCTATCAAAAAATTTGAACAACTAGCTTGTCTGTGTCTAGAACTCGTTCCTAATGAAACATAGAAGGTAAGAAGAATTATGAAGATGTTTCACATAGATATTGCCAAGCAAGTAAATGCTGGTATTAGCCCTCCAACTAATGTAGCTGACAGTATAAGTCGAGCTATAAGAGTAGAGTTTGGATCAACCAGGACAAGGAGATGAGGGCTCAGATTTTCAAAGCTAAGAAGGAAGAGAGGGCTCTGTTGAAGCAGTCGCAGCCTAAGCAGAATCAGAATTTCCACCCGAAGGGCCAGACTAGTAATTCTGATCAAAATTCCAAGCACTTTGGGAGTAACAAAAGGAAGGGAAATGTTTACAATCAGGGCCAACAAAGAAACTACCATCAAAAGAATAACAACCAAGCTAATGGTAGTAACAACTATCCCATGTGCGTGAAGTGTGGAAATAAGCATTTGGGAGTATTTAAGATGGGGACAAATACCTTCTATCTTTGTGGCAAGGAAGGCAACTATGCCAGGAATTGTACCTCGAACAATCAAAATCAGAATCAGCAGTACCCGAATAGGAACCCAAGCAGCCAGCTCCATGCGATTCAAGCAAAAATCGAAGGTTCATCAATCGCTCAGGGAAGGCTAGAAGCTCCTGAACCACAAGCGAGAATCAACGCCTATACAAGAGGAGATGTTGACGTTGGGACTTCTTAAGTGGTAACATGTCAGATTTTTATTGTCACCCATAATGTAATTGCCTTGTTTGATTCTGGTATCACTCATTCGTTTGTATCGTCGGAGTTCACCCAGAAATTAGGAAGAGAAGATTAGCTCTACACTTCAAAACCTCCCTTCCGTCAGGAGAAATTTTATTGTCTGATTATTGGGTACGAAATGTTCCAATAGTCGTTTGTAGTAGAGAGTTGTACATGGATTTAATTACTATTAAGCTTTAAGATTATAATGTTATACTAGGAATGGACTTCTTAGGGAAATACAATGCAAAGATTGATTGTCGGAAGAATTATGTTGTATTAAGTCCCTTTGGTGAGGAGGAATTTAACTTCTATAGCCAGTCCCGGAATTCATTATCAAGGCTGATATCAGCAACGAGGGCGTGGAAGATATTGGCTAATGGATGCAAAGGATATTTAACCAATATGGTGGACAAAACATGAGAAATTGAGTCAAAGCCAGAAGATGTCCCAATTATAAGGGAATATATGGAGGTTTTTCGTAAAGATTTACCATGACTTCTTCCAGAGCGGGAGATTTCCTTTGAGATTGAGTTATTGCCTAGATCAACATCAATATCCAAGGCGCTTTACTGTATGGCACCAGTTGAACTTAGGGAATTGCAAGTGCAGTTACAAGAATTGTTTGATAAAGGATTTATTCGACAGATTTATTCACCTTGGGGAGCCCCAGTTCTGTTTGTCAGGAAAAAGGTTGGATCGTTTCGGAGTGCATCGATTATTGTGAGCTGAACAAGATCATTATTAAGAATAAGTACTATCTCCCTAGAATTGATGATCTTTTCGATCAACTTAGAGGAGCAGTGGTATTGTCGAAGGTTGCTTTACGATCGAGATACCACCAACTCAGAATCAAGGAGGCAGATGTTCACAAGACAGCTTTTCGAACGCGCTATGGGAATTATGAGTTTCTTGTCATGCCGTTCGGCTTAACCAACGCACCAACTACTTTTATAGACCTCATGAATCGAGTATTTAAGAAATACCAAGATAAGTTTGTTATCGTCTTTACTGACGATATTCTAATTTATTCAAGGTCTATGGAGGAGCACGAGCAATATCTTAGAATTGTTTTGGAGATACTAAGACGTAATCAACTCTATGCCAACTTCATAAAATGTGAATTTTGACTGGAAAAATTTCATTTCTTGGGCTACGTGGTTTCGAAGGAAGGAATTTCTATCGACCCTGCTAAGGTTGAAGCGGTCAGCAAGTGGCCGGCACCAAAAAGTGTTACGGAGATGCAAAGCTTTCTCAACTTAGTAGGATACTATCGATGCTTCATTGAAGGATTTTCAAAGTAACTGCACCTCTTACGACTCTTACCCGGAAAGGAAGGAAATTTGAGTAGACGCAAAAATGTAAGGAAAACTTTCAAGAGCTCAAGAAGAAGATCACCAGTGCACTAGTATTGATGATTCCTAACGTGGAAAAAGGGAATTTTGTAATTTATAGTGACGCTTCTAAAACTGGATTAGGAGCTGTCCTAATGTAAGAAGGGAAAGTAGTCGCTTATGCCTCATAACAGTTGAAAAACCATGAACGGAACTATCCGACGCATGATTTAGAACTTGCAGTGGTGGTTTTCGCATTGAAGATCTGGAGATACGACCTATATGAGAATAGATGTGAGATCTATACCGATCACCAGAGTCTCAAATACATTTTTACACAAAAAAAGCTCAACATGAGGCAACGTAGATGGCTAGAACTCGTAAAAGATTATGACTGCAAGATTCTTTATCAGCCTGGAAAAGCAAACAGAGCAGCAGATGCTTTGAGCCAGAAATCATCCAGTATATTGATGTCAATTTCTATATTGTCAAAGTCGCTTTAGAAGGAGATTAATGATTTTGGTATGGAGATAATCATTAGAAAGTTATCTGCTCTAACTTTCTAATCAAATCTCCTAGAATCCATTAAGTCCTACCAAGGGATATACCCCTTCTTGCTTAAGGCACAACTCTTCTTTGGAGAAATGGATAAAGAATTCAAGTTCTCAACATATGGAATACTCTGTTATGAAGGAAGGATATGTGTTCCTAAGTTCGAGTTTCTCAAGAAGCAAATCCTATCGGAAGCACATGAAATGCCATATTCGGTACATCCAGGAGCTTCCAAAATGTACAAGGACCTAAGAGAAAACTATTGGTAGCCATGTATGAAAAATGAAATTGTTGACTTTGTGTCAAAATGCCTAACGTGTCAGAAAGTTAAGGCTGAGCATTGGCAACCTGCAGGAAATCTCCAGAAATCGAGCTCTCAGAGTGGAAATGGAAACAAACTACTATGGATTTTGTAGTTAGATTGCCCAGAACCACGAGTGGGAATGATGTGAATTGGGTTATAGTTGACAGATTAACTAAATCAGCCCACTTTATTGCTATTGAAGTTACCTTTTTGATACAAAAACTTGCTGAGATTTACATATCCCAGATTGTTAGGCTGCATGGGGTACCAAAATCTATCATCTCTGACTGCGACAGTCGTTTCACATCTTGATTTTGGATGAATGGGCACAACGCCATGGGGTCAAAGTTGAAGTTTAGTACAACTTTTCATCCCCAAACTAGTGGACAATTGGAAAGAACCACCCAAACACTGGAGGATATGCTGAGGTCATGTGTTTTAGATTTTAAAGGAAGCTGGGATAAAAAGTTACCTTTGATAGAATTTTCCTACAGCAACAGTTATCATGCCTTACTTGGTATGGCTCCATTTGAAGCATTATATGGAAGGAAATGTCGATCTCCCATTCATTGTCAAGAAGTCAGACAGAAGCAGCTCCAAACTACAGATTTCATTAGGGAGATCTCTGAGGATGTCAAGTTGATAAGACAGAGACTCGACACTACTTTTAGCCATTAGAAAAGTTATGCCGATAAATGTCATAGACCATTAGAATTTTAAGTTGGAGACTTTGTTTTCCTAAAAGTTGCTCCTATGAAAAGAGTAATGAGGTTTGGTAAGAAAGGGAAGCTTAGTCCTAGATATATAGGACCATTTGAAATCCTTGAAAGGATTGGAAAGGTAGCTTACAAGCTTGCCTTGCTACCATAATTAGCCTCTGTGCATAACGTTTTTCACGTCGCGATGTTAAATAAGTATGTACCTGATCATTCCCATGTTATAAGTCAATAACCAGTTGAAGTTCAAGCTGATTTGTCATATGAAAAAAAGCGAGTCCAGATTTTGGATCGGGAAGATAAG
Source organism: Ficus hirta (assembly GCA_038430175.1). NCBI lineage: Eukaryota > Viridiplantae > Streptophyta > Magnoliopsida > Rosales > Moraceae > Ficus > Ficus hirta. The sequence continues at coordinate 7,025,476 of CM076597.1, forward strand.
ACCTTGAGAAACAGAACAACTCCCATGGTCAAAATCTTGTGGCGGAATCACAACAATGAAGAAGCAACATGGGAATGAGAAGATGAGATGAGGAAGAGCTATCCCAACCTGTTTTAATTTTCGCGGACGAAAATTCTTAAAGGGGGTAGATTGTAATAACCAAACTTTTCACGGACTCATTATTTCCTTAGGTATAAAGGAAATTTAAGTATGTACTATATATATCAATGTGAAATTCATAATCTTATTATTAGAATATGTTTGAGTTCTTATAGTGCTATAAGACTCGATGACAGTTCATCAAATCAGGTAAGAGGCCTTATGGAGAAAAAGGAAAAATAATTATTTATGGTATTGTTCGGGTCAATGAATAACCAGGATAGCTTATAACATGATTAAGCCGGTACTATAATTTATTAAGCAGTATTAAAATTACTTTATGACCGAACGTCATTACGGATACATAATTAAGAATAAGGGTTAGGAACATTCTAGAATAATCCGAAATAATATTTGGAGCAATGAAAATTAGATGGCTTCAAGTCCAAAGAATAACCTATACGCGATCCAGTTATATGCAGATAAATTTTGGATTACAGTTCAACATCATCAAACTGTTGGTAGTTGAAATAGTATTTATACTAATTGGATTAATAAGAAAAAGGACTGCATATTGGGAGGTAAGGACAAACATGGCATTACTTGGAGGCTAAGTAATTACACAAATTTTTGGATTTGTTATTGTTATGGAAAGAATTAAGAAGATAAGCATGAGAGGATTTTTTGGCCCAAATCCTCCACATGGTCGGCTGTTTTGGGGACAAGGAAGGCAAAAAAATTTGTGTTTTAAGGCCAATTATGTAAATCAAGGAAAGTTGAAGAAAAAAAATTTAATTGTTAGAAAATTTGGAAATTTCACCTATAAATAGGTATGAGTAGTGGATATTTGGCCATTTTACTATCTCCTTTCCCTCTCTAGTTCTTAGAGAGAGAAAAGAGAGAGAGAGAGAGAGAGAGAGATATATATAGAAGAACAAGGAGTCCTTGGTGGCCGGTTTTTGTTGGAAAGGTAGAATAAGGATTTTCTCTCATCTAAGATCTAGGATCCACCTCCTTCAAGCTTTAAAGGTATATTTCTTGATCCCTTAACTAAAACTTTAATTAGTTTTGGTTTTGTGGAATTAAAGTGTATTTTAAGTTATGGGATGTAAGAGCATAAGCTTATGTTCTTTTATTTTTCTATTTTATAGCCTCTAATGCTTGATTTATGCTTGGGTTAACTTGATTTGCTAGCTCTGAGCTTCGGTTTGATTTTATGCTTTAAGATAAGTTTTGAAAATTATGTATGCTCTTATATGTTCAAGTTTGGTGATTATATGCATGTTAGCTAAAATATCAACTTAAAAACATAGTTGGGTAAATTAGTAAGTTATCAATATTGTGTTTTTCAAGTAAATTAGACAAGTAAATGGTTAAATTTTAAGAAATGAAATAGACCCTACATGATGACTTAGGCTCACGGCTTTGACAGTTTGAGGTAGTGTGTGCATATTTTTAAACTAAAACCAACAAAAAATTTAACTGCCAGTTTTTAGAATAATTGGGACAGTTTTCTGATAATTCAATTTTGAGCCCCTTAGAAGCCGAATTTGAACAAAATTATAACTATAAAGTTGTAGATCATAAAAAATTATAGGAGGCAACGTGGAGAATTTTTGAGAAAATGGCTCCAAAGACCTCCATTTTTATCAGGTTTCAAAATTAGTCGGTTCAGGTACTGAACACGGCCAGAATCTTTCAAGGGGAAAAACGGGTAAGCTAGAAATAGATTTAAGCTTCAGGAAAAAAAAAAAAAAAAACGAAAGTTGTAGTTTCGACAGGATCTATAACTTCCGTGAAGAAAACTTTTCTAAATTCTAAACCGATTAAAAGATAAAACTGAATTTTGAAAACTATGCATGAAAGAGGAAATTCATGCACACATACATTCAATCAAATTAAAAAGATGTTTTGAAATCAGTTTTTAAGGTTTTGTGACCCTCTAAAAAGGACTATGGTTTTATGAAAATAGTTTCAAAGAGGTTTAAATTCATTCAAATTTCACAAGTGATTTTTAAACCTTAAATACATATTATGTATTATAAAATACTATTTCAAGTACTGTATCAAGAAATACTTAATTTATGAAGTTAAGATATTTTTGAAGTAAACAAGGCTTTTTTGAGTAAAGGAAATAAAATATGAAGAACTCTTATGAAAAATTAATCAAGCCGATGGTTTTCGACCTAGAGCAAGATATGCCAAAGTTACTTAAGAGTATAGTAATAATTCTATGACTGAAGTTGGCAGTGACTAAGAAGATAATTAATCGGTTTGGAGACCAATTCATTATTTAACTAATATGTTATAGATTGTTAAGTAGGAATGCAGAATAATTCTTACGCTCTGTCTGAAAACAGGAATATAACCTGTTGCCTTACCTTTTTGGAACAATAGAACAAGAGTATAGGACAGCTTATAAGTACAACCTCACCTACAGCATGGGTAAAAATATTTATACTATTTTACATGTTTTCTAAAAAACATCATGCATTGATTTATATGACACATAGATGCTTTATATTCGATTATTATTATTGTGGCATCATGAAAGTATGTTCACTAATAATCAATTACATAACAAGAACCAGATCAAGTTTTCAAGTAAGAAACAATTAAGACTCAAGTCTTCAAGTATGATCAGATCAAGATCAAGTTTTCATGTATTAAATCAAGCAAGTTTTCTTGTATCGTACTGACCTGCTACAAGAACTGGTTTGGTCTATGGTTTGAGTTGGATTGGGCTGACTGTCCCAATCACTCCATGGCTACGCGTCACAGTACGTACACCCAAGTTAAGTAAGGGGCCCAAAACTAAGTTAACATAAGAAAGCATAATTGATTCATGCATTCTTTTACTAAGGTCATTTTGGGTTTAGGAAGTTGTACTTGCTAAGCGATGGCTCATAACTTATATTCATGTTGTAGGTAAACAACCTACCGGTAATGCTTGATGAAGACTGTGGAGAAATAGCATAACGAACTATGAAATTTGGGTTGGATACCGCCATGTATTTGTAAAATGTAATTATGTTATGCTATAATAATATGATGATACTAATACTTAGTGTTGGAACTACGTTTGCTACTACAGTAATTGCATGGTTTGTAAAATATATTAAGATGGTTTGAGAACTCAGTACTTAATTAAGTATATATACATATATATATATATATATATATATATAAATAAGTGTGAGATTAAGTTAGGTTTTAAATTTGAGTTAAAAGAAAAAAAAAATATTTTGGTATTTTTACGAAAAATAAGAGTAAGTCTAAGTTTAAGTTTAAGTATGTTTAAGTATTAAGTAGCGGCCACGTAAGGTGGGTCGCCATAATTGGTATCAGAGCGGGTTCCTGCCATTCTTTTTCACATTTCTGCTGCTAGCGCCACAATTTTGTGAGATAATCTTCTTATTTTATTACATTTATACTAACTATGTGAGGTTATAATATTATAGATATACATATGAAACCGGTGCCAAACCCGGTTCAAATTGAAGAGGATCGCGAGGCTTTGTTGGTATTTTAGGGTATGGAGCCACGCATCTTTGATGGGACTCAGAGAGTAGCAGCATTAGTTGAGTGGCTATACGACATGAAGATCCTCTTCAGATTATGCCATATAGGGGCACATCTACAGGTCATGCTTGCCAGCCAATGCCTGGTCGGAGAGGCTCGTGCATGGTGGCTCAACATAGGGAACCCTAAGGTTCCTAAGGACACTTGGACAAACTTTAGAGCCTTGATTACTCTGAGATTTGGACCACTGCCTGGAGAGGGATCTCATATGCATTATTGTGACCCGAGATATACCAGGCATGTACATGAGATGATGTATCAGCAACGTTGCAGCTTGGCGTGCTTATCCGAACGAGTCTATGGGCCATTATTGCCAGTGGTTTAGAGACGCCATGCTACCCTATATCCCGCAGGATAGACCCATGATACATGCTATTCACATTCTCAAAAATGGACTACCTTCTGAGGTTATGCAATTCACACCACTAGCGACGATTGAGATGACTTTGGATGAGATGATTGAAGCCATTATGGGTGCTGAGTTGATGGCTTATATGGTATAGGCTGTTGTAGGAGCTCAGGCACCCCGAGGATGATGATGATTATTGCCTTCTTTCTCCTACTGCTGACGATGATCATCCCCTTACCCTAGTTGATGATGCAGATGTTGGAGCACCAGCTTACCATGGAGGTTTACTCGTGCCAGAAGAACCTATTCCAACTCTACCCATCCAGGGGATTCCTCCACAGGTAGAGGATGTCGAGATGGACTCGGCTGATCATCTGGCTGACCCAGAGGAAAACATGGAGAATCCTCTAGTGATTATCATCGCCAGTGACGATGAGGAAGGTGACAAGGAGGAGGAGGAAGAGGAAGATCCAGAGGAGATCCTGTTTGGTGACGACAACGATGATGACGATATCGATTCCGTAGTCTTCTCCGACATCTCGTCAGAGTAGTTTGCACCAGATCCGAGTTTTTGATCTTTTGACCTTTTGGACCTTATGTTGTATATATACTATAATGGTGAAGTGATAGACACTTCCATCTTAATCTTGTATATATTAGGCCTAACATGTACTGGACAAGTGTTAGACACTGCCAAAAGACTCACTCTTTTTGTATGGTGTAAAAAAAAACTATGAAATGTATATGTGAACATGTTATGGTTTAACAAAGTGCTATTCCTTATGACAACCTTATGATAAATTTGTGATATGATATGATGAGATCATGATGAATCCCTAACCTGATATGATAAGTTATGATGTTTTTTCGATATGACATGACAAGATATAAATGAATGAATGGGTATTAGAGATATAACATTATCCTTTCTTGTGATAAATTGGGAACTAAAATATGGTTCACCCACGTGTACGACCAAACCAAATTCTACAAGAGCCTAATCTTGCAACTGTAGTAGCTGATTTACAACGACAATTGTTAGAACAGTAATGAGAAATGAATAGGCTTCGAGATCAGACATCTTATCTAAATCAGATGCCTTATGCTAATGAAGTTCCACCCCAGGAAAATCTCGTGCCTCCAGAAGTTCCTCAGATACCAAAAGTTAATCAATGTGTTCCACGGAATCCAGAAGTTCCGCCAGCACCAGCTATGGCACAAACGAACCCGCCTATGGTTCGAGAAGACTTGCTATATGAGCAATTTAGACGTATGAAGGCACCTGAATTTGAGGGACCTACCAATTCTATAGAAGCCGATAACTTGTTTATTGACATTCAAGTAATTTTGGATTTTATAGGGCTTACAGAGCAAGAAAAGGTCCTTTTGCATCCTTTACACTCAAGAAGGACGCACGCCATTGGTAGATGACAGTTTAGATACGTAGAAATATTTCGAACATGAGTTAACAGGATTTTGTAACCAAATTCAGAGGGATGTACTACAATAGAGAAACCCTCATAGCTCAGCAAAATGAGTTTTAACAGTATGAAGCAATGGTCAATGACAGTACTGGAAGCTATCAAAAATTTGAACAACTAGCTCGTCTGTGTCTAGAACTCATTCCTAATGAAACATAGAAGATAAAGAGAATTATGAAGATGTTTCACATAGATATTGCCAATTAAGTAAGTACTGGTATTAGCCCTCCAACCATTGTAGCTGACAGTATAAGTCGAGCTATAAGAGCAGAGTTTGGATCAACCAGGACAAGGAGATGAGGGCTCAGATTTTCAAAGCCAAGAAGGAAGAGAGGGCTCTGTTGAAGCATCGCAGCCTAAGCAGAATCAGGATTTCCACCCGAAGTGCCAGACTAGTAATTCTGATCAAAATTCCAAGCACTTCGGGAGTAACAAAAGGAAGGGAAATGTTTACAATCAGGGCCAACAAAGAAACTACCCTCAAAAGAATAACAACCAAGGTAATGGTGGTAACAACTATCCCATGCACGAAGTATGGAAATAAGCATTTGGGAGTATGTAAGATGGGGACAAGTACCATCTATCTTTGTGGTAAGGAAGGCCACTATACCAAGAATTGTACCTTAAACAATCAAAATCAGAATCAGCAGTACCCGAATAGGAACCCAAGTAGCCAGCTCCATGCAATTCAAGCAAAAATCGAAAGTTCATCAATTGCTCAGGGAAGGCTAGAAGCTCTTGAACCACAAGCGAGAATCAACGCCTATACAAGAGGAGATGTTGACGTTGGGACTTCTCAAGTGGTAACAGGTCAGATCTTTATCGTCACCCATAATGTAATTGCCTTGTTTGATTCTGGTGCCACTCATTCATTTGTATCATCGAAGTTCGCCCAAAAATTAGGAAGAGAAGATTAGCTCTACACTTTAAAACCTCCCTTCCGTCAGGAGAAATTTTGTTGTCTGATTATTGGGTACGAAATGTTCCAATAGTCGTTTGTGGTAGGGAGTTTTACGTGGATTTCATTGTTATTAAGCTTTAAGATTATGATGTTATACTAGAAATGGACTTCTTAGGGAAGTACAATGCAAAGATTGATTGTCGGAAGCATTGTGTTGTATTTAGTCCCTTTGGTGAGGGGGAATTTAACTTCTATGGCCAATCCCGGAATTCATTATCAAGGCTGATATTAGCAATGAGGGCGTGGAAGATGTTGGCTAATGGATGCAAAGGATATTTAGCCAACATGGTGAACAAAACATAAGAAATTTAGTCAAAGCCAGAAGATGTCCCAATTATAAGGGAATATGTGGAGGTCTTTCTTAAAGATTTACCAGGACTTCTTCCAGAGCGGGAGATTTCCTTTGAGATTGAGTTATTACCTAGATCAACGCCAATATCCAAGGTGCCTTACTGTATGGCACCAGCTGAACTCAGGGAATTGTAAGTGCAGTTACAAGAATTGTTTGATAAATGATTTATTCGACAAATTCATTCACCTTGGGGAGCCCTAGTCCTGTTTGTCAGGAAAAAGGTTGGATCGTTTCGGATGTGCATCGATTATCATGAACTGAACAAGATCACTATTAAGAATAAGTACCATCTCCCTAGAATTGATGATCTTTTCGATCAACTTAGAGGAGCAGTGGTATTGTCGAAGGTTGCTTTACGATCGATATACTACCAACTTAGAATCAAGGAGGCAGATATTCCCTGTGACGCCCCGACTTCCCAAGCCGGGTCGACACCATAACTACTTGTACTTATCTTGCTTGAAAATTTGAGGAAAATTTTTTTTTCTTAAAGGCATATCTACATAGATTATCTTGTAGAGAAAAACTTGTCATGTATACATATTATATTGAAAATATATTCTCAAGTCTTCAAACTTCATACATATTGCATAACATAATTTACTTTTGAGATTTAAAAGCGGTTGCAGAAAATTTTGCGTAGTGGTATCCCACACCGCCCTTCACCCGCCGCATCATCCGCATAGCCCACCACTTAAGCTGCAGGCTTCTTACCTACAGTATGGAATATAAGAGTGAGCTTTCGCCCAGCAAGTACAAACATAATCTCACAAAATAATTCAAACATCTAAAAAACATGCCAATCATTATGTAACTTATGCATGAACCATTTATGATTGATTGAGTGTCTTATGCTTCATTATAGACTCAATCTTTAATTTATTATCTTGTCTCAGCATGTGGGCCCATAGTGTCCGTACCAAAAGCACGCAGCCTCCAGACAAAGCTAGGGTTTCCAAGGCCCTAACAGTTCTGGGAATTATAACTTGACCCTTCACGATCACGGAAGGTATATGTCACAACTGAATCATGTAGCCTCCACGATCACCAGAGGTTGGTACGACACCTTACTTGATTTATCTTACTATGTGATTTAACATTAGTGAACATGCCTCATGATGTCACTATGTCATATCAAACTTAACACATACCATAACATGGCATTCTTGAAAACATGGCATTTTTAAAACCATGACATTTTTGTAAACGTGGCATTTTTGAAACCATGACATTTTAGAAAACATGGCATAACATGTAACATGTCATAACATATCATCGCATAGCATCACATATCATAATACAACATAGCATGTACACTTAAACATATAGTGTAAATAGCATAGCTTAACATAGCATATTTGAAAATAGTATTTACTATTTTCATACTGTAGGTGAGGTTCGATACTTGCCTGATATGCTATGTTTCTGGTTTTGTTGCTTCAACCCAGATCGCAACTGCAGGTTACTTCCTGCTATTAAAAAGAACATATGATAAGGATCCTATAAAATGTTAGTAACCTTTCTAACATTCATACACAATCTTAGTTATATGTCCCCCAATTATACACATGATACCTCATTAGGTTACATAAGGTAACCCTTGAGGTGGTCAATATTTTATGGGTCAAATTCGGTCAACTAAAGTCAACATCTATAAATCAAACTTGGTTTTGGGACCAAGCCTAGTAACTCGGGTATCCTTCCCGGTTACCATCCGTCATCGTCTTGTTACTATACTTTGGCTTTTAAAATCCAATTTGGAAAATTGGCCAAAAATCTTTTGTTTAACTTAAAAATTCGTGGTTTTCAAAGTGTGATTTTATAAAAATCATTAAAGGCTGAAAACTGCCTTTGGAACAGTTTTCATAGTCAAAACAGGAGTGCTGGTGCAAAAATACAGTTTTTCTGCATTTTGTTTTTTTTTTTTTTTAGAAAATCCTGTGCATGAATTTCTTGCTCTATGTACAGTTTTTATAGTTCAGGTTGTATTTAAAAATCCAGATTGAATTTGAAAAACTTGTCTGCACAAAAGTTCTTGCTCTTGAAAAATTGTAAAACTTTCGTGTTTTAAGAAAAACCCAGTTCTGCTTGGATTCTTGTCAGTTTTAATTTGAAACTTACTGGACGTGTAGACTAGGTCTGGGCAGATCAGCCTCAGATTTTTGTAAAAACGGAGGCCATTGGAGCCTTATTTTGCAAATCCACACACGTGGTCCCCTAGGAAAAACTGTTCCGAGCAACTTTTGTGTTTTAAGTTTTTCCAAATTCGGCCTCTAAAGGTCTCAAAATCGGCTTGCCGTAAAACTGGTCAGGATCCACCCGAGCCTGGCAGTTTTTTTTTTTTTTTTTGGTTTAGAATTCGTTTTACGTCCTAGACGTGGTATCTAGCTCAACCAGCCACCGCGGGAGCTCTAATACACACATGCAGCGGTTTGCTAGCGTAAATTTTCTTTAATCACAATTTCTAACATCACCATGCAAATCTAATTGATATTGGATCAACTAAGTTGAATGATTTCGGTTGCACAAAACCTAACAAGCATACTAATTAAATTCTAGCAACCTAGCACAAAATTATCATTCACCAACACTAGGGCAGATTGGGGACATATAATAAACTAGTATTTAGTATGCAAATTAAGAAAATTAAAGCAAGCATGCACATAAAAATCAAACCACCCCTAATTCTAGATCAAGCACAACCCTAGATTCCTAACTTTGGACACAAAATAAATTGAGCTTATGCTCTTACAATTTCAACTTGAAATACATGTAAATTTCAAATTAAATGCTTAATTGAAAGAGATTAAGGTCTAGAATGGTTTACCCTGATTTATTGAATAAATTGAGGCTAGGGTTTGGTCACAAAAAATTTTCCTCCTAGGACACCACCCAAGGCCGGTTTTGTTGCACCAATTGGCACCAAAATTGGCTGATTCTTGGTGGCTGCTTGCACCTAAGCTAAGCACTCTTAAATCCAAATTTTCTCACTCACTCACCCCCCCTTGGCAGCCGGCTGTTGGCCCCAAAATTGGGCACAAAAACTGCCAAAAGTTTTGCTTGAACTTGCTAGGGGAAACCGAAGACTACAAACATCAAAACCCCTAAGTTTCTCAATTTTTTTTTCACTCAATCACCCACTTGAGATTACAGATTTTTGGAGAGGGAAAATGGACAGAATTTGGCTGCTTTTTCTGAATTTTTATTAGCCAAAACTGATCCCCCCATGAGCCTATTTATAGGTGAAAAAAATGGGACTTTTTTGCAAAAATTTTTGTTCAACTTTTGCTCATAAATCCATAGAGCAAAATTAGTTCTATTTTGACCCCCCCTCCCCCACATGGTCGGCCACCTAGTGGTTCTAGAACACTCCATAATCTTCTAATAATAATTTTTTTTAAAGCCTTAATGATGTCATAAATCAAAAGGTGGTGACCTAAGCCTAGTTAAGGCTTGTTTGGCTTTTTCCTTAAAAAGCAATCCACTTTTAAGCCAACACAGATATTTTTGATACTGTGCTCACTAATACAACATACTGTGGTATTGTAAAGCAGTCCAAAATTAATCTGTATAAAAATGGACAGTACGAAAAATTTTCTTTTTTCTTAAAACTTTTTGGCCCAAAAATTCCTATAATTGTGCTTGATTTTTCTATGGTGGTTTTATTTCTCATTTATATTTTCTTGTCCAAAATTTTGATTTTTGCAGTATATTTTCCATACTGCCTGTCATATATCTGTGTAGTCAACCTGTTGACTTTTTTTTTTTATTGGTCAAACTTTAACCAACATGAAATTATAAAATTTTTCATCCCTTTTTGCTCAAAAGGTCACATGCTTAGCAAAATAACTGTTTATTGAGTCTCATAATTAATTTGATAAGAACTCAAATATTTACCGATAAAATTTCGAGTTTCGCATTGATACTCATAATTTTCATGAAACATTACATAAACACATAATGCGAACTTAAATTTCTTAGACATAAGGAAATAATAAGTTCATAGAAATTTTTGGTTATTACAATCCACCCTCCTTACAAAATTTTCGTCCTCGAAAATTAGAATAATTCTGGGTGGCTTTTCTTCATATCCTCTTCACGTTCCCATGTTGCTTCTTCTACCTCATGATTTCGCCATAGCACCTTTACTAGAGGTATAACTTTGTTCCTTAGCACCTTCTCTTCTTGTGCCAAGATCCGAACCGGTTTCTCCTCATAAGTCAGATCCTTGTGAACCTCAATTGGTTCATGATTCAACACATGTGATGGATCCGAGATGTACTTTTTTAGCATCGACACATGAAATACATTGTGTACATATGCTAATTGTTGGGGTAAAGCCAATTTATAGACCACATTACCAACTCTTTCCAGTATTGCGAATGGCCCTATGTATCTTGGACTTAATTTCCCCTTCTTTCCAAATCTCATAACTCCTTTGAATGGAGCAACTTTGAGAAAAACCAAGTCTCCTACTTGGAATTCTAGAGGCCTTCTGCGTTTGTCGGCATAGCTCTTTTGTCGACTAAATGCAGTTTCCATCCGTCGGCGTATAAGTTTCACGGCATCGGTGGTTTTCCGAATAAAATCAGTGGACACAAGTTCCTTTTCTCTTGTTTCGTACCAGTGGACTGGAGATCTACACCTTCTTCCGTATAGGGCTTCATATGGAGCCATTCCAATTGAAGCTTGGAAACTGTTGTTGTACGAGAACTCAATCAGAGGGAGCTTCTTATCCCAAGTTCCTTTGAAATCCATCACACATGCTCGCAACATGTCTTCCAGGGTCTCAATGGTCCTCTCGGATTGTCCATCTGTTTGAGGGTGAAACGCCGTACTAAAAGTAAGCTTTGTACCCATGGCTTGATGTACACTTCTCCAAAACTTAGAAGTGAAACGACCATCACGATCGGAGATGATTGCCTTTGGAATCCCATGGTAGCGAACAATCTGCGGAACGTATAGTTCTACCAGCTGTTCTACTGAAAAGCTAAGCTTGATGGCGATAAAGTGTGCAGATTTCGTCAAACGATCAACAATCACCCATATAGCATCATTGCCACTGGGAGTTCGGGGTAGACCAACTACAAAATCCATGGTCACTTGGTCCCATTTCCATTCTGGGATGGAAATCTTCTGCAATTCTCCCCCTGGACGTTGGTGTTCTGCCTTCACCCTTTGACATGTAAGACATTTACTGACGAATGTAGCAACGTCATTCTTCATTCTGGGCCACCAAAAACTTTCCTTCAAGTCTTGGTACATCTTTGTGGCTCCTGGGTGAACGGAATATGGAGTCTCATGAGCCTCCTTCATGATTTGTTCCTTCAACTTGTCCTCGTTAGGGATGCATAATCTATTTTTCCGATAGAGTATGCCCTCATCCGATATGTTGAAGTCCGACTCCTTTCCTACCAAGACCTCATTCCTTGTTCTGAGCAGCGAGGCATCTCCTTCTTGTCGCTCCTTCATGCCATCCAAAATGGTAGGTTGGAAGGTTAGGGCAGCTAAACTTCCTGTGATAAGCTCTATTCCAGCTTCCACTAGCTCCTTCTGAAGAGGTTCGATCAATGACTGTATGGACATTAACGAGGAAGATGACTTCCGACTAAGGGCATCGGCTACTTTGTTAGCCTTCCCTGGATGGTAACGGATGTCTATGTCATAATCCTTCACCAGTTCGAGCCATCTTCTTTGCCTCATGTTAAGCTCCTTTTGTGTGAAGATATACTTCAAACTCTGATGATCCGCGTAAACTTCACACTTAATACCGTAAAGGTAGTGTCTCCAGATTTTGAGCGCAAATACTACCGCCGCAAGTTCCAAATCATGCGTCGGATAGTTCTTCTCATGATCCTTAAGCTGGCGTGAAGCAAAAGCGATCACCTTTTCATTTTGCATGAGAACGGCTCCCAATCCTATCTTGGAAGCATCGCTGTATATCACGAAGTTTCCTATTTTTCAGCTCTTGGAAGTGCTCTTCACACTTTGCAGTCCATTCATACTTCTTCCCTTTCCGTGTAAGTGTGGTGAGCGGCGCTGCAATCTTAGCAAATCCTTCGACGAAACGTCGGTAGTAGCCCGCCAAGCCGAGGAAACTACGTACTTCGGTGACGTTTTTCGGAGCTGGCCATTCACTTACTACTTCAATCTTTGCCGGATCTACAGATATGCCGTCCTTGGAGACCACATGTCCTAAGAAATGGACCTTTTCCAACCAAAATTCACACTTTGTGAATTTAGCGTAGAGCTGATTTTGCCTTAAAATCCGTAAAGCAATCCTTAAATGCTCCTCATGCTCCTCCTTTGATCTTGAATAAATCAAGATATCATCTATAAAGACGATAACAAACTTATCCAAGTAATCCTTGAATACTCGATTCATCAGGTCCATAAAGGCTGCTGGACCATTTGTCAGTCCGAATGGCATAACGAGGAACTCGTAGTGTCCATATCGAGTACGAAAGGCTGTCTTAAGGACGTCTCCTTCCCTAATTCGGAACTGGTGATATCCGGATCGTAGGTCAATCTTCGAGAAACTTTAAGCTCCTCTCAGCTGATCAAACAGATCGTCGATCCGAGGCAAGGGATACTTGTTCTTGATGGTTATCTTGTTCAATTCCCGATAGTCAATGCACATCCTAAGAGTGTCGTCCTTCTTCTTAACGAACAAAACTGGAGCTCCCCATGGCGAATAGCTTTGACGAATGAATCCTCGATCTAGAAGCTCTTGTAACTGAATCTGCAGTTCTTTAAGTTCGGCAGGCGCCATCCTATAAGGAGCCTTGGATACTGGTGCCGATCCAGGAAGTAATTCAATCTCAAAGGAGATCTCTCGTTCTGGTGGCAGTCCTGGCAACTCTTCAGGAAAAACTTTTATAAATTCTTTGACTATCGGTACTTCTTCCGGTCTGCTCTCGGTTTCTTGCGTCTTGTCCACCATGTTGGCTAGAAATCCCATACATCCTTCTGCCAACAATTTTCTAGCTTTCAGCGCAGAAATGAACATTTTCGGCTGTTTTGGAGTCGATCCTCTAAAAATAAACTCCTCGCCTCCAATGGGCTTGAACGTGACAGTACGTCGATCACTGCGTTGTACTTCCCTAAGAAATCCATACCCAGGATGACATCGTAGTCGTATAGGTCAATGATGATCAGGTTGACATACATTTCCCTACCACATATAATTATTGGAACATGACGTATCCAATAATCAAACAACAGAATCTCCCCGGAGGGTAATGCAGTCCTAAATGTTCTTCCGATCCTATCACTTGTTCTACCTAGTTTCTTAGCGAACCTAGGTGATGTGAATGAATGCGTAGCTCCAGAATCAATTAACACGTAGGCATCTTGTTGGGCAAAAGGAAGCTGACCTGTCACTACGGTGGAAGGTCCAGCTTGAACATCTTCCTTTGTATAGGCGTAAATGCGTCCTTGAGATTCCGGAGCTTCCAGCCTGCCTTGAGAGATTGCAGGTCCCTCAAGCTTCATTTGTGCAGCGTGAAGTTGAGATCCCTGTCCTCTCTGTTGGTTCTGCGGACTCTGGGGATTGAGATTGCAGTTTCTAGCATAGTGGCCTTCCCTGCCACATAGAAAACAGCGACTGTTTCCAGCTCGGCAATCTCTTGGGTGCCTTTTCCCACATTTCTGACAAGTGGGATAACTGTTGCTATCAGGAGTATTCTTCTTCTGGGGAAAATTCTGTTGATTCCCTTGTCCTCCTGCATTCCACTTCCTCTTCTGCTGGTTGTTGTCGTACTGCCTGTTGTTGTTGTTTTGGCCCGAAGGTCCTCCTTGACCCTTCTGGTGTGAGGTCTGGCCTTGCTTGGCCTGGTTTTGTTTAGCTTGGGCATTTTCTTCTCTTTTCTCCTGAAAAAACTTAGCCCGTTGCTCCTTGTTTTGTCCTACCCAGTACTCAGCTCGAATTGCCCTACTGACACATTCAGCAATAGTGAGTGGTGGATGGGGGCCATTGCTGATTACCACTGCTAAGTCCGGGCGAAACATCCTCATCATTCTTCTTACTTTGTCCCTTTCAGAACTGATGAGGTGAGGGCAGAGACGTGCTAGCTAGGGGTGGCAATACGGGTCGTGATACGACGACACGACTCGAAAACGACACGAATTTCGCGGGTTCGGGTTGGGAAAAATAGGGGGCGGGTCGTGTTCGGGTTGGGAAAAATTGACACGAAAAAAAAAAAAACGGGTCGTGTTCGTGTCGGACCCGTTTTTTTCGTGTCAATTTCGTGTCACTTTTTCGTGTCAATTTCGGGTCAATTTCGGGTCAAGTTCGGGTCGCGTGTCAATTTTGTGTCAATTTCGGGTCAAATTTCGTGTCAATTTCGTGTTAATTTCGTGTCAATTTCGTGTCGCGGGTCAATTTCGTGTCGCGGACCAATTTCGTGTCGCGGGTCAATTTCGGTTCGTGTCGTGTCAACCCGTGACGGGTTCGTGTCATGTTCGTGTCACGGTTTCGTTTCGTGTTCGTGTCGCGGGTCGTGTTCGGGTTGTGGGAGAAAAAAATCGACACGGCTCTAACACGACACGAACCCGACACGTGACACGAATTGCCACCCCTAGTGCTAGCTGCTCAAACTTTTTGACGGCTTCGGCTACCGATAGATTTCCTTGGCGGAACCTGTCGAACTCGTCTTGTTGAGCCTCCATGACCTCAGTGTTGAAGTAGTTCTCCTTAAACTCCTCCACAAAGTCCTCCCAAGTCATCTCAGTAACATCTCGCTGGATCTGAACTGTTTCCCACCAGAGGCGAGCATCTTTCCGTAGCATAAATGATGCACAGAGGACTTTCTCCTGATCATTGAG
Organism: Ficus hirta; assembly: GCA_038430175.1. Taxonomy (NCBI): domain Eukaryota; kingdom Viridiplantae; phylum Streptophyta; class Magnoliopsida; order Rosales; family Moraceae; genus Ficus; species Ficus hirta. The sequence continues at coordinate 7,041,126 of CM076597.1, forward strand.
TCTGAGGAAATTTAGGGTGACCTGGAGGTCAATCAACCAGTTGTCGGCCTCAATTGGGTTTGTGGACCCCTCGAATTCCGGTGCCTTCATGCGCCGAAATCTGTCATATAGTTCTTCTGGAGTGCGAACCCGAAGTGCTGGTGGAACAGCTACAGGCGCAACAGGTACTTCAGGGGCTATGGGGTTCTCTGGAATCACCGGGTCAACATCAGGAATTTCCGGTGCAGCAGGCTGATTCACAGGTGCTGGTGGTATTCTGGCATCAGGAGATCCTTGGTTCTGCTGAGCTATCTGAGCTCGAAGTCCTCCTATCTCCTGCTGTTGGGCTAACATTATCTGCCTTAGCTCATTCAGCTGGGCCGCAAGATCAACGTCTTGGATTGGTGCTCTTCTACGCTTTGGTGGCATGGTTCTGTACGGAAAATAAGGAAATAAGTTCAGCTTCTTATAATCATGCCTTTTATATAGAACCATAATCTTCATTCCATATAAAAGCACAACATGAACATGTCTGAATTCGTCATGTTCTTGTTCGTATCTCCTTCACAACAGGAGTACATAACCATAATATTTTGGGAAGATATAAAACTTTCCCATCATTTCCGTACATCATCTAGTTGCCACCACCAAGCTAAGACACCACCCAACATCATCCCTGTGTCCAACATTTTCCAGCATGGCCGTTGAAGACAGATACTTACTACGCACATAAAATCTTAATTCTAATCGTAAGAAAATAACATAACTTACTTGGGCCGTTGCAGAAGCGATGTGAGGCGAAGTGAAATAGGTTGGCATGATACCGCTCTGATACCAAACTGTGACGCCCCGACTTCCCAAGCCGGGTCGACACCATAACTACTTGTACTTATCTTGCTTGAAAATTTGAGCAAAATTTTTTTTTTCTTAAAGGCATATCTACATAGATTATCTTGTAGAGAAAAACTTGTCATGTATACATATTATATTGAAAATATATTCTCAAGTCTTCAAACTTCATACATATTGCATAACATAATTTACTTTTGAGATTTAAAAGCGGTTGCAGAACATTTTGCGTAGTGGTATCCCACACCGCCCTTCACCCGCCGCATCGTCCGCATAGCCCACCACTTAAGCTGCAGGCTTCTTACCTACAGTATGGAATATAAGAGTGAGCTTTCGCCCAGCAAGTACAAACATAATCTCACAAAATAATTCAAACATCTTAAAAACATGCCAATCATCATGTAACTTATGCATGAACCATTTATGATTGATTGAATGTCTTATGCTTCATTATAGACTCAATCTTTAATTTATTATCTTGTCTCAGCATGTGGGCCCATAGTGTCCGTACCAAAAGCGCGCAGCCTCCAGACAAAGCTAGGGTTTACAAGGCCCTAACAGTTCTGGGAATTATAACTTGACCCTTCACGATCACGGAAGGTATATGTCACAACTGAATCATGTAGCCTCCACGATCACCGGAGGTTGGTACGACACCTTACTTGATTTATCTTACCATGTGATTTAACATTAGTGAACATGCCTCATGATGTCACTATGTCATATCAAACTTAACACTTGCCATAACATGGCATTCTTGAAAACATGGCATTTTTAAAACCATGACATTTTTGTAAACGTGGCATTTTTGAAACCATAACATTTTAGAAAACATGGCATAACATGTAACATGTCATAGCATATAATCGCATAGCATCACATATCATAATACAACATAGCATGTACACTTAAACATATAGTGTAAATAGCATAACTTAACATAGCATATTTGAAAATAGTATTTACTATTTTCATACTGTAGGTGAGGTTCGATACTTGCCTGATATGCTATGTTTCTGGTTTTGTTGCTTCAACCCAGATCGCAACTGCAGGTTACTTCCTGCTATTAAAAAGAACATTGGATAAGGATCCTATAAAATGTTGGTAACCTTTCCAACATTCATACACAATCTTAGTTATATGTCCCCCAATTATACACATGATACCTCATTAGGTTACATAAGGTAACCCTTGAGGTGGTCAATATTTTATGGGTCAAATTTGGTCAACTAAAGTCAACATCTATAAATCAAACTTGGTTTTGGGACCAAGCCTAGTAACTCGGGTATCCTTCCCGGTTACCATCCGTCATCGTCTTGTTACTATACTTTGGCTTTTAAAATCCAATTTTGAAAATTGGCCAAAAATCTTTTGTTTAACTTAAAAATTCGTGGTTTTCAAAGTGTGATTTTATAAAAATCATTAAAGGCTGAAAACTGCCTTTGGAACAGTTTTCATAGTCAAAACAGGAGTGCTGGTGCAAAAATACAGTTTTTCTGTATTTTTTTTTTTGAAAATCTTGTGCAGGAATTTCTTGCTCTATGTACAGTTTTTATAGTTCAGGTTGTATTTAAAAATCCAGATTGAATTTGAAAAACTTGTCTTCACAAAAGTTCTTGCACTTGAAAAATTCTAAAACTTTTGTGTTTTAAGAAAAACCCACTTCTGCTTGGATTCTTGTCAGTTTTAATTTGAAACTTACTGGACGTGTAGACTAGGTCTGGGCAGATCAGCCTCGGATTTTCGTAAAAACGGAGGCCATTGGAGCCTTATTTTGCAAATCCACTAATGGCACCCCCTAGGAAAAACTGTTCCGAGCAACTTTTGTGTTTTAAGTTTTTCCAAATTCGGCCTCTAAAGGTCTCAAAATCGACTTGCCGTAAAACTGGTCAGGATCCACCCGAGCCTGGCAGTTTTTTTTTTTTTTTTTTTGGTTTAGAATTCGTTTTACGTCCTAGACGTGGAATCTAGCTCAACCAGCCACCGCGGGAGCTCTAATACACACATGCAGCGGTTTTCTAGCATAAATTTTCTTTAATCACAATTTCTAATATCACCATGCAAATCTAATTGATATTGGATCAACTAAGTTGCATGATTTCGGTTGCACAAAACCTAACAAGCATACTAATTAAATTCTAGCAACCTAGCACAAAATTATCATTCACCAACACTAGGGCAGATTGGGGACATATAATAAACTAGTATTTAGTATGCAAATTAAGAAAATTAAAGCAAGCATGCACATAAAAATCAAACCACCCCTAATTCTAGATCAAGCATAACCCTAGATTCCTAACTTTGGGCACAAAATAAATTGAGCTTATGCTCTTACAATTTCAACTTGAAATACATGTAAATTTCAAATTGAATGCTTAATTGAAAGAGATTAAGGTCTAGAATGGTTTACCTTGATTTATTGAAGAAATTGAGGCTAGGGTTTGGTCACAAAAAATTTTCCTCCTAGGACACCACCCAAGGCCGGTTTTGTTGCACCAATTGGCACCAAAATTGGCTGATTCTTGGTGGCTGCTTGCACCTAAGCTAAGCACTCTTAAATCCAAATTTTCTCACTCACTCACCCCCCCTTGGCAGCCGGCTGTTGGCCCCAAAATTGGGCACAAAAACTGCCAAAAGTTTTGCTTGAACTTGCTAGGGGAAACCGAAGACTACAAACATCAAAACCCCTAAGTTTCTCAATTTTTTCTTCACTCAATCACCCACTTGAGATTACAGATTTTTGGAGAGGGAAAATGGACAGAATATTGCTGCTTTTTCTGAATTTTTATCAGCCAAAACTGATCCCCCCATGAGCCTATTTATAGGTGAAAAAAATGGGACTTTTTTGCAAAAGTTTTTGTTCAACTTTTGCTCATAAATCCATAGAGCAAAATTAATTCTATTTTGACCCCCCCCCTCCCCCACATGGCCGGCCACCTAGTGGTTCTAGAACACTCCATAATCTTCTAATAATAATATTTTTTTTAAAGCCTTAATGATGTCATAAATCAAAAGGTGGTGACCTAAGCCTAGTTAAGGCTTGTTTGGCTTTTTCCTTAAAAAGCAATCCACTTTTAAGCCAACACAGATATTTTTGATACTGTGCTCACTAATACACCATATTGTGGTATTGTAAAGCAGTCTAAAATTAATCTGTGTAAAAATGGACAGTACGAAAAATTTTCTTTTTTCTTAAAACTTTTTGGCCCAAAAATTCCTATAATTGTGCTTGATTTTTCTATGGTGGTTTTATTTCTCATTTATATTTTCTTGTCCAAAATTTTGATTTTTACAGTATATTTTCCATACTGCCTGTCATATATCTGTGTAGTCAACCTGTTGACTTTTTTTTTTTTTTATTGGTCAAACTTTAACCAACATGAAATTATAAAATTTTTCATCCCTTTTTGCTCAAAAGGTCACATGCTTAGCAAAATAACTGTTTATTGAGTCTCATAATTAATTTGATAAGAACTCAAATATTTACCGATAAAATTACGAGTTTCGCATTAATACTCATAATTTTCATGAAACATTACATAAACACATAATGCGAACTTAAATTTCTTAGACATAAGGAAATAATAAGTTCATAGAAATTTTTGGTTATTACAATCCACCCTCCTTACAAAATTTTCGTCCTCGAAATTAGAATAATTCTGGGTGGCTTTTCTTCATATCCTCTTCACGTTCCCATGTTGCTTCTTCTACCTCATGATTTCGCCATAGCACCTTTACTAGAGGTATAACTTTGTTCCTTAGCACCTTCTCTTCTTGTGCCAAGATCCGAACCAGTTTCTCCTCATAAGTCAGATCCTTGTGAACCTCAATTGGTTCATGATTCAACACATGTGATGGATCCGAGATGTACTTTTTTAGCATCGACACATGAAATACATTGTGTACATATGCTAATTCTTGGGGTAAAGCCAATTTATAGACCACATTACCAACTATTTCCAGTATTGCGAATGGCCCTATGTATCTTGGACTTAATTTCCCCTTCTTTCCAAATCTCATAACTCCCTTGAATGGAGCAACTTTGAGAAAAACCAAGTCTCCTACTTGGAATTCTAGAGGCCTTCTGCGTTTGTCGGCATAGCTCTTTTGTCGACTAAATGCAGTTTCCATCTGTCGGCGTATAAGTTTCACGGCATCGGTGGTTTTCCGAATAAAATCAGTGGACACAAGTTCCTTTTCTCTTGTTTCGTACCAGTGGACTGGAGATCTACACCTTCTTCCGTATAGTGCTTCATATGGAGCCATTCCAATTGAAGCTTGGAAACTGTTGTTGTACGAGAACTCAATCAGAGGGAGCTTCTTATCCCAAGTTCCTTTGAAATCCATCACACATGCTCGCAACATGTCTTCCAGGGTCTCAATGGTCCTCTCGGATTGTCCATCTGTTTGAGGCTGAAACGCCGTACTAAAAGTAAGCTTTGTACCCATGGCTTGATGTACACTTCTCCAAAACTTAGAAGTGAAACGACCATCACGATCGGAGATGATTGCCTTTGGAATCCCATGGTAGCGAACAATCTGCGCAACGTATAGTTCTGCCAGCTGTTCTACTGAAAAGCTAAGCTTGATGGCGATAAAGTGTGCAGATTTCGTCAAACGATCAACAATCACCCATATAGCATCATTGCCACTGGGAGTTCGGGGTAGACCAACTACAAAATCCATGGTCACTTGGTCCCATTTCCATTCTGGGATGGAAATCTTCTGCAATTCTCCCCCTGGACGTTGGTGTTCTACCTTCACCCTTTGACATGTAAGGCATTTACTGACGAATGTAGCAACGTCATTCTTCATTCTGGGCCACCAAAAACTTTCCTTCAAGTCTTGGTACATCTTTGTGGCTCCTGGGTGAACGGAATATGGAGTCTCATGAGCCTCCTTCATGATTTGTTCCTTCAACTTGTCCTCGTTAGGGATGCATAATCTATTTTTCCGATAGAGTATGCCCTCATCCGATATGTTGAAGTCCGACTCCTTTCCTACCAAGACCTCATTCCTTGTTCTGAGCAGCGAGGCATCTCCTTCTTGTCGCTCCTTCATGCCATCCAAAATGGTAGGTTGGAAGGTTAGGGCAGCTAAACTTCCTGTGATAAGCTCTATTCCAGCTTCCACTAGCTCCTTCTGAAGAGGTTCGATCAATGACTGTATGGACATTAACGAGGAAGACGACTTCCGACTAAGGGCATCGGCTACTTTGTTAGCCTTCCCTGGATGGTAACGGATGTCTATGTCATAATCCTTCACCAGTTGGAGCCATCTTCTTTGCCTCATGTTAAGCTCCTTTTGTGTGAAGATATACTTCAAACTCTGATGATCCGCGTAAACTTCACACTTAATACCGTAAAGGTAGTGTCTCCAGATTTTGAGCGCAAATACTACCGCCGCAAGTTCCAAATCATGCGTCGGATAGTTCTTCTCATGATCCTTAAGCTGGCGTGAAGCATAAGCGATCACCTTTCCATTTTGCATGAGAACGGCTCTCAATCCTATTTTGGAAGCATCGCTGTATATCACGAAGTTTCCTTCCTCCACATTCGAAATTGTAAGAATCGGAGCGCGAGTTAGCCTATTTTTTAGCTCTTGGAAGTGCTCTTCACACTTTGCAGTCCATTCATACTTCTTCCCTTTCCGTGTAAGTGCGGTGAGTGGCGCTGCAATCTTAGCAAATCCTTCGACGAAACGTCGGTAGTAGCCCGGCAAGCCGAGGAAACTACGTACTTCGGTGACGTTTTTCGGAGCTGGCCATTCACTTACTGCTTCAATCTTAGCCGGATCTACAGATATGCCATCCTTGGAGACCACATATCCTAAGAAATGGACCTTTTCCAACCTAAATTCACACTTTGTGAATTTAGCGTAGAGCTGATTTTGCCTTAAAATCCGTAAAGCAATCCTTAAATGCTCCTCATGCTCCTCCTTTGATCTTGAATAATTCAATATATCATCTATAAAGACGATAACAAACTTATCCAAGTAATCCTTGAATACTCTATTCATCAGGTCCATAAAGGCTGCTGGAGCATTTGTCAGTCCGAATGGCATAACGAGGAACTCGTAGTGTCCATATCGCGTACGAAAGGCTATCGTAAGGATGTCTCCTTCCCTAATTCGGAGCTGGTGATATCCGGATCGTAGGTCAATCTTCGAGAAAATTGAAGCTCCTCTCAACTGATCAAACAGATCGTCGATCCGAGGCAAGGGATACTTGTTCTTGATGGTTATCTTGTTCAATTCCCGATAGTCGATGCACATCCTAAGAGTGTCGTCCTTCTTCTTAACGAACAAAACTGGAGCTCCCCATGGCGAGTAGCTTTGACGAATGAATCCTCGATCTAGAAGTTCTTGTAACTGAATCTGCAGTTCTTTAAGTTCGGCAGGCGCCATCCTATAAGGAGCCTTGGATACTGGTGCCGATCCAGGAAGTAATTCAATCTCAAAGGAGATCTCTCGTTCAGGTGGCAGTCCTGGCAACTCTTCAGGAAAAACTTCTATAAATTCTTTGACTATCGGTACTTCTTCCGGTCTGCTCTCGGTCTCTTGCTTCTTGTCCACCATGTTGGCTAGAAATCTCATACATCCTTCTGCCAACAAGTTTCTAGCTTTCAGCGCAGAAATGAACATTTTCGGCTGTTTTGGAGTCGATCCTCTAAAAATAAACTCCAAGCCTCCAATTGGCTTGAACGTGACAGTACGTCGTGGACAGTCGATCACTGCGTTGTACTTCCCCAAGAAATCCATACCCAGGATGACATCGTAGTCGTATAGGTCAATGATGATCAGGTTGACATACATTTCCCTAGCACATATAATTATTGGAACATGACGTATCCAATAATCAGACAACAGAATCTCCCCGGAGGGTAATGCAGTCCTAAATGTTCTTCCGATCCTATCACTTGTTCTACCTAGTTTCTTAGCGAACCTAGGTGATGTGAATGAATGCGTAGCTCCAGAATCAATTAACACGTAGGCATCTTGTTGGGCAAAAGGAAGCTGACCTGTCACTACGGTGGAAGGTCCAGCTTGAACATCTTCCTTTGTATAGGCGTAAATGCGTCCTTGAGGTTCCGGAGCTTCCAGCCTGCCTTGAGAGATTGCAGGTCCCTCAAACTTCATTTGTGCAGCGTGAAGTTGAGATCCCTGTCCTCTCTGTTGGTTCTGCGGACTCTGGGGATTGAGATTGCAGTTTCTAGCATAGTGGCCTTCCCTGCCACATAGAAAACAACGACCGTTTCCAGCTCGGCAATCTCCCGGGTGCCTTTTCCCACATTTCTGACAAGTGGGATAACTGTTGCTATCAGGAGTATTCTTCTTCTGGGGAAAATTCTGTTGATTCCCTTGTCCTCCTGCATTCCACTTCCTCTTCTGCTGGTTGTTGCCGTACTGCCTGTTGTTGTTGTTTTGGCCCGAAGGTCCTCCTTGACCCTTCTGGTGTGAGGTCTGGCCTTGCTTGGCCTGGTTTTGTTTAGCTTGAGCCTTTTCTTCTCTTTTCTCCTGAAAAAACTTAGCCCGTTGCTCCTTGTTTTGTCCTACCCAGTACTCAGCTCGAATTGCCCTGCTGACACATTCAGCAACAGTGAGTGGTGGATGGGGGCCACTGCTGATTACCACTGCTAAGTCCGGGCGAAACATCCTCATCATTCTTCTTACTTTGTCCCTTTCGGAACTGATGAGGTGGGGGCAGAGACGTGCTAGCTGCTCAAACTTTTTGACGGCTTCGGCTACCGATAGATTTCCTTGGCGGAACCTGTCGAACTCGTCTTGTTGAGCCTCCATGACCTCAGTGTTGAAGTATTTCTCCTTAAACTCCTCCACAAAGTCCTCCCAAGTCATCTCAGTAACATCTCGCTGGATCTGAACTGTTTCCCACCAGAGGCGAGCATCTTTCCGTAGCATAAATGATGCACCAAGGACTTTCTCCTGATCATTGAGTCTGAGGAAATTTAGGGCGACCTGGAGGTCAATCAACCAGTTGTCGGCCTCAATTGGGTTTGTGGACCCCTCGAATTTCGGTGCCTTCATGCGCCGAAATCTGTCATATAGTTCTTCTGGAGTGCGAACCCGAAGTGCTGGTGGAACAGCTACAGGCGCAACAGGTACTTCAGGGGCTATGGGGTTCTCTGGAATCACCGGGTCAACATCAGGAATTTTCGGTGCAGCAGGCTGATTCACAGGTGCTGGTGGTATTCTGGCATCAGGAGGTCCCTGGTTCTGCTGAGCTATCTGAGCTCGAAGTCCTCCTATCTCCTGCTGTTGGGCTAACATTATCTGCTTTAGCTCATTCAGCTGGGCCGCAAGATCAACGTCTTGGATTGGTGCTCTTCTATGCTTTGGTGGCATGGTTCTGTACGGAAAATAAGGAAATAAGTTCAGCTTCTTGTAATCATGCCTTTTATATAGAACCATAATCTTCATTCCATATAAAAGCACAACATGAACATATCTGAATTCATCATGTTCTTGTTCGTATCTCCTTCACAACAGGAGTACATAACCATAATATTTTGGGAAGATATAAAACTTTCCCATCATTTCCGTACGTCACCTAGTTGCCACCACCAAGCTAAGACACCACCCAACGTCATCCCTGTGTCCAACATTTTCCAGCATGGCCGTTGAAGACAGATACTTACTACGCACATAAAATCTTAATTCTAATCGTAAGAAAATAACATAACTTACTTGGGCCGTTGCAGAAGCGATTTGAGGCGAAGTGAAATAGGTTGGCAGGATACCGCTCTGATACCAAATTGTGACGCCCCGACTTCCCAAGCCGGGTCGACACCATAACTACTTGTACTTATCTTGCTTGAAAATTTGAGCAAAATTTTTTTTTTCTTAAAGGCATATCTACATAGATTATCTTGTAGAGAAAAACTTGTCATGTTTACATATTATATTGAAAATATATTCTCAAGTCTTCAAACTTCATACATATTGCATAACATAATTTACTTTTGAGATTTAAAAGCGGTTGCAGAACATTTTGCGCAATGGTATCCCACACCGCCCTTCACCCGCCGCATCGTCCGCATAGCCCACCACTTAAGCTGCAGGCTTCTTACCTACAGTATGGAATATAAGAGTGAGCTTTCGCCCAACAAGTACAAACATAATCTCACAAAATAATTCAAACATCTTAAAAACATGCCAATCATCATGTAACTTATGCATGAACCATTTATGATTGATTGAATGTCTTATGCTTCATTATAGACTCAATCTTCAATTTATTATCTTGTCTCAGCATGTGGGCCCATAGTGTCCGTACCAAAAGCGCGCAGCCTCCAGACAAAGCTAGGGTTTGCAAGGCCCTAACAGTTCTGGGAATTATAACTTGACCCTACACGATCACGGAAGTTATATGTCACAACTGAATCATGTAGCCTCCACGATCACCGGAGGTTGGTACGACACCTTACTTGATTTATCTTACCATGTGATTTAACATTAGTGAACATGCCTCATGATGTCACTATGTCATATCAAACTTAACACTTGCCATAACATGGCATTCTTGAAAACATGGCATTTTTAAAACCATGACATTTTTGTAAACGTGGCAATTTTGAAACCATGACATTTAAGAAAACATGGCATAACATGTAACATGTCATAGCATATCATCGCATAGCATCACATATCATAATACAACATAGCATGTACACTTAAACATATAGTGTAAATAGCATAACTTAACATAGCATATTTGAAAATAGTATTTACTATTTTCATACTGTAGGTGAGGTTCGATACTTGCCTGATATGCTATGTTTCTGGTTTTGTTGCTTCAACCCAGATCGCAACTGCAGGTTACTTCCTGCTATTAAAAAGAACATAGGATAAGGATCCTATAAAATGTTGGTAACCTTTCCAACATTCATACACAATCTTAGTTATATGTCCCCCAATTATACACATGATACCTCATTAGGTTACATAAGGTAACCCTTGAGGTGGTCAATATTTTATGGGTCAAATTTGGTCAACTAAACTCAACATCTATAAATCAAACTTGGTTTTGGGACCAAGCCTAGTAACTCGGGTATCCTTCCCGGTTACCATCCGTCATCGTCTTGTTACTATACTTTGGCTTTTAAAATCCAATTTGGAAAATTGGCCAAAAATCTTTTGTTTAACTTAAAAATTCGTGGTTTTCAAAGTGTGATTTTATAAAAATCATTAAAGACTGAAAACTGCCTTTGGAACAGTTTTCATAGTCAAAACAGGAGTGCTGGTGTAAAAATACAGTTTTTCTGCATTTTTTTTTTTTTTTAGAAAATCCTGTGCAGGAATTTCTTGCTCTATGTACAGTTTTTATAGTTCAGGTTGTATTTAAAAATCCAGATTGAATTTAAAAAACTTGTCTTCACGAAAGTTCTTGCTCTTGAAAAATTCTAAAACTTTCATGTTTTAAGAAAAACCCACTTCTGCTTGGATTCTTGTCAGTTTTAATTTGAAACTTACTGGACGTGTAGTCTAGGTCTGGGCAGATCAGCCTCGGATTTTCGTAAAAACGGAGGCCATTGGAGCCTCATTTTGCAAATCCACCCAAGCTTGCCCCTAGGAAAAACTGTTCCGAGCAATTTTGTGTTTTAAGTTTTTCCAAATTCGGCCTCTAAAGGTCTCAAAATCGGCTTGCCGTAAAACTGGTCAGGATCCACCCGAGCCTGGCAGTTTTTTTTTTTTTTTTTTGGTTTAGAATTCGTTTTACGTCCTAGACGTGGAATCTAGCTCAACCAGCCACCGCGGGAGCTCTAATACACACATGCAGCGGTTTTCTAGCGTAAATTTTCTTTAATCACAATTTCTAATATCACCATGCAAATCTAATTGATATTGGATCAACTAAGTTGCATGATTTCGGTTGCACAAAACCTAACAAGCATACTAATTAAATTCTAGCAACCTAGCACAAAATTATCATTCACCAACACTAGGGCAGATTGGGGACATATAATAAACTAGTATTTAGTATGCAAATTAAGAAAATTAAAGCAAGCATGCACATAAAAATCAAACCACCCCTAATTCTAGATCAAGCACAACCCTAGATTCCTAACTTTGGGCACAAAATAAATTGAGCTTATGCTCTTACAATTTCAACTTGAAATACATGTAAATTTCAAATTGATTGCTTAATTGAAAGAGATTAAGGTCTAGAATGGTTTACCTTGATTTATTGAAGAAATTGAGGCTAGGGTTTGGTCACAAAAAATTTTCCTCCTAGGACACCACCCAAGGCCGGTTTTGTTGCACCAATTGGCACCAAAATTGGCTGATTCTTGGTGGCTGCTTGCACCTAAGCTAAGCACTCTTAAATCCAAATTTTCTCACTTACTCACCCCCCATTGGCAACCGGCTGTTGGCCCCAAAATTGGGCACAAAAACTGCCAAAATTTTTGCTTGAACTTGCTAGGGGAAACCGAAGACTACAAACATCAAAACCCCTAAGTTTCTCAATTTTTTCTTCACTCAATCACCCACTTGAGATTACAGATATTTGGAGAGGGAAAATGGGCAGAATTTGGCTGCTTTTTCTGAATTTTTATTAGCCAAAACTGATCTCCCCATGAGCCTATTTATAGGTGAAAAAAATGGGACCTTTTTACAAAAATTTTTGTTCAACTTTTGCTCATAAATCCATAGAGCAAAATTAATTCTATTTTGACCCCCCCTCCCCCACATGGCCGCCCACCTAGTGGTTCTAGAACACTCCATAATCTTCCAATAATAATTTTTTTTAAAGCCTTAATGATGTCATAAATCAAAAGGTGGTGACCTAAGCCTAGTTAAGGCTTGTTTGGCTTTTTCCTTAAAAAGCAATCCACTTTTAAGCCAACACAGATATTTTTTGTACTGTGCTCACTAATACACCATATTGTGGTATTGTAAACCAGTCCAAAATTAATCTGTGTAAAAATGGACTGTACGAAAAATTTTCTTTTTTCTTAAAACTTTTTGGCCCAAAAATTCCTATAATTGTGCTTGATTTTTCTATGGTGGTTTTATTTCTCATTTATATTTTCTTGTCCAAAATTTTGATTTTTGTAGTATATTTTCCATACTGCCTGTCATATATCTGTGTAGTCAACCTGTTGGCTTCTTTGTTTTTTTTTTTTATTGGTCAAACTTTAACCAACATGAAATTATAAAATTTTTCATCCCTTTTTGCTCAAAAGGTCACATGCTTAGCAAAACAACTGTTTATTGAGCCTCATAATTAATTTGATAAGAACTCAAATATTTACCGATAAAATTACAAGTTTCGCATTGATACTCATAATTTTCATGAAACATTACATAAACACATAATGCGAACTTAAATTTCTTAGACATAAGGAAATAATAAGTTCATAGAAATTTTTGGTTATTACATTCCCAAGACAGCTTTTCGAATGCACTATGGGAATTATGAGTTTCTTATCATACCGTTCGGCTTAACCAACGCACCAGCTACTTTTATAGACCTCATGAATCAAGTATATAAGGAATACCAAGATAAGTTTGTTATCGTCTTTATTGACGATATTCTAATTTATTCAAGGTCTATAGAGGAGCACGAGCAACATCTTAGGATTGTTTTGGAGATACTAAGACGTAATCAACTCTATGTCAACTTCATAAAATATGAATTTTGACTGGAAAAAGTTCATTTCTTGGGCCACGTGATTTCGAAGGAAGGAATTTCTATCGACCCTGCTAAGGTTGAAGCGGTCAGCAAGTGGCCAGCACCAAAAAGTGTTATGGAGATACAAAGCTTTCTCGGCTTAGTAGGATATTATCGATGCTTCGTTGAAGGGTTTTCCAAGATAGCTGCACCTCTTACAACTCTTACCCGGAAAGGAAGGAAATTTGAGTGGACGCAAAAATATAAGGAAAACTTTCAAGAGCTCAAGAAGAAGATCACTAGTGCACCAGTGTTGATGATTCCTAATGTGGAAAAAGGGAATTTTGTAATTTATAATGACGCTTCTAAAACTGGATTCGGAGCTGTCCTAATGTAAGAAGGGAAAGTAGTCACCTATGCCTCATAACAGTTGAAAAACCATGAACGGTACTATCCGACGCATGATTTAGAACTTGCAATGGTGGTTTTCACATTGAAGATCTGGAGATACGACCTATATGAGAATAGTTATGAGATCTATACCGATCACCAGAGTCTCAAATACATTTTTACACAAAAAGAGCTCAACATGAGGCAACGTAAGTGGCTAGAACTCGTAAAAGATTATGACTGCGAGATTCTTTATCAGCCTGGAAAAGCAAACAGAGCAGCAGATGCTTTGAGCCGGAAATCATCCAGTACATTGATGTCAATTTATATGTAGTCAAAGTCGCTTTAGAAGGAGATTAATGATTTTGGTATGGAGATAATCATTAGAAAGTTATCTGCTCTAACTTTCCAATCAAATCTCCTAGAATCCATTAAGTCCTACCAAGGGATATACCCCTTCTTGCTTAAGGCACAACTCTTCTTTAGAGAAATGGAAAAAGAATTCAAGGTCTCAACGGATGGAATACTCTATTATGAAGTAAGGATATGTGTTCCTAACTTCGAGTTTCTCAAGAAGCAAATCCTATCGGAAGCACATGAAATGCCATCTTTGGTACATCCAGGAGCTTCCAAAATGTACAAGGACCTAAGAGAAAACTATTGGTAGCCATATATGAAAAATGAAATTGCTGACTTTATGTCAAAATGCCTAACGTGTCAGAAAGTTAAGGCTGAGCATCGGCAACCTGCAGGAAACCTCCAGAAATCGAGCTCGTAGAGTGAAATGGGAACAAACTACTATGAATTTTGTAGTTGGATTGCCCAGAACCGCGAGTGGGAATGATGTGAGTTGGGTTATAGTTGACAGATTAACCAAATCAGCCCACTTTATTGCTATTAAAGTTACCTTTTTGGTAGAAAAGCTTGCTGAGATTTACATATCCTAGATTGTTAGGCTACATGGGGTACCAAAATCTATCATCTCTGACCGCGACGATCATTTTACATCTCGATTTTGGATGAATGTTCACAACGCCATAGGGTCAAAGTTGAAGTTTAGTACAACTTTTCACCCCCAAACTAATGGACAATCAGAAAGAACCATCCAAACACTGGAGGCTATGCTGAGGTCATGTGTTTTGGATTTTAAAGGAAGCTGGGATAAAAAGTTACCTTTGATAGAATTTTTCTACAGCAATAGTTATCATGCCTCAATTGGTATGGGTCCATTTGAAGTATTATACAGAAGGAAATGTCGATCTCCCATTCATTGTCAAGAAGTCGGACAGAAGCAGCTCCAAATTACAGATTTCATTAGGGAGATCTCCGAGGATGTCAAGTTGATAAGACAGAAACTCGACACTGCTTTTAGCCATTAGAAAAGATATGCCGATAAATGTCGGACCATTGGAATTTTAAGTTGGAGACTTTGTTTTCCTAAAAGTTACTCCTATGAAAGGAGTAATGAGGTTTGGTAAGAAAGGAAAGCTTAGTCCTAGATATATAGGACCATTTGAAATCCTTGAAAGGATTGGAAATGTAGCTTACAAGCTTGCCTTGCCACCATAATTAGCCTCTGTGTATAACGTTTTTCACATCTCGATGTTGTATAAGTATGTACCTGATCATTCCCATGTTATAAGTCAATAACCAGTTGAAGTTCAAGCTGATTTGTCATATGAAAAAAAGCGAGTCCAGATTTTGGATCGGGAAGATAAGACCTTGAGAAACAGAACAATTCCCATGGTCAAAATCTTGTGGCGGAATCACAACATTGAAGAAGCAACATGGGAACGAGAAGATGAGATGAAGAAGAGCTATCTCGACCTGTTTTAATTTTCGCGGATGAAAATTCTTAAAGGAGGTAGATTGTAATAACCAAACTTTTAACGGACTCGTGATTTCCTGAGATTTAAAGGAAATTTAAGTCTGTACTATGTATATCAATGTGAAATTCATAATCTTATTATTAGAATATGTTTGAGTTCTTATAGTGCTATAAGACTCGATGACAATTCATCAAATCAGGTAAGAGGCCTTATGGAAAAAAAAGATAAAATCATGATTTATGGTATTGTCCTGGTCAATGAATGACCAGGATAACTTATAATACGATTAAGACGGTACTGTAATTTATTAAGCAGTATTGAAATTATTTTATGACCGACCGCCATTACGGATACAGAATTAAGAATAAGGATTAGGAACATTCTAGAATAATCTAGAATAATATTTGGACCAATAAAATTAGGTGGCTTCAAGTTCTAAGAAAAACTCATATGCGGTCCAGTTATGTGTAAATAAATTCTGGACTGCAGTTCAATATCATCAGACTGTTGGTAGTTAAAATAGTATTTGTACTATCTGGATTAATAAGAAAAATGACTACATATTGGGAGGTAAGGCCAAACATGGCATTACTTGGAGGCTAAGTAATTGAAGATAATTACACAAATTTTTGGATTTATTGTTATTATGGAAAGAATTAAGGAGATAAGCATGAGAGGATTTTTTGGCCCAAATCCTCCATATGGCCGGCTGTTTTGGGGACAAGGAAGGCAAAATATTTGTGTTTTAAGGCCAATTATGTAAACTAAGGAAAGTTGAAGAAAAAAATTTAATTGTTGGAAAATTTAGAAATTTCACCTATAAATAGATGTGAGTAGTGGATATTTGGCCATTTTACTATCTCTTTTCCCTCTCTAGTTCTTAGAGAGAGAAAAAAAAAAACAAAAGAGAGAGAGAGAGAGAGAGAGAGATAGAGATAAAAGAACAAGGAGTCCTTGGTGGCCGGTTTTTGTTGGAAAGGTAAAACAAGGATTTTCTCTCATCTAAGATCTAGGATCCACCTCCTTCAAACTTTGGAGGTATATTTCTTGATCCCTAAACTAAAACTTTAATTAGTTTTGGTTTTGTGGAATTTAAATATAATTTAAGTTATGGGATGTAAGAGCATAAGCTCATATTCTCTTATTTTTTTTATTTTTTATTTTTTATTTTATAGCCTCTAATGCTTTATTTATGTTTGGGTTCACTTGATTTGCTAGCTCTAAGCTTATGTTTGATTTTATGCTTTAAGATAAATTTTGAAGATTATGTATGTGATTATGCTCTTATATGTTCAAGTTTGGTGATTATATGTATGTTGGCTAAAAGATCAACTTAAAAACATAATTTGGTAAATTAGTAAGTTATCAATATTGTGTTCTTCAAGTAAATTAGATAAGTGAATGGTTAAATTTTAAGAAATGAAGTAGATATGTTGCATGATAACTTAGGCACACGGCTTCGACCATTCGAGATAGTGTATGCGGATTTTAACCTAGAATCAACAAAAAAAAAAATAAACTGTCAGTTTTTGTAATAATTGGGACAGTTTTCTGGTGTGGAAAAAAAAAAAAAATTTTGTCTTGTGGAATATGGGTGTGATCCCACTTAAAATCATTTTGCAAATCTCATCTGCTGGAGAGGAATGGAAAGAGGAAATCCTAGTGCGAACTTCCCTCTCAACGACGGCAGGAGCAAAGCCCACACTCCCTATGGCAGTGCAAATAATGCCAACCTCCCCAGGGCTCTGTGAACAGAACCCACCTTCCGGACGGTGGTGCGAAGCCCTTGCCGCCCTTCTCCACCTTCGCGAACCCACCCACCTACTTTCCTAATCTCCTTTGCCGGCTCCATTTTCCTAAAACGCAGTTGAATATTTCGGAAGATGATATTTTGGCAGCTCCCATGGTGGACAGGAGAAAGGAAAGAGAACAAGTTTCATTTTTTTTTTAATTTCTTTTTTGGTTAAGTGTAATCTTGTGCAATGCATTTTGCAACAATTTTGGTAAATCCTTTTAATCTAAACCATATTAAAATGATCCAAGGGTTAATAATCTTATACTCTATTGATGGGGTAGATTGAGTGTCCCCCATTATAGAATTGGCCTTAAAAAACTACAATTTGAACTTTAGTATTTAATTGAAAATAAAAATTTAACCCTCACAAAAAAAAAAAAAAAAAAAAACCCAAAAGCACTTTGGTTATAAAAGCTCCTCATCTCATCATCATCCGGGAGCAAGAATGAAACAACAAATTCACATCTTAATGTAATCAGCGACATTTCATGAAATCATTCAATTACTTTACATTTATGCTTACGTTTCATTATTTGAATAGCAAATTATTTAGTAGTTTTATTTTGTTTAAGACGTTAAGTTTGAACATAAATAATGAAGACCACAAAAAATGGAAAAAAAAATTTCTATTTGCATCTATAATGTTAATGAATATGCTCTCTAAATTATAATAAAATATATATTATAATTTTATTTTAGAATTAAATTACGGTAAAACTCATTAAGAATGTTTATACTTTCGCATAACTATAAATAGAAATAATATTTTTTAATAAAAATAATTAAAAAACATACCCAACATTAACTATAAATGGTAATGGTTTTTTTTTTTTAAGAAATAAAAAAGATTCCCCACGTACTTGATTAATATTAATTTCATTTCACAAATCCTAAATTGTTCTCATAAAATTCTTTCTTAAGAAATCTTTATAATTATATAAAAATTTCAATGGCGGTTTTTAAGCGAAACGAAACTAAAAGAAAACACGTTTCTTGGAGAACTAACAACTATTGAAATATGTATTTTTAACTTTTTAATTTATTAAATTTTGTATTCTTTTTCTTTGCTTTCAGCATTTAAATAATTTTATGTACTAAATCCTAAGTCATTAAATAATTTTTTTTGTTTCCTTTTTTAGAATGAAAAAGTTTTTTTTTTTCTTGTTTAGTTTTTTAATTTATTTTTAACAAAAAAGAAATTAAAATTAGTGGGTGTATAGGAGGGTCCACCCCCTTAGATCAGTACTTTGGTCCCATGATAACATGTCAATCCGTCACTGATTGAATGTCGTCTGTCAATAACAATTTTTTTTTTTTTTAACCTCATTCTTCATAATATTTATTTATTTCTTGGTTGAAATTCTTCATAATATTTATTAACTGAGTTCAAACCAGCCCCAAATTTGAAACATCAAACAAAAAAGAATTTCTCACATTGAAGCTAAAATCCTCCAATTTACCCTATACCCTAAAATCACAAATTGCACCACAAACCCCCAAATTGACTTGCCACCGCCGCCGCATTCCCCGGAGCTACAAACTCATGACGGTGGTGCTAGCTCGTGATGGTGTTGTGAGCTCGGTCGCTGGCGACGGAGCTGCACATTCGGTCATGACAGTGGTGGTTGCACGCTCATTACGGTGGTGTGAGCGAGCTCGCAATGGAGGTCCAGTGAGCTCATGACAGAGCTGCAAGCTCACTCGCAACTAGCTCCATCGACGATAAACCTGTTGGTTTTGAAAACCGAAATTTGTGAAAAACTAGCTGAAGTGAGGAGTGAGTTTTACTCATGAATTAGGTACCTCTTAAGCTCGATATTTAGTTGGTCCTCGGGATTTTATTTGAGTTTTATTTGTACTTTTGTGTTTTGTTTGTAGGTTAGAGAAGTGATCATATGAACGTTTAGAGTGATTTGGAACAAGTTGGATGGTGTTTTTAAAGGAAATCCGGCTGAAGGAAGAACAATCAGTGCTTAAGCACCAATTTTGGGCACCTAGGCGCTCAAAAAAAGCATGTCAGGAAAAAAATGGCAAGGACGAAGAGTGCCTAGGTGCTGGGTATGTAGTGCCTAGGCGCTACAGATGGAAATTCTTATAGAAAACCAAGTGCCTAGGCACCGCAATGCGAGAAAATTGTGTTTTAGACTGATTTCATGGGAAACTTACCCGTTTTGCACCTCCAAGTCTCAATGCTTATAAATGGGCAATCTTAGGGCGAATTGAGGGGATTTTTGGGCTGGATTTGAGTGGAGAAAAAGATAGAGAGAAAGCTTGGACCGAAGGAGAAGATAACGGAAAAGTCGGGAGGCAAAGTTGTTCATCATCAATTTCTATCCAAGTTCTTTCTTCTCTTTCTTATTCATGTTTAAGATGATTAGGATTATATTTTATTTCATCATGAACTAATTTTCTTATTCTAGAGGAACGATATAACCTTTGCTTGATACCATGTCTTTTATTATTTAATCTATTCTATGAAGTTTTCTAGTAGTTTATTTTTATTATCCTGTTCTTAATGCTTTTAGTATACTGGCCATAAATTAATTGTTTTAGTATTTAGAATCTGGAACTCTGGAGAGGGATTTTAGATGTGGGTATTGGATAATATAACCTAGGATTTAATAGAGTTTGGGAGGTCTATAATTCATTTGAAGTCATTAAATGAACTTGAACGTAATGAATTTTTAATAATTGATTTTTATAGGGATATCAAAATCGGTTATTAGAAATATTTTTAACTCGGTACTCGGGAGAGGGAATTGAACAGATTAGGGTTCTTGGCTTATAAACTAGGAGAATTAATTAGTAATAAATTGACAATAAAAAGGCATAATTGATGGCTAGGCGAAATCGAACCTCTAGAAGCTTTTTTCCATTGATTGTCATACCAAAAGTAATTTGATTTTCTTTTTAAATTTTATTTTTATTTTAATTTTTAAGTTGTTTGATTTGATTATTCTAAATAAAATTTAGATTATTCAATTATGGTGTTTAGTAAAAATCTGATAATAATCCATGTGGGTACGATAACCTTTCCTCACTATTCTACTATAAAACTTGACCCTGTATACTTGTGGGAAATTAGCGAACTAGAAGTGTAGAACTGTGAATAATAAAAATTTCTCAAACTTTGTATTATTCTATTTCTATATTAATTTAATATATAAAAGGATGAAGGATGAGAATTATAAGGTCGTCCGATTAAGTCGACTCCATCAAAATAAACTTTCAAACCCACGAACGATCATATCCTTCAAGACCAAGTTCTTTCACACCTCCTTCTCGTTTGATTGATTGAACGGGTGGGCGTTCCTATTGAAGAATTGATTCACTTACTCACTTTTGGTGTCTTTGTTTCGGTTCTCAACACATGAAAAAAAATAAAGAGTGTAAAAGAGAACTCTTGTCTCTTTGGGTTCTTTTTGACTAAGAGTCTAGCAACCAAAAATTTTGAACCAAAAGTTCTCCTCTATCTTGATATAAATCATATTTATAAAGTAAGATGGATTGCCCAAAAATTCCATCACGAATTTTAGAATATTAAGATCAATTCAAAATTGAAAATATTCATAATAATAATAATAATATATATATATATATATATATATATATTAACCGGAAAGTAGGAAAACCGTTTTCCTTCTTTCCCTTTCTGTTTTACATATAATTATATATATATATATATATATATTATAAATATTTAATTTAAAATCTAATTTTAAATATAAATATTTATAATCCCAAAAATAGGAAACTAACAAATATCATTCTGTATACTGATGGGTCCCACCTACTAGCAGTAGGCACATATATAGTGGATTTCACTCACTATATCATCTAACTTTAATATTTAAATAATCTCCATTATTTAAACGACACAATTAATTCTCAATTAATTGTTTGGGTAACAAATAAAATATTTGGAATTATAAAATAATGAAAGTAGACTCTCACTTCTATATTTTATAGCACACATTTAGTGAGTTAAAAATTCGATCCATCAAATACACTTTGTTCAATTGCTAACGAAGGTGGTGTGAGGAACAATGGACCTATAATTTCAAGATCCAATAAATTTGATAACTAATCAAACTCTTTAATTAATGTATCAATTTTATTGATCCCAACATTACTCTACTAAAAACTTGGAACTGCATTCTTGAAATTATAGATATAAGATTACTTAAAAAATAGAGTCGTCCATTTCAAATAGCCATTACATATAAATGGATCATCCATAGATAATCCATAATTAGAGCAAGGTAAAATCCATTAACCTCTCTAATTAGATCTTGATATTTGAGTACCATTGATTCTCTAATGAATGATAAATTCATGAAGTTAATCACGAATTGAGTGCTCATACCATTCAAGCCTCGAATCAACATGTAAGGTAATTATTTATCTACTTTTTAAATAAAAAGGAATGGCTACTAACTTCATCATATCTCCAAAATACAAGGAATAAGATTTGATATTCAAATTCATACCAAGTAAATCAAAAGACATGATTTCATAAATAGGAGTCTACTAATAACTCAGGATTAAGATCATTCTATATATGACAATCAGTTAATATGATTAGAATCCGTTATACTTAACGGAAATTATTAGCAATTCATATCACGTCACGTCCCATGTCCTATATAATCATACTATGCACAGTGCACTCATTAAATATCTTGCTACCATTGATGGCTAGGCGAAATCGAACCTCTAGAAGCTTTTTTCCATTGATTGTCATACCAAAAGTAATTTGATTTTCTTTTTAAATTTTATTTTTATTTTAATTTTTAAGTTGTTTGATTTGATTATTCTAAATAAAATTTAGATTATTCAATTATGGTGTTTAGTAAAAATCTGATAATAATCCATGTGGGTGTAACGCCCCGACTTCCCACGCCGGGTCGTCACCTTACTTACATACTGAACTTAAACTTCCGGAAAATTTGGGGGAAAATTTTTTTTTTCTTTTAAACTTTATTTTAAAACTTTCAACTTGAACCTCATCCTCAAACTCATACTTACTGATAGGTACTTACTCGAGTACCGAACTTTTAAACCCTCCTTGAAGGCCATCGAAATCAAATTGTAGACCAAACCCGACTTAATGCGGATTGGTACCACAAGAGGCAACTTGCTTGCCATACATACATAAACTTTGTCATTCATACTTAAAACATCATGAAAATATGAAAACCCTTTTTCATTACAACATATTTTATAGAGTATATTTTTTTTCAAAATCCGTGGCAGTGTCCATCCCACATTTCACAGTCCGCAGCACCAGCCTTCCACAGTATTGCATCAGAGATTGCTGGCAGGTTGCTTACCTATAGCATAGACGTAAGACGTGAGCTTTCGCTCAGCAAGTACAACTATTACATCCGCGACGCAAAACACATATCATTATGCATGAACCAATTATGACCTCTTATGAATCAAATATGGATTCATAACTTAGCTTAGTTCTATTCCTTTACTTATCATGTGTGCTCGTACCGTGGTACATAGCCAAGGAATGGTTGAAGGCGGCAGTCCGTTTTAACTCAAACCATGAAACACAAAGTTTAACATGGAGTAGTTTAGGTAGCCATCCAATCCAACTCAAACCATGAACCATACCATTTAAACCCGCCTTTGTGGCAAGTCGGTACGACACAGCATCTTATTTGTCTTGTTATTACCATGTGATTCAATATTAGTGAACATGCTTCATGATGTTACATTATTAAAACATATAACATAACATACTTCCTCATAACATAGCATACCACATCATACCTTAGCATACCATAACGTACCACATCATACCTTAGCATATATAACACATTAAGCAGGTAGCACAACAAAGGTCCTATGCTGTAGGCGGAGTTGTACTTACCTCTCTTGTTATGTCCTGCGCAATGCTGCTCCTGCTCTGAGTACAGCTGCAGGTTCCCTCCTGCTTGTTGAAGGACATAGGTGAGGTTCTAATTAGTATTGTGGAATGTTGGTGATCTAACCAACATGCCTACATAATCCTAGTTGTATGTCCCCGATACTAGATGTCTTACTGGGTTACAAATAGTAACCCTATTATTTTAAAAATAACCCAATATGGATTAATCTTTAAGAGGTTACGTTGGATATCCTCATGTGCTAAACCTTTATACATACCGTTAGGGTTAGGTTACCTTCCTAACCTTGTTACCTCAATTAACCCTATATCTTAGCCCAATTTATTAATCTTGGTATCCTTTAGGGTTATCTTGACTAACTCTTAAGGTTAATTGTAGTCAAACTCTTGGTCAACCAAAGTCAACTTTTGGTCAACTAAGGTCAACCCTATACGGGTCAAACTTGAGCTTTAGGCTTTGGCCCAGTAACTCGAATATCACTTCCGGTTATTACCCGTAATCATCTTGCTTACCTAATTTGGTTAAAAAAATCCATTTTCCATTTCTTTGGAAACTTGGGTAAATTAACCTCAAAAAAAATCTTTTACTTAACTCATAAAATTCATATTTTTGAAATAGGTTTTTGTAAAATCATTTAGGGCTGGAAACTGCCTTTGGAACAGTTTCCCTAGTCCAAACAGTGGTTTTGGGGAAAGATACAATTTTTTCGAACTGTTTTTAGAAAATCCTGTGCAGGAATTTCCTGTTCCCTGCACAGTCTTTATAAAACCATGTCAGTTTAAAGATCCATTCCTATTTTGAAAAAGTTATCTTCACAAAAGTTGTAGCTCTCGAAAAATCCTAAAACTTTCATGTTTTGAGAAAAATCCAGTTCTGCTTGTATTCTTGTCAATTTTAATTTGAAACTAGCTGGTCGTGTAAACTAGGTCTGGGCAGACTAGTCTCGGATTTTTATAGAAACGGAGGCAATTTGAGCCTCATTTTGAGAAACCGTCCATGCTGTCC
This sequence comes from Ficus hirta, assembly GCA_038430175.1. Taxonomy (NCBI): domain Eukaryota; kingdom Viridiplantae; phylum Streptophyta; class Magnoliopsida; order Rosales; family Moraceae; genus Ficus; species Ficus hirta. The sequence goes on from CM076597.1 coordinate 7,065,504, forward strand.
CCTAGGAAAAACTCCTCCGAACAACTTTCATGTTTTACATTTTACCCAGTTCGGCCTCTAAAAGCCTTAAATTTCCACTTTCCCGAAACTGGCCAGTTTGGAATCCGAATTGGCAGTTTCGGTTGTTAAGTCCTGTTTACGTCCTATTTCGCGCAAACTACCTCAACCGAACTTGCGGGAGCCTAGATAGTAAGCATACAGCGTATTCTATCATCCCACATGAACAATCATGCAGCTCGAACGGGTCCATGCAAACCAAACCCAAAAAGCTCTAATCCTAGGTTTGCAAGGTTCTAACTTTTGCATCTCATTCAAACAAGCATCAATCATTCACCCTTAAGCTAGCAGCCAAGCATGCACTGCCTAGGGCAGATTGGGGACATACAATAAACTAGTATTTAGTATGCAAATTAAGAAAATTAAAGCAAGCATGCACATAAAAATCAAACCACCCCTAATTCTAGATCAAGCACAACCCTAGATTCCTAACTTTGGGCACAAAATAAATTGAGCTTATGCTCTTATAATTTCAACTTGAAATACATGTAAATTTCAAATTGAATGCTTAATTGAAAGAGATTAAGGTCTAGAATGGTTTAGCTTGATTTATTGAAGAAATTGAGGCTAGGGTTTGGTCACAAAAATTTTCCTCCTAGGACACCACCCAAGGCCGGTTTTGTTGCACCAATTGGCACCAAAATTGGCTGATTCTTGGTGGCTGCTTGCACCTAAGCTAAGCACTCTTAAATCCAAATTTTCTCACTCACTCACCCCCCTTGGCAGCCGGCTGTTGGCCCCAGAATTGGGTACAAAAATTGTCAAAATTTTTGCTTGAACTTGCTAGGGGAAACCGAAGACTACAATCATCAAAACCCCTAAGTTTCTCAATTTTTTTTCTTCACTCAATCACCCACTTGAGATTGCAGATTTTTGGAGAGGGAAAATGGGCAGAATTTGGTTGCTTTTTCTGAATTTTTATCAGCCAAAACTGATCCCCCCATGAGCCTAATTATAGGTGAAAAAAATGGGACCTTTTTACAAAAATTTTTGTTCAACTTTTGCTCATAAATCCATAGAGCAAAATTAATTCTATTTTGACCCCCCCTCCCCCCCCTCCCCCACATGGCCGGCCATCCATGGAGCAAGGTGGCTAGGTGTGATTTGTTTCCACCATTTATGATGTCATAATTCAAAAATGGGATGATGTCATAATTCCAAACTTGGGTGATGTCATCATAAGGCCTTGTTTGGCTTTTTTCTTAATGTAGTCCACTTTAAATCCAACACAGATATTTCTAATACTGTGTTCACTAATACACAGTACAATTCAGTACTGTTATACTGAACTGCAGTCCAAAATTTATCTGTGTAAAAATGGACTGTAAAAATTTTCTTCTTATTTCTGAAAGTCATTAGGACTTTGATATCCAACTTAGTGTGCTTGATTTTTCTAGGGTGGTCTCTTAGCTGATTCCTGCTATCTTATCCAAAAAGATAATTTTCGCAGTATATTTCTCATACTGCTTATCCCATTACTGTACAGTCATACCTTTGACTGTTCTTGGTCAATCCTTTGACTTTTTGGTCAACTTTGACTTTCTTGGTCAAACTTTGACCAACATGGAATCATGAAATTTCATCACGTCATTTTCCTTAAAATGCCTTATACTAGGCTCAGTAATCCATCGTTGAGTCTCGTAACTAATAAACCGAGAACTCAAACTTATACCGATATTCTATTCCAAACATGATCTAGACTTAAGTTTTCCTCATTCAAAGGAAATCTAGAGTCATAAAAATTCGGGTTATTACAGTGGGTACGATAACCTTTCCTCACTATTCTACTATAAAACTTGACCCCGTATACTTGTGGGAAATTAACAAACTAGAAGTGTAGAACTGTGAATAATAAAAATTTCTCAAACTTTATATTATTCTATTGCTATATTAATTTAATATATAAAAGGATGAAGGATGAGAATTATAAGGTCGTCCGATTAAGTCGACTCCATCAAAATAAACTTTCAAACCTACGAACGATTATATCCTTCAAGACCAAGTTCTTTCACACCTCCTTCTCGTTTGATTGAATGAACGGGTAGGCGTTCCTATTGAAGAATTGATTCACTTACTCACTTTTGGTGTCTTTGTTTCGGTTCTCAACACATGAGAAAAAATAAAGAGTGTAAAAGAGAACTCTTGTCTCTTTGGGTTCTTTTTGACTAAGAGCCTAGCAACCAAAAATTTTGAACCAAAAGTTCTCCTCTATCTTGATATAAATCATATTTATAAAGTAAGATGGATTGCCCAAAAATTCCATCACGAATTTTAGAATATTAAGATCAATTCAAAATTGAAAACTAGCTAGTTATATTATAGTCATAATAATAATAATAATAATATATATATATATATATATATTAACCGAAAAGTAGGAAAACCGTTTTCCTTCTTTCCCTTTCTGTTTTACATATAATTATATATATATATATATATATATATTATAAATATTTAATTTCAAATCTAATTTTAAATATAAATATTCATAATCCCAAAAATAGGAAACTAACAAATATCATTCTGTATACTGGTGGGTCCCACCTACTAGCAGTAGCCACATATATAGTGGGTTTCACTCACTACATCATCTAACTTTAATATTTAAATAATCTCCATTATTTAAACGATACAATTAATTCTAGAATTAATTATTTGGGTAACAAATAAAATATTTAGAACTATAAAATAATGAAAGTAGACTCTCACTTCTATATTTTATAGCACACATTTAGTGAGTTAAAAATTCGATCCATCAAATACACTTTGTTCAATTGCTAACGAAGGTGGTGTGAGAAACAATGGACCTATAATTTCAAAATCCAATAAATTTGATAACTAATCAAACTCTTTAATTAATGTATCAATTTTATTGATCCCAACATTACTCTACTAAAAACTTGGAACTGCATTCTTGAAATTATAGATATAAGATTACTTAAAAAATAGAGTCGTCCATTTCAAATAGCCATTACATATAAATGGATCATCCATAGATAATCCATAATTAGAGCAAGGTAAAATCCATTAAACTCTCTAATTAGATCTTAATCTTTGAGTACCGTTGATTCTCTAATGAATGATAAATTCATGAAGTTAATCACGAATTGAGTGCTCATACCATTCAAGCCTCGAATCAACGTGCAAGGTAATTATTTATCTATTTTTTAAATAAAAAGGAATGGCTACTAACTTCATCATATCTCCAAAATACAAGGAATAAGATTTGATATTCAAATTCATACCAAGTAAATCAAAAGACATGATTTCATAAATAGGAGTCTACTAATAACTCAGGATTAAGATCATTCTATATATGACAATCAGTTAATATGATTAGAATCCGTTATACTTAACGGAAATTATTAGCAATTCATATCACATAACGTCCCATGTCCTACATAATCATACTATGCACAGTGCACTCATTAAATATCTTACTACATTAATAATTCGAATAAGACCGTTTCATTCTTAATGGTAATAACATGCACTATTGATATTCAATTAAAAACTCCATACTTTAACTGATTAATCAATTAAGTAATTGATTATTTATCACGGACCGTTTTAATTATCATCCTTGAATACTATCATCTAATATGTAACTCTTATGTACACTATTTAAGGTTACGTATATAATTATGAAATTTTAATGACATTTATTAAGTATCAAACATACATAAATATACAATTACAATGAAATAAAACATTTATTTGTATAAATGGTAATAAAGTTGTAACATCACATGCTCATGGGCACTAATTCCAACAAGACCACCTCGAGAAGAGAGAGAGAAATAAAAGAAAAAAGAAAAAGAAAAAGAAAGAAAAGGAAAAAAGAGAAATATAAAGGTATTTTTGTCTGTCTTGTTTAAAAATGGGGTTATTTGTTTTTTTACACAAGTGAAATTTTTGAATAATTCCACTATAGAAGTGGTAGCTTTCAAATTCACCTGGTTTGGCCTGATCTATATATCCTTTTTTAGACCACTAAAAAGTTTCGGTCTACCAAATCTGACGATGTGACAACAGACCAAATCATGGATATCCCTACTAGAATACACCACAAGTAGCAAAATTCAACTTGCAAAATTCAAATCCTTATTCAAAGTTTCAAAAAAATAATAATAATAATAATAATTAGTCTAAACGGTTGCTGAACTCTTTAAAAGATGACACTTTGATCTTTTTTTTTTCTATGCTGAACCTAAACTCTCTAAAAAGATGACGGTTTGGTCATTTCTGTCTAATTTCATTAAAAAACTCACGGAATGGTTACATGAGAAGCATATATTTGTGCTTTGTGAAGGAAATACTCCTAAAAAGATGAAAAATACACTTATTCATATCAATTAAAAAATTAAAAAAATTAAAAAAAAAAAGAGAGAGAGCCTCTCTCTCTCCCCCTCCCTTCCCTCCCTCTCTCCCATAGGTCTGTCCCAGCGTCGGACGCCGGCCATCTCTCCCTCCCCCCCCCCCCCCCCTCCCCACAAAGATCCAACACCGAAGACCAAGAGACCGTCTCTCTCTCTCAAACCCTTCCCTCCCCTCCCCTCCCTCCACCCCAAACAGACTCGACACTGGACCCCCCCAGATCTGACGTCAGATGCCGAAGACCAACCTCATCTTCTCAGTCGTTAGGCCCCCGCCATCACCTTCGCCAACGAACGCAAACACCCCCTCTCCCCGGACACAACCCAGATCTGGCTGAGAACTCAAACCCATGCCCCCTCCTTCGCCACCAAACTCAAACCCAACCGCATCCCCCCTCCTCCCCCCCCCCCCCCCCCCTCCTCCCCTCCCAGGTGTTCCGATCTGGGTTGGCTCCTCCCGATGCCACCACCGCCGAACTCACCTTTCTTCTCCGTCGCTGATCGCCTCCTGCCCCCATCGGTATCGATCTGAGTTTGAGAAATGAAGAGAGAGAGAGAGAGAGAGAATTTTAATTTTTATGATTTTTAAAATTTTTTTATAGCAATTAATATTAAATTACTGAAATGCCCTCTTAAATTAGATCACATGCAATGCACATGACTTATTCTGTTAGAAATTTAATGGTATTGGATAGAAAGGACCAAATCATCATATTTTTAGAGAGTTTATGATCAACACGGCAAAAAACAAAAAGGAACAGCGACTAAAGTGTCACTCTTAAAGAGTTCAGGGATCATAGAGGCCAATTACTAAAAAAAAAAAAAAAAAAAACCTTATCAAACAGAAATGGAACATTTTAACTTGTTCTTTGTCGAAGAGAAAAGCAAGTAATCAGCCATGAAAAATGGGTTCATTAGCTTATGTTACAGATGACAATGGGATTGAGCGAGAGCGGGGAATGTTTTCTCATCTCTGTCTCCAGTCCTTAAAACCATTCTCATTCTTTATTATTTTTTTTTTAGAAGGGAAAATTTCATTAAACTCACTAAAGAAATACAAAAATACTAAATATAAGAAACACCGTATTATATGAGATAAAACCCTTCAACAAGAACAGATCCACCAATAAAATTTGATAACGCTCAAAGAAAAAGATGCTTAAGGTCTGATAACAGGAATATACCTTGGTACATTAAAATCGAGTACATGTAAGGCTCTTTTTGATAAAATTCTGACAATCAATGGATTTTCTCGCTCAATCGAGGGCCAAGAATCATAAACAACTAACTCGGAAGATCGAGAAATCACCTCCGTTATTATAAATAACAAAAAGAAATAAAACATCCAAATAAAAGATGATGAAGACATCGTCACTATTACACACAAACTTAGACACCAAAAAATAAAAAAACCAATCACATAAAAAGAGTTCTTGCAAATAAAATAAACCACATAGTTGGGAGAAACTGAGTTACCGAAGCCGAGCTACTGTAGGACCTCCACATGACGACCACGCATCAACACCAACTATCTCATTCCTACCTTGCTCCTTCTCACAATGCACGTCCTCCTGTCATGGGCTCGCCTCCACCTAGATCCTCACCATATGATTCTCACCTTCATATCTAGGGTCGGGGAAACCAGAGACAGACCAATGGCCGCCATAGGAATCCGATTCCAAGAGAGGAAAACAATTGAGAAACTCTAAGCCTCACGTGTTAGAGAGAGAAAGAAAAGAGAGAGAGAGAGAGAGAGAGAGAGAGAAAACCATCATCATCCTCATCTACATCCCTATCCCGACCTGAGAAAGGGTAAGTTCGAGTCAGTCTTTCTCATACCCGTCCTATTCCTTTTTATTCTTATTATTGTTTGAAATGTCCGCTTCCTGTTTAGAACCTTCCCTATTTAATATAACTATACATGTCAAAGTTAGCTAACTTAACACAAATATTACAGTAGAAATTTACCATGTAGACCAAAATCAAAGGTTTCACAAAGTAAATCAAAATTTAAAAAAAGCAAACTAAATTTTAGTAACAATATAATATCTGATTCTACTTAAAGATATAGAATTCAAATTCCTCCACTCCAATTTAAAAATAAAATTAAAAAAAAATCTTAGCAACAAAGCCACAAAAAATGTCCCATCAACAAACAATGAAGTCAAAAAAACTAAAAATAGCATGTACGAACTAATATTATCTAATAAGATTACTAACTACTAGTTGTTTTTTCTTTATTTATTTCTTTCTCAAGTGAAAAAAAGTAGTTGGTAATCACTTTTTTTTTTTTTTTTCACTAAAAGATAAATGTATCATAAATATATTGGGACGTCCCGTCCCACCCGTCCCCGTCCCGTTTACAATTAGAGAAAAAAACTCTGTTCTCATCCCAACCTATTATGAGGCAGCCGCGCGGGAAATATTATTATCTCTAGTCTCTGTACTGATGTGGCACAGCTTATGCCTTATGATATGCCTATCTGATTTCTTCCACCTCACTCGACTTGTTAGAAGTCTCTCATTAACAGTAGTTAATGGTGAAATATCAAATTTCTTTTGGGTGGGTCTTTGGCTCCTTGCATTTGCATATTTCTTTTTTCGCAGTGAAAGTTCGAAGAAATTGCCATCACCGTACTTTTGTAGACAATTTGTCGCAAAAACTACAATATTTCTTTTAGATGGTTGCTTTCATAATTTCCTTGTAATAATAGAACGCAAATCTCCATCCTCAAGAAACGAAAGGAATAAAAGAATTCCTATCTCTCTTACATTCCATGCATTAGAAGAAAAAATATTCTGCGAAGAACCCACGTGGGTAAAGAAAGGTAATTAGCAGAAATTAAGACATACAAACAATGCCCATGAATTCTTGATCTCCAAGAAAAAGACCCCTTTGACAGATTCCACGTTCGACCCATTTAAAACTCGCCAAAACATTGACTATTTGACTCGTTTTCGTGTTAATATTTTATCGAACTGGTGGTGGGCAAACTCAAGGAAAACGACAAAAGAGCGAGTATTTACCAAAATTCATTGGGTCTCTCGTTTTGTTTAGTTGGGCTGAGATTAGAGTGGAGTGTTAGTAAAAGAATATGAAGAGAGTCAAGGTGGGTTTGTGGTTATGGGCGTGGGTCTTGTTAATGGGTTGGTCTGCGACAGTCTCATCGGCTGCTTTTTTCGAGAGCCGGCACGGAAGGAAATTGATGCCACCAGATCCTGCGACGACGTCGTTTGAGCTGAATCGAGTTGGCTCTTCTGTCGTTTTCCCAGTCCATGGGAACGTATATCCCACTGGGTACGTGTTTTCGGACCGACAAGATAAATCAAAACGTTAGGATGACAAAGTTAATGGGTAGTTATCTTGGAATATCTGTCTGAGACTTTTTGTTGTCTGAAAACATTAATAAAAAAATTAAATTAAATTAAAAAAAAAAAAAAGAATGTTTAATGGGAAGCAGTCTTTGTTGTTTATTGTGTATGTGTGTGTGTGTATTTTTCCTATCTTAGGATCAGATTTTGTATAGTACGTTTCTCTTTTTCTTTTTCTTTTTCTTTTTCCTTTTTTTTTTTTCATTGCCTAGAATTTAGTAAATTGTTTGAGTCACAATGTGACATAGACTTTCTGTTGTGTCATTCGATAACGTGAATGGAGTTATGATAAATTATGTACAATTAAAGAGTATGCTTCGAATTTCTTTTTTATAATAATGAGTTTAGAAAGTTGTAACATTAGTGTGACGGATAATTTGTTTTTCGTTTTTATTTTAAATGAAAATTTTGTTTATATCTTTGCCAAATTATTATTATGCAAATTAAATGACATATTAATCCAAATATATATATGTGTTGTTATATGAAAACCTTAACTGTTTGCCTTGATACAGAACATTAGTTATTATTGTTAAGAACAGAGGATTTACATTCCAGAATGTCAAACAGATTCATTGCACATGTTTCCAAAATAAAGTCAGCATTCAGTTATTTGTTATGCGGATTTCTTCTTCTTCTAAAATCAGTGTTTATAGATGTGGCCAATTCTTCTCAGGGAAAAAAAGGGGGGAAAAAACAAAAAAACGCTTCACTGTTGTGGTTTTGTTAAAGAAAAGTGAATTATATAGTGTATTCTGCATTGCCTTTTGAATACCAACAGGGGAAAAAAAAGAAGGGGTTGGAGGAAAAGGAAAATTATAATGCTTTTTTTTTTTTTCCCCCCCCCTTTTCATTTGACTCTTTCTTGTGTTGGATCATGTCCATAGACTCTGCTCTAATATGATTTATACCCTGATAGTTTTCGGTTCAAGATTTCCTCCTCCAGAAATTTCAGTGCTGCTTCATATGTTTTTTTTTTGTACAAATCTCAACTTCAAAACTAACATGATTTCTTTTTTCCTTTTTTCCTTTTAATCTGTGTTATGTATTCCAGGCATTATAATGTTACCCTAACTATAGGTCAGCCACCAAAGCCATACTTTCTTGATCCCGACACCGGCAGTGATCTTACATGGCTCCAATGTGACGTTCCCGGAGCCATTTGTACTGAGGTAAATGACAATGCCAAGTCTTTTATAATTACCTTTTCATATATGCACTTGAAGAGCGAGTTCTCCTTGCATAAGTAATTGCTGATAGTTATTGAATGAGAAGCCTTTTCTGATATCAGTTACGCCTTCCCTCCCCTTACATGTAAACAAGAAAGCGAGAAGCCTTTTCCGAATGATGTGGGACCAAGATAGATTAAAGAAAGAGGAAAGGAAGAGAAAACCCATGATGTTATAGGATTTCTCATCCTAGTTCTTTTCAAAGTCTTGCCATTTACTATGTTTTTGAACCATTTTAAGTCCTGATTTCGACGATTCATCTAATCCTGAATTCCAAAAGATGATAAATTGTCTTAATTTTTAATATTTATCGTCTTCTTTACAGACGCCTCATCCACTTTACAGGCCGAGTAAGGACTTGGTCGGGTGTAGAGATCCCCTCTGCATAGCCTTACACTTACCTAAAACTCCTAAATGTGACATCCCAGAGCAATGTGACTATGAGGTTAAGTATGCAGACGGTGGTTCCTCACTTGGTGTTTTGGTCAAGGATTCCTTCTATTTCAACTCTACAAATGGAGTCCAACTTAAACCTCGTCTTGCCCTCGGGTTTGTCAACTTTCTTCTTGATAACTTATAGAGAATGCGCCAATCTTCTTATAGAGAATGGACTGTAAAGTGATTTAATCTTGAGGAGTTCATAGTGAGAAGTTTCGGTGATATTTTTTGCTCCTCAATTAATGGTGATGCTAATTTAAAAGTGGTTTGTGCTGTTCCTCATTTTTCGATAGTTCATGTAGAGAATGGTCTTTCTAAAAGCAAAACAAGCTTTGTGTCCTTACTAAGTTTGCTTCATTTTGTTCTTCTGCTCCAGATGTGGATACGATCAACATTCCATTTCATCTAATCACCCCATTGATGGAGTACTCGGCCTTGGGAGGGGAAAAACCAGTACTTTATCACAACTTCATAGTCAAGGGTTGGTGCGAAATGTCGTTGGCCACTGTTTAAGTGGACGAGGTGGAGGATTTCTCTTCTTTGGGGATCACGTTTATGACTCCTCACGAGTGGATTGGACGCCAATGTCCCGTGATTACTCGTAATTAATTAATCCTTAATGTCCCGTGATTACTCGTAATTAATTAATCCATCCTTAACGCCATTTACCCATCCAAGGCATGGTATCTATATTTAAGTTCATTTCTCTTGTTCGACTTTTACTACAAAAACTCTGTTCTTGTTGATTATGCAGAGAACATTACTCACCTGGATTTGCGGAGCTCAGATTTGACGGAAAGCCTACTGGTTTGAAAAACCTACTTACTGTTTTTGACAGCGCGAGCACTTACACGTATCTTACTTCTCAGGCTTACCAAACTTTAACATCATCGGTGAGTGCAAACGTATTCATGATTTACAGAAACCGGAAAGAAAAAAGCGGCTGAAAAATTTATTATCTCAAAAGTTTTAGGTTCATTATGCACATTAAGAAAGAACAATGCCATTTCTACTGATTAAATTCTTGCTTTCATTTTCTTGGAAAGAGAATTTATATCCAAATGCTCGAAAAGTTGTTCTAAATCAAAACAAATCTTGTTTATTCCATTGGTGGCATTGCAGGTGAAAGAAGAAATACCTAGAAAGTTTCTGAGAGAAGCCCCAGAGGACCAAACTCTCCCACTCTGTTGGAAAGGCAAAAGACCGTTTAACAGGGTAAGCGATGTCCGAAAATACTTCAAGCCCTTGGCACTGGACTTCACAAATGGTGGCAAAACCAAAACTTACGAGTTGCCTCCTGAAGCTTATCTAATCATTTCAGTAAGCCTCACTTTTCTTGTTTTATCTTATGGGTTCTATGTTTATATTCTACAAAATATCACTCTGTTATATACAAAACTAAACGAATGTGTTCTTTCAGTCTAAGGGGAATGTTTGCTTGGGAATTCTAAATGGCTCTGAAGTTGGGCTTCAAAATTCTATCATTGGAGGTAAGTTTTCCATGTATATGTGATTAAATATAGCACTAGTTTAAAAATTACATATTTAAAAAGATAGTAGTGATTTTGATTACTTTATTTTATGTCACTTCCGTGTCCGTGCATTCTATAATTAGTTGTGGTAATTAGTAAGTGACAGTGACATTGAAAAAACGAAACCAAAACCGATGTCATTTTTATAGTACATTTTCTGTTAGTGCTATAAAAAAGAAAATTAACCTTATTTGCAATCTTTCAGAACCCATTTGATTTCTCTCTCTAAAATTTTGATCTCTTGTCACTTCCACAGACGTATCAATGCAAGATAAGATGGTGATCTATGATAACGAGAAGCAGATGATTGGATGGGTCTCTGGAAACTGTGATAAGCCTCCCAAAACAAGCTCCATCAGCTTCTGATGATATACTCTAGTAGTTTCCAATCCTTTATTTCAAACACCAAGTGGTTATAGAGCATCCCCAAAAGAAATAAAGTGTTTATATAATGGCCTCTTATTTGTGTATATAACTATATGAATGTGTGTGTCTATATAGGTGGGCATAGTGTATATAAACATATATATATATATATATATATACTGATTTGTTTGGATGGGTGCTTTGTACTTGTGTTGATTGCTTTATACAAACGTGAATAGTTATCCCAAATTTTATGGGAACTAGAATTGGTCAAAATAATAATAATGTTGATTTCTAAATATTCAAGTAGTGATAGAATTAATGAGAAATTTGATCACATGCAGTTTTTTTTAACAGTTAATTAAAAGAAAGATCTGAAAAAAAATTTTTTTAACGAAAATAGACAATGGCCATTAAAATGGTTGATAAATTAACCAATTAGATCCCGTCTATCACTGATTGCGATAAATTATTCATTGGCATCGATTAATACATATTAATAATGTCAATTAGTTTTTAAGAAAAACGATCATTTTGCTAATTTAAGGAAACTACACTTATTAAAGAAATATACTTAGAAAAAAAATTTAATTTCTCACATATATCCTTAATATTCTCATATATGTCCTGTTAAACTTTACAATTTTAACTTTTAATTTTTAATTACCTACGTTATCCTTTTTAGACTTTAGTCTATAACCTATTGGTCGAAATGGTAGGCAGAAAAAAGAAAAAAGATCATAATGCAACTTGCAATTTTAGACCAATTTCATATGGAGTTATTTTATTTGTCATTGGTATACAACTTCAATAATTAAGTTATCGTCTCATTCAGCTAAATATTTAGCTTGCTTGTGTTTAGATGATTCATTTGTTCTTTTGTCATAAAAAATTGATCTAACTTGTTGAGTATTAGCCAAAAGATATTTTAGTAACAGTGTTGAGAATGTGCAAACAAAAGTCTCACATTGACTAGATATGTAATTAAAAATGGGTTAAAAAGGGATAGAAGTTCATCACTCTTTTTTTCTCTCTTTCTCCTCTCTCTTGTATGCTAGGGTTTACACCATTCGTATTTCTCTCTTGGGGCCGGAGCTCGGTGCCGCCTCTTGGTTGGTCACCGGACTACCAGTCTTGAAGATGATGCTTTGGACTCCATAATGATAGTTTTGATAGGAGGGATGGCTTCATGGTCGGATGAGGTACGTTTTGGTATCTTTGGTCGTGTTTGTTGGCTTGTCACCAGAGGAATTATCCATGGTGTCTGGGGTTTTTCTCATTTTTGTTATTGTTATTTGTTTAAATAAAGTCGATGGTATTTCCGCCTTGTGTTTTGTTGGTATGTTTTTGTACTTATTTTGTAATAAGGAGATGGTCTCCCCACGCTCTTATATTGTTTGGGTATCCAATCCGCTATAATTAATTTTATGCAGTGTTAAGGATGATCTTTTTATTATAGGTCTCTTATTCCCGATTGATCAGAGTTTTTAATTGATTGTAGCGGTATTGTTAAAAGAGTCATCTGTGTACTCAATGATTGATGTGCTTTTTTGATTTCTTATAGTTGGATTTCGGTACACGTTTTACCTCCTTATGCGTTTCATTAAAATTTACTGGTGGAACCGATTTATAATTGAGGTTAAGTTTCCTTGTGTTATGAGGTCATTCAAAGTATTGATGTTTGTTTTTTTATTGATTTGAAATACAATAACTCTTTAAAAAAAAAAAAAAAAAAAAAAAGAAACGTTTAAGAAGGGCTTGAGTTACTCCTCTCAATATGTTGACTTTTAGGACGCAACCTAAAGAACCCAATAAGTAGTATCAAAGTTAGGTTCTAGATATAGCTGTGTAGTACAAGATGAACCTTAGAGAAAAAACAGACAAAGGTTGATGGTCCTCGGAGAGATTATGTTGAATGGAAAATCTGTGGTCCAAAATGGATAACATGGGGCCCGAACACGTTGGAGATCTCGATGGAGTTGTGATCTTCCTACTTTTGCTGTTTGAGAAAATGGATGGATGGATCATCATTAGAGGGGGGTTGTAATGATTGTGGATTTCTTTCAAGGGAAGATAATTGAGAATGTACAAACTAAAGTCCCACATTAACGAGACATGGAATTGAAAATGAATTTAAAAAGGCTTACGATACTCCTCTTGATAGGTTAACCTTTTAAGATGGAATCAAAGACGATCTTGTTAGAAAAATGGTTATGTAAACCCATTTGGGACAATCTTGTGGTAAGTTGTTAAGCCAAAAGGCTCTCTTGCGCACGCAGGGAGGTACAAACCACAACCGATGAATCAAACCTAATGGCTATTAAAGTGAAGTTAAGGTGCTTAATTCCAGATCTTACAAGAAAAAACGTTTTTGGGTTCAGGATTAATTTATGAATCAATGTCCTTGTCACCATTGAGCCCTATAAAAGTGAGTCCACTCTTCCATTCTCAAACACAGAATTGAATGTTGGTTTCATCGCATATATACGTCGTCGGTTTGATTTGGCTGCAACGAAAATATACTAACTATTTTTATTATTAATTATTATTATATTTTAGTTCTCACTGTAGAAAAAAAAACGGAGCCAACAAAAACTTTTTAGGATAGAAATTAACATATCAGCCGTGAGAAAGAAATATACCATTGTTCATATCACTCAGTTCAGTAAATAAATGTTACTGCTTTTTTGTTTTTTTGATTTTTTTTTTATTTTAAAATTAGTGGGACCCATCCTATTTTAATTGGATTGAGCAGTCCAACGTCCAACTTACTAAGAAAGAGACTTGGCCTGTGACCCACAAAATTAATATACAAATGACAGACGAAAATAGCTAGGAATTCAAACCACTACATAACTGCGTTTAATTATTTTTGCTCCGGTCCTATCAATTTAGCCTGTAGTCCATGGACCCATGTGTATATATATATATATATATATGTGTGTGTGTGTGTGTGATTGTCTAGTTGCAAATACAAACAAGAAGAAAAGAAGTCTTTGAATCACCTTTATTCCCCAAATCATGTCAAACTCCCCACAACTAGAAATGGATGCTGCCGAAGAGCTAGATATCGTGATAGTTGGCGCCGGCATTTGCGGCCTCACCACGGCCCTCGCACTCCACAGGTACTAATTCCTTTTTCTTTTTTCTTGACAAAAACAACTTGATCATCACTGATGGGCTGTATATGCACTTTCAGTGATGGAAAAGAAAGAAGGATTCGCCGTTGAACGTTTCGCTACTGAAAACAAAGTCTTGAGGTCATGTAATATGTATGCAGGAAGGGCATAAAAAGCGTGGTTTTGGAAAGATCAGAGACACTGCGAGCTTCTGGCGCCGCCATTGCCATTTTGACAAACGGTTGGCGTGCACTTGATCAGCTCGGTATCGGCCCAAAGCTTAGACCAACTGCACTTCCGCTGCAAGGGTACACTCTCTGAATTGAGCAAATATGTGATTTTTGTGCAAATTATAAACCTAATGTTGCCTTATTTCTTTGATTAATCTGCCTTGTGTTTGCTTATATTCTTCACAACCTTTGAAAACAGATTCCGAGACATATGGCTAAAAAGCAACAAGCAACGAGTCGGACCCGTCTCGTAAGTAAAATTTACAGATCTCTATTAGTATTGCGAACACCATTTTTTTTTTTTTGTTTTTTAAGTTCTATGATTTTAACACAAAAGTATCGATTAAATTAAACTTGCAATCAAGTGAATTTATTATATTTGATTGTTCTTTTCTATGTTCCATGTATTTTGGAGCTATTTCCAGTTTATCCTTGAATATTAAAAACTTTTACTGTACCCCTATTTTAAATCCCTACTTTATCTCTTTCCATATTAAAAAAATAAGTTAAATACAAACTCGAGATCTTTTTCTTTCTGTTTTTAATATAAATCCTAATAGGTTAGTTTTAGTAGTACTAACTCCATCTTTTGGCTATGTTTTTTTTAAAGGACAAATTAAATTTTTTCTCCCTCAAATTTTAGGTCTTATCACAAAATTCCGTTCGAACTTTAATTTAACATTTTTCCCTTTGAACTTTGGAAAACTTTGTGAACTTCCCCGTTAATTAATTTTTTGACAAAAAAATACACATAACACTTGTTTGAAGTTTGAGTTGTGGATATTAAATGTAAAACACTTATAATTAAGTTTAAAAAGTAAATATTTTATAGTTGATTATCATTTTTTTCTCATATTTCTCTTTTATATGTAATTTCGTTATTTCGGATAATGGGTGCCAGGAGTGGCCATTGTTTGTCATTTCATAATTGTATACTTAATACCTCAAATTGATGCTTTCACTAAGTATTAGATGTTTTTTTTCTGTTGAAAATTTAATTGAAGGGGAAAATTCGTAAACTTTTTCAAAGTTTAAGGAGAAATAATATTACAATTGAAGTTCAAGAGATATTTTGTGACAAGGGATTTTTTTTTTTTTAATAAAATTTTAGTAAAAGGGGTTAAGTGCATTACAGAACCATGCATAAGGTAGTGGCGGCAAATTTAGCAATTAAAAAAAAAAAAACCTTTCCCGTTAAAATTTATGTAAATATTTAGAAAGCCCCCATAAATCCTCTAATTTATCATTGTGCCCCTATAAGTGAGATGACATTCTTTCTCTCACCGACATGTCTCTCTCCTTCTTTCTTATGGATTTATGCTCCCATAAACCCAGTGCACCCTGTTTTTCTTGTTCTATTTTTTTTTTTTTTTTGGTACTTTCTATTTTGTTTTTTGATCATCTCCTAATCTCCTCCACACCTTTCTTTTTTCTTTTTTCTTTTTCTTTTTCTTTTTCTTTTTTTCTTTTTTTTCTTTTTTATATATACTCCTACTGCTACACTTACACTTTTCAGCTTTCAACAGTTTCATTTTTTTTTTTTAATTTGAACTTTTTGAATTGTCTAGTTTAAAAATCTTATCTTTAATATCATCTAAAAAATTATCTTGATTTCAATAAATTCTACAATGAGACACCTCATTATTGGAGTAATGGGTTCGTATTTTACATCCAAACTATTTTGAATGAAGCAATACTTATAAAAAGGTATAATGATACTGTTTAAAAAATTTTCTGTAGAGTTTAGTTATATACGACATGCAAATTTTTATCAATTGGTCAAAATAAATGGTCCTATTAAATCTTTAAAGTAGGGACATTTCATCGTAAAATTTTCTTTTTTTTATTCTCATACTGCATTCAAATCCTAATTTTATCACTGATTAAGTAGGATATATTCAAAATTCAGAAACAAAGTGAGAATTAAAATTTGAGGAGGTAAAATAGAAACGACTTTAAAATTCAGAAGACATAGATAAAAATAATCCTAAAATATAGAAGCGTAAATCTAGTGAGACATTTTTCTAGCATGTTTGAAGGTTGAATTTGGTAGGAGAGGAGAAGCTCGGTGTGTGAAAAGGAGTGATCTGATTAATATGCTTGCTGAGGATTTGCCCCATGGAACCATACGCTTTGAATGCCAAATACTCTCAGTGGAATTGGACCATCTCACCAATTTCCCCACTCTCCTACTTAGCGATGGACGTAAATTAAAGGCCAAGGTAACACTTACATTTTACATAAAGCACAACTTATTCGACGGCTTTGCTTCGTGAATTTTTAACCTATAAACAAATTTCCTTTTAATTTTTTTTTTATTATAATAGATTAGCTGCTTATTTGGTAAAGTGCTCTATAGTTTCCATCATTGTTAAAATCTAATATATTGTGATCATTTGTCCGTCAGACAAAGCCTATGGGACCTAAACCCTCGTGCATGATTGTATTTTAGTCCAAATTTTAATATTCATGATCAATTTGAGGGCATTCTACACCATTTTATGAAATTTAGAGGTAATTTGTCAAAACTAAAAATGAAAGGAGCAACTTGTCAATTTTTGGGAATCTTCGAAGGACAAATGTGGTGAAAATGTCCATGTTATTATCGTTGCTAACCAAGATTTGGCAACGTATAAATACCATCACATACATAATGATGTAAAATCATGCGCTATTATAAGTTATGATGAAATAATATTTCATGCATTGCATCAATATTTTAAACATCTGTCAATAAATAAATGACAACTCATATGTCACCTAATCTGATACGAAAAAGTTTAGATTATAATTGTTGTTTCTAACATTATTCTAATATAATTAGCGAAATGTTTGTTCTGAGTACAGATTTTGATTGGATGTGATGGAGCGAGCTCCGTAGTGGCAGAATTTCTCAAGATTAAGCCGAAGAAGGTCTTCCCCGCGTGTGCCGTGAGAGCGCTAACGTATTATCCAAACTCTCATGGGTTTGCTTCTGAGTTTGTCAGAACCCATGGCAACAACGTTGTATGTGGAAGATCTGTCATCAATGAAAACCTTGTTTTTTGGTTCATACTCTTACCAGGTTACCCCCAAGGTACGTCTTTTTAGTATAGTTTCAAAATGCCAAAACTTTCGTAACATATAGTACCTGAAATTCATAAAAGCGCGCTCTACACGTCAAATAATGCAACTAGTGTTTGATGAAAATGTACAAAAATACCCGAACAAATATCAACCTAGTTTTATGGTTATTTATTTATTTATTTATTTTAAGTGGTGCTTGTTTCAAAATCAGAGTCATCCTAAATCGAATCGATAAATCCTGAAATTAATCAGATATGTTCTGCTTAACTTCTATGTTATTTGATACTGTTGATTATCCACTTCAAGTTGGAATCTTCCTTCCATGTAAAATTTGACTTCCAACCTATCATGTCGCTTCGTGAACATAGTAGGTCCAACAAAGTACCATTTGGCATGTGAAAGCAATAATGTTTGGTAATTATTTCTTTTGAAATTTACCTATTACAGTAACAAAGTAGGTCCTTCATTGTAGGACATTTTATTTTACATTAGCAATAGGAACTATTTTTAATCACGCATTTGAAGAAATTTACGGCATGCAATGCTTAAGTCATCAATTAGACTGTTAGAAATTTAATCTAACAAATAAAATAACAGTTCTTATCAATCGTGCAAAATAAGAGGTCTTAGAGTATATATATATTTTCTATAAAAGTAATGTAATCTTTTTCTGACACTTCCAAGATTAGTGAAGCACACAATAAATCCCATGCTACTGAGTAATGGAGACATAATTTGTGAGAAGAAAAAAAAAAAAAAGACTCATCTTTGCATATGGCACTCTTGGATAAATGTTAATACTATTAGAAAAATACTACTCTCACAACCCTGTTTAGACAGCTTTGTCAGTTAAAAAAATACTAGAATACTCTCACAACCCTGTTTAGACATATTCTCACAACCCTGTTTAGACAGCTTTGTTAGTTAAAAAATACTAGAATACTCTCACAACCCTGTTTAGACAGCTTTGTTAGTTAAGTTGATATCTGAATTTATAATTTATTTATTCAGATTCTGAGTTGGAGTCAGAGATTTTCAAAAATCCAGAGAGGATCAAGCAAATGGCTCTAGGGAAAACTAGCAGTTTCCCAAAGGAAACAATAGAAATGATAAAAGACTGTGACATGACTTCACTATCCTTCACACACTTGTGGTATCGACCAGCTTGGGAAATACTGCTGGGAACTTTCCGAAAAGGGACGGTGACGGTGGCGGGTGACTCGATGCATGTGATGGGGCCATTTCTAGGACAAGGTGGCTCGGCGGCCATGGAAGACGCAATAGCCCTAGCGAGATGTTTGGCTCATAAGATTCATGGTGAGATTGGTTTAGAAGGAAAGGATGGACCGAGGAAGGAAGTGGAGGAAGCAATGGAATTGTATGTGAAGGAAAGGAGGATGAGGTTGGTGAGATTGTCTGCTCAGGCTTATGTGACTGGCTTGATGCTTAGCTCTGCATCAATGATAAGGAAGCTCTTGCTTCTTGCTTTGATTATTGTCCTCTTTCAAGATCCACTTCATCACACTCGTTATGACTGCGGACACCTTTGAAAATTTTGACAATATGTATTAATCATAGCTTGTGTTTGGTTCACTGGTTAAAACTATACTTTTTGGATTTGAATTATTTGACTTTTCAAATACTAGTTAATATTTTTGTTGACTTTTTATAAAAAGATAAAGGAAGAGGTTATAGTAGAGCCTCTCCCAGAATAACTACCGGTAGAGTTTTTTTTTAAACCGTTAAGATTTAATCGAACGATTGAAATGTTGTTATTGTACCATATTTATCATACACCTTACCTCATATTACCCTTCTCACCTCCAAGCTTTCTCTCACCGGTGACCTTCCCAAGTCTTCTGACACATTTATTTTACATCTGAATTTATCTCCTTAAATTAATGAATAATGTTTTTAATTTAAATATTCATTTTAAATTGGATAGTTATTTTTTTTTACAGTTTTTTCCTATTTTAAGGGAGGAAGATTTGTTTTTAATTTTTTGATAAGAAACGATATTGAAGGAATTTGTTTTTGTTTTTATTCTCTACAAACATTGTTTTTGATTTTGCTAATGTTTTGGATTTTAAATAGAAAGTTCTTCTTCAACGATTTTTGTCAGTAATATGATTTTTTTTTTTTAACTTTTTCATATTTTTTAGATTGCATCTACATTATGTAAGGAAGGAAACCTAAAAGGGTAAATTGCTATCATAGTCCCTAAACTTTTAAGGAATGTACCATTTGATCCCTAAATTTTTTATTTTAATTGAACAGTCTTTAAATTCTTTAAAATGATGTAACTTAATCTTTTTTGCTAACACGTGTTAAAAACTTAACCGAAATCTATAATTGATCTTTTTTAGTTGAATTTACTAAATTACCCTTAACAAATTTACTAAAAAATAACATATACAAAAGAGAGAGGCAGAGAGAGAGAGAGAGAAGAAATATCCAAACCACCCGTCACCCAGGCATGCCATCGCCCCTCTCCCCACAAACCAACCTCCACCCGTCGCACCACCACGCGAGGCCGAGCGGTTGCAAAACTGTCACCCCCTCGAGCGTCGCGAGCCAAGCCATTACCTCCGCGTGAGCCCCTAGGACGGATCCACGTTGCAGCGGCTCACCAAGAACATGGGCTCGACAAATGTGTGGCTTCCGGACGAGCATAGCTGCAAAGAAAAAGATAACATGAGTTTTTGAGTTTTTTGTTTATTTTATGCTTTATGTTTTTTTTTTTACTTTAATTTCTTTAATTTTAATTATAATTATTAATATATCAAAATAATTCATGTTCTTTTACAAAAATGCGCCGAAATTGAAGGCATGTGCACCTAACATGGTACAAAATTGTCTCTTTGAAAACGGCTGTCAGGGTATTATACCTTTTTGCACCTTTTTATATGTTTCAGGACTTTTTAATAAAAATAAATAAATAAATTTTGGGGACCAACTGACACTTTACTTAAAAATTCAGCGACCACGGAAGCAATTTACCCTTTTTAAAAAGTAAAATGTATTATCCACCGATTATGTTTCCTTTCCACAAGAGGAGGTAATTGTTTTCATTCTTTTTCATTTATCCCTTTCTTTTAAATACCTGATATGGTCATATAATGACTATGTCATAATAAAGATGATACTGTTATTATAATTTCATCATTATGGAATTTTTTATATTTGATTTAGTAATAAAAAAAAACTATCAATATCGTCTTAATGATAATGACATGTTAGATCATTATAATAAAGACCATATTTATCATGTCATCTAGTAAAAATGGAACATCTAACATTATAGTAAAGACCATATTGATCATGTCATCTAGCAAAAATGGAACATCTTCATTAAAAATATAGTTTTGTAACATATTAACCTCATTAATATCGTATTAACTCAAATACAGAAAATCAACAAAAAAAAAATATTTGTAAAAATGAATTCAAATTTTAATTCATGAACGAATATCATATTGACCAAGTAACTAAAAAAATGAAATCTAGCAAAAATAAAACATCTTCACTAAATATATAATTTTGTAATATGCTGAATCATCAATATTGAAAATCAACAAAAAAAAAAAAAAAGGATTCAAATTATAATCCATAAACTAATATCATGTTGACCAACTCATTATAAAAATGAAATCAAGCAAAAATAAAACATCATAACTAAATGCATAGTTTCATAACATATTGACTCATCAATGTAATATAGACTCGAATACAGAAAATCAATATAAAAAAAATGCCTATTTTATAAAAATGAATTCAAATTGTAGTCCATAAACGAATATCATATTGACCACGTCACTATAAAAAATGAAACTATATTAACCTATTCCATTTACCAAATTTACTCACAAATTCACACGATGGGACAATGAAGGATATGATTTTAGGTTTGTTTGGGATTCAACTACGTGAAATCAAGGGTGTGGGAAATACAGGTTTTGTTTCGTTTTGTTTTGTTTTTTTTGTTTTTTTTTTCAAATTCGAATTCTATAAATGGTTATAATAAAACTCATTACACGGCTTTCTTAGAAAGGGGATATATCTTTTTTTTTTTTTTTTCTTAAATTCGATGTAAGGATGGTCTTTTTTTTTTTTTTTTTTTTTCAATTTTACAAATAAGTTTGTTTGTATACATTTTGTAAAGTACTCTAATTTGGTCATTTATGTACATCATCCATTGTACATGATAAAATAAGTAACAAAGTTTTAAAATATTTAAAGTAAACAATAACTTTATTAGATAAATGGAAAATTTGTTAGATAAATAGTAAATTTACTAAGATAAATCACAGATGTAAATAAATCATTTACTTGATAAGTTTGTTATTTACTCTTTTTACTTTAAATTTTTGAAAATCTGCTATTTACTTTGATTATTTTCTGACAATTGCAATGTTCTTCTTTCTCCCTATTTATTAGGAGTAAACAAATAACTCGTGGAAAAATGACATGTTCTTTTGCCTTTGAAAGTTTGTTGTGGTTTCGGAAAAGTTGCTTTTTTTTGTTTGAAGTTTGTTGTCGCTTAACACAGAAAAGAGATTCATATTTTTTTTTTTAAAGGAAAATACTAAATATCTCTTGCATTGTCGCTTCAAAAATGTTCTGCATTTTAGCACTCTGTTCAACAAGAAACAGAAGGGAAAAAAAGTATGGATTCATTTATAAATAATAAATAATAAATAATAAAAAAACTAAAAAAACAGAGAGAAAAATAGGATAAATTGCAACAGTACACTTCAAATTTTTTGTCATTTGCAAGTTGGATTAAAAAATTTTAACTTCGAGATTATGACCTTAAAATTTGACAATCTTTAACAATATATTCCAACAAATAATAGATTCCAATTAATGGACCGAAATTAGGATCCCAAATAGGTTAATTTAGGTCTAACTCACCAACCAATGAAAAGTTTTGGCTACATTTTGTGCAAAATCTGTGAGAGATTCCATCCATTAACTAGTTTTTTGTTTTGTTTTGTTTTGTTTTTATTTTTAATAATACATCCAATAATTTACTTCTTTATTAGAACACCATGATTACTCTTCTCAATTTATATTAAATACAACTTAAAATATTGATTAATGCACGAAATAAATATTTTTCTTTTTTTTTTTTTAGTTTTTTCTTCAAATAATTTCATCATTTTAAAATCTTTTCTTTAATTTTGTACTCAAGTAATATTTAAAATAATAAAATATAAACTAGGAAGGACAGTCTTGATATTTTTAAGAATGACAACAAATGTATTTAGACTAAATATAATGATGTTTTAAGTTTAAAAAAAAAAATATATATATATATATATATATAACATTTCAATATATATATATATATAATGATGTTTTTGGTATTTTTCTATCTCAATAAGAGCGTTGCCGAGCTGTACACTATTGTCATAGTGCGGTCCGGCCTGTGGATTGGTACTGCCAAACATCATCCACTTAAGGCAACATTATTTTTGCAATAATTGAAACCAAAAAAAAAAAAAAAAAAGAAAGGTAAATAGTGGGCAACACTGAAAATGATATAACAAGAACTTTAAAACCTTTTAATTGTAAACACCCGAGTATTTAATTAAAAAAATTACACCCGAACATTTAAATTAACAAAGTAAAATCAAGTGATTCCATGTATCTAATTTGAATTTATCCTTAAGATAAACTCTCACCACAAACAACATTTTTTTAAACTTAAGACTGTGTGGATCCAAACTCTACATTTTTGATAAAATCAAGGATGTAATTACCGCTAGGTAATACATGTAACTACAAACAACATATTTTCGCTTAAAAAAATATTAGTTAAAAAAAAAAATTATCTGACAGTTCTATGACTTGAACTTTCACAAATTGATAAGTTGCCTTTGAATTTTTGATTTTGAAAAACTACCTCTGAATTGAACCAACATTTGTTATCCCAAATCAATGACAATAATTTAAATTTGTAAAAGAACATCCTTGTGTATGTTACGCCAGCTGAAGGGGAGAAAAAAATTGAAAATTCAGATGAAAACATAGTAGTCATTTTGTAGTCATTCACGTGCATTCACGTGTAGTACACGATCCTTTGGTTTTACCGTGGATTTGCAACCCCCTGCGCCTGCGCGTGTGAGATAGCCTCCATGCTTGGCTGGTTACCAATAAGCAAATATGCAATTCCTTATAAACCCATTGGAACTTTCATTTCTTTCCCATATAGGACGAGTTTTTCCAATTCATTTTCCAAACTTCATGGGTGCACTATTGAGAGTCAATTTCTCATTCACCAATTTATCATTTTAAGCATATAAATATTCGATTTCCATCTTCTTGCGAAGTAGAACACGAATCCACATTGAACCGGTACTAACACGAAGTGGGTCCCATTCAAATTCAAGCCTCAAAATGACCATTTAAAATGGTTTTTAATAAGCCATTTTCCAACACTTTCTTTCTTACTTACTTTAGCATAGAGTAGCCTTTTTAGTGCTAGCTGAACGTAAAGTAATGGCTTTTGTGCAACGTGGAAAGGGTCCTGATGTAGTGGGATCATTCGGAAGGCAACTGAGAGCCAAGCAAGCAAACCGTAAAGCGCGCTGCATCTCCTGTCCAAGTGAAGAATATATCTCAAAGAGTTAATTGCTAATTAATAAACAGACACAACACTACCAAAGACGTTTATCCTGCAAAGCAAATTCTTGGAAGGGAACATCTAACTCTGATCTCAATTTAAATCGTTTTGCAGCTAGATCAAATACATATCATGTTTATAAAGAGTAGATTGAGAACTGCAAGAAGAAGATGGAAAAAAAAAAAAAAAAGAAAGACAATGTTCACTTTTAACCAGCTTTCAATCCTTCACATATCAGTTTCTTATGTTTAGTGCAGACACATTTTCCTAATTTAAAAGTTTAAAGTGTAAAGAATCAACATTGAAACAGCCACAGAAAATGAGTAGAAGAAACACACAAATCTATATATAATATACGTTAAACAAATCTCCTATCCCCTTTGTAAGTATGTCAATCTTAATGTTCTCCATCAATTTAGCTGGTAAATAGATAGAAAAATAAGTTTTTTTATTATTAAAAACTTGTTTAAAGCTGCAAATCTAAGCTATTCATAATACAGTACATGTTTGAGCTATTCAACTCTTAACTTCCTGGTAATTCCATAATTAAAATTTTTTTTTTTTCTGATTTTGGAAGCTCTCTAGTTTTCATAAACATCAAAGCTTTTGAGCATGAACTTTTCTCTAGGATCCTCGTTTGCTACAAGAATACTAAAACTATTTTTATTGTTGCTCTGTGTGTGTGTGTGTATGTGTAGGAGAACAAAATAGAAAAACTTGAATCCTTTCTTTCTCTTCTTTGTGTGTGTGTGCGCGCTGAAAAAGAGAACAAAATGGAAAATTTTCAATCCACCACATTCATCATCATCGATAACATGAACAAAATGGAAAAGCTTGAATCCACCAGAGAAAAGAAAATAAAATTTTTACAATATCAAACTTTCAACTCAACGTAATTCTGTGAGTTCTTTAAGTGTATCACTTTCTTTTTAACCACAAAACTTTGAAATTCATTTCGGAAAGAAGTCCAGCATTTCATAAGATATTTATAAGAGTAAAATAAAACAAAGTTTGTTGCTGCATTTCATAAGATATATATAAGAGCAATATAAAACAAAGTTTGTTGCTCCTGTAAAGCAACTAAAGCACACAGCTATTAACAACTGCAGTTCAAAAAAATGAGGTACATAGCTATTTACAACAAAAATATTGTACCTCTGAGTTCATGTCCAAAGGAATGAAAAGTACGAATTACTCGATTTGAAATACTCTGAACTTTGAAGCTACAAAAACGTGTACTTGTGATGTTTATATACCATGCATTTAATTTAGAAAAACGCATGTAGGATGACATCTTTTTTAAGGAAAACCGGTTTTTGGTACATATATGTTTCTCACTAAAAAATAATATACTAAGCTCGTTATCGACATATGCTTGCACTTGTAGTATCAGTACAAATCTTCTGCTAGGTAGTACAACAACTAAGAATTCAGAATTACAGATTGAGGGAAACACATTTCAAACTCCAGAAGGAGTTATTAAAAAAAGAAACAAATATTTTAATCATCGAAAACCTAATAAATTCCCAAAAACTAACGGTCCTAGATGACAAAAACAACTCAATTATCAAATATCACCTAGTTCACTGCAAAAATGTTGCACTGATCTGCTCTCAAACATTTCAACAAATACTAAACAAGCAAAATAACATATATCATTCATCACTTCAGCAAAACAAATAAATGACAACAACCAGAGAATATATCACGCGACAAAACGGATTTTAAAAAACGACCAGTTTAATACTCAAGCACGCATGAGAACCAAAAAACTGCAGATTGGTCTTCTCTCAGACATTTCAACAAACACTAAGCAATCAAATTCAGTAATTTTTTTTTTTAAGGAACTAAATTCAAGCAATAGACATTCAAGGAACCAAATTCAGTATTCCTTGAAAGGGGCTGTCCACGATAAACCTGCATCACCCGCCCTACCCGAGCCGAATTGACTCACAAAATGCGGGTTTCAATATATATATATATATATATATATATATATATATACATGGGGCTGGGCCTTTTTCCATCCGGGGAAAATATATATATATATATATATATTAATACAACTCTCACAAGAAAAATACTTAGCATGTGATTCGTCTCTCCATCTCTCTTCTCTTTCTCTCATTCTTTGTCTCTTCTCTCCCTTGCTCAAAATCAAATTGGGAAGTGACATTAAAATGTCCAAAGCTTTTCTTTAACTTGGATTTCTTGGAAGCGTTTCTATAATGTTCTTTGTCTTTTGAGTATTCTCTGGGTTTTGTTTTAATGGATCTGAACCCCAAAAAAAAAAAAAAAAAAAATTGCTTCCCTATTCCGAGCCTAGCGGAGCCGACCCCGAGTAGGCCGAAGTTATGCGGCTTTTGGGGTCTAACGGTTTGCTGTCGCTTTGCTTTTTCCTACCCCGACTGTGGCGGCTCGGCTCCTAAAACAGGGCTACTCCGGCCGATGAACACCCATTGGTATGAGTTTCCTCCTCTAATAACCCCAAGATTAAAATTGAAGTTCTTATCAAAGAATTTACTCCCGACTCTTTTCTCAGCTTCCAAACAACAAAAATCCTTCCATTAAAAATGGAAGAAGAAGAGAAAAACTCGGAAGAGGAAGAGACGGAAAGAGAAAACCAATCAAAAATTGAAGAGGAAGAGGAAGAACCAACCTTGAAAGCTACGTCGAGTGGAAGAACCGCCTGCTTGTTCCCTTCTCCGTTTCACCCTCTTTGTTTTATAGATCAAGTATGAACTTGGTTTTTCAAGTTCAAGTTTTATCTTTTTCCTTAATAGTCTTTATTTTTTTTTTAAAAAATTTTTTTATCTTTTTTAAAAAGTTAAAAAAATTTATTATTTAAATAAATAATAATATTAAAATTAAAAAAATAAACCATAAAAATAATAAACCATAAAAAAGGAGTAAAAACAGAAAAGGAAAAGGGACATAATTGGAAACAAAAACCAAAAAAAAAAAAAAAAATCATACAACAGCTGCCTGCTGCAAGGCATTTTTATAATGGTAGCTAAATATTGAAGGTTCCTGAATATCTTACGGTGATTTCTAAACCAAAATATATCAAAGGTTCATGTATAGCATATTTGTTAGAAAAAAAAATATGGATTTCTTTGAAATTATTAAAAAAGGAAATTGATTCAGTTTCGTTTTATAAACCGAATCTTGGTTCCCTTATCTTACTGTGATTTTAGGTATTATTTTCCATTTTTAAAAAATGGATTTAATGTAATATATAAGATAATAGGTTACCAACGTACTTCATATATAATATCATACCATCGAATATAATTAAAACATGCACTAATTTCTATAATTTTTTATGTAAATGATAAAAAAAAAAGGAATAGTTATTAAAAACTTTTTCATGTCTCATATTCAAATATATATATATATATATATATATATGTATGTAGCGATAGACTTATCTTATATTGCAGTCCTTATTGAAAATTTTTCTCTTTTTATTCTACACAAATTTTTATAACTTTTCTATTTCCCTCCAATTAAAAATAAAAAGTTATTACACAGCCCCATTAAGAATAATTTTTTTTTATTTTTCTATTTTTTCCTTATTAAAAATTGAAAATTCTCACAAAACTTCACTAAATCTTTACCCTTTAAGTTTTTTACTTTGATGTTATTTAGTTTTCTTTTTATTTTAAATTTGATGTACGTCCAATTAAAATGTATTTTTATCTTCGCGGCTTTATATCTATACTTAGAGTGTGTTTGTTTCAACATTTCAAATTAAAATATTTCAACTCAATTTTTGTCTTTTTTTCAAAAAGTTTTTGTCTTTTCCCAAAAATTTTTTTGTCTTTTCTGAAAATTCAAAAAAATTTACTATTACAACTTAAAAATTTTAACTCCAACTGACGAACTAAACGGACCCTTAATATTAAAAGGAGAATGCATTCTTGCTTTTTTTTTTTTTTGTGACTTTTTCTTTTGTTTTTAATATTTTGTATCACGTGCTCATCAACTAGTAAAAACAAAAAACCATGACTAACCATGGGACAATGAGGAAGAGAAGTGGAGCCCACGCAAATTACAACTCCTACGTGGGACACAACGGTTGTCTTTACACTCTCCAGTCCTACTCACTAAAATAGTTGGAGCACTGCGCACTGCGCACCACGTGTATCTTAGCATAAGCGACACCCTCTCTCCGCTCTTCACGCTCAATAAATAAATGCAAATAGCTCAGAAAAAAAAATATATAAAAAATACCCAAATTCCATTTTCCACCCATCGGCCACAGCCTAGGGGGATTCGTCGAAAAATCTCTCTCTCTCTCTCTCTCTCTCTCTCTCTCTCTCTTCGGCAAAAGTCCGTCTTATCCTCTCTCTCCTCCTTTCGATCTCTCGACGGTACGATCAGAATTTCTTGATTTCTTTTTTTTTTTGTCGTTAATTTCCATGGATTCTGGTTCTCTAATTTCGCGTCTTCGTTTAGTGCCATTTCGTTTTATTAATTGTACGATAAGATCCTTATTTTTTTATTTTTTCACATTCTATGTTTTCCATTTGGCTGATCTTTGTAATGATAAGAATTTGAAGTTTTTAATGTTCTGTTTTTTTTTTTTTTTTAATGGAGGACCTTATACTCATTTGTACTGGATTGAATATTTCTTTTAGGAAAAAAAAAAAAAAAGAATTGAGTATTTTTATAAATATTGTTATTGGCATTGGCATTGGCCTTCTGATTTTTTTGTTCCCCCTTTTTTCCATTTAATTTTCTGGGAAACAAGCAAAATGGGATTTTATTTTCTTTTATTTTTCCTGGTAATGGATCTTTGTCATGTCGTCTTGGTGTTAAATTAGATCTGTGTAATTATATGAGATTTCTGGTTTCAACCTTTCCTTTTGCTTCTACGTATATATTCTTTTGGATTAGGATTAGGATCTTATATTCCTTCTTTCCAAACAGAAAGAAATTCTTTCTTTGAGTTTGTAGATGCCAAGTAGATTGGAATGTACCTTTTTAAAGGGCACAATTGTATTTGAAAATGGTTGTCTTTTCTTGAAAATTTTTCGGTCTTTTGGGACGACAATTGGAGACAGAGTTTTGAAGGTTGTGTTGGAAATATGTGTCTACATGAAGTGTGAATTGTAAATGAATTGTGATATAATAGAGAATAAATAGTGTACAAATTTGTAATGTCTTCAAAAAAAACGTACAATATGAATCTTGTTTCGTTCGTCTCGTCATTTTGTGTGATTTGAAAAATATATATATATATCTCTCATTTCGACTTGAAATAAAAAAGTTATGGATTTTTGCCGTTTGAGTTTTTTGAATATGGAAGAGAGAAAGTGGCATGTAGATTTGGGAGTTTCGGAGTTGAGAAGTCAAAACTCCATCTAGAGTTGTTTCAACCGGGGCTTAGTAAGCTCCTAACCTTTTCTTTTCCCCTGGTGGGAGTAGGATATTAACCATTTAAATCTAGTGCTCAAGTTTACCAATTTGAAATGTCATATTTTAGAAATAGATGTCACTATTATCTTTTGGTATTATACGAACATTTGGTTGGACTTTCTGTAATTTGATCATTTCAATCTAATAAAATACTGAATTAAAATAGAAAGGAAACCGGATAATCTGGTTATTTTGCGTTGTTCCTTTTGACTCTGTCTGTCAGTTTTGGAGTGCTGTAACTTGCTATGAGATTCTTAATGGAAAGTCGTTTTTAAATTTTCATTTGAATCCAAAGAGTTTATAGTCGTTTGATTTTTATTTTTATTTTTTCAATGAGAGTAACAGTTTTCCCCTATTCTTTTCTTTGTGCTGCCAAAAGTTAAGATTTGATGAGCTCCCAGGGATTAGAATAGGATTTCATATTTAAAGATTTTTCAAGAGTTGGGGAGAGAGGATGAGTAGCCGAAACACCCATTGGTGCTACAGATGCAGACGGCCAGTCCGACTGCAAGGGCGAGATGCAGTTTGCTCCATCTGTGATTCGGGATTTGTTCAGGAACTTGATGATATGGTGCAGGTTAGTCCACTTGATTATATTCATACGGACAGTGATGAAGATCGTGAGCGCCCGTTTCAACTTTTGGATTCTATCTCAGCCTTTATGCGGCAACGAATGGTTGACAGAAGTAATGGTCATGATATCAGGGGGAGATCAGATGCACATCCTGAACATAACCCAGGGATTGGTCCTTTGTTAATCTTTGGTGGACAGGTTCCTCTTAGGTTGTCTGGAAATGGTGGGTTTGAAGCCCTGTTTAATGGGACTCCTGGGATTGGTCTAACACGAGGTAATGTTGGTGATTATTTTATTGGTCCCGGGCTTGAAGAACTGTTCGGGCAGCTTTCAACAAATGACCGGAGAGGTCCTCCCCCGGCATCAAGATCATCAATAGATGCAATGCCTACTATTAAGATAACTAATCGGCATCTTCGTTCTGATTCGCACTGTCCTGTTTGCAAAGACAAATTCGAGCTGGGATCTGAAGCGAGGCAAATGCCATGTAACCATATGTACCACTCGGATTGTATTACACCCTGGTTAAGCCAGCACAACTCGTGCCCTGTCTGCCGCCAAGAACTGCCAGCACAGGGACTTGGTAGTGGTCGTAGATCAACTAATCGGAGTAGGAGCAGCAGCAGCAGCAGCAGCAGCAGTTTTGGTAGTAACGCCAACAGAAGAGAAAATACTCGAGAGAGTCATGGAAGACGGCGTCCGTTGTCTTACCTGTGGCCGTTTCGCTCGTCTGGTTCGAGCTCGAACCGCAATGGTACTGCCGGAACCAGCGCCCCAACCGTTCATGAAAATAACAACCATCATCAACACCAACAGATGGGGTATAGCGGATGGCCTTTCGACGAAGGCTAGTCGTCAGTGAGAATCTTTTGCTTTCGCTGCTACCTTGTGATCAAAATTCATCTCCAATTCAAAACATGTTTGTAGTGGAATTGGTTTGAGACTCTGGAGATTTACCTGTTTGTTGTTAAAAGCCTAGAGGTGAAAGAATTGAATGTGCTGCTTTTCGTGTAAATGCCCAATTTGGTGGAATGTACTTTCCAATATCGCCTTTTTTTTTTTTTTTTCCTGAGTATGAAATCTTTTACAATTATAAGTATTGTTATAATTATGTGAATGTTGATTTTTGGGCGAGGCTTGTAGCATCCAAACATTGTGGAAAGAAACAGGAATTAGGATATGTGGTTCGCGTTATGAAGATCGCGACATTGGTGTACAAATTTTGATTACAAAAGAATAAAAATGAAAAATAAAAATAAAAATAAAAATTGCTTCACAATTTTCTTGTGTTTAGGATGTTTAGTTGGTCGTTTTTCCAAAATCTAAAAGGGATTTATAGCTAAATAGCATTTTTTTTAAGTAGTTCTTTAATAAATGATTGAAGTTTTTAAAAATTAGTTAAAAGATTTTTTTTTTTAATGATGAATCAATTATCTGAAATAATCAATCAGTGATTAACTGCATGATAGTCAATCAATTATTGATTTACGATTAATAATTGATTAACTATACTTAGATCACTAAATTCATAGTCAAATTATTAATTGATCATTAGTAAATTATCAA
Organism: Ficus hirta; assembly: GCA_038430175.1. Lineage (NCBI taxonomy): Eukaryota > Viridiplantae > Streptophyta > Magnoliopsida > Rosales > Moraceae > Ficus > Ficus hirta. The sequence continues at coordinate 7,097,481 of CM076597.1, forward strand.
ATTTCATAATCAATTGACCAAATTTAAAAAATGATAAACGATCATTTTTCTAAAAAAAATAATAATAAATCATCTATTATATTCAATGAATAAAAAAGCTCTCGAACTTAATTTTCTCAATCTAAAATTGCCGCCGCCCATCCAACCAAATAAATAACAATAATTAAAAAATAAAAATAATAAAAAAAAAAAGCATCATTGCCACCCAGCCATCGTTGCACTCCTCTGCCACCATTCACCAACTTTTAGTGAATCGCCATGGAATAGCTTCCCATGTAGCCGCATCGTCGACCCTATAGCTTCTCTTTCCATGCACATCCTGCGTCGTCCACTCCAGATCTTGCCTCCACACACCTCTGCCATCAAAACCATCTCCTTCAATGCGCCGCCTCTACTGTCAAACCCAGCTTCCTTCCTTCCAGAGCCGAAACTGTTTTATAACCATATTACACAAAAGTGTTAATTGTTGTGTTTTTGTCACATGAATCCACACCATTGTGCAAGCTCGACCACAACGTGAAGAATGACCACCGCCATGGTCTTTGGTCAGTTTGCCACAAAGACAGTCATCGAGTAAGCTCGCTCGAGTATAAGGGTATATATATATTTTTTTAGGGCATGGAACTATACAGGTTCCCAGGTTACTAAATATAGAAATAATTACACAAATGTTCATTTTTAAGTCTCGTTTTTAAATATGTTCATTTTTCAATAATGTTACATATATGTTTTGTTGGAAAAAACGGATCCGATATCAGAGTTACGGCGCAGCGGAAATTTTAAAATTTTTATGCCGATTCAGAAAAGAAGCTCATGATGTATATAACAATAAATTAAATACATGATCAAACATACCTTGTTTCTCGGATTCCGGAATTGTTAGAGCATCGACCAACGTGTCTTTTCTACTATTCTCGAGTCCCCACGTCTCAGAGTGTGTGTGGGCACACGTGCTATGAATCCAAGTGACCGGTAATTCTTCCGAAGTCTAAATCTCACTTTCTCAATCCCGATGTACCTCGTTGAGAATTCGATCCGGGTTCGTTCTTCAAAACTACAAAACAGGAACCGGTTAACCTTCTATGAAAAATATGACTCGGCTTAACCTTCCTCACAGTTTTGATTCAATAAAAATTTCTTTCTTTTTCTCACACCCAAGAAGGACGAATTTTCTCAAGCACAAAAAAACTAGTTTTTGGTGTTTTTCTCTCTCCCAAAAACCGTTCACCTAGTTGCGTGTATGATGTTAGTTTGCTTTTTTCAAGAACCCCTAATACTCCAATCATTTTTCAAAAAAATCTCATACTTGAAAAATAATTAATAATTATTTTTCTGGATAATCTTTTGAACCAAATGATCATTCAAATTTCGAGCTAGGTTCTTTAAACCTTATAGACGGTTTTTTGCTAGGAGAAGGCTCAAAAATTCGTGCTCCACCTAATGTGGAGATTGATTGGTGGTTCAAATTTAAATCAAGAATCTAGACTAATCAAAAAGTCATAATCCTATCTAGATTCAAACTCCTTTTAAAACATTTGAATTTTAAACAAGATTTTCTTATTTGAATTTAAATACATATTTTTCATAAACATTATCCATATTTAATTAATTTAAATAAATAGAATATTTTAGATTTCCTGTCCACCAAAAAAACGTGTACCATTCTTTAAGAAAAGAAAATCTATCAAATAAGCTCCATTATTTAAATCAATTAATAATTTAATGTTTGTAATATATTTAAATAATTTTGAAACAAAATCTTCTTCCCTCCATCCATTAAAAAAAACGTGCACTATTAATTAGGAGAGAAAATTTTGTTTTCAAAAATTAAATAATTCAAACACAATCTTAATTCCAAAATTCAATTAACCAAAATAATTAACAAATAATTATTTTATTTACAACCAATCATATGTTGACAAATCACATTATTTGTCTACATTAATTTCACATGTCTAATCCTTTTCCGGGACTGTATGTTAGAGAGTACCATGTCTTAATAGAAAATTTTAAATTCCTATTTTATTTACCGATCTCATTAGGAATAAATCCCGAGACGCTTCGTAGAACTATATGAGCTAGTAGAGGAACCCGATGGAAATATGTAAAGAGACTCCTATAATTGTGAAAAATTAATCCCGAATTAATTATTCATCAATTATCAACTTCAGGACTATTCCACTAAAAGTTTGAAGCTGAACTCCTATTTATATACCGTATCACAAAAGCTCTCTAACCCAGTGCTTCTTCCATGATTTATTCATCGCTTGCTTAATCCCCATATGTTATCCATGATAGAATTAAGGACTTTTTCCGTTTTACCTTTTCAATCATATTTTAACTTAAAGTTCCATTATTCTCCATTGAAAGAACCACCAATTGTAAAGCCATACAATCGGTAAACCATCAGAGAACACAAAGTAAACCGATGGCCAAGATCTTGTTATATTATCTTTCAATTCCCGAATAATGCCTTTAAGTAGATAACATGTACTATCATTTAGATAGCTATGGATTCCGTATCTTTGAATCTTGATTTCTCCATCCATAAGTCATACACCCAAAACACAAGTATATCGACCATCAATTATCAGTGTCTCACCTATAGTGAATCAAAGTGCATAAGTTATGGATGCGAACTCAAGTATTCATTTCAGGATTAAGATTAATACAGGATGATAATCAAAGCGTCATTGATTCTTATAAACGGAATTATTAAACCGAATCAATTAACACCTTAGGTCCAGTTCAATGTCATACCTCAATACTGGTATACATTAAAGTTTCTATTCGGAACATATCCGATGGTCAAGACAAACCATCCCTCCAAGGAAGTAGACAACCTTTACAATCTTATCATGAATAAGATCCCCAAATCTTATTCCATCGATTACGGACTATTTATTTAGACTGTTATCAAATTATCACGTCTTCTATGTATACCCCGTATACATATGGTAATCTGATATATTACTAATAGCCTAGGAGTATTTTATGTTTGCTCAAAATAATCATACAATCAACAAATGAAAGTAAATATAACACAGCTTATTAAACATGAGTAACATCTTTTTATTAATATCAAAATGTCATATTTATAGAAAATCCTTATAATAGATTTTCTATCCTTAGGGCACATATAGATCCCAACAATCTCTCACTTGCCCTAAGCGAGTAAATGTGATATATTGCGCATCCCCATACCTTCGACATGTTCCTCGAATCTTCTGGCCGTCAAAATCTTTGTGAACGGGTCAGCAAGATTGTCATCTGATTCGATTTTGCAAACCGTCATATATCCACTTTCAACAAGGCCTCTGATAATGTGGTATTTTCTGTCAATGTGATTACTCCTCTTATGATGCATAAGATCCTTGATATTAGCTACTGCTGCACTGTTGTCACAGTAGAACACTATAGCTTTATCCATACCAAGAACGACCTCAAGGTCACTAAGGAACCTGCGGAGTCATACCGCTTCCTTAGATGCCTCACTGGCAGCCACATACTCGGCTTTCATGGTCGAGTCAACAATGCAAGATTGCTTAACACTCCTCCACACAACGGCACCACCTCCAAGGGTAAAGACAGATTCTAAAGTCGATTTTCCTCGAATCCTGATCTGATTCAAAATCAGAATCTGTGTACCCTATAGGAACAAGGTCCTGACCAGAATACACTAGCATATAATTCCTCGTTCTCCGTAGATACTTGAGTATATGCTTGACCGCAGCCCAATGGTTCGGTCCCGGATTCGACTGATATCGACTTACCATACCAACCACAAAACAAATATCAGGCCTAGTGTATAACATAGCATACATAAGACTACCTACCGCAGATGCATAAGGTACATCTTTCATACGCTCCCTTTCCTCCGATGTCTTGGGACAGTCATCTCTAGAAAACTTGATTCCCATTCTGAAAGGTTGGGCACCTTTCTTGGAATCTTTCATAGAAAACCTCTCAAGTACTTTATCAATGTATAAAGCTTGAGAGAGTGCTAATGTTTTGATCTCTCTATCTCTAAAGAGTTGAATTCAAAGAACATAACTAGCTTTTCCTAAGTCTTTCATGTCAAACTGTTTGGCTAACTAAACTTTGATTGATGATAGTGTTGCCACATCGTTTCCAATAAGCAATATATCATCCACATAAAGTACAAAAAAAATCACCTTCTTGTTCTTGATACGTTTATAAACACATGGTTCATCAACGTTTTGTCCGAATCCATAGGTTTTGATCGCTTGATCAAACCTAATATTCCAAGAACGAGATGCTTGCTTTAATCCATAGATGGATTTGAGCAACTTGCATACCTTGTCTTCTTGGCCCTTTGCCTTGAACCCGTCTGGTTGTATCATGTAAATATCTTCCTCAAGAGAGCCATTCAAGAAAGCTGTCTTGACATCCATTTGCCATATCTCATAATCGAGAGCAGCCGCAATGGATAAAAGAATGCGGATTGACTTAAGCATTGCTACAGGAGAAGGTTTCTTCATAGTCAATTCCTTCTTTCTGCGTATAGCCCTTTGCTACAAGTCCTGTCTTGAAAGTTTTCACTTTTCCATCCATACCTCTCTTCCTCTTGTATACCTACTTACACCCAATCGGTTTTATGCCTTGAGGTAAGTCTACAAGTTTATAGACCCCATTGGAATCCATAGATTCCATCTCGGTGTGCATAGTCTTTTGCCAAAGACTAGAATCAACATCATCCATAGCTTCCTTGTAAGTAGCCGGATCGTCAACATGTTCTATGGATTCTGCCTCAAAGACTTCACCATTGAATACATACCTTTCAGGTTCCCTGACAATCCTCCAACTACGACGAAACTCCCGTGGTTGTTGATTCTTTAGCGGTTTTTCCATAGGGCTTTCAGTGACTTTAGGAACATCCAAACCCGAAGTCATCTCCTCAAGCACCACTTTGCTACGAGATTTAAAGTCTTCCATGTAACTTTCCTCGAGGAATGTTGCAGGTATGGAGATGAAGATTTTATTTTGCTTCAGATTATAAAACAGGTCACCTTTTGTCCCTTTTGGATAGCCAACAAACAAGCACACTTCTGATCGTGACTCTAACTTCTTCGCTTCCTTATCCATGACGTGCGCCGGACAACCCCAAATTCGAATATGATTCAAATTAGGTATCCTACTCGTCCATAACTCGAAAGGAGTTTTAGGAACTGATTTAGAGGGAACGTTAATCAGAAGATAGCATGCAGTTTGTATCGCATGCCCCCAAAATGACAAAGGTAATATGGAGTAACTCAACATAGATCGGACCATATCCAATAAGGTCTTATTTCTTCTCTTAGCTACACTATTCTGTTGAGGAGTACCAGGTGTAGTCAATTGGGATTGTATCCCGTTCTCTATCAAATGTCCTAAGAACTCATCCGATAGGTATTCCCCACCTCAATCCAATCGAAGTGACTTAACGGACTTGCCTAATTGATTTTCCGTTTCAGACCGTAATTCTTTGAACTTGTCAAAGGTTTCATTTTTGTGGGTCATCAAATAGACATATTAATACGTCGAGTAGTCATCAATAAAGGTGACATAATACTCATACCCACCACGTGCTTCTATGTTCATGTGACCACAAACATCTGTATGTACAAGTTCTAAAAGTTCCTCAACACGACTATTCTTGGCAGCAAAGTGCCGTTTGGTCATCTTGCCTTCCAAACAGGATTCGTATTGTGGCCAAGGTTCAACCTCGTACAAGTCAAGGCCTTCCTCCTTTACCATCCTTTGAATTCTGTTAAGGCCTATGTGACCTAGTCGTAAATGCCAAAGATATGATTTGTTAGAGTGAGAAAACTTATGTCTTTTAGAGTTCCTTTCCAATTCTGTATCAAGCAGTGATTGCATCTTCAGTTTGATAAAATAAAGATTTCCATACTTCCATCCATTATAGATAAGAGAATTGTTTTTCCTAATAATAACTTTATTATTAAAATAAACCGAATAGGAGTCTTTAATCAAACAAGCTACTGAAATTAGGTTCCTCTTAAAACTAGGAACATAAAAACAATGTCTCAAAATAATAAATCTAAATTCATCAAAATAAAGATACACTTCTCCCACTGCTTCAGCTCGCACCAATGTCCCATCACTGGTTCTTAACGTGAAATTCCCCTCATGCAGACCTCTCGTTACCTTGAACCCCTGCAGAGAAATACAAACATGGTTAGTGGCTCCATAATCTATAACCCAAGTATTCTTAGATTCTTCTACTAAACAAACCTCAAGATACAGGATATCGAAATTACCTCTTTGCTTCTGTATAGTTAGGTAGTCTCTGCAATCCTTCTTGAAGTGTCCCTTCTTCCCACAAAAAAAAACACTTAACCTTCTTAGGATCCACCTTCCGCTTCTTAGTATTGGTAGACTTCTTAGGAGCAGGTGCCTTCGCCGCAGGCTTGTTCCCCTTGTTCTTCCCTTTTTCCTTTTTCCTTTTGGGATTAGGCACAGGTGAACTAGGTTTAGCCACATTTGCCTCAGCCTTAAATCCAGAACCCTTGAAAATGTTCTCAAAGGCTTGCAACTCTTTCATCAATTCCGTTAGAGACATCTCCTTTCGGTTAAGGTTGTAGGATGCCTGAAACAAATCGAAATCCTTGGACAAGATTTGAAAAACCATGACCAATTGAGTTGCAGCATCGATCTTAACCCCATTTGCCTGAGCCTCAGACAAATAAGCCATGATTTTCATCATGTGCTCCTTGATGGGAGTTCCAACCTTTTGCTTGCAGTTCATGAGACTTTTGATAGCATCGGTCTTAGCCTGGATAGTTTGTTCACCAAACATCTCCTCTAGGTTGTCCATGATCTGCCTAGCAGTTTCATGCTCTTTTATGCTGTTTCTGGAGCACGTTAGACATGCTAGCTCGAATATAGCACATAGCACTTAGGTTGGAATTGTCCCAGCGCTCAAGCGCTACAAATTCCCTATCAGGAGCATCGATCGCAGGCGTGGGCGGTCGAGGTTGGGTAAACACGAAACTGTGTCTCTCAAAGTTTAAGACGATAAGCAAGTTCCTTTTCCAGTCATTAAAATTCTCGACGGTTAATTTGTTTTGTGTAAGTATCACAGATAATGGGCTCGACATCTTGATCTATAATAAAAAATATATATGTAATAAGTACGAGCAAACATCCTTTTATTTTTTAAAAATTTGGTTTTGTAATAAAACAAAAAGTTCTATATGCAATCTAAATGTTTATGTGTAAAGCCTTTAAAAAACACATATCTTACAATGATAATTCCTAGCTTCTGCTTTCCACGCTACCGAGGGGTAGTCATGGAAGAACTAGCCAAGAACACGGATCCCCTCCGATTAATACATATTCGTCCATGGAGCATAACCCCAGTAAATATATATTAACTATCACTTATTTGGCCACTACTTTAAATAACAGAGCCTCGAGGGAGGGTTAATAAATAAAATAGCGTGAGAGTGTAACCATCGTTTCCAATTTTGAATCCATATTTTACATCCGCCACCGAGGGGTGATCTAAACATAAAATATGTCCAAAATTGTTGTCCTTTCGAAAATCTAAATCAGTGTGCGCTCTAGGTAAGATACCTATCCGAAGGGAATTCCCGAGTCGAACCCGAGTAGTAGGCACTACTATGCGTAACTATTGGACCAACGATGAAGGCCGTAGGTCTTAGTGTGTAAAATCTTCTCCCACTCAATCTTTTGAATTAGGGTTTTTATTTTTCATGCATAAACAATATTTATTGAGTGACACTTCCTAGTCTATATGGGATGTTATCAATACATCGCGAAATAGTATAACATATTTATCTAGTATCGCATCATTCATGGTTTGCAAAATATGTAAATAGCAGTGGATCATGATTCCATCCTAGAGAAAAAAAATTACAAAATTTACAAAAAATTAACTGAAACATATATCGGCATTCTTTTGTAGATCCATGCCTTGTATCCTTCTTCAATATGTCATCCTTCTCCAATGTCACGTCCTTTTACATTTAAATTAAATTAAAATTTCTAAAAAGATTATATGTGATTTTTAATTTTAATCAAAATTATAAAATATCAAAATTTAAATAAAACACGTTTTTAATTTAAAATTCAAAATTTAAATTTTTGAAAAAAATGTGATTTTCCAATTTTAATTAAAATCACAAAATTTTACAATTCTTAATAACTAAAAACGTCCATTAAATTTACATTTAAATTTTGATTTTTGATTTTCCAAATTATCAAGATCACATATCATTGGAAAATTAAAATTTTAAAAAAGATTTAATGTGATTTTTCTTCGACAAATAAAACGCCAATTATGAAATTTGAATTAATTAAAATTTCCAAATTTCAAAAAAAATCACATCCTTTGAAAATTTCCATACCTTCGTTTATCTTCAATCTCCTTGAATCCATTGTAGTCCGAATTTTCAAAAACAATTCCTACACCGTTTCCGGCTTATAAAAATTCTAGGAATTGAAAGAACGACCTAGCGGTGATAAAAGATCGCATCTATTACACTTAAAAAACCTAAATACAAATTCTAACATCTATGGAATCATAACTGGCAAAATTGAACAAGCATCATATATTTAAAAAAAAAATAAAGCATTCATTCATACATCCGTTCAAAAATATATTTAACATAAAAAAAAATACAACCTAGAGTGCCAACTCTCTAAAATATTTCATTAATGTATAGAGAGAAATTTATTTGATCAAATAATTTACGTTATATACATGATCATGAGTTGGCTCTGATACCAATTGTTGGAAAAAACGGATCCGATATTAGAGTTACGGCGCAGCAGAAATTTTAAAATTTTTATGCCAATTCAGAAAAGAAGCTCATGATTTATATAACAATAAATTGAATACATGCTCAAACGTACCTTGTTTCTCGGATTCCGGAATTGCTAAAGCATCGACAAACGTGTCTTCTCTGTTATTCTCGAATCCCCACGTCTCAGAGTGTGTGTGGGCACACGTGCTATGAATCCAAGCGACCGGTAATTCTTCCGAAGTCTAGATCCCACTTTCTCAATCCCGATGTACCTCGTTGAGAATTCGATCCAGGTTCGTTCTTCGAAACTACAAAACAGGAACCGGTTAACCTTCTATGAAAAATATCACTCGGTTTAACCTTCCTCACAGTTTTGATTTAATGAAAATTTCTCTTTTTTTCTCACACCCAAGAAGGACGAATTTTCTCAAGCACAAAAAAACTAGTTTTTGGTATTTTTCTCTCTCCCAAAAACCGTCCACCTATTTGAGTGTATGATGTTAGTTTGCTTTTTTCAAGAACCCCTAGTCTTTATATAATACTCCAATCATTTTTCAAAAATATCTCATACTTGAAAAATAATTAATAATTATTTTTATGGATAATCTTTTGAACCAAATAATCATTCAGATTTCGAGCTAGGTTCTTTAAACCTTATGGACGGTTTTTTGCTAGGAGAAGGCTCAAAAATTCGTGCTCCACCTAATGTGGAGATTGATTGGTGGTTCAAATTTAAATCAAGAATCTAGACTGATCAAAAAGTCCTAATCCTATCTAGATTCAAACTCCTTTTAAAACATTTGAATTTTAAATAAGATTTTCTTATTTGAATTTAAATAAATATTTTCCACAAACATTATCCATATTTAATTAATTTAAATAAATAGAATATTTTAGATTTCCTTTCCACCAAAAAAACGTGCACCATTCTTTAAGAAAAGAAAATCTATCAAATAAGCTCCATTATTTAAATCAATTAATAATTTAATATTTGTAATATATTAAAACAATTTTGAAACAAAATCTTTTTCCCTCCATCCATTAAAAAAAACGTGCACTATTAATTAGGAGAGAAAATTTTGTTTTCAAAAATTAAATGATTCAAACACAATCTTATTTTCGAAATTCAATTAACCAAAATAATTAACAAATAATTATTTTATTTACAACTAATCATATGTTGACAAATCACATTATTTGTCTACATTAATTTCACATGTCCAATTCTTTTCCGGGACTGCATGTTAGAGAGTACCATGTCTTAATAGACAATTTTAAATTCCCATTTTATTTACCGATCTCATTAGGAACAAATCCCGAGACGCTTCGTAGAACTATACGAGCTAGTAGAGGAACCCTATGAAATATGTACGGAGACTCATATAATTGTGAATAATTAATCCCGGATTAATTATTCATCAATTATCAACTTCAGGACTATTCCACTAAAAGTCTGAAGCTGAACTCCCGTTTACATACCGTATTACGAAAGCTCTCTAACGTAGTACTTCTTCCATGATTTATTCATCGCTTGCTTAATCCCCATATGTTATCCATGATTGAATTAAGGACTTTTTCCGTTTTACCTTTTCAATTATTTTAACTTAAAGTTCCATTATTCTCCGTTGAAAGAACCACCAGTTGTAAAGCCATACAATCGGTAAATCATCAGAGAACACAAAGTAAACCGATGGTCAAGATCTTGTTATATTATCTTTCAATTCCCGAATAATGCCTTTATGTAGATAACACATACTTTCAATTAGATAGCTATGGATTTCGTATCTATGAATCTTGATTTCTCCATCCATAAGTCATACACCCAAAATACAAGTATATTGACCATCAATTATCAGTGTCTCACCTATAGTGGATCAAAATGCATAAGTCATGAATGCGAACTCAAGTATTCATTTCAGGATTAAGATTAATGCAGTATGATAATCAAAGCGTCATTGATTCTTATAAACGGAATTATTAAATCGAATCAATTAACACCTTAGGTCCAGTTCAATGTCATATCTCAATACTGGTATACTTAAAGTTTCTACTCGGAACCGATCCGATGGTCAAGACAAACCATCCTTCCAAAGAAGTAGACAATCTTTACAATCTTATCATGAATAAGATCCCTAAATCTTATTTCATCGATTGCGGACAATTTATTTAGACTGTTATCAAATTATCACGTCTTTTATGTATACTCCATATACATATTGTAATCCGATATATTACCGACAGCCTAAGAGTATTTTATATTTGCTCAAAATAATCATACAATCAACAAATGAAAGTAAATAAGGCCCAACTTATTAAACATGAATAACCTCTTTTTATTAATATTAAAATGTCATATTTACAGAAAATCCTCATTATTAATTTTCTATCCTTATGGCACTTATAGATCCCAACATGTTTTATTTTAAAGAAATAAATGTATATAGTACCTATTTTGTCCTTTTACTATAATTGATATCATTTTATTTTTATACAGATTCTTTTATTTTCCTTTTTTATTTATTTTAATGATGAGTATTTTTTATTGATAAATGTAAATTACCTTTAACAAACCAAAATTAGTTATAACCATCAAAGTAATTATAATAAATATAAAATATTTATTATAAAAATAATGTTTCATGTTAAGTAATAAACATAACACAAAATATTAACGATAAATATTGATGCATATTTTACTTTTCATATAAAAAACTAATGAATTCTTTATGCAAAAACCTATTTGTTTATTTAATCCACTATAAATCAAAGGATTGTCATTTATGTCTTAACAAAATAAATTGAAGAATAACACAATAAATGAAATCAAATTCTTAATAAAAAAAATATTATTATTTATATAAATTAGTAAAAATAAAATCGAGCATATCTTTATGATAAAGACATTTATTTTAAGAAACATTTTTTTGAAATTTTTCTTTTTCTTTACTTAGTTTTTTCTCATTAACGTGAAATCTGATTTTAAGAAAATAATCTATTTTTTGGTTCATTATGAATATTCACCTTTACAATTAATTAAAAAAAAAATTCAAAATTTTCTTTACTATCAATTCTTTTTACAATTTCAATAAATCAACTTTAACCTTATTTAACAAAACATCTTAGATTCCATTTTTTTTTTTTTTCCTAATTTCTTTATTTGTTAATTCTCCATTCTTTATGAAATGTAAAATTATCTGTATAATTACTCTTTTAAACATTTACATAAATAAAAAGAAAAATAGACATTTTAAATCAATACCTCCAATTTGAACATCTATGTATATAACCTATTTAAAAAAACATTCCAAAGTCAAACCTAAGATCCCCCTTCACACCAGCTAAGCTAACGCCTGGCAGGTTGAGTCATAAATGATGGAAAAAGGGAGAAAAAGACCACAGCAAACCATTCATTTAAAGTCTAAACAAGCTTTTTTTTTTTTTTTTTTTTTTTTTGTGGTTAATTCCATTTGTTCCGTTATATAATAGCGCGTAAATACCTACAAGGAAGAAAAGTTAGAGCCGGCTCAAAAAACTTTTAGACGATAGTGGCACTCATCAAAACCATGCAGTTGGCAAGCCGTAGGGAGGAGATAGACATGGAAACATGTTAGCATCACCAACTGCCACCACCACCACCACCACCACTGCCGGACCACCCATTGCCACTTTCCGACTGCGTTGAACTTCTTTTGGGGTCCTGACCCCAGCCAGAGTTCCCAGAGGCAGCACCAGCATCCCTTCCACCAGAGGTGCTCCATCGTCCAGCATCACTACCTCCACGACCCCAGCCATCACCGTCATTGGCACCAGCCCCACTACTCCAACCACCACCACCGCCACTGCCACCACCACCGCTACTCCAGTTGCTGCCTCCACCACCCCCTGAAAAACTGCCCCAACCATCGTCCCCATCCTTGTTACCAGAATCCCATCTTGGAGCATCATAACCAGAATCCTGTCTCTCGTTATTTCCTCTGTTGTTGAATGAGCCTCGACCGCGGCCACGCCCACCACCATACGGTCTAGGCACCCCACTTGGGTGCCCACCACGACCGCTGCCACCACCACCACCGTTTCTGAAATCATTGCGGCCTGCAAAAGAACAGTAATGAAATAATATCAAAATGACAAGTCAAGTCATATCATGTCATGAAGTCTACACACGAGCCTAACATGAAAACATCAAAACCCCAACTCAATTTTCAGTGGAAAACCTGACAAAAAGATCAGCACAACAACGCCAGACCAAAAAAAGGAAAAACCATAACATTATAAAATATAACAGACTGATCTAGGAGCACAAGATGAAAGTAATAGATCTAGAAAATCATAAATGTGAATATCGAAGGCAGAGCAAAAGAGTGTCTTAGATGTGTAATTCACCAATAATAGAGTGCCTGAAAATAAATATGTATTGAAAAGAGTAGTTTAATTCCAAATGGAACGGGAGCGAAAGGTAGATCCATGCAATGAACTAAACAAAATAGATTAGAAACCAGATATAACATTTTTGGATGACTTCACCTGTTCTTGAACCAGGTGTAGAAGAGCGTTCCCTGTCAAAAGACTGACCTCTCCAGCCACCCTCATTTGTCGAACCACCCCAGCCACTTCCCCCAGACGCATCTGAAGAGCCCCCAACTGCAGGGCTTCGCATGGGCACTATTGCAGCAACTGATCTGATTGATTGTGCTGAATCGTGCTGAGGATCATCGATATGCCTCTGAAAATATGCTACAAGTCGATCAATGTCCTCGAACATTCTTTTCCTGAACTTGAACCCTTTTGGATATAGACCAATATACTCATGATGTGGATTTGTACTTCGTATGTACGTCAGAATGAAAGTACCAGGATGCTCGTGAGATATGCCAAAGCAATAAACTATCCTCATAGGATACTCCGCTTTCTCAATTCTCAAAAGTTCATCAACTTCTGCTTTCGTGCCCCTTCTGAACTTCCGGTAATTTAGCATCGTCTTCAAATGAGCCACCAAAGGATCAACATATCGATCTATTACCTATTATAGAGTCGTGAACAAACAACACAACAGCTTTCAGATAAATTTTCCCATAGAATACAATCAAGAGAAACAAAAAACATTAGCGCCTAAGTTGATATTCAAGGTACAACAGGGCAATGCTGAAAACTCGCACCAGAATTTTAAATACGTAAAGAAATGTAAGGCTACTTCTCCAAGAGTCTAGAATTAGGCTCGAGTATCAGAGAACTCATTGTAACACCAAACGAAATACTAATTAACCAAAATCAAAACATCAACTAATAAACTATTCAACAAATCAATATTTAGGAACTCATTACTGCATATTTCTAACTCACAAGAATTTATCACTAGTCATATTTAGAGTAAAATTAAACTTAAAAAACCTCATTAGTTTATAGCTACAATATAAAAGAACAAGGAGGAATACTAACCTCATCAAGATCTTCAAACGTGTCCTCCCCAATTTTCAACGTCTTTCCTAGACGGAGCAAGCTGGTGATATCCTTGTGCTCCTTTCCACCCTCAACAATATCTTTGTGAGCATAGACACCCTCATAAACTTTGAGAGTTAACGTTAAAAATGATGGTCCACACGAACTAGGACGGATAACACTTTCACCAGGATCCTTATCAGACAAGAACTAACAGACAGAAGATGACGTGCAACTTCATCAGTCTTGGCCATAAATTAGAGAGAGAGAGAGAGAGAGGGGGGGGGGGAAAAAAAAAAAAAAACCTACAAAAATCGATACAGATATGAAACCGAGACAGACTACAAAAATCTTAATAAATCATTTGAATACAAGTATATTACAATATGTTAAGCATCTAAACGTCATTAACAATAAGTTAAAAATAAAAATAAAAATGCATAAAGACAACCCTAATTTCTTGTGGTAAATAAATGATGCTATTAACGCTAACCCTACACGTTCAAAAAGTTAAAGCGCACACATACACACCAGTAGATAGACTAAATTTAAAGATTAAAAAGATCTAATATGTAATGCAAAATCCCTTCCTTTTGAAATTCAAATAAGTTCACGACTTAAAAAATAGTCACGATTCAAGTCCTATCTGATTCATGTAGAAATTTAAACAACACAGCATGCATTTATATCATAATGAAAACACACCTTCATTGCTTCATCTGCCGTAAAATTCTGAAAACGAGGATGATAAATCATTCTAGGCTTGAAATGTTTTCTCGCTAGTTCCTTCTCTTTGCGAGCTTTTTCTTGCTCACTTTGAAGAGTGCTGCGATCTTCCTGATAATAGGGATCAAGTTCTCTAACATTCTGATACCGATTGTTTCTCATCTCTGACTCTCTAGCAACTAAGAACACCTGATACCTATTCTTTTGGATGGATTTTATCTTGCAAGTGAGAATGTCACCTTCATGCAACCTGTCAGATAACTCAGAAATATCCCTCCAGTCATCAGTGTAGTCTTCTTTCGTAAGCATCCCAGTCAATCCAGAATCCAGAACACATATCGCCTTTTGTGCTTGCACTCTGCGGACGGTGGCTTGCACAATTCTCCCTTCAGCAAGGGTATCTTCAGTTTCACCTGATATCATATAGAATTCATCATCCTGGCTTGGCTCTTCATATTGTTTACGCCAATCCTGAAAGCCTTGCATTAGTTCCCTCTTTATATCATAAAATGTTTCTATTTTATTCTCCCGGTTCTTGCTTTTCGCATATTCCTCAACTGCTAAAGTTTTCAAAACACTAGGGCGGTCTCTAACATGCTCGATTGCCATCTCCAAGGCATCCTCATCATCATTTGCACCATCTTCATCATAAACATCTTTAGCCAACTCTTGTGCAAGAGCATAAGATTCGGGATGTATTCGTGTATCATCCAACAAATCAATGAATTGACTGCTGCTTGCAGCCAACCCACTCCGCCGAACACGCAAGAAACCAACTGCATTGACAAACACCTTTTTACCTAGTCCATGAGCAGTCACAAAGTCCTTTCTAGTGAATATTGCTCCAGCTCTTACCAAGGATCTTTGAAGAGAAGCTGCCTTCCTGGGTCCAAGGCCAGAAACAAATTGCAGAGGAGCAAATAACCATTCATGGCTGATAGCTAAATTTATGTCAAGGCCCACCTGGTTTGTAACATCTACCATCACCTGTTCAATCATCCTGTACTTCTCATCAGGGGTGAGAAAGTTTTCCAAGGGATTGAGTTTCCAAGACAATATCTCTCTTCCTGGTCCACATAGAGTGGCAACCATTGCCAACGGATTTTGAAGAAAACGCCCAAGGGCCACAGCCCGCTTAACAATGCCTAAAAATCCAGGAAAACAGGATCAAATGACAAGAACTATCCAACTAGAAATATTTATATTGGTGTGACAAAATAGTAAATACTTACCTGATTGCCCAGGTAGTTGATCAGATGAAATTCGAGAATTTTCATACAGACGAGGCAAAGATTCGTCTCCATACACAATGCTAAGGCCATCCATGTCATGCCCAACATCCCTAGGATTTTCTTCCACCATCTTAAAAATAATCTGGCAAAGGGAAGAGAAGACTAGTCAGCACATTACATCAAAACAGTAAATGATTAATACACAAAAATGATTAGTCAAATTTTAAAATTCAGACTGCACAAACGCAAAAGGAAAATAACATGCCTTGTTTCACCTTCTCTCTGTGTGCGTGTGTGTGTGTTTGGGTGGTGGTGGTGGGGGGTGGGTGGGTTTTACAACAAGTCCACCAAATACATCAAAGATAGAAAACAACAAACAATATAGTTGACAGAGCCCAATATCCATGTTACAAGTTAAGTTACCGTACGACAAAAAATTTAACTAGTAGTCAATGTTGATGATATAAGCCTATTCTTTTATCTTCAGAATAAAACTATTTTTCACACCAAGGTCCTTTATGGTTGCATGAATATTTACAAACTGAACTCCGTAAAAAGAACAGAGTGAATGGGCCAGTACAGGAACAGCTGTACAGGAAACTGGCCAAATGCATGCCACATTGAAGTTGATATTTCCCCCCCTTATATTTTGGGCACATCCACTTTGCATATCAAAAGTTTGTTAGTGTGTATATACCTATATATAAATATGAAATATCCAACAGTAAGAATGCATAATCCAACAGTAAGAATGCATATCACATCAGAACTATAGAATGCAAGAGCAAAAGTAAAAACTAAAAACATTAAAGTTAGGAAAGACCTAGATACAATTATCAACTCCTTTGGCACCACTCAAAATGTTCAGTGACAATACATTTTGATAGAGGTGAAAGCACAAGTTTCTAAGATTCAAATGTATAGCAAGGCTGGCAGCAATCAGTTATTTCTTATACAGACTTCTAAAAGTTACTGAAAATTATTTCAGGGCTTCATTTCTGTTAAGAATTTTCGTTGCTGTATAATTGCAAATGATATGGTTGCACCTTAAATATAAATATTTTTACGTTTGAGAACATTGTGGAGCACAATTATATGTGATTGAAAAAAAAAACAATTACAACAATCAATATCAGATGTCAACTAGAAGCTCACCTCATAAATATCATCCTTCAGGCGGGTACATGACAAATTTACCGCTCCTAGTACAACAACATGTGGTTGGTGGTCTGTCATGAACTTCAACACCCGCTCTTGATCGTTCTTCTTACGTTGCTGGTCATTAACATTCTGAGACCGCAACGTAAGGGACCCAGTGTAGAGAACATCTAGCACCTCCCCAGATGAATCTAGCATAACAAAAGTAGTCGCTGGCTTTCCTGGACCCCAACAGCAAGCCATGACCCTAGGTGCGGCTTCATCATCTGAGTTAATGTCATTCTCCTTCCTTTGGTATGGTCCCACAGAAACTTTATTCCACAAAACCTTTCCATATTCCATTACTAACCAGTTTTTGGCTCTACTAGTCAAAATGGATCTTGCTTCTTTCTCCATTTGAGGAAGAAGTGAAGTGAAAAGAGCATCCTGCAATATCAATTTCCTCTGCTCATTCCACAGCTGAGCAGATTTACTAACGCCATCACTAAGATAGTACTCGTTGAAGTCACTTGTCAACTTATTTAGCTTTTCTTCTGGCAGCTTAATAGTAACTTGAAGAAGTTTTTCCTCTTCAGCTTTCTGGATAAGAAGCCACTGTACATCCTCAAATCTAGTTAGTGGCTTTTCACGCAACCACTTCACTGGAGCAAACTGATGAAAAGAATCTATTGCAACTTTCCCATCAGGTGTTGGGCTAGTTGATATCACAACATTATCCAAGTAGTGGCTTCTAACATATTTCCTGACACATGGCTCACAACTTATTTCAACAGCTGCCTGAACAAGGACAATAAACGGTGAGAGATTGCACTCTAACAATATCACCAAGCTTCAAAAAGAAGACTTTTATACCATGAAAGACACAGTTTATAGAGGCACATACCATAAGTCTGGCTCCTTTGAGAACCTCTTGAGGTGAATCAAACATTGCACATGTATAGCTAGAAGCCATCTCTTCTGGCGTCTCCTTGGCATCCTCCAGTTCATCCATCCTCTACCGTGAAGTGAAACAAAATTCAAAACCTACTCGTCTAAGTTCAGAAGAATACCAACTGCAAAAGAAGAAAACTTACCATCTTTTCCAGTGACAACTGCAATCCAAATTGCTCAGAGCTGTACCCAAACTTGCTAGCAACATCATATAAGCCAGCCTTGCTGCAGGTACTATAATTTGACTTCCTCTTGGGCCGCTTATATTGCCCTTCATCAACACCAGCCTCACCAGGGGGGAAATGCAAGTTAAACTTAGAGTCAACATCATCAACTTCTCTTTCCGATTCTGCAGCTTTAAGTGACTTCATAATTGACTCAAAAGTTTGCTGATTCAACGCAAGCCTTGACTCATCATAAAAACGTCGAGATTCTTCCTCGAACCGCTTATTGTAGTACTGCTGGAGTGCACTCTTTCGTTTTTGAAGAAGCAACCACTTTCTGTCCAAGTCTTGAATGGCCCACAGAACCTATAAAGAAGCACACTGCAGTTAGTGGCTAAATTCACCTTTCCTTCATAACAATGAGCTGTTACAAGTTTCAACGGTTATTTGATCCATGGAAAATCAATTCACCTTGTGCCACTTCAGGATCGGTGCTCTCTCAGATTTATCTTGATTGTCAACTTCAGGGTCCTTCAATAGGCTTGAACACTCCTCTTTCCGGTACATGGCAATGAAAGGTATCTAAAAACCAGAAACAAAGTTATAAATATCTATCAGATCAAACATTGGTATATCAACATTGATTAGATACTTACATCTAACTTCTGCACGTGCTGAAGGTCCAAAAATCTGATGATATCATCCCTGTTAACAGACAGATCCTGTCCTTCCTTGGATCCTAAACCTCTTCCAAACAAAGGTACCATCCCAGAAGCAAGTTGATTATAGATCCAGTTACTCTCATCCTCAATGCTGATTTCGTCCAATGGAGGAGGACCGGTGCTTTCCTCAAATATCTGGAAGAAAGAAAATAAGAAACAAGAACTACAGATCATGCTCATGCAAACACACGGGAAATAAATAGAGGAACCAATGATGAACCTGCATTCTTTCTGGAATATCAAGCTCGCGGATATGGTCGTCTTTCTCTGTCATATACTTCTCAGACAGAACAATAGGTTCAAATTCATCTTCGAGTCTCCTTTCCCTCCACTCACTAGAATCCAATCCTTGCTTCCTAAGCTCTATCAGTTCCTGAGCATCACCAAATATTTCGTGAGCCTCCTGCAGCGCAGATGAAGAAACTCCTGGCGCCTGCCTAGATTTCTTCTTCTTCAGCTTCTTCTGTCTGGACAAGGATTAAACAAATTAAAAAGTGACTTGCTAACCCAAAATACTAGAAAACGCAAACAAATACTGTAAATACAAAACAAATGGGCAAGCAGAAGCTCAAAAGGTACCTCACAATAGTTCCCTCATCATCGTATTCTTCATCCACAATAAAGTCTGCCATTTCATCCTCTTCACCAATTTCTCCATCATCTTCATCTTCTGCTTGTTCCTCCTCTTCCGCAATGTCCTCAAGCAAAGCTCCTATGCAGTTGATTAGGAATAGATCAATTATTTTTAAGTTGACGCTCCAGAATACAATATGAATACAATCTACTCATTATAGTAGAAATTAATACAAAATTTATACCCTCATCGTCACCGAATAAACTGCGCTTAAGCTTTTCCTCTGCAGTTCGTCCACTATTACCACTTCCAACAAACTCCTCCTCATCAGAAAAACCAGAAGACTCCTCCGCATTATGCCTCTGAGCTTTCTTCAGCCGTTTAAACTTTTTATCCTGGAACAAAGTCTTCAGTGAACAAAAATGCAATCGAAACAAAAGTAGTTGGATTTCAATTTAGTGATGCAGAAACTATGATCAGAATGTCTTCAACCTTCCTGCGAGGAATGACATTGTTGTATTCAAGCAGCTCATAATCATCTTCATCAAGGACATATTCCTCCCTTAAAAATTGCAAAATAAAATTGTTAGAAACAAGAAGGCCATACATTAGAGCCATAAAACACACATAAATGAACACGACTCCAATCTGTAATCCTTTTAACCTTTTCCCCCCTACAAATGGAGACAAAAAGAAGTCCCACGCCATATATTTGGACTACACTAGTGATTTAATATAAAATCGTCCAATTAAAGCACCAAAAAGGGGGAAATTAACTTGTTTTTCCTTCTTTTAAACTTTTCCAGCAACAACACAATTTTACCGACAACAGCACCAAGTCTAGAACATATACTTTTTCTTTCTTTTCTTCTTCTTCTGCCGCTCCTCTTCACTGTCAACCCTCTCTTCCTCTTCATCTGGTTCTTCTTCATCAACGTCATCCACTATAAAGCCATCCTTCTCATATTCATCTTGCCCTTCTTCTGTTAAAAGTGAAGAAAATCAGTCAATAAGAAACTCGAGATAAATATTCATCAGAATAAACTCATGAGAAATGCATGATTGCCTAGTTATAAAAAATAGGAAAAAATAAAAAAAAAATAGTCAAGGATTAAGGACAAATAAACCATCATCAGAGTAAGCTTCATGTTAAACAAAGTTCCCAAACAAAAGAAATTAAGTATAAATAAGATACAGGAAATTTACAGTTCTAAAGAGAAGGAAAAGAATATAATCAGGAAAAATGTCGTCGAGAAGCACATTTTTCAACAAGTCTAGAGAGATTTCATGTTTCCCAAAGTTCTGATGCATTACCCAAAAACATGCAATTGCACGTGACATCTTAAAGTTTCATACTTGTGCAAAATAATAGAAGTCCCGTGATTGCAGGCATAATCTACCGGTTATTCCACATCTAACTCCACCATAAGGTGAAGAGAATCAACTGTTTTCTCGATTTCTAGCCCAACCAAATCAAATTCCCTCGTTCTAAGTGTTTGACATCCTAAGATCCAAAAGCGGTTCCCAAATGCATCCTCACTTCCAACCTTCTCTAAACAACCAAACCGAAGTCCGAATCACGCAATTACTACTATGTTCTCAAATAAGCTAATACTTTCCTGTAAAAGCAAGTTCAACAAAGGATTTTCTCCTCCTAAAACGTCTTCTAAGAACCCAAAGCTCTCACTTTTAGCTCAAATTACCAATCCATTCTATCATCAAAGCAGACCCAACCCCAAAATGTCCTCCACGAAACGTTTCATTCTCTACCAAAAACCGAAAAAACCCTAATTTTTTTCCGATCAAACCACCAAAAACTCCACACGAAGTAGGCGAAAAGGGAAAGCAAAGCGGATGAGAAAAACAGAAAACCGTACCGTCTTCATCGTCGTCTTCGTCTTCGACGTCGCGGCCATGGCCGTCGTCGCCATCGTTGGGCTCCCTCTCTTCGTCCTCGAGCTCGACCTCATCTGCATCAAATTTGCATTAAAAAAATCGTCGAAGAACGCGAGAAGAATCGCATCAGTACGAGAAGAAAACTAGGGTTAGGGCTAATTCAAAAAAAAAAAAAAAAAGCAAGAGAAATTTTCAGGATATGTTTTTTTTCCCGATAAAAGAGTGACTGACCTTCTTCGTCTGAGACGACGGCTTTGCCCATTGCGCGAGGGAAGAAATTGGGGGAAAAGGAAAACGCAAAGTGAGGATTTTGGGAGACTTCAGAGCAACACCAGAGAAAACGCTCTGTATCTCTCTCTGTCTCTCTCTAGATTTCTTGAGTGAGAGAAAATATGGAAACGCCTCTGCGACGTACAGAGACAGAGAGGGTGGGGGGGGGGGGGGAGGCGGTTCGACTCGCAAGCTGTGCCCTTGTTACCCGCTTTGGGTGACTTTTTTGCACATATACCCCTGAACTTTTCAAATATGACAAATGAGTCTCTAGTTTTTTTTCTTCACAATCTTTTGTCAAATGAGTCTCTAGTATTTTTTTTTTTTTTTTTTTCTTGACAATCAGCCTCCTAAATTTATAAGGCCCGTTTGGAAAGACATCTAAATATGGTATTTTGAAGGTTGGGTTAGAAATGTGTATTTGGAGAAAAAACTTTTAAAAAAGTTTTATGATATAAAAAATAGTGCAAAATTTTAAAATGTGTTCAAAAAAAAAGGCAAAATGAATAGTCTTATTCATCTCATCGTTACGAGTATTTTAACATAAAAAACATCTCATTCTGATTTAAAATGAGAAAATTATAGATTTTTAAAGTTTTTTTTTAAATGGAAGAGAGAGAAAATTTAATGTAAAGTTTGGATTTTAATATTCAGATGATGTTTTGTCATCTAGAGATGGTGTCCCAAATGGCCCATAATTTTTAACAAACTCAGTCTCTTTTGCTCACATGCCTTAAAATTCTGACAGTTTTTTACAATTGATAATCTAAAAAATGCATTATTGGTCATTTTTAGTTAATTTCAAAACAAAAATTATTTAAAAACTTGAATTTAGTGGTGGAGTGTATTTGAACTACAAACTCACTTCATATTATATTCCAATACAATGACATATGCATTTGATTTTTCATATATATTATTTCAATACAATTATATTTAAACAGTACATCCACTTATTTTATTATTTATCACTTATATTTTTGCATCTATATTTACCAATCACATCACATATTCTCTCTCACCAATATATATTAGAATAATTATTCAAATGTAAATAACTTAAATATACATTTCATTTAAATACAATAGTTAAATAGGACATCCAAATGTACATTAGAATATAATATCAAGTGAATATGTAATCCAAACAAACCAATAATTCAATTACGACTCAAATTTGAACCTAAACTTTAGGATTATTCTCAATTACATCCCCTGAATTTAGGATAATTCTCACATTGTCTCTTAAAGTATAAAAATTCTTACTTTATCCCTTAGACTTTGAGCTAGTCTCACTAAACTCCTTTTATTACAATTTTGACAAAACAGACATAAAAAAATTATGATTTCTTTTTCTTTTTAAAGGTACTTTTGTTTTATTTTATTTTTTTAAAATTACTTTAGTAACTTTAATAAAATTGAGGTTTCAACTAACAAAAAAGAATAAGACCAAAATGTCACAAATATAATAATTTAAAGACTAATCGAGTAAGTCAATATGTTAATATTGTTAACAGATTCCGTTGAAAATGACCTTTTTGTTTTATTTTTAAGAGCTAAAGATTATTTCAGCTAATGCTTCCAATCATGCATACTCTTGGCTCTCTTATTTTTATTGTTGCTTCTATGCTTGCTTTTGGCCTTTGTCTGGTCGAGTGGAAAAATGGAGAGATCAGAGATTATGTTTGTCCAAAAACGGGTAAATCATCTTAGGAGATACTTTTACAAACCAAAACAGAGAAATCTTGTAAGGATAGTCAAACGAGCTGAGAAAGGCAATTCACTTCAAAATAAAAAGCCAAATATGTGTAAAATCGAGAAATAGGAGCCAACACTCGGCCCATTTAAACAATGAGAGACCCACGGGCACTGGACAAACATTTTTTTAGCAATTATGCACATATTTTGCACATTCTCCCCTTGTAATTTAAAACTCTTTTCTCCCATCCCTTCATTCTTATCTATGATAATTGTAACACTTTTCATCCTTATAATGAAAACCCCTAGGACTTTATAGATATGACGAAGCCATATATATCAAGGCAAAACCTCTAAAATAAAAAATAAAAAAAAATCTCTGCACCTCTCTTTCATTTCAACTTTGTTTTGGTGTTACAATCGACTTTTGAGTAGTCGACCAAATCGAGCAACTTCAATATTCAATCATTGACCTGAGTTGGACTATGGATTTCATCCGTTACTTGTCGCCACATCGCAAAATACTTCATCCTACTACATGGTTAGCTTTAAAATGTGTTCAAGAATAGTTATGGTTCCCAGGAAAATGAAAACAAAAACAAAAAACAAAAACAGAAATAACCAAAAGATTAGCTGTGGTTAAACCATGGAAGATATGAACAAAATTTTTATCAATGTAGAATATTTTATAATTTTGACTTAATTTATGTACTATCTTTTATGTCAACTTTTTCTTGGTTTAAACAGGTTCAACAACATTACCACTTTATACTAGGACAGAAGAAACTAAAGTTATGGACAAAAATGAAGTCATGGAGTGTTTGTCTACGCTTAATATAAGTTAATTATTTTTAAACCAAAATTCAATTTGAAATTATTTTTTCGTCATTTTTTTAATCATAGGATCCAATTTTTGCAAACTACCATGCTTCACAATGCTCAAGTAATGAAGTTGACATAGAGGGAATAACCAAAAAAGGATAATTATATTTTTCGTCTTTTAGTGTTTCGATTTGTTTTGTTTTAGTTTTTGGATTATTGTAGTTTGGATTTGAATTTGAGATTTTAATTTTATTTTCAAGTACATCGGTGACTATATTTCTAAATTGTACGATAAATTTAATAGAATTTGATTTGAGTTTTGCTAATGTAGATTTTTTTTTTTTTTTTAACTCTTATAGATAAGGTTTGAGTAAGTATCCCAGTAGATATTCTCCATCTATGATCCTGTCTTACACTAAGCATGTATGTGGGGGGAAAAAAGAAATTAGCACTACAACAAATGATAAAATAAACGACGGTTAATGCATGATAAATTTTAAAAAACTGTCGTGGAATGTTGTAGAAAAAAAAAGTAACACGTGAATTTTTTTCCGACGATTGTCGTCACTTGTCAACTTTCCACAACAGTTTTGAAAGCCATCGTGGAAAATCCATTCTCCACAACAATTTTGTGAAAAATGGAGCTGTTTATTTGGAAAATAAAAATTAAAAAAAAAAAAGGACAGATTTTTTCCGGCTCATATTTCTTGTCAAACTTTTGAAAAGTTCGAGTATTATCTAGATTTTCGAACACTCTCTTATTTCCCCTCCAAACTTCCAAATTTTATCTTCTCTATCCTTCTCTAGAGTTTCAAATTAAAATTTTCTTTCACTACTATAATTTACCTCTTTAGCGACGACATTATTGGCGACGACAATTGTCGTCCCAAATAAACGACAATTTGCGACGATGTATCGCCACTAAAACTGTCGGTCATTTTTTTAAAAAAATTATCGTCATAATTAGTTATTGCGATGACTTATCGTCACTTAAAACAACTAATTTGTGATGACAATACCATTGCAAAAAAACAAAAAAATCTTCAGTATTTGCGACGATATTATAATAATCTAAAATTTTGACGAACTTATGATTTCCTTAGATACAAGGAAAATCTAAGTCTGAATTATATATGTGAACATGAAGCTCATGATCTGATTTGATTATCAGAATATGTTTGAGTTCTTATAAGTATTATGAGACTCAATGATAATTTATTAAGTCAAGAATAAGACTTTAAGATGAAAAAGGACGAACCATGAATTATGATTTTTGTTCGGACTAATGAATGATAAGGATAAATTATGGCACGATTAAGACAGTACTGCAGTATAATAAGCAGTATTGAAATTATACTGTGGCCGACCGTCATTACGAATGAAGAAGTAAGAATAAGGAATGTGATCACTCTAGAAAAATCAGGAATAATATTTGGAGCAATAAGGACTAAGTAGCTTCAAGTCTTAAGAAAATCTTATACGCGGTCCAGTTAAGTGCAGATAAATTCTGGACTACAGTCCAGTATTCCTGGACTGTTGATAGTTATAATAGTATTTGTACTATCCGGATTATTAAGAAATTAGACTGCACATTAGAAGAAATGCCAAACATGGCTCTACTTGGAGGCCAAGTAATTGTGGATAAATATGTAATTTTTGATTTATGGAATTTATGAATTTTTCTTAACCAAAACCTCCAACTAGGCTAAATGACCGGTTACATTGGGTGGCCTTGGGGAACAAGGAAACAAATTAGAGATAAATTTGAAAAGATATTTTTGGCTCCAAACCATTGCATGGTCGGCCACTTGGAGGGATATGAAAGGCAAAAATCTGTTTTTAAGGCCAAATATGTAAATTCAAGGGGAATTTTAGAAATAAAAAGAATTGTGGAAAATTTGAAAATTTCCCCATATAAATAAATAGAGGTGGGTAGTGATGAGTTGGACCATTTAGTTGGCTTCCCAACTTCTAGTTCCTTCTCAACATCAACTATTCCTATCTAGACTTAGAAGAAAAAGAGAGAGAGAGAGAGAGAGAGAGAGAGAGAGAGAGAGAGAGAGAGAAAGATGATGGCCAGTTATGATATGGAGGGTTGGTGGGGCAAATTTTTACTCATGCAAGGATCTAGAACCACTATTTCAAAGCTTTAGAGGTATAATCTCAACCCTCTAACTGAGAATTTCATTTATGGGTTTTATGTGAATTTCAAGATATGGGTTATAAGAGCATAAGCTCATGCTTCTTATCTTGCCATGTTATGGTTTTTATATGCTTGATCTAAACTTAGATTATCTTGCTTGTTAAGTTTTAAGTATGGATTTGAGTTTATGCTCTAGAATGAGATTTAGGATTGCATGTGCCTACCAAGTGTTTGTGAATATGCCTTCACATGTTTAAGTAGGAAAAAGTTATGTATGATAATAAATGATGATGAATGATGAAGATGATGATGATGATGTATATGTAGGTTAAGAAAATTAACCTGAAAACACAATTTGGTAAGCTTGAGAAGTTTATCAAATATTCTGTTTTTCATGAAGATGAACAAGAGAATGATTGAATGATAAATATGTATTTGACATGCTGCATGTTGATATAGGCTTACGGCTGTGACCTTTTGAGGTAGTGTGTGCAAATTTTTAAGCAAAAACCAACAAAATACAAAACTGCCAATTTTCAAATTTAACTGGACAGTTTTTTAGAAACTTAATTTTGAGATCCTTAGAAGCCGAATTTGGAAAATATTCAAACTGAAAAGTTATAGAAAATTGAAAATTCTAGGAGGTAATGTGAACGATTTTTGAAAATAAGGCTCCAAATACCTCTGTTTTTATCAAAATCCAAAGCTGGTCAGGTAGTGTACATGGCCAGAATTTTTCAAGAGGAAAAACGAGTAAGTTAAAGGCAGATTTAGGTTTTCGGAAAAAAAAAAACAAAAGTTGTAGGTTTCGATGAGATCTACAACATTAATAAAGAAAAATATTTCAAATTTTAAATTAATTTAAAGATAAAACTGGATTTTCAAAACTGTGCAGGGTACATGAAATTCCTGTACAGGATTTTCAAAACTGTGCATGGTACAAGAAATTTCTTGCACACATGCATTCCAGTAAATTAAAAGAATGTTTTAAAGGCAGTTTTTAAGGTTTTATGATCTCTTTAAAAAGAGACTGAGATTTTATGAAAATGATTTCAAAAAAGTTTAAATAAAAATGAAATAGTCCCAAGTTACTTGAAAATATGGTAACAATTATATGACGAATAGTAATCGGATAGTATACCGATTTACTATGTTGGGCTTTATGTTTATGGTTACCCATGATAATTGGATGGGATACCGATTTGTTATGTTAGGGCATGTATCCATAATTACCAATGGTAATCGGATAGGATACCGGTTTACTATGATAGGATTTGTATCTATGATTACCAAAGGTAATCGGATTTAATACCGATCTAAAATGTTATGGTTTATAGTAAGATGGAACGACTCTTATCTTACACCCTGTTTGAAGCAGGAATATGACCTGTTGTCGTGCCTTGATGGAACGATAGACTAAGAGTATATGACAACTTGTAAGTATAACTCCGCCTACAGCATGGGTAAAATGTTTTTATTACATTGCATGTTTTTCAAAAATTCATGCATTGATTTACATGATATGCATATGTTTTATGTTTTATTATTGTAATATCGTGAAAGCATGTTCACTAATAATAAATCACATGATAAGAACAAGATTAAGTTTTCAAGTAAGAAACAGTTAAGATTCAAGTTTTCAAGTATGATCAACCAAGAATAAGTTTTCATGTAATAAGATAAGACAAGCAAGTTTTCTTGTGTCTTACCGACTTGTCACGAAGGCGGGTTTAAACGATTTGGTCCATGGTTTGAGTTGGATTGGATTGGCTATCCCAACCACTCCATATTAAATGGTTTGGTTCATGGTTTGAGTTGGATTGGACTGGCCACCACAATCACTCCATGGATACATGTCACGGTACGTGCACTCATGTTATGTAGGGGGCCCAAAACTAAATTGATTCATAAGAAAGCATAATCGGTTCATGTATTCTTTTATAAAAAATATTTTGCAGAATAGAAAGTTGTACTTACTGAGCATAAGCTCATAACTTATGTTCATGCTATAGGTAAACAACCTACCGGCAATGCTTGATGCAAGACTGTGGAGAGATGGCACTGCAGACTGTGAAATTTTAGTTGGATACCGCCACGGGTTTTGAAAAATATATTTTGTAAAATGTGTTTGCATTATATTATGATAAGTCGATTGTACTAGTATATGATAACTAATATGATTTGTAAAATGTGGTTTGAAAGCTCAGTACTCAAGTGAGTACATATAAATAAGTATGAGTTTTGAGTTTAAAAAGAAAAAAAAATTTCCGTATTTTTACATAAAGCAAAAGTAAGTTTTAAGATAAAGTATGTTTAAGTAAGCATGGTAAGGTAACGGCCCCACGAAATCGGGTCGTTGCAAAGTTGGTATTTAAGTTAAGTAAGTACGAAGTCGATGTCCTAGGTAGGTCGGGTCGTGACAGAGATTATCGTCGCAAATAACCATTTGCGTGCCAAATAATGAATAACGACAGTTTTTTGGCACCAATAGATGCCATTTGCGACGATAATGTCGTCCCAAATAATTTCATACATTATAACTAGCAACAGCTATGATTTAATTTATTGGGAATCTATGTCGTCGCAAATACTTAAAAATTCAATTTATTTGTGAAAAAAAGGCGGTCAAAATAGTGGTTTCCGAAATATTATTTGTGATGAAATGTGAAAATTGTCATTGCAAATAATATGTCGGGAATCTTCTCCAAATTTAAGGCGGTTTTTTAAAAAAATTTGGAAATTTTGAAAGTATTTGTGAAGACGCATCACACCATCACAAATATTCTAGCATCGAGAAGCTTTTTAATGAATTATATGAAGACGACGTCATTTTCGAGGTTATTTGCGACAACAATTAAGATTATTAGGGATGACATGTCATCACAAATAAAAATGAGTATAACCTAGATCAGATAGCATTTTTCTCCATTTTCCCTACGATTTTCTCTCTCTCTCTCTCTCTCTCTCTCTCTCTCTCTCTCTCTCTCTCCCTCCGATTCTCTCACTCACCCTCTCCGATTCTCTCCCTCTTTCCCACATTTTGCCCCAAAAAACTCCGAATATCTCCGTCCTCCTCTCCCTCTCGAATTCCGACCCCCCTCCACTAGAAAATAAAAGTCCCCGTCGCCGCCGTTCCCTTGCCTCCGAGCCACCTTTCGACGCCACCGAGCCTGCCGAGCCTGCCCCCTTCACCGCCGATCCCGACCCCGTTCTAGTTGTTTGGTTTTTGTGAATTTTTTTTTGGGTATTTTGGTTGAATGTTTTTGGTTGATGATGAAGATGATGATATGAAATGATATGAGATTGTGGTTTTTTAGTCTTTTTGCCGTTGATTTTTTTTTTTTGATGGAATGATGATGTGGTTTGTTGTTGTTGTTTTTTTTTTTTTTTTTTTATGTTGAAATGCTTTTTGATGGTTTAAAAATTTTACATAAGTAAAAAATTATTGAAACTATTTTGTTTATTTTAACTAAAATTAATGACATAATAAATATTTAAAATAAAAAAGAAGTATAAAATGTTAAAAAAATTAATTTTAGAAATATTTAGAAAAAAAATTCCTTAATATATTGAAATAAAATGTTAAAAAATATTGAAAAAAAAATTTTTTAAATGAAAAAAATAAAAATTAATTTTAAAAATACTTAGATTAATAAAACCAACTTTTATATAACTTAAAAAAATACTAAAAACTTTAGTAAATGTTTAAGAAATAAAAATAAATAAGAGATTAATAAAAATTAATATATTAATAATAATTACTAAATTAGCAATATTAATTTATTAATATAAATTAGTAAACTATTAATAATTAAGAAATTAATAATAATTAATAATAATTAATAAAATCTAACAATAACTAAGAAATTAATCATAATTAATAATTTCATAATAATTAACAAATTAATAATAATTAATGAAATAATAATAATTAAGAAATTAATAATAATTAATAATTTAATATTAATTAAATAATAATAATAATTAATAAAAAGTCATCATACTTCATAAATAATTCAGAATTTCAAATATAATTTGATATGTGGCTATATAGTCACAAAAATAGCGTACACGAGTACGAGTTTGTTTTCATTTTACATATGCATTCATAAATGACCCTTAGACCCGTTCAAGAATCAGTATGAGAATGAAACATTCACGGAGGCACCTTAGGCATAATAAGTTTTTTATGTGGATGATCTGTTAAATGGCCCCAATTGGAAAGTTGTAGATCACTTTGGGCACATACATATATGAGACTTTCCTGAGGATGTCGTTGAGGAGGTCCCTATCATTCAAGATACAGAGTCACGATGTATCGAGTTAGTAGTTGAACTACTTGATATGGATACCCTAACATTTAATCGATTGAATGTGGAATCTATTACTGTGTCTTCTGATAGCGATGCAATGTTGAAAGACAAGTCACCTCTGACAGACGATGAATTCATCAATGACGAGCTAGGTGACGAAACTTTAGAGGAGATGTTAAAGAAGAAGTCACTTAGTTTGAAAAGGATAATGACTTAGATGTCGACGACGAAGTTGAAGATATCAGTAGTGATGATGAATAGATAATATATGTACCAATATTAAGGGTTCGTTTGGTAACAAAGTTTGAGTTGAGTTTTTGAAGTTTAAATAGTAAATTTTGTTGATTTTTCAGAAAAGACAAAAAACTTGAGCTTGAAAAACCAAGTTCAAACTTGGTTTCCAAACGAACACTAATAAATTTGTTATATGTTTTTATCTTTTGCCAAGATCATGCATTTTGTACGTTGTTTTATATTGGATTAATCTGAGTGTTTATTCTATTTTGATAACAGGACATCGATGTCTGGACCAGTTGCTACAGGTGCTGGCTCTATAGGGGAGACCGAGTATCCTCATGACCCCACGAGATTGCCAGCACTATGCGAGTCAAGTATGTACCTGAGGATCGTTAATTTTACTGCTTTAAAATTAATTGAATTTTATCTAATCATAAATATTAATGTTACTTGCAGCTACGGTAGCCCCCAAACATAAAGGTAGGGGGAAAGCCAAGTTACTTGATGTCGCTAGGAAGATGGCGACTGAGGGGAGATTGAATGTCGAATTCGACCATACCGGTTAGACATGGAAGGCCATTAAAGATAATGGCTCATGGTATGATAGTGCGATTGGGGTCCACTCTAGGGATGCACTTGAACCCTTCCACGATACTTGAAAGCAAGTGGACGTCAATTCAAAGAAGCTCATTCAGGAGTGGATGACGGTAATAATTTTTGAATATTGAAATTTGAATGAATTAGAAATATTAAATTTTTAAACAAATGAAAATGCTCTGACATTGTTGTTGTAGGATTACTTTAACTTCGACTTCGATGCGAATGGTGGATTGATTCGGTCTATCATCGAACGTG
The DNA here is from genome assembly GCA_038430175.1 of Ficus hirta. Lineage (NCBI taxonomy): Eukaryota > Viridiplantae > Streptophyta > Magnoliopsida > Rosales > Moraceae > Ficus > Ficus hirta. The sequence goes on from CM076597.1 coordinate 7,129,449, forward strand.
ATTCAGCAAAGTACTACAAAGACTGGAAAAACGACCTCCATAACTACTTCAAAGACCTTGGAGGTGATGACAATGAGGAGTATGTCAGAGCTCACCCCCTCAGAAACAAACAACAATAGAGCTATTGTTGCGACAAGTTTATGTCTGACAAGTTTAAGGTTAGAAACAGTTATTAAATTTTTATGATTTGATATTTATAATATAATATAATCAAATGTGCTAAGCTTCTAATTGTCTATTTGTAGAAAACGTCGGTGACAAATTCAAAGAACCGCAGGAATCATAAGTGGGAGAGTTTGCATGGCAGAACCTCATACGCATACCACCTCAATAAGAAGATAAGACTTTTACATAAGTGTTTTTTCTATACTTAAATCTTTCAAATGAACTACATATATTCTAACGAAATCAATTTGTTGCACAGTCAAATATACAGACCCAGCAGCCGCAGTCGATGATCTAGACATGGGGTGACATGCATCGTCACGAGCCAAACTGGTATAAACCTAAGTTGAGCAAACGTTTATAAGTATTTATATTTATTACTTTTACTTATTCAAATTAGCATTGTATTAACAAATCAATCTTCTAACGTGTTTGTTGAACAAATTGTGCAGAATTTGATGGAGGGTGACAGAGCAACTCAGATGTCACTGTTGACTAATGGTTCGTCTTCATCTGCAGTTCATGAGGACATTATTCTTTAGCGAGTCCTAGGTACGCGTCGAGGGTAGATGACAGGAGTAGGCCCCATACCTCCCACACTTCCGTGAAGGATTGTCCCAGGCGCTTCTTCATCCTCGAGATCCTGGTCGGAGTGCTCGTCGTTGGCACAACTTCCGCTGGAGTATCAATCATGGCTTAATTGAGTACATGTCAATCACAAGAACATGTACGCGAACCAAATGATGATGCAGCAGGCGATGTCCGAGTTATTACCCAACCTCAGATTTGCACCTGTTATTCCTCCCAACAACCTTTATCCCTCTAGGACCCTCAATGAATCCCCAGCCCGGTAGGCCGATGATGATGTCGCTGATGATGACGACGAGGTTGCAAATTTAGGAGATTAGATGTTTGCTTTTTTAATTATCATATTTAACTATTAAGACATATCTAACATTGTATTTATAAATTTTATGTTTTATCATGGATAATTTTTTTTATTATTAATTTCATTTGCAATATTGATACTAAAATTAATCTGTATTTTATTTTCTGTTCATATTTTATATATTATAATATTTAAATATTAAAAAAATAATTATTTGCACATTTGCGATACAAAAACAAAAGAGACAAGATCCATTTGCGACAACAAATTTTCAGTTTACCGTCGCAAATACGTTATGACACGTAAGCTAACAACGATGCATTAGTGACGATAAAATTTAAACTTATCATCGCAAATAATCTTGTGCCACATCATTTTTAAAGAAATTGACTGTCTTAATTGCGATAGCGTTTTTAATGACGACTATCGTCGCAATTGTATGTATGATGGCTCATTGTCGTCGTTAATAAAGCTTTTATGATCAGGTTTTAGCAACGACTTATTTGCCATGACATATTGTCGCAAAAGAGTTATTTGCGATGACATGCCATTATTAGTGATGACATTAGTGCTATTTGTTGTAGTGTTTTCTCTCTTTTTCTAAGTTTACTTTCTCTCTCTCTTTTCCATCCTCTTGCTCACCGGTCTCTTTTTCCTATCCATTTCTCTATCCCCCACAATCAATTCTTGACACCGCACCAAAATTGTCAACTCACTTTTAATAGATTTTGCTAATGTATAATAGTGTCGTTTAAGGCATTTACTCTCTCTTCTGATGAGGCCTACATTCAATTTTCATATTAATTGTATTTGGAGAAAATTTCTCATCTTCCTCGATTCTCTCTACAAATTATATTTTACCTTTTTTTATTATTCCTTTTCCATTGAACTGACTCTTTATATTCTTTTTTTTTTATTTGTCGTTTGCTCTCCATCGTTCTAAAAACTACAGTAATTCTTTCTTTCTTTCTTTTATGCTCTTATCGTTGAATTGCCTACACCTCCTTTGTTCAGGTAAGTTTTTGTACATTTTCTAGTGCAACTGTTTTTTTTTTTTCTCTCCTGTAGACTAATTTTTTTAAAATTCTTTTTTCTTTTTTCTAATCCCACTTCATATTCTTGTTTCCTTTTTTGATAAAAACTTTACATTCCAGTTTGAGGTATCATATTAATTTAGTTTTTACAATATGTTTATATGTATTTTGTTTATTGATAGTTTATTATTATTGAACGTTAGTTATTGCATTAGTATTTTTCATTATATTAGCAAATGTTAACTGTAGTCATTATAAAAAAAAATCACATTTTTTATTTTACAGACAACATTTTGGAGAACTATGAGCAACCATGATCCTTGTTCAGGCGAGCAATCTCGTAGAAAATTGGAATTTGACAATAATTTGGAAACTGAGGCTAGAGAAGATAATACTAGAGAAAAATAGAAGTTATTCATTCTTAGATTTCTGATGAAGAGATACCAAAAGTTGGCATGGAGTTTGAAACTGAAGAAGAAGCCTATAATTTTGACAATGCCTATGGTTATAAGGTTGGTTTTGGCATCTGAAAAAGTAAAGGAAAAAGTGATGAAGATGGTCGGATGATATATAGAATTTTTTTATTGTTCTTGCGAAGGATATCGTGGAAAAGATAAACGAGATGCTAGTGTAAAATATCATCGAGCTGAGACGAGATTTGGTTATCTAGCACGAATGAAGGTCAACTATCGCCAAATTGGTAAATATCGTGTCATTGAGTTTATTGCTGAGCACACACATATTACATCTAGCCCTAGCAAGAGTCATTTGCACAGATCACATAGGAAGGTGACTTTAGCTCAAGCAGCTGAAATATATATGGCTAATCATTCGTGTAGCGCCCCTCAATGGACGTCATAGGATGCGTTACATTAATCGTTAACATGTAATTACTAGTACTATCCTATGAATTTCTATCTATTTTTTTTTAAATCTTTATGGATGCCAAACATGTAAATAGTCAACTTATTATATAAGATAATCTAGTGATAAATAAATCATAATTAGTCTAACGAACTAAAAAAAAAAAAAAAACGTTGAAACATCTCATTTTAAGAGTTCATAGTGCGGAATTAACTAAACTCTAAATATAATCTTTTCGGTATAACTCCGTTTCCAATTCACCGTTCCTCGCACACACACCCGCTTCGTCCTCCACCCTAAGAAAGCTTGATGTTACCTTTATCTACAACATGGTATAACTTAAGTAAGCTTAAAGCTTAGTAAGTACATATAAATTCTCACAGAAAGTTCTGAAAATCCTTCAACATAAATTTATACATATCACAACAACATATCTTTTCCTTTCACATTAAATCATTTCATTTTCTCTTTTTGGGCACTAGCGTTGCACCATTAACATCTTTGGTGCGCCGTCACGAGAGAAGAATGGTAGCTAGTCTCAAACCAAACATGACAAGTCCACCTTGAGGGATATCTTTTAACATTGGGGTGTGCAATGCCTTAGTTCTGTTTTATGTATATATACTTTAACGTAAAACATCATAAGCGTAGTAATCCAACTAATGAAAACATTATTTCATAAAACACCTTTCAAGATCTTTATAAAAAGAATTCATTTAAAGAAAATGCTTATTCATAAACATTAAGAGCATAAAATACTTTTATCATTCCTAATCATGTTGCAGGTGATCAGATGTGCTTACCTGAATTCTTGCTTACTTAATCTTTCCTACTTTAAGGTGACGGATGCTCGGGTCACGGTGTGCTCGCCTTCTTGGAGTGTTCATGTCAAATGTTTCGTAATAAATATTTATAATTAATTCCATGTATAAGATATTGATTCATGAAGCATCTCATCACATTTAATCATTACATGGCAAAACAAATAACATACATCACATTAACTTATAATTCACCTTGGGTTACTAATTCTGGCAGTTCCGACCTATGCCCACATATAGATTTTTAACTAACATTTTATACATGAAAATTAAGTTAATTTTGGTCATACAATAGCCAACACATTTATACGTCTCTGTAAATTTTATCTCATTAAAATAATTAAGTATACTCTGACTTTCTATTTTTCTAAATTTGCAAAATAAATCTGTCAATCACCAGACAGCCCTGACCTACCATAAGAAAATGAATTTTATCTCAAAATATACAAGTGAAAAGAGGCTAAGAATTTATAGTCACAAAGCTAACATATCAATATTAATCTCATTATTTTTACAGATAAAAAAAACAATGAATAATAATAAATGTAGATTTTCTAAATAGACTACGAATTTCTGCCAGCAAATAGTAATAAGAAAGCAGTCCATAATTAAAATTCAGTATAATAAATTAGAAGACATGTAATAAAATTTCATAAAAATTCCCAGACACTTTATACATATATATTCTCAACATACAAAAATTTATAGTGAAACAGAATCAAATGAATTCCGTACATACGTTCTAAATTCAAGGTGGCAGATTTCTCCTGATGATAAGGTAGCGAATAGTTCTCCTTCAAAATTCCTTCTTAATTAAAATACAATCAATAAAAATCCGTAAAACTTTCCATCCATTAATTAATAACACATAAACACACAACATATCCGAAAATGAGCATGAAATAAAATCGTATCAATTCAGTGCAACTTCTGGAATACAGAAATACTCGATTCTCAAATTTTCAGACGATGAACAATCTCAAAATAAAATTCATTATTAAATCATCCCATTGATTTGACTCCAAAATTTTTCTATAACATTAATATTATATCAATAAACATTTTCAAAATCTATAATTGTAGAAAACATAAAGAAATGTTTATCAAAAGCATATGAGATACACTCAGAGATTACATACCTTCAAGAAAAGTCATCAACCAATATGAAGACATAAATTACATACCTTAATTTTCACACGTTCTTTGTAGAGAAGAAAAGAAAAAGTAAAGTAGAGAAGGCAATGGAAGAATAAAACCTAAAGCTTTACATACATATATGTACATAGATAATGAAGAAATAGGGTTTTCCTTCTTTTTTTTTTTTAGAGTGCTATTATTATTATTATTATTATAAAAACCCAAGGCAACTAAGTTTCCTTCCCTTGACCTTCGGCCATTCGAAGGTCTTTAATCTCCCCCCCCCCCCCCCCCGCATCTTTTTTTATATATTCACTATTTCTATATATATACATACCTACATAATTAGTATATAGGATATCATGCATCTAATACTAACATTGCATAATGTACATAAGTAAATCATTGTAAAAATTGCATCAATTAAGGAATAGTTAAAATAAGTTAAGACGCATAATTTTGGCATGAACCTCTCGATCAAATCGATCCCTCGTGGCCGTCACCTGCAACATTACTAACTAAAAGGTTAATAACCTTTAGCATAAATCATAAAAAACATTTTAGCATCAACATAAGCATTAAATACGTGTAACGTCCGTTAAAGAAAACGGTCGGCGTTAGAATCCTTCCCACCTTATAAGAGTTTCATCTTCGAAACTCAAAATAATTATGGGTACTTGGCTTTCATATCGTCTTCTCGTTCCCAAGTAGCTTCTTCCACCTTATAGTTACACCATAAGACTTTAACTAACGCAATCTCTTTATTCCTTAGTATCTTAATTCTTTGATCTAAAACCTCAACTGGCTTTTCTTCATAGCTGAGATCTTCTCGTACTTCAATAGATTGAGGTTTGATTACATGCGATGGGTCTGAAACGTACTTCTTAAGCATCGAAACATGGAAAACATTGCGAATAGTTGACATGTCTGGTAGTAGGTTCAACTCATACGCTAAATTTGTGGCTGATTTTTTAAAGCTTGCTATGCCATTTACGACTCTGACTCGAAAAGGAAAGAAATTCAAATGATATCAGAGCTTATACCCAACCGGAAGTGTGGCCAACGAGGACGTTAGACCCCAAAAGGAGGGTTGATTGTGATAGTCATCAGTTCTTACAAGGAAAAGGTAAGCTGTGTAGTCCAACATCGCTTGGGGATAGATATATGTGATGGTTCATTAGTAAAGAGACACCTCCTAATGGTATGAGGCCTTTTAGGGTGAGCCTAAGAGCAAACACTTGTGGGGACGAGGTCCAAAGTAGATAATATCATACCAAAGAGAGGCATGGTCGTTACAATTCGGGAATTGCTCCAAAAGCAAGCTGGGGATTGATGGTAAGAGGAGCAGGGGGATGTGAAAGTGTTGGACTCACTCCGGATGATTATAAGAATTATCTACGAACTAAAAGAACAATTAGAATGAAAGTGGAAGATACAGGTGGTGTTTTGGAATATCTCGAGTGTATGAAATTGTAAGATCCCAACTTCTTTTATGCTTTGCAAGTGGATAATGAGGATTTGATAACCAATATTTTTTAGGCATATGCAAAAATGGTAATGACTTACTCTCATTTTGGAGTTGTTTGTTTTTGTAACACCCCTCATGGACGTCACAGTTATTATCTCATAACATCCATCATTTATAATCAAATAAGAAATTGCAGAATACAAATAAGAAAGAATGATACAAAAGTAGCTTGAATTTTTTTTTTTTAAACATGACTTATAAATGAACAAAATAATTTTTTAACTTCATAAAATAAATCAGTAACTGCAATAGTACTAAAAACCTTTATCTCAACTAAAAATCTTTCGCTTTCAAAAACTCATATATAAACCATATACTTCAAATTTGCGGAATAATAAATAACTTCATCAAAAAAAAAAAATAAAATCAGTATGCTTCACTCCAATATTATGTTTCTGCCACCACGCACACATTTGTACCGAGTTCCTCCAACCTCACATATTACATTTGTTCCTAGCTACCATATGAGAAACATCTAGTAAGCATAACGCTTAATAAGTACATCTTATATCTCACAAAAAACATTTTCACCGAAAAGTGACATTTATCTTCACAAATTTCATCAATAAATAAATTTATATATAAGGTTGCATATGGTAACATTTCAAAATATCCATCTATAGTAGGGCCCTAGCGTTGTACCATCATAGTGTGCGTGTCATGGAAAGCATGGCGTAGCAAGTCCCTAACCAACCGTGACAGAATGAAGTAACCATTCACCGGTCAGTCCGCTCAACGGACTCCATCATCCATTTATCTGGATGTACAACGCCATTTTAAAACATTATTGATAGTATATATATATATATATATATATATATATATATATATATAGGCTTTTACAAAAGGCATCCATCAAATAATGAGGTAAAATAAAATAATAATATACCATCATTTTCCATATTATTAAACATCACCATCTTATAATATAAACAGTCATTCTTGACCTTTTTTTTTTTTTTTTAACAATCATATTGTAGGTAAGAGTTGTACTTACATGACTTCTAGACTTACTCATTTTCCAATGGCAGGTGACATAATGGTTCCGGTCGTCGGTGTGCTTGTCTCTTTGAAAAGTTCATGCCAACATTAATATTCAACACAAAATTATTAATTATAACAAAACAACGACTAAATCATCCTATCCCATCATCTGTCGTCCATTCATCTCATATAACATTGAATAGCATGAATACATAACATTCCAAATTTGGAAAGCAACATCTTAAGGTGGTACAATGACCATTACTCACAAAAATATGCATAATTAATTCAATTTAATTCCAACTAAGTCAAAACGATGATATTAGAAACTAGACTCAAAGACAAAGAGATAGATATAAAATACACATATTTTTAGAATAATTTGCATGACGAGAAAGCCCTTGGAATCTAGTTAAAATTTTGGGTTCGTGTAAAACTGGTAATTTTCCGGTCTAACTTTGAAAAATCATAACTCAATGACAAAAACTCTGATTTAAGTGATTCAAAGGCCAAATGAAATTAAGATGTCTATATTTAGGAAAAATATGAGAAACAAATATATAAAAATACATAACAGAGTCGAAAGTCACTAGATTTCACGGACTGTCAGTAAAAATAACAATAACGTTTTCAAAAATTTAATAACCAATCCATCACCTCAAAAATTCTGATTAAAATCATGACCTTGTGATTAACATGATGATAAATGATAATAATATACATTCATAAGAATTTGACACAAAAAGTATATCAAATTCATAATTTATAAATTCTAAGGTTTTAAATGAGAAGTTGATCAATTCATACCAATAATTCAAATAGTTTTCAATCAAATATCATTCATGAAATATATAAAACAATTAAACAAATCCAACAAAAATAGAGATGAACTCATGCATAAGATTTTTCTATTGCTAGATTATATTAAAATAGCAATTAGAAATCATATTCATATAAATAATTTGGGTTTCAAAGCATACATTTGATTCTTGAAATCTTGATATAAAAATTTAGGAATTCAATTACTGAAATAATCATAACCTTCACAAAATTGGCATGAACCTTTCAGTACATCGAGTCCGTCGTCATTGCCACCTATAACAGTACTAAATAGCAAGTTAGTAATAACTATCATGACCTCATTAAATCCTCTATTTATCGTTAAGTAGAAAAATAGGGTGATACAGTTCTAATACTACATATGGATAGGAGGCCTTTTGCTATGTTTATTGGGTCATAAGTAATCGATTATTTTTGACACTGCACTATTATAAGATGAGACCGATAAAATCTTTATGTGGTTGTTTGATATTTTTGCAAAGGCAATGTTAGGTAAAAAGCCAAAAACAATTCTCACCAATCAAAATCAAGCGATGGCTAAAGCATTGGATCGTCAGTGGTCTGAAATGTGTCACCGCTTATAAATTTGGCACATATATCAAAATGCGGCAAAACATCTTGGCAATGTTTTTGAATGTTTTCAAGATTTTGCCAAAGATTTTAGCAGATGCATTTATGAGTATGAAGAATGGGAAGAATTTGTTGATACTTGGAAGAATATGCTTTTGAAGTATAATCTTCAAGATCATGAATGATTGTAGAAAATGTTTAATTTACAAGAGAAATGGGCTCTAGTCTATGGTAGGGAGACTTTCTGTGCAGATGTGACCACTACTCAAATATGTCAAACTATGAATAATGTAATAAAAGGGTATGTCAGCAACGAGCATGATTTGTTCAAATTTTTTGAATAATTTAGCAGACTGATTGATGATCGACACTATGAAGAGTTAAGGGCTGATTTCAAAGCAACCCAAAGTTCCATGCATTTATCATTTCCAGTTGAGATTCTCAAGCATGCGTTAAGCATTACAACCCTGCAATGTTTGTGTTGTTTCAAAGTGAGTTATGTGCAGCTTTTGATCGTTCAATAAGTGATTTTGGTGAGAGTGTGAACATGTCAAAGTATGGTGTTAGCTCTCCATAAAAGAAGTTTGGACATACAGTGGATTTAATTCATGAAATGAAATGATAGTGTGCTCTTGCAAGAAATTTGAGTTTACTGGAATTTTGTGCTCACATGCTCTTAAACATCTTTCTTTGAAAAATATCATGAAAATCCCGACTCAATATATTTTGAAAAGATGGACAAAGTATGCTAAATGAGAAAATAGAACAGAAACGTGTCTTAATTCAGAATGGTGAGGACCATAAGGTAAGTATGGGAAACCGTTATAGAGAGCTGTGTAGATTGCAAACACATATTGTAATTTCATTAATTTAATATTTATATTTTGCTACTTATAGAATCTCATCTTTTAGTAATTGCTGCCGTATCTCTTCATTTTTCTGTTGAGGTCTTTATCTTTTGAGTTGTTCTGTAAGATCAGTCGCTCAAGATCTTTGGTTTCTATCCGAACTCGATAAAAAAAATGAAATCACTTCTTATGGATTCGTTGAGAATGATTCTGATCTAGTTCATGGTCTATTAGAAGTAGAATACACTCTAGTGGGATCCTCACGGACAAAAAAAAATTACAGCCAGTTTGATAATAATCGAGTGACATTGCTTCTTCAAGCCGAACCAAGGAATCCCTTAGATGTAATGCAAACTGGTTCTTGTTCTATCGTTGATAAGAGATTTCTTTATGAACAATACAAATTAGAGTTTGAAAAAGGTGAAGAAGAAGGAGTCCTCGACTAGCAACGGATAGAGGAGGATTTATTCAATCACATAGTTTGGGCTCCTAGAATATGGTGCCCTTGGGGCTTTCGATACAATAAAATAGAAAGCCCCAATGAATTGGGATTTCCCTATTGGTTCAGGTAAACGGATCAATTATGATAAAGAGGATGGGCTTCAAGAGAATAATTCGGAGTTCTTGTAAAGTGGAACCATGCAGTATCAGACACGAGATAGATCTTCCAAAGAACAAGGTTCTTTTCGAACAAGCCAATTCATTTGGGACCCTGCAGATCCAATCTTTTTCCTATTCAAAGATCAGCCCTTTGTCTTTATGTTTTTACATTGAGAATTCTTTGCAGATGAAGATATGGCAAAGGGTTTCTTACTTCCCAAACATATCTTCATACATCTATACATAAATGTTGGTTTATCAAGAATACGCAAGAAAAGTACTTTGAATTGTTGATTTATCACCAAAGATGGCTTAGAACCAATAGTTCATTATCTAATGGATTTTTCCATTCAAATACTCCATCTGAGAGTTATCAGTATTTATCAAAGCTGTTCCTATCTAACGAAACGCTATTGGATCAAATGACAAAGACATTGTTGAGAAAAAGATGGCTTTTCCTGGATGAAACAGTTGTTGCTATTTGCTACAATAATGAATTATTGGTTTAACTGAATAATTAAATAAAATAGATAGACATTTCTATTCATCTCAGGTTGACAGATCTTCTTTGTCAACTTTGATAAAATAGATAGACATAAAATAGGTCCTATCAAAATTCTATCTATTCCTAACCTCCAGGAAAAATCCAAAAAATCGATTTATCTATAATCTTCTGTCAGTTGGATTAATGGATCATCCAATTGGAAATGATAACCGAATACATAGGTTGTTAGAAGGAGTTCGATTATACAAATACAAAGAGTATACCACCTAATTACCTTATTTCCTCTACGAGGAAGAAAGAAAATTAGGGAACATGCAAATATTGGCAAAACTACAATTATTGTTAACCAAGGAAAATAATTCGTGATAAAAACAAGAAACACTTGGACCAGACAAATAAAAATAGACCAGAAAAACCGGTACTCCATATATAATATATTGAGTATGGGTTTTTGTCGATAAAGGCAAAAAATAAAATAAAATAAAATTGTAATTGTATTCAAGTAGGTTTTTTTGGAAAGTATCAATAAGCTAGACCCGTACATCGAGTTGTTTCATGTCACAAATAAACTCGAACACTCAAAAAAACAGTTGGACAAGCAGATTCACATCTTTTACAACCCACACAATCCTCTGTTCTGGGAGCAGAAGCTATATGTTTAGATTTACACCCAACAACAAGAGCAGCGGAGTCGGAAGAGGCATATCAAATTGCAAAAAGGGGTCTTACTATGGTTTTGGAAAATATTGATGCTTGTTTAAGAGGAAAAGAGGTTGGAGAGCCCAATTTTGTCCACTCACAAATCCAAAACATGCATTCTTACGATGAGAGTGGCAACAACATTAAAGGAATAAAGATAAAGGAAAGAGTTAAAGATAAATATACAAGGTTGAAAGGTGCTCTAGAGAGGGCTAAAAAAAAGAAAAAGATAGTACAGAAGAAATTCTCTCTACATCAGACATTTGTCAATTTATTTTATCTGATTTACAATACTTAATATGTTAAACTTATGCATCAAATTTACAGTTATTACTTTTATAAACAGAATGAGGTGAGATTTAATGATGCAAGCTTATGAATTTGGAAGCTGCAATATAATACGGAAATTTCACTAGCTACTTCGTCAACTCACTTGTGAATTTCAAACCATTGTATCATCTCAACCAAGTATATTTTTGCTTGTATTTTCTTTTGCTTATGTACAATATGTTTCTTGTTATTTTTGTTAGGGGCTAATCATAAATATTTTTGACTTTTAATCATTGTATTTTATAACTAATGTAGATTGAAAATCATGGTGAGAATGTAAATCAAGTAAGAGAACAAGTATGATGGAATTATTACAACAGGGTAATTAGTTTGATTCAACGTCTTTTTATTTATTTACTAAATTTCATACATATAAAAGTAAGAAAGGTTTACTTTGAGATCTACAAACTTATTCACTTCATGCAAAAGGCCCAACAGTCAGTTTTTCCGGAGATCGACTTCAAGACGATAAATTGTAGAATTACATCAAGAATTCTTGAAGTGTTGTTTGTTATGACGTGAACATGGGATAAGTAACTTTAAATGATTTAGGTTTGTTTTTTATAGTGTGTTTGTTTGTTTTTTTTTTTTTTTTTAAGAACGGAAACTTAATTTGTTTAGTAAAATGAGTGTGCAAAAAGTTTGATGAGAATGGATGAGTAATAAATAGTATGTTAACTAAATAAGCATAAAATTTTGAAAAGAGACAAAAGAACATAAGGAATGAAAAAAAAGAATAGAGCAAACAGAGATGCAAAGATTAGGAAAAATAAATTATGAAACAGTTGAAAAAATGAATATGTATAGTAATATCAAAAAAATGAAAAAATAAATAAATAAAAAGAAAAGCAGTTTAAGAAAAATAAAGAATAAAGAAAAGAAAACGGAATGACTTAAGTAAAAAAAAAGAAAAAGGTTGTTTCAAAAAAAAAAAGATAAAGAAAATGGAATTAGTAACATTTCCAACTCCAAGCAACAGATCATAAAAAAGGAGAAGTCTAGTAAAATAAATAAATAAGTAAAATGAATATAGTGCAACAAAAAAATAAAGAAATAATAATCGTAGTATAAGTGTAGACTATAAAGTAACATGGAAAAATAATAAGATTAAAAAAAAAGGCAATTCAATGGAAAAGGAAGAAGACAAAAAAGAAATAATAAAAAAAGGTAAAATATAATTTGAGGAGAGAATCGAGGAAAGTGAGAGATTTTCTCCAAACTCAATTAATATGAAAATTGAATGTGGGTCCCATCAGAAGAGAGAACAAATGCCTTAAACGACACTATTAGACATGAGCAAAATCTGTTAAAAGTGAGTTGGCACTCTTAATCTCTATTTGGTGAGATGAAACTTTTAAATTGGAGTTGGTTGATTTTTTAAAAATTAATTATAATTTTTATTGATTTTTCAGAAAAAAAAAACTGATATAAAATTTTTGAATTAAAACCTAAATTCTAAACACAGTAGTAATAGTATTAATAAGGTGTCAAGAATTGATTAGGGGACAGAGAAAGGGATAAGAAAAAGGGATATGGGATCTGGATCTCCCAACCTCATTGCTGCTACTACATATGTCGTCATTGCCAAGGCCCCATAGCCTCGTCTTTCACTGGGGCACCGTGACCACCGGAATACAAGTACTTACTGGATTTTTGAGACCTTAAAGCTCTAAGGCTATCACAGTAATGCCAGCATGGTTACATCTAAATGGAAATTTGATCTAATGTATGGTCAATTTTAATGTTTAGTTGACATTATTTACATTAATTATAACCCTTATTACTCTCATTTTTTACAGTTATGGTTTAAATATAAAATTTAAATTTATTGTCTGATTTAATAATCTTTCTTTCGAGATAAATATATCATGATCTTAAAAAAATAATAATACACATAGAGAAAAACAATGATATGTAGACAACGATCAAACTCATATAAAATTATAATGATATGTGTACAATCATAATAACATTTCTATCGTTATACAGTGATATGGTTATAATGAGGAAAACCATAATAAAGAGTCGGGTATTTAAAAATGATATCATACTAATAAATCAAGCATTGAAAAATGATATCATAAATATAATTACATGCAAACATCCATAGTTATATATTTCGCATTTTGTAATGTCGATACTTACACGAATACAATGACATGTATGAACCTACAATTACGAGATTAATATTGTGTCGTTATAAATTTGATAGTGTAATTAAAATATAAACAATAAAAAAATAAAAGGGTAATTTTGTCATTCTCCATTAGGATTTCTATTCCTCAAATATTCTTAATCTTCTGTTATATTTCAAATTTAATAGCTGTACTTTGCCATTTGTCCAAAAACTCCTCATATTTAAGTTTTTTTTATTTAGATTTACATATGAGTTTTTATTATATATAAGTGTTTTATGTAATTATAATAGTGATTTTGATAAGAACGATTTGTAATTTGTGAATTATATATGAAGAAATTATTGATGATGATTGTGATCAGTTAAATCATTTATATATCATTTGAGCCAATTAATTAGCTAAAATGATATTTTTATATAGAAAAAATTACAAATTTTACACGACGGATTTTTCTTAAAAAAATATCATTGAAATTGGATTTAGCAGCAACAAGAGACATTCCACGAGCACAATTAACGATGGCAAGAAAATCATTGTGCAATCCTTATACGTACCAAGACGTTTAAAATCATCGTAACATCCTACTTTTCTAATAATAAGTAAGGAGGTCAGAGAAATATATCCACACTCACCCTGTTCTATTGACATCCCTATTAATTTTTACCAATTTACCCTATAAATTCTTCTTGTGGTAATATTTACATTTTTCTAATAAAAAATAGCCACAAACATTAATATTTTAAACTAAAACATCCAAATAAACCAAAAACCAACTACACAAGTACAGTATATACTCCGATTGAAGTTTTCTAAATGTTTATATTTATTTTTTTTTCCTTGAAAAGTAAATCAATTTTATTATTCATCTCCATATATCTCTTAAAAACTCAAATTTTAAAAATTTATAATTTTCTTATTTCAAATCGAACAGACATATAATTTTTCTAATAAATTGCATATAATGACGAAAGTAACGAAACAAAATTCATATATATTGTTTTTTAATACATTTTGAGTTTTTATACTTTTTAAATTATCACAGTTCATTTTCAACTAATTATATAACTGTTAGGAATGCCCTAAATATGAAAGACATTTTATGTATTTCATTAAATATTTTGAATTAATTATTAATTTATATTTGTGGTTTTTCATTATATCATTATTATTTCATTCTCATTAATTTACATGTTAAAGTAAATGTAAGCAAACATGACTCACTGACTATTTGGTATTTAAACTGTTAGAATGTTGCATGTAATGGATATTGTATGTAAGAGGACAACATTCTAAAGTAAGTGGTATAAATTTATGGTCCGCATTCAATGGAGTTAAATTAAGCATCTAACTCATGTTAAGACTGTTATGTTGTCTAAATCCAATTGGAGGATGGTTTCTCATGACTGTCTAGAGCGAGTCGACTCCTAAGTAGAGACATAGATATATTGCCTAGTGGTAGTGATATATTAGACTGGGGCTTAAATGTAATTAATCTATTTAATAAGTCTGTTTACATATAGTAATTCAGTTACGATGTTCATTAGGTGATTACCTTAATCCTAAGTAAATAATTGAATCCATGTTTATAACTTGTATACTTTGATGTTCCAAAGGCTAAAATATCTCTAAGTAGTAAGCTTATAAACCGGTTCGCTAGGTACATGACTTATATTCGATGAGAGCTTTTATTTATAGAATGGAATCATAGCTCTATTAAAAGAGTTAAGGATATTCTCTTAAAGGCATTATACGGGACTTGAAAAATGGACAAGGCCTTAGTCATTTGTTCTACAAATGATTTATTATTCATTTCAGTATGGATAATCATTTTTCTATATTGTGTATAAGGTAAAACGAATCTTAGCCTTAAATTAATCATGTATATCATATAAGGGTATTGCATATTTGACAATATCATGGACTAAGGCTATTTATAAGCTTACTTAATACGGTATATAATCAGGTGTGCGGTTTCAAGTTTATAGTGGTGTGACTCTGAAACTAATAATTATGTGATTAATTGATTCGATATAGAATATTTAGTCACATAGATTATTGGAGCCTGAATTATATATGTCTAATTGATTCTTTCACTAGCTCAACATAATTCCACTAATGAATGGTAATTTATCAAATTACTAATGCAATTTAAATTCTCATCAGTGTTGTGAGGACGCGCCCGGCAGAATTGCCGGCATGAGGTGTGTATAACTAGTGGGAGAATAGATTTTGTTTTGTTTAATATATTAGTGATAAATATCTAGTTGGATAATTATTTATCTATTTATTTATTTATTAAATAATTATCATAAAATTTATTTATTTAAAATTAATGATTTAAATTAATAGTATTTATAAATATGAAACTTAATTTAAATTAATAGATATGAATAAATTAATTATTTGGATAAATAATTCAAATATCTAGATAATGTTATTTATTTTAAATAAATGAAGTTGACTAAATGGATAATATCACAAAGAGATTTGAATTAAAATAAAATCCTGTCTAATCTCCCCTTAAGTGGCTTTTTTTTTTTAGAGAGGATATAGAAGAAATTTTTTCTCCTTCATGATTTTATTTATGGATAATTATTTTATTCAAATAAAGTTGCCATTATTTTATTTGAATTAATATTGTATTTATGGAATATTATCTAGATAAATAAAATATCAAATTTCAAGATAATTGATGAATATAAGAGAGAAAAATATTTTCAAGGAGTCCTACATAAATTCAAATACCATCTAATTATTTTGCTATAAATAGGAGGTTTATCTTCTATTTTTGGGTAGACAATAAAATCTAAAGAGAGCTTATTTTCATACTCCCATAAGTGATAATAAGTTCTAGAGCTCTAGGTGGTTTGGAAGGAGAATTTAAGTCCATATGTATGATTGATAAAAGGTAAGAGTGCCCACACACTCCACCATCCGAAAATTAGAGCATAGTGGAGAAGACTAGTTAGTTGAAACTCTTCTACATGGGTTCTTGGATAATTTTTTGAGATTTTAGATTAAAGGTAATTCGTTGTATATGGCATCACGAGTTTGTTCGATCAATAAAAATTTTAAAATTCCATTGCGCAATATTTCTACAATAACTCCAAACATTCAATCATTTTTAATAAATACAGTTTCAAAACTCCAATTATAGCGTATGCTTTTGTTGATGGGACCCGTAGATCCGGTGAGTGATGTGTCGAGGGTGTCGATGTGGCTATCTCTGGTTGGCTAGTAATGGATACGACGTGGCCAGAGACGTTGAAGAGTTGGAGCAGAAAACTAGGGTAGGGCATCCACCATGATTCGGATCCGATTAGGTTCGGAGAAAATTGAAGAAGGATGGCTCCTAGGACGTCCTTCGATGCCAAATCACCGAAAGAACTTGCAATAACACAAGAGAATCGACTAAAAGAGAAAACAGGGAGATCGAAGAAAGGTGGGATGAGTAATCAGATAGTTGATGGAGATTCGGGAAGGGTAAACTGTAGATGAGTTATTGTCTCTGGAGTGTTTATGGATGTGGCTCAGGATCACTCCGGAGACGAGCAAAAGTTGCCTCTGGAGACGAACACTTGTGATTTCTGGAAATGTTCCAGAAATAAAGAACTTGATGAATGTAATGGAGTTTCTAACAGGAGATAAATCTCTTGGTGTTTTTCTAATGGAGAAAAGTGAACTCAGAATACTCGTGCTTGAGTCGGAGTGATTGTGTTGTTGGTGCTTTGCTCTAAAGAAAGGGGGCTATTTATAGGAAATGTCTGAGCTATTTTAGAGGTTGCTTGGGACAGACATCCGCTTGAGCTCTGGAGAGTCTTTATCACACTCCATCCTACTTCTAGCATCCAAGGGATGATAGTTGTATGTTTGAGTTTCAAGGAACACTGAAAACAAGAAGTGATGAACACTAGGTGGTCAAACTTATAGTGTCTTCAAGAGCCTAGAAGCTTCTGCAGACTGCTTTTCAATTTCTGGAGCGGGTGACCTATCAAGGACTGGTCCAAAGCAAGCAACCAGCCTAAATATGGACAAACATGTTGCCTTCGGAGTCAAACCAAAAAGTACTACGAAGACCGGTCAATGAAACACAAAAGTCATTGCTTTGGTATCTGAAGTGGCTAACATATCTATAGAAACTTCTAAAGTCAATCCTTATAGGCCTTTTGGGCCATTATGAAGAGAATATGATTATTTGGGCTCTGTATATCTATGGTAGGAACACTTTGGGTCTACCTAAGGTAAGAGATTGGGTTTAATTAGGTATTTCTCCATCACCCATTTATCTTGACAAATCAATTTGAAACCTCCCAAGTGAGATCAAAAACCAACTTTGACAAGGATAAATGGGCTTATTTGATTGATTACTCATGACCCATCAAACTACGCCCCACACAAGTTTTCTGTGCGTAACTTAGGTTCACGAAACGAGCCCACTCACACCACGAGATATGAGTATTAGGCTTGGGCCTTAGAAGAAAGCTTTATACAAATACAGGTATCAACAGCTTCAAATATCTCCTTATCTTCTAGATTTTATTGCAAACTTGACTTAGTTAGAAGAAAACAAAAAATATATGTATATATCAATAGAAAGAAGGTTAAAGACAAGAGAAAGTATTAAAAAATGTTGGTTTTATTACGCCCCCTAAAAATAAATTTAAAAAAAAAAAAAAAAACCTTTTATAACTGCATGCGTTTCTTTTTGGCCAAAACCTAAATGATATAATATCTAAAAATAAGAATAAATCCTAAATGATATCTCTTTCTTGAAAGCATGTGAATGATTTGAGAACGTTATACTATCTTTTGTTTGTAGTTTAATTGGATAATGTCTTTTTTTAATTTTTAATTAGATTTTTTTTTTCTAATTTAAGATAAGAGATTCCATTATATCTTTAAATAAAATAAAATATGATATTACTGTTAAATTATATTTATTATCATATAATATTTTTTTATGTGAATGTTTAATTAGATAATGTTTGATAATTGTACATTTCACCGACTCAGATTATGATGAAAATCACTGCTAGTTATGCCTTCCAATCCAATCATTGATTTTGACCACAATTTTAGAACAAGCTTTGTAGTTGACTACGAAAAAAAAAATAAAAAATCAACGGTTGTGATTGAGTTCGGGTACCGCCAAATAACTTTGGCTCAATGTACCAACTTGCAGCTTTGTTGGAATTATTAAAGTTTGTACTTTGTATTAATTCAGTAAATTACGTGGTTATATTTTTTCCTTTTGATTTTTTTTTTTTTTAGATTCTTTCTGGACAGCTATTTAAGAGCACATCTCATTGACCTTTCTTGGGTTGTTGTTATTGTTTTTTTTTTTTAACAATTTTTATATTCTTCTTTTTTTGAATTTCAAAGAGAACCTAAGCAATTCAACACTTATAGCATTTCTAATAAAATATTAAATTGTTTTGTAATGATAAATTTGGACATTTTGATGAAAAATTATTGTCTAATTAAGTGTTATTTTTTATGTCAAATTTGACATATGCTGCTAAACTTTATAATAAATTTGTCACAACTATGTCAATGTCAAATTTAACATTTGACTCTTTTTAATTGTTGTCTTTTTTTTTTTTTCCATATAATCTGTTACAATATTTTCATTTAAATAATCAAAGTTCACTTTTACAAGTTAATTTCAAAGTATAATAATGATGATGATATAACTCTATAAAATAGAGTTACTTTAACATTGTTAAGCTTATATTTTTACTATAATCTTAGTAATTTATATTAATTTTTTTCCAAATTTATTATGTTGTCCTAAGTGTGTAAGTTAATTATGTTAATAAAAAGTAGCAATTTAAAGGTAAAATATGATAAAAAAGATTTAAAATAGCAAAAGAAAATTTAGAGTTAAAGTCGACCACTTGCGCAAGTATCCACCTGCAGTCACTCACTTGTTTTGGTCGTCATATTTACGAGGAGGAGGCCCAGATTGGAGAGTACATCTCACTCGCCCTATCCGGAGCGTCTCAGTGCGCGTGTTAGCAACCAAGGGCATTGCTGGATCCAGTGCTTCATGTTCCATAGCTCTGTGTGCGCCTGCAAGCCCCAGCCAGTCCAAACTCCCCACGCGTCCCAGCTCCAGGCTACTCCCAATCGGTTCATGCCACTTGTCTCCGTGGGCCCCTAGGGTTGACTTGTGTCACCCTTTGCTGTAGCCAAGAAAAGGAAAAGAAAAGAAAAAAATTAGAAAAAAAAAGAGGAGAAATTGAAGGAGGCAGCGGCTTGGAGGTTATAAAAAGGATCCTTGGGCTCGATGCTGAGGATCTTTGGTTCGGGAGAAGTCAAAAACCATAGAAGAAAAAGACAAAAAAAATATTTTAGGTTAAATATTGAGTTTTCTACAAAATTAGGGAGAGATTATCTTGAATTATCAAGAAGAGAGGGAGAAGAAAATTTAGGAGAAGGTTTTGAAGACCTGTGATATCTTCAAACTGGGTTTTCTTGCTTTATTTTCTTATCTTTTTATTTCTGTAATTTGAAAATAATTGAACAATCATTTTGTAGATTTCTATTTTATTTATAAAGTAATTTACTTTTCCAGAGATACAATTTAGCTGGATTATAATTGTTTGAGTTTTTCTATTTTTAATTGATTGATATTCTATTCCAGTTCTACGTTGAGTATTTTAATATATGCTTAATGCTTGTGAATTTCTGGCCAAATTTTGCATGATTTGGTATTTGATTTGAGACTGAGAAGTGATAATTGAATAAACATTTGTTTAATCTATCATAGATTGTCATAAGCTAGTGATGGTTATGAAACTTTTGCAGGATCATGAATTTATAGTTCTTAATGAATTATGATAAGTTGTTTGAGACCGAGAGGTGATAAGGCTTATTATAGTAAATTGCTAATGCTTAAGAAAGATTAATGAATATATTAGAGAGAATCGCTATCAATATAGCGAATAGACGTTGATTAATTGGATTAGAGGATTTGAATATGATTAATCCGGTAAAATCGGAACCCTAGATTTTTAGTATTTTGAGTTTTTTTGTCTTTTTACTTATTTTGTTAGTTTTATTTAAAAATCTCTTTTTGGTTACTTAAATAAAGTTGGAGTTATTATAATTTCGATAATTGGTAACGACAGTTCTCGTGGGAACGATACTTTACTTATCATTTTTGTTTACGATATTGTGCACTTGTAATTTTCAGCAACAGATGACAAAAATATTAAAGTATAAAGATGATGTTATTTTTCACACTCTTTTGTAATAACTATAGCGTTGATATAGACAAATAAATTGGAAATTATCTTAAGAACCTTTTTTTTTTTAACTTAAAGAACTTATTTGGTAATAGGGATAAGTAAAAAAGAGAAAGAAAGACGATTAGGTTAGTAGAAGAATCATTGGACCGTGATTACTTAATAGGAATGAGAAAACGGGTTGAAAGATGGATTTTAACTTATCAGAAAATCCTAATTTTAATTTGAAAGAAAGCTTTTCCTATCCTTATATCTATAATCTATAACTGTGTGTGTATATAGATATAGATATATATATATATATATATATATATATTAACCGATATGCAAGCATTGTGCTTCCACCTGCTTATTTACTCTTTTTTTTTTTTAACGGCGGCTATACTTCCACCTGCTTTTTCTAAAATTATATATATAAATAAATAAATAAATATATATATATATATATAAACCAAACAAAACAAAATAAAACAAAACCGGTTCAGTTTTAAGTGTCTTTTGTCTCAAGGTGTGTCAAGTGTTCGATATGAATTGAAAAGCGTTTAAAGAAAGTTCGTGTTCCATGGTAATCGTGCATGCTTTGGGTTCTCTCTCTTTTTATTTTTTAAAGTGTGTGTATATATATATTTTCTGGTCCATTGCATTTTTATGTTATCTTATTGTTTTATTATGAGTGCGTGCTTACTAATTAGGAGCTTTATTAATATATATAAATAAATGAAGCTGCATGAGAAATAAAATGAATGAATCAATATATATATATATATGACGAATTAAATGCCTGTTCTACTGTTTTCTTTTCTAAATTCAGGACTTTTGTATTAAAATTTTAGACAATTTTTGCACGTGATAACTCAAAATGTAAATTGTTTATCAAGTTATAATTAAAATAGGTTCAAGAAATAAAGAAAAACTAATCTCTCACCTCTTACTACGTACGGAGTTAAAATGCTTATAAAGAAACTTAGGACCTGTTTGGTTTCGTTTCCAACTGTTTTTGGAAATGTTTCAAGCACGTCTTTTGAAGAGCAAAAACGAAAACGTTTCCTAAATAGTATTTGTTTAGTAGCTTTGAAAACGAAAACAAAAAATAGTGAGAACTGTTTTTATGAAGGAAATGAAATTAAGGAAAATCTTATCTCTCATCTCTTACTACGGAGTTAAAATTCTTATAAAGAAACTTCGGGCCTGTTTGGTTTCATTTCCAACCATTTTTGAAAATGTTTCTGCACATCTTTTGAAGAGTGAAAACATGAACCTTGGCTTGGGGAAGGAAGGTGCACAAGTGAGCAACTTTCTTCCCCAATAATGCCGCTATCATACGTAAAAGTAAAACGAAGCTTGATAAGGGCCCGAGCTAAGATAATAGAGCAAACTTGACATCACAAAACAAGGTACGGGACAAAAATGTTTCCTAAAATTGTTTGTTTAGCAGCTTTGAAAACGAAAACAAAAACAAAAAATAGTGAGAATGGTTTTTTGATTATTGTGAAGGAAACGAAAACATGTTAAATATAACTTAATACATGTTTTCAAAAACATTTACAAACGCAATTCACTTTTTTTCTTATATCAAAATCAATATCTCTAAAAACATAACCAAATGCAATTCACTTTTTTCTCATACCAAAATCAACATTATTTTCAAAACAAACTCAAGATTATTCCTAAGGTAATCTAATTTCTATTTTAATACCAAAAAAAAAATATTTTCAAAACAAATAAAAACAATACCAAACGGGCCCTTAGTTCTTTATTTTTAGGTGAGACTCGCATTATTTAATTTTCAAACTCAAAAGTAAACACGAGAACTTAAAATCAGAAACTTAGTTCACTTTTTCAAATTAAATTTGTGGTTAGCAAACACACCTTTAAGGGAAAATAAGTGGCCGGGAGAAAGCAAAGAAAAATAATGAAGAGAGATATAACACTCCCCCCTGTTGCGTGCAACCATTTACTAATATTTGGACAATTCCATTTTAATGGTCTATCCGAATACGTGTTTAGTTGACATAATTGAAAATTGAGTATTTAAATGTCATTTGTGTTTTTGTTCTTAAATGATAAAAAGTACCTGCACTCAAAAAAGAAAAATTAAAAATAAAAACCTCCTCCTCCACTGAAAGGGGGGAAAAAAAAAACTATTCCAAATGGTAGTTTTCCTACCTCTTTCTCATCTTTTTAAATAACTACTTCTAAATTCATATTTCAATATTTTCGTTTAAATGTCTTATTTAGAATGTTAACATGAATGTTCAAATTTTTCTATTCATATGCCCTCAATTTTTGAATTGTGTTAATTACTTAAAATTTTGTTACTAGAGATACATTTAGTTAAGAATTTATAAATTAAGTTTTTTTTTTTTTTTTTTGGCTGGAATCTAAATTATGTTAGCTATAACATATTTTCGCTACAAAAATTTTTCATTTGAAAATTTTTGAGTTCAAGATAGAAACGAACGAACAAAATATATATATATATATATATATATATATATATATATATAAGGAATGGGAAGTACCAGCGATAAACACAAAAATGATAAAATTTTGAGAAATCTAATTAGATAAAAAGAACTTAATTATAAAATTGAAGTTGACATGACTTTCTTCATTTTTTTTTTCTTTTTTGAAATTAAGAATTATAAAAATTTGAGAAAACTAATTAGATAAAAAGAACTTAATTATAAAATTGAAGTTGACATGACTTTCTTCATTTTTTTTTTCTTTTTTGAAATTGAGTGTTTACTTTAGTTTAGTAATTGGGCAATTCACAATTACAACAAGAAAGACAATATTAGAAGTCTCACCAACCCAAACACGAAAAAAACAAAACAAAACCCCAAAAACGGGATAAAATAATAATTTGATCATCTTATTGATATATCGTCCTATGATTTTTATAATAATGACCATTTGTATATTTTAATGCCTTTGAATATAGAAACTAATTTTTTTATTTATTTTAACTTAATTTACCCAATAATGTACTAGTAATAATATCAAAGAAAAAAAGCATAATGTACTACAAACTAATATATTGAATTATACTCAATTTACTAATATATATTTTTATTTTCAAGATACCCTCAAACATCGTTTTTAGAATAACTTCAATTTACGCTATGCTTGATAAGGGATAGAAAATAACAGGAAGCGGAAGTTAAATATGTAGGTGAGTGATATAAGAAGGAAGTAGGGGACTTTCTATCATGTTGTTTGGTAGAGCAAAAAAATAAAGAAAGAAAATGCTAAATCTAATACATTTTTTAATTATAACTTTTGTTTGTTACATAAGTGTAAAGAAGCTAAAATTACCTTTTATTGTTTGGTATTACAATTGAAAGTGGAATAATTATTATTCATTTATTATTCTTTTACCTATAATTTATTTTAATTTTAAGGATTTTAATTAATACACAAAGATACTTTTGTAATTTTATTAGTTTCACCTTCGGACAAAGTTGTCTCTCCACTATTTCGCAGAGATTAAAAAATGTAGGTCTCACATGATTTTTAATCCTTCATAGTTTCTTTTTTCCTCTAAAAATCACTCCAATCAAACATCATAGTATTTTTTTAAATTTTTTTTTTAACTTTTTTGTCCTAAAATCAATCCACCTTCTTCCTTCCCTCCACTATTCATCCCTATATCTTGATATTTTACTTGAAATAGCAAAGTTATGAACCTTTAAAATTTGAGTTTTCAAGAGAAATTTACATATATAAATAGTAAATTTTGTTTTGAATTAGAGAAAAAGACGGAAAACTTTTGAAAATGTTTGATTAGAGTGAACCAAATAAACATCACTTAAATTGTCTTCAAAAAATTCAGTTCAGTCGTCTTAGAAGACAAGTTTGGAAGATAAGACAATTTTTATAATAATTCAGTTCAAATTTAACTTTAAATTATTTGTTTCTGAACAGATTTTAAGATTTTACACTTTTTCACTCCAAACAATTCATTTTCTACCAAACACACATTTTCAGAACTCAACTCAACTCCATCTCTAATTATTAGAAAACAATAAACCAACCACTTTCTCCCTATATATATATATATATATATATATATATAACTCAATAATAGAAAGCAAAATCTTTTTTACTAATCAAAGGTTTTTCATCTAAAACGGTAGGTTTTTGACAAAAATGTTTTGTATTTAACTTTTAGTCCTTCCATTTTCTTTTTCTTTTTTTTGTTTTCGGCCCAATTAATTTATTTTTTTTACAATTTAGTCTTTTTTTTTTTTGTATTGATCATTTTTTTCACTTTAGTCCTTTAATCTTTTGGTATGTTTTTCATGCCTATCTCTTTTTTTTTTTTTCACATCCTTTTTTTTTTAATTTAAATTTTGTGGGTCTCTTTTTGAACTTCTTATTTTCATAATCCCTTATATAAATAAATTTTCTCAAATATGTCACATGCTTTAGACTAATGTATATATATATATATATATATATATATACGCACTACTTTCTAAGCAACTTGCAACAAGTGTAAAAAAAAAAAAAAAATGCGCGCACGTTATACTTCTAATACAATCCGGGAAAAATATTCATGAAGATTGAGAACTGTAAAAATATTGTCTTATAATAAAATTATTGTAGTGCTGTAATTAATGTTCCAAAATGCTACTTTGAATAATGAAGATTTAATTTTAAGTACTTTAATATTTCTTTTAGCGTTTGGTAGAATTTGGTGGGTGTTCCTCTACACAAAACCAATTAATCGACCAAATGGATGCATATGCCTTCCCCGATGCAATTAGGCTTCTCACGAAACTGGCGGAACGCTACAACTTTCCACTATGCGACGACGTACACGCGACGAGAGCGATCGTACCCAAATTAACTCTGGAGGGATCGTTCTTGTAAAAGGACGACGGAAAGCACCCACATGCTGAGCAACACAGAATATCCAGCTCCCATGCATACGAAATATAACACTACAGAAGCTACGTCTCCTCAAATAGTAAAATAAAAACCCTAATAAATTTGTAAGATAGATATAAAAAAAAATATTTAAAAAAAAACGCACATTAAGAATATTTCAAACCTAGTCATCTTTTAATTTGATGCTAGGACTAATATAGTTATTTTTTCATCATTTGTAACCTTTTTCTTTTCTAGTTATGGTGATATGATTTTAAAAAAATTTCATCATTATTACTCAAGATCTCATATATTTGTTACATAAAATAATTGATTAAATGATTATCTATGGGACTTCACCTAATTTTTTACACAACGACCGGCCTCACAAGTCTGTAGTACCTCCAAGTCTTCTCAACTCAAAGTCTTTCACGCTATTTTATTCTTCTTATACAAGTGGTGTGTGGACACCGTCTAATTCTCAGCTTGATCAGTTTTATCCTTTCAATCTTTACTGGCAAAAGTTTCCTTATCTCTAAGAGTATTCTCAGCTTGATCAGTTTTATCCTTTCAATCTTTACTGGCAAAAGTTTCCTTATCTCTAAGAGTATGTTTGGTTCGAGGGAGAGATGGAGGGATGGAGAGGGGTAAGGAAGAGTAGTGGAGGGAGATGAGAAATCTTTTTTTTTTTTTTTTTGGTTGGAGGGAGGAGGGGAGGGAAAGGAGTGATGGAGGGAGAGACTCTTCCCTTGGGACCACCAATTTGGATTTTTCCATCAATGAGAAAATTGAACAAATCCCTCCAAATTTAGTGAAAAGACAATTTAAACATTAAATAAAAATTGTGAACAAATTATAAAAGGAGTAATATAGTAATTGTCTAAAAAATTACCACCAATCTTTTCAACTCTCCCTCCATCTTACCAAATAACATGAGGGATTTATATAATTCCCTCTATCTTTCACATTCCTCATCCTTCCAACACTCTCCTTCCTTATTCCTCTTCATCCCTTCCATCCCTTCAACCAAACGAAACCAATGCTATGTTTGGTAGGGTATAGAAAAGAGGAAGGAAGAAAGTGGTATGAGGGAAAAGTGAAGGGAAATTGATGTGGTTGGTTGTTTAGTAAAAAGGAAAATAGAAGGAAAAGGAAAATATGATAGAAAAATATTGTAGTGGGGTCCACTTTTTTATTCCTTTCAAAAGCAGGAAGAAAACCAAAATCCACCTAATAACTGCTAAAATTACTTTTTTATCATTGTTTTTAAATTAAAATAATTTACATAGGTAAATAACCTTTATATTTTCTTTCCTTGTATGATACCAAACAACATAAAGGAAAAACAAATCTTTCATCTCCCTCTGATTTTCTTTCATTTCTATTTTTCCTTTCCCTCTTGTTTTCTTTCTTTCCTACCAAACATCTAAAGGGGTGAGACTTGGAATCCTTGATGGAGGCTAAAAAGAACCTAACCTAGGAGACACTTGTAAAGATCTTTTTCTAATACTAGGTCTGGCGTTGATAGGGGTGTATAATTACCCCTACCTGATGGAAATGCCCACTCCCTACCATGGAAGTAGGCGTCCATGCCTCCCAAGGGGGGAGGTGTGGCTACGTCACCAGTGACAGATCCATAAATTTTTCTCAGTGGGGCACATAAGAGGATATAATTCTTATATTTAAATAATAACGACTTATATATTTTCCTCATTACACATAAAAGGAAACAAGTTTTTTGGTTTAAAAAACAATGACTTTATATGGATAAAGAGTTTAATAATTTTTATTTAATTTTGATCATATTATAATTTTTAGGTACAACTCTTATATTTTGGAAGCATTCTGAATTTTGTCCTTGAATTTATCTCAAACATAAGAATATGATGTAAAATGAGAGTTTTTAGCCTATAATGTGTTATAAATTATTTTCATTTTTTAACTAAAATTAAGTTATACTTTTATTTTTTTCACACCAATATTTTTTCCTTTTAAAATGAATACTCTTTCCAATAAATAAAAAATTATACGTATCAATATTCTGGATGTTGATAATTATGAAGTCAATATCTTTAAAAACAAAAAAATTAAAAAAAAAAAAAAAAGAGAATGTAGATAAAGAAATTAGGAGAATTAATAAGAATCCAATGTGACTATGGTACTAGAACGTCAAAGATAATATAAGTTTAGTTATGGTATTGGAACATAAAATAGAATACAAATATTTAGTTTGGGTATATTTAATAACCAAAAAAAAAAAAAACTTATGAGGAGAGATAAATTAAATTGTACTTTTTTATTTTAATTTTTATTTTTTTCTGAAAAATCAATAAAATTTATAACTACTTTTTAAAAAATTAATACTATTCAAACTTAAAAATTTCAACTCAACTCAAACTCAACTCATTCACCAAACATCCCCTACAATTATTAAAAGAAATATGTGGATCTTTTTGAAATCTTAAAATCCTACCAAGAGGCACGTACCTCCACTGACCCCTTAATGCGTGCATGTACGTTATGTGACACAGGAGGTACTTGCCCTGACTGCATATTGCAGTGTTGGTACATCCAATTATTTTCCACTGTGTACCACGATTTATTAAAAACTGATATTGATTTATTCTAAAAATTTGTTTGGTTATTCATTCCATTTTAAATTAAAATATATTTTTTTATTTTAATTTTTATCTTTTTTTTAAAAAATTTTTATCGTTTCTGAAAAATCAATAAAAATTTTCAACTTAAACTTAAAATTTTCAACTCAAACTTAAAATTTTCAAACTCAACTCATTTACCAAACGAACCCTCAATAATGAATAAGCCATTTTTCATATTTTACATAATTAATTTTCACCAAATTGATAAAAAATTATTACTACGTAGTATTTATTTTTATCCAACAAAATAAATATTTTTTTGCACAATTAATATTTATGTTCTCATTTAGAAAATGTACAATACACAAAATATTAGTATTATATGGAAACTGTCATCCAAATATCAAGACATAGCTATTTTCGACTATATATAATTATACTTTTGATGGTTAATTTTTACAACGTCTCTTAATATTATGACCAACTAATAAGTCGAGAATATTCTTATGTTATCGTCATATGTATGTAGAGTTAGCATGGGGACTACGTATATTATATATGTAGTCGAAGCTCCAACAACCAGTTATTAATTTATTAAACTCATCAATCAATTAACTACTATTGTTAACATTGGTTCGTGCCACGATCAAAAACCAAAACTATACTATAAGAACATATATATATATATATATACACACATTTTAAGAAGCTAATCATAAATAATTAGCTTTGTCATCCAGTATAGTTAATTACCGGATAGACCATTCATTATGGAATCATAATTGGAGCTAAGTGAAGTTAAATGCTTTAATCTCTCCAATTAACATATTTGTCCATAAGTATTGTTTAATTCTATAATGAGTGTTTTTTCATTCAACAAATGAAAGATAAAGTTTAGTCCAACTAATGGGACACTCAAGATTCCCAAATTAACATAATATGAGGATGTCATTGGTTTTAATGTACGGAATTATGAACTTCATATCTATGATTAAAGTTCCCTACTACCCAATATGACACATATCCAATACATTGAGGTATTGGTTTACCTAATGTCTTCACTTGATGTCTTAAAGGATATACTACAAATGATGCGAGTTTGTTAATCATTAAGGATTATAGTTCACTCGTAAAGTTACCATCTATTGATAGAATACAAGTTCTTTTATGAGAACGGCACTTGGTAAAAAACATATTCTATCGTGGTCCAATTCGATGAAGTTTTCAATACATAGATGTCTCTACTTTATAACATCTTTTTCAAATAAAACAGATAAATTAGTCCACCAATTTAAAAAACAGACAATATCACAACCTTTTTGGAACGAAGTGTTCACCTTTATCCACATGTTGATTAAAATAATTTAGGCTTTTATTCTCAAGATTATATTTGCTTGTATATTGTCCTAACATATATAATCCAAAACATTTTTCAAAAATAATGGATCATGCTGTATCTTACTCTATCAAAATATACTAAAATAAATATGTTAGAATTAAATAAAATTGTCAAAAAAATCGATAATTGTACTAAATAGCATATTGTAATACCCTAATTGAAAATTATAGCATATTTTAAAAGTTAAAAACAAAATAGCACATTCACTTCAATTTTTCCCTCAAATTCCAGATCTACCCTGTCTCCCCAGACCCCTCCCTGCGTTTGCTTCCACCGGAGTTACTGTTCTTCTCCGACGATGGGGACTACTCCTGAGACACTGCTGATCTCCCCTGCGACTGGAGGTTCTCGATCTTCTTGGAGACTGAAGGCACGATCTCCCCAGCGAGTGGATTGTCGCGATCTCCCCTTATGACTAGAGGCGGATTTCCTCAACAACTGGAGAGCGCGAACTCAGAAAGATCTCCCAGGTGCTCGTGTCGCGTTCTCCTCGGAAACAGAGGTAAGTCGCGACTGAACGGTGAGAGTCCTCTCCGTGCGATTCTCCGAGATAACTGCTCTCGGATTCTCTGTTTCCCCACCCGATTTCAATCTCCAACGATCTTCCATGCGACGGTATCGCAATCTCCGGCGCCGAGCTTCGGTGTCAACTTCGGCGGAGAAGATTTCATTTTCTCAGGCGACGAGCTCGCCATCTTTTTCGACGGCAACGACGACGGCGATGGCAGCTCCTAATTAGATCTACGGTTTTGTGGCCTGAATTGGGAATTTTGGGGTTTTTGTTAATATTTAAAAAAAAAAAATTATAGGTAAAAGTTGTAATCTTTTAATTTTATTTGAAAATGTTTTTGAAATACATTATGTGAAAATCTAATTATTTTCAACAAAATCTAATAATAGAATATGTTGTTATAATTTTTATAATTTATTATGTATTTACCGTTATATACAGTAAATACTTGTATTTATTAGTAAATATAGGACGTAAAAGTTTATAAATATTATGTAAATATAACAAATTCAAGTATTTATTTGTAAATTTGAATATTTATTAATAAATCTAATTCATATAAATTACATAAAATTTATAAAATTGTGTTAAATGAAATAAATCTAAATATTTACTTATTATAAAAAGAATAAAATAATGTAAATATTCAAATTTGCTATTACAAATATTATGTAAATATAGTAAATAAAAGTATTTATTTGTAAATCTGGACAATTACTAATCAATCTTGTTCATATAAATTATATAAAATTTTATAAAATTGTGTAAATGTAGTCAATATAAATATTTACTTGTAATAAAAAGAACAAAAATAATGTAAATATCCAGATTTGCTATTAAATATTGTATTTACTACTACTGAATTTATTAGTAAATACTAGATTTACTATTAAAATTATCTCAAAATAAATACTATATTTCCAAATAAGTAAATTATTTATTAGGAAAATAATTCATAACACTTAAAGACAATGTAAGTGAAAAACAATAGAGTTATCATAAAATATTTAGATTTACAAGTAAATAACATATTTATTTAAAAACAATATGCTAAAAAAATCAGGTAACTAAAGGATTTACTAAAATAAAAAACGCAATTTATTGAATACTTCACTATTTAGTAGTAAATATCAAGTTATAAGAAATAAGATTAACATGTAAATAATCAGATTTACTAATAAATAATTATATTTACAAACAAATATCTAGTTTCATTATATTTATTAGAAAATACTAAATAGTGGATTTATCAGTAAATATTAGATTTAAAAGTAAATACTAAGACTTATTAGAAAAAATGTAATTTACTTGATAACTTGATGATTTTTAAAACAACAAAAATACTATATTTACCGGTAAATAATAAGATTTTTTTTAACTTTTTTTTTTCTGGTTTTATTTTTGTTTTTCCACTTTTTTTTTTTTTGGTAAAAATTTTCAAATTGCACAATTTTGTTTACATTTTCTTAAAAAACCCCAATTTATTAAAAATCTTAAAATAACCCCAAATTGAAAAAACCCTAACCCATTCCCACCCAAATCGCCGTCGTCACTATAGCCATTTGTTGTCAAAGACGAAGTTGTCGCCGTGGGGATGTGGTTGCTCGTCAATCGCCGCTGCTGTCATAAAATTTAAGGCGACAATAGTGCGATCTGAAAATCAGATCAGTTTCATAATCTGATCTTGATAGAGATTTGTCCACGCGAGCCTTCGGCTAACGATGATGAGTCTGATGAAGATTGTTGAGCCCATGCCGAAGGAATTGCGCGATTCTCCCGCTATTCTCTTTTTTCCTGTGATGTTTTGGTTGTCGCAGAAGGCTTGGCCTCGATTCTCGCCTACGGGGAGGCTTCGTCTTGGGTACCCCAATTTCACTTGCAACGACGTCGGAGTTTGTGCGGTGACGGCAATGGCAACAGGAGTGGTCTGGGAAAGGATGGTCGAGGGTATTTTTGGAACTTTTTAAATATTGAAATCAAAATATGGTAAAATTTTTTACCTTTTCAATTCATGCTATTTTGGTAAATCTTAAACTTTCATTATGCTATTTGGACTATTCTCCCATAAAATTTTTATAATAATGTTTAAAAGTCAAAATACGGTTGTTTTCAAGACCCATATTCTAACATGAGGTACTAGTGTGCTTAAATGGATTAATTTATTAAGAAAATATACAACTCAACCTCCTTCAGCTTGTCAATTTAGAAATAAATAAGAAAAAATGGGTAATTTTATTTTGTTAACGTTTTCCTAATATGCGAATAAGTAAGGGGCTGTTTGTGTTGAAAAAATAAGGAAGGATCGGACAGTAGATTGTTATTTACAAGTTGGTATGCACAATTTAATATTTTAAGTGAATAAGCTATATGATATCATAAGCTGAGTTTTAATTATTTTAGAAAATTTTCAAAATTTTCAATCAGCTACATTATATATTTGTCTGATTACTAGAACAAACAATTTTAATATTATAAGAATATTATAGTTATTCTTTTTTCCATCCCATAATATATTTAAAACTCCACCCAAATAAATGCATTGAATTTTGCATTCTTAATCCATTCTCATTACCATTTCACCCCTTGGTCCATTCCAACCAAACAAACAAACAAAGTCCTCTCTACTACATGAGAAACAGTGTCATATTGTTACATAGAACAACGCTGTTGTCGTTTAATTTACTTTTTACTACTGGTTCAGTTTGTTTATCGGGGAAAAGAAGTATGATCATTTAAATTAAACAATGTTTGTAAAGTTTCATTTTTTTGATTGAATATGTTTCTAAAGAGTTTATTCCTATAAAAACATACCAATTAGTAACCATTACATGCTAAAATAAACATTGATAGAAAGCCTTATGTTGTTGTGTGAAAAAGCTGGTATATTGTTCCACAAAACATGTTGTATTTATCTTAAGCTCAAATAAATAAAAATTCGAAAAAGAAAAACAATATTATTTGAGAAAAGAAAAAGGAAAAAAAAAAAAAAGATTTAGACTAGCCTTTGTCATGCTAAAAAGATTACCCTACGAATAATAAAAGGAGTAAATTAACAAAATGGCTCAAATACTATTTTTTTTATTGGTTAAATAATCTTCAAAAAAATTTAATTAGAAAAATGACTTCCAAATGAACGAGATGACCGATTTTTTAAATAGTTGTTCCCATGTAAAAGAAAAGAATATTATTTTACTAATTTCAATTTTTGAGGTTTTATTTTGACAAATATACTAAAAGTTTAAAAAGAAAAGGAAAAAAAAAAAAAAAGTGGGTAGCTTTACCCACTCTGGGCCAGGAGCTTTATTACATTATAGGGAGAGGGAGAGAAAATATATACTGCTATGTTTGCTAGGGTGGAAATAAGGATGAAAATATCGATGGTGACAAAGTTGTGAGATTTTGATTTACGGATAATATTGACGGAAATGTCGATGTCGACAGCTATCCTGAGAAAAAATAAATACTAAAAAAAAAAACTTATAATTTTTTGTTGAAATTTTACAAAACGTTAAAACAATCAATATTACATAATTTGAATTAATTTGAAAACAAAAACAATACAATTTTTTTTTTATCAAATATGAGAGTTATATCACATAGTGTAACAATTACAATAATTAAGCATTAATTGTAATTTCAATATGATATTACGTACTCATTAGTCATTATAAAACAATACAATAATAGAATAGAATACCTAAAAATTAAATATCAAACATAAGAGAGTACATATAAGTTTTAAGTGTATTTAATAGCAAAAAGAGTTTCTATACAATACATTTGTCAAATATTACTCTTAAATAGTTTTGAAGGTAATAGTTAAGGTGTGTACATTTCTTGGTCTCTTTCAACTATTAACCCCTAAATTAGATATTGTTGAGTTATCTACTTTGATGAATAATGTTTATGAGTATGCAGTGACATCTCAACAACAACTATTAACCCATAAATTAGATATTTTGATAATTCTAAAAAAAAGGTAAAATTTCTAAAATGGTGTTAGAATATATATTAAAAAAGTTATTTAAAATTATTATTTTTAATAAATAAAATCATATTTTAACAGGGTAAGGATATAGATTGTTCATCTATTAATTATTAACACAATGAAAAAAGAATCGTTTTAATCGGAGATTAAATGAAAATTTTAATTTTAAAACTTAAAACAGATGAGAGAAATTTATGAATTTGAAAAAGTTATTGTACAAAATTGATTTGAAATGAAAATGAATATAAGAGTTGATTATGAAAAATGAAAATTTTTCATCTCATTTCTAAATCGAGATGAGGTTTTAAATCCAACATCATTTTCATCTCATTTTTAAAATGAAATGGGTTAAACCACGCAAATCAAACGAAGTTTGAGTTTTAAAAAAGAGATTAGAGATGTAAAGAATGACATTGATTTAAGTGCCCGTTTGGGCAGTAAATATAGATGAAAAAACATTATCTGGATTCAGAAGTTCGAACTTTACATCAAACTTTTTCTTTTTTCAATTTTCAAAAAACTCCAACTTTAAAAATTTATACTTTCTTGTTTCAAATCAAAATAAGATTATTTTTATGCCAAAATGCTTGTAATAATGAAACGGACAAGACAATATCCATTTTGCATATTTTTTTAATATATTTCAAATTTTTACACTATTTTTTATATCACAGAATTTTTTCAAAAGTTTTTTTCTTCAAACATATATTTTCAACCCAACCTCTAAAACACCATATCCAGATATCTCTCCAAACATGCTTTTTTGAGGAAAAAGACTAAAAAAAAAAAAAAAAAGGTAATGTGGTTTCCAATAGTTCCCCAAACGGCCCCTTAATAAAAATCTCTCTTTTTCTCATGGACATAATATTACCAAGTAATAACAACGTTTTCTTTTTTCTGAAAGCAAGTAACGACAACTTGGGTTATTTTCACAAATAGCCCCTAAAGTATAATCATTCTATTTTTGGTATTTGATTTTTAATTTTATATGTCATACTACCTTGAACTTTTGTATTGTTACGAAAACTACCCCTATATTAGTATTTCATCAAAAATTGAACTGAAATTAAACACTTCTAGATCACATGTGGTTTAATTAATATTACAATCATAATTCAAAACTTTTTGTAGGGAAATTATACCATTAAAATAGTTCTATGACATAAAGTTTGTACTATATATCTTTGATTAAAATACAGTTTACTTTCAAAATATCTTTGATTCAGGTATAATTTTCTTTCGAAATATGTTTGATTACGAGTTTACCTATAAATAAAGCTCATGTGGTCAGAATATGTTCAATTTATGAATTACTATTAATAGAATATTATCAAAGTAACCGTTGACGTAACAATAGAAAAATTCAGGGGATTATGATGTATAAAATTAAAAGACATAGATCAATATAAGACGGGTTGTTTTCAAGGACTATTTATAAAAGTAAACCTAACAATCTAAAATGATCTATTAGAAAAAAAGAATTGTTTACTATTTGCACTTTTTTTATTATTATTTAGAAATAATGAATTGGAACTTTATCTTTTATGATAAAATTATGTGTAAAATTATCATGTTATACTTGCCATTACGTGCAAAATCTAATATAGTCAATTTTGTTGACTTTTCAGAAAAGACGAAAATTTTTTTGGGAAAAAGACAAAGACTTTTGAGGAAGAAGACAAAACTTGAGTGTTGAAAACCAAGTTTGAGCTTGGTTTCCAAACATACCAATAAATTAGTATTACAAAGGACGCAAAATTCTTGTCCCCCCAAACCTTAAGCAAGCCTCGAGTCAAAACTACCACTCGCACCTTTTCTACAATTTAAGTCATTCAATTTCTCTCCAAAGTCTAATCTTCTTCAATTAATTATCTTATGCGGAAATTCTCCCATTTTTTTAACTATCCGGTCAATAGTGCGCAGATAATGCGCTGTTTTAATTTAATTAAAGAACAGAAAAAAAAAAAGAACTTTTTCAGTATTATTATATTAAAAAAATACCTTATTAGAAGACATAATTTTTAATTATCAAATTCTCTTCATTGACACATAGATTTGAAATGTTCATTTAAAAGGATTCTATTTTAAAATGTGAATATTATTGACTTGGTCTTTAGAAGAAAAAAAAAAAGTGCGGATTTAAAAGAAGTAAACAAATTTTAAGTTGAATTAGAATCTTTTTGAAATTTTGTATAAAAAAATATATTTACATGCTAAACAATTTGTGATCCTAAGATTTCATTAAATTATTATTTTATAGTGCGTTTAGATATCATATTATATTTGAGGTGGGTCTATTGATACCTTTTATTTTACTTTTTTTATCCACTTTTTAAAACCACTTACCATTTTAATTTTAGAATTAAATAACTATTTATTCTACCCCTTAATTTTTCTAAAAAAACCCTTACAAATAAATTATTATAGATAAATTACTAGTTTTTTTTCTTTCTCCTCCCATTACAGTCTAAATCCTGTATATTTTTTCCTTACTTTTTTTAAATGTTCTATTTTGTTGTTATTTTTTAATTCCTCTCCACGAGATTTTTCAAAAGAAGAATCTTTTATTTTGTTTGTTCCTATTTTTCAATAGTTTTTATATTTGTGTGTTATAACTAGTTTTTTGTTTTCTAAAAAATAAGAAACAAATAGAAAATACGTCCATCAAATATATTAATTTGATTGGTTGTTCATTTTATAAATAATTGAAAGAAATTGTTAGGAATTCATGCAAACTCTGAATTGTGTGTTTTTTCTAATTATCTAATAAAAGTATTAACTAAATTAATAACATTTTCAACCATGCTTGTGAAATACTCAGCTTCATAGATTTTTATCTCAATTTTTAAACTGATAAAGAATTTTTATTGGATATTTAAAAAGAAAAAAGAAAACTCATGAGAAAAAAATTTAAAAATAAAAATAAAACAAAACATATTAAAAAAAAAACTATGCAGAGATGTAAATTTAGTATGTGGAGAAAGAAAAAAAAAAAGAAGAAGAAAGACAAATAATTTAGTTATAAGGACTTTTTGGGAAGATTAAGGGGTGTAATAAGTAATTTTTTAATTCTAAAACTAATTTATTGATGATTTTAGAAAGTGGATGAGAAAAAAAAAATGGGAGTGTCAATAGACCCACCCTTATATTTGGTATTGTATTCAAATATAATATATGTATTCTAATATGTGTTTGGGTATTACACTTTTATATTTGAACGCATGTTTTCCAATAGAATGTGCATTTGGCTGTCAATATTGGAATACATTAAAATGTATGTAAAACTAAATGTGTGTTTGAAAAATGCGTGTATTCAAATAATAAAATGTTCTTTGTTTGTTTGTTTTTTTTTTCTTCAAAAAGTTATGTATTTAAATATAAAAAGCTTCCGTTTGGCTCTCAGATCTGAATCTAAGCTTGTGTTTGAAATGCCGATTTTAAATGAAAATTTTACGTTGAATTTAGTTAACTTTTCAAAAACTAATTATAATTTTTATTAATTTTTCAAAAAAAAAGACAAAAACTGAGATTAAAAACTTAGGTCCGGACCTGAGAGCCAAACATACTTTAAGTTTTTCATATCAATTTTTATTTTTTTTTAAAAAGTTAATAAAATTATAATTTTATTTTTAAAAAATTAATCAATATCAACTTAAAAATTCCAAACCGATATACAGAACGCACACTTACAATCAAATGAATACATTTGTCTAAAAAAACTTGAATGTTATATTGTATTGGAAAAAATATTTCAATGAAATAGATGATCCAAACCTCCAAATAATTCGGTTTAAAGATTTTGATATGATCTCAAACATAGATTTTTTTTTTTATGGCAGATCTCAAACAAAAAAATTAAACTTAATTTGATCTAACAGTTAAATATTGTATCTTGATTACAAAAATATTTTAAATAAAATATTGCAGAATTTTCTAAAAAGAAAAAAGAAAAAAACCTTCTTGTCTCCTTCCAAGTTTTTCACCCACCACTTTCCCCTTCTATTCCTTTCCTTTATTATTTTATTTAATATTTAATATTTTAATATTTAAATTTATTTTCAAAGCAGATAAACCAGCACTATCTCTTAACTAAAAACTCACTGTAATTGGCACTTCCATCAGAAGTTACCTTTAAAACTCTCTCTCTCTCTCTCTCTCTCTCTCTTCATTCAATCCCTAAAATTTTTTTAATTCCTTTTTTTTTGAAAAAAAAATTCACCAAAAAAAAAAAAAAGAAGAAAAACTCAAAACACTTCTCACATCACAGAAAAAAAAAAAAAAAACTCTTTTGTTGTCTTTTCTCTCTCTAATCTTCTTCTTTGGTGTTTTTTTTTTGTTTTCAAGTTTTTCCATTTTTTCTCCCTTCTTCTTCTTCACTTGTAAAAAAAAAAACAAAAAACAAAAAACAAAAAAACAAAAACACAGCGAGCAAGGAGAGAAAAAATGGCTATGGCGAACCGAGAGCCGGGCGAAGAGTTGGCTCCATAGCCGGCATTGGTGAGGTCCCAAATGGGGAAGGTCGAGGAAGAGCAGATTCTGCCTTCCACTGTGACCTCCGATTCGTCGGAGCAGAGAAATGCAGAGAATAATCGGTGCTGTTTCCGGTGCCGCCGGATTCGGAGTCTCGTCGGACTGAAATGCGTCTTGGTTCTGTTGCTCTCGGCGGCGGTTTTCCTCTCCGCCATCTTTTGGTTGCCTCCCTTCCTTCAGTACGCGGATCGGGGCGATCTGGATCTCGATTCGCGTTTCAAAGGTGTGTTTTTCTCGGGAAAATCCTTTATTAGCTTGTTCTTCGTGATTTCGGATTCTCTATTCCCATTCTTCGTGCCGACATTGTTTCGTGACGCGTGGATCTAGATTCGTTTCGGAATTTTTGTTTATTTTTATTTTTACGATTTTTTAGGGTCTTTTTGATTTTCGAATTTTTGTTGTCGGATTGTTGTGAAGCTTAGTTTGGTAGTTGAGCAAATGCAGGTAAGAAGCTAGTTTGATTTTTTAATATTCTGTTTATAATTTTGCTTTAGTAGTTCGTTAGTTTCGGTGGGAATTTTATGTTTGGTTGCCGAGAAAATCTAGGGCAAGAAACGATTATGACAATTTGAATTTTACGTTTACATTTGTCATAATAATTTGTTTGAATTGACAAACTTTACTATTCTGGGTTTTGCCTCAACTATGGAAAGGAAACTAATATATGATTTAGTTTCAATTTCTTTCCTTTATTAAATTTAATTTTTTTTTTAAATTTCCCACCTTCCCTTTTTAGACAACGGACCGGAGGAAAGTACAAAGTGTATAGATTGAGCAAAATTCTGGATCTTGGATTTTTTGTTTCTTTCTTAATGCCGAAATCTTGCGAATTCTATTTTAAGTAAATAATCGCAAATTTTTAGAGTTCAGGACCTATATCTTGGATTAATTTTAACCAAAGTATTTAAGAAATATGGGGTTTTCTTTTTCTCCCCTTAGTTAATTACTTTTCTAGTTTTATTTTCTTTCAATCAAAGATTTGGGTAACCAAATTTGTGGTTATTAATCTGCGCTGCTGCTATGACCAAGAACTTGAAAACATAAATATATATAGAATTTTTATTTATATATGTTAATATATAGTAGCTTGCGCAGTCACAAGACTATAGACTGTCGTTGAATTCCTAAAAGAGCTTAACACAGCAAAAATTTATGCTAAAATAAATTGAGCCATGACTGCTAACCAAATTTGACTTTTAATATTCTCGAACACCATTGTTATTCAATTTGCAATCTAAAAACATGAAAAATGCATCTCGAGGTCCATCGTGTTGTGGTCTTCTTGTGTTAGGAAATAGGGCTGCGTATGTTCTTTTAATAATCTAAATGTTTATTTTGTTACTTTGGAGATTCGTCGTTTGGTTTGATGATCATGAATGAGTTCCTTTCATTAGACTCAAAAACAATGACAACAAAGGCCGAAGATATTGGGTATTAGAATGTCAAGGAATGCTGAGATTAGCACAGGATACAGTTCTACTCCAATGGTTGTTGATATTTAGTGTGATTTGAGTGTCTGTATGGTTGTAGAACCATTATAAATTTTGGGGGGTGGGGGGAGGAAGGGCTTGTTAGCGAGTTGTAATTTTGTAATTTGGGCCGACAAAAGAGCTTCTTGACTGACTGTCAAGGGTTTTAAAGAGATGGGGGGAGAGCGAGCGAGAGAGGTGTTGCTTTAGGTTATGAATCCTGTGGGCTGTGATAATTTGGTATGCAGGGAGTCTGGCTGGGTCTTATTTCTGAATTTTATGACTATAATACGGGAATTAGTTGATTTGACCTGTTGGTTGATGTAGATGTGATGAAAATGGATGATGCGGGTCCTTAATGGATAACAATTATAGTACAATAAAGGATATGCATCTTGGTAACCATGTAAAAATTTAAGATTATTAAAAGGTTTATTCTTCTGTCCTTTTAAACCAGATTAGTTCTGTGTTTCGTAGAAATATCACATATTCTGAGGTCGTGATACTCGATTACAACCTTCCCCATCAGTTAGGTAAATGCTTGTTGAAATTGTGCTTTGAGTAATTTTTTGTTTCGTGTTTTTACTCTCTCTAGTTTTCCGCTTTGAGTTTGCGCTTGGAAAACTTTTGTTTATGTAAAAAGAAACTTTTTTTTTTCCTGAACAAAGAATAAGGACCAACTAAAATGTGACCCTAAAGGTTTTACGTGATGAGGGGTGAGAAAATGTGAGAGATGTGATGGATTTGGGGATATAGTGACATGAGGAAGACTTGAAAAGACACCCTGATGGTAGCTTGTGCTACTAGGAAGTTTTGTGGGTTCAAGGTTCTTTCCCTTGCAAATGTTTATACATGATGTTGTATCTCGTTAAAATGTGATCCTTATGTTCTTGATGTGTGCTTGTTAGATTGCAAAAATGGTGCTTATAGCCTGAGTCGACAGGATTTTTTAAAGGCTAATGTGCGCCTTATTCTTACAATGGCTCCATGGCATTGCTTCCTTATATACCTATTTACAATAAGTCACTTGTTGGTCAACCATGCAATTTAATATCACTAGTTTGATTTTGAGAATGGGAGAGAGAATAATTTTTCTAGAGAAACATATGTCCTTGTGATGAAGATTTGTGACTCTGTAACTAACAAAGTCGTTATTGTTGTTGTTGTTGTTGTTGGTTTTTATTTTTATTTTTCTTCTTTTCAGATCATGAAATAGTAGCAAGTTTCAACCTTATGAAGCCAGTTTCTTTGCTCCAAGACAACATCTTGCAGCTTGAGGAAGACATTTTTGCTGAAATAAACATTCCCTCCGAAGTACCTGCACTTCTACTTCTTGTTGTTTCATTTACTTCAAATTTTATTTGTTCTGATCTAGTTCGTGATTTTTGAATCAGGTGGTTGTCTTGTCTCTAGAACCCTTACAAGGATCAAACACAACAAGAGTTGTATTTGCAGTTGATCCGGAAGAAAAAAATTCGAAATTGTCTGAAACAGCTGAAAGTCTGATCAGGGGATCTTTTAAATTTTTGGTTACACGCCAGACATTTCTACAACTGACCCCTTCTTTGTTTGGCAATGCATCTTTTTTTGAGGTGCTAAAATTTCCAGAAGGAATTACGATAATTCCCGTTCAGAGTGCTTTTCTTCTGCAGAAAGTGCAAATCCTTTTCAATTTTACTTTAAATTTCTCTATCTATGAAATACAAGAAAATTTTAAGGAACTGACAAGGCAACTGAAGTTGGGGTTACATCTAGCACCTTATGAGGTCAGACAATTTTCTCTCTCTGTCTAACACAGCCAGCACATTTATGCTTTTGGCAGAGGTGTAAAATGACATATTTGGTTGCTCCGGCTACCATTGTTTAACTCAATAGACTTTTACAAGGTTAATGATTTAATTGCCTTGAATGCACTTCAGCAGAACCTGACTGTTTTCTTTTGTGAAATGCAGAACTTGTATGTTAGCTTATCAAATACACGAGGTTCAACCATGGATGCCCCCACCATCGTTCAGTCCTCTGTTGTGCTGGCCGTTGGGAATACGCCTTCAACGCAAAGGTTGAAGCAGCTTGCTCAAACCATTACGAGTCGACACTCGAAAAACCTTGGCCTGAATAATACTGTATTTGGTAAGGTCAAGCAAGTCCGCCTTTCATCTATTATGCAACAGTATCTTCATGGTGGTGATGGCGGTGCACCTGCACGGTCACCTTCTCCTGCTCCTCTTCCTCAGCCTCCTCACCAACACCATCACCATCACCACCATCATCATCACCACCACAATGCCCATCTTGCTCCTGAAATTTCACCTGAACCCGCAGCCAGTCGAGGTTCACCTGCGACTCAAAACGGTGCACCTGCACCATTCTCAGGTGGTGCACCTGCACCTGAGGATGGTGCACCTACCCCAGGGAGAGGTTCACCTTCCCCCGAGAAAAGTAATGCAGCAAAGCCACCTGGTTGCCATTTTGGATATAGGTCTAAAGGGGAAGAGAGAAAACGGTCTCACTCGGCTCCTGCTGTTGCACCATCAAAGCCAAATGTATCTACACACCATCCAGCCGCGTCGCCGCACAAGCAAGTAGCTCCATCAAGACCCATCTCCCATTCGGTTCCAGTTTCTAGCCCATTGCCAAGTGTAGTTTTTGCTCATGTTCAGCCCCCATCAAAGAGCCAACCAGATAAAGAACACTTTGATACGAAACCAGCAGTTGCACCAACCCCTTCTACCTGTGAGTATATGATAACTTCATACTAATGATGATTATATGGAAATTGATCTACTATTAAAAAAAAAAAAAAAAAAAAGAAATTGATCTGATGCTATTCGTTTTTTGTGCGCGTGTTTTCAAAATCTGCTTCTGCTCTATTTGGTTCTTTGTTATTCACGTAAAAGAGGTAGTTAAAACTTGCACAATTTTTCCTTTCATGCACGTCTAGATCCAATTATTTCGAGTCATAGAACCATAATTTTAACACATCTAAAGTTTTTGTTTTTGTTTTTGAATTTGGGGTGAATTTGTACTCACTAAACCTCAATGCTGAGGTAGGCTTGGCATTACCGTTTGGCTAATCCTACAATCACAAAGAATTTAGAGTTTTATCTGTGTAGTATGCTAACTTATGCAGGACCAAGAGGAATTTGAACAAGGACAAATAAAGAAAAAAGATTGAATAATTAGAGTCTAGAGAGAAGAATTGAAGAAACTGGATAGAGAGAGATAATCAGGAGAGACGATCTGCATTTGGTACATTAAAATCTGGAATCTTAGGCTAACTCAAAGAACTTCAACTGGAATAAAATTTAGCCCTAGATACTAATTTTCCCGATCACTTATATATACACTCAAGTAACAATATAAATGCATTAGGTTCATCATGTAATTTCTTGTTCTCCATTACTAACGTGTTGTAATTGCAGATTCTGCAGGTTCTCATCCCACCGTTAAATTGGCATTTTCACTGTTCCTTGCTCTTGTATTACACCTATAACTAAAAAGGATAAAACAATCTGTTTTCTAGTTAAGCCCACTAGTCCGACTTCGAGGAAGGCTCAACTGTATCATTCCAACCGGATCTAGTGGAGTTTCTGTAATCGCGAGCTACTCAAAAGGGTGTAGCTTCGCATCTGAGTGGATGTATGTTGTTCCTATGTGTGTAAATATTTGATTAAAATCCCAGCCAGCAAAATGCATATTTGGGTCAAAGTCACAGAGGTGGCAGGCCTTTGGTTAAAATGCATTTGCTGCTGTTTTGTGTATTCTCTTCGGAAGAAATGTTTAAGAGGGAAAAACGAACAAATATCTTACCTTTACCTTTTATTTTTCTGATTCCAAGTCAATCAGCTATGCACTGAAAGTTTTGTTAAATCTTTAGAAATTATCATGATGGCTTGTAGCTTCTAAGAACCAGATTACACTTCAGCAATGATTACAATACTGGTTATTGTATCATTGATATCATTTCGTCTCCTATTCCTATCATCTATACAAGAAATCTCGGGGATCACTATTAGATTCACGCAAACCACCATGGCATTTGTATGGCCTATCTAAACAGGTCTTTTTGTTGCCCTATAGATATTGGCCTTATAGTGATTAATAGCCAGGAATCGTTATGTTCTTATTTCTGATTA
This sequence comes from Ficus hirta, assembly GCA_038430175.1. Lineage (NCBI taxonomy): Eukaryota > Viridiplantae > Streptophyta > Magnoliopsida > Rosales > Moraceae > Ficus > Ficus hirta. The sequence goes on from CM076597.1 coordinate 7,174,159, forward strand.
TATTGAGCTAGAAGGTTTCTTTGATCGAAGAATTTGTCATTGTGGTTCTGTTAAAAATTTACAAGCAAGAAGATTTATTTTGTTCTTCCTAAGCTTGGACTTCGATTCCATTTGCATATTAGTGTCGTTTGTCCCTATCAAAACCAGGGTCTTCCTTCAGAGTTCAGATTTGTTGTTTCATTCTCGTGTTTTATTGTTTGTATCTCCAATTAAATTTTGATACCTAAGTGAATTGCTTAAGTACATTTAGTATTTAGCTTCTATTTATTTGATCAAGTTATTAAAGTTTTTAAAATTAGATGATATAAACAAATAAAGAGTGGAATGACAACCAAGGAGACATGAAAATGGGGATAACAGAGGGTAGAATGACAACTAAGGAGACATGATAATGGGGATAACAGATCTAGACTGGTTCCTAAAACACTATTGAACCATTTGGTTTGATAATTTGACCGGAGAAAAAAAAAAAATCCGAGCTTTGATCTGCCTTTATTCCTCCTTGGTCTTACTCATGATCGTTAGGATGCGTAAAACAATAGGTTGAGATCTATGACCCTTAAGCCTAAGAAATGCTATGGTTTTCTCTCACTCCAAAGCACATGATTGTGATTCTGCACATGAGATTACTTAAATAAGAAAATCTAGATATGTGAAAACATCTAATTCGGTTCCACTAAATCTAGGATGAGATCTGCACAAAATCTCACCCTACTTTGGATTTGGACTATTCGAAAATCTACAATTTTGAACCTTCTTGAAAATAATATGAATGGTGTGTAGACAGTGCACTTGTCCGTGTTGTGCGAATAACGCATGATCTTTTGTATGCAAAATTTAAACTGTAGAACAAACTTTATCTGTTAGAACTTGAAATCATATCTAACTCTAATTCCAAACTTGAGCTATTTTTTGATAAATCGATTAGCAGATAATCACGAGAATAAACAAAATTAATAAGAGTCTCTAGCTCTTTAAGTATAGTTAGTGTGTGTATATAAACATGTAAATATAGCTATAAGAGAAAAATCTCAAAAAAATGAAATTAAGATTAGAATTTTATTGTTATTATTATTAATCGATTGATGATATGATCGTCGCTCATTTTTAGTTTCGCTAGAAATTAGGAGACTTTCTAGCCATTTCTCAATCGCTTGGCTTATTGTGTTGGCAAAAACATTTTCATGTGGTCACATTTCCCATAAAGGATCAATGGGTACTAAACATATTGACCATATAACCATGTTCCTGGTTTAAAAATACATAAAATAAATGACGTTTTCTCATGTTATTGTCACATTCAAAAGGAAGTGTTAGGGGGAAGAAAGAGATAAGAGTAAGGAGAAAGCCATGTGCTGGTTTAACAAAATAACAATCATAACATAATAATACATTAATGCATGCATGTGGCATGATATATATTATAATATACATTAAACAATATACAAATGTATTAGCACATAGCAAAATAAAAACATTTAATAAAAAAAAGATTAATCACATCTATACTTCCGAACTTTAGAATTACTTATATTTTATCACCTGAATTTTAAAAACTCTCAGTTTATTTCCTGAACTTTGAATTTAACCCTTTACCCCTTTTATAAAAATTTTAATTGAAAACAGATAGGAAAAAGGGAGCTAAGTGCAGTCGTGGGGTTTTTTTATTTTTTAAACAGAAATCTTAACAAAATAGGCTTAGTAAAACTAATTTCCCTTTTTTTTTTTTATATATGTTTTTAATTGAAATTCTGATAAAAGGGATAAAGTGGGGTTAAATTTAAAATTCAGAAAGCAAAGTAAGAATTTTAAAATTTAGAAGACAAAATGAGAATTATGATAAAATTCAAGGGTTACAGCTAGAAAATATTCTTTTAAAAAATAGTTAGAGATGAAGTTCTTACTGATCAAGTCAAGTCATTTTCTCTTGAAAGGGAAGTATGAAGAAATATTTAATGGAACTTCATGAATTTCCATGTGCAGTACCTCCATAAAGTAAAAATAGATTTTTATGTGTTGGTCAAGTGGGAATAATCTTTTTTTCTTTGTATTTCTTTATTCAATACCCAAATTGTATTGTACGCATCTTTGGGCTTTTTTCCCAAAACTTGACAAGTAATTTGTTGTTACTATATATTATAAGGTCTATATGGGAGAAACTACATCCTATCAATTGAAAAGCGACAATTTGTTCACCACGCATATAGTATAGAAAAAAAAAAAAAAAAACCATTGAAATTGAATTTAGAGTAGTTCCACTTAAATTGAAATAGAATTTATTAATTCGTGATATTTGTAATACTTAAACTTGAGAAATACCTTACTTGTACTTTTGTCCGAATCAATTTTTTATTTTATTTTATTTTATTTTAAATGAAAGTAACATTGCAAAACACTCTGCCGAGTATGTTGAAAGATGCAAATTGAGACAATTTCTCAAGTTTGGGAACAAATTTTACAAAATTTTAAAGTTTGTAGGTCATAAATTGAAGTTTGAGATGAAGTGGGACAAATTTTGCTAATTATTAATAATAAAATTTTGAGGGAAGAAAAAGTGGGGCGACCTTAATTATTGAGGCCAAAAGATTCAGAATTTTCTAGAGATGGTCGTGATAGATACTATTAGTAGAGAAGTTCCGTTATGCTGTACTAGTTTATTATAGAAAAAATAATTTTTTTAAAGTAAAGATGTATTTGAGGAAAAATCATTTTAATAGGAATAAATAGAAAGAAATAGTATTATAAGAAAATAGAATTGAAAATTATTTAGTGGCACATATATAAAATAAAAAGATAAAAGATTTTAAAATAAAAGAAAAAAAAAAGGTGCAAAAAGATATTTAAAAAAGGGAGAGGTTGTGGTAGAGCCTCTCCCAAATGACTCTACCGGTAGAGTCACTTTTTAAACTGTTATGATTTAATCGAACGGTTGAAATGTTATTGGTGTATCATATTTATTATATACACCTTATCTTATATAATCTTTCTCACCTCAAGTATTCTCCATCGCCGGTGACCTTCCCGCCGCCGGCGACGGACGTCGGCGACTCACCCCCGACACCGGCGTCCCACCTCCGGCCTCCCACCACCGGGCCCAACCCCTGCCGGCAACCCCCTTTTCTCTCTCTTCCCCTTTCTCTCTATTCTCTTCTCTCTTTCTTCCCCTCTCTCTTCCCCTTTCTCTCTCTTCTCCTCTCCCGCGGCCACCCACCTCCAGCACCCCCCCACCACTAGCCCCGCCGGCCACCAGCCCCCAGCCCCCCCACCATACCCGGCGGCACCCCCTCCCCCGGCCTCCCCACCCCCCCGCCTCCCCTTCTCTCTCTTCCCCTTTCTCTCTCTTCTCTTCTCTCTCTCTTCTCCTCTCCCGCGGTCACCCACCTCTGGCATCCCAGCACCACCGGCCCCGCCGGCCCCCAGCCCGCCCCCCGGCCACCCCACCCTACCCGGCGGCCCCCCTCCCCCGGCCTCCCCACCCCCCGCCTCCCCTCTCTCTTTCTCTCTCTACCCACCCCAGCCCCAGCCCCCCTACACCACCCTCGACGTGAGAAGAGAGAGAGAAAGAGAGGGGGAGTCGTGGGTGGGGTGGGATGGGGGGGCGCCGGGCGGCCGGGGGTGGGGGGGCCGAGGGTCGGGAAGAGAGAGAGGAAAGAGAGAGAGAGGGGAAGAGAGAGAAGGGGAGGCAGGGAAGGGGGCCACTGGGCAGGGTGGGGGGCCGGCAGGGCCGGTGGTGGGGGGGTGTCGGAGGTGGGTGGCCATGGGTTCACGATCTTCTTCATCTTTTTTTCTTTTTTTTTTTTATTTGTTAACTTACTTTGTTACAATAAGGGTGAGTCTACGGTTCATCATATATACCTTCAATTTTATACCGTACTATTGAAAATTAGTGGTTCAAAAAAGGACTCTATGGTAGAGACTCTCAATGAGGCTCTACCACAGTTTTGTCCTTTAAAAAAATGTGGGCAGAAAACGGGGGTAAAAAAAAGGAAAAAAACCAAACCAAAACAAAACATATACGCGTGTTTCGACCAAAAGCCCAAAACAAGCATTTTGGTTAAAACAAGATGTACAGTGAATGCTTTTTTAAACTTAACTCCTAATTCAAATTTTATACTTATTAGTAGAGTGACGTATAAAATTATTAGTAGATAAGGATTCTAGCAATTACGGTGACAACTTTTCAGTCTTCTAATATATAGTTAGATGACATCTCCACACAAAAAAAGGGGGGAAAAAAAGGAGACGAAAGCACTTGAAAATGAACAAACCATTTACTAAAAAAAAAAAAAAAAAAAAAAAAAAAAACCACAAAACGGTAAGCCATCATTAGAAAAGGAAACAAATAATAATAATTTAACCCGTATCTCTACAAAGTCGTGAACGCAAGCCCTATTCCTCATCATCTGTAAACATAGGATGACTTCACATGCCCAAGGGACACATCTGCATTCTCAGTGCAATTCCCCCATTTTTACTTTTTTTCTACCCTTTCTTGCTCATAACAACTCGTTGTAACATTTTCATATAAGGTTTAAAAAAAAAAAAAACAATTTGACATTATCATAATTGAAACGGCGGAACTCTACATAAAATGTAATCATCATGAACCTTTACAAAAATCTACATGTCTATGTTTTTTTTTTTTTTTAAATTTTTTTAAACATTTTCCATTACTTTCACGCAATACTCAAATCCTTAAGAAATCAATCGAATTTAGTGATTTTTAAACTTAATCATAGGCCCTAATATAAATTTAAAATTTTAAGTGAGAGCATTTAGAATTTGAAATTTTTATTAGTGACAAAAAAAGACAAAGGGAAATTCGTTAAAAAAAAAAAGAAATGATAAGTCAAATTTCAAAATACTTATTAAATACACAAACTCTCGAGAGGGTCATCTTCTCGTGTCAGTAGTCACAGACTGAGCTCTCTCTCTCTATCTCTCTCTCTCTCACTAAGATTTCAGAGAAGACAAAAGGTGTCACTCTCCCCGTGATAGTGGGCACCAAAAATATTTCACGTTCCCTACCCCTACTTCCTCAATAAAATATCAAATTCTCTGATAAACACACACGACAAAATCCCCCTCTTTCTTCTCAAATCTCCTACGTCCATTTTCCCACTGAAAACCCAAAAAAAGAAAAAAGAAAAAAAAAATATCGCGTTTTGCTGGCGCTTTTTGGTGCTTCCAACCCAACAAACATACACCCTTTTTCAGATTTTTTCATTGCTTGTCCTGTTCTCCATTAAAAAAAAAAAAAAAAACAACGCTTTCTTCTTAGTGGTGCAAAGTTGATTGTTAGTTTATATCTCAACTGGGTTTTGTTCGTTTCGTCTTTAATCTCCAAGGTACGTATCTGGGTCTTTTGAGAAGATAGGATTTTTTTTTTGTTCCATAGAATTGTAGACCATTGTCTGTTTGCTGAGAGAAACGCAGGAAAATTGTATCGTATTCTAATTTCATATCGTTAAAGGTTGCTTCTTTTATTCCTTCTAATTGTGTATGTATATATATTTTGCGTAACTGATAGTATTTGGTATTTTCTCTTTTGTTCTGAACATTTTGTATATTTTATTGACAAATTTGCTATTTTATTTTGGTAGATATTGAGAAAATTTGATCTGGGTCTGATCAATATTGCAATAAAATGACCAACTTGGGGTTGTTTTCTGGGTTAAAACCAATAAAGTCGGTGAATGTGAGATTCAGATTGCCGTATTACACGCTGTGGGGTCAGAGCCTGGTGGTTTGTGGCTCTGAGCCAGTTCTTGGTGGTTGGGATGTGAACAAGGGTCTGTCTCTCAGCCCTGTTCACCAAGGGGATGAGCTCATTTGGAGTGGGACTATTTCGGTTCCGAACGGGTTCGAATCCGAGTACGGTTATTATGTTGTGGATGATGAGAAAAATGTGCTCAGATGGGAGATTGGAAAGAAGCGAAAATTGTTATTTCCCGAGGGAATTCAAGATGGAGTTTTGGTAGAGTTGCATGATCTTTGGCAGGTACTATGCTCTCTCTCTCTCTCTCTCTCTATCTCTGAATTTGAATTTTTTTTTTTTTAATATGAAGATTCCGTGTTTTTTTTTTTCTTGCATATATTAAGGTTTTTAGGAATCTTTGAGTGATGCTCTTCCTGTTAGGTTTGTGGTCTATGTAATTGCTATGTAATGGTGCAAAAAGAAAAGTAGACTTCAGAATCTTACAGAAATTCACCTTTGAAGTTTCTAATTCTTATTCTTATTCTTGTGTTCTTTATTCCTTACTTTACTTTTTGTTTCTTTCATATTTTCTATACTTTTCAGCGCCCTGTGTTGGCTTAATGAAATAACATGACATCTGACTACCACGTATGATATTTTCATAACTTTCAGTTAATATTTTCCACTTTCTGATTTTGTCTTCTGTTCATTGTTGGATATTTCTGAATCTGGAGGTATTTATTTGTTTTATTCTTTATTCTGTTAAATTCGATGCATGTGAATGCGATTGATGAAGACACGGAGATAAGCGAAGTCATTCAATAACTATTCCTAGTCCAAATAGTCCGAATATGTCTCATGTGTAAAAAGATGTACATTAATATTGAGTTCATCTTCCTCAGTTAGTTTGTGGTTGCATTCAATTTGTTGAACTAGAGGTTCGATAGGAGATAAGGATAAAGGAAGGTAAGGATCTCTTGAATTTGTGAATAGCGTAACATATTGGCCACGGAGAAAGAAAGATAAATGATTCATTATTTTACTTATTTTATTATTGTTTTGTAGATTTATTAAGAAAGACGACGCTTTTATGAATATAAATGAGAAGAAACACAAAAGTAAGGTGGACAAGATGTCCTCATGGAATTATAAAAGAGACTGCTGGGTCAGTCTTAAAGGAAATCACGAGAGGCCATTCTAAACGTAATCAAATTTAGAGGAATGTTCCTAAACCATGAGGCAGGGGGATAGTTATCAACCTCACTGACGTATTAGGAAAAGAAAAATTACGACAGGGTTGGCAGGCTAAAATCAGGAATCAACATAAAGATTAACCAAGTTTACTCTGGTATTGTAATTGATTTTTTTGTTTTATTTGAATTCTTCTCTCTGTTGGTTTAATGTTAACTATCAAACTTGAGTTACAAAATGTTGCTTTGCCACCTTTGAGTTATGCGATGTTGCTGTCTTTAAGCTTTTTATGAAAAGAAGATCCGATTCTTTTCTCTGGGACTCTCGAGAAAGAAAAATGTTATAATGATCTTGGAAGATTGGGGATAGGAAAAGATATTTGTCAAAGGACACTATGTTTTTATTATATTTTGCATCATAAATGCTGATCTTGGAAGGAAGGAAAGAGCAACGGTTGTCTCTTTGGCTCTGTTTTCCTGTTTCACTGCACCTTATCCCAATTTAACTAATTCAATTATAACCATGCTTTGTTTTTGTCAAGTTGAACAAAATTGAGGCCAGACCCATTGCAGCCTTAACTTGCTATGTAGTATGGTTTGTAAGGATTGAATTTTCTGAAATAACAGTCTGGTAGACTTCTTGTAGAAGTTGGTTTTGGTATTGTTGTCTCCTTAAAGTCGTTGTTGTTATGAACATTTTATGCTTGTCTGGGAATGGTTCCTTGAACTATGATTTTGTAGAAGTTGCTTGTGCAAACTAGTTTAGTCTCGTTGATGACCTCATCTAAATTTTCATTTGATGTTCAATCCAGACGGGCGATGACACACTTCCTTTCAGCAGTGCCTTCAAAGATGTCGTATTTCACAGTAGTTGCAGTTTGAAGGTAGAGAGGCCACTAGGAGTAACTGAAAATAAGCTTGATGATGAAGGTAATTTACTTGAGTTGATTTTCTAGTTCTGTTGGCTTAGTATACAACCTGGTAATTGTCTGTTTCCAAAGTAACGACTTTACTCAACTACTGACAATAATCAGATTTGGTCCTTGTCCATTTCAAGATCTGCTGTCCAAATATAGAAGAAGACACATCAGTAAAATTCCTTTTCCCTTTTTTGCAGTGATATTTCAGATTTATAGCTGGTTGATGATAATTACTAATTGATTTCCATGCTTCTTGGTGCTAATAATGTTCTTCATTAGCAGATTTACGTTATTGGTAGCGCCACCAAACTGGGGAAATGGAAGGTTCAGGATGGGCTTAAACTAAGTTATTCTGGTGAATCAATCTGGCATGCAGACCTCGTGTTGCCAAAGGCCGACTTTCCAATAAAATATCCTTGTGGTTTTTTAGTGATTAATGATTTGACAGTGCGGTTTAAATGCACTTTGGTACTATAATTGGTGTCCATTGTTTCTCTCTTTTTCTCTTCCTTGACAGCCATTCCACATATATATACAGTAAATACAGAAATGCAGAAAACTTTTCTTTGGAAACTGGTCCTACTCGAGACCTCTCTCTCGAATCCTCAAAAGCTCAGCCAAGATACATTGTCCTCTCTGATGGCATGTTGCGAGTAAGTCATTGATCATCGGATGAACTAAGGAGAATCATAAACAATTTAATGAATGTTGAGTTGCATAAGAGCTATGAACTTGTCCTAAAATCCTAAGGTGCATGGGAACTTTTGGTGATGGTAATCTTGTTTGAATTTCTTTATAGGAAACAGCATGGCTTGGTGCTGGTGTTGCGATCCCCATGTTCTCTGTTAGGTCGGAAAGTGATCTTGGAGTTGGAGAGTTTCTTGACCTTAAGTTACTAGTTGACTGGGCTGTCGAGTCAGGGTTCCATCTGGTGCAACTTTTACCGATCAATGATACATCAGTCCATAAGATGTGGTGGGATTCGTATCCTTACAGGTACGGAATTGACACATTATGATCAAACTCTAATGCTACTTTTCTCACTCTCTTTTATTCTTCATTACTCGAGTTGTATTATGGTTAACTATGTGTTTGTATCGTCATCTTCTCTTTCTGGACTGGATTTCTTTGTCCTGCAGCTCACTTTCCGTATTTGCATTACATCCTTTATACTTAAGAGTACAAGCACTTTCAGATAAGATACCTCAGGATATCAAGGTGGGGACCAGTTTTGTTTTGTTTGTATTTGTGTTTTTCAAATCTCCACTGACCTTTACTGATTTTTCATTTTATCTTGGGAATACTTGTTCTTTTTCTTACAGGCAGAGATTGAGAAGGCGAAAGAACAACTAGATGGAAAGGTAGTGCCTTTGGTATTTCATATATTGCATTGATATTTCATAAAGAAAGACATCTATTTGTTATGTTATTTGTATGTTTCTTTGAAGCCCATTCTCTTTTTCTTGTTATTTTGGCACGTGACTTTGTGTCTAGATATTCATTCACTTCTGTGGAATTGCACTTGTTATGTAGTTTCGAGTTATAAACTAAAACAATCACCTCCTAGTATAGAATCTACAGCGGATACTATCTATATTCCATCCATTAGATTGCTCTTATTGTGATGCTTCTGATATCATGATTAGAAGAATGTTTTGATCATTTAAACGTGCAAGGAATTTACATTGGCAAATAATATCATGAAGTTAGTTATCTTTTAATGCATTACGGGCAATTTTAACCATTCCTTTTTAGTCTTCGATAGGAAGAATATGACTAGATAAAAATACGGATAAAGACATTTTCACAGAACTTAAGGAAAGTTCCAGGAAGAACAAAGAAATAAGCTTCATGATTGTCAATTTTGCTTAGGGATGGCAATGAGGCGGGACCGGAGAATGCTTTCTCGTCCCCATCCCCGCACCCGAAAACCATTCCCGGTCCCCCTCCCCACCTAAATAGAAGCAATGCCGGGGACGGGGATTCCTTGTTGGCGGAGGGGGGGTGGGCTCTTTCCCCATACCCACCCCATTCTCCATTTGTTATAACTACAAATTTGGGTATGGTAAAAAAAAAAAGATTAGTCCTCGTTTTACTTAAAAGAAATAAATATGCTTGATTAATACATATTAAATCTGCATATTAGATTGCCTCTTTGGGTATTGGTAGAGAGTGCTAATTTTATTTTATTTTTTTCAATAAAAAACTAGTAATGTTTAAAGATAATTATTTTTGAATTGGATATATATATAAAATATTTAGATCACATATATATCAGGGCGGTGGCGGGGAGTGCTTTCCCTGTCCCCACCCGTCAACTTTCGGGGATAAGATTTATAACCATCCCCGTCCCCATCGCCGAACATTGTCCCCCATCCCCACCTATTTTGGGGCGGATTCCCGTGGGGCGCCGTCTCCACGGGGAATATTGCCATCCCTAGTTTTGTTGAGTTTACAAAGCCCACATAATGTTAAAACCTTAAGCCTTTAAAGATTTGCTTCTTGTGATTTTCTAGGATATTTTGTGGCTGAGTGACAAAAGTCATAGCGTTGTTGAGAGCATATACATCCACGTGGAAGACTTTGTTGAAGTTGATTATATGTATTTTGATATGAATCTCTGCAGGATGTCGATTATGAAGCTACAATGACTACCAAACTTTCAATCGCGAAGAAAATTTTTGCGCAAGAGAAGGATAAAATATTCAACTCTAGTTCCTTTCAAGAATTTTTTTCCGCGAATGAGGTCTAAAATTTTGACTTCTTGCACCATTATGTTGATGCAGAAAAAGAGCCACAATTCTCTTTCCCTTCCCCAAGTTTCATTTTAGCTGAATCTTTCAACATATACTAATATTAACGCTTGTTTTGATGGAGTGTAGGATTGGCTAAAACCATATGCAGCTTTCTGTTTTTTGCGCGACTTCTTTGAAACTTCAGATCACAGCCAATGGGGTCGCTTTTCTCATTACACGAAAGAAAGGGTAATTATCTAGTTGATTTCTTAGCTGATTTTAATGATAATCTATATGTATTATCCAGCCATTTTGTATATGATGAGCTAATCGATTCGAAATTTAATTTTTAGTTCAAATATATTAGTTTATATAAAGAAAATAAGGTATGTTGAAATTCAACTTTCATCTTTCTTGCAGCTTGAGAAACTTATCTCCAAAGACAGCTTGCACTATGAGGTTATCTCCTTCCATTATTATATCCAATACCATCTGCACATACAAGTAAGCTGTACACTTTCGCTACTTGCTCCTCACTTCTGGCATATAACGAAGAAATTCCACTGTTGAATTGTTTGGTAATGTTGTGAACTGCCAGTTGTCGGAAGCTGCCAATTATGCAAGAAAGCAAGGAGTAATATTGAAAGGCGACCTACCTATTGGTGTCGACAGAAGCAGTGTGGATACTTGGGTTTATCCTAATTTGTTCCGCATGAACACGTCCACAGGAGCTCCTCCAGATTACTTTGACAAAAATGGGCAGAATTGGGGATTTCCTACTTATAACTGGGAGGAGATGTCGAAAGATAACTATGCTTGGTGGCGAGCTCGTTTAACACAGGTTTATAAGCTCAATCTTCGTTGTTTCTTCGATATGGGTCCTTTCTCTAGAATATTCCTAACAACTTTTTGTTTCTTTGATAGATGGCCAAATACTTTACAGCATATAGAATCGATCATATATTGGGCTTCTTTCGGATTTGGGAGCTTCCGGAGCATGCCATGACTGGGCTAGTAGGAAAATTCCGACCTTCCATCCCTTTAAGTCAGGTACTAAATAGATGGTAAAATGGAGAAGTTTTTGTTTGCTCTGTTATGATTGATGAGGGCTTTATTAAGAAGAAATGTCCTCTTATGTTCTGTGCTAGTCAATATACACAAGATTATGCTTCTGTTTCAGGAAGAATTAGAACGAGAGGGAATATGGGACTTTGATCGCCTAAGCCGGCCATATGTTCTGCAGCAATTCTTACAGGTTACTTATTTTCTTAGTTTCATAGCTACCATCGGTAATATCAGCCCGCTACAACTAAATTATAATGTTTTTCTCTTTTTTTTTTTTGGTTCTATAATTATTTGTTTTTTGTTACTGTAAAGTATTCGTTCAGCATTTAGTTACTGATTCTCTGTCTTTATTATTTATTTATTTTTTAAAAATTTTCAGGATACGTTTGGAGTCTCATGGTCTTTCATTGCTTCAAATTTTCTGAATGAATACCAGAAGAACCGATATGAGGTGATAATCTTTTTTTTCTTTTTCAATTTGATTTTTTTGTTTAATCTCTTTCTGATTTCCATATTTTCTCTCTGAATTTATGTTTGAAGGTTTTGGTATGCTACAATATTTTTTATACATCAGACACCTTGCAAATCGAATTTCGATAACTTCCAATATTTTTGTCAGTCTCATTCTAGAGCTTCATGTCACAATGCGATTTGTCATGCAACTGGATCTGATTTTATTTATTTATATTTTAATTTTTAGTTTAAGGAGGACTGCAACACGGAGAAAAAAATTGCCTCCAAGCTGAAGTCGCTTTCAGAAAAGTCTTTGTTAGATAATGAAGACAAGATACGGCATGATCTTTTTGATCTTCTGCGGGTATCTCATTTAAATCTTGCAGCAACAAAAGTTGCCTTCACTTGGAATATATGAATTTACAGTGAATGTGTTTTTAAATTATTAATTTTTGTGCTCGTCGTATACTTTTCTTGAATAACATTTCCGCTACTATCCTGGTTCTGAATTTTTCTGTTGTCCTTTCAGAATATTGTTCTAATTAGAGATCCAGAAGATCCAAAGAAATTTTATCCTCGGTTTAATCTCGAAGACACTTCCAGTTTCCGAGATTTGGATGAGCACAGGTAGGATAAAAACTTTTTCACTTCACTCAATTCAGGTCTAAATAAATTTGCGCTATTTATGGGGTAGAAAACAAATCTTAACTGAGATGGTTACACTTGTTTCTCATCAACAGCAAAAATGTTCTGAAAAGATTGTACTATGACTACTATTTCCATCGGCAAGAGAATCTTTGGCGGCAGAATGCTCTGAAGACTCTTCCTGTTCTGCTAAACTCATCGGATATGCTTGCGTGTGGGGAAGATCTGGGGCTTATTCCTTCTTGTGTTCATCCTGTATGTTCATTCAACACTTTGTATTTTTGACTTGAGATGTGTTTTTGTGAAATGAAAGCATCTGTGATTAATCGATTGCTATGCAGGTTATGCAAGAACTGGGCTTAATAGGCTTGCGCATTCAACGCATGCCTAGTGAACCTGGTTTGGAGTTTGGTATTCCATCTCAATACAGCTATATGTCGGTAAGGATCTTGTAACTTTTTTCTCTACAAGTGTGGACAGTTTTTGTTTCAGGTATCACATTGTTCGTTTGGTTAAAATTCCTGTGCCTCTTAGTTGTCTTATTGTGATCTGAAAGTGATTGAATTGGGTGGCAATCTATCAGGTGTGTGCTCCGTCATGCCATGACTGCTCGACCCTGCGTGCTTGGTGGGAGGAAGATGAAGAAAGACGACGACGGTACTTCAAGACGGTTGTTGGCTCCGACATGCTGCCACCTAGTACCTGTGTTCCAGATGTTGCTTATTTTGTCATTAAGCAACATTTTGAAGCTCCTTCAATGTGGGCAATTTTCCCGCTTCAGGTATCTAGATGGACAAACTTGTGTTCTTTCCCTTCGTATATGGCTTTAAGACTTAGAATGCTATGTTTTCATAATTGCTCAACTTTTGTTCTCATTCCTTTTCGTGTTCAGGATTTGTTGGCTTTGAAGGACAAATACACAATACGTCCTGCAACAGAGGAAACAATCAACGACCCCACGAATCCGAAGCACTATTGGAGATACCGTATGTATAGATTATTGTTTTTCAAGCTCATTTAATGAAATTTAGCTAGTTCTACTTCATTTTGGCTTCGTTTGAGTTCGCCTGTCTTGTGTTGTCACGATCAGGTGTGCATGTGACGTTGGAGTCTTTGATAAAGGACAACGAACTTATAACCACCATCAAAGATCTTGTACGAGAAAGTGGACGGTCACATCCCAGGGTACGAACCGTAGCTCAAGCGAAGCGGGAATCAGCAGTTCTGTCTACGGAGAAGCAGCAAGTTACCAATGGGAAGGAAAAGGTCCCTCTAGATATACCGAATGACCCTCTTGCCGTTCGCTGAGAATTTCTCTGCCGAAATTTATATATATAGTTCAGATTAAACCAAGGAGTTTGTTGAATCAAAATTTCTTAGATATAAGCACTCAATAATAGCCAATGTCCCTTAGGTGGGTTGGTAGGGCGTTCGTTCTTCTCGTTGAATGCTTGGGTTTGAGGCGTCACCATCACGTTGGCCTGCGTATATGGGCAATTCACTTCATGAGGGATCCATATATCATGTGGTGGTGGGGAGGGGGGGGGGGGGGGGTGTTCACCTTCCCGGGGTTATCTGGATATTCCAATCTCTACCCCTGTAATCCATTTTTTTCAACCAAAAAAAAAAAGCACGCAACAATAAAGGGCCATAGAGGTGGGGAATAAGGAAGATGAAAATCTCATGAAATGAATAATGTCCATAAATGTAAAAATAATTATTTATGCTAATTTTAGCATGAAATTACGTATGTTTCTCAAGATTTCTGATAATAAAGAAATAATTATATGGTAGTTTGCCATAGTTACAACTACAACCTCTTCTTTAGGATCACTGCTACTTTTGTGTCGGCATAATTTCTTTTGTTGTACAGAACGTGGATGAAAACTTTTGTGGGGAGCAAATACTATACTTTATAAAGGGGGGAAAAAAGAAAATCTAACGAAATTACGACTATGAACCATTTATTCAGTTTCAGGTCTTGGACTGAAAAGTCCTAGTTTTTATTTTTTTATTTATTTATCATTTTTTTACACTGTTTTCTTGACAAAAATATGATTTTAAATCAAAATTTTTGTTCAAACTTATAAACCAAAAGTAGAATATATGTTTTAGAATTGTTATCAACTAATTTGTGATTTGGGTTTCTGTCTGTTTTGCTTGCTTTGACTGAACCACCCCCTATCAAAACCATGCATATCTCACTCTCTCTCTCTCGATAATCAAAATTTTCTGTGAAAAAAAAAAGAAAAAACTCCCTCCCTCTCTCATTTTCTTTGAGAATTCTTTAGAAAAATTTGATTCTCATATTTATCTCTCTTCCCGTCTCTCTCTCTGTGAACTTCTCGAGGAACTGTGGTTCTTATTCTTTGGTAAACATTCCGAAGTCAGTTTGGAAAAAAAAAAAAAAAAGAAAAAAAATATAGGTAAAATGGTTGGAATTGTATTTTTACTATATCAATAGATATTGTTATTTTAGTCATTAGATTAATGTTTTAATGGTCTGATATGTAAGTATCTACGTTAAAAATCTGTAGCGAAATACGTGTAACTATTTCCAGTCATAGATCAAATAGTTAAAATGTTGATCCAATAATACCTACGGATAAAATAAAAATATTGTTCCTACTATAAAAATTTCCATAAACAAATATATAAGATAGGTTTTGCGAGTCACGTTTTGCCTTGTGCTTGCTTAGTGGCCCCTATTAGATGAGGGTAACAACATCAGTTAAACTCTTTTTTTTTTTTTTTCAACCTGATCTAGTATGGCAAGGACCGTTAATTACAAATGCATCTGCTATTGTATTTTCAAAACATAAGTGAGAGTATTGGGTTGTGTGTGCATCTCTAAGTAGATTTGCGTCCCAAATTAAAATGTGAAAACTAGTTCATGGTTCATTGTGTGGTAGAATTTGCGAAGGGTCCTAATCTAGTTAAGCTAGTCTTGACACTGTCTTTGAGTGGTAACACAAAAAGACGTTGCATGCATGATAATTTGCGCTTCACATCTAAGGATCGGTGATGTTTTTATGCTCTCTATCCAACATCCTCTCATGTGGAATTTTGTAAAAGATCCTAATCTTAGATTTTGAATAGCTATCGGCATAAGAGTTCAAAAAGGCCAACTTATGGTCTATATAATAAGGGACAGATTTTTGCGTTTGGCTAGATTCGAGCCTTTGGATGATAGAAGTGAAAGCTGCAAGTACGACGTCTTCACGCTCATGCCACCAACAGTAATATTGCGTTACACTCTTACACATGGATCTATGAATGTAGCTCAGCTAGAGTAAACTTGTTCTTGTGCCTTTGGCAACAAAGAATTGACTCCTGCTTATCTCTTAAAGAATATTTTCCAACTTAAAAATACAACTGTTATAATATATAGTACTCCTATTACTATTATGGCCATATAAATGAAAGAAGGCTAAAAAAATCGTTGGCCGAGTTTTAGTTCTTTTCTTGCTCATATCAATTGTTGACCAACTTCTACTGAGATAATAATCTAATCCTGCTTGATTTTAGATGACAATAATCACAAAACTTCCCACTGAATTATAATTTTTGTAACACTTTTTATTTCGAATTTTAAAATATAACATCTATTTTCCCAATTTACGTTCGGTTAATAAATTTAGTTAGTTTGATGGACGGAAGTTACAGGTGTCATGCATTAAAGTTGTGATTGTTTAGATATTAAGTGTGTAATTACTATTTTACCCATCAATTCTTAATTTATTTTTATTTGATATCATGAGGAGGTCCTGATATAGATCTGTAAACTTTGCTGGGATAGAGAACAATAACCTCACAACCAAGATAAGTCGTGGGACATCCCTCCTGGCTTTGATGGGCACTTTATGGTCTTCAAAAGATTAATATCCGCTATTTTATCATTGCCATACAGACCTATATCGGTAAATTGTCTTTTATGATCATTATGATTTTCTGTTGATCCTCCTCTATATTTTCTACCTTACTACTTGAGATTCGTCCAGAGAAATTTAGAGAGAGAACAAGTTGTTAGAACTTAGACTTTTCTTTATTTTCCAAATGGTTTCTTACAAGATGGGGGCTATTAAATAGTCATACAAAAGCATAACCGAACACAAATAGAAGCAAATATAAAAATGTTGATGTTGACAGAATTGTTGAGGTTTTGATTTACTAATAATACCGACAGAAATGTCGATATCGACGAATATCTCAAAAGAAAAAAAAAAGGATACGTAGAGAAAAACCCATAATTTTTTCTTGAAACTTTGTAAAATTTTAAACAAGTTAATATTACTTAATTTGAATTAATTTAGTAACAAAAATGATACTTTTTAAAATAAAATATGAGAGCTATATACCATAGTATAAGATCACCATCATTAATTGCTTTCATGAGATTTTTGGAACAAGTAATCCTTTTCTATAGTATAATATAGAAAGGAAAATTAGGTTATTTTTTGGGGTTATTACTTAAAAGTCTAAATTGAAGACTCTGATTTAAAATATGTTAATTTTTTCTTTATTTATAGGAATGTCGAAATTAATACTTATAAAAACCCCGTTATCATTTCATCAAGAAATGAAAATAAATAAATAAAGAATTGATAAAAAAGAAAGGAAAGAAAAAATCTCTAAAACATTTTAGATTAAGCAAATATTTTATTAAAAAAAAAAGATCATTTTACTTGATTTATTATAAAGAAAAAAGAATCGTAATAGATATTAATTGTATGACATTTAAAAAAAATTCATTATGATAAATAATTACTCATCAAGATAAATTCATAGCAAATATATTGAAAAACGATATTGTAAAGAAATATTAAATACTTTAAAACCTAAAAAAGACATCATAATGATATACTAAATTATCATAAAAAAAAGAACATCATAGTAATATAGTAATATCGTAAAAGAAAAAAACATAACACATTTAAAAAAGTATCATAATGAAATAATAATTACCATAAAAATTTAAAAATTTTCATATCACATTTAAACTTTACAAAAAAGAAAAAAAGAAAAAAGAAACCATATATTAAAACAATAACAATAATAATATAAAAAATAAATTATCATAATAACGTAAAAATTATCATAAAGAACCTAAATCATATTTAAAAAAATTATTTCTACAAAACCTTAATCATACTTATGAAATATGATTATAAAATAAAAAACCTAAATTATACTAATAAGCAATCACTGTAATAAAAACTAGTTATTAAGATAAAGATATAAAAATAATGAATAAATAAGGAAAAAATAATGAATCTAACGAAGGAAAATATGTTAAATATGATAAAAGAGCAGATTGGATAATATAAGTGATTGTTTATTTGAAACAGACATTTACACAATATAAAAAAAAAATGGACATATTTTAAAATAAGATTCTAAAAATAGACATTTTGTGTAATAATTACTAATTTTTTTTTGTTCTTTAACCACACATCCAATGATAAAGAATTTATGTATTTTTCTTTTATTTTAATAGAATGGCGTATAGTCATACACATGACCTATTTCTTTTTTTTTTTTTTTTTGACACGTTACACTTGAATTTTACACATCAAATTTTTATTTTTTTTATTTTTTTTTATTTTTTTATTTTTTGAAATAACATATACCATACCTTTACCTCCTCCTCCTCCTCCTTCTCATTCTTCATCTTCTTCTTCTTCTCGGGTAAATTGCTCGTTTAATCCCTAAATTTTTAACATTGTGCAACTTTGATTCTTAAATTTTTTTTCATAGTTGGAATGCCTCAAAAGTTTTAAAATGTTGCTACAATAATCATTTTCATTAATTCTTTGATGGAATCTATTAGTAGTTTGATCAAAAAGTTGTGCTAACTATGGATTCCATCTAAAAAATTAACGGAAAGGACTATTATAGCAACGTTTTTAATAGTCTATGGTCTTTCCAGCTACGAATAAAGAACATAGAATGCTCCTAAATTATTAAAATATTGCTACAACAGTCACTTCTATTAATTTTTAAATGGAATTTGTTAATAATTTAGTAAAAAAATGATGTTAACTAATAGATTATGTCCAAAAATTAACGTAAAGGACTATTGTAGTAATATTTAAATAGTTTAGGACATTCTAGCTACGAAAAGTTCAGGGACCAAAATTGCACAAAGTAAAAAATTCAGGGAACAATCTAGCAATTTAATACCTTCTTTTTTTTTAGTGAATATATATATATATATATATATATATATTATATCTTTTCTTTAAGTAAGGGTCTTTTTGTTTACCATAACCTACATACTAGATTAGTTTTTGTCATATAACTACGTTAACATTTTTGATGTAATTATCTAAAATATCATTTTCTCAGATACAACCTTAATAAATACTTTTTGGGCATGATTGTCATATCAAAATAGTTTTACTCAAATTTTTTAAAAAGTAGCTTTTAAAATCATAAATTAATACTTAAATATGTCCTCCAAATTTCACATTTCGGTCTCCGTAATTTCTTATATTATTTAAGTATTGATTAACGGGATTGTAGCGCATTTCAAATTTCGAGTGATAACTAAATTATAACTCACACGATCCTTCTCATTGCTATAAAAACTTCAAGTTGTGAATCTTTATACTAAATAATATTTAATATCTATATCTATAATACAAAAAGAAGAAAATATGCACTTAATTTTTAGTTTTTGTTTTGTGTGCCATTGTGTTTAATATTATTATGTTTATTTGTAATATAAACTTGTTGGTTTTTATTCAATCATTGAGTTTTATATTTAAATTTTATCTTTCAATAAATTTGTACTATTATTTTAAAAATTATATGATATTATCCTTAAATATGTAAAATATTTTATGTTAGGTATATATACCAATATATACTTTGTTTTTGGTAAATATATATCTATACTTGAATATACATATAATGTTAAGTAATAATTTTAAATGATTTTTAATAAATGAAAGTGCTTTGAACACACAAGCTGGGGTTTCCTTCTAGAATTAGTTGGTTACTGTTGAGTCAAAGATATATCAATTCCAAAGAGTTGAATTTAAGCCTATGTTTGGTTGGTTCAACTAAATTTAATTTATTTATTTTTATCTACTCTTTAAAAGTAATTCACCAGTAACGGAACTGGAAAATTTTTTTAGAGGAGGCGTAAATATTGAATCCAAATAAAAATGGTAAAATCTTTATCGGTTTGTTTCTTTGTTTTTGTTTTTTTTTTTCCCTCTAAGTAAACTAAGCTTGTAGAGTTACATTTAATTATAAAGTTTAGAATTTAAAAAATTGTGAATTTTTATGATAGTATTATTAATTTTGATTCTTACTTTAACATGAGTACTTAAAATAAAAAATTTGGATGTAATTAAAAAAATATAATTTATAAACAATTATGCAAATGTAGTAATTAAGCAATTTGAAGGGGGACAAGTAAGGGATAAAACATTTATTGTTATTATTATTTTTTTTCAAACGTAAATCAAGAGAGATATATATTCTCATGTGTTAGGATTATAGGCGATTATATTTAAAGCTATAGCTATAGGCCATTATATATTCTCATGTGTTCCTTTTTTGAGGCTATAAAATTGAATTTTTTTTTAATTTTTCTTCTTAATGATTGTTCTCTGAATCATATCTTTTTTACAAATTAAATCGAATTTAAAGATCACGCAGATGTTATAGAATCTATTTGTGATCTCTAAATATTAAATATAGAATTGGTAGAATTTCTTTCAGTAACAATAATTTAGTCTATCTGATACATACATAGATGCGATAGTTTTTTTTATTTCAATTCTTTATTTTTTTAATCAGTATGAATATATATATATATATATATATATATTGCAACCTAAATCTTCTTTTACATCATTCTTTATCTACTATTTCATAAAAATAAAAAATAAAAAATAAAAATTTTTTAATCATTGATAATTCTATATAAATCTAGATTTAGCTTTCTCCTATGATGATAAAATGCAACGTGGTCTTACTAACTATTAAAGTTTATTCAAATAATGAAATGGAGCTTGGAAAATTTTCAATCAATTAGATGAAATTGATGATTTCTTAGGAGTTCTTAGTACTTGAAGAATTGTAAAATTGGTGAATTTATCCTATCAGGTTACTTGAAGATCCAGATTCAAAGAGAACTTATTTATTTGTTTAAATTTTATTTGTGTTATTTTTATTTAGTCCTATGGAGAATGTGGTCAGAAATCGATAATAGAGTCCGACCACAACAACCGAATTTATTATCTTCATGCATAAGGATAATAGATTGCTTAGTATAAAAGATTGAAAAATCATCACAAACCTCCCCTTTTTCTATTTCAATTTCTGGAGATCAACAAGGTTTTTTTTGCGGCACCTTTGATTAATTGTGTGCTTACTCTTATGAACCAATGAGATACCTAGATTTTGATACATAATAAATTGTCCATCATTTTTATAGACAGACGAACTAGTTCGATAAGGAATTTTAATCAATTCTTTAAGAGTGAAAATTTTCTGAATTATTATAAGATCCAGATTTATTTCTCCTTGAGCTATTGAGGAACAACAGGAGTTTAGATATCACAAAGTTCAAATTCCCATTCTCAATCCATGACTAATATGAGCTCGAAGTTTCCTTTCTAACTCCCGGAACTTCTTCGTAGTGGCCCCGTTCCATGCCTTATTTCATAAGGAATCTCAAAGTGTCTCTATTTCATTTTACTATTATAATATAATAAAATATTATAGATTTATATTTTAATATTTATAAATATATTTTTCTGGGGGTTAATGCTCATTAGGTATTGGTATAACTGATGACTAATCATAATTCCATAATGGAATTAATTACATACTGATTCCAAACTAAAGGAATGTTATGGCAAAACTTTGTTTAAAACGATGTGGTAGAAGGCAACGTGAGACTTGAAGGATACTATCCACTGTGGATTCTTACATCCACCATTTATTATTGTTATATTAGGAATGAAAATGCTTTTCGCTCGACATTGTTTGTTCTATTCACTAGAACTCTCATTTTTTTTTGGGTTGTAATATAAACTGTGTCATACATGATGGAGCTTGAGTAGAATGAATTGATTCATTTTTCGGCGACAAGAATCTAGGGTTAGTATCAATTAATAAATTGAGACACTTTGTAAATCTATTTTTGATATAGAAATCTAAAGGATCAAATTCAAACAAGTTTCAAATTCAAAAGTAAAATTTTTTGGAATTGGTCAAATTCTTTCACTCAAATCAAAAGTGTATTACACAAGAATCAACCATTCATATGATCGTTTGATGGAAAGAAATCAAAAAAATCGTGTGTTGCTGCCATTTTGAAACGATTAACTATCATCGAAGTAATATCTAAACCTAATGATTCAAGGCAAAGATAAGGATCCTAGAATAAGGAAATAGCGTTTTCAATTATCTTAACAACTAGAACTAGATTAAATCAAATAAATTCGAAAAGAGACAGATAAAAAAGGGATTAGAGATTGCTCAACAATTAATAAATGAAATACTTAAAAGGTTTTCTTTGTGAGTTATACAACTTGAGTTATGAGAGTGCAAATTACAAATATGAAAATCTTTTTTTTTTTTTTTGTTGGGGAAAGAGTAAGAAACAAGTATTTAAAACATATGATAAAGAAAGAGAACTCTTGGTCAAATTGATTTGATGATTTTATGGATCTATTTATTATTCTAATTTTGTACATAAATATATATTGAATTTTCTCGAGCCATACACGGAGAAAACTTCTTATACGTTTCTCGGGGGGGAGGTATTTCAAAGAAGGCGGGGAGTTTTTATGGAACTTCACCTTAATCACCAAACAAAATTAAATTAATGAAATATAAATATATATAAATTAAAGAAGGTAAGGTGTGGATGATTTGTATAGATTTTTGTATAATCTTTTCTTTGCTATTTTTTCCCCTTTTCAGTTTATATCATATATAATTTATTTTTGCTACTTATAGAATGTCGTATTTCATAACGATAAAAATCTATTTCATTGGTTTTGTTGATGTAATTGATGGGAAAAATATCGAGAGAATAAACAATTTGGTCTTAAATTTTTGATATTATTGTCATGTCTTAAACAAATAGTTTAGGATTCATAAAAAATTGATTGATAATACACTCATGAGAAAAGCCTTTCCCGCAACAAGCACTAATATATTTTTAATGTTTAATTAGATTGGGATCAGGTAATCATTCAAAAATTAAGAACAGGAGCTCGTTACTTTTTGTTTTCCTAGAATTGGAACCAATAGCTATAGACTATAGTAGGGCTCTATCCATTTATTTACTCGACCCAACTTTAAATTTAAAATTTAGTTTTTATTTCTTTAATTTTTAAATGAATTTTGTTCCGCGCCAAGAATTCAAACAATTTACACAACATTTTGGACCTCATAGGGTAATAATGAAATATTCTTTAGAATTCTCTATTAACTATTAATACGACATGCTGCTTTTTCTATTCATTCCTTTCAGGATCAGTCGCGGTCTTATAAACTCTATTGATGGTATAGACAAATCCATTGCTTCATACAAATGTGTAAAAGATGCTAGCCGCACTTCAAAGCCGAGTACTCTACCGTTGAGTTAGCAGCTTGAACTAAAATAATTAAAACATATAGATACAATCGGAATCCCAATAAACAATAAATTAAGAGGTTGAATTGTACGATGAAATGAAAACATTTTTAAAAGGAAAAACATAAATCTAAAAATTAATAATCAATTATGAACATAATAAAATGAACAAATCTGATTAAAACCAAAAAAAAAAAAGTTCAGACAAAAATCGATGAAAATAAAAATATTTGTAGGTTAACTCTTGTCTCGTATGTTATCCATATATTCTATTTGAATAATCTTACTTTAATTTAATATTCTATTAAAATCATTAAAAAAAAAGGACTTCTTGTATCACAACAAATTAAATGAACCCTTTATTTGAATGACAGAAAATCAAATCTATGAAATGTAGATAAGTAGATTCATTTTTCCATATCCGGATCTTATTTATTTGATACACTGTTGTCAATATGAATTGTAAATGTTGAAAAAAAGAATAGAATGGACAAATATAAAAACAATATATATATATAAATTGAAATTATTATTTCAATTATGTGTGTGTATATATATTATCAATCTTGACTAAAAATATAAAATGTGACACATATTAAGTTCTTTTTAATGCGCAAAAATCAATCTCGATTGAAAAAAGTGAAGATTGAGCAAAAGTTTAAAATATTAAGGTGTAAATGTAGGATATGGTATAAAAAGGAAAAAAGCAAAAACAACATATATATTTGTATCATTCAGTATACGTGTTTTCATTTAGAAACGGTCTCGTGGGGGATTGAGCTTATAGACCATTGGCCAATGAAAAACGACAAGCAAGTAATTGACATTTCCACACACACTCAGACATATATATGGATACAGTTTCAACGGTTATTTCAATAATTATCCATTGATAAGTATCGTTTTTTCAATTGTAACGATATAGATCAAACGATTGTAAAAAATTACATTATAGGTCAAAAACATTAACGATAATTTATGAACATTGAATTTAAAGAGTTCATTATACATATTTGATTTTGAATGAGTAACTTGTTCTTAAACTGCTGATTTATTTTTGTAAATCTTTTTTTTTTTTTTAAATTTAAATGGAATCTAACTTAAAAACTCACTCCATTATTTTTATATCTCATTCTTACTCTTTTCCATTTGGGATTTTTTCTGTTAAAAATTATTGAAAAATACTAGGTACCCTAATATTCTCACGATCCCACAGTATAATGAAAAGAAATAAAAATTAAAAAACCAGGAACATAAAAAAGCAAAAACTGATAACGAATGTAATAAGAACACTATCTCCTGATATGCATCGGAAAGTAAAATCTAGAATTAAAAAAAAAAAAAGATGAGTAGATTTATATTTGCATTAACAGATATATAATGTTAGAAGGGGGTAAAAAAAAAAAAAAAACACTCTCACACACGATATAATCTCTTTTTTTGAACTATGCACTCTACACGTGTATTTAATAAGCCAATTAAAAAGTTTCTATTTAACTAAAATGGAAAAAAAATAAAGAAAAGAAATAGATATGCATAAGTTAAGAAAATGTCAAGGGTAACTAGCAGTATACCGCGTAATAATGCCGTGGCAGGTAATGAAAATTTTAAGAGAAATTTGAAAGGAAAAAAAAAAAAAAGGTGCAACAAAATTTTTTTTAAAAAAATAGGCCATTAAAATTTTTTTTAAAGGAAAAATTCTCTTCCATAAATCAGAATATTGTTTTAAAAAAGAATTTTTTTAATTGTTTAAAGTGAACCATTGTTTAACTCGCTATAACATATCATATATTATGCCACATCATCAAATATAATTAAAAAATATACTTATTTTATAATGTTGTTTGGTAACCATCCATGATTAAAAAAAAAAAAAACAGTAATCATTGAAAACTTCTCCATATATATAGTATATATATATATGTATATATATATATATATATATATATACACATATTGTATGTGCCAGTTTGTAGTAGTGTCTACGGTACTTGTCTACTTTAGGTTTTGACAAGTTAGTTTAGTTTTTATCTTTAAAAAGAATATTAGGGATAGTAAGAGGAGATCTGTCAAGAAAATTTATAGTTATTCTAGAAAATTTAGAATACAAATATAAAAGAATAGAGATAGCTTATGGATTTAATTAATATATATATATATATATATATACACACACACACAATGCATCTTATATATAGACTAGAGATATAAATGGATAATATATGTACATACTAGATGTACAGGACGTTGAAGAAGTTAAAAGACAAAAACAAATTAGCATAAGTTGTCAGAGTAGTGTGAGGCGTTAGAATATAAACAAGTCAAGTGAATTTTATATAAATCATTAGATGTAAATTAAGTTAAAAAAAAGAATAAGACTGAACTATAAGATTGAAAGATTAAAGTACAAGAGTTCAAATCTTATTGTCTCTTTTATATTAAATTATAGATTATAGATGTGCATAGATGGTAGAATATATTTAGGAGGTTATCGTTCTCACTTCTCCAAAGTTTAAGGCTTCGAAATTTTAAGCACGTATATATAAAAATACGTATCATATTAAGCATACGCGCGAATCAGTAGCAATGTTTTTTCCCGCATGAAAACGAATCAATTAAATTGTAGGAATTAAATTTTTCATGGTCCACCTTTGAATTAGCTAGAAATTGTTGAGATTTCCTTTCTTGATTTTCTTCCTTGTAATTGTGGGATTAAAAGTGATTTAGTTATCTAATTTAGAGTTAATTTGTAGGCAATTAATTTCCTGATTCTTGTATAGATAGTTGCCTATTTTTCCTGTACAATTGTACTCTATGAATTAGTTGTAAAGTTCTATTCTAATGATATGACAAATTGAATTATTTTATCTGATTTTGAATGAAACGATTAAAAAAAAAAAAAAAAAAAACACTTCGACAGAAGCTCACACCCACTCTTTCGGAATCTCAAACCTTCTAGAATAATTAAGCAAAAATTTAATTACAAAATAAAATATAAGTATAACTTACTCGACAAGGCAACACACATAAATACAAACAAAAACAGGAAAACAAGATAAAGCTGATTAGTCAAAAAAAAAAAAAAAATATCAAGCTGACTAGAAAACCACGTTCTCTCTCTCTCTCTCTCTCTCTCTCTCTCTCTCTCTCTCTCTAAAAGTAATTAATTAGTATACATTAGCATTAGCAATTAGTCACCACGAAGTCATTATAGGTCTTTTCTAGTGGCTAATTAACTATATAGACGGTGACGAATCCAAAGTGTAGGATTTGATAAATGAAGACAATATAAAATAAGGGAATCTGTGACCTTCTAGAAGGAACTACATTTTATGTAGTGTAAAAAATATATATATTCTACTGATACAACTCTTTACTACCAGATTTTCACAAAATTTTCTCGATTTCATATTTTTTCTATTTGATGTAAATTTTCTTGATTTTTCACTAACATTGACTTTTATATTTTGTTGTTGCTGTTGTTGATGATGGTGTTGTTTGACTTGAGTTTGAATCCATTTTTATTTTTTGGTTCTTGCGGTTACAATTGTATAGCGACCTTAAAATACTACCACTGCACTTATATGTTACGATTGGAAATCCAATTATATATATATATATATATATATATATATATAAAACAATGTACGTGTCTGAGCTCGTATAATTAAGAGACGGACACAAAATGAAATCTTATAAAATTATACTCAAAACGAAGCTTGTGATTCATAATTTATAGATTTATATGCCACTGCATATTGATATGTGATTGTAAATGAATTGCAACCCACGAATAGACAAAGAACACAAAATATAGAGGTACTAATGACCATTAGTTTGTAGTACTAAGGTATCTAGCAAGTGGGGCTCGGAAGTCAATCATTTTCACAAAAATACTAGTCAATTAATAAAAAAAAGTCAATTAATGAGTCCGTGCGCTATTTATTTAAATTAAACATCTAAATATTTAGTCTGATATATATTTAACAATGATGATAAGGCATTGGGACTGCAACACTGTCTGTGTCTATTATATTGGAATATAATCGCCATGCCGTTCATGATTTGCAAGCCATAGGTATGTATCTATTAGCTAATTACCTAAAGTTGAGAAGGTGAAAAAAAAAAAAGGT
Source organism: Ficus hirta (assembly GCA_038430175.1). Taxonomy (NCBI): domain Eukaryota; kingdom Viridiplantae; phylum Streptophyta; class Magnoliopsida; order Rosales; family Moraceae; genus Ficus; species Ficus hirta. The sequence goes on from CM076597.1 coordinate 7,201,604, forward strand.
TTCTTTAATACTTTTAGGGATTATATGAGCTCCTTTTTGAGTATATGCCCCATATCTGGATTCATCTGCAACAAACTTTTATGCTATAATTTCTTATTTTGCATTACTAATAAAAACTGTCTTTAGTCGTTATTTGTTGAATTTTAATAGTTTGATTTATAAATGTACAAGTTAAAAATTCACAGTAAGAGATATAAAATATTACAATCATAAATAAAATTATTTGAAAATTAATGCTAAAAGTTAATCAACTGATTAAAACAACATTTCTTATTCCTTTTAGGTCTTATAGTAAAAACTCTCAAATTTACTAATTTTCCCCCTTTTTTTTAAAAACCGAAATAGAAGAAAAAAATAAAAAAAAATAAAAAAACCGCAATTAGCCTTCGCTCATTCAAGAAGAGAGACAAAATGAAGGCCACGTGGTCGATTGAGCCTATTAACCACTTGGTAACAAAACAACAAGCTTGTTTACATTTCCGTGCAGGATAAAATTTGCGATTCCAAGCTATATTTTTTAGGATAAAATTGTTTTGCAGGTTAATTAAGTAATTTGTGTCTGTGTGTGTATATATATCTATAATATCTATAATATATATTGAAAGGAGAATGAGGTAGAAAAAGACAAAAAATTTTGTTCCAACTTGCATGTTTGCCTTTTCTTTTTTTTTTTTTTTAATTTTTTTTAATTTTTTTTAATTTTTAAACTTTTATTTGTATGTTTATCTATAAAATTGTACTCTATGAATTAGTTGTAAAGTTCTATTTTAATGATATGACAAACTGAATTATTATTATTGTTTTCTGATTTTGAATGAAACGATTAAAAAAAGAAAAAAAAAAAAAGAAAAACCCTTCGACAGAAGCTCACACCCACTCTTTCGGAATCTCAAACCTTCTATATATATCTTGAAAGATCTACCTGTATTTTAAGAGTGTTATCTGTTCGTTTTCTTTTTTCAATCTCTTTTTTTCCTATGACCTATAAAATGTAAAACATAAATTAATTAGTATTTTTACTGCAATGAAACCCTCAATGCATGTGATTCACCCGGATAGAAAACATCTATTACCTTTCTTTTTTTATTTTTACTATTCTCACACTTTATATCAACTTTTTTTTTTTATTCAACTTTTGTCATGCTTTGTACCGATATTACGCATTTACATTGTGCTTAAATTTACTTGAATAATCTCTACTATTTTTTACTTGTATTCGAAATTTTCTAAAGTAATCATAAATTTTATTAACACATATTCTCTTACTAATTTTCCAGCAAAAAAAAAAAAAAAAAAAAAATTCTCTTACTAGTTTTTATCCCTTCGTTGTCTCATTTAGAGATAAAAACCAAGGAATTTACCTAAAGTAAACAAGTGCCGTAGGCACTGCTACAAACTAGAATCTATACATATATACGAAATGTCAAAAAATTTTACTATTTGCAGGTTTTGCATCCAAAATGCACGTTTTAGTCGAAACGTGTGTTTTGGCGTTGGTTTTTTTTTTTTTTTTATTTTTATTTTTGCATCTGGTTTGTGCTAGGAAAAGGAGGGAGGGAGAGAGAAAGAAGAGCCGCGGGGGGGGGGGGGGGGGGGGGGTGGGGTGGGGGTGGTGTGTGGCGCGGGTGAGGGGGAATGCGTTCGGATTTGGGAAAGAAAGCATGGGGAGTGAGGAAATGTGGGGTGAGAGAGAGAGAAAAATTGTTTGAATGCTCTTGTATTATCATTAAATAATATATTATGTAGAATTTATAAGATTTATCTATTAAAAAATAAGGAAAAATAGTTATCTATCTAAAATTTCATAACATATAATTTAATTATCTCAATGTATTTGTTTTCTAAAATTTTGAATATAATTTATACATTTTTTTATTTTTTAAGATTTATTCTTAGTATAAATATTTATTTTATATTATCCTTTTAAAAGATGTATTTCATATTTTAAGAAAAGATTTATTTCATATCTTGTAAATTTTTCTCTTTGATCTCTTTGATTTTTTTTTAATTTCTTTTTATCTACTTTTTACTTATATATATTTTTATTTAAATAAATTTTCTTAAATTCATCTAATCATGTGCATTGTACATGCATTTAAACTAGTATATATAGAAATGCTAAAGTAATTTGATCCATCACTCAATTTATCATTCATTTTTTTTTACCAAAAAATTTATCATTCTTTTACTTCTAGCAAAAAAAAAAAAAAAAAAAACAATTCTTTTACTTTCACTTTTGTCACATATCATCTCTTATACCTACAAAAAATAAAGTCGTAATAATAAATTTTTTTGTCATTTTCAATATTGCAAGATTTATTCACAAAAATTTACATATATGCCAAATTATATTTTTTCACAACAACTTATTACTTAACAAAATAAAATTATTGCGTCTCGTCTGAAGTAAGGGAAAGATGAAATTTTTTTTTTTTTCAGTGGCTTTCTTGAGTGTTGTTTTGTTTTTTGTTTTTAAATTGAGAAGGCTTTCTTGAGCTAGTAGTGGGGTCTGCGCATCGGCAAGAGATGGAACATGAGAGCTGCGGTTTCCTTCTAGAATCAGTTCGTTTTTTCTCCGGTCAAGGACATATCAAGTCCAGTGACGTAGCCACCATGGCCCTGGGGGACCATTGAATTTTCTTTTACAAAAAATGATGATTTTTCTTTATTTTTTCACGTTTAGGCACCTTTTTTTTTTTTTTTTTTTTTGCCCCCTAACTTGTCCACAAGATTTGACTCAATTCAAATCACCGATCAAGTCCATGCATAAAGTTGACTTTAAGACTATGGAGCATGACAGATAAAGAAAATTAATATTGATTATGTTATAAAAACCAAAGAAGAACCATTAAAAAAAAAAAAGCAAAGGAGATAATTGATTAAAGATCTTGATGATATGGGAAAGAAGAAGCCAGTGATATAATTATAAGAACAAATAAAATAATAGGTTTTAATTAGGCTTTATTTTTTTAAAGAGAAGGATGACATATGATAATAGTAGGAGTAATTAAGAGATTGATAAAAAGAGTAATGGGACAAGTGATTCAAGCATTTCCCATATATACACAAGCAAGTATATATGTACACGTATATGTATATATATAATACATAGACCTATAATGGTAACACTTGAGAATATCTATCTTGATTTTACGTTTAAAAACCAAAAAAAAAAAAAAAAAAAAAAAATTTACGTATGAACGCATGACTTAGCTGAAATTCTCAACTTGTTGGAATTATAAGCCGAAGAAGAGAGACCAAAAAAAAAAAAAAAAAAAAAAAAAAAGAGACTACTTTTTAACACAACGGGTTGCTGATATTGGGACCTATATATCTCAACGAATTGAACGTGGATGTAAATTCAAACAAAATTCATTTTACAAAGATTTGCCTTCTGACTATAAGGAATGCCTCCCTTTGTGCAGTTAGCTACTCTTTTGACAAGACTTATTATTATTATTGTTGTTATTATTATTATTATTTAGCTGAAAGAACTAACCTTTTGTGAAGACAATTGGAGTTGGAGTTTTGGAAGTAAGAGTTGAGTTGAGTTTTGAAAATATTACTTGAAATATTTTCAAAAAAAAAAAAAAAGCAATATGCAATTTGTTTCGTTCCTCAAGACTCTATACAATTTAAAGGGAAAAAAAAAATCAACTCATTTCGGGTCAAAATTAAAAGATCATAGACTTTAAAAGTTCGAGTTTTCTAAAAATGTGAAAAAGAGATCTTGAAAAAGAAATAAAATTGGGTTATTGTAAGGGCAAAAAATGTGAGAAACAAGTTTTTCAAATTTTTCTTTCAAACGGGTCCATAAACTTTATAATCGATAATTCTACAAGATATAATAAACTTAGAAAAGGAAAGAAAAGAAAAGAAAAGAAAATTAGAGGGATCGTGGGAAAAAAAAAAAAAAAAATTTAGCCATTGTTTTAGCGTGATACATAAAATGAACCCCCTCCATCTGGGAGTAAGGAAAGGAAAATGAAAGGTTATGCTATGAAAGATTCGTGTGACGTGTGACGTGTGACGTGTGACGTGTATCGTGATGTTCTCATCAGAAGCTGGATTTTTCTATATATTCATGTCCATACTTCAGCACTGGCTACAAGCAAATACAGTCTCTTGACCCTTTTTTTTTTTTTTTTTTTTCTTTCTTTCTTCTTCTTCTTCTTCAACAAAACATTATTCTCTGATACTTGTACCATCAATTGCAGTTGTGAAGTGACCAACATGGAGCTGCAGGCCAACGTTCGAGTTTATGAGAAAGTCCTCTCGGCAACAGACATAGCTCAGAGGATGTCGGTGCCAATTCATTGGGTCGAAGGGGAAAGGAGACTGCTTCCAACGCCGATCCCAGGAGTGCCAGCAGTGCTGCCGGTTAGGGACCAGAACGGCAACGACACCACTTTACGATTGGCGGTTCGGCCGCAACAAGAAGGCCAGCAAAGCTATCACATGAAACCTGTTTTCATGTTCAAAGAGTGGAGTGCTTTTGTGAGTGCTTATGTGTAAAAAAATTGTATATCGATCTAAATATGTTAAATCAACCTAATAACACATTTAAATCAGAAAGCGGAAGCAAGATTGAATCAAAACGCATACCTCCAGCCATTGCAAATCAAACAGAGGGAACACTAAAAACAGGGGTTATTTTTGGGTTCTTTGGTTTCGGTTTGGTGCTTCTAAACCTTAACTCTCTCTTGGACGATGGTGTATGAAACTGAAAGAGGAGCAGGATTAGGGACCAAATCAAGAAGCAACGCGTCCAATTTATAGAGTTCTGCCCATCACAGAATTCAACGGACGTGAGCGGGGCGTGCGCGAGAAAATCTCGTGTTTTGAACGTTGCTGGACGTTCCTAAGATTCCTCAATCCAAGAGTTACCAAAAGAATAAAAACAGAGTATTTAATGCTCGGGAAAATTTCCAACATTATGATCTCAAGAAAGGCGAGAGCATTTACTTTTGGTGGGAAGGAGGCTATCTCAGGGTTAAAGCCCGCGTTCCACCTCGTTATATTATCGACTTATTCGGCATCAACCTCTTCCGTTGACGACGATCATCTCGTAGATGCAAGCTCAATTTTCTGTTTGTTTGCTTGATTGTTGTAGAGGGACTACTCTTAATTCCTGTATTCTTGTTTTGTTTGTTCTTTTGTTCGTTTCGTCCGACCAAATCATCGGCAATATTCTGTATCATATGTACTTTTACTTTTGTCTCAATTGATTGTCCCAAGAGAAACATTGATCATCTTGTGTTCGTTGATCATCATGTGTTTCAGTTGAAATTAGCAATAGCAAATATATTTACTAATAATACTTGACTGAACATTCTTTATCAACGACTGCTCGGATTAGAAATTCAGTCCATGCACAGTACTCCTCCAAATATCGTATAATTAAGAGCTGGGCACAAACAAATTAACCCCCACAAACATTATACTCAAAACGTAGCTTGTATCCCTAATTTTAAGTGTATTAACATATGTCATTGCATATCGACTCTGGCTTGTCTATTGCATATGTAATCCTAAATGAATTGTAATCCACAAATAGAAAAAAAAAATTAAAAATAAAAAATAAAAAAGACCAAAAAAAATAAAAGGTAGTGCTTCTAATCATGATCATTTTCTTTTTAAAGTACTATGGCAATCTAGATGGTAGGGGTCAAAAGTTAGCTTTGCACGGCAATTTGAAAGAGAATTCCATTTTAGCACATGTCGTCCCAAAAGTCAAGTGGTTGGCCCGCTGGAGATTTGGCTTAGTTATTATCTTATTTTTGGAGGCTTTATCCTCTTAGGTACTTAAATTCTTTGTGTAGTACTCTTTTTAGGTTTTCTGGTGCCTTTTCAAAAAGTCTCCTTTCCGACGAAAAATCTTGCCCTGAATCTGCAAGACCCGACGCCCTCCATGGTTCCCGACAACCATTCACCAACGGCGAGCGGGGGTTTGGTGATCAGAATCACGACAGCGACGAAGCCGTAGATGACTGTAGCCCAAGGGTTCACGATGGAGTCCCCGGCAGTGATGGCAGCGAGCAGGTGTGCTGGTAGAACGGCCGTCGCTCAAACCCAACGCCGCCACCGCCCAGATCGGGGCTCACCGCCCTCTGTTGTGATTCTCGTCCGGCTTCCTCGCGGACGAACGGATCTGGAAAATAGGCGTCCGAGGATGCCCGCAACGGTGTGATGCGCCGGGCTCCGATCCAAGGAGTTTTTTCTTCCCCTTCGTCCAAAACGCTGAGCTGGGTAGGGGCATGTTCCTAGGCAGCGTGCTGGCGGCTCCATGGAGAGGGCTTGTGAGGCGGAGGGGTTCCCGATGGTGTGACAGTTTCACGCCGGAGGACGGGCTTAAAAAGAGACGAGGGGGCGGCGATGGAGATCTGGGTTTCTGTCCTTCGCTTGAATCTATATCACCAATGATCCATCACTGCCAGTCCTCCGTCGCCTCGCGAGCTTTTTCCAGCCCGGCGAAACCATCGTTGCTGGTTTTTTGGACGGAGGAAGATGAAAATTTTCCCCTTTTTAGTTGCGATCATATGTAAAAAAAAAAAAAAAAAAAAAAAAAAAAAAAAAAAGACTATAATAGTTTTGGTGCACATTTTTAATCTAGGCCGTTAGAAACTGATCCAATGGTCTATAATTTTTATACTATCAATGGGATAAAAAATGCTTAACCCATTGTAGAATCTTCCTTTTGTCTATATTTAAAATTACAAGTATGTGTAATGAAGCCTTTGGCTAACAAAGTTGATGGGATGGTGTTTGAGAGGCGGGAAAATGGGAAGGAAAATTTTTGAATGCTAAAGAAAATTTTCTTATGGGAAGGAAAATTTTTGAATGCTAAAGAAAATTTTCTTAGGAAACTTAAGAAAATTTAAGACTATCTAATAAACTTTCTAGAGAGAGAAACTCTAGAGAAAGGAGACAATGAAACTTTGCGGTGTGAAGAAGAATGGGTGGGGGTGATGCCTATTTATAGGCAGAGCTTAATGACACTTAGTGTAATTAAGCAAGCTTAATCTTGATTAAACAAGATTTACATCACCTCCATAGCTCTAGGTTTTTAATTACATCATAGGTTTTTTAGGTATGTGGAAGAAGAGATTAGATGAGAAGATTGGGGTAAATCTCATCCATTGATCAAGGTACTAATTAATTCCTAGCCTTTGGTTCCAAAATTTCTTATTTCTAATTTAAGATAATGAAAGATAATTCCTTGATATTATCTTCAACAGATAATTTCTTAAATTGTTTTCTTGGCATAATAATATTTGTCCATTATCTTTCACTAACACAATTCCCAAAGTCTCATACTATCAAAAATTTTAGCAGCATTAATTTTTATTGCATAGAAAACTTATCTTAGAAGGCTTTTTACTAAATAAGTAACTCAGTAAAAATCTCATCTAATGTTAAGATTTATCCACCAAGTTTTCACCCTAAAAAAATAACTATGTTGAAATTTTATATGATATCAAGACCTATCCGCTAAATCCCCATACTAAAAAAGTAACTTAGAAGAAATCTTATTTGACATCAAGATTTATCCACAAAATCCCCATGTTGAAAAGGTACTATGTCTAATTTTATTTATAAAAAGTTAGACAGTCTAGATTTTTATCTGACTAAAAAGTTGATGTCAAATCCTTGATATTGCATTTATATATATATATATAAAATCCTGTCTAGAAAACTCCAAGACAGCTAATTCTCATGTTGCTAAAACTATTGAAATGCTATGTTTGGTGATTTGACAACTTTTCTACGCATGCATCAATTGGTCACTTTTTACTATTCAAACCTTTTTGAATAATAATATGTGACCTAAGAAAACTACTATGTGACAAAATTAATAATTGTCACATCATAAAAATTCATTTCATAACTTTAGATTAAAATTATAACCTAAACTTTAATTCAAATAAGAAACTTTGATGAATTAACTTATTAATTCATAATAATTTCTTATAAAAAATTTGGGTATTACAATCTACCCTTCTTAATGGATTTTCATCCTTGAAAATTAAAACAAATACGTAAAGTCTTATCATGAAATTCATGTTAATTTGATCCTATTTCTGCAACGAAATGGAAAATTTTCTACAATTCGCCTTCTAAATGTTAGTGTTCTACTTTCAAATATAGCTCGTGACATATTTGCTCCCTGACGCTCCTTCATGTCTTCTAAAATCGTTATCTGAAAGGTTAGCACAACTTTCCATGATAAGCTCAATTTTGGCATTGACTAGCTCCTTTTAGAGAGATTCATCTAATGACTAAGCATCATTAGCGAAGAAGATGACCTTTGACTAAAAAATATGAGCAACTCTAGTCAGCTTTCCGGGAACGTAGCACATTTCATTATCCTGATCCTTCAACAATCCAAGCCGTTGAGTTCCTTCATGTGAAGATTTACTTCAAGCTCTTGTGGTTTGTGTAGACTTTGCACAAAAACTACCGTCGCAAATTCTAATTGCATTGGATAGTTCCTTCCGTGATCCATATTGGCGATCACCTTCCCGTCTTGTCTAAGTATGACTCTTGCTCCTGGGAAATATCACTATAGACTACGAAGTTTCTATCTATAATCGGATTTTTTGAAATATAAGAGCATTCGTAAATTTCTTGCTAAGCTCTTATAATTTTCCTTTGCACTTCATGAATTTGACGTAAAGCTGGATTAGCTTCAATATTTGCAGATGAATCCTCAAATGCTCATAAGGTTTCTAACGGTTACGATAAATCGATGCATTGCGTAAGAAGGGTCTTACATTTAGGAGAGGAGGCATGGTTCTATGAAGAAATCATTGTGAATTTAACTTCTCATTTAAATTATTAAACGAAAGTTATTTAGCACCATAATCTTATGATCATTAAGATGTGTTTACTTGTTATGTACTAGTCTACTAAGGGTGGGCTAGTCCGCATCTTCTTCGGAGTAGTCATTATCTACTTGAACTTTGTTGAAGTCATTGTCATGATTACTGTCATCCTTTTCGGCAGCATAGCCAGGGTTGTTGTAATACCTAGTTTTTTTTTTCAATATTTCGATTTCTTGTATAGAAATTCAAACTGTACCATGAAGATATTTTTGAGGAAGCCCTATTAGGGTTTTTGTTTAATTTTATGAGTTCTTATAATCTTATAAGACTCAAAAATAATTGTTTAGATTAGCATATGACCTTTTGAGTAAAAAGGGGATGAAAATTCTATGATTTTATGTTGGTCAAAGTTTGACCAAGAAAAGTCGAAGTTGACCAAGAAAGACAAAGTTTGACTAAAATGGTCAAAGTGATGACTGTACAGTTATGTGACGAAGCAGTATGGAAAAATACTGCGAAAACCGTAATTACGTACAAAATAGCATGAATAAGACTTAAAACCACCATAGAAAAATCAAGCACATTAAGTAGAAATAAAAGGCAAAAGGGCTTTAAGAAATAAGAAAAATTTTATACAGTCAATTTTTACGCAGATAAATTTTAGACTGCAGTATAGCATAACAGTACTGTGTATTAGTAAACACAGTATTGGAAATATCTGGATTGGCATAAAAGTGGACTGCCTATTAAGGAAAAAGGCAAACAAGCCCTAATGATGATTACATCATCTAGCTTTTGATTTATGACATCATTAATGAATTAAACCAAGGATGGAAAGAAATTTTGGAGCCTTCTAGACCAAGGATGGCCGGCCACCTAGGACCCCTCATGGGCAAATAATGAAAATTTTTGAGGACTTTTTGACAAATTTGAAGAGTTTCTCATCACCTATAAATAGGTGAGCCATTATTAAAAAAAAATTAGAAACCTTAGCTAAACTATGCCCAAGTTTTGCCTCAAAAATCCGAACCCAGGAGAGCGCAAGAGAGAAAAATTAAAACTCAAGGGATATAGGGATTAGAGTGGCCGGACTTTGATTGGAACATCAACCAAGTGCTCAAAAATTTTTGGTACTCATTGGAGGCCAAAGGGCCGGTTGTGAGGGAAGGAAAAAGGGAAGAAGAAAAGTGAGGAATAAGTGAGTGAAGCAAGGTTCAAGAGGTCAGTTTTGGTGCGGAGCAAAGCTAGGAGGTCGAAAAGCTTTGGAACCCATCAATCAAGGTGGTGGCCGGTTGTTGGAGAAGTCAAGGAAAGGGAGAAAAAGCCTTGGTCTAGCAAGCCAAACCTTGGGTGGAGCTAGGTATAATTTCTTAACCCTAAGCTCTTCAATTTAAATTTCAATTGAGAAATTTAAATGTATTTCAAGTGGATTTGTAATGTGCATAAGCTCAATTTAAGTTTTTTCCCTAGTTTAAAATTTTAGGATTTGTGCTTGATTGATTAGGGTTTATGGTTGGTGGTTCATAATGTTTGCATGCATGTGGTGGTATGTTAAGGGTTTTTATGCTTTATGTTGATGTGATTGTATGTCCCTAAGTTTGTTGAATGACAAAACTTGACGATAGAAATACGCTGCTTGTTTGACCTTAGGCTCTCGGCTGCTGCCGATTGAGGTAGGGTGTGCGAATTAGGACGTAAAATCAACTTAAGTAAAGAAACTGCCAGTTCGGGTGGAAACTGGCCAGTTTTCTGGAAATCCGATTTTGAGGCCCTTAGAGGCCGAATCAGGAAAACGTAAAACATGAAAGTTGTAGAAAAGAGTTTTTCCTAGGGGGCAGCATGGACGGTTTTGCAAAATAAGGCTCCAACGGCCTTGATTTTTATGAAAATCCGAGCCTGCCCGTGCCCAGGATTTATGCACGGCCAGGATGGTTCAACAGGGCGTTAACATCCGAAATCAGTTTTCCTCAAAACACGAAAGTTATAGGATTTTTCAAGATCTAAAACTTTCGTGAAGAAAACTTTTTCAAATTCAATTTAGATTTTTAAATAAAAATCAGATTTCAAAAACTGTACAGGAAACAGGAAATTCCTGCACAGGATTTTCTAAAACAGTGCAGAAAAATGATATTTCTGCACATACAATGATAAATTGACTAAGGGAAGCTGTTCCAAAGGCAGTCTTCAATACTTAAGTATTTTTATAAATATTACTCAAAAGTTACAAATTTTTCAAAGGTTGAACAAAGGGTTTTTACACATAAAATATAAGGTTTTTCCAAAAGAAAGCAAAAACGGATTTCTAAACCAAAGTTAAGTTTTAATCCGATTAGGGTAAGTTCAAACCCTAGGGTTACTTAACGTAACCAAGTAAGATAACATGAGATTAAGTAAGGGACATATAACTAAAGTTATATATGAATGTTGGTTATATCACCAACATTTCTAACCCTTACTTTTATGATCCGACAGAAGGTAGAAAGCTGTAAGTGTCCTGACGGGATCAAGCTTGATATCTGACACATCAATTAAGGCAAGTACAACTCCGCCTACAGCATATGCTTTGTTGTGAATACTTACCCAAGTATGTCTAATATTATGATGTATGCTATAGGTTTAGTAAATGTTATTTGCTAGGATGTATGCTAGAGGTTTAATGTTATGTGTATAATGAATGCTATATGCTATGTGCTATGATATGCTATGAGGTATGCTATGAGGTATGCTATGCTATGTGCTATGATATGCTATGAAGTATGAGCTATGATATATGTTATGAAATATGTTAGCATTATGTTATGATAAGATACAAGCTATGGTATGATTAAGAAATGATTATGATTCAATTGTGTGAGACATCATGAAGCATGTTCATCAATTAATAAGTATAAGAACATGGTATGAGACGATGAAAGCTATGATGGCAAGCAAGCTTGCCTGTGTCGTACCGACCCGCTTGTAGGTCGGGTTGGACTATGGTTTGAGTTGGAAATAGACTGGCCGCCCCAACCACTCCATAGTTGCGCGCCCGGTACGGACACTCATGTTATGGGGCCCATAAGTAAGATAAGCAAGATAAGTTATGAAAGCATAAGAAAACATAATGGAGTATAAACGGTTCATGCATAAGTATGTTATGTTATGCTAAGAAATGTATGTTATATTATGCTTTGATTAAGTTATGTTATGGTATGTTATGATGAATAAGTTAGTATGTTATGTTATATCGCGGTAGATAGTAGCTGTACTCGCTGAGTGAAAGCTCATTGTCTTTCGTCTATGCTGTAGGTAAGCAGCCTACGGGAAGTACGTGATACAAGATGGTGGAGCGTGGCGAGGAGAACTGTGAAATGTGGGAAATTATGCCGCTATGCGTTTTGATATTATGTATTCATTTTATATGTGTTCTTTGACGCTCAAACACTTTTATTTAGCAACGTTATTTTATACTTACGTATTCGTGTGTGTCCGCACTATAATAAAAAAAAAAAAATTTTCTGTTGTTTTCGTTGAGTAAGTAAGAATTATGAGGAAAGTTAAGTATGTATGTATGGTAACGGCCTGTACTAGGCGGGTCGTTACAGAGTTGGGATCAGAGCGGTTTCCTGCAATCCAATTTCACAGTCAGCCTACCATCGCCATCATCATTGTAAGTTATATATATATATTTTTTATATATGCATAAATATTTACTATGCGACTATGATATGATAGATACGACGTTATGGATCCGGGACGAGTAGAGGAGGATCGTTACGCAGCGTATGCATTCAACAGAATGCAACCCCTCTTGTTTGATGGCACTCATAGGCCCGCGTCATTATCAGCTTGGCTATACGATATGGAGATGATCTTCCACATCTACCATATAGAGGCTCACCTCCAGGTTTCGTTGGCCAGCAGATGTCGGGTAGCAGACGCGAGATTATGGTGGATGACACTCGGAGAGCGAGCGATGGCCGATCGCACCTGGGCCCATTTTCGCACCCTGGTGATTGCACGTTATGGGCCTTTGCTTGAGGAGGGGGCTGATGCGCCGTACCGTGATCCCGAGATCTATCGGGATATGCAGCACACGCGGTATCAGAGTTTTGTAGCGGATTGGCATGCTTATCCTCAGGAGTCGATGGGCCATTATTGTCGACGCTTCCAGAAGGCGATGTTGCCTTACATTCCTCAGGATATAGTTAGTACAGGGATGCGGGCGTTAGTGATTCTTAGGAACGGACTTCCACCTCAGATCCGACAGTACGTCGCAGAGCCGATGCTTGCTATGACGGTCGAGGACATGATCGCTGACATTTAAGAGGCTGAGATGGTTGCCCACGCCATGCAGGCCGAGGCATATGTGGCTGATCACCCAGTACCCGTTGACGACGCCGGGATAGCAGAGTAGATGTTTAAGGCAGTTCCAGTACAGGAGGTACCCGCCCCTGAGGCTGAGGTTCAGATAGACGAGGAGGGTGCTGCTGAGGACATAGTTGCTCCAGAAGATCCACCGGCAGATCCCCCGATTGTTGATATCTCCAGTGACGACGAGGATAAAGACATGGATCAGGAACCCAAGCCCGAGCCAGGAGACTGGGTTGGGGATGTGGATGATCTCGACGACGATCCCGAGGAGATATTGTTTGACGATGATGTTTGGAATGTGGATTCCGATGCTTCGTCAGAAGTTACGATCGAGATCATAGTTTAGACTTAGATTGTCCGTGTATATATCTTCTGACTATGAGACTGTTTTGTATTAGTTTATTCTTTTTGATAATATGCTTGTACAAATGTATGATGGTAAAGTGGTAGACACTTCCATCGCAGTTTTGATCATGTATGTATAGTACGATGTAACAGATATGTACATACGATATTGTAAATACAATGTACTTTTTGTTAAGTGTACAAAAAGACAGTTTAAGTATCATATGTATGTGAAAATATTATGTTATGAATATGAGTGCTATGATAAGCACATAACGACGTTACGTTATGATTACGAACGTTATGATTATGAACTGTATGATAAGTATACGATAATAATGTTATGATACGATGAGTTATGCATGAAAGAAAGGATATTCATAGCATGATAATATCTTTTCTTATGGTTTAATATGATTCTAGAAGATGGTACGTCCGCGTAGAACGGTACCTGTTAATCCGCCTGAGCCGGATTTCGCGACCATTATAGCGAATTTACAGCGACAGTGGCTTGAGCAACAACGAGAAACTGATAGACTACGAGAGCAGATAGCTCAAACGAATCAAAGACCCCAAGTTAATGAGATTCCACCTCCAGTTCACCAGGTATCCCCAGTAGTACCTCCGATGCCCGAGGTTCAACCAGAGGTCCCGAGAGCACCTGCTGGAGTGCAAATCAACCCACCGTTAGTACGGGAGGACCTTTTATACGAACGATTTAGGCGTATGAAGGCGCCTGAATTTGAAGGACCCACAGACCCGATTGCCGCTGATAACTGGCTAATCGACATCCAGGTTATTCTGGATTTTATGTGGCTTACAGAACAAAAAAAGGTTCTTTGTGCCTCTTTCGCTCTCAAGAAGGACGCGAGGCACTGGTGGATGACAGTACAGATGCGTCGAGACGTTACGACCATGAACTGGCAGGATTTCGTGACTGAATTCCGCACCATGTACTACAATAGAGAAGTGCTTGCCGCTCAACAAGATGAGTTTACGAACCTGAAACAGAGGACGATGACAGTAATGGAGGCTGTCAAGAAGTTTGAGCAACTAGCTCACTTATGTCCGGAGCTTGTTCCAAGTGAAACTGAAAAGGTTAGAAGAATGATGAGGATGTTCCGGACAGACATCTCCAAGCAAGTGAGTGCTGGCAGCAATCCACCTACCCTGGTGTCCGATTGTGTAAGTCGGGCAATAAGAGCCGAATACTGGATCAACCAGGATAAGGAAGTAAGGGCTCAGATTTTTAAGGCCAGAAAGGAGGAGAAAGCCGTGGTTAAACAGATTCAGCCCCGTCAGAATGCGGAATCATTTCCAAAAGGCCAGAACAATCACCCTGCCCAGAGTTCCAAGCAGTTTGGAAGGAACAAGAGAAAGGGGAATTTCACGGGCCAGGGACAACAACAAAGGAACTACCCTCAGAAAAGGAACAATCGAGGAAACGAGGGTAGTAGTACCGACTTCCCGATGTGTGCGAAATATGGAAAGAAACATCTGGGAGTATGTCGAATGAGGACGAACGCTTGCTACCTTTGTGGCAAGGAAGGGCATTATGCGAGGAATTGCACTATGAATACCCCAGGCCAGAATCCTCCATACCCGAGCCGGAATACGAACAATCAACTGCATGCGATACAAGCAAGGATTGAAGGACCCTCAATCGCGCAAGGCAGATTAGAGGCTCCAGAGTCCCAAGCCAGAATCTATGCATACACCAATGGAGATGCCGAAGCTGGAACATCGCATGTGGTGACAAGATAGATTTCTATCGCCACATATGACGTTATTGTATTCTTTAATTCTGGTGCTACTCACTTGTTTGTATTTATAGAGTTTGCCCAGAAATTAGGAAGTAGTATAGATAGTTTGAAACAGCCTTTTAAAAAATTTCTTTGTTTTTTTTTGGAGAGATTTTGTGGTCCGATATTTTTAATGCAAAATACTTCCGTAGTTATTATGGCAGAGAATTGCTTGTAGATCTCAACGCAATCAAGCTTTAGGATTTCGATGTGATCTTAGGAATGGATTTCTTAAGTTATTACAACGCTAAGTTTGATTGCCAAAAGCATTGTGAGACGTTTAGCCCTTACGACAAGGAAAAGTTTAACCTTTATGGACAGTTGCGGAGCTCAACAACCGGATTAAGTTCGGCAATGAAGGACTTACCAGGACTCCCGCCGGAACGGGAAGTTTCGAGATCGAGTTGCTGCCTAAAGTCGCACCAATATCAAAAGTGTCTTACCATATGGCACCAGCCGAGCTTAGGGAACTTCAAGTGCAGTTGCAAGAACTGCTTGATAAAGGATTCATCCGACAGAGTTACTCTCCGTGGGGAACACCTGTTTTGTTCATAAAGAAGAAGGATAGATCTTTGCGTATGTGTATCGTCTATCGCGAATTGAACAAGATCACGATCAAGAACAAGTATCCCCTTCCGAAGATTGATGATCTTTTTGATCAACTCAGGGGAGCAGTTGTATTTTCGAAAGTCGATCTGCGATCAGGCTATCATCAGCTCAGGATCAAGGAGTCGGATATCTCCAAGATGGCTTTTCGAACACGATATGGGCACTATGAGTTTTTGGTTATGCCATTTGGAGTAACCAACGCCCCTGCTGCTTTTATGGACCTTATGAACCGAGTGTTCAAGGAATATCTAGACAAGTTCGTCATCGTCTTTATTGACGATATTTTGATTTATTCAAGGTCCAAGGAGGAACATGAGCATCACCTGAGGTTGGTAATGGAGACGCTAAGGCAAAATAAGCTTTATGCTAAATTCACAAAATGTGAATTTTGGTTGGAGAAAGTTCATTTCTTGGGTCATGTGGTGCTAAAGGAAAGAATTTCCGTAGACCCGGCAAAAGTGGAAGCGGTCAGTTTATGGCCGGTACCTAAGAATGTTACGGAAATAAGGAGCTTTCTTGGTTTAGCCGGGTACTACAGACGATTTGTGGAAGAATTTTTCAAGATTGCTGCACCACTCACAGCCCTAACCAAAAGAGGGAAGAAATTTGAATGGACTCAGAAATGCGAGGAAAACTTTCAAGAACTCAAGAAGAGGCTGACAAGTGCGCCAGTGCTGATAATTCCTGATGTAGACGCAGGAAATTTCGTGATTTACAGTGATGCTTCTAAAAGTGGATTAGGAGCTGTCCTGATGCAAAATGGAAAGGTGGTAGCTTACGTATCACGACAACTAAAGATTCACGAAAAGAATTATCCTACGCATGATTTGGAGCTTGCGGCGGTAGTTTTCGCACTCAAGATATGGAGGCATTATTTATATAGGAACAAATACGAAATCTACACCGATCATCAAAGTCTCAAGTACATTTTTACTCAAGAAGGAGCTCAACATGAGACAACGTAGATGGCTAAAGCTTGTAAAGGATTACGATTGTGAGATTCTTTACCACCCTGGAAAGGCCAACAGGGTAGCAGATGCTTTAAGTCGGAAATCTATAGGCATGCTGATGTCTATAGAAGCATTTCCAAGGCCACTACAAAGAGAGATTTCTGAGTTTAACTTGGAAATGATAACAGGGAGATTGTTTTCTCTGACCCTCTAATCCAATCTTCTGGAAACCATCAAGTCGCATCAAGGAAAGGATTCCTTTTTGCTAAAAGCGCAACTTTTTGAGGGAAAGAACAAAGAGTTCAAGACCTCTGATGATGGTATCATTTACTTCAAAAAAAAGGATTTGTGTTCCCGACTTTGAATTTTTAAAGGATCAGACACTGTCAGAGGCACACAAAACGCCATATTCAGTACATCCAGGAGCTTCCAAGATGTACAAAGACCTCCGAGTATTGGTGGCCTAACATGAAGAATGAAGTGGCAGAATACGTGTCAAAGTGCCTAACTTGTCAAAAAGTTAAGGCTGAACACCGACATCCTGGAGGAGAATTGCAGAAAATAGAGCTCCCCGAATGGAAATGGGAACAAATTACAATGGATTTTGTAGTAGGACTACCCAGGACTACAAGTGGGAATGTCACGATTTGGGTCATTGCCGATAGATTGACCAAATCAGCCCACTTTATCGCCATTAAAGCCACCTTTTCAGTAGAGAAATTGGCTGAAGTCTACGTATCCCAGATCGTTAGGCTGCATAGAGTGCCAAAATCGATCATTTGGGAACGTGATGGACGTTTCACCTCTCAATTTTGGACAAGTGTTCACAAGGCCATTGTAACGCCCCGACTTCCCACGCCGGGTCGTCACCTTACTTACATACTGAACTTAAACTTGCGGAAAATTTGAGAGAAATTTTTTTTTTTTTTTAAACTTTATTTTAAAACTTTCAACTTGAACTTCATCCTCAAACTCATACTTACTGATAGGTACTTACTCGAGTACCGAACTTTTAAACCCTCCTTGAAGGCCATCGAAATCAAATTGTAGACCAAACCCGACTTAATGCGGATTGGTACTACAAGAGGCAACTTGCTTGCCATACATACATAAACTTTGTCATTCATACTTAAAACATCATGAAAATATGAAAACCCTTTTTCATTACAACATATTTTATAGAGTATACTTTTTTTCAAAATACGTGGCAGTGTCCATCCCACATTTCACAGTCCGCAGCACCAGCCTTCCACAGTATTACATCAGAGATTGCTGGCAGTTTGCTTACCTACAGCATAGACATAAGACGTGAGCTTTCGCTCAGCAAGTACAACTGTTACATCCGCGACGCAAAACACATATCATTATGCATGAACCAATTATGACCTCTTATGAATCAAATATGGATTCATAACTTAGCTTAGTTCTATTCCTTTACTTATCATGTGTGCTCGTACCGTGGTACGTAGTCAAGGAATTGTTGAAGGCGGCAGTCCGTTTTAACTCAAACCATGAAACACAAAGTTTAACATGGAGTAGTTTAGGTAGCCATCCAATCCAACTCAAACCATGAACCATACCATTTAAACCCGCCTTTGTGGCAAGTCGGTACGACACAACATCTTACTTGTCTTGTTCTTACCAGGTGGTTTAACATTAGTGAACATGCTTCATGATGTCACAATATTACAACATATAACATAACATAACCTCATTCATAACATACCATGACATGCCATACATACCATAACATATCATACCATAATATCACATGACATAACATACCATAACATTACACGCCATAACATATCATCACATGCCATAACATACCATCACATTAGGCAAGTAACAACAAAGGGCCTATGCTGTAGGCGGAGTTGTACTTACCTTTCTTGTTATGTCCTGCGCAATGCTGCTCCTGCTCTGAGTACAGCTGCAGGTTCCCTCCTGCTTGTTAAAGGACATAGGTGAGGTTCTAATTAGTATTGTGGAATGTTGGTGATCTAACCAACATGCCTACATAATCCTAGTTGTATGTCCTCGATACTAGATGTCTTACTGGGTTACAAATAGTAACCTTATTATTTTAAAAACAACCCAATATGGATTAATCTTTAAGAGGTTACGTTGGATACCCTCATGTGCTAAACCTTTATACATACCGTTAGGGTTAGGTTACCTTCCTAAACTTGTTACCTCAATTAACCCCATATCTTAGCCCAATTTATTAATCTTGGTATCCTTTAGGGTTATCTTGACTAACCCTTAAGGTTAATTGTAGTCAAACTCTTGGTCAACCAAAGTCAACTTTTGGTCAACTAAGGTCAACCCTATACGGGTCAAACTTGAGCTTTAGGCTTTGGCCCAGTAACTTGGATATCACTTCCGGTTATTACCCGTAATCATCTTGCTTACCCAATTTGGTTAAAAAATCCATTTTCCGTTTCTTTGGAAATTTGGGTAAATTAACCTCAAAAAAAATCTTTTACTTAACTCATAAAATTCATATTTTTGAATTAGGTTTTTGTAAAATCATTTAGGGCTAGAAACTGCCTTTGGAACAGTTTCCCTAGTCAAAACAGTAGTTTTGGGGAAAGATACAATTTTTCCGAACTGTTTTTAGAAAATCATGTGCAGGAATTTCCTGTTCCCTGCACAGTCTTTATAAAACCGTGTCAGTTTAAATATCCATTCCGATTTTGAAAAATTTGTCTTCATGAAAGTTGTATCTCTCGAAAAATTCTAAAACTTTCGTGTTTTGAGAAAAATCCAGTTCCGCATGTATCCTTGTCAGTTTTCATTTGAATCTGGCTGGTCGTGTAAACTAGGTCTGGGCAGACTAGTCTCGGATTTTTATAGAAACGGAGGCCATTGGAGCCTAATTTTGAGAAACCGTCCACGTTGGCCCCTAGGAAAAGCGCTTCTGAACAACTTTCATGTTTTACGTTTCACCCAGTTCGGCCTCTAAAAGCCTTAAATTTCCACTTTCCCGAAACTAGCCAGTTTGGAATCCGAATTGGCAGTTTCGGTTGTTAAGTCCGGTTTACGTCCTATTTCGCGGATTCTAACTCGATCGACCACTTCGGGAGCTTACACAGCAAACATGCAGCATATCTAACGTCCCACATATTCAATCATGCTAACCCAACGTGTCCATGCAGCCCTAAACCGAATCTCCTAAACCTAGGGTTGCATGGTCTAAACTTAGCACATACCAAACCATTCATGCCATACCATTTCAATTCATACCCTAACATGCGACCACATTCTCAAACACATGATTGGGGACATATAACCATAATCTAGCATGCAACCTAATATTCAATCATCATAAGCACATAAATGAACCAAACCACCCTTAAAACACCTAATCAAGCACAACAATTAAACTAAGGGCAAGAAATTAAAATTGTGAGCTTATGCTCTTACATAATCAACATGGAAATACACTTAAATTTCCAAATTAAAGCTCAATTAAAAAGCTTAGGGTTTTAGGGTTTACCACTAGGGTTTGGAAGTTGGTTCTCAAGCTTGGATTCCAACTTTTCCTCACTCTCCTTTGGCTGCCATCACAGCCGGCCTTTGCCCTCCAAATGGGTTCCAAAATTTCAGCCATACCACATGAAACATACACATAAATTTCTTGCTCCAAACTTAATAAAAACTTAGAGGTTTAGTGGTTTACCTTAACCTATTCAAGGTTTGCTAGCTTGGTTCCAACCATTTTTTTCCTTTTGCTTGCCACTACCCACAACCGGCCTCCCCTTGGCCTAGTGGTTCCAAAATTTTTCAGCCACTTGATGGCTGCCTCACCAAAGTCCGGCCACCAAGAAATCCGGCCACCCCCTAGCTCAAATCCTTCCTCACTATTTTTTTTTTCTTTCTTTTCTTTTCTCTTCCTTTTTGGCTTCGGATTTTTGAGAGAATTTTTGGCCATAGTTTGGCTGTCTTTCTCAATTTTTCAGCCCCAAAAATCTGCCCATCTCATGGGTATTTATAGGCAAAAGGGGAACTTTTAAAAATTACAATTTGACCCCTAAAATTTTGAAAAATTGCCAAAAAGGCATGCTAGGTGGCCGGCCATGCTTCTTGGAGAACAAGAAAGAATTTTCTTCTAGAACAAGACACTTGTCTTTAAAGGCTTGGTTCATGGAATTATGATGTCATAAATCCAAATAAGATGATGTCATAAATCAAAAAGGTAGGTGATGTCATCCTAAGGCCTCGTTTGGCTACTTTTTGAAAAAGCAGTCCAATTTAAATCCAACACAGATATTTCTAATACTGTGTTCACTAATACACAGTACAATTCAATACTGTTTTGCTTGACTGTAGTCCAAAATTTATCTGCGTAAAAATGGACTGTAAAATTTTTTTTCTTATTTCTTCAAACCTTTTTGCCCTTGATATCCAACTTAGTGTGCTTGATTTTTCTAGGGTGATCTCTTAGCTGATTCCAGCTATCTTATCCAAAAAGATAATTTTCACAGTATATTTCTCATACTGCTTATCCTATTACTGTACAGTCATACCTTTGACTGTTCTTGGTCAACCATTGACTTTTTGGTCAACTTTGACTTTCTTGGTCAAACTTTGACCAACATGGAATCATGAAATTTCATCACGCCATTTTCCTTAAAATGCCTTATACTAGGCTCAGTAATCCATCGTTGAGTCTCGTAGCTAATAAACCGAGAACTCAAACTTATACCGATATTCTATTCCAAACATGATCTAGACTTAAGTTTTCCTCATTCAAAGGAAATCTAGAGTCATAAAAATTCGGGTTATTACATCCTACCCTCCTTAAAAGATTTTCGTCCTCGAAAATTCGAATAATCCTGAGTGGCTTTTCTTCAAATCCACCATCAATCCATAACAAGTTACTATGGATTGAATAACTTGTTCATGTTCCCATTTTAATACCCTAATGGGATCATGTCTTTTATATAGAACCATAATTTTCTTTCTACATCATCATAATTCATTCCTCATATTCTCATGCTTTCATTTCATACCATCATACTTTCCTTTCATATTGCATCAGAAGAACTATTTACATGAAAAACTGAGCAAGTATATCATATAACTTGCCATGTTTGAAAAGCATATATATAACTTTTCCATACTTAAAAAAAAAAACATATCATATCACATAGCTTTTTCATATTTGAAAAGCATATTGTGTCTTATTATCTTGTCTTAACATCTGGGCCCATAGTGTACGTACCAAATGCGCGCAGTCTCCAGACAAAGCTAGGGTTTGCAAGGCCCTAACAGTTTTGGGAATCATAAACTTGACCCTCACGCATCAACGAGAGGTTAATAATCATAACTGAAACATGTAGCCTCCACGATCACGGGAGGTTGGTACGACACCTTACTGTTACTTGTCTTTTTATGTATCTTAATATGTTCTTACATTTAAGATATTATTATTTTTTTTTTTGGAATCTTTTCCAATTCAATCATGAAAATCAATAATAAATAGCATTATTGAAAACATATTACTGTTCAAGTGATGCAATGAAAGGTATCCTTGTATCAACTAGCTACTTGTTAGCTAGTAGAAACATTCTTCTTGCCTTTAGCATTTCTTTTAAAGCTCAAAGGCATAATCATAGTTCTAAGGGATATCTAAAACTCCCAATCATCATCTCATAATTTCCATTACTTAAATAGTTGTCTACAGTCGACCTTAATCATCCATTATATGTCGACTTCAGGGTTGGTGCCATCGACCTTAACCTCGTTAACTTCATATCATCAAATCTCATAATCATCATCCTTATCATAAAAAATCATAGCCTAATAAATTGTTGTTGGTAGCATATTGCTTATTTGCTACCCCCAAACTAAGGCATCCTCAAAATTTTCCCCATGTCCAATATTTCTCTTATGGAGCAAAAGTTTCACAATCAGGAAACTTAACTTCCATAATCTCAATCCAATTCCTTAAATGGAAAGATCACTATACCCAAAATGAGGTGATAGGCTATCTAGTCTTAGAGCCTACTCATTTCTTATTGCTATTCTAGCGATCATCATATCGTAAGCTTAGTTTATCCATCACGCTTCCACTGTGCGACTCTGATTTACTGGCAATAAAAGCCCATAAACTCGTTCGGATAAGCATGTCAGGCTGCAACATAGCTGACGTATCGTCTCATGTACATATCCTAGTACATCTTGATATCGCGGTAATACATGGGCGATCCTTGCTGTCGTCAAGAAATCCATTTAGGAATCTCTTCTCAAGATCCTCTTGGCCAAGGCTCCTTGCACGAGCTTCCTTGACTAGACGTCGGCTCGACTGGCAAGCATATCCTGAAGATACGTCCCTGCATGACATAATCTGAGGAGGGTCTCCATATCGTGCATCCACTCCTTGAGTCTTATTGAAGATGCGAAGCTTCTCCTCCATTCCTCGGAATGTCAACGAAGCCTCGTGGTCCTCTTTAGTCCGACCCAAATTTAACACCAGGTACATGCCATTATAATAATCTTATAAAACAAAGTAAGAAAACAAACTTACAAAACTATGGCGCTGGCAGCAATACTGTGAAATTGGATGGCAGGAACTCTGCTCTGATACCAAACTGTAACGCCCCGACTTCCCACGCCGGGTCGTCACCTTACTTACATACTGAACTTAAACTTGCGGAAAATTTGGGAGAAATTTTTTTTTTTTTTAAACTTTATTTTAAAACTTTCAACTTGAACTTCATCCTCAAACTCATACTTACTGATAGGTACTTACTCGAGTACCGAACTTTTAAACCCTCCTTGAAGGCCATCGAAATCAAATTGTAGACCAAACCCGACTTAATGCGGATTGGTACCACAAGAGGCAACTTGCTTGCCATACATACATAAACTTTGTCATTCATACTTAAAACATCATGAAAATATGAAAAACCTTTTTCATTACAACATATTTTATAGAGTATACTTTTTTTCAAAATCCGTGGTAGTGTCCATCCCACATTTCACAGTCCGCAGCACCAGCCTTCCACAGTATTGCATCAGAGATTGCTGGCAGGTTGCTTACCTACAGCATAGACGTAAGACGTGAGCTTTCGCTCAGCAAGTACAACTGTTACATCCGTGACGCAAAACACATATCATTATGCATGAACCAATTATGACCTCTTATGAATCAAATATGGATTTATAACTTAGCTTAGTTCTATTCCTTTACTTATCATATGTGCTCGTACCGTGGTACGTAGCCAAGGAATGGTTGAAGGCGGCAGTCCGTTTTAACTCAAACCATGAAACAC
Organism: Ficus hirta; assembly: GCA_038430175.1. NCBI lineage: Eukaryota > Viridiplantae > Streptophyta > Magnoliopsida > Rosales > Moraceae > Ficus > Ficus hirta. The sequence goes on from CM076597.1 coordinate 7,225,771, forward strand.
AAAGTTTAACATGGAGTAGTTTAGGTAGCCATCCAATCCAACTCAAACCATGAACCATACCATTTAAACCCGCCTTTGTGGCAAGTCGGTACGACACAACATCTTACTTGTCCTGTTCTTACCAGGTGGTTTAACATTAGTGAACATGCTTCATGATGTCACAATATTACAACATATAACATAACATAACCTCATTCATAACATACCATGACATGCCATACATACCATAACATATCATACCATAATATCACATGACATAACATACCATAACATTACACGCCATAACATATCATCACATGCCATAACATACCATCACATTAGGCAAGTAACAACAAAGGGCCTATGCTGTAGGCGGAGTTGTACTTACCTTTCTTGTTATGTCCTGCGCAATGCTGCTCCTGCTCTGAGTACAGCTGCAGGTTCCCTCCTGCTTGTTAAAGGACATAGGTGAGGTTCTAATTAGTATTGTGGAATGTTGGTGATCTAACCAACATGCCTACATAATCCTAGTTGTATGTCCCCGATACTAGATGTCTTACTGGGTTACAAATAGTAACCTTATTATTTTAAAAACAACCCAATATGGATTAATCTTTAAGAGGTTACGTTGGATACCCTCATGTGCTAAACCTTTATACATACCGTTAGGGTTAGGTTACCTTCCTAAACTTGTTACCTCAATTAACCCCATATCTTAGCCCAATTTATTAATCTTGGTATCCTTTAGGGTTATCTTGACTAACCCTTAAGGTTAATTGTAGTCAAACTCTTGGTCAACCAAAGTCAACTTTTGGTCAACTAAGGTCAACCCTATACGGGTCAAACTTGAGCTTTAGGCTTTGGCCCAGTAACTTGGATATCACTTCCGGTTATTACCCATAATCATCTTGCTTACCCAATTTGGTTAAAAAATCCATTTTCCATTTCTTTGGAAATTTGGGTAAATTAACCTCAAAAAAAATCTTTTACTTAACTCATAAAATTCATATTTTTGAATTAGGTTTTTGTAAAATCATTTAGGGCTAGAAACTGCCTTTGGAACAGTTTCCCTAGTCAAAACAGTGGTTTTGGGGAAAGATACAATTTTTCCGAACTGTTTTTAGAAAATCCTGTGCAGGAATTTCCTGTTCCCTGCACAGTCTTTATAAAACCGTGTCAGTTTAAATATCCATTCCGATTTTGAAAAATTTGTCTTCATGAAAGTTGTAGCTCTCGAAAAATTTTAAAACTTTCGTGTTTTGAGAAAAATCCAGTTCCGCATGTATCCTTGTCAGTTTTCATTTGAATCTGGCTGGTCGTGTAAACTAGGTCTGGGCAGACTAGTCTCGGATTTTTATAGAAACGGAGGCCATTGGAGCCTAATTTTGAGAAACCGTCCACGTTGGCCCCTAGGAAAAGCGCTTCTGAACAACTTTCATGTTTTACGTTTCACCCAGTTCGGCCTCTAAAAGCCTTAAATTTCCATTTTCCCGAAACTAGCCAGTTTGGAATCCGAATTAGCAGTTTCGGTTGTTAAGTCCGGTTTACGTCCTATTTCGCGGATTCTAACTCGACCGACCACTTCGGGAGCTTAGACAGAAAACATGCAGCATTTCTAACGTCCCACATATTCAATCATGCTAACCCAACGTGTCCATGCAGCCCTAAACCGAATCTCCTAAACCTAGGGTTGCATGGTCTAAACTTAGCACATACCAAACCATTCATGCCATACCATTTCAATTCATACCCTAACATGCGACCACATTCTCAAACACATGATTGGGGACATATAACCATAATCTAGCATGCAACCTAATATTCAATCATCATAAGCACATAAATGAACCAAACCACCCTTAAAACACCTAATCAAGCACAATAATTAAACTAAGGGCAAGAAATTAAAATTGTGAGTTTATGCTCTTACATAATCAACATGGAAATACACTTAAATTTCCAAATTAAAGCTCAATTAAAAAGCTTAGGGTTTTAGGGTTTACCACTAGGGTTTGGAAGTTGGTTCTCAAGCTTGGATTCCAACTTTTCCTCACTCTCCTTTGGCTGCCATCACAGCCGGCCTTTGCCCTCCAAATGGGTTCCAAAATTTCAGCCATACCACATGAAACATACACATAAATTTCTTGCTCCAAACTTAATAAAAACTTAGAGGTTTAGTGGTTTACGTTAACCTATTCAAGGTTTGCTAGCTTGGTTCCAACCATTTTTTTCCTTTTCCTTTTCCTTGCCACTACCCACAACCGGCCTCCCCTTGGCCTAGTGGTTCCAAAATTTTTCAGCCACTTGATGGCTGCCTCACCAAAGTCCGGCCACCAAGAAATCCGGCCACCCCCTAGCTCAAATCCTTCTTCACTATTTTTTTTTCTTTCTTTTCTTTTCTCTTCCTTTTTGGCTTCGGATTTTTGAGAGAATTTTTGGCCATAGTTTGGCTGTCTTTCTCAATTTTTCAGCCCCAAAAATCTGCCCATCTCATGGGTATTTATAGGCAAAAGGGGAACTTTTAAAAATTACAATTTGACCCCTAAAATTTTGAAAAATTACCAAAATGGCATGCTAGGTGGCCGGCCATGCTTCTTGGAGAACACGAAAGAATTTTCTTCTAGAACAAGACACTTGTCTTTAAAGGCTTGGTTCATGGAATTATGATGTCATAAATCCAAATAAGATGATGTCATAAATCAAAAAGGTAGGTGATGTCATCCTAAGGCCTCGTTTGGCTACTTTTTGAAAAAGCAGTCCAATTTAAATCCAACACAGATATTTCTAATACTGTGTTCACTAATACACAGTACAATTCAATACTGTTTTGCTTGACTGTAGTCCAAAATTTATCTGCGTAAAAATGGACTGTAAAATTTTTTTTCTTATTTCTTCAAACCTTTTTGCCCTTGATATCCAACTTAGTGTGCTTGATTTTTCTAGGGTGGTCTCTTAGCTGATTCCAGCTATCTTATCCAAAAAGATAATTTTTGCAGTATATTTCTCATACTGCTTATCCTATTACTGTACAATCATACCTTTGACTGTTCTTGGTCAACCCTTGACTTTTTGGTCAACTTTGACTTTCTTGGTCAAACTTTGACCAACATGGAATCATGAAATTTCATCACGCCATTTTCCTTAAAATGCCTTATACTAGGCTCAGTAATCCATCGTTGAGTCTCGTAGCTAATAAACCGAGAACTCAAACTTATACCGATATTCTATTCCAAACATGATCTAGACTTAAGTTTTCCTCATTCAAAGGAAATCTAGAGTCATAAAAATTCGGGTTATTACAGCCATGGGGTCGAAACTAAAGTTCAGTACAGCATTTCACCCCCAAACTGATGGCCAGTCGGAACGAACCATCCAGACACTGGAAAATATGCTGAGATCATGTGTTCTGGATTTCAAGGGAAACTGGGATCAGAAGCTGCCGTTGATCGAGTTTTCGTATAACAACAGCTATCATGCTTCGATTGATATGGCTCCATTTGAAGCATTATATGGAAGAAAATGTCGATCTCCTATCCACTGGCAGGAAGTTGGACAGAAGCAGCTTCAAACGACCGATTTCATCAAAAAGACCTCTGAGGATATCAAAAAGATTAAGCAGAGGCTCGACATAGCTTTTAGCAGACAGAAAAGTTATGCCGATAAGCGAAGAAGGCCTTTGGAGTTTCAGGTCGGAGATGCTATATTCATCAAGATTGCTCCTATGAAAGGAGTAATGCGATTTGGCAAGAAAGGAAAGCTTAGTCCAAGGTATACAGGACCGTTCGAAATCCTTGAAAGGATTGGGAAAGTAGCCTATAAGCTTGCCTTGCCACCGGAATTAGCTTCGATGCACAATGTATTCCATGTCTCGATGCTAAAGAAATATGTGTTAGACCCTTCCCATATACTAAGTCAAGGACCAGTGGAGGTTCAAACGGACTTGACTTACGAGGAAAAACCAGTTCAAATTCTGGATCAGGAAGAGAAGGTCTTAAGAAATAGAACCATTCCCATGGTTAAGGTTTTATGGCGAAACCATAAGGTTGAAGAGGCAACCTGGGAATTAGAAGATGAGATGAGAAAGAACTACCCCGAGTTGATCTAATTTTCGAGGACGAAAATTTTTAAGTGGGGTAGATTGTAATACCTAGTTTTTTTTTTCAACATTTCGATTTCTTGTATAGAAATTCAAACTGTACCATGAAGATATTCTTGAGGAAGCCCTATTAGGGTTTTTGTTTAATTTTATGAGTTCTTATGATGTTATAAGACTCAAAAATAATTGCTTAGATTAGCATATGACCTTTTGAGTAAAAAGGGGATGAAAATTCTATGACTTTATGTTGGTCAAAGTTTGACCAAGAAAAGTCGAAGTTGACCAAGAAAGTCAAAGTTTGACTAAAATGGTCAAAGTGATAACTGTACAGTTATGTGACGAAGCAGTATGAAAAAATACTGCGAAAACCGTAATTACGTACAAAATAGCATGAATAAGACTTAAAACCACCATAGAAAAATCAAGCACATTAAGTAGAAATAAAAGGCAAAAGGGCTTTAAGAAATAAGAAAAATTTTATACAGTCAATTTTTACGCAGATAAATTTTAGACTGCAGTATAACATAATAGTACTGTGTATTAGTAAACACAGTATTGAAAATATCTGGATTGGCACAAAAGTGGACTGCCTATTAAGGAAAAAGGCAAACAAGCCCTAATGATGATTACATCATCTAGCTTTTGATTTATGACATCATTAATGAATTAAACCAAGGATGGAAAGAAATTTTGGAGCCTTCTAGACCAAGGATGGCCGGCCACCTAAGACCCCTCATGGGCAAATAATGAAAATTTTTGAGGACTTTTTGACAAATTTGAAGAGTTTCTCATCACCTATAAATAGGTGAGCCATTATTAAAAAAAAAATTAGAAACCTTAGCTAAACTATACCCAAGTTTTGCCTCAAAAATCCGAACCCAGGAGAGAGCAAGATAGAAAAATTAAAACTCAAGGGATTTAGGGATTAGAGTGGCCGGACTTTGATTGGAACATCAACCAAGTGCTCAAAAATTTTTGGTACTCATTGGAGGCCAAAGGGCCGGTTGTGAGGGAAGGAAAAAGGGAAGAAGAAAAGTGAGGAATAAGTGAGTGAAGCAAGGTTCAAGAGGTCAGTTTTGGTGCGGAGCAAAGCTAGGAGGTCGAAAAGCTTTGGAACCCATCAATCAAGGTGGTGGCCGGTTGTTGGAGAAGTCAAGGAAAGGGAGAAAAAGCCTTGGTCTAGCAAGCCAAACCTTGGGTGGAGCTAGGTATAATTTCTTAAACCTAAGCTCTTCAATTTAAATTTCAATTGAGAAATTTAAATGTATTTCAAGTGGATTTGTAATGAGCATAAGCTCAATTTAAGTTTTTGCCCTAGTTTAAAATTTTAGGATTTGTGCTTGATTGATTAGGGTTTATGGTTGGTGGTTCATAATGTTTGCATGCATGTGGTGGTATGTTAAGGGTTTTTATGCTTTATGTTGATGTGATTGTATGTCCCTAAGTTTGTTGGATGACAAAACTTGACGATAGAAATACGCTGCTTGTTTGACCTTAGGCTCTCGGCTGTTGCCGATTGAGGTAGGGTGTGCGAATTAGGACGTAAAATCAACTTAAGTAAAGAAACTGCCAGTTCGGGTGGAAACTGGCCAGTTTTCTGGAAACCCGATTTTGAGGCCCTTAGAGGCCGAATCAGGAAAACGTAAAACATGAAAGTTGTAGAAAAGAGTTTTTCCTAGGGGGCATCGTGGACGGTTTTGCAAAATAAGGCTCCAACGGCCTTGATTTTTACGAAAATCCGAGCCTGCCCGTGCCCAGGATTTATGCACGGCCAGGCAGGTTCAACAGGGAATATGAACACGTTAACGTCCGAAATCAGTTTTCCTCAAAACACAAAAGTTATAGGATTTTTCAAGATCTAAAACTTTCGTGAAGAAAACTTTTTCAAATTCAATTTAGATTTTTAAATAAAAATCAGATTTCAAAAACTGTACAGAAAACAGGAAATTCCTGCACAGGATTTTCTAAAACAGTGCAGAAAAATGATATTTCTGCACATACAATGATAAATTGACTAAGGGAAGCTGTTCCAAAGGCAGTCTTCAATACTTAAGTATTTTTATAAATATTACTCAAAAGTTACAAATTTTTCAAAGGTTGAACAAAGGGTTTTTACACATAAAATATAAGGTTTTTCCAAAAGAAAGCAAAAACGGATTTCTAAACCAAAGTTAAGTTTTAATCCGATTAGGGTACGTTTAAACCCTAGGGTTACTTAACGTAACCAAGTAAGATAACATGAGATTAAGTAAGGGACATATAACTAAAGTTATATATGAATGTTGGTTATATCACCAACATTTCTAACCCTTATTTTTATGATCCGACAGAAGGTAGAAAGCTGTAAGTGTCCTGACGGGATCAAGCTTGATATCTGACACAACAATTAACGCAAGTACAACTCCGCCTACAGCATAGGCTTTGTTGTGAATACTTACCCAAGTATGTCTAATATTATGATGTATGCTATAGGTTTAGTAAATGTTATTTGCTAGGATGTATGCTAGAGGTTTAATGTTATGTGTGTAATGAATGCTATATGCTATGTGCTATGATATGCTATGAGGTATGCTATGCTATGTGCTATGATATATGTTATGAAATATGTTAGCATTATGTTATGATAAGATACAAGCTATGGTATGATTAAGAAATGATTATGATTCAATTGTGTGAGACATCACGAAGCATGTTCACCAATTAATAAGTATAAGAACAAGGTATGAGACGATGAAGGCTATGATGGCAAGCAAGCTTGCCTGTGTCGTACCGACCCGCTCGTAGGTCGGGTTGGACTATGGTTTGAGTTGGAAATGGACTGGCCGCCCCAACCACTCCATAGTTGCGCGCCCGGTACGGGCACTCATGTTATGGGGCCCATAAGTAAGATAAGCAAGATAAGTTATAAAAGCATAAGAAAACATAATGGAGCATAAACGGTTCATGTATAAGTAGGTTATGTTATGCTAAGAAATGTATGTTATGTTATGCTTTGATTAAATTATGTTATGGTATGTTATGATGAATAAGTAAGTATGTTATGTTATGTCGCGGTAGATAGTAGTTGTACTCACTGAGTGAAAGCTCATTGTCTTACGTCTATTCTGTAGGTAAGCAACCTACGGGAAGTACGTGATACAAGATGGTGGAGCGTGGCGAGGCGAACTGTGAAATGTGGGAAATTATGCCGCTACGCGTTTTGATATTATGTATTCATTTTATATGTGTTCTTTGACGCTCAAACACTTTTATTTAGCAACGTTATTTTATACTTACGTATTCGTGTGTGTCCGTACTATAAAAAAAAAAATTTCTGCTGTTTTCGTTAAGTAAGTAAGAATTATGAGGAAAGTTAAGTATGTATGTATGGTAACGGCTTGTGCTAGGCGGGCCGTTACAGTTGTCGACTATGTCCATCCACCATACGTAAGCATAATTGATCAATTTTCTTGATGCTAATGTGATCTTTATGTGAGCAGGTACATCGCAGGTGAGAAAGATCGTCTCTATCGAGTTGATCCATTGCTGCAGTACAAAAGATTAATTATTATTTGCCGCTGTAGAGGGCTAGCACCAAGCCCTCAAAAGCAATGCCATCTCCTTCGGTTTCGACGTGGTCATGACTAAGATACTAGCGTCATACTATGTTAATTATTCTATAAATAAATCATCTTACTTGGACAATTGTAGAATCGATGTGAAACAAAGTGAAGTAGGGTGACATGATACTGCTCTGATACTAACATTGTAATGTCTGTCTACGTAGGCTATTATATTATTACTTAAACTAAGTATTTACTTATAATTACTACATATACATATACGTAGATTTGTGTGCTTGAAAATTTTTAATATATATTTTTAGAAAATAATTTGTTTCCCATTTCATATGACCTTACATGTCATAAACTTCATTACTTAAATATATATAACTATAAAATCTTAAAACATGATGATAATAATTTTTAACACAATTTTGTGGAATAAAAATGCATAGTGGTATAGCACACCGCCTTTGCTTACTCAACATCTCCGTTTGCATTTGCCCCCAGGCACTATGCTGCTAGTTGCTCACCTATAGTATAAAGATAACTAATAAGCTTTCACTCATAAGTACAAACATAAATCTTGCGTTGCTTAAAAGCATGAATGACATGTGTGGATGCATGATTCAATTATGGAATTTAAGACGTGGTCTAATTATATTCAATTATGGATGTCTTATTTTCCATTAAAAACTTATTATCTTTCTTATTTGTGGGCCCCTATATGTTCGTATCAGGTGCGCACATTCCTCAAAAAGTTAGGTTTTTTAAGGTCCCTAATAATTCTGGTAATAAATCTGGAACTTTAAACTAGAACATAACATAACTTAACATGGTCCTCTACTATCTAAATAAAGGTTGGTACGACACTCTAACTGTTGGAAAATCGGATCCAGTATCAGAATTACGGCGCAGCGGAAGTTTTAAAATTTTTATGCCGTTTCCAGAAAAGAATCTCATGATGCATATAACAATAAATTAAATTCATGATCAAGCGTACCTTATTTCTTGGATTCTGGAACTGCTAGAACGTTTGACCAACGTGTCTTCTCTACTATTCTCGAGTTCCACATCTCAGAGTGTGTGTGGGCACACGTTCTATGAATCCAAACTACCGGTAATGCTTTCCGAAGTCTAGATCATTCCTTCTCAATTCCGATGTTCCTCGTTGAGAATATGATCCAACTTCTTTCTTCAAAACTACAAAACAGGAACCGGTTAACCTCCTATGAAAATTATCACTAGGTTTAAGCTTCCTCACAATTTTGATTCAATGGAATTTTCTCTCTTTTTCTCACTCAAGAGTATGGCCAATTTTTTTTTTGATGTGGAAGAAACCCAAATTATTTTTTCCTCTTACTCCAAAAACGTTTGTCTCCTTAGTGAATGACCAAAAATATTATTTTTCAAGAATTCCTAGCCTTTATATAGAAGTTCAATCCTTTTCAAAATTTATCTCCTTTAAAAATAATTAATAATTATTTTCTGAATAAATTTTGAATCAAAAGATCAAACAACTTTAGGGCTAGATTCATTGAACCTAAAAACGTTTTTCCAAGAGGAAATCAATCCTCAAAAATTCGACCACTTTGAGATAAATCTTGATTGGTGGTTCAAATTTTAAATCAAGAATCTAGACTAGTCAAAAGATCCTAGTCCTATCTAGATTAAATTTCTTTTAAACTTTTTCGAATTTAAATAAGATTCACTTATTTGAATAAATATTTTCCACAAACATTATCCATATTAATTAATTTAAATTAATGAAATATTTCAAATTTTATTTCCTCACAAAAACCGTGCACCTCTTTTAAGGAAAGAAAAATCCTTCAAATAATCTTCATTATTTAAATCAATTAATAATTTAATGTTAGGAATATATTTGAATAATTTTGAAACAAAATTTCCTTCCTCCATTCAATTAAAAAACGTGCACCTATTTTAATTAGGAGAGAAAAATTTTGTTTTCCAAAATTATATAATTCAAACACAATCTTATTTCCAAAATTCAAATTAACCAATCACATGTCAACAAATCATTTGTCTACAAATTTCACATGTCCAATCTTTTCTGGATTGCATGTTAGAGAGTACCATGTTTTAATAGACATTACTAAATTCCATTTAAATTTACCAATCTCATTAGGAACAAATCCCGAGACGCTATATGGAACTATATGAGCTAATAGAGGGACCCGATGGAAATATGTAAAGAGACTCTTATAATTGTGAAAAATTAATCCCAGATTAATTATTCATCAATTATCAACTTCAAAACTATTCCACTAAAAGTTTGAAGCTGAACTTCTGTTTACATACCGTATTACGAAAGCTTTCTTCACGTAGTGCTTCTTCCATGATTTATTCATCGCTTGCTTAATCCTCATATGTTATCCATGATTGAATTAAGGACTTTTTCCGTTTTACCTTTTCAATCATTTTAACTTAAAGTTCCATTATTCTCTATTGAAAGAATCACCAATTATAAAACTATACAATTGGTAAACTACCAGAGAACACAAAGTAAACCGATGACCAAGATCTTGTTATACTATCTTTCAATCCCCGAATAATGCCTTTAAGTAGATAACATTTACAATCATTAATATAGCTATGGATTCCGTATCTATGAATCTTGATTTCTCCATCCATAAGTCATGCACCCAAAACACAAGTATATTGACCATGAATTAACAGTGTCTCACCTGTAGTGCATTAAAGTACATAAGTCATGGATACGAACTCAAGTAATCATTTCAGGATTAAGATTAATGCAGGATGATAATCAAAGTATCATTGATTCTTATAAACAGAATTATTAAACCGAATCAATTAACACTTTAGGTCCAGTCCAATGTCATACCTCAATACTGGTATACATTAAAGTTTCTACTCGGAATCTATCCGATGGTCAAGACAAACCATCCCTCCAAGGAAGTAGACAACCTTTACAATCTTATCATGAATAAGATCCCCAAATCTTATTCCATCGATTGCAGACTATTTATTTAGACTGTTATCAAATTACCACGTCTTCTATGTATACCCCGTATACATATGGTAATCTGATATATTACCAACAGCCAATGAGTATTTTATGTTTGCTCAAAATAACCATACAATCAATAAATGAAAGTAAATATGACACAACTTATTAAACATGAATAACCTCCTCTAATTAATATCAAAATGTCATATTTACAGAAAATCCCTAATATTGATTTTCTTTCCTTAGGGCACATTTAGATCCCAATAATCTCCCACTTGCCCTAAGCGAGTAAATGTGACATATTATGCATCCCCATGCCTTCAACGTGTTCTTCGAATCTTCTGGCCACCAAAGTCTTCGTGAACGGGTCAGCAAGATTGTCCTCTGATGCGATTTTACAAACCGTCACATTTCCACTCTTAACAATGCCTCTGATGATGTGATATTTTCTGTCAATGTGCTTACTCCTCTTATGATGCCTAGGATCCTTGGTATTAGCTACTGCTGTACTGTTCTCATAGTAGAGCACCATAGCTTTATCCATACCAGGAATGACCTCAAGGTCACCAAGGAACTTACGGAGCCATACCGCTTCCTTTGATGCCTCACTGGCTGCCACATACTCGGCTTCCATGGTCGAGTCAGCAATGCAAGATTGCTTAATACTCCTCCACACAACGGCACCACCTCCAAGGGTAAAAACAGATCCTGAAGTCGATTTTCTTGAATCCTGATCTGATTGAAAATCAGAATCTGTGTATCCTATAGGAATAAGGTCCTGACCGGAATACACTAGTATATAATCCCTCGTTCTCCGTAGATACTTGGGTATATGCTTGACCGCAGCCTAATGGTTCGGTCCCGGATTTGACTGATATCGACTTACCATACCAACCGCAAAATAAATGTCAGGCCTAGTGCATAACATAGCGTACATAAGACTACCTACCGCTGATGCATAAGGTACATTATTCATACGCTCCCTTTCTTCCGATGTCTTGGGACAGTCATCTCTAGAAAGCTTGATTCCAATCCTGAAAGGTTGGGCACCTTTCTTGGAATCTTTCATAGAAAACTTCTCAAGTATTTTATCAATGTATGAAGCTTGCGAGAGTGCTATCATTTTGTTCTTTCTATCTCTAAAGAGTTGAATACCAAGAACATAACTAGCCTCTCCTAAGTCCTTGATGTCAAACTGTTTGGCTAACCAAACTTTGACAGATGATAATGTTGTCACATCGTTTCCAATAAGCAATATATCATCCACATAAAGTACAAGGAAAACCACTTTCTCGTTCTTGATACATTTATAAACACATGGTTCATCAATGTTTTGTTTTCGAATCCATAGGTTTTAATCGCTTGATCAAACCTAATATTCCAAGAACGAGATGCTTGCTTTAATCCATAAATAGATTTAAGCAACTTGCATACCTTGTCTTCTTGGCCTTTTGCCTTGAACCCGTCTGGTTGTATCATATAGATATCTTCCTCAAGAGAGCCATTCAAGAAAGCTGTCTTGACATCCATTTGCCAGATCTCATAATCGAGAGTAGCCGCAATGGATAAAAGAATGCGGATTGACTTGAGCATTGCTACAGGCGAGAAAGTTTCATCATAGTTGATTCCTTCTTTCTGCGTATAGCCCTTTGCTACAAGTCTTGCCTTGAAAGTTTCCACTTTCCCATCCACATCTCTCTTCCTCTTGTATACCCACTTACACCCAATAGGTTTTATGCCTTGGGGTAAGTCTACAAGTTTCCAGACTCCGTTGGAATCTATAGATTCCATCTCGATGTTCATAGCCTTTTGCCAAAGATTAGAATCAACATCCTCCATAGCTTCCTTATACGTAGTCGGATCATCAACATGTTCTATGGATTCTGCTTCAAAAACTTCACCATTAAACATGTACCTTTAAGGTTCCCGGATAATTCTCCCACTACGACGAAGCTCCTGTGGTTGTTGATTCTTTAACGGTTTTTCGATAGGGTTTTCTATGACTTTAGGAATATCCAAACCCGAAGTCATCTCCTCAAACACTATTTTGCTACGAGGTTTAAAGTCTTCTATGTGACTTTCCTCTATGAATGTTGCATGTGTAGAAACGAAGACTTTATTCTGCTTCGGATTATAGAACAGACCACCTTTTGTCCCTTTTGGATAGCCAACAAACAAGCATACTTCTGATCGTGACTCCAACTTCTTCGCTTCCTTATCCAGGATGTGTGCCGAACAACCCCAAATTCAAATATGATTCAAATTAGGTTTCCTACTCGTCCATAACTCGTAAGGAGTTTTAGGAACCGATTTGGAGGGAACGTTATTCAGAAGATAGCATGCAGTTTGTATGGCGTGCCCCCAAAATGACAAAGGTAATGTGGACTAACTCATCATAGATCAGACCATATCCAATAGGGGTCCTATTCTTTCTCTCAGCTACACCATTCTGTTGAGGAGTACCAGGTGCAGTCAACTGAGATTGTATCTCATTCTCTATCAAATATCCTAAGAACTCATCTGATAGGTATTCACCACCTCGATCCGATCGAAGTGTCTTAATGGACTTGCCTAATTGTTTCTCCGCTTCAGCCCGAAATACTTTGAACTTGTCAAAGGCTTCGCTTTTGCGGGTCATCAAATAGACATATCCATACCTTGAGTAATCATCAATAAAAGTGATACAATACTCATACCCACCACGTGCTTCTATGTTCAGGGGACCACAAACATCCGTATGCACTAGTTCTAAAAGTTCCTCGGCACGACCATCCTTGGCAGTAAAATGCCGTTTAGTCATCTTGCCCTCCAAACAGGATTCGCATTGTGGCCAAGGTTCAACCTCATACAAGTCAAGGCATTCCTCCTTTACCATCCTTTGAATTCTGTTAAGGCTTATGTGACCAAGTCGTAAATGCCAAAGATATGATTTGTTAGAGTGAGAAGACTTATGTCTTTTAGAATTCTTTTCCAATTCTATATCAAGCAGTGAGTGCATCTTAGGTTTGATAAAATAGAGATTTCCATGCATCCATCCATTACAGATAAGAGAATTGTTTTTCCTAATAACAATTTTATTATTAAAAGAAACTGAATAAGAATCTTTAATTAAACAAGCTACCGAAATTAGGTTCCTCTTAAAACTAGGAACATAAAAACAATGTCTCAAAACAATAAACCTAAATTCATCAAAATAAAGATGCACTTCTCCCACTGCTTCAGCTCGCACCAATGTCCCATCACTGGTTCTTAATGTGAAGTTCTCCTCATGTAGACTTCTCGTTACCTTGAACCCCTGTAGAGAAATACAAACATGGTTAGTAGCTCCAGAATCTATAACCCAATTGTCCTTAGATTCTTCCACTAAACAACCCTCAAGATACAGAACATCGAAATTACCTTTATGCTTTTGCATAGACAGGTATTCTTGGCAATCCTTCTTGAAATGTCCTTTCTTCCCACAGTGAAAGCACTTAGCCTTTTTGGGATCCACCTTTCGCTTCTTAGTCTTGGTAGACTTCTTAGAAGCAGGTGCATTCGCCGCAGGCTTGTTCCCCTTGTTCTTCCCCTTTTCCTTCTTCCTTTTGGGATTAGGAGCAGGCGAACTAGGTTTAGCCACATATGCCTCAGCCTTAGATCCAGAACCCTTAAATATGTTCTTAAAGGCTTGCAACTCTTTCATCAATTCCGTTAAAGACATCTTCTTCCAGTTAAGGTTGTAGGATACCTGAAACAAATCGAAATCCTTGGATAAGGTTTGGAAAACCATAACCAATTGAGTTGCTGAATCGATTTCAGCCCCATTTGCCTGAGCTTCAGACAAATAAGCCATGACTTTCATCATGTGCTCCTTGATCGGAGTTCCAACCTTCTGCCTGCAGTTCATGAGACCTTTGATAGCATCGGTCTTAGTCTGGATAGTTTGTTCACCAAACATTTCCTCCAGGTTATCAATGATCTGCCTAGCAGTTTAATGCTCTTCATGCTGTTTCTGGAGCACGTTAGACATGCTCGCCCGAATATAGCACATAGCACTTAGGTTGGAATTGTCTCAGCGCTCAAGCGCTATAAAATCCCTATCAGGAGCATCGATCGCAGGCGTAGGTGGTCTAGGTCGGGTTAGGATGAAACTGTGTTTCTCAAAGTTTAGGACGATAAGCAAGTTCCTTTTCCAGTCATTAAAGTTTTCGCCAGTTAATTTGTTTTGCGTAAGTATCACAGATAAAGGACTCGACATTTTGATCTATAATAAGAAAACATGTAATAAGTACGAGCAAACATCCTATCAGTTTATAAAATATGGTTTTGTAATGAAACAAAAAGATCTATATGCAATCTAAATGTTTATGTGTAAAACCCTTAAAACACATACCTTACAACGATAATTCCTAACTTTTGTTTTCTAAGCTACCGAGGGGTAGTCATAGAATAACTAGTCAAGAACACGGATCCCTTCCGATTAATACATATTCTTCCATGGAGCAAATTCCATTAAATATATATTAACTATCGTTTATTTGGCCACTACTTTATATAACAGAGCCTCGAGGGAGGGTTAATAAATAAAGTAGCATGAGTGTGTAACCATCGTTTCCAATTTTGAATCCATATTTTACATCCGCCACCGATGGGTGATCTAAACATAAAATATGCCCAAAATTGTTATCCTTTCGGAAATCCAAATCAGTGTGCGCTCTAGGTAAGATACCTATCCGAAGGGAATTCCCGGGTCAAAACCGAGTAGTAGGCACTTCCATGCGTAACTATTGGACCAATAATGGAGGCCGTAGGTCTTAGTGTGTAAAACCTTCTCCCACTCATTCTTTTAAATTAGGGTTTTTGTTTTTCATGCATAAACAATATTTATTGAGTGGCACTCCCTAGTCTATATGGCATGTTATCAATACATCATGAAATAGTATAACATATTCATCTAGCAACACATCATCCATGGCTTGCAAAATATGTAAATAACCGTGGATCATGATTCCATCCTAGAGAAAAGAAAATTGTAAAATTTACAAAAATTAACCGAAATATATATCGGCCTTCATTTGTAGATCCATGCCTTGTATCCTTCTTCAATGTGTCTTCCTTCTCCAATGTCGCATCTTTTTAAATTTAAAATTAAATTTAAATTTCAAAAAGATTATATGTGATGTTTAATTTTAATCAAAATTACAAAATATCAAAATTTAAATAAAAACCCGGTTTATTAAATTTTAAAATTCAAAAAATTTTGAAATTTCCAAATTTCAAATTTAAATCACAAAATTTTAAAATTCATAATAATATTCATTAAATTTAAATTTAAATTTTCAAATTTGATTTCCAAATAATCAAGATCACATATCATTGGAAAATTTAATTTTCAAAAAGATTTTGTGAAATTTTTTTATTAAAAAAACGTTTTTTAATTAAAAAATCCCAAAAAACAAAAAAAAAATAACATCCTTTGAAAATTTACATCCTTTGAAAATTTCCATACTTTCGTTTATCTTCAATCTCCTCGAATCCATTGTAGCCCGAATTTTACAAAAAAAAGTTCCTATGCCGTTTCCTGCTTACAAAAATTCTAGGAATTAAAAAAACGACCTAGCGGTGATAATAGACCGCATCTATTATACTTGAAAAACCTAGATACAAATTCTAACCTCTATGGAATCATGACTGGCAAAATTGAACAAGCATCATATATTATAAAAATAATATACAGCATTCATTCATCCATACATCCATTCATAATATATTTAACATACTCAAAATAAAACCTAGAGTGCCAACTCTCTAAATTTATTTGATCAAATAATTTATGTTATATACATGATCATGAGTTGGCTCTGATACCAGTTGTTGGAAAAATCGGATCCGGTATCAGAATTACGGCGCAGCGGAAGTTTTAAAATTTTTATGCCGTTTCCGGAAAAGAATCTCATGATGCATATAATAATAAATTAAATTCATGATCAAGCGTACCGTATTTCTTGGATTCTGGAATTGCTAGAGCGTTTGACCAACGTGTCTTCTCTACTATTCTCGAGTTCCACGTCTTAGAGTATGTGTGGGCACACGTTCTATGAATCCAAGCGACCGGTAATGCTTCCGAAGTCTAGATCCTTCCTTCTCAATTCCGATGTTCCTCGTTGAGAATATGATCCAACTTCTTTCTCCAAAACTGCAAAACAGGAATCGGTTAACCTCTTATGAAAATTATCACTAGGTTTAACCTTCCTCACAATTTTGATTCAATGGAATTTTCTCTCTTTTTCTCACTCAAGAGTATGACCAAATTTTTTTGATGTGGAAGAAACCCAAATTATTTTTTCCTCTTACTCCAAAAACGTTTTTCTCATTAGTGAATGACCAAAAATATTATTTTTCAAGAATTCCTAGCCTTTATATAGAAGTCCAATCCTTTTCAAAATTTATCTCCTTTAAAAATAATTAAGAATTATTTTCTGGATAAATTTTGAATCAAAAGATCATACAACTTTAGGGTTAAATTCATTGAACCTAAAAACGTTTTTTCAAGAGGAAATCAATCCTCAAAAACTCGGCTACTTTGAGATAAATCTTGATTGGTGGTTCAAATTTTAAATCAAGAATCTAGACTAGTCAAAAGATCCTAGTCGTATCTAGATTCAAATTTCTTTTAAACTTTTTCGAATTTAAATAAGATTCACTTATTTGAATAAATATTTTCCACAAACATTATCCATATTAATTAATTTAAATTAATGGAATATTTCAAATTTTCTTTCCTCACAAAAATCGTGCACCTCTTTTAAGGAAAGAAAAATCCATCAGATAATCTCCATTATTTAAATCAATTAATAATTTAATGTTAGGAATATATTTGAATAATTTTGAAACAAAATTTTCTTCCTCCATTCAATTAAAAAACGTGCACCTATTTTACTTAGGAGAGAAAAATTTTGTTTTCCAAAATTATATAATTCAAACACAATCTTATTTCCAAAATTCAAATTAACCAATCACATGTCAACAAATCATTTGTCTACAAATTTCACATGTCCAATCCTTTCTGGATTGCATGTTAGAGAGTATCATGTCTTAATAGACATTACTAAATTCCATTTAAATTTACCAATCTCATTAGGAACAAATCCCGAGACGCTATATGAAACTATATGAGCTAAGAGAGGGACCCGATGGAAATATGTAAAGAGACTCCTATAATTGTGAAAAATTAATCCCAGATTAATTATTCATCAATTATCAACTTCAAAACTATTCCACTAAAAGTTTGAAGCTGAACTCCTGCTTACATACCGTATTACGAAAGCTCTTTTTCATGTAGTGCTTCTTCCATGATTTATTCATCGCTTGCTTAATCCTCATATGTTATCCATGATTGAATTAAGGACTTTTTCCGTTTTACCTTTTCAATCATTTTAACTTAAAGTTCCATTATTCTCTATTAAAAGAATCATCAATTATAAAACCATACAATTGGTAAACCACAAAAGAACACAAAGTAAACTGATGGCCAAGATCTTGTTATACTATCTTTCAATCCCCGAATAATGCCTTTAAGTAGATAACATTTACAATCATTAAGATAGCTATGGATTCCGTATCTATAAATCTTGATTTCTCCATCCATAAGTCATGCACCCAAAATACAAGTATATTGACCATGAATTAACAGTGTCTCACTTGTAGTCCATTAAAGTACATAAGTCATGGATACGAACTCAAGTAATTATTTTCAGGATTAAGATTAATGCAGGATGATAATCAAAGTGTCATTGATTCTTATAAACGGAATTATTAAACCGAATCAATTAACACTTTAGGTCCAGTCCAATGTAATACCTCAATACTGGTATACATTAAAGTTTCTACTCGGAATCTATCCTACGGTCAAGACAAACCATCCCTCCAAGGAAGTAGACAACCTTTACAATCTTATCATGAATAAGATCCCCAAATCTTATTCCATCGATTGCAGACTATTTATTTAGACTGTTATCAAATTACCACGTCTTCTATGTATACCCCGTATACATATGGTAATCTGATATATTACCAACATCGAAGGAGTATTTTATGTTTGCTCAAAATAACCATACAATCAACAAATGAAAGTAAATATGACACAACTTATTAAACATGAATAACCTCCTCTTATTAATATCAAAATGTCATATTTATAGAAAATCCCTAATATTGATTTTCTTTCCTTAGGGCACATTTAAATCCCTAAAATGTCAGGATTGTATGATCTTGCTATAATGACCGGAGCCGAAACCAGTTTTTCTTTGATGATATTAAAGGCTTCCAAACAAGATCCATCAAAATTGAAAGCTGCATCCTTCTCTAGGAGGTTACACAATGGCTTGATAACCTTAGAAAAATCTTTTATGGACCTCCGATAGAATCCCGCATGACCAAGAAAACTCCGTACTCCCTTCACATTTATATGTGGCGGAAGCTTTTCAATCGTGGCTATCTTAGCCTTGTCCACTTCTATTCCGTTCGATGAAATTCTATGACCAAGCACGATCCCTTCTTGTACTATAAAATGGCACTTCTCCCAATTGAGAACTAGATTCTTCTCCTCACATCGCTGCAACACGAGAGAAAGATTGTGGAGGCAATGATCCAACGTTGATCCGAAAACCGAAAAATCATCTATAAAAATCTCCATAATCTCTTCTACCATGTCCGAGAAGATTGCCATCATGCACCTTTGAAAAGTGGTGGGTGCATTGCATAGACCGAAAGGCATCCGCCGAAAAGCAAAAGTGCCATAAGGACAGGTGAATGTCGTTTTCTCTTGGTCTTCGGGGGCTATGGCAATTTGATTGTGGCCCGAGTATCCATCAACAAAGCAATAGTAGTCATACCCTGCCAACCTGTCTAGCATTTGATCAATGAAAGGAAGGGGAAAATGATCATTTCTAGTGGCCTTGTTCAGTTTTCGGTAGTCGATACAAACACGCCATCCAGTCACTGTTCTTCAAGGGATGAGTTCATTATTTTTATTTTTCACCGCCGTCATACCACCCTTCTTTGGCACAACCTGAACTAGACTAACCCATGAGCTATCCGAAATGGCGTAAATGATCCCTGCATTCAACAACTTTAGCACCTCAGCACGCACCACCTCTTTCATGGCCAGATTTAGTCTTCTTTGGTGCTCAATAGATGGCTTGTAAGCATCTTCCATGAGAATCATATGCATACAAATAGTAGGACTTATACCCTTAATATCTGAAATAGACCAAGCAAAAGCAAACTCGTGTTTATGCAAAACAACCAGGAGCTTCTCTTCTTCTTCCTTGTTCAAAGAAGCCGAGATAATAATCGATTTAGAAGAATCCTCACCCAAAAAGGCATAGCGGAGATATTCTGGTAGTTGTTTCAACACTAACCCTTCTTTTGACAAGCTTGGAGAGATGAATCACTCACCAGGCTTCTCTAAAATTTTCCCTTGGGCCACATCCCCCACTTTACATGGCAAAGCCTTAAGAGCTAGAACACTATCAATAATGCTCTCTTCTTTAATACAAAAATCTCGACCAAAACCGGTCATGTTCAAGGGTGTAGTAAGGCTATGCTCTAGAGGATCATTGTGGGTCACTTCTCGGAAGAATTCCTTGATACACAAGTCTATTACTTCTACTCGGTGACAAGTTGACTTCTCTTCCGGAAATCTCATTGTGTTAAGGATGTTGAACTTTACCTCCTCATTATTCACCCTTAGAGTCAAATGACCACTTTGTACATCAATCAAAGCTCTTCCAGTAGCCAAAAAGGGTCTACCGAGGATAATGGGGATTTCCCAATCCTCTTCCATATCTAACACAACAAAATCTGTGGGGAAAAAGAATTTATCTACCTTCACCAACACATCCTCTATGACACCCTTTGGATAAGTGAGAGACCTATCCGCCATTTGCAAACATATGGTGGTTGGTGTGACTTCCCCAAGTCCGAGCTTTTGGAAGACAGACAGAGGCATAAGATTGATGTTGGCTCCAAGATCACACAAGGCTTTCTCGAAGTAAGAATCTCCAATAGTGCATGGGATAGTGAAACTCCCCGGATCCTTAAACTTTTGAGGCAACTTCCTTTGGAGGCAGTTTATCTGGCGGAAAGATCCAATCTCACTCCGCAACTGGGACGCCTTAGATGGTGGGAAAAACTTTGCAAGAAACCTCTCAGTCATCTCTTCCCAAGTACCAATACTCCCTGTTGGCAAAGACATCAACCACTGTCGAGCCTTGTCCCGAAGAGAGAATGGAAACAATTTCAACCTAATGGTGCCCTCGGTGACACCATTAATCTTCACCGTGTCGGCCGCTTCCAAGAACATGGACAAGTGAGTGTTCGGATCCTCATTAGGCAATCCCCCAAACTGATTCTGTTGAACCATCGAGATCAAAGAAAGCTTCAACTCGAAATTGTTGGCATTGATAGTCTGTCTCCGAATACCCGAATAGTGTTCCTGAACTGGAGGCTTGAAATAGTCCCGAATTGCCCTTTGTTGCTCAATATTATTGTTATTATTATTGTGATCACCCATAGCACATACTTGATTTCTCCTTTCCCTTCTGATTTCACGAAGTGTCCATTCAATTTCCGGATCAAGTGGCACTAGATTGGGATTTTGAGCTCTTCGCATGAACTGTCACAAACAGAAATTTAACAAGCTTAAAACAATTAAAATAAAAGAAATGCCTAAATTAAAACGAATCACTTGGTTGCAATATTAGCTAGAATTAATAAAATTTTCAATCCCCGGCAACGGTGCCAAAAACTTGTTGCGTGTTTTTCTTCGTGTGTGCTCGCAAGTGAACGAATCGCCATAAGTAATAAAGTGACAAATTGTCGAGTATCGTCCCACAGAGATTGAACTTAAGAAAACTAACTAAGTACTACAATTAGAATGACTCAATTTTATCTAAGCTCTCAAAATTAAAGGGAGTTGAAACAAGCAACTAAATTAAGCAATTCAATTAAACTAAGGTTAAGCAAAATAAAAGCAATCTAAATTGTGGATTGAAGGGAACTCGATGGTGTGTAAGGCTAGGGGGTTTTGATTTCACTTGACTTAACTTTGCTTATCCAATTCAAGACTTGTTAATCGAATTCATTCAAATCATTAATCGTAGGTGACAAATTTTAATTTCACTCCCTCTCCCGAGTGCCGAGTAAAATAATATGCAAAATTTAACCAAATAATATCCGTATTAACTCAACCAATTAAGTACTCATTACGCAACCCTACTCTAGTGATTACCCAAGTCATATTAGCCTCTCGAACTTAATATTACAATGGGTTATGTTTCCCGATTCCCAACATATGAAATTAACTCTCCCGAGCCCAATTTCACACATCTAATAACTCTAATTTAATGCTAAATAAAATTAGGAAAACAAAGCATAGAGAAACACAAATAATTTAGAATGGGATTCAATCAACAAGCATTAAATTTATCATAACAAAGTCATCATCAAGCTACATCATAACCCCTAGCATAGAAAGTTTAGCTAGACATCAAAATTCTCAATTCCATAACCAAACTTAAAATAAACATCCAACCCATATTTAAAAATGAAATCAAAGAATAAATGCAAGTTTAATGGCTACAAAGAGAGAGAATAGTAGAAAGAAGAAAAACTAATTGAAGAACAAGCTCCAAAGTCTTCAATCTCCAAGAAAAGTCTTCAAACCCTAGAATTTCTCTCTATTTTTTTCGTCTCCAGGTTTTTGGGTCTCCTCCAGAACTAAAACTTTCACGCCCAACTCTCCTCCTTTTGTTCGTGGGGCTACAGGTCGAGAGATGGGCAGGCGCGCCTGAAAGCGCGCGGCCGCGCGCGCTAGCTGAGGCACACTGGTGGGCACGTGCTGCTGGGCGCGCACGGGCGCTGGGAGCTGGATGCGCGCTGGCTGAGGCACACTGGTGGGCGCACGCTGCTCGACGCGCGCTGGCTCTTCTGACTTGGACAAGGGGGCGCGTGGGCGCGCGCCTGCGCCTTCGCTGTGGGTTTTCATCTCCATTTCTTCCAAAATCGAATTTTTCATTGCTTATCTGAAACACTCACAAACACATTAAACCAACCTCAAAAAATATGTGAAAATATTGCAAATTATCCAATTTCAGGACATTAAATAAGTGAGTAAAAGCTCACTTATCATGCATCTTATGTGAAGTTCATGCTTGTTTTCATTGCGAGAACCTTGTTTGTAATTGCTGAGTGAAATCTTATTAATTATTTTCATACTGTAAGTAAGAGACTTGCAGTATAAAACATAGAGGGCAATGCGGACGATGATGAATGTAACAAAAGCGGTGTGAGATGTCACTGTGCATAATATTCCATAAAACTCTTTTAAAATTATTATTATTATATTTTGTGATTATATATAGATATACATATAGCACATAAAGTTTATGACATGTAAGTCTTATTGAAAATTATTTTCTTATATATGATAAGTATGTGTATAAATTAATTAAGACAATGAATGTATGACGGAGTTTTTATATTATGTTCTAAAAAAATTAGTTTGAAATTTTCAATACTTGAGTGTAAGTAATTATTAGTAAAAGTTAAGTTTAGTAATAAATGTAACGATTTACATAGGTGGGTCGTTGCATATATCGTCGAAACAATGATGTTCACAAATTACTCTAGACCTATTGGACGTCATGATCTCCAATGACGTATTTAGATGAAACTTAAGGAGAGAAGTTCAATAAAACACTCACAATATCGTCCTCAAAATGGAGATCATGATCCCTAATTTCTAGAGAAACCATTTGTAATGCCCAACCATTTTACAGACTCATGATTTCATTAGTTATGAAGAAAATCTAAGTCTATACTATGTATGTCAATGTGAAATGCATGATCTGATTTATCAGAATATGTTTGAGCCCTTATAAGTTATAAGACTCAATGATAGTTTATTAAGCTAAGTGTAAGGCCTTATGATGAAAAAGGCATAATCCTGATTTTTGGTTTTACCCTAGCCAACGTATGACCAGGATAACTCATGACTTGAATAAGACAGTAATGCAGTATAATAAGCAGCATTTAAATTATATTGTGACCGACCGTCATTATGGATGCAGAGTTAAGAATAAGGAATGTGATCACTATAGAATAATCATGAATAAATTTTAGAGTAAGGAGGACTAAGTAGTTTCAAGTCCTAAGAAAAACCTATACGCGGTCTAGTTAAGTACAGATAAATTCTGGACTGCAGTTCAGTATTACTGTATTGTTGATAGTTAAAACAGTATTAGTACTATCTGGATTATTAAGAAAATGAACTGCATATTTGGAGGGAATGCCAAACATGACCCTACTCGGAGGACAACTCATCATAGATAATTATGTAATTTTGGGGATTTTTGAAATTATGGAAAGAATTAATTGGATAATTATGAAATGATATTTTTAGCCAAAACCCTCCATATGGCCAGCCAACATGGGGACATGGAAGGTAAAATCTTGCATTTTAGGGCCAAATGTGTAATTCAAGGAGAATTTTAGAAAAAAAAAAATAATTGTGGGAAATTATGAAAATTTCACCTATAAGTTGGGGTTGTGTGGTAGAACTTGAACTATTTAATTAGACCTTCAAACTTTTAGTTCTCTTCAAACTTTTTCCTCTCTAGCCCTTAGGAAAAAAAAAAAAAGGAAGAAGGAGTGGCCTGTTATGGGTGTGGAGGTGGTGGAGCAAATTTCTCTCATCCCAAGGTATAGAAGTAACCATTTCAAGCTTTAGATGTATTACTCTTGATCCTCTAACTAAGAATTTTATTAGGTTTTGATTTGAGGATTTATGTGTATTTCAAGTTATGGGTTGTAAGAGCATAAGCTCCTGTTCCTTTCTCTCCCCCCCTCCCCCCCCCCCCCCCCCCAAATATTATGGTTTTTGTATGGTTGGTTATGCTAGATCTATGCTTAGGTTACCTTGTTTGCAAGCCCCAAGCATGAATTTGATTTATACTCTAGAATGAGTTTTAAGGTTATGTGTGCTCAACATGTGTTTGTGATTATGCTCTCACATGTTTGAATATGGATATTTTATGTGTAATGGTTATGTGAATGCTATGTGTATTTTGGTAAAGAAATTAACCTAAAAACACAACTTGGTAAGCTAGTAAGGTTATCAATATTGTGTTTTTCAAGTAAATAGACAACTAGATGATTGAATGTTAAGAATGAATTCGATGCGCTGCATGTTGATGTAGGTCACGGCTTCGACTGTTTGAGGTAGTGTGTGGGAATTTTTAAACAAGGACCAACAAAATACAAACTGCCAGTTTTTTAAAATAACATGGACAGTTTTCTAGAAACCCAGTTTTGAGTCCTTTAGAGGCCGAATTTGGAAAAAGTTATAACTGTAAAGTTGTAAAAAACAGAAAACCCAAGGGGATAATGTGGACAGTTTTGAAAAAAAAAAAAAAAAAGTCTCCAAAGGCCTATGTTTTTATGAGTTTTCAAAACTGGTCGGTCCTTATACTATACACGGCCATAATTTTTCAAGGACAAAAACATTCAAGTTAAAGATGGATTTAAGTTTTGGACAAGAAATGAAAATTGTAGGTTTCGATGAGATCTACAACTTTCATGAAGAAAAAATTTTTCAAACTCTAAACCGATTTAAAGATAAAATTAGATTTTTAAAATTATGCATGGTACAGGAAATTCCTGCATATGTACTTTCAACTAAATTAAAAGGCTGTTTTCAATAGCAATTTTCAAGATTTCACAAATTTACAACCCCTATTAAAAAAAAAAAAAAGAATTATGGTTTTACCAAAAAAAAAAAAAAAAAAAACAAACAAACAGTTTTAAAAGGTTTTGAATCAATTTGAAATTTCACAAGTGATTTTTAAAATGCAATTTTAAGTATTAAATCAAGATAATACTTGATTTATGAAATCAATGTATTTTCCAAATAGATAAGGTGTTTTTCAAGAAAACAATGTATTTTTGAAAAAAGGGTAAATAAAAATAATAAGCCCAAGTTACTTAAAAATATGGTAACAAATCTATAACAGATGGTAATCGGATTGGAGACCGACTTATTGATCAATGAATATATTATGATTTATTGACTAATGTGGTAGAATGATTCTTACGCTTGGTTTAAAAACAGGAGTATAACCTATTGTTGTACCTTGTTGGAACGATAGACTAAGAGCGTTTGACAACTTGTAAGTACAACTCCGCTTATAGTATAGGCAAAAATGTTTTTACTGCTCTGCATGTTTTTCAAAGCTTATGCATTAATATGTGCGATGCATATGTTTTATGTTTTATTATTGTGGTATCATGAAAGCATGCTCATCAATAATAAATTACATGACAAGAAAAAGACCAAGATTTCTAGTATGAAAGGATAAAGATTCAAATTTTCAAGTATGAAATAGTTATGATTCCATTTTTCAAGTATGTTCAAAACAAGCAAAAGTTTTTAAGAATTAAAATAAGTTTTCAAGTACAAAGGCAAGTAAGTTGCCTTGTGTCGTACCGACCTACCATGAGGGCGGGTTTTGTCTATGGTTTGAGTTGGATTGGACTGGCCGCCCTAACCACTCCATGACTGCGCACCATGGTACGCATACTTTTGTTATGTAAGGGGCCCAAATATATGTTAACATAAGAAGGTATAATTTGTTTATAAAAAAGCATAATTGATTCTTGCATTCTTTATTAAGATTGTTTTGCAAAAAAAGAAGTTGTACTTACTGGGTGAAAGCTCATAACTTATGTTTATACTGTAGGTAAGCAACCTACTAATAATGTATGATACAAGACTGTGGTGAATGGCACGGCATCGTCACGTGTTTTAAAAATGTTTGTATTATATTATATCAATTTGATGATACTATTATCTAATAATTAGTGTGATTTGTAAGATGTGTTAAGTTAATTTGAAAGTTTAATACTTAATTAAGCACGTATATATATGAGTATGAGGTTAATATAGGTTTTAAATTTAAGTTTAAAAAAAAATTCTAGTATTTTTACAAAGTTAAGTAAGTTAAATATTTAAATAAAGTAAATTAAATATGGTAACGATTTACGTAATCGGATCGTTACACCATTAAATCTCGACTCTGGCTAATTAGGTAATATATATATATATATATATATATATATAGCTTTTAAATCATGAAATGCAAGTGAAAAATAGAAAAGTAAAGAAGTTCTTTTTGACAATTCCTCCTGGACTATGGGCCCTATATTATTTGCTCATTATAAGTTAGGGTGCACGACCCTGCCACTTTGACCGTGGTCAAGAATTTGTAATAACTGATTTTTTTTACATTACGATTTCTTGTACAAAAATTCAAGCTGTACCATAAAGGTATTTATGAGGAAGCCCGAATTAGGGTTTTTGTTAATTTGTTGAGTTCTTATGATTTTATAAGACTCAAAAATAATTGCTTAGCCCAGCAAGTGACCTTTTTAAGTGAAAAAGGGGTAGAAAATTTCATAATTTTATGTTGGTCAAAGTTTGACCATAAAAAGTCAAAGTTGACCGAAAAAGTCAAATGTTGACTAAAAAAGGTCAAAATATGTCAATACTAAGTGATGACAAGCCGTATGAGATATATACTGCGAAAACAGTCTTTACAGACGGGATAGCATGAATAGGATCCAAAACCACCTTAGAAAAATCAAGCACATAAATTAGGGTATCAAGGGCCAAATGGCTTCGAATTACAAGAAAATTTTTATACAGTCTATTTTTACACAGATAAATTTTGGACTGCTGTATAGTGTAAAAATACTGTATTTGGTAGATAACAGTATTGAAAATATCTATGTTAGCATAAAAATGGACTGTATATTAAGAAAAATAGCCAAACATGCCTTGATAAGGCTTACATCACTCAACTTTTGAATTATGACATCATTTTGGATCAAGAAAAATTGAAAAAAATTCTTGAATACTCTGGAACATGCATGGCCGGCCACCTATGCATCCTTTTGGGCAAATATTAAAAATTTTGGGGACTTTTTAGCAAATTTGAAAAGTTCTCCCTCACCTATAAATAGGTGAGCCATTTATTCAAAAAAATTGGAAAATTTAGCCAAACTTTGTTCAAAATTTTATGCATCTTTTTCTCTCCAAAACCGAAAGCAAAGAAAAGAAAGAACAAGAGAAAAACCAAAGAAATTCAAAAGAAAAACCCTAGGGGGGGTGATCGGTTTTAGCTAGAACAACAAGCAAGGTTGAAAAAAATTTTGGTACCCATTTTCTTGGAGTGGCCGGTTGTGGAGAAAGCAAGGGGGGGGGGGGGGGAGAAATTTTGATCCAATTTAGCCTTGTGTGCATTAAGGTAACCCTCCCAAAACACTAAACTCTTCAATTAAGTTTCAATTTGAAATTTATTTGTATTTCAAGTTGAAAATTGTAAGAGCATAAGCTCAATTTAATTTTGTGCCAAGTTTAAGATTTAGGGTTATGTGCTTGAGTTAGATTAAAGGTGGTTTGATTTATGAGCTTTGATTATGCTTATGCTTATTTGACCATTAGGGTTGCATGCTAGATGTCAAATGTAGTTGTATGTCCCCAAGTATATGAATGATGTTGTATGAAAATGTTACGTTGCTAGAAGAAAATATGGATGAATGGAATGGTTTTGCATGGATGTAATCGGGTTACATGCATGCTAAAGTGGCATTAGAAACCGCTGCATGTCTATTTTCTAGGCTCCCGCGTGTTCGGTTGAGTTAGATTACGTGAAATAGGACGTAAAATGAATTTAAAACCAAAACTGCCATTTTCGGGTGGAAACTGTCCAGTTTCTGGAAAATCAGATTTTGAGGCCTTTAGAAGCCGAATTTGGAAAAACTCAAAACATAAAAGTTGTAGGGAAGGATTTTTCCTAGGGGGTAACATAAACGGATTTCCAAAATAAGGCTCCAACGGCCTCTGTTTTGACAAAAATCCGAGCTTGACCGTGCCCAGATTTCATGCACGAGGTGAGTTCAACAGGGGAAATGGATGGGTTAGAGCCCGAATCAGGTTTTGAGTAAACACAAAAGTTGTAGAGTTTTTCGAGATCTAAAACTTTCATGAAGACAACTTTTTCAGATTTGACCTAGATTTTAAAATAAAAATTAGATTTCAAAAACTGTACAGGAAACAAGAAATTCTTGTGTAGGATTTTCTAAAACAGTGCAGAAAAAGGATAACCTTGCACTAACACTGATAAATTAACTATGGAAAGCTGTTCCAAAAGCAGTTTCTAATACTTAATAATTTTACTCAAGAATTATAATTTTTCATATGATAAACAAAGAAAATTTTTAGTAAGTATTGAGTTTTCCAAAAGAAAACAAAAATGGGTTTTTAATCAAAAGTCAAATTCGACCCAAGTAGGGTAAATTTTAAACCCTAGGGTTACTCAATGTAACCAAATAGGTTAGCAGATGTTTTTTTTAACAGGGGGACATATAACTCAGATTTTGTAAGAATGTTGGTTAAATCACCAACATTTCTAATCTTTATCTATGTCCTTTAACAGAAGATTGAGTACTGTGGTATCCGACTGGATCAGTACAATACCGGACATAGTGAACAAGGTAAGTACAACTCCACCTACAGCATAGGCTTTTTGTTGTAATACTTACCCAAGTATGATCAATGAATGTTATATACATGATGTGATGTTTGTTAGAACTGTTTGATGCTAGGATAGGTTGTAGGATATGATGATGTTATGATATGATTATGTCATGACATATGTATGTCACGTTCATGATTATGATATGAGGTATGTTAAGTTGAAATACAATTATGACTTATGTAGGTGTGACATCATGAGGCATGTTCACCATTACTAAGATAAGAATGAGGTCAAGTATGAGATAACGATAAGTAAGCATGATGGCAGGCAAACTTGCCTGTGTCGTACCGACCCGCGTCAGGTCGGGTTGAACTATGGTTTGAGTTGGATTGGGCTGGCCGCCCGAACCACTCCATAGTTGCGCGCCCGGTACGAACACTTATGTTAAGGGGCCCATAAGATAAGTCAAGTTAAGATAAGTTATGAAAGTATGTTATGAAAAAAAATAAGCAAGCATAATGAAGCATAAATGGCTCATGCATGATTATGATAAGATTAGATATGACATGTAGAAGTAAGTTATATTTGTATGGTTTGTATTATTTGTGTTGCGGATATCAATGTTGTACTTGCTGAGCGAAAGCTCACGTCTTACTCTAAGCTGTAGGTAAGGAACCTACGGGCACCTGTTGATACAAGATGGCAGGCGTGGCAGGGCAAGCTGTGAAATGTGGGATTAATAACCGCTACTCGTTTTGTCCTTTACGAATCATTTTTATTCGTATTCGACCGATGCTATTTAATTATCACTCGTACGCACATACGTTTTAAAAAAAAAAAAATTCCGCTGTTTCGTTTAAGTAATTATGTAAGATATGTATGTATGTATGTATAGTAACGGCCTGTGCTAGGCAGGTCGTTACAGAGTTGGTATCAGAGCGGTTCCCTACTATCCGATTTCACAGTCCGCCTGCCATCGCCATAATCATTGTAAGTTGAATTTATTTTCACACGTAAATATTTATTATATGATTATGATATGACAGATTTGATGATATGGATCTGGTTCGGGTCGACACGGACCGAGAGGCGATATCATCGTTCTTTGAGGCACATCCACTGTACTATGATGGTACAAGACAGCCAGCGTCAGTAGCGGCATGGCTACACGACATGGAGCTGATTTTTCGCCTGTGTCACATCGAGGCTCGTCTACATATATCCTTAGCCAGTCGATGTTTGGTTGATGACGCCCGTATATGGTGGCTGATGATAGGCGAGCGAGCACTACCGAGTCATACCTGGGCAGATTTTCGTACCTTGATGATAGAGCGATTTGGACCCTTGCCTGGTGAGGGAGCCGGTGCGCCTTATCGTGATCCCGAGATCTACCGGAACATGCTCCATGCTCGATATTTGAGCTTCTTGGTGACATGGCACGCTTACCCTCAGGAGTCCATGGGTCATTACTGTCGGCGATTCCAAGAGGAGATGTTGCCGTACATTCCGCAGGACATAGATAGTCCGGAGATGCAGGCGCTCGTGATACTCCGTAACGGGGTACCACCCCAGATTCGATAGTTTGCGCCAGCGCTTATGCGGGATATGACCATTGGACGTATGATCGATGGTATCATGGAGGCGGAGATTGCTGGCCACGCGATGCAGGTCGATGTATTCATTGGAGGGCACCAGGCACCTGTTGACGATGCCGGGGTGGGAGAGCCATTTTATGAGCCGGGTCCGGTATTACCTGAGGACCCACTTCCCGCAGTTCCCTTACAGGAGATACCAGCCCAGGAGGCTGAGGTAGGGATGGATGCCGACGCCCAGGATGCTGATGACTTTGTAGTTGCTCCTGACGACCAGCCTGAGGATCCCCCAGTGATCGATGTTCCGAGCGATGAGGAGGAGCCAGAGCCAGACCTAGACCCAGAGCTAGAGCATGCAGGCTGGTTAGAGGCTGAGGAGGAGCAGTTCGGTGATGACCCAGGGGCCGAGGAGGATCTGGAGGAGATTTTGTTTGACGACAGAGATTGGGACGTAGACTCCGATGCTTCCTCCGTGGTGACAGACGAGTACATAGATTAGGTCACCTATGTATATTTTCTTTTATTTTAGGATTGACTTGTACTAGCTTATTCTTTTTGATAATAGGCTTGTACTTACATATGATGGTAAAGTGATAGACACTTCCATCGCGAATTTTTGGTCATGTATATACAACAAAGATGTATTCACGATATTGTAAATATGATGTAAAGAAAATGTATTTACAGTAAAGTAAATATGATGTACTTTTTGTAAGTAAACAAAAGGACAGTTTAAGTATGAGATTTATGTAAATGCAATTACAAGTGTTATGATAATGATATTATGAAAGCCATGTATGTTATAATAAGTATATGATATGATGCTACGATTGTGTTATGGTATGAAACGTTATGACACGACGCATTACGTTAAGATACGATGCTATGACATGATGCATTACGTTACGCTCTGATAAGATATGCATGAAAGAAAGGATATTGATAGTACGATAATATCTTTTCTTATGGTATAATAGGAATTTGAAGATGGGACGTCCTCGCAAGACAGTACCAGTTAATCCACCTGAGCCAGATCTTGCAACCGTTGTAGCAAATTTACAACGGCAGTTGCTCGAACAGCAACAAGAGACTAACAGACTTCGAGAGCAGCTAGCTCAAATGAACCAGAGACCACAGGTCAATGAGGTTCCACCGCCAGTTCACCAGGTACCTCCAGTTGCACCTCCAGTACCTGAAATTCCACGGAATGCTGAAGTTCCGTTGGCACCTGCTGGAGTACGAGTAAACCCACCTCCAGTACGAGAGGACTTGCTCTACGAACGCTTTAGGCGTATGAAAGCACCCGAATTCGAAGGGCCGATGGACCCAATAGCTGCTGATAACTGGCTAATTGATATCCAGGTTATTCTGGATTTTATGCGGCTTACGGAGCAGGAGAAGGTTCTCTGTGCCTCCTTTGCACTCAGGAAGGACGCGAGGCACTGGTGGATGACAGTCCAGATGCGTCGAGATGTCACGACCATGAGCTGGCCAGATTTCGTTACGGAGTTCCGTACCATGTACTACAACAGAGAAGTCCTTGCCGCTCAGCAGGATGAGTTTGCAAACTTGAAGCAAGGGTCGATGACGGTGATGGAGGCTGTTAAGAAATTCGAACAATTAGCTCGTCTGTGCCCGGAACTGGTATCGAACGAAACGGAAAAAGTCAGAAGAATGATGAAGATGTACCGGACAGACATTGCCAAGCAAGTGAGTGTTGGCAGCAGTCCACCTACCCTGGTATCCGACTGTGTAAGCCGGGCAATATGAGCTGAATACTGGATCAACCAGGACAAGGAAGCTAGGGCTCAGATTTTCAAGGTAAGAAAGGAAGAAAAGGTCGTGGTAAAGCAGACGCAGCCCCGTCAGAGTTCTGAAACGCACCAGAAAGGTCAAACCAGCAGCCCTGCCCAAAGTTCCAAACAGTTTGGGAGGAACAAAAGAAAGGGGAATTTTTCTGGTCAGGGACAACAAAAGAATTACCCTCAGAAGAAGAATAATAGGGGAAATGAGAGTAATAACTTTGACTACCCGAGTGTGCTAAGTGCGGGAGGAAACACCCGGGAATATGCAGAATGGGGACTAATACGTGCTACCTTTGCGGCAAGGAGGGGCATTATGCGAGAAATTGCAATCTGAACAACCAAGGCCAGAACCCTCCATTTCCGAGCCGAAATGTAAACAGCCAGCTCCATGCAGTCCAAGCAAGGCTTGAAGGACCCTCAATCACTCAAGGCAGATTAGAAGTCCCTGAACCTCAAGCCAGAATTTATGCTTATACAAGGGGAGATGCAGAAGCAGGGACTTCGCATGTGGTGACAGGTCAGATTTCTATCGCCACCTATGATGCCATTGCTTTATTTGATTCTGGAGCCACTCACTCATTTGTGTCCTTGGAGTTTGCCCAAAAGTTAGGAAGAGGTGTTGATAATTTAGAACAACCTTTCAAAACCTCTTTGCCATTCGGAGAAATTTTGTGGTCCAATTTTTGGATACG
This sequence comes from Ficus hirta, assembly GCA_038430175.1. Taxonomy (NCBI): domain Eukaryota; kingdom Viridiplantae; phylum Streptophyta; class Magnoliopsida; order Rosales; family Moraceae; genus Ficus; species Ficus hirta. The sequence goes on from CM076597.1 coordinate 7,259,047, forward strand.
AAATACCTCCGTGATTATCTGCGGCAGAGAACTGTTTGTAGATCTCTTCGCGATCAAGCTTCAGGATTTCGATGTGATCTTAGGGATGGATTTCCTCGGCAAATACAACGCTAAGATTGACTGCCGAAAGCGTTGTGTGACGTTTAACCCTTACGGTGAGGAGGAGTTTAACTTCTACGGGCAGTCACGGAGCTCAACAACCCGACTAGTTTCGGCAATGAAGGCTTGGAAGATGTTAGCTAATGGCCGTCAAGGATATCTAGCTAACATGGTGGATAAAGATCAAGAAATGGAGCTGACACCGGAAGATGTGCCCATTATCAAAGAATATGTGGATATCTTTCCGGAAGATTTACCAGGACTTCCGCCGGAACGCGAAATTTCACTCGAAATTGAGTTGCTGCCTGGAGTTGTACCGATATCTAAAGCACCCTACCGTATGGCACCTGCTGAGCTTAGAGAACTCCAAGCACAGTTGCAAGAACTGCTTGACAAAGGATTCATCCGACAGAGTTACTCTCCGTGGGGAGCGCCTGTCTTGTTCATGAAAAAGAAGGATGGATCGCTACGAATGTGCATCGACTACCGCGAGTTGAACAAGATTACGATCAAGAACAAGTATCCCCTTCCGAGGATTGATGATCTTTTCGACCAACTTAGGGGAGCGGTAGTATTCTCGAAAGTCGATCTACGATCAGGCTATTATCAGCTCAGGATCAAGGAGTCAGATATCTCCAAGACGGCTTTTCGAACGCGCTACGGGCACTACGAGTTTTTGGTTATGCCTTTTGGGCTAACCAATGCTCCAGCTGCCTTTATGAACCTGATGAACCGAGTGTTCAAAGAGTATCTGGATAAATTCGTTATCGTCTTTATTGACAACATTTTAATTTACAAGGTCTGGAAAGAAACATGAGCATCACCTTAGACTGGTGATGGAAACGCTAAGGCGGAATCAGCTTTATGCCAAATTCATAAAATGCGAATTTTGACTAGAAAGAGTTCATTTCTTGGGTCATGTGGTGTCAAAGGAAGGAATTTCTGTAGATCCTGCAAAAGTGGAGGCGGTCAGTGCATGGCCAGCACCCAAGAGTGTTACGGAGATAAGAAGCTTTCTTGGATTAGCTGGATACTATCGACGATTCGTCGAGGGATTTTCTAAGATTGCTGCACCTCTAACTGCTCTCACCCGAAAGGGGAAAAACTATGAATGGACCCAGAAATGTGAAGAGAACTTCCAGGAGCTCAAAAAAAAGCTGACAAGTGCGCCAGTACTGATTATTCCGGATGTAGATGCAGGAAATTTCATGATCTACAGCGATGCTTCTAAAAATGGATTAGGAGCTGTATTGATGCAAAACGGGAAAGTAGTGGCCTACGCATCCCGCGAGCTGAAGATTCACGAGAGGAATTATCCCACGCATGATCTGGAGCTCGCAGCGGTGGTTTTCGCGCTAAAGATTTGGAGACACTATCTGTATGGAAACAAATGCAAAATCTACACCGACCACCAGAGTCTCAAGTACATTTTCACTCAGAAAGAGCTCAACATGAGACAACGTAGATGGCTAGAACTTGTAAAGGACTACGATTGTGAGATCCTTTACCACCCTGGGAAGGCGAACAGGCTCGCAGATGCTTTGAGTAGGAAATCCATAGGCATGCTGATGTCTATTGAAGCATTTCCTAAGCCACTACAAAGGGAGATTTCTGAGTATAACCTGGAGATAATAGCAGGAAGATTGTCTTCTCTGGCTCTCCAGTCAGATCTGCTGGAATCCATCAAGTCGCATCAAGGAAAGGACTCATTTTTGCTAAAGGCGCAACTTTTTGGCAAAAAGAACAAGGAATTCAAGACCTCCGCTGAGGGAGTCGTCTATTTCGAAGAAAGGATTTGTGTTCCCAACTTCGAATTTTTGAAGGAGCAAATAATGTCAGAGGCACATCAGATGCCATACTCAGTACATCCAGGAGCTTCCAAGATGTACAAGGACCTCCGAGAGAATTACTGGTGGCTAAACATGAAGAATGAAATTGCAGAATACGTGTCAAAATGCCTAACTTGTAAGAAAGTTAAGGCTGAACACCGACATCCTGGAGGAGATTTACAGAAAATAGAGCTTCCCGAATGGAAATGGGAGCAAACTACTATGGATTTTATAGTAGGACTGCCCAGGACTACAAGTGGGAATGACACGATTTGGGTGATTGTGGACAGATTGACCAAATCAGCCCATTTCATTGCAATCAAAGCCACCTTTTCAGTAGAAAAATTGGCCGAAATCTACGTATCCCAGATCGTTAGACTGCTCGGAGTACCAAAATCGATCATCTCGGACCGTGATGGGCTTTTTACCTCTCGATTTTGGACCAGTGTTCACAATGCTATGGGGTCGAAACTGAAGTTCAGTACGGCTTTTCACCCCCAAACTGACGGTCAATCAGAACGAACCATCCAGACACTGGAGGATATGCTGAGATCGTGTGTGCTAGATTTCAAGGGAAACTGGGATCAGAAGCTGCCATTGATCGAATTTTCGTATAACAACAGCTATCATGCTTCGATTGGTATGGCTCCATTTGAAGCATTATACGGAAGAAAATGTCGATCTCCTATCCATTGGCAGGAAGCTGGATAGAAGCAGCTTCAAACGACCGATTTCATCAAAAAGACCTCTGAGGATATCAAGAAGATCAAGCAGAGGCTCGACATAGCTTTTAGCAGACAGAAAAGCTATGCTGATAAACGCAGGAGGCCCTTAGAATTTCAAGTCGGTGATGCTGTGTTCATCAAAATTGCTCCTATGAAAGGAGTAATGCGATTTAGTAAGAAGGGAAAGCTTAGTCCAAGGTATACAGGACCATTTGAAATCTTTGAGAGGATTGGGAAAGTAGCCTATAAGCTTGCCCTACCGCCCGAATTAGCATCGATGCACAACGTCTTTCATGTTTCAATGATAAAGAAGTATGTATCAGATCCTTCCCATGTACTTAACCAAGAACCAGTGGAGGTTCAGACGGACCTGACTTATGAAGAAAAGCCAGTTCGAATTCTGGATCGGGAAGAGAAATTATTGAGAAACAAAACCATTCCCATGGTTAAAGTACTGTGACGAAACCACAAGGTTGAAGAAGCAACCTGGGAATTGGAAGAAGAGATGAGGAAGAACTACCCCAGTTTATTCTAATTTTCCGGGATGAAAATTTTTAAGGGGGGTAGATTGTAATAACTGATTTTTTTTACATTACGATTTCTTGTACAAAAATTCAAGCTGTACCATGAAGGTATTTATGAGGAAGCCCAAATTAGGGTTTTTGTTAATTTGGTGAGTTCTTATGATTTTATAAGACTCAAAAATAATTGCTTAGCCCAGCAAGTGACCTTTTTAAGTGACAAAGGGGTAGAAAATTTCATGTTTTTATGTTGATCAAAGTTTGACCATAAAAAGTCAAAGTTGATCGAAAAAGTCAAAGGTTGACTAAAAAAGGTCAAAATATGTCAATACTAAGTGATGACAAGCAGTATGAGATATATACTGCGAAAACCGTCTTTACAGATGGGATAGCATGAATACGATCCAAAACCACCTTAGAAAAATCAAGCACATAAATTAGGGTATCAAGGGCCAAATGGCTTCGAATTACAAGAAAATTTTTATACAGTCTATTTTTACACAGATAAATTTTGGACTGCTGTATAGTGTAAAAATACTGTATTTGGTAGATAACAGTATTGGAAATATCTGTGTTAGCATAAAAATGGGCTGTATATTAAGAAAAATAGCCAAACAAGCCTTGATAAGGCTTACATCACTCAACTTTTGAATTATGACATCATTTTGGATTAAGAAAAATTGAAAAAAATTCTTGAATACTCTAGAACATGCATGGCCGGCCACCTATGCATCCTTTTGGGCAAATATTAAAAATTTTGGGAACATTTTAGCAAATTTGAAAAGTTCTCCCTCACCTATAAATAGGTGAGCCATTTATTCAAAAAAATTGGAAAATTTAGCCAAACTTTGCTCAAAATTTTCTGCATCTTTTTCTCTCCAAAACCGAAAGCAAAGAAGAGAAAGAACAAGAGAAAAACCAAAGAAATTCAAAAGAAAAACCCTAGAGGGGGTGATCGGTTTTAGCTAGAACAACAAGCAAGGTTGAAAAAAAATTTGGTACCCATTTTCTTGGAGTGGCCGGTTGTGGACAAAGCAGGGAGGGGGGGGGGGGGGGAGAAATTTTGATCCAATTTAGCCTTGTGTGCATCAAGGTAACCCTCCCAAAACCCTAAACTCTTCAATTAAGTTTCAATTTGAAATTTATTTGTATTTCAAGTTGAAAATTGTACGAGCATAAGCTCAATTTAATTTTGTGCCAAGTTTAAGATTTAGGGTTATGTGCTTGAGTTAGATTAAGGGTGGTTTGATTTATGTATTTGATTTATGAGCTTTGATTATGCTTATGCTTATTTGACCATTAGGGTTGCATGCTAGATGTCAAATGTAGTTGTATGTCCACAAGTATGTGAATGATGTTGTATGAAAATGTTAAGTTGCTAGAAGAAAATATGGATGAATGGAATGGTTTTGCATGGATGCAATCGGGTTACATGCATGCTAAAGTGGGATGTTAGAAACCGCTGCATGTCTGTTTTCTAGGCTCTCACGTGTTCGGTTGAATTAGATTACGCGAAATAGGACGTAAAACGAATTTAAAACCAAAACTGCCATTTTCGGGTGGAAACTGTCCAGTTTCTGGAAAATCAGATTTTGAGGCCTTTAGAGGCCGAATTTGGAAAAACTCAAAACATAAAAGTTGTAGGGAAGGGTTTTTCCTAGGGGATGATGTGGACGGATTTCCAAAATAAGGCTCCAACGGCCTCAGTTTTGAAAAAAATCCGAGCCTGACCGTGCCCAGACTTCATGCACGGCCAGGTGAGTTCAACAGGGGAAATGGACAGGTTAGAGCCCGAAACAGGTTTTGAGTAAAACATAAAAGTTGTAGGATTTTTTGAGATCTAAAACTTTCATGAAGACAACTTTTTCAGATTCGACTTAGATTTTAAAATAAAAATTAGATTTCAAAAACTGTACAGGAAAAAAGAAATTCCTGTGCAAGATTTTCTAAAACAGTGCAGAAAAAGGATAACCTTGCACTAACACTGATAAATTAACTATGGAAAGCTGTTCCAAAGGCAGTTTCTAATACTTAATAATTTTACTCAAGAATTATAATTTTTCATATGCTAAACAAAGAAAATTTTTAGTAAGTATTGAGTTTTCCAAAAGAAAACAAAAATGAGTTTTTAATCAAAAGTCAAATTCGACCCAAGTAGGGTAAGTTTTAAACCCTAGGGTTACTCAATGTAACCAAATAGGTTAGCAGATGTTTTTTTTAACAGGGGGACATATAACTCAGATTTTGTAAGAATGTTGGTTAAATCACCAATATTTCTAATCTTTATCTATGTCCTTTAACAGAAGATTGAGTACTGTGGTATCCGACTGGATCAGTACAATACCGGACATAGTAAACACGGCAAGTATAACTCCGCCTACAGCATAGGCTTTTTGTTGTAATACTTACCCAAGTATGAAAAATGAATGTTATATACATGATGTGATGTTTGTTAGAACTGTTTGATGCTAGGATAGGTTGTAGGATATGACGATGTTATGATATGATTATGTCATGATATATGTATGTCACGTTCATGATTATGATATGAGGTATGTTAAGTTGAAATACAATTATGACTTATGTAGGTGTGACATCATGAGGCATGTTCACCATTTCTAAGATAAGAATGAGATCAAGTATGAGATAATGATAAGTAAGCATGATGGCAAGCAAGCTTGCCTGTGTCGTACCGACCCGCGTCAGGTCGGGTTGAACTATGGTTTGAGTTGGATTGGGCTGGCCGCCCCAACCACTCCATAGTTGCGCGCCCGGTACGAACACTTATGTTAAGGGGCCCATAAGATAAGTCAAGTTAAGATAAGTTATGAAAGTATGTTATGAAAAAAAATAAGAAAGCATAATAAAGCATAAATGGCTCATGCATGATTATGATAAGATTAGATATGACATGTAGAAGTAAGTTATATTTGTATGGTTTGTATTATTTGTGTTGCGGATATCAATGTTGTACTTGCTTAGCGAAAGCTCACGTCTTACGTCTATACTGTAGGTAAGCAACCTACGGGCACCTGTTGATACAAGATGGCGGGCGTGGCAGGGCGAGCTGTGAAATGTGAGATTAATAACCGCTACGCGTTTTGTTCTTTATAATCATTTTTATTGGTATTCGACCGATGCTATTTAATTATCACTCGTACGCACGTGCGTTTTAAAAAAAAAAAATTCCACTGTTTCAGTTAAGTAATTATGTAAGATATGTATGTATGTATGTATGGTAACGGCCTGTGCTAGGCGGGTCGTTACAGATTTAGTAGGAGCGATATTGTTTACAATTAGAATATACAAATACAAGATACATACATATATTTTTAATGGTGTGTTTGAATCACAAACTCTTTTTGATGTTCTAAATTCTAATATAATAAAATATGCATATTTAAAAATAACTCAATTTTTAAACAATACACTAACTACTTATATTATTTTTCTATTCTTTTTTTTTTAATCTACTTTTAATATTTTAACATCAGAATTTATATCGTTTGTACATTTATAATTGATGTTTTTATCAAAAGGAAGAGGTCCATGGGAAAAAGACTAGTGTCGAAGCTCTCCAATCTGATTGGAAAATTAAAAGAAGAAGAGAACCTACGGTTTCTAGCTTGACAATCAGAATATGCATTTACAAGTGATATATATATATATATATATATATGTGTGTGTATATGTTTTAAATAAATAAAAAAGAAAGGATACGTAGTCGTATTGCATCAGAGATATGCACCCTAAATAAAATTGAACAACAAGTAACATCCTCCTTCCAATACTAAACCTCCACTATTATCAATAATGCTCGGGATCAAAGAAAAGAAAAAAGAAAAAAAGTACTTTAGCGACCAAAAAAAAAAAGTAAAAAAAAATTTGTGCTTAGTAAAAAAAGGTACTTTATGAACATTACAAAACGTGTTTTGCTAGCAATAATTTTAACTTTTTTTTATTTTTATTTTTTATTCTTTAACATCGATCTACAATTTGATTGATGCAAATGAAAAATAAAAAGGAGAAGTTCTTTTTGATAATTCCTTCTGTACTGTGGCCCATTATTATTTTCTCATTATCAATTAGGATGATTTACATATATGGCCATTTTGGAGAGAGTTGCATTTAAAATTTGTCCAATAATAAACTTATTTGCAAAAATGAACAAAATCATTAACTGTTTATATTATATTGACCAATATACCCATACAATTTAAATTAGGGAAAAAAAAATATTTATGGTAACTCCTACAAATCAGCCAATATTTTCAAATTAAAAAAAAAAAAAAAGTTTGTGGTCTTGCTTCTCATAATTCCTTATCAATATGTTATGGATTTTTGAAAGGTTGAGACCATGTATTTTTATGCATTATGAATGGTTAAGGTTGATGTTGATCTGGTCATTATATGTTTATTTAGTTGTTGAGATTGTGAAATAATGACTTGGAAATTATCATATTTATTACGATCATACTTATTTTTTGGATTTGTAGAATGATGAGACTAAATGTCAAATTTGTTGGTGATATTTATTTTACATATGGACTTTGGTATATTATGACAGGAGAGTGTTAAACGGACGAAAACCAAATTATCTAGAGCTGAAATGGGAAAACACATTATGATTTCGGAAGACCCAAATGTACCAACTAAACCACGTCCCGCAAGGCAAGAAGAAAATGTAAGTGCTGTATTTGTTATTAATGATTTCTACATCCATTGACCTAATCGTTATAACTTATGATTTAAGATGTTGGAGAAAACTGCACAGATTATTTATTTGCTGAATCCGAAGAGCAGTTGGACCACAACGAAAATCAACCTGTATTCTAGAATTCAGGTCAGTTGGACCACAATATTTTTTACAATTAGAATATACATTTACAAGTTAATATATATTTTTAATAGTGTCATCGAATCACAAAATTCATTTGATGTTGTATTCTAACATAATGAAATATGCACATTGGAATCTCGTATAAAAACAACTCTAGTTTTAACTATATACTAACTAATTTTATTATTTATCTATTCTTTTTTTTTTTTTTTTGAAGTTTTACCAATCACATATTTTAAATCAGAGTTTGTATCATTTGTACATTGATCATTGATGTTTTTATCAAAAGAAAATGGTCCATGGGAAAAAGACCAGTGCCAATCCGATGGGAAAAAGAAGAAAAAAAGAACCTACGGTTTCTAGCTTGAGAATCAGAATATGCATTTGCAAGGGTTATAGATGTACATATATTTTAAATAAATGAAAAAGAAAGGATACGTAGTACTATTACATTAGAGATATGCATCCTAAGTAAAATTGAATAACAAGTAACATCCTTCTCCCAAATCCCAATACTAAACCCTCCAATATTATCAATCATGCTCAGGATCAAAGAAAAGAAAAAAAGAAAAGGAAAAAAACAAAGTACTTTAGCAACAAAAAAAAAAAAAAAGTAAAAAAAGTAAAAAAAGTAAAAAAAAAAAAAAAAAAAAAAGTGCTTACTCAAAAAGGTACTTTATGAACAATACAAAACATATTTCTCTAGCAATAATTTTAACTGACTTTCTTATCATTGTCACGTCAATTTTTTTTTCTTTTCTGAACTATGATCTACAATTTGATTAATGCAAACAAAAAATAGAAAAGGATTCTTTTTCACAATTCCTTCTAAACTGTGGCCCATTATTATTCTTTCATTATCAATTAGAGTGCATGACGCCACCACTTTGACCGTGAAAAAGATTTAGGGCGCAATATTCTTACAATTAGGACATACATTCACAAGTTAAATATATATGTATATATATATATATATATATATATATTAGGAAAATTAGGTTGTATGAATTTTTTTAGTCATTTAATCTAATAGATGATAAAATTTTTTTTTTTTTAGGAAACTAACCGTTTGTCATTTTTCAGATTTAATTAATCAGTGATTGACAATAAAATTTGGTGATTGACTAATGATCAATCAGTGATTTATATTATGATTAATCAATGATTGATCGTACGTCAATTACTGTTTGACTATCATGCAGTTAATCACTGATTGACTATTTAAGACAATTGATTAACTATTTTAGAAAAAATGACCCTTTAACTAATTTTTAAAAAGTTCGATCATTTATTAAAAAACTTTTTTTAAAAAAGGCTATTTAATTATAAATCCCTATATATTATTAGTGTATTTGAATTAAACATGCACTTGATATTGTATTCTAATACAATGGAATTTGTATTTAATTCACCATATATTGAATTTCGATACAATTTTATTTAAACACACCAAATAATTTTACTATTTACAAGTTTGTGTTGTTTGTAAATTAATAGTTGATGTCTTTATCAAAAGAAAAATACCTATGAAAAACACCAGTGTTGAAGCTGTAATATCCAAAAATTTTCACGAACTCATGATTTTCTTGTATATAAGAAATCTAATGTTTGTACTATGTGTTTATGTGTTTATGTGCAATTGTATGAAAATTATGAATACCAATACAAAATTCATAATTTTATCAGTATAGGGTTGAGTTCTCGGTAAATTAATTACGAGACTCCCTAATAAGGTCTTTCAAGGGAAAAGGCATGACAGAATTTCATGAATTTATCATGATCAAAGTTTTGACCGAAACAAGTCAAAGGTTGATCAGAGTGGTCAAACCTAAGACGATACTATTATACGATAAAGCAGTATGGGAAATATACTGCGGAAACCGTCTTTACGGGCAAGATAGTATAATTAAGTTCTAAAACCACCATAGAAAAATCAAGCACCTAAAATAGGATATTAAAGGCCAAATGGCTTTAAATAAAAAGAAAAATTTTTATACAGTCCAACTTTACACAGATAAATTTTGGACTGCAGTCAAGCAAAACAGTACTGAATTGTACTATGTATTAGTGAACACAATATTAGATTTATCTGTGTTAGCATAAAAGTGGACTGCATGTTGAAGAAAAAGCCAAACGAGGCCTTAGGAGGATGACATCACCTTATCACCAAATTATGACATCATTTATTGAATTAAAGAAAAGGTGAAAAGAAATCAAAACTTGGCCTCCAAGACTACCCCTAATGGCCGGCCACATGGAGGGCTAATGTGCAAGTTTTTGTGCAAATCCTTGCTTCTTCAAGGACCATTTTGCAATTTCAAAGAGTTCTTCTTCACCTATAAATAGGTGAACACATAATTCAAAAAAATTAGAAAACCTAGCTAAGCTATGCCCAATTTTTCCCTCACCAAATCCGAACTTGAGAGGGCAAGAGAGAAGAGAGAAAAATCAAAACCCAAGGGGGGGGGGGGAGAGCATAGGGGTGGTCGGATTTGAGCTAGAACACAAGAAAAAGCTTGGAAAAATTTTTTGGTATCCATTTGAGGCCAAAGGGCCGGTTGTGAAGGAGGAAGAAGAAAGGAAGAGAAAAGCTAAGGTTGGCCAAATTTTTGAAGCTAGTGGTGGTCGGATTTTAGTGCAAGGGTGGTGGAAAAATTTGGAGGAATTCTAGCCAAGAGGGCCGGTTCTAGCACCAAGCAAGGGTGAAAGGAAGTTGACCCTAAAACCAAGCCCTAACCTTTGAGTGATCAAGGTAATCCCTTAAGCCCTAAGCTCTTCAATTTAAATTTCAATTGGGAAATTTTAATGTATTTCCAAGCAAGGGATGTAAGAGCATAAGCTCAATTTACTTATTGCCCTAGACTAGTTTAGGTGTGGTGCTTGATTAGGTATTAAGGGTGGTTTGGGTTAATGGCTTTGATTGGTTATGTTTATGCTTGTTTGAATGGTTATGTTTATGCTTGTTTGAATGTTAGGATGCATGCTAGATGGATGATGAATTGTATGTCCCCTGTTTTATGTGCAAGCCGGTTCTAGAATTGCATGCTAGGTTGTTGGTTTCGATTATGGAATGGTGAGACAACCTAGAACCATGCAAACCTAGGCTAGGACAGTTCGGTTTTTGGTTTGTATGGGCGCGTTCGAGTAGCATGATTGTTCATGTGGGACGTTAGAAAACGCTGCATGTATGCTATCTAGGCTCCCGCGTGTTCGGTTGAGTTAGATTTGCGACAATAAGACGTAAAACGAATTTAAGAATGAAAACTGCCAGTTCGGGTACAAACTGACCAGTTTTCTGGAAAGTGAAATTTGAGGCCTTTAGAGGCCGAATTGGGAAAAACGTAAAACATGAAAGTTGTAGAGAAGGGATTTTCCTAGAGGACACCATGGACAGTTTTTTAAACTAAGGCTCCAAAGGCCTTCGTTTTTGCAAAAATCCGAGCCTGACCGTGCCCAGGATTTATGCACGGCCAGGTGAGTTCAAACGGCAATATGAACATGTTAGAGTCCGAATTAAATTTTTCGTAAAACACGAAAGTTTTAGAATTTTTCGAGAGCTAAAACTTTCGTGAAGACAACTTTTTCAAATTCAAATTGGATTTTTAAACTGACACGGATTTCTAAAGACTGTGCCGGGAATAGGAAATTCCTGCACAGGATTTTCTAAAAAAAATGCAGAAAAACTATATTTTTGCACCAACACCAATGTTTTGACTGCGAAAACTGTTCCAATGGCAGCTTTCAGTCTTTAATGATTTTTATAGAGTCACACTTTAAAAACCACGAATTTTCAAGTTAAACAAAAGATTGTTGTCAAATTTTCCAAATTTGGAAATTAGGTTTTTAAAAGCCAAAGTATAGTAACAAGAGGTTGACGGATGATAACCGGGAAGGATACCCGAGTTACTAGGCTTGGTCCAAAGCCAAGTTTGACCTATAGATGTTGACTTTGGTTGACTAAGTTTGACCATAAAATATTGACCACCTCAAGGGTTACCTCATGTAACCTAATGAGTTATCATGTGTATAATTGGGGGACATATAACTAAGATTGTGTATGAATGTTGGAAAGGTTACCAACATTTTATAGGATCCTTATCCTATGTTTTTTTTAATAGCAGGAAGTAACCTGCAGTTGCAATCTGGGTTGAAGCAACAAAACCAGAAACATAGCATATCAGGCAAGTATCAAACCTCACCTACAGTATGAAAATAGTAAATACTATTTTCAAATATGCTATGTTAAGCTATGCTATTTACCCTATATGTTTAAATATACATGCTATGTTGTGTTATGATATGCGATGATATGCTACGACATGTTACATGTTATGCCATGTTATAAGAATGTCATGTTGACAAAAATGCCATGTTTTCTAAAATGTCATGGTTTCAAAAATGCTACGTTTACAAAAATGTCATGGTTTTAAAAATGCCATGTTTTAAAAAATGTCATGTTATAGCAAGTGTTAAGTTTGATAGGACATAGTGACATCATAAGGCATGTTCACTAATGTTAAATCATATGGTAAGATAATACAAGTAAGGTGTCGTACCACCCTCCCATGATCGAGGAGGATACATGTTTAAGACAAGTTATGATTATTAACCTCTCGTTGATACGTGAGGGTCAAGTTATAATTCCCAGAACTGTTAGGGCCTTGCAAACCCTAGCTTTATCTGGAGGCTGCGCTCTTTTGGTACGTACACTATGGGCCCACATGTTGAGACAAGATAATAAATTAAAGATTGAGTCAATAATGAAGCCTAAGACTTTCAATCAATCATAAATGGTTCATGCATAAGCTACATGATGATTGACATATTTTAAGATGTTTGAATTATTTTGTGAGATTACGTTTATACTTGCTGGGCGAAAGCTCACTCTTATATTCATACTGTAGGTAAGAAGCCTGCAGTTTAAGTGGTGGGCTATGCGAACGATGCGGCGGGTGAAGGGCGGTGTGGGATACCACTACGCAAAATTTTCCGCAACCGCTTTTGAGTCAAAATAGATATATTTCAAAAGTAAATTATGTTGTGCAGTATGTATGAAATTTAAAGACTTGAGATTATACTTTCAGTATGGTATGTATGCATAACAAGTTTTTCTCTACTAAATAACTTATGTGAATATGTTTTAAAAAAAAAAAAAAAAAAATTTGTCTCAAATTTTCAAGTAAAGAACTAGTATGTATGGTGTCGACCTGGCTTGGGAAGTCGGGGCGTCACAGAAGCTCTCCAATCCGAATTGAAAAAAATAAAGAGAAGCGTAAGGTTTTTAGCTTGACCATCAGAATATATATATATATATATATATATATGTTATGCAAGTTATATATATATATATATATATATATTAAATAAATGAAAAGACAGGACATATCGTAGTTAGTAATATTGCTCAGAGATATGTATGCATGCTAATTAAAATTTAACATCCTCCTCCCAACACTAAACCCTCAATAACGCCCACAATCAAAGGAATAAAAAAAGTACCTTATCGAGAAAAATAAAAAATAAAAAACAAATGTTAAAAAGAAAATGCGGTTTCTTTTGAGTCACTTCCTGTTTGCCTAAACCTTTAAGTGCACATGATTGATGCAGACAACAACGTCGTTGATTGGCCAATAATATTTTTCAGTTTGAATATTCTATAATATTCTACATGCTCAAGGTCTTTTGTAGTGTGAACTTCACTGAACGGTCCGAACTGAAACATCTACCTGCGTCCTTGATTAATTTGGCCACATCACTTTTTCAAGGGAGTGGACCCTTGGCATTATATATATATATATATATATATATATATATCCAATTCTAATTGTTTTTATTAATTTCCCATGATGGATCAGAAAAAATGAACAATTGATTATTTTAGTTCTAATAAGTAATTGAATGGACAGAACAGGAAAAAGGAATAATTGATTTTAGTTCTAATTATTTCTGTTATCGATATATGTCCGATACTTGAATGAAATTCTCTTTTCCTGTCAAAAGAAATAAAATGGAATCCAATCAATGTAAACGAATAATAAAACAAACTAACCAATAAGTTATTATTACTTACTTACATCCTGCCTTCGAGATGTTGATGTAGCGCTGAATTTCAAGGACATATACGACTTGATCAATAATAAATAACAAAAACTAAAATTAAAAAGAGCTGAATTAATTTTAAAAAATCAGAAAGTGCTAGTGAATTAATTTATTAAAAGTGGCTGAAGTCATATATTATTTATAGACATTGGAGACAAGGCTGTATCCAAAAGACAAGATCGACGCATAAAGAGTTGCTCTTTTATATATACATCCATAATTTATATACAATTTGTTGTCTGCAGTTCATGGTTTACAAACTAAATATGCAGCAAATAAGCTAAAAACCAATGTGTAGATCCTTATTGTTATTATTATTATTATTATCATTTGTCGATTTTGGAACGAGAGCTTCATTTTGGGTGCTAATAAATGGGTTTGTGGCCCGTACCAAATCTCTTGGTAGTGTTCAACGATGCGTTAAATATCAAAATAACCAACAAATAACACAAATTGTTGAAACATAAAATTTTCTCATAGAGACGCAACAAGGAAATTAAAGCTTTCTCATGGCTAATTCCAGTTCTTTCTCTCTCACTCTCAGAAAGATAGATGATGATATAAAACTGACGTGAATAATTAAAAAGGAAAACAAAAAGGAAAAAAGCAAAAAGAGAAAAGAAACAACAACAGAACAACGAAGTCACAAAACCCAAAAACCTGATGATCACTCTCGCAGACATTCATGTAGTGACGTAAATATCCTGTGAGGGAGAACAAAAGCGCAACGAAAGTACTTCAATAGAGGAAGGTGGTGCCGAAGAGCCTGTGAAGAGAAGGCGGATGACGAGCCCTAATTCTGAGATCGCCACGGTCATCCATCCAAAGGAAGATCCTCTCACCGACCTCGAGCTTTTTCTCTACAACAAACGCATGCCAGTCCTTGAACATGAATTCAGGCTTCTTGTCATACCTTATTTGACCAGGCTTCCAAGACCGAACCGTCAAGTTGAACGCGTACTCCTTCCCCAACTCGTCCTTAAATGAAAGTGGAATAGGCTCTGAATCAGGGTTGGGGTCAGGGAACAGATTACCAAGCAAATCCATCGGCACTATCAGCTTCTGATTGATGTCTGTGCATGTGAGGGTTTTCGGATAGTACTTCGGCGCCATTGATCTCTCACAAATACTTAAAAGTGGTGAAGAAGAGTGAAGAGAAGAGTGACGTGTTTATAGGATTTATAGGTGGTGCCCAGGTGGAGTTCAAACTGCCAATTGCAACCATTTGTACGAAGTTCAAAGATGGACCAAAGTAATCGATTTGTCTTATTATGATTCAGCTCGAGTTTTTGTCAAAAGCTGGTAATTATTCAATCATTTTGGATTCACACACTGACGCTGACATTTCTCGGTGAAGCCTTGCTTGAGAATTAAAATTTTTAATTTTGCATTGATAATTATTTAATATAATGAAAATTAAAAGTTTGACATTTTAGTAAAACGTTATTATTGTACAATACCAAACAAAGGATAGGATTAACCAAAATCCAATCCATTCCTTTCTTATGTACTCCAATCCAATCTTTTAGGATGTGTATACTTACACGTAATCGGAGTGGGCATGAATCGGAAAAAGTAGAATTCGGAGTGGATATGATTTGGAGTGGGATTCGGAATCCGAATAAGTTGTTTACCACGATGAATCCCATTCATGCGTTTACTTGAACTCACAATCAGAATAAAGTGTTGTAAATTTACTTGTATACTCTTTTATTTATTGTGTTTTCAAAAATTAAAAAAAATAATTAATTTTTTTATTTATTATCATATTTATTGTGTTTTCATGTCATTATTTATGCATCATATATGGCTAATAAGATCATAACTTAAGAACTTAAGTCTTAGGCCTGGTTTTTAAAAAAAGACTTTACATTAGCGTATGATATTAGGCATACTTAAATTCAGTAAAGGTTAAGCTACTACAAAAATGGGATTCCACGACGGCATTTTGACAACCGTTTTTTAAAAAACCGTCATGGAAAAGGCGAAAAAAGACGGAGCGGAAAAAAGTTTACGAAAACCGTCATGGAAGTGCATGCTTCCACGACGGTCTTTTAAAACCGTCGTGGAAGCAGGTTGCTTCCATGACTGAAAAAAGTTTACACAGCTGGTTTACACAAACCGTCGTGGAAGCAACCTGCTTCCTCGACGGTTTGTGTAAACGGTCGTGGAAACAAGCTGTTTCCACGACTGTTTACACTACACCGTCGTGCATTTTCGAGCTTCCACGACCGTTTTTATGAAACCGTCGTGTAAAATGCCCGAAAAAATTAGACAAAACGCCGAGAGTCTATTGTTGCCATCAAAATTTTTCACATCAGCTACTCTAGCTATCTCTGCATATCTCAATATAATATCAGATCGCTCCGAAAACAGGCAGTACACCGTTTGAACGTCACCACCACCTCCTACTATATATCCATCATTATAATTTCTCTGGAAGTGTTAACTAATTATTGACTGACTTGTTTTTGTTGTGTTCCTTATATTAATATTATTGATGATTTGTAAATATGATTTTATAAATTAAGGTGTTTTTTGTTTTATATATATGTTTTGGGATCGATTTAGAGTTAAATTATGCAATGGGTGGTAATAAATTAATTAAGTAATCAAGAAATGTTATGTTTCCCCCGGTATTTAGACCTTAATTAATTATGGTTTTAGATGGTTTTGTATTTTAATTAGTTTTGTTATGTTCTTAATTCGATTTTCAATTGTTGATGATCAATGAATGGGCCGGTGTTAATTAATGAAAATTATATATATGCATGTTACATTAAATAGAGTACTCGACCTTCTAATAAAGTATTTAATTTTAATTTTTCTATTTTAGGAGTTGCAAATCATGGATAGGAAATGGATGTGGTTTGATAGATTGTCTAAAGCATATGAAGCTGGTGTTGAAGAATTTTTGTCATTTGTCAAAGCTCACATACAAGATGATAAGATTCCGTGTCCGTGTCAAAATTGTGATAATCATAGATCTCATTCCATTGATGATGTTAAAGGACATTTGCACGCTTATGGGATTATTTGTTCTTACCAAACTTGGTATTTATATGGCGAAGATTTTTTCGATATTAAATCTACATCGACGAGTACTAAATGTAAAGAGCATATTGTTGAGGAAGACGTTGGTGATAATATATTCAATCTGGTAAATGATTTGGAAGAAAACTTTGTGCACCGTCCGGAATATTTTGAGGCAATGATTAATGATGCCGAAATGCCCTTGTATGTTAGGTGTACAAAGTATACGAAATTAGGGGCATTGGTTAAATTATGGAATATGAAAGCGTCTGGAGGGTGGACGAATTCTAGTTTCATGACTCTTTTAGAATTTCTAAAAGATGTTCTACCAGAGGATAACAAAGTTCCACCTAGTATGTATGAGGCAGAGAAGACGTTGAGCACTTTGGGAATGGAATATGAAAAGATACATGCTTGTCCAAATTATTGCATCTTTTACCGGAAAGAATATAAAAATTTACATAAATGTCCGGTTTGTAACGAATCAAGATGGAAGAAGGGCAAAATGCCATCGAATGGTAGAAAAGGAGTGCCAATTAAAGTGTTATGGTATATTCCACCGGCTCCACGTTTGCGTCGTTTATTCTATAATGCCGAGCATGCTAAAAATTTGACATGGCACCATGATAAACGTGTTGATGATGGCAAACTTAGGCATCCGGCCGACGCACCATAATAGAAGACCTTTGATGACAATCATCCATATTTTAGCGCAGAACAAAGGAATTTACATCTCGGTTTGTCGACGGACGGAATGAACCCACATAATAACATGAGTAGTCGGCATAGTACCCGGCCAGTCATACTTGTCAACTACAATCTCGCTCCAGAATTGTGCATGAAGCGGAAGTTCTTGATGTTGACATTATTGATCTCAGGCCCGCAACAACCGGGGAATGACATTGACGTGTACTTGGCACCATTAATCAATGACCTCAAAAGCTAATGGGAAGATGGTATACAAGTTAGAGATTCTCACCGTCAAGATACGTTTAATCTTCGTGCAATGTTGATTTGGTCAATTAATGACTTTCCTACATTGGGCAATCTATCTGGTTATCCTGTGAAGAGTTCTATAGGTTGTCCAGTTTGTATGAAGGAAACATCTTCCATTCGGTTGAAGAATGGTAAGAAAACCGTTTACCTTGGTCACAGGAGATTCTTGCCAAAAAATCATCGATACCGCAAACAAAAAAAGGCTTTTGATGGTAATACCGAAGAAAGAACCGCTCCTCGGATTTTGTCTGGCGAAGATGTATTTGAAATGGTTAAAGATGTGAGAGTTGTTTTGGGAAAGAGAAAACGTCAGGCTCCAGTTGGCGATGGATCTTGGAAAAAGAAGTCGATCTTCTATGAACTTGCATATTGGAAATCACTTTGCATTCGTCATTGCTTAGATGTTATGCATATTGAGAAAAACATTTATGAATCGATAGTGGGTACGTTGCTTGACATTCCAAACAAAACTAAAGATGGTGAAAAAACACGGTTGGATCTTGAAGAGATGAAGATTAGACCAAATTTGCTCCCCGAGAAAAGATCGAATGACACATACTTACCTCCGGCTAAGCACACATTATCGAGACAAGAGAAAAGAAAGCTTTGTGAATGGCTTGCGTCCATGAAAATGCCAAGTGGGTACTCTTCCAACTTCAAAAGTTTGGCGTTGATGAAGGATTTGAGGCTCATTGGAATGAAAACACATGATTGTCATATCTTGATGCAACAATTATTACCTCTTGCATTGCGGGGAGTTTTAACGAAAGATGTGCGATATGCAATTACGAAGTTATGCTCATTTTTCAATTCAATATGCTCGAAGGTAATTGATCCACTAATGCTAGATTCGTTGCAATCGGAATTAGTGATGACATTGTGCATGCTTGAGAAGTATTTCCCACCTGCCTTTTTTGATATAATGATCCACCTAACGGTGTACTTAGTTTGGGAAGTTAAGCTATGTATACCGGTCCATTTGAGGTGGATGTATCCTTTCGAAAGGTACATGAAGGTTTTGAAGGGTTATGTGAAGAACCGAAATAGGCTGGAGGGATGTATAGTTGAAAACTACATAGCCGAGGAGTCAGTTGAATTTTGCTCTGAGTATTTGTCTAACGTGGACCCAATAGGGTTGCCAACGAGCGGGCTATTTACATCGAAAGGACTATCCATGGGCGTTCATTCACCAGTAAATCGAGATGAATGGGAAAAAGCTTGTCTGTATGTTTTGCACAATGCTAAGAAAGTGGAGCCTTTCATTGAGGTTCACATGACGGAATTAAGAGATGCGAATCCAAGAAAAGCCAGATCTAAGAAGTGGATTCAAGATTAGCAAAACCGGACATTTCGGGAATGGCTAAGAAAACATTTGCATATGAAGGCTGGCCATTCGCAAGACTTAATGAAGCTAGCAAGAGGACCGTCATCGATAGTCACAAGATATACATCGTTCTTTGTGAATGGCTACACCTTCTACACTCGCGAAAGAGATTAGAAGCATCATGTCCAAAATAGTGGTGTGAGCCTTCGTGCCGAGTCTATGCATATTTCATCCGCAAAGGACAAGAACCCGGTATACGGTTGCATGAACTACTTTGGGTTCATTAAAGATATTTGGAAACTAGATTATTGTGCCTTACGGATAGCACTTTTTAAATGCAAGTGGGCTGACAATAATTTTATTAAGATTGATAGGGACGGCGTGACAGTGGTGGACTTTAGGCGTTTGGGATACAAAAATGATCCTTTCATTATGGCGTTGCAAGCGGTACAAGTCTTTTACACAACGGATCCCAATAATTTAGAGTTATCTTTAGTTGTGCCAATGAAGCCAAAAAATACACGAGGATGACCAAGAAGATATTGAAGATTGCACCGACATTCCATCTTTCACAAACGGATTGCCATCGGTGGAGGAGATTGATGATTTGGACGATGATGCCTCACACTTGCTTCATTTAGATGTCGAGTGGACACGTGTTGAGAAGACCAAAAAGAAAAACAAAAATACTTGACAGTTTTTTTTCGTTGTATATAATTCATATATAAGTTGTTATAACTATATATGTTAATTGTGCACATGTACATTATATTAATTATTTATATATATGCCCACTATGTGTGAATTAATAGAAGAACAAGAGTTATTGATGTGGACTGGTTTGTGCATAACACACAGGTGTGACCGCCTATGGGATTATAGGTGGAAAAAAAATTTATATAAAATATTATCTTTGATGTTACAACAATGGTTTTTTACGAAAACCATCGTTGTATCTGATAAACCACAACGGTTTTTAGAAAAAACGGTCGTGGTATGTAACCGGGAATTTTTACGTATTTTGTAACGTGTTTAAAAAATTTACAGGCTTTTATAATGTAAAAATTTGAATATTGGATACCACGACGGTTTTTTTAAAAAACCATCGTGGTATCTTAGCTACCACGATGTTTTTCTACAAAAACCGTTGTGGTATCTACTTTTTTAAAAAATAAAAAAAAATTTAAAAAAAAATCCATACTACGACTGTTTTTGTAAACCGTCGTGGTTTCCAGGAAATTTAAAAATTCCCCCGAGAACTGTGCGCGCGTATTTTTTGTGTGTCTATTTCTCTCTCGTTTTCAGCATTTTCTCTCTTATTTTGCTTGAAATTGTTTCTCTTGGCTCCAATCTCCATTTCTCTATCTCATTTTTGGCACTCCCTCCATTATCTAACTTTCCTTGCCGTCGCCCTCTCTCTCTCTCCTTTGCCCTCGCCCACGCCGTCTCTCTCTCTCTCTCCTCACCATCGCCCAAGCCGCCCATCTCTCTCTCTCTCTCTCCTTCACCCTCGCCCACGCCGTCTCTCTCTCTATCCTCGCCGTCGCCCAGGCCGCCCGTCTCTCTCTCTCTCTCATTCTCTCTCACCCACGCCGTCTCTCTCTCTCTCCTTGCCGTCGCCCAAGCCGCCCGTCTCCGTTCTCTCCTACGCCGTCTCCCACGACATCGCCCGTACCCGCACTCGGTCTCTTGGTAAGCCGAAATATTTTTTTAACCCCACGGTTATTAGTCATAAATTTGGTTGATCGTTTTTATGATTTTCGGGGATTTTTTCCTACAAAATATTCATTGATTTTGCATGTTAATTTTTTGCATAGTACATATTCGACAAAATGCATATTTCATTGAGACTTATTTGATTGTTGTACAATATTTGGGTGAGACCGACGGTTTACCGATTTTCCGGAAAAAAATTGTTGATTTAGTGACTTATATGTTGATTTCGGATTTTTCTATCCAAAATCCGTTCGCTACATCTTCGGTGATTGTTTATTGTGAACGTGATTTATATTGCTTTAAATTTGCTTGGGTTACGCACGGATTCGACAATTTTCGGGAAAAAGTTTTGATTTTTTGACTTCTATATATGTTAGCATTTTTACATGTGCGGAAAAATGCCAATTTGAGTTCGATTTAGTTTTAGATTGAATTAAATTGTTTGTGTTATGAACAGAAAATGCCAATTTTCCGGAAAAGTTTTTTATTGTGTTAGATACTTTTTCGGATATACCATGTTCGATAAAATGCCAATTTGAGTTAGAATTAGTTTTAGCTTGAATTAAATTATTTGTGCTATGAACGGAGTTGGCAATTTTCTGGAATAGTTTTTGATTGTGTTAGTTAAATTTTCGCATATGCCATGTTGCCTAAATTGCCTTTTTGCGTTAGAATTAGTTTTAGATTGAACGGATTTACTTGGGTAAGGCACGGAATTGGGGATTTTGCGGACAAAGAGTTGATTTTGAAACTTATATGTTAGCATTTGACATTGTCGATAAAATGCATCTTTGATTAGGTTGTGTGTCATTTCCGTAATTATAAGTATATAGTATATGTTAAGTTGGATGGATTTACAATGATTTAATGTATGCTTTCGTTTGCTTTTTATGTGATTGGTTGCCATGATTTTATAATCAATTCGATGACAAAGATTTTTTGTTTTTTAATGTGTTTCGCTCTAGAGTTGCCTTAGGTAGATTTAAAATGTCGCAAGATCACGAGGAGGAATGCTCAACGCAAACTCAAGTTGGAAAACCGCGACGAACCATCTCACCAAGATTCAATCCCGATGAAGATGGTAAACGAAGAGCAACCCTTATGAGAAGAGTCCACCATGTTAGGACAAAGGGACAACGAATTGAAGTTTCGTTTGACGCGAAAGGGCAACCGTTAGGGAAGGCATGAGATGAATTACAGAGTTGGATTGGAGTACTTGTTCGAAAGCACATACCCATCTGGATATCTGAATTTAGAAGTGCCTATTTAGCCCCAAGGAAAGAAATAGTGTGGGTGGAAATCGTAACATCTTTCACCGTGGAGCCATCGTTTAAAAAGCAGGCTTTTAAAGTCATGTGCAGAGTCAACGAAAAATTTTAGATACGACCTTTACCAAGCTTTTGTCAGAGATAATATTGATGAAGAACATGTTTGGCAACGACCGCCAAAAGTGGTTCACAATTACCCCACCATCAGCCAGGATGATTGGGAAAAATTCATTGCGTATCGACGTACCCCGGAATTCAAAAGACTATCTGAACAAGGAAGTGAGATAAGAAAGAAGAGCAAATACGGATCAACCGGGGGCCGAGACGGATATAGGAAAAGTGACCAAGCTCATGTAGGCTATTTACTTGGACAAAATGCGTAAATGGTTTGCTGTACTTCCAATTTCTTCGTTTATGTTTATTAACGCTAATTATTAAACTGCAGTTCGAGAAGACGGGAAAATATCAAGAACGCCATAATAGGTGGTTGGACATGATCGTCAAATCCGATGGACAGTTCAAGAAGGAAGAATTTAAAAGTATTGCCGATACTATTGTATTTTTTCGAATCCATTTATAATATATTAATTCCGTAAACTCTTTTATGTTTATGAGAACATAACATTTTCTCTAATTGTTATAGGAGGAGTTTAGTCAACAAGAGACATAAGGAAGTTTTGAATCTGTAGGGACAGAGGACATATTGACCAAGGCATTAGGCAATGCCGAGCATTCGGGCCGGATTTGGAGTCAATCTAAGTTTGTCAAGCAGTCGCAATACTTCAACCTTGTGGGAGGTTCAAGGGAAAATGATGAAGTATCGGATATGAAATGGCAGCTTGCCACATTGGAAAGAACCGTCCAGGAACTTTGTGCGAAACACGGTATCAACCGAGAGACTATGGCCGAGGAGACGACCGCATTGACTGTTAATCAACACAACAGCTTCAAGGCTAGTTGCACTCTGAATAAAAAAGAAGCTAGGCCGTCGAATCCGAAGCCCATGCCGAACGCAACTAAGGAATGGCAGCTCTTTCTTCCTGAATTAGTTAACGGAGGAGATGTGCTTGTTGCAATCTGCAGGGCGTACATGGACTGTGTTCCAACCGACACAGTATATGAGATTCCTTTAGGTGAGGAGAATGTACGAGTGACAATTACAGTCCCAAAACTAAATCGTGCAGTCCTACCTATTCCGATGGATGAAGCCACATGTATTAAAGAAGCTGTCAGTGGGTTTGTTGCTTGGCTGAAAAGTTTAGTCGTCGTTCAAACAAGTTTGAGCCAGGCAAGTAAAGGTCCCAGTCGTGCTCCTGACCAATAAGCTGAGGGAAGCAAACGTACGAAAAAGAGAGCAGGGAGGAAGAAAATACAGTCACAACCGGAGGTAGAACAACAACCGGCACAACAAGAAC
Source organism: Ficus hirta (assembly GCA_038430175.1). Classification (NCBI taxonomy): domain Eukaryota; kingdom Viridiplantae; phylum Streptophyta; class Magnoliopsida; order Rosales; family Moraceae; genus Ficus; species Ficus hirta. The sequence goes on from CM076597.1 coordinate 7,282,912, forward strand.
TGCCTTCGTTCGATTTTAATGATATTTCCTTCGAATTGAGACCTTTGGCATATTACGCACAAAGTTCCATGCGGGACGGTACACAAATAGTGTGCCCACAATAACAGTTCGTCATGGGCGATGAAATGCCCATATATATTGGGTTTGAAGATGTATATCATTTTATTACATTTAAAGAAATTAGTGCAAACAGCATAGTGGTTTACATCAGGTAATACATTTATCCTTAAATAATTTAATTATTTATCTTCTTAATGTTATATATGTTGTTTTTGCGTAACAAGTGTGCCTAATTATTTTGCAGATACTTAGTCGAGTGTTGTGCAAGAACAGATATGGATCAACGGTTAGAATTTATTTCACCAGTTCTTGTCTCACTAGTTCAGCAGAATGTAGATCGTGCCACCTACGTTTGAGAGAAGGCAGAAAATATTCTACGGATCTTAAGAAACACACCAAAGGGAAAGCGGTTTCTGATGTCATAAAACAGCGGCCAACATTGGATATTGACAGTTATTGATCCGTGGGATGACTCGGTCTTGTACTTTAATCCTCTAGGAAACGAACCGGGTGATGATTTTAAAGACCTAATTACAACGTAGTATTCTTTTATATGTTCATATCTCTGATTAGACATAAAATAATTGTTCTTGTAATTGTTTTGAATTTTGTCAAATTGATAGGGCACCTAATGATTGGAAAGTGTTGGTAGGAAGCGGAATGAGACAGCGACGCAACTGATAGACGTTGATTGATACCGTTCGATGTCCAATACAGGAAGGTTATGTAGAATGCGGTTATTTTGTGTTATCTTACATGCGAGAAATAACCTTTACTGTTGATGGAATAGCCGTGCTTCAAACCAAGGATTTTTATACTGATGCTGACGTGAGTTTGGTTAGGCACGAGTGGGCTATATTTGTCATGCGGTTTATACAATATTGACTAGAAACAATATATAAAATCTTCACTCTCGTTATATTAGTTGTTGTTGTACATTGTTATTCAAGTAATTACATAATATTTTTGAAAATATTATTAGATGTGTAATAACGTATTAACACACGGGATTTACCACCCGTGGGAAATGAAACGAATTTGTAATCTAAAATTTTTTTTATTTGTTTCGCTACCATGACACCGTCCTGGTGAGACCGTCGGTGAGACCGTCGTGATATCCCATATACGACGACGGTTTTTTTTCAGAAAAACCGTCGTGATATGTTCTTAAATTTAGCCTAATTCTTCCATTTTCCCGATTACACGATAGGTTTTTAATTGTCGTGGAATATTAAAAGATTCCACAACGGTTAGAAAACCGTCGTGGAAGTGATACCATGGCGGTTAAAAACCGTCGTGCAATCCACTATTTGTAGTAGGGATAAGAAAATAAGCAGGTTGTACCAACCTTCGAATTATAGGAGAGTTATGTTATGTTCTAGTTTAAAGTTTCAGATTAATTCCTAGAATTGTTAGGGACCTTGCAAATTTGAACTTTATGTGAAATGCACGCATTCGATAAATACACATAGGATTAGGGCCCACAGAAGTAAGTAAGATATTAGTCGGTAATGAAAAATAAGATATCTATAAATTAATATAATTGGACCACATCTTAATTCCATAATCGGATCATGCATCTTATATGAAGTTCATGTTTGTTTTCATTGCGTGAACCTTGTTTGTAGTTGCTAAGCAAAATATCATTAGTTATTTTCACACTGTAACTAAGAAACCTACACTATAAAACATGGAGGGCAATGCGGACGATGACGAACGTAACAAAAGCAGTGGGAGATGTCACTACACATGATATTCCATAAAACTCTTTTAAAATTATTATTATTATTATATTTTGTGATTATATATAGATATATAGCACATAAAGTTTATGACATGTATGGCCTTATTGGAAATTGTCTTCTTATATATAATAAGCATGTCTATAAATAAATTAAGATAATGATTAATGTATGACGAAGTTTTAATATTAAGTTATAAAAAAAAAAAATTAGTCTGAGATTTTCAACACTTGAGTGTAATTAATTATTAGTAAAAATTAAATTTAATAAAAAAATTTTACGATCTACGTAGACGGGTCGTTACATATATTATCCCGTTACATATATTATCGAAACAATGATGTTCACCAAATTACTCTGGAGGTATTGGACGTCATGATCTCCAATGACGCATTTAGATGAAACTTAAGGAGAGAAGTTCAATAAAACGCTCACAATATCGTACTCAAAATGGAGACCATGATCCCTAATTTCTAGAGATTCCATTGAATCTCGACTCTGGTTAATTAGGTAATATACGTAGATATATATAGCTTTTAAATCATAAAGTGCAAGTGAAAAATAGAAAAGCAGAGAAGTTTTTTGACAATTCCTTCTGGACTCTGGGCCCACTATTATTTGCTCATTATAAATTAGGGTGCATGACTCTACCACTCTGACCGTGAACAAGATTTAGTGCGCGCAATATTTTGTACAATGAGAATATACATATACAAGATATATACACATATTTTTTTTTGACAATTCCTTCTGAACTGTGGGCCCACTATTTGCTCATAATAAAGGAGGGTGCATGACTCTACCACTTTGACCGTGAAGAAGATTTAGTGCGACCAATATTTTGTACAATGAGAATATACGCAAAACTTGCATGTTTGCTTTTGCTTTTTCTTTTCTTTTTTTAAAATTTTTAAACTTTAATTTGTGTGTTTATCTATAAAATATATATATATATATATATATATAATCTATAACATTATAAGAGTTGCATTTTTTGCACTTCAACTTTTCAATCCAACGATTCAAACTACTCTTCACTTATATTAGATCCAATGGATTATATAAATCCAATTGGCTATTCCATGTTCTCACACTTGTTCACACCTCTTATACCAATTTATGTTCTCACACTAGCTATTCCATGTTCTCACACTCTTATACGAATTTATTTTTGTCTTATGCGTTGTACATCAACTATATATATGCACACATATAAGAGGTTTTCTTGTAATTTTAGAATCAGCCAAATAATATAAGGCCCCACAACCTATTATTTAGGTCGATAAGAAATATCTTCAAACCTTTCTAAAAAAAAAGAAACTAAAAAAATAAATAAAAATAAAGATAAAAAAGAAAAAAAATATATATCGTAAGCCAATAAATCAGAATGAAGATTGTGAAATTACTTCTCACTCTCTACAATTAATCAACATCCAAGAGTATATGAGATCTTCATCTAAGTCATTTTCTAAAATATTTCACCTCTATATTTTTGTTTTAAACAAAGCATATTGCTGATAAATTAAATTATCATAATATCTTGAAACATTTTTAAAATATATTAAAAACATTTTTTCTAAATAGTTTTCATTGGATAAAATTTTGTTTAGGGTATCTTCAAATCATATAAATTGACAATGTCAAAAAAAAATTCAAACAACAGTAAGGATAACAATAAGGATATTTTTGGAAAGCAATCATATTAATGGGAGACACTTATTTTTAAAACACAAAAATAAATAACTAATTTAATTTGTAGTGAGTTATCTGATAAAATAGCACTTCTATGCATCTTATGTTCTTGCCGCGGAAGAGCAAAACAACAACCATCACATAAGAAAATATCAATTTCTTCATCCAATTCTCCACAGACATGTGTTTTAAGATCTTCTCTGTACTTGTGTGTATGAAAGAATTATATAAACAAAGAGAGAAACCAATAATGATATATGTACATATTAATGCATACCAATTACTTGAGAGAGGGATTGCGTAGGGAAGTCCAGTTACTTCCTAACAATACTAAGAATTTCACAACCAAAAATATGATTCTCCCACAATTATTTTAAATGAGTGAGTACTGAACAACACACTAACATACTTATAAAGTGTTGTAAAAATGTTCAAGAGTTTTCTTGAATAGTTACAATCAAAAGATGAATAGATTGTGAATGATAATAACCTTTCACAAAATATACACCATTTTTGTGAGGAGTTACAATTATAATACATATAATAGAGCATTTAAGTGAATAGTTGCAACCATTGAAACTATTTTGAACCGAGAGTGTATCCTTCGCTCTCTTAAAAAAAAAAAAAAAAAGTAGAGTAATAATCTTGTAGTAATTCCACGCTTCACTCTATCAAAAAATTTAAATTTGAATTCCTCATCCCCAATTTAAAAAAATGTATATTTAAAATTGGAAAAAGAGAAAAAGAAAAAGAAAAAGAGCAAAAATAAAAATAAAAATGGTCGTAGTGGGATCTGAACCTGACTTCTCATGAAAGAAACTTGAGCGTGTCTCTTAAGACCACTCAACCACCCCATATCACAATTGCATTATTTCAAAGTAAAGAGTATTAACGATAAGAATTTTTAAGGGGAAAAAAAGAACAATTAAGAACGACGACTAAGTGATTGCAAGATCAACTAAAAACGACAGTTAAGGGATTGTGTTTTAGACTACTTCCTGTGAACAGTGGCCCAAACCGCCTCTTTTAGTATAGTTAGGATTAAATATTAGATGAGCTTAGTAGGGGGGTATTGGCTTAAAGCCGTGCAAGGTCGTTCTAGAATCAGTTGGCTTTGTCTAGCGACGTGGACTGCATGCTTGCTTGTTTTCCTAAAAATTTACAGTGCGAAATATAAAATATTACAATCATAAATAAAATTATTTAAAAAGAAACACTAAAAATTAATCAACTGACTAAAACAACATTTCTTATTACTATTACGTCTTATAGTAAAAACTCAAATTTACTAATGTTCTCCCTCCCCCCCCTTCTTTTGTTAACCGAAATGGAAGGAAGAGAGAGAGGGGGGGAACCCAATTAGCCATCGCTCAATCATGAAGAGAGACAAAATGAGGGTCACGTGGTCGATTGAGCCTATGAACCACTGGGTAACAAAACAACAAGCTTGTTTACTTTTCCGTGCAGGATAAAATTTGTGATTCCAAGCTATATTTTTTAGGATAAAATTGTTTTAGAGGTTAATTAAGTAATTTGAATCTGTGTGTGTGTATATATTTATAATATCTATAATGTATATTGAAAGGAGAATGAGGTAGAAAAAGACAAAAAAATTTGTTCCAACTTGCATGTTTGCTTTTTCTTTTTCTTTTTTTTTTTTTTTTTTTTAATTTGTTTAAACTTTTATTTGTGTGTTTATCTATAATATATATATATATATATATATATATATAATCTATAACATTATAAGAGTTGCATTTTTTGCACTTCAACTTTTCAATTCAATGGTTCAAACTACTCTTTCTTCACTTATATTAGATCTAATGGATTGTATAAATCCAATTGGCTATTCCATGTTCTCACACTTGCTCACACCTCACAATCTTACACCAATTTATATTAAGTTATAAAAAAAAAAATTAGTCTGAAATTTTCAATACTTGAGTGTAAGTAATTATTAGTAAAAATTAAGTTTAATAAAAAAATGTAACAATCTACGCAGGCGGGTTGTTACATATATTATCGAAATAATGATGTTCACAAATTACTCAAGAGGTATTGGAAATCATGATCTCCAATGACACATTTAGATGAAACTTAAGGAGAGAAGTTCAATAAAACGCTCACAATATCGTACTCAAAATGGAGATCATGATCCCTAATTTCTAGAGAAACCATTTAATCTCGACTCTGGTTAGTAATATACATAGATATATATAGCTTTTAGATCATGAAGTGCAAGTGAAAAATAGAAAAGCAGAGAAGTTCTTTTTGACAATTCCTTCTAGACTGTGGGCCCACTATTATTGCTCATTATAAATTAGGATGCGGGTGCATGACTCTACCACTTTGACCGTGAACAAGATTTAGAGCGAGCAAAATATTGTAAAATATACATATACAAGATATATTTTTTTTGACAATTCCTTCTGAACTGTGGGCCCACCAATATTTTGTACAATGAGAATATACATATACAAGATATATACATATATTTTTTTGACAATTCCTTCTGAGCTGTGGGGCCACTATTATTTGCTCATTATAAATTAGGGTGCATGACTCTACCACTTTGACCGTGAACAAGATTTAGTGCGACCAATATTTTTGTACAATGAGAATATATGCATAACTTGCATGTTTGCCTTTTCTTTTTCTTTTTATTTTTAAAAAATTTTTAAACTTTTATTTGTGTGTTTATCTATAATATATATATATATAATCCATAACATTATAAGAGTTGCATATTTCTGCACTTCAACTTTTCAATCCAATTGTTCAAACTACTCTTCTCTTATATTAGATCTAATGGATTATATAAATCCAATTGGCTATTCCATGTTCTCACACTTGCTCACACCTCTTACACCAATTTATGTTCTCACACTCTTATACCAATTTATTTTTGTCTTTTAATTTAATTTGGAGCTTTCTCCACGCCTCCGGGAAAAGAATGAAAGAAAAAGGGTTGAATGGTACGATCCCTCCATCACTCCAGAATAAAAGGGGCGATCTTGTAGTTCTTGGTCTGTGAAGATACGTTGGTAGGTGCTCCGTTTTATTCTCCCATTGAGGATGCACACATATAAGATGTTTTCTTGTAATTCTAGAATCATCCAAATGATATAGGCCCCACAACTTATTATTTAGGTCGATAATAAATATCTTCAAAGCTTTCTAAAGAAAAAGAAAATGAAAAAAATAAATAAACATAAAGATAAAAAAAGAAAAAAGTATATATCTTAAGCCAAAAAATCAGAATGAAGATTGTCAAATTGCTCCTCACTCTCTACGATTAATCAACATCCAAGAGTATATGAGATCTTCATCTAAGTCATTTTCTAAAATATTTCAAAACCTTTATATTTTTGTTTTAAACAAAGCATATTGGTGATAAATTAAATCATCATAATATCTTGAAAGATCTACTTGTATTTTAAGAATGTTATCTGTTTGTTTTCTTTTTTCAATCTCTTTTTTTCCTATGGCCTACAAAAATGTCAAACATAAATTATTTAGTATTTTTACTGCAATGAAACCCTCAATGCATATGATTCACCCGGATTTAAAAAAAAAAAAAATCACTATTACCTTTCTTTTTTTATTTTCACTATTCTCAAACTTTATATCAAAAATTTTTTTTTTTAACTTTATGTGTTGTCATGCCTTGTACCGACAATACGCATTTACATTATGCTTAAATTTACATGAATTATCTCTACTATCTTGTACTTGTATTCAAAATTTTCTAAAGTAATCATAAATTTTATTAACATATATTCTCTTACTAATTTTCCAGAAAAAAAATCTCTTACTAACTTTTATCCCTTCATTATCTCATTTAGAGATAAAAACCAAGGTATTTATCTAAAGGAAACAAGTGCCGTAGGCATGGTTACAAACAAGTATCTATACAGATATAAGAAATGTCAAAAAATTTTACCATTTCCAAGATTTTCGTCCAAAATGCATGTTTCAGGGTTTAGGCATGGGAAAAATGATTTTTTTTTTTTTTTTCAATGGCTTTCTTGAGTTTTGTTTTTTGTTTTTTTGTCTTTTTCGTTTTTAAATTGAGAAGGCTTTCTTGAGCTTTTTTGGAACAAGTAATACTTTTCCTAACATTAAATATTAAATATTAAATATTAAATAAGCTAGTAATGGGGTCTTGGCTTCGGACATGCAAGAGATGGAACATGGGAGCTGCCGTTTCCTTTTGTCACTAAATTTTCTTGATTTTATATTTTTTCTATTTAATGTAAATTTTCTTGATTTTTCACTAATATTGGCTTTTATGTTTTGTTGTTGTTGATGATGGTGTTGTTTAATTTGAGTTTGAATCTAGTTTTATTTTCGGTTCTTGCTGTTACAATTATATAGCGACATTAAAATACTACCACTGCACTTACATATTAGGATTGAAAATTCAATTATATATATATAAAACAATGTGTGTGCCCGAGCTCGTATAATTAAGAGACGGATACAAATGAAATCCTACAAAATTATACTCAAAATGAAGCTTGTGACCCTTAGTTTGTAGATTTATATGCCATTGCATGTCGATACGTGATCGTAAATGAATTGCAACCCACAAATAGAGAAAGAACACAAAATGTAGAGGTACTAATGACCATCAGTTTTTAGTACTAAGGTATCTAGCTGTTAGCAAGCTTATTGTTTGCATTTTATTAGTTAGAGACTAGAAGATATTTTTCCTATCCTTTAGAAAAGTAGTTAGGCTTTTCTTCTTCTTCTTCTTCTTCTTCTTCTTCTTCTTCTTCTTCTTCTTCTTCTTCTTCTTCTACCGAAGGTGATATAAAAGGCAGAAGTCTATTCATTGTAAATTAAAAGTAGTTAGGCCTTTTTTTTTTTTTTAATCTATCTCAAGCACTGCTTCTTGAATTAAAACTCTATTAATTTACAATGAATAGACTTCTGCCTTTTATATCACCTTCGGCAGGAAAAAAAAAAAAAATGAAAAATGAGGCCTAACTATACTTTCCTAAAGGATAGGAAAAATATCTTCTAATCTATAACTAATAAAATGCAACAACAGAACAACGAAGTCACACACAAAACCCAAAAACCTGATCTAGTGACGTACAAATCAGGAGAAAAAAAAAAAAAAAAAAAAACGACAAGGCAACAATAAAAAATTAGCATGAAATACCACCTAGTAATAGCGATGTTTGCCTAAACCTATAAAAAATAAGAATGAAATACCACCAACGCATGATACCACCTACGAAGACTTCGACTTTTTTACTTACATACGGTGGTTTTGATCTTTCACAATGTCAGCCGCACCCGCACGTGGTGTTTTGATTGGCTGGGTTGTCTATAAATACCCCTACAACTTTGATAAAATTACTAAAATTACTTAGTTATGATATTTCACAATGTCAGCTGCACCCGCACGTGGTGTTTTGATTCGCTGAGTTGTCTATAAATACCCCTACAACTTTGATAAAATTACAAAGAATCTGTTTGGTGAATGAATTTGAGTTGAAAATTTTGAGTTTGAATTGAAAATCTTAAGTTTGAGTTGAAAATTTTAAGTTTGAGTTGGAAATTTTTGTTGAATTTTTAGAAAAGTCAAAAACTTGTTTAGAAAAAAATAAAAATTAAGATAAAAAAATATATTTTAGTTTGAAATGAAATAGTATTCCAAACAAAATAAGTAGAAAATTACTTAGTTTTGATATTTCTTAATGTCAGCCGCACATGCACATGGCTGAGTTGTCTATAAATACCCCTACAACTTTGATAAAATTACGAAAATTACTTAGTTTTGATATATCACAATGTCAGCCGCACCCGCACGTGGCTGAGTTGTCTATAAATACCCCTACAACTTTAATAAAATTACTAAAATTACTATCTGATCTAAGTAGCGAATTAGTAGCGAATTGATCATGGAGCGGGCCAAAGTTGAGGTTTATGAGAAAGTTTTCTCGGAAACAGACGTTACACAGAAGATGTCGGTGCCGATTCATTGGGTTGAAGGGGAAAGGAGATTTCTTCCAACGCCGATCCCAGGAGGGCCAGTTGTGCTGCCGGTCAGGGACCAGAACGGCAACGACACCACTTTACGATTGGCAGTTCGGTCGCCGACTGAAGGCCAGAAAAGCTATCACATGAAACCTGTTTTCATGTTCAAAGAGTGGAGTGCTTTGGTGGCTGCTTTTGATCTCAAGAAAGGTGAGAGCGCTTACTTTTGGTGGGAAGGAGGCTATCTACGGATTAAAGTCCGCGATCCTCCTCGTTATATTACCAGCTTATTTGGCGTCAACATCTACAGTTGACGACGATATCACCTTGATGCAGGTGTATCTATATGCATGTCATGTGTGCTCGAGCGTTATGTTTGTTATTCCCAGATTTCGATTTTCTGTTGTATGTTGTGAGGGAGTCTTATTTCCTCGTTGTTGTTGTTGTTGTTGTTGTTGTTGTTGCTGCTGCTGCTGCTTAATTTGAATTTGAATCCTATTTTATTTTTGGGCTCTCGTGGTTACAATTACATATATAGCAACATTAAAATACTACGACTGCACTTACCTGCTAGGATTGGAAATTCAATCCATAAATCTTTGTTATACGGCAATGAGAAGTTGCCGGAAACAAACGGCAGCGCATACTTGGCATGAAAAATGGACGGCGATGGTTTGCTGATGAGAGAGAGAGTGCGAGTAGTCTCCGCTGCCCTTACCCTATAAGAGAGAGAGAGAGTCGCCGTCGCCACCTCACACAACTTTGGCATCGTCGGCAACGGCCGCCTCAGGGAGCCGTGGAACTCGGACTAGGTGAGGTCATATATGCCGTCGGCGGTGTCGAAGAAGGCCAGGTCGAAGATGGGCTGAGGGGAAGGGGAAGGGGAGAGCCAACGCCGGCGACGACCGCGACGGCGAGGGAGTCGTGGGACTCGGACCATGAGAGGTCGTAGACGCCATTGGAGGTGTCGAAGGAGGCGACCTCGGAGATGGGTCGACGGGAAGGGAACGAGGACGTGGAGGCGGCCGTGACCAAGGATGCTTTTGCTTCTCTCTCTCCCTCTCTCTTGGGTTTGTATCGCCGCACGTGCAGCATGCCCAGAGTAGTCGTATATATAAAATATTTATATATGTATTTATAATATATATGGGCACTCATATAATTAAGAGAGGGGCACAAAATATAACTTCTCCAACGTTCTCCTCAAAATGAAGCTCTTGATCCCAAATTATTAGAAAAAGAACACAAAAAGTAGTTTTTACTACCTTTTTTTTTTTTTTTTTTTTTTTTTAAGAGTACTAAGTTAATCTAGGGCTCAGAAGTCAATCATTTGCCCAAAAATATATGAGGAGATATTTGTCACCGTCTTTGACTAAGTAATATTATAAGATAGTCAAGTAATTAAAAAAAAAGTTAATTAATAGGTCCACTCCTCATCCAAATCCCTTTTGTCTATATTTGCAAAGTTCAAGACAGACAAGCCAAATGCATCAGAAGAAAATCTAAAATGCATCCTACATGTGTGTGTAGTCATTCCAATTTAAAAGCTTAGCTTCCATTTGGTTTAACATATCGAGTTTAAATTTTTCATTTCAATTTTTGTCGTTTTTTTTTTTTTAAATTAGAACTAAATTTTAAAAAGTCAACCAATTCAAATTTAAAAATCTCATTTTTAATTGGCAAACCAAATACACCCTTAATTTATACGCTTAAACTGTTTTTTTTGGGGGGGGAGGGGGGAACGCTGATACTTGGGACATTAGATACAAATATTGTTCGGACGAATTAGATGACATATATAGAATAAACTGACTGATATAAGTTAGATCGATGCTTTGGATAATAGTCAATTACGTTCCCATTTGGATCAGCCACTCAGTTTTATGTACACAACTATATATAACTACATACTTTTGCTCTCTTGGGTGGGTTGGATTTCCTGATTGACTCTAGCACTAACCCAACGCAGCCAATTGAGTCCCGTTGCCTTCGCTAGAATTACCCTAAGAACTTATTAGTATGTTTAATTTATTATCATTCGTTCACATTGTTTCACCTTTTTTTTTTTTAAAAAAAAAAAGAAGCAAAGGAGAATTTCGTTCAAATTTTGGACAAATATTAATTACATAAAAATTAATTGGTCCAAATAGTCCATAAAATGTGACGATTTGGTTCATGCTTTATTATTATTTTTTTTTACGAAGAAAATCCTTAACTGTTAAAATATTGGCCATTATAGTTATTTCCGTCCAAAATTGTTAAATTTTTAACGGAATGAGTCACGTGTAGTGCATGTGATCTAATTTGAGAGGGTACATTAGTAATCTAACTATAACTAATTTAACAAAAACAAAAAAACAAATCATAAACAAACTAAAATTAGTCTCTCTCTGATTCCCCCGGGGGGGGGGGGGGGGGGGGGTGGGTACATCAGTAATCTAACTATAACTAATTTAACAAAAAAAAAAACAAATCATAAACAAACTAAAATTAGTCTCTCTCTAATTCCCGGGGAGGGGGGGGGGGGTTCGGGACTGAGAGTTGGATTTTGAGGTCAGTGGGTAGGGTGTCCAAGCTCGACGGTGGCGGCTACCAGATCATGATTTAGGGGGGGAGGGGCCAGATCATCAGGAAGGGGCAGGGTGAACCCAGATCACCGAAGGGGAGAGGAGAGGGGTGCCGAACTCAGATCGCCCGGGGGGGAGGGACCAGATCAAGACACGCTGGGGAGGGGGGGCAGATCGAGAATGCACTAGTACAGAATGTAGATACCACGACGGTTTTTAACCATCGTAGTAAATTTCCACGATGGTTTTCTAACCGTCATAGAATCCGGAGTCGTGGAATCTTTTCAGATTCTGTAACGGTTTTTTATCCGTCGTTGAAAAGGTTAAATAGGGACAAAAAATGGATATTTAGCAACATGCCACGACGGTACACCACAAACAAAACCGTCGTGGAAGTGAACCTACCACGACGGTTTTTGTAAGATACCGTCGTGGTACGTAGGCCTACCACAACGGTGGCCTATGAAAACCGTCGTGGTAGGGTTACCCGACCACAACGGTGGCTTACGAAAACCGTCGTGGTAGGTTACCCTACCACGACAGTGGCCTTTGACATACCACGACGGTTTCTGTTGAAAACCATTGTGGTAGGTTAGGACGAAAACAAAAACAATACCAATTCATTCGATTAAATACCAGTTCATTCATTCATATAAAAAAAATAAAAAAATACACAGCCAAGAATAAAATAATAACAAATCTGATAATTTAATAAAAGGTAACAATGTATAATAATAAATATAACGGCAATACAAAATTTAAATATTGTTTTGAGTCAATATTGTATGAAGCGCATGATATATGTAGCCCACTCTTGCCTAATCAAAGTCAATTCAGCTTCAGTATAAAAACTCTTGTTTTGAAGTAAGGCAAGTTCATCGACAGTCAACGTTATTTCTCGCATGAACCCCAAGACAAAATAACCGCACTCCACATATCCTTGTTGTATAGCACATCGAGCAGTCTTAATCAACGTCTAGCAGTTGCGTCGCTTTGTTATTCCTCGTCCCACCAGCAATTTCCAATCGTTTAGTGCCCTAACAATTTAACAAATATCAATACATCCACATGAACAACAATTATGTTATGTCAAATCAGACATATGAACATCAAAGAATACTTACAACGTAATTAGCTGTTGAAAATCTTCACCCGGATCATTTCCAAGAGGATTAAAATAGAGGACCGAGTCATCCCACGGATTAATAACAACCAATATCCAATGTTGGCCGCTGTTATATGGCATGAGAACAAGCTTTCCCCTTGGTGCGTTTGTTATGATCCGTATGATATTGTCGGCTCTCTCTTGAATGTAGGCTACGCGATCTACATTCTGTTGAACTGGTGAGACAAGGAATGGAGAAATAAACTCGAAACGTTGATCCATTCCTGCTCTTGCACAACAATCCGATAAGTATCTGCAAAATATTTAGTCAAACTTGTTATGCAAAATCAACATATATATCTATCTTTCAAGCTAATTGGAACAATAAGTATTGTTTAAGGAAAAAACTATTACCTGATATAAACCAATATACTGCTTGCACTGATTTCTTTAAAGGTTATGAAATGGTATACATCTTCAGACCCAATATATATAGGCATGTCATCGCCGTTGCCGTACTGTTGTTGTGGGCACTCTATTTGGGTACCGTCACGTAAGGAACTTTGTGCGTAGTAAGCCAGAGGTCTCAATTCAACGGGAATTTCACTAAAGTCAAATGAAGGTACTTCTTCTGTCGTTTGCTATTGAATCTCCGGTTGTGACTGTAGTTTCCTCTTCCCGGCTCTCTTTTTCGTTCGTTTGCTTCCCTGTGCTTCTCGGTCGGGAGCATAACTGGGACCTCGACTAGCCTGACTTAAACTGGTTTGAAGGACGACTAATGTTTTTGGCCAAGCAATAAACCCACTGACAGCTTCTTCAATATATGTGGCTTCATTCGTCGGAATCAGAAGGAGTGCACGTTTTAATTTTGGGACATTGATTGTCACTCGCACATTCCCCTCACCTAAAAGAATCCCATGGACTGTATCGGTTGGAACACAGTCCATGTATGCCCTGCCTATTGCAACCAGAACATCTCCTCTATTAATTAAATCAGTAAGAAAAAGCTGGCATTCCTTACTTGCATTAGGCATGGGCTGCGGATCCAACGCGTCGGCTTCTTTTTCGTTGAGGGTGCAACTAGGCTTGAAACTGTTGTGCTGATCAACAGTAGGTACGGTTGCCTCCTTGGCCATCGTCTCACGGTTGATACTGTGCTTTGCACAAAGTTCCGGCACCGTTCTTTCCAATTCTGCCAGCTGTCGTTTCATATATGGGACTTCAGGATTCTACCTTGAACTATTCACAACATTGAAGTATTGCGCATGCTTTACAAATTTTGATTGATCACGAATATGACCAGAATGCTCGGCATTCACTACTACAATTATGGGATTCCACGACGGTTTTTAACCGTCGTGGAATCGCTTCCACAACGGTTGTCGAACCGTCGTGGAATCCAAAGTCGTGGAAACTTTTAAGATTCCACGACGGTTTTTTACCCGTCGTGTAATCGGGAAAACTGGAAGTATGGCGGCTAAATTGAAGCACATACCACGACGGTTACTGAAAAACCGTCGTGGTATCCACTGATACCACGACGGTCTCACCAGGAGACCGTCGTGGTAGCCGCAGCTACCACGACGGTCTCACCGAGACCGTCGTGGTAGACCAGGCTACCACGACGGTCTCACCAAGAGACCGTCGTGGTAGACCAGGCTACCACGACGGTCTCATCAGGAGACCGTCGTGGTAGCCGCAGCTACCACGACGGTCTCACCAGGAGACCGTCGTGGTAGACCTGGCTACCACGACGGTCTAACCAGGAGACCGTCGTGGTAGCCTGGTCTACCACGACGGTCTAACCAGGAGACCGTCGTGGTAGCCAGGTCTACCACGACGGTCGAACCAGGAGACCGTTGTGGTAGACCTGGCTACCACGACGGTCTCACCAGGAGACCGTCGTGGTAGTGCCGGTTACCACGACGGTCGGACAACGTGACCGTCGTGGTAGCCAAATTATTAAAAAACATTTTCGATTGCGAATTTGTTTCATTTCCCCACTGGTGGTAAATCCCATGTGTTAATACGTTAGTACACATTCAAATTAATTTAATAAAATATTATGTAATTACTTTGATAACAATGTACAACAACAACTAATATAACGATAATGAAATTAAAATTCTCTATATTGTTTCTAGTTAATATTGTATAAACCGCATGACAAATGTAGCCCACTCGTGCCTAACCAAACTCATGTCAGCATCAGTATAAAAATCCTTGGTTTGAAGCCCGTCTAATCCATCAACAGTAAAGGTTATTTCGCGCATGTAAGCTAACACAAAATAACCACATTCTACATAACCTTCCTGTATTGGACATCGAACGGTATCAATCAACGTCTGCCAGTTGCGTCGTTGTCTCATTCCACTCCCCACCAACAATTTCCAATCATTAAGTGCCCTATCAAGTTGACAAATCTCAAATCAATTACAAGAACAATTATTTTATGTCTAATCAGAGATATGAACATATAAAGGAAAACTTTTTAATTCAATCTAAAACTAAATCGAACTCAAATTGGCATTTGTTTGTACATGTCAAAATGCTAATGCTAACATATATAGATGTCACATAAGTATACCCTTTTACGGGAATTTGGACGAAAAAATCCCAAATCAACATATATGTCACTAAATTAACACTTTTTTCCGGAAAATTGGTAAACCGTCGCCTCACCCAAACATTGGACAACAAGCAAATAAGTCTCAATGAAATAGGCATTTTGTCGAACATGTACAATGCAAAAAATTAACATGCAAAATCATTGAATATTTCCTAAGACAAAATCACCCAAAATCATAACAACAATCAACCAAATTTATTCCAAAAAACCATCGGGTGAAAAAGATATTTCGGCTTACCAAGAAGTCGAGTGAGCGACGGCTAAGGAAACAACGTACCCACGGCTTGGGCGACGGCAAGGGGAGAGAGAGAGAGGCGTGGATGGCAACGGCAAGGCGAGAGAGAGGGAGGCGTGGGCGGCGACGGCAAGGGGAGAGAGAGAGAGGGGTGTTGGCGGCGACGGCAAGGGGAGAGAGAAAGAGGGAGATTGTGAGATGGCGTTGGCGGCGACGGCAAAGGGAGAGAGAGAGAGGGGCGTGGGCGGCGACGGCAAGGGGAGAGAGAGAGGGGGCGTGGGCGGCGACGGCAAGGGGAGAGAGAGAGAGGGCGTGGGCGGCAAGGGCAAGGAAAGAGAGAGAGAGAGGGGCGTTGGAGGCGACGGCAAGGGGAGAGAGAGAGAGGTGCGTAGGCGGCAATGCAAAGTAAGAGAATGGAGGGAGAGTGCAAAAAATGAGAAGAGAAATGGAGATTGGAATTAAGAGACAAAATGTAAAATAAACCATTGCGCGCGCTCAATTCCCGGGAGAATTTTAAATTTTAGAGATAACACGACGGTTTATTCAATAAACCGTCGTGGTATCTTTTTTTAAAAAATATCAAAAAAATTTTTTTAAAAAAATTTTTTTAACTTTTTATTTAGAAACCACGACGGTTTCCAGGAAACCGTCGTGGTTTCATCACAAACCACGACGGTTTCCAAGGAAACCGTCGTGGTTTCATCAGAACCGTCGTGGAAGCCGGCCCCTGATTGGCCGGCTTCCACGACGGTTTCGGCTAAACCGTGGTGGAAGCCATGGCTTCCACCACGGTTTCTCGAACCGTCGTGGAAGCCGGCCCCTGATTGGCCGGCTTCCACGACGGTTTCGGCTAAACCGTGGTGGAAGCCATGGCTTCCACCACGGTTTCTCGAACCGTCGTGGAAGCCGGCCCCTGATTGGCCGGCGTCCACGACGGTTTCGGCTAAACCGTGGTGGAAGCCATGGCTTCCACAACGGTTTCTCTAACCGTCGTGGAAGCCGGCCCCTGATTGGCACGGCTTCCACGACGGTTTCGAGAAACCGTTGTGGAAGCCATGGCTTCCACCACAGTTTAGCCGAAACCGTCGTGGAAGCTATGGTTTCCATCACGGTTTAGCCGAAACCGTCGTGGAAGCCGTGCCAACCAGGGACCGGCTTCCACGACGGTTTTTTGAAACCGTTGTGGAAGCCATGGCTTCCACGACGGTTCCAGTAAACCGTTGTGGAAGCCATGGCTTCCACCACGGTTTAGCCGAAACCGTCGTGGAAGCCGTGCCAACCAGGGGCCGGCTTCCACGACGGTTTTTAGAAACCGTTGTGGAAGCCATGGCTTCCACGACGGTTCCAGTAAACCGTCGTGGAAGCAGTCGGCTTCCACGCCGGTTTCCAGAAACCGTCGTGGCATCTGGAGCTTCCACGACGGTCTTTTAAAACCGTCGTGGAAGAATCCCTTTCCACGATGGTTTTCGTAAACTTTTTCGCGCGCGGTTTTTTTGCTACTTTTTCACGACGGTTTTTAAAAAAACGGTCGTCGAAGTACTGTCGTGGAATCCCGTTTTTGTAGTAGTGATTACCCAAAGACTTGGTCAAAATGTCATCTGTACCCACGGATTCAAAGCTTCCTTTGGTCTCTTGTTGACTTAATTCGTCCTATAACAATTACACAATATGTTATAAGCCCATAAACAAAATGGAGACAATCTTACTCTATATTTGTTAAAGGATCCGTAGACTTACTATTGCTTCGCCAATAATTCTAATCGATGGATTCTTGTACTCTCCATCAGGTTTGAGTCGCATGTCCCGCCAAATAGTATGTCGGGCCGCATATTCCCCCGCCTGTTCGAACTGCAATTTAGTAATTAATGTTAGTAAACATAAATAAAACGCGTCGAAAAAAAAAAAAGACTTGAATCTTTTTTCTCAAGTGATTAACGTACAATTTCTTGATCATGTTTCCTATATCCGTCTCGGCCTATGGTAGATCCGTATTTGCTCTTTTTCCTTATCTCACTTCATTGTTCGTATAGCCTCTTGAAATCAGGTGTACATCGATAGGCAATAAATCTTTCCCAATCATCCTGGCTGATGGTTGGGTAATTTTGAACCACTTTATCTGGTCGTTGCCACACAGTTTTTTCATCAATTTGATTCCTAACAAAGGCTTGGTAAAGATCATATCAAAAACATTTAGCTGACTCACCACACGACTTCAAAACTTGTTTTTTAAATGATTCTTCAACCGTGAATGAAGTTACAACTTCCAGCCATACTCGTTCTTTCCTCGGTGCTAAATCAGCACTTCTGAAGTCAGAAATCCAAATTGGAATGTGCTCTCGAGCAAGCACTCCAATCCAACTCTGTAATTCATCACCTTCCTTGCCTTTTGGTTGCCCTTTCGAGTCAAACGAAACTTCAATTCGTTCTCCTCTCATCCTAACAACGTGCACTCTTTTAAGGAGAGTTGCTCTTCGTTTTCCATCCTCGTCGACATTGAATCTTGGTGAGTTGGTTCGTCGTGGTTTTCCAACTTGAGTTTGGGTTGAGAAATCCTCCTCGTGATCTTTTGACATTGTAAATCAATCTAAAACAGCAAAGCAACAAGGACCGTTATAAACAAAACCTCATCGCCATTAAATAATTACAAAACCTTAGTACTAAAATACATAAAAAGCCCACGAATTCAGATATTAGATCTATGTAAATCAAGCATGTAGACAAAAACTTTACGCACCTACGGAAATGAGACACAACCTAATCAAAGAGGCATTTAATCGAACATGTAAAATACAAACATCAAACTCACAAAATCAACATTTTTTATCCGGAAAATTCCCAAATCCGAGCCTTACCCAACCAATTTAATTCAATCTAAAACTAATTCTCACACAAAGAGGTATTTAATCAAACATGTAATATGCAAACAATTAACTCACAAAATCAACACTTTTTATCACATCCGAGCCTTACCCAATCATTTTAAATCAATCTAAATCACAAACACAAGCAACAAGGGCCGAAAAGGTTTGTGACGGCTTTTGCCCATTTCGGCCAAAAATTCCTAATTTTGGACAACCACAATCAACAAAATATGATGTAGTGGACGGAAATTATTCAAATTCGTGCATTACCCAAGCAATATATATTATAACTTACTGGCTAGTGGAGCCTGGGTACGGGCAGAGTGGTAGAAAATTTGGGACAACACAGGTTATGGGCAGTGAGAGATACCGGGAAAGTCCGAAAACAAGTGTTGTTGGTGGACCCGTCAGAGAATGGAGGAGGGCGCGTGAGTGGTGGAGGATGCCGTCGGACTTTGAGTGAGATAGAGACAGTTTTCGATGATTTTAAAGGGAGCTTGGGAGCGGCGAGAAAGAAATGGAGTGAGGAAAGATATAGATCTATGGAGTTTGAGTGTGTATTAGAGAGTGAAAAAGTGACTAAGGCTCGCAATGAAATGGGTTGGGAAAAATGGTGTGTTTTTGTATTTATTAAAAGCGACAAAAAGTTCAACAATTTCCAAAAATTTCAAAAGTTGCCGCCTATATATCTAACACGACGGTTTACTTAAAAAACCGTCGTGGTAGATTCAACGATATCGATGATTTTTGGACAAGAACCTCCTGTGACCAAGGTAAACGGTTTTCCTACCATTTTTCAATCGGATGGAAGATGTTTCCTTCATACAAATGGGACAACCTATAGAACTCTTCACTGGATAACCAGATAGGTTGCCAAGTGCTGGAAAGTCATTAATTGACCAAATCAACATTGCGTGAAGATTGAACGTATCTTGACGGTAAGAATCTCTTACTTGTAAACCATCTTCCCACAACCTTTTTAGGTCTTCGATTAATGGTGCCAAGTAATTATCAATGCCATTCCCCGGTTATTGAGGACCTGAGATCAATAATGTCAACATCAAGAACTTTCGCTTCATGCAAACGTCTGGAGGGAGATTGTAGTTGACAAGTATGACTGGCCAGGTATTATGCCGACAACTCATGTTACTATGCGGGTTCATTCCATCCATCGACAAACCGAGACGTAAATTCCTTGGTTCTGAATTAAAATCTAGATGATTGTCATCAAAGGTCTTCCATTGCGGTGCATCGGCCGGATGCCTAAGCTTGCCATCGTCTACACGTTTGTCATGATATCATGTCAAACTCTTAGCATGTTATGCATTACGGAATAAATGACAGAAATGTGGAGCTGGTGGAATGTACCATAACACCTTTACCGGCACTCCTTTACTACCATTCGATGGCATCTTGCCCTTCTTCCATCTTGACTCATTACAAACCGGACATTCATTTAAATCTTCATATTCTTTCCGGTAAAGGACGCAATCATTTGGACAAGCATGTATCTTTTCGTATTCCATTCCCAACGTGCTCAATGTCTTCTTCGCCTCGTACATATTAGGTGGCACTTTGTTATCTTCCGGTAAAACATCTTTTATAAAAGCTAAAAGAGTCGTGAAACTAGAATTCGTCCACCCTCCCGACGCTTTCATATTCCATAATTTCACCAATGCCCCTAATTTCATATATTTTGTACACCGGACATACAAGGGCATTTCGGCATCATTAATCATTTCCTCAAATAACTCCGGATAGTGCACAAAGTTTTCTTCCAAATCATTTATCATATTGTACATATTATCACCAACGTTTTCCTCAACAATAGGCTCTTTACCTTTAGTACTCATCGCTGTATACTTAATATCGAAAAAATCTTCGCCATGTAAATACTATGTTTGGTAAGAACAAATAATCCCATAACCGCGCAAATGCCCTCTAACATCATCAATGGAATGGGATCTATGATTACTATAAATTTGACATGGACACCGAATCTTATCGTCTTGTGTATGAGCTTTGGCAAATGACAAAAATTCTTCAACACCATCTTCATATGCTTTAGACAATCTATTAAACCACATCCATTTCCTATCCATGATTTGTGCGTAAATCCTAAACCAATAAATCAAAGTTCTCGAAGTCAAGGTGTGCATAATTTTAAATTGCATGCATGAATATCATTTGCATTTAATTAGTTATAAACTGTAATACCTAGCTTTTTACGATATTACGATTTTCTTTTTAAAGGAATTAATGTGTACCATGAAGGTATTTATGAAAAAGCATGATTAGGGTTTTTATCAAATTTTGTGAGTTCTTATGATCTTATAAGACTCAGTAGTGAATTGCTTAGTCATGCATATGACCTTTTGAGGAAAAAAAGAAGAATAAAAATTTATGATTTTATGTTGGTCAAAGTTTGACCAGAAAAGTCAAAGATATGGTGGTACTGTAGTATGACAAGCAGTATGGAAATATATTACGAAAAAACCATCATTACGGATAAGATAGTAAGAATAAGATTCAAAACCACAATAGAAAAATCAAGCACATTAATTAGGACAATAAGGGCTAAATGGCTTAAAGTTAGAAGAAAATTTTTACACGGTCCATTTATACGCAAATGAATTCTGGACTACAGTCCAGTATAACAATACTGTTATTAGTTAAGAGCAGTATTGGAAATATCTATATTTGTAACGCCCCAACCTACGTAGGGTCGTTACCATACATACTTAAACTAAACTTACTTGAAAATTTCAGAATAATTTTTTTTTTTTTTTACATATATAAATAGACTAGTCAATATAAGTAAGCTTTCCGTACACACACATTACTTATTTATCATAATAAATAGTCATACAAAATCCTTACATTTAACTTGAGTCGTCATATCATATGTGTACAGTATAACATAATTTATTCTAATACATATATATATATATATATATATATCTTTGTTCAAAAGAACTTGCAGAAAAATTTACGTAGTGGTATCTTACACCGCCCTTCACTCGCCGCCGCATCGTCCACATGGCCCACCAATTAAGCTGCAGGCTTTTTACTTACAGTATGAAATATACTGATGAGCTTTCACCCAGCAAGTACAAACATAATCTCACAAAACGTAACAAGTATGGTGCAACTTATGCATGAACCATTTATGTTCAATTATAAATCTTTTATAATCAATTATGAACTTGAACTTATTATCTTGCTTAACATGTGGACCCCTTGTGTACGTACCGATTGTGCACATTCTACAGAAAGTTAGGGTGTGCAAGGTCCTTAAAAATTCTGGGAATCTTGAAACATAACCCTTCCGCATCAACAGAAGGTCTGAAAATTTTCTGGAATATACATGATCCGCCCGCATCAACAGGAGGTTGGTACGACACCTTACTTGTCTTGGTTTAGTCTTAGCCTTGTCACTTGTTTTTTTTTTTTCAAGACTAAGAATCTTTACATGTGATCTTATTTGTCATGATGCACATGATGCATAAATAAAGTATGACATAAATATCACTAACATCTAATGACTTGTGGTATAAAGCATGGCTTTATCTTGAAACATGATGTTATCTTAAAACATGGCATGTATATAAACATGGCATCATCATAAAACATGGCATTATTCCAAAACATGGCACATCATGGTATACATGTAAATAGATCATGCTTGAAAATAGTTTACTATTTTCCATACTGTAGGTGAGGTTTGTACTTACCTCGTATACTATGTCCTTTGCTGTGTTGTTCCAAGTCTGGTTGCAATAACAGGCCTCTTTCTGCTATTACAAAGGACATAGGGTAAGGATTTTATAACCATAAAATGTTGGTAACCTTAACCAATATCCACACATAAACTTAGTTATATGTCCCCCATTCATACTTATGATAACTTGCTTGGTTATTACAAGTAACCCTAGGGTTTATGGTCTATCATACTCAAATCTATTGGGATCTAAATGTGCCCTAAGGATAGAAAATCAATATTAGGGATTTTCTGTAAATATGACATTTTGATATTAATAAGAGGATGTTATTCATGTTTAAGAAGTTGTGTCCTATTTACTTTCATTAGTTGATTGTATGGTTATTTTGAGCAAACATGAAATACTCCTTGGCTGTTGGTAATATATCGGATTACCATATGTATACGGGGTATACATAGAAGACGTGGTAATTTGATAACAGTCTAAATAAATAGTCCGCAATCGATGGAATAAGATTTGGGGATCTTATTCATGATAAGATTGTAAAGGTTGTCTACTTCCTTGGAGGGATGGTTTGTCTTGACCATCGGATAGGTTCCGAGTAGAAACTTTACTGTATACCAGTATTGAGGTATGACATTGGACTGGACCTAAAGTGTTAATTGATTCGGTTTAATAATTCCGTTTATAAGAATCAATAACACTTTGATTATCATCCTACATTAATCTTAATCCTGAAATGATTACTTAAATTCGTATCCATGACTTATGTACTTTAATGCATTATAGGTGAGACACTGTTAATTCATGGTCAATATACTTGTGTTTTGGGTGCATGACTTATGGATGGAGAAATCAAGATTCATAGATACGGAATCCATAACTATCTTAACGATAGTAAATGTTATCTACTTAAAGGCATTATTCGGGGATTGAAAGATAGTATAACAAGATCTTGGCCATCGGTTTACTTTGTGTTCTCTGGTGGTTTATCAATTGTATGGTTTTACAATTGGTGATTCTTTCAATAGAGAATAATGGAACTTTAAGTTAAAATGATTGAAAAGGTAAAACGGAAAAAGTCCTTAATTCAATCATGGATAACATATGGGGATTAAGCAAGCGATGAATAAAATGGAAGAAGTGCTGCGTAAGAGAGCTTTCGTAATACGGTATGTAAACAGGAGTTCAGCTTCAAACTTTTAGTGGAATAGTATTGAAGTTGATAATTGATGAATAATTAATCTGGGATTAATTTTTCACAATTATAGGAGCCTCTTTACATATTTCCATCGGGTCCCTCTATTAGCTCATATAGTTCCGTATAGCGTCTCGGGATTTATTCCTAATGAGATCGGTAAATTTAAATGGAATTTAGTAATGTCTATTAAGACATGATACTCTCTAACATGCAATCCAGAAAGGATTGGACATGTGAGATTCGTGTAGACAAATAATATGATTTGTCAACATGAGATTGATTAATTGAATTTTGAAATAAGATTGTGATTGAATTATTTAATTTTGGAAAACAAATTTTTCTCTCCTAATCTAAATATTGTGCACGGTTTTTAGATAGGTGGAGGGAAGAAAATTTTGTTTCAAAATTATTCAAATATATTCCTAACATTAAATTATTAATTGATTTAAATAATGGAGATTATTTGATGGATTTTTCTTTCCTTAAATTGATGTGCACGGTTTTTGTGAGGAAAGAAAATTTGAAATATTCCATTGATTTAAATTAATTAATATGGTTGATGTTGTGTGGAAAATATTTAATTCAAATAAGTGAATCATATTTAAATTCAAAAAGGTTTAAAAGGAATTTGAATCTAGATAGGACTAGGATCTTTTGACTAGTCTAGATTCTTGATTTAAAATTTGAACCACCAATCAAGATTTATCTCAAAGTGGCCGAATTTTTTGAGGATTGATTTCCTCTTGGAAAAACGTTTTTAGGTTCAATGAATCTAGTCCTAAAGTTGTATGATCTTTTGATTCAAAATTTATCCAGAAAAAAAATAATTAATTATTTTTTAAAGGAGATAAATTTTGAAAAGGATTGGACTTCTATATAAAGGCTAGGAATTCTTGAAAAACTAATTTTTGGTCATTCACTAAGGAGAAAAACGTTTTTGGAGTGAGAAGAAAAATAATTTGGGTTTCTTCCACATCATAAAATTCGGTCATACTCTTGAGTGAGAAAAAGAGAGAAAATTCCATTGAATCAAAATTGTGAGGAAGGTTAAACCGAGTGATAATTTTCATAGGAGGTTAACCGGTTCTTGTTTTGCAGTTTTGAAGAAAGAAGTTGGATAATATTCTCGACGAGGAACATCGGAATTGAGAAGGAAGGATCTAGACTTCGGAAAGCATTACCGGTCACTTGGATTCATAGAACGTGTGCCCACACACACTCTGAGACGTGGAACTCGAGAATAATAGAGAAGACACGTTGGTCAATCGCTCTAGTAATTCCGGAATCCAAGAAATAAGGTACGCTTGATCATGAATTTAATTTATTGTTATATGCATCATGAGCTTCTTTTCCGAATCGGCATAAAAATTTTAAAACTTCCGCTGCGCCGTAACTCTGATATCGGATCCGATTTTTCCAACAAAATCATAACATGTTAAGTTACTTAGAGTAACCTTGGGTACTAAGCCCAACATATATGAATAGTATTAGGTTACTCTTCTTAACCTTGGGTCTAACTTATTGGGTTGCTAAAGCCCAATTTCTTAAATTATATTCTACTAGGTTACTATAGGTAACCTTGGGCTTCGGGCCCAATCCAGTAACTTGGGTGTCCTACCCAGTTACTGTTGGTCTTCATACTGTTACCAAATTATTAAGACCACTACTTGTGATCCAATACTTACTTTTCTTGTTTTGGAAAAACTTAGTATTCATTGTCCATATTAAAATCCTTGTTCAACTATATCCAAAAATTGTAATTCAGCCAGAAACCCTTGTGTAATCTTTCAAAAATTAATTTTTAAAATTTGAAATTTTGTGTTTTGAAATTCGCACGTAAACCCTTAACTTAAATCCACTTATCTCATCCTTTCTCATCATTTTCATCTTTCTCCCTCTTGACCACCCACTATTTCCTTCGCCCGCCTGCCGACAGCGCTGTCGCTCTCCCCACCACCGCCTTCCATCTCTCTCATTCTCCCAATAACGCCGCCGCCACCCTCCCCTCTTCCTCATTCACCCGTCGCCTACAATGCCGCCATCCCCTCTCCCTCATTGATAACTCTATGAAATAGAGTTATTTAGCATGCTTTTAAGCTTATTAATTGTTATTAATTCAAGATAATATGCCTTAGTTTTAGTATTTTATTTAATATTAATTAATTTTTCTTAGTTAAAGAAAGAGTGAAAAGTTGTGAATAATTTTGGCTTTTAGCACATTTTTAAGCTTGATTTTGTGTTACTTTACAGCTGGAGCCCACTAAGCCAAGAAAAGGGTGGAGGCCCACTGGACCAGAGGATAGGCAGTCTTGCTGCTGCAGTGCTTCAGTTTTGCTACAGAAATGCTATAGCAATGCTACAGCAAAGTTGCAGTAGTGAGGAAGTAACTTGAAAGAGCATGTGGACCACAATCTTGCCTTACAGCTGGCAAAGACTCGTTTGTCCATTATGTTTGTGCATGACAGCTGTGAAAAGGTTACCAATATTAGCAACCAAGAGGGCCCGTGGAGCTAGGGCATGTGTGGGAGTCTTGGGATAAAAAGGAAATGTTAATGAACGAGCTCAGGAGCAACCGTCGGAGAGAGAAAAGAGAGGCAGAGAAGAAAATACACCATTTTTGGGCAAGAGAGGGAGAGAGCTTAGCTGAAGTTTTAGCTTCCATTTTTACGCCTATTTTAGAGAGCGAGCTCAGGAGAAGAAGGCCGAATGACGAGAAGGACCATCTCTAGCCATTTGGAGTTTTTCTTCTTCTTACTCTTTCTTGATTTATTTTCTGATTTTCATTTGCTGTTGAACAATGGATGACGATTTTAAGCTTGTATTTGTAATCCGAAACATGAGCTAAATTTCTTAGCTAGGATTGTTAATGAACCCGAAATTGGGAGGATGATTTGAATGTTTTGTTGAATTGTTGAGCGGATCCATGTCCTGTTCATCCAAGTGTTTTGAATGTTAAAATTTCTATTGTTGATTGGCCATCAATATTCAGGATACTAGGCTTGCTTAATTCTGGAAAGGTTAATTTGAGTTGGATATAACTTGGATGATGCAAGTTTAATATGCTTTTCAAAGTTTATATGATTGTGAATGGTATAGGAATATATTATTTACCTTGTATAACCCATTGAAATTGGTGCACGAAATTGTGTTATGAGAACTAGATTCACATAGGATTATGTTGAAAAAGGTTTAAGGAATTTTCGTCATAACTCATTCGGAAGAATTTTTATGATAAAATCGAATTTCGGTTAACAGGACAGGTTTTGTTGTAGCATTCCTACAGCATTCGGGTCAGACTTGCAATGGAGGGGGATTTGGCAATCCTAGCTTAACTCTTATTCTTGATTTACAAACTCTTGACTAAATATTGTTCTTATTGTCTATTTTAGTGCCTTTTCATTATACCCATTTGATTTAATTATTTTGCTGCATTTTTCTCATTTCAATTTCCAAATTCAAATTGATTTGTGCTTTTTTTCTTTTGCAATTCATTTTAGTGATTCAATCCCTATGAAGATGATACTCAACTCACATTCTATATTACTTGTGCGATTACGTACACTTGCGTAGGTTTAAATACACTAAATAATCACGAACAAGTTTTTGGCGCCATTGCCGGGGTTTGAAATCGTTACAAATATTTGTAAAAGTTATTTTGTTTTAGTTCTTGTTTTTGCATTTTCTTATTGGTTGAGTTTTTGTATTTTCTGGAGTTTGTTTTCTCTGCATGCATAACCAACGAAACCAAGAGTTGCTGCCCTTGGATCCAGAAATTGAAAGAACATTTCTAGCAAGGAGAAGGGAGTAACAAGGTCCAGCTGGTGTGGGAGAAATAGCAGAAAGAGTTGCTGTCAATATGGCTAATGATGGGCAGCCCTTGAACATCAACAATCTATTGCCTCAACCAGTTTTGTTGGATGACAGAGACAGAGCTATTCGAGAGTATGCTGTACCGATTCTACATGGGCTCAATCCAGGCATTATTAGGCCATAGATACAGGCGCCACAATTTGAACTCAAGCCGGTTATGTTCCAAATGTTGCAAACCGTGGGCCAGTTCAATGGAATGGCAACTGAGGATCCCCACATGCACCTTCAGCTATTCATGGAAGTATGTGATTCTTTCAAGCTACCAGGGGTGTCCGAGGAAGCATTGAGGCTGAATTTATTTCCTTACTTCTTGAGGGATAGAGCTAGAGCCTGGCTTAACTCACTGCCATCGGATTCAATAGCAACATGGAATGTCTTGGCAGAAAAGTTCCTCATGAAGTACTTTCCTCCAACCAAGAATGCTAAGCTCAGAAACGACATCACTTCATTCCAACAATCGGAGGGAGAATCTTTGTATGAAGCGTGGGAGAGATTCAAAGAATTGTTGCGAAAATGTCCTCATTATGGGATTCCCCATTGGATTCAGATGGAAACTTTTTAAAATAGGCTCAATGGGCAAACACGTACAATCGTTGATGCGGCTACTAATAGTGCTCTTTTGGCCAAATCATACAATGAAGCTTATGAGATTTTGGAAAGGATGGCCACCAATAATTATCAGTGGCCTACCGAGAGACTCAATGCTCGAAAGGCTACAGGAATTCATGAAATAGATGCTATTACGGCACTCTCTGCTCAAGTATCGAGTTTGATGAATATGGTAAAGACTATGAACATGTCGGCTGGGGTTAATTCGGTGCAAACGGTTGGCATTGCTTGTGTTTATTGTGGAGAGGGACACTTGTATGATGATTGCCCCTCTAATCCAACCTCTGCTTGTTATGTGGGTAATTTCAACAGGAACAATCATTATTCAGCGCCTTACAATCAAGGGTTGAGACAACACCCAAACTTTTCATGGAGCAATCAAGGGGCCAGTTCTAGTGGAGCAAATGCTTATCATCGACCTTCTCACCCTCCGGGCTTTCCATCTCAGCAACCAAGAACTCAAGCTATGGACTCATCTAGCTCATTGGAGAATTTGATCAAGGAGTATATAGCAAAGAATGACGCTATAGTTCAAAGTCATGATGCAACATTGAGAACCTTGGAGAATCAGATTGGGCAGATTGCAAATGCCTTGAATGTTAGGCCGCAAGGCTCTCTTCTAAGTGATACTGAAGATCTAAGGAGGGACGGAAAAGAACACTGGAAGGCAATCTTATTAAGGAATGGAAAGGAGATCGAGCGAAGGGAAAAGCCAAAAGCTGTGCAGAATGAGCCCACTTCAATCCAAGAACAAGACGAGCCACTTCAACAAGAAGAAAAGTAGGGTACAAATCAGCGGCTGGAATCTGATCTGAAAAATGCTACAGCATTTCCGCAGCATTCTGGTACAGTAGGAACTACAGAATCCAGCAACAACAAACTGCCTCCACCATTTCCTCAGCGGTTTCAAAAGCAGCAAAAGGATGGTCAGTTTCATAAATTTCTGGATGTCTTGAAGCAGCTTCACATCAATATACCTCTTGTTGAAACCCTGGAGCAGATGCCAAATTACGCCAAATTTATGAAAGATTTGGTCACTAAGAAGCGTAGATTTGGAGAATTTGAGATAGTAACGCTGACCAAAGAGTGCAGCGCAATACTGAAGAGCAAACTGCTGCCTAAGTTGAAGGATCCTGGTAGTTTCACGATACCGTGCTCCCTCGGGAATCAGTACTTCGGAAAGGCACTATGTGATTTGGCGGCAAGTATAAATCTGATGCCCATGTCTATCTTTAAAAAGCTGGGAATTGGGGAAGCAAGACCCACTACAGTCACTTTGCAATTGGCGAACAGGTCCTTGGCTCATCTGGAAGAAAAAATTGAAGATGTGCTAGTGCAAGTGGACAAATTCATTTTTCCAGCAGATTTTATGGTGCTAGATTATGAGGCAGATAAAGACGTGCCGATTATACTGGGAAGACCATTTTTGGCTACAAGCAGGACCTTGATAGATGTACAGAAGGGTGAATTGACCATGAGAGTTCAGGACCAACAGGTTACCTTCAACGTTTTCAAGGCTATGCATTTTGCTGATGATGTTGAGGAGTGTTCGGCCATCAATGCTCTGGATTCATTAGTGGCTGCTGAGTTTGAGAAGAAATGCTCTCCAAATATGATAAATGAAGATGATTTGGCTGTGTCAGATGAAGATAAGGAAGCTAGTGATAATCAAGTGTCTTGGATGGAGAGCAGACATACGACAGTTAGAGGAGGGAAGTGTTGGAAAAATCGGATCCGGTATCAGAGTTACGGCGCAGCAGAAGTTTTAAAATTTTTATGCCGATTCGGAAAAGAAGCTCATGATGCATATAACAATAAATTAAATTCATAATCAAGCGTACCTTATTTCTTGGATTCCGGAATTACTAGAGCGATTGACCAATGTGTCTTCTCTATTATTCTCGAGTTCCACGTCTCAGAGTGTGTGTGGGCACACGTTCTATGAATCCAAGTAACCGGTAATGCTTTCCGAAGTCTAGATCCTTCCTTCTCAATTCCGATGTTCCTCGTTGAGAATATTATCCAACTTCTTTCTTCAAAACTGCAAAACAGGAACCGGTTAACCTCCTATGAAAATTATCACACGGTTTAACCTTCCTCACAATTTTGATTCAATGGAATTTTCTCTCTCTTTCTCTCTCACAAGATAGCCGAATTTTATGATGTGGAAGAAACCCAAATTATTTTTCTTCTCACTCCAAAAAACGTTTTTCTCCTTAGTGAATTACCAAAAATTAATTTTTCAAGAATTCCTAGCCTTTATATAGAAGTCCAATCATTTTCAAAATTTATCTCCTTTAAAAAATAATTAATACTTATTTTTCTGGATAAATTTTGAATCAAAAGATCATACAACTTTAGGGCTAGATTCATTGAACCTAAAAACGTTTTTCCAAGAGGAAATCTTTCCTCAAAAAATTCGGCCACCTTTGAAATTCAAAGGTTGATGGTGGTTCAAATCTTAAATCAAGAATCTAGACTAGTCAAAAGATCCTAGTCCTATCTAGATTCAAATTCCTTTTAAACCTTT
Source organism: Ficus hirta (assembly GCA_038430175.1). Taxonomy (NCBI): domain Eukaryota; kingdom Viridiplantae; phylum Streptophyta; class Magnoliopsida; order Rosales; family Moraceae; genus Ficus; species Ficus hirta. Next base: position 7,313,726 of record CM076597.1, read on the forward strand.
TTGAATTTAAATATGATTCACTTATTTGAATTAAATATTTTCCACACAACATCAACCATATTAATTAATTTAAATCAATGGAATATTTCAAATTTTCTTTCCTCACAAAAACCGTGCACCTCTTTTAAGGAAAGAAAAATCCATCAAATAATCTCCATTATTTAAATCAATTAATAATTTAATGTTAGGAATATATTTTAATAATTTTGAAACAAAATTTTCTTCCCTCCACCTATCTAAAAACCGTGCACCACATTTAGATTAGGAGAGAAAAATTTGTTTTCCAAAATTAAATAATTCAAACACAATCTTATTTCAAAATTCAATTAACCAATCTCATGTTGACAAATCATATTATTTGTCTACACAAATCTCACATGTCCAATCCTTTCTGGATTGCATGTTAGAGAGTACCATGTCTTAATAGACATTACTAAATTCCATTTAAATTTACCGATCTCATTAGGAACAAATCCCGAGACGCTATACGGAACTATATGAGCTAATAAAGGGACCCGATGGAAATATGTAAAGAGGCTCCTATAATTGTGAAAAATTAATCCCAGATTAATTATTCATCAATTAATAACTTCAATACTATTCCACTAAAAGTTTGAAGCTGAACTCCTGTTTACATACCGTATTACGAAAGCTCTCTTATGCAGCGTTTCTTCTATGATTTATTCATCACTTGCTTAATCCCCATATGTTATCCATGATTGAATTAAGGACTTTTTCCGTTTTACCTTTTCAATCATTTTAACTTAAAGTTCCATTATTCTCTATTGAAAGAATCACCAATTATAAAACCATACAATTGGTAAACCACCAGAGAACACAAAGTAAACCGATGGCCAAGATCTTGTTATACTATCTTTCAATCCCCGAATAATGCCTTTAAGTAGATAACATTTACTATCGTTAAGATAGTTATGGATTCCGTATCTATGAATCTTGATTTCTCCATCCATAAGTCATACACCCAAAACACAAGTATATTGACCATGAATTAACAGTGTCTCACCTATAGTGCATTAAAGTACATAAGTCATGGATACGAACTCAAGTAATCATTTCAGGATTAAGATTAATGCAGGATGATAATCAAAGTGTTATTGATTCTTATAAACGGAATTATTAAACCGAATCAATTAACACTTTGGGTCCAGTCCAATGTCATACCTCAATACTGGTATACATTAAAGTTTCTACTCGGAACCTATCCGATGGTTAAGACAAACCATCCCTTCAAGGAAGTAGATAACCTTTACAATCTTATCATGAATAAGATCCCCAAATCTTATTCCATCGATTGCAGACTATTTAATTAGACTGTTATCAAATAACCACGTCTTCTATGTATACCCCGTATACATATGGTAATCCAATATATTACCAACAGCCAAGGAGTATGTTATGTTTGCTCAAAATAACCATACAATCAACAAATGAAAGTAAATAGGACACAACTTATTAAACATGAATAACCTCCTCTTATTAATATCAAAATGTCATATTTACAGAAAATCCCTAACATTGATTTTCTATCCTTAGGGCACATTTAGATCCCAACAGGAAGCACTTCGAATCACTGGAGTTGTCAGAAAGGGCCTTTAAATCCCACAAACCATCTGTTGATGAACCACCTGTTTTGGAACTAAAACCTCTACCTACACACTTGAGGGATAGTTGTAGCTGATGGAAAAAGCGAAAAAAAAAAAACTGGATTCACAGGACATCGGCTGTACTTTGGAGGTTTTGTTGTAGAAAAAATTATTTGTCAGAAAGACATGCTGCAGAAAATTCAGGGAGAACTTTCAAAGTTAATGGACAGTGACTTAAGCATTACTGGGGTGATGGTTTCAGCTGTCAGAAGACCTCCATATCGCTACAGGATGCTTGAAATGCCGCATAGTCAGGCTGAAGACGTTAAAACAAGCGCTTGAGGGAGGCAACCCTATTCTCAATTTTTTAATTACGTTTGATTTGTTATGTTTGTTGATTTTCAGTTTATTTTGTGTTCCACTTTGTTCTTGTGTTTTAATTCTCTTTTTCTTTATTTGGTGTAGGGTTTGCAACAGATTCTGGTGGTTTTGCTGCAGCATTTCTTTATGATGCATCAGATTGCTACAGCAAAATCGGGCAGAACTGGGGGAGCAATCTGTATAAAAATGCTGCGGGATTGCTACAGCAAAACTACAGCAAAAATCGGGCAAAACTGGGGGAGCAATCTGTATAAAAATGCTGCGGGATTGCTACAGCAAAACTGCAGCTAAATCGGACAGAACTAGGGGAACAATCTGTATCAAATTGCTGCGGGATTGCTACAGCAAAGCTGCAGCATTACCAAAAAAAAAATTAAAATAAAATAAAATTTTTTTATATATATATATAAATATATATAGCTGCAGCCCTAAAGGATCCCACTTCCTCCTTTTCTTCTTTTGCACCGTCAAACACCCATTGCCGACCCATTCCACCAACCATTACACCATCCCACCCATTCCACCGACTCCTCCCAGCCAATCGCGTTAGCGCTCCCACTGCGTAATTTTCTGTTTTGTGTTTTGAGTTTTCTTTTTGTTTGTTGTGTTTTGTGTGTTTATTTTGGCATTACTCGAGGACGAGCAATGATATAAGTTTGGGGGTGTGATAACTCTATGAAATAGAGTTATTTAGCATACTTTTAAGCTTATTAATTGTTATTAATTCAAGATAATATGCCTTAGTTTTAGTATTTTATTTAATATTAATTAATTTGTCTTAGTTGAAGAAAGAGTGAAAAGTTGTGAATAATTTTGGCTTTTAGCACATTTTTAAGCTTGATTTTGTGTTACTTTGCAGCTGGAGCCCACTAAGTCAAGAAAATGGTGGAGGCCCATTGGGCCAGAGGATAGGCAGACTTGCTACCGGAGTGCTTCAGTTTTGCCGCAGAAATGCTATAGCAATGCTACAGTAAAGTTGCAGCAGTGAGGAAGTAACTTGAAAGAGCATGTGGACCCCAATCTTGCCTTACAGCTGGCAAAGACTCATTTGTCCATTATGTTTGTGCATGACAGCTGTGAAAAGGTTACCAATATTAGCAATCAAGAGGGCACGTGGAGCTAGGGCATGTGTGGGAGTCTTGGGATAAAAAGGAAATGTTAATGAACGTTAAAATATAATCCTATCCTCCTTTTACAATATCGATCAAAGGATAAGATTAACCAAAATCCAATTCATTTCTTTCTTATGTACTCAAATTCAATCTTTTAGTATTATCCAATCCAATATAATTATATCCTATAAATCAAATAGACCCATAAAAAAAATACTCTCTTATCCGGTAACCAAACTCGAAAGACATATAAAACATCATATTTTACATCTTACAACTAATAGTTAATTTACGTAATTTTGTATAAAAAAAAATTTACAACTTCCATTAAGTACGACACCGCAAAGGAGGACTCTCGTGTGTACTAACACACACATATATATATGTATATAGGTTCTTAAAATTTCAAAGCCTTATCTATATGTATTTTTTGCTTAATTGAAAATATATGTTTTCTTTCTCGGAAAAAGTGGAGCAAAGAGAAGGAAATCTAGAACTTTATGGTAAACACTTATAAAGGGGAAGGTGAAGAGAAAAGTCAAAAGTATCTTTTTTTTTTTTTTGGGCAATTCATGATTTAAGCTGTGTATCTAATAGCTAAGCCAAAGCCAAGGCACATATACATGTTATAATTGTTTCTCTGAAAATCAGAGTTCATTTCGAGTTTAATGCATATAATTTTTATATCTAATTTCAAGCGAAAGATATTTCCTAGTCGTGCATTTACGTCCGAACAATATTACACATTGTATCCAATGCATAAAGGTTGGTTTTTATTTTTGTTGGCTATATGTCATGAGTGACTAGATATTGAATCCTAGCATTTCCATCCCAAATGGTGTCTAACTACTCTTATGATATCACCTTTTAAAGATAATTCTATTCACTATTCTATCTACATTCCATTTGTTAATCCACTAAACTCTCTTAATGGGTTAGTCAGGGAGAGGAGAGAGAAAAAGAATTTAGTGAGTTAACTAACGAAATGCGGATAGAAAAATGAATAGAGTTTTTATGAGATGACATCATAAGAGTGATTGGATATTATTTGGGATATGAAATTTTGGATAGAGAATACAGCTCCCTTGGATTGATAGAAAGCTCAACTTTGTGGCTCTTAATGTGACCAAGTGCGCTCGTTAGACTTATCGGGATGTGTGGTTTTTTTGTTTTTCTTCTGTTATGTTGTTTCGGCTCTAGTGTTTTCTCCTAGTTGGTAAATATGATTAGTGCATATTATTTATGGTACTCAGAATAATTAGTACTGTGGTAATTACTAGGGCACAAAAGAAAATAAAACAGATTAATACTATTTTATAAAATGCTTTTTTTTTAATTAGTTCCATATTGAAAAATAAATAAATAAATAAAACTGACCCTTAGATTTTCTTCGCAAACCACCATGACGGTTTATGACCCTATAAGCGTGTGGTTTTGACACATGCTCTCTCCAAACCAATAAATATTAGACATTCTCTCCTCTCCTTTATTTTATTCTCTAGTACTGGCCACAATATTTAATTAACATTGTAGTCAAGTATAATGTGAAAAAAGAAGGTGTAAAATATCTATACTTGATGCTGTTCCAAATCCTAGGAGAAAAAAAAAATGCATAATTATAATAGGATACATCAAACAAAAAAGAACCTTTTTTTTCAATGATACCATGAAAGCTGAATATGCAACTACTTGAGAAGCTATAAAAGAAATATATACTCAATAAAAAGATTCTTTCTATTAGTTCTGTACATTTAGATTTTCTTTATAAACGGCCTTTATGGTTTATGAGAGTGGTTCTCACACGTCCTCTCTACAAGTTTAAAATATATGATTTTTGTAAGAAAAATATGAAAAAGAAGTTTTCCCCTGCCAGTGTACGGTGGCTGCACCGCAGCCACTGAACCCAGCAGCGCCATGGCGCTGGTCAGATGCCACCGCGGAGCTGTACTAAGCCGAACGCTGGCGCTGCAGCACTGGTGAGGTGCGCCGCAACGCTAGGCCGGATATTAAAAAAAAAAAAAAGGAAAAGAAAGGAAAAAAAAAAGGGTTTTGATATTTAAAATACATGATATTTTTATAATATGATACACTTTTAGAAAGATGGTTTTGATGTTTAAAAATGTATATTTTCTTATGATAAGTTACATTTTTAGAAAAATTTGGATTTAAGCTATAGTATCAAAATGAAGTTTTGTTACTAAAAAATAGAATATAAAATTGGAATTTAATTCCAATTTCCATAAGATCGGTAAAGATTATTTTAAGGAAAATTTTTAAAGGTAATTTCTAATAAGTTTTAAAGGAGATTTTTATATGATAAGAAAAATATAATTTTTTTAAGGAAAAATATAAAAGTTTATAATGTTGATATAAATTAGAAAATGGGATTAGTTATTCTAATTCAACCTTTGTTGAAATAATTAAGAAGATTCTTTCAAAGTTAAGAAACACAATAACCATATAACCAACATTAGCAAGGAATTAAATTAATTAATTACTCCTTATAAAAGGGATTTGGATAAAACTGTCTTGAGAGTATTAAATTAATACTCGTACCAAATATATTTTTCAGGACAATACTTGACTACAGTCTAATTTAAAGTCACAGAAATTCTTTGCGTAAGGTAAATATAAACCTCACCTATCGTATAAAAGTAGTAATTTTTTTCCTCTAATGTTTGGATTAAGCACATGCCATGTTAGGATTATGTGACTTGAATCCATGATTATGTCATGTAATAAGTATGCCATGATATATTAAGATCATGATAAGTTATAAGTATACCATGTTATATTATGAAGATGAGTTAGATGCATGCTATGCTATGTTATGAAGATGATTTATAAGTAAGCCATGATATGCTATGAAGATGATTTATAAGTATACCATGATATGCTATCATGATGATTTATGAATATGCCACGATGATTTGTTATATGTATGCCATGTTCACATGATGCCATGCTATGTATAGATGTGTCACTTTTATAAGTATGCCACATTTTCATAGTATGCCACCTTTTACACTTATGCCATGAATTACAAATATGCCACATTACAAACAGGCCACACTTTTACACTTACGCCATGTTTACACACTGTTTATGTAACGTCCCGACCTACATAGGGCCATTATCATACTTATTTAAACTACATCTCGATCTTAAATATTTAAGCTTACTGAAAATTTTAGAATAATTTTTTTTTTCTCTCTAAACAATAGACAAGTCCATATAGGTAAAATTTCCATGCATACATACTAAAATATAAAGATATACATATGCCTTACATTTAACTCAAGTCTTCAAATATCATATATATAGTATAATACAATTTATTTAAATATATATATATATTTTTAGTTCAAAAGAGCTTGCGGAAAAATTTGCGTAGTGGTATCCTACACCGCCCTTCACTTGCCGCATCATCCACATGGCCCATCAATTAAGCTGTAGGCTTTTTACCTACAATATGAAAATACTAATGAGCTTACGCTCAGCAAGTACAAACATAATCTCACAAAACACGTCAAGCATCATATAACTTATGCATGATCTATTTATGATCGATTATGAATGTCTTATGCTCCTTTATGAACTTATTATCTTGCTTAACATATGGGCCCCTGGTGTACGTACCAAACACGCGCAATCCTAAGAAAGTTAGGGTTTGCAAAATCCTTAACAATTCTGAGAATCATGTAAGCCTTCACGATCTGGCGGAAGGTCTTAGTATCTTAAAACATATATAATCCTCCATGATCTAGTGGGAGGTTGGTACGACACTTTACTTGTCTGAGTTTAGTGTTAGCCTTGCTATTTAACTCTTGATGAAGATGCTTAAAACCATACTTCTACATGAAGTCTTTAACAAAGATTAGTTTCAAGACTAAGATTCTTAACTTGTGATCTTACTAGTCATGATGTATGTGATACATGAATATGACACGACATAAAGATCAATGGCATAAAACAACTTGTGGTATGTTTTATAAAACATGGCATTATCGTAAAACATAGCATATACATACTCATGGCATAATGGTAAAAGCATGTCATATACATAAACATGGCATATCATGGTATACATGTAAACATGTCATACTTGAAACTAATTTACTATTTTTCATACTGTAGGTGAGGCTTGTACTTACCAGTTGTTCTAAGCTCTTGTCCTAACGTACGACAAGATGAAGGAACAGGTTATATTCATATCTCCAAAAAGGATGTAAGATAAGAATCATCCTATCTTACTCTAAATCATTACATTCAATGTTGGTATCCTAACTAACATTCACAAGTAACCCTAATTACATGTCTCCACATACTACAATGATATCTTAGTCGGTTACTATACGTAACCCTATGGCACATGACCTAATTACAATCAAACAGTATCTTGTTTGATTACTTAATGCAACCTTGGGTACAAGGCCCAATTATACTTAAATAGTATCTCATTAGGTTATTATTAGTAACCCTGTGTATAAGCCCAATTAAATTTTAAATAATCTCTTATTAGGTTACTAAGGCCCAATTACTTTTAAAGTAATACCCCATTAGGTTACTATTGGTAACCATGGGTGTAAGGCCCAACCCAACAACTTGGGTATCCTATCTGGTTACTATTAGTCATCATTTTGTTACTATGTTTTCAAAATAATTTTTAGCCCATTTATTTATTTTCTTTTTTCTGAACAAGACTTAGTATTGTTGTCTAATTTTTCTTTTTAAAAAAAATCTTTTGTAAAACTTTAATCTTTTAAAACTGTATTTTTATAAAACTGCAACTTTTTAAGCAAGAATAGTTAAAAACTATCAAATTCTGAAAACAATCTTCGAAAATAGTTTCTTAATTTCAGTATCAATGCATGTACATGAATTTCCTTCTTTTGCACTGTTTTCTGAAAATCCTGTGCAGGAATTTCCTGTTTCCTACTCAATTTTTAGAATCTAGTTTTATCTTGAAATCCGTTTGGAATTTGAAAAAGTTTTCTTCGTGAAAGTTGTAGATCTCGAAAAACCCTACAACTTTTGTTCTTTACATAGAATCCAGTTCTGTATTTAACTAGTCCATATCCCTAGTTGAAACCAGCTGGCCGTGCACAGGGTCGGGCTGACCAGGGCTCGGGTTTTCAAAAAAATGGAAGCCTTTGGAGCTTATTTTCGAAATATGTCCTCACTGTCCCCTAGGATTTTGAATTTTCTATAATTTTGTAGATTTGATTTTTCTCAAATTCGGCCTCTAAGGGTCTCAAAATCACATTTCCAGAAATCTGCCCAATTTTACCTGAAAACTAGCAGTTTCGTTTTAGGTCAAATTTTACGTAAAATTACGCGCACACTACCTCAAACGGTTGTAACAGTGAGCCTACGACAAACATGCAGCGCATTACATAAGTTTTCAGAAATCATGCATTAGTTCATACCCATGCAACCCGTGTGGTAATCTTGTACCAAACTAGGGTTTTAGGGTTAGTTTTTGCCCTAGATTCACATACCAACTCATCATACAATCTCATTTCCATCATTCATGCATACCATGCTTCTTTTTAAGCATGTGGGGATATATAACAAACACCTACTAAGCATTCATTCATACCATAATTTATCTCAAGCATATCACCAAAAACATGCATCAAACCATAAATCAAGACCAATAACCCTAATCAAGCACATATCAAGCACTCTAAGCTTTTGCATGGAAAATAAAGGGTGAGCTTATGCTCTTACAAACCCAACTTGAAATACACATAAACCCTTGAATCAAAACTTAATTGAATTGCTTAGGGGGTTTAGGAGAGTTTTCTTAACTCCTTGAGATTGGATCTACAACTTGGATCACAAATTTTTCTTCTTGCTTTTCTTTCTCAAAAATCCAACTTTTTTTCTTTTTTTTTTTCTTTTGGTTTCGGTTCCTAGGGGAGGGAGAGAGAGTTGAGTTGGAAATGAGCCAGAGTTTTGGGGTGGATCTAAATAAAAATGGTCCAACATCTCCCCCCCTCCCATCATCATATATTTATAGGTGAAAATTAATTTCTTTTTAGAAATATTTTTATTCCTAAAATTGCATATCTAACCCCAAAAGCAAAATATTTGCTAAAGAGTCACTTGAGGTGGCAGGCCATTATGGGTCCTTGGAGGCCAAGTAATCTTCCATGGTTATCACTTAATTAACCAATCAAAAACTTCCACACAATTTTTTCCAATTTTCCAAAAATCTCAAAATTCATATATTTATCTATGATGAGGTGTCCTCCCATTAGGGCTCTGTTTGGCTTTCCTCTTAATATGCAGTCCATTTTCATACTAATACAGATACTACAAATACTGTTTTCAATTAATAATAGTATAATTATACTGGACTACAGTCCAGAATCTATCTGTGCTTAACCGGACTGCGTATGGATCTTTCTTAGGACTTGAAGCTACTTAGCCCTTATTGTCCTAAATAATGTGCTTGATTTTTCTAGGGTGGTCTTGAACCTTATTCTGGCTTATTTGTCTGTAATGATGGTTTATCGCATTATAATTTTTATACTGTTAATTACACTGCAGTACCGTCTGAGTCAAACCTAAGATCAACTTGATCAAACTTTGACTGGAATAAAAATCATAAATTTATATTCTGCGCTTTTCTCAAAAGGCCTCATGCTTGGCTAAGCAACTATTAGTGAGTCTCGTAGCTAATTAACCGAGAACTCGACATATACTGATATTCAACTTAGATCATGAGCTTCATATCGATATACATGATTTAGTCTTAGATTTTCCTTGTCTTGGAAATCATAAGTTCATCACAATTTCGGGTTATTACAGTGGCCTATCATTATTCGTTCATTATCAATTAGGGTGCATGACACTACCATTTTGACCGTGAAGAAGATTTAGTGAGCAATATTTTTACAATTAGGACACATGCTCACAAATTAACCACTAATTGACTATCATGATCATAAGTCAATCACTGATTAATTATCATGTGGTCAATCACTGATTAGTCATTTAAGACAATTGATTAACCATTTTAAGAAAAATAATATTTTAACTAATTTTTAAAAACTTCGATTATTTATTAAAAAACTTCTTAAAAAAATATTATTTAACTATAAATCCCCATATATTAGTATATTTGAATTAAACACTCACTTGATATTGTATTCCAATACAATGGAATATGCATTTAATTCACCATATATTGAATTTCAATAAAATTTTATTTAAACACACCAAATAATTTTACTATTTATCTATTTTATTTTTCAATTCACTTCTACCGATCACATATTTTAATATCAAAGTTTGCGTTGTTTATAAATTAATAGTGAATGTCTTTATCAAAAGAAAAAGCATGGGAAAAAGACCAGAGTCCGAATTGAAAAAAATGAAGAATAGAAGCGTAAGGCTCTGAGCTTGACAATCAGAATATATATATATGTATGTATATGCAAGTTATATATGTACGTATTAAATAAATGAAAAGACAGGACAAATAGAAGTTAGTACTACTGCATCAGAGAGAGATATATATATATATATATATATATATATATATTTATATGCATCCTAATTAAAATTTAACATCCTCCTCCCAACCCTCCACTCATATTATCAATAATGCTCACATTAATCAAAGAAAAAAAGTACTTTAGCAAAAAAAAAAAAAAAGGGTAAAAGGTAAAAGGTAAAAAGAAAATGCGGTTTATTTTGAGTGACTTCCTGCTTGCCTAAACCTTTAAATGCACAGGATTGACACTTACCCAAAAAAGTGCGCATGATTGATGCTGAAAACCGTCGTTGATTGGTCAATAATATTTTTCAGTTTGAATATTCTATATGCTCTAGGGTCGTTTGTTGTGTGAACTTCATGCTGCAAATAACCGTATGGAAGGATGGTGTTCTTTAGGAGTGTGTCTGCAGTTTCTAAGCTTCGCTCTCTGCTTCAAGTGCAGAGCTCCTAAAATTTTGTAAGTTATTTTTTTTTTCCTCGGTTTGTGATTGACCTTTTCAAAAAAGAAAGAAAAAGAAAGGGGTTTCAGTAGTTTTATTGCGATTTTGAAGTAGTAATTAAACGATTATTATTTGATGTCAATTTTTTGTTTAGAGTTTTATTTATTTACTTGGATTAATCAAACATTATTCAGAAATCAAATAGTTAGTTAGATTTGAATTGCTCCTAGATTTGTTCTGCTCTACTTATTTAGCAAGTGGCTTTGTTATTGAAACTAACATAAAGCTCATATTTTGAGGTTTCTAATGGATTTCTCCTATCATTTATGACTTTATCGAACTGTCCAGGATTTGATTATTTCTGTGCTCTATCCTTGAGGACTTTATATGATATTGCCTGACAAGCATAAAAAGATTTGTACATGTTCACATGTGAGGGTTGGGTTAAATTTTTTCTTCGGCTATTTTCTATTTCTATGTGTATATATATTTTCGTTATAGGATCTTCATTCTCAGCTTAAGGAATTGACTCCAGAACAATATGTTTGAGTTACTAATATTTATGATATATATAATTGATTTCTAATCAGTTGTCTCTTATCCCATTCTTTTTTACTTTCAGAAATGAGTTCTATTTGCAAATTGCCGTTGATTTGTAGTTTATGATTTTAGTGTAGTTTTATGTTTCGTATCTTTTAACATGACTGGGTTCATTAGTTGGATGGGTTAAGCATGATTCTTGAACTGTCATGCCATCTATTGCTTTCCCAAATTTATTTTTTTCAACGAGACTAGCCATTTACACAGGGAGATCGTAAATTTTTTCGTATGAAAGAGTACTTAAGACTGTTTTTTTAGATCAAAGTTAGTTAACCATTTTATGTTTGAAGAAACTGATTCTTTTTTTTGGTTTGCGAACACTAATAGGAACGTTGGAAGAAAGTGAAGTCTGAGCATGGAAAGGTTCAGTTGGGATATATACTGTTGATATGGTAAATAAAATCTTCAGATTTCATTTCTATTATTTGTGGAAGCAGTGAGTGATCATAGGCCTTCGACATACAGAGGATTGTGCAATTGTAATTATTTTTTACTTTTTTGCAGTCTTGAACTGACACGTTATGCAATATTTATGTGGGAAGGTAATTTGGGAATGAAAGGAATGATTGGACTGCTATGGGAAACCTCGTTACTTGACCCTGCCGAGGTATAAATTCGATTCTTGAAGGAGTCAGTACTCTTGATATTGTGGGTTACAGCTTATATAATTCATTCGAGCTTTGGTCAAGTTTTGGATGTAAGGTTCTTATCTCTTTATTTGTTTCTTTTGAGTATTTGTTTCAGGGGTCTTTTCTATTCTGGAGTGCCAAAAAGTACTATCGGTTGCTAAGCATGATGGACAAGTACCTTTGCATGAGTGTCTTCTTTGGCTCCTTCTAATAGGAAAGGTAAGTCCTCTCTACCCTATGTTTGAATTACAATCTATTTGAATGGCGTAATAGGAAAAAAGAAATGGAAGAAGTCATCTTGTTGAGTGGCTAACCACAAGTGATCTGTTCATTCTAGCTGAATCTTGTGAAAGATAATTCTAATGGTGAATTTTAATGCTTAATGCCCAATTTCAACCTTGGATGAAATATGAGCACATAATTCTCTCAGTTACCAATTTATTTAGTATTCTTCTTCTTCTTTTTCCCCTTTACAGAGTTGTTTTCCTTCTAATAATTAAAAAATAAATAGAAAAACTTTTGTTCCTCTTCTGTTTCAAGTATCAATAAAAGATCAAATAGATGCATTATCCAAGAACTTGCATGCTCGTGCAGTAGTTATGGTTACAACTTTCTTGTGTTCGTTAATTTTTTTTTTAACTTTTTGCGCATGATTTAGAGCTACTTATACATCATTAGCCTATTGCTACTTAACTACTTATTGCAATTGTAATGACTAGTTTTTTTTTTACAGCATTACGATTTCTTATGTTTTAAGAAATTGTTTGTACCATGAAGGTAATTATGAAAAGCCCGGTTAAGGGTTTTTATGATGTTTTGTGAGTTATTGTGGTTATATGAGACTCAAAAATGATTGATTAGTCAAGCATATGACCTTTTAGGTAAAAAGGAGTAAAATTACCAAAATTTTTATGTTGGTCAAAGTTTGACCAAAAACGTCGACGGTTGACCAAAAACGTCGACGGTTGATCAAAAAGTCAACTGTTGACCAAGGGAGTCAAATCTTGACGGGAAAGTCAATGGTTGACAAGAAAGTCAATGGTTGACTCAAAAAGTCAAAGAAAAAACGGTACGGTAAATTAATTAGCAGTATAGAAATTATACTGTGTAAAATCATTTTTTTTCGGATAAGATAGTATGATTAAGATTCAAAACCACCATAGAAAATCAAGCACATTAAGTAGAATATCTTGGGCCAAGTGGTTTCAAGTTATAAGAAAATTTTTATACAGTTTGTTTTTACACAGATGAATTTTGGACTGTAGTTCAGTAAACCAATACTGTGTATAAGTGAATCCAGTATTGGAAATACCTGTGTTAACTTAAAAAATGGATTGTATAATAAAGAAAGAGCCAAACAAGCCTTAAAGTGGCTTACCTCACATCACTTTTTGATTATGACATCATTATGTTAATTAAAGAAAATTTGGAAAGTATTTAGTGGAGTTTAGCCATGCATGGCTGGCCACATGCCCCCCCCCCCCCCCCCCCCCCCCCAAGGTGCAATTTCTGATTTTCTTCAAGGACTAAAGTTGCAATTTCAAGAAGTTCAAAACCTCTATAAATAGGTGACCCCAAAATCAAAATTAATTAGAAAATCCAAACCAAACTTTGCCAAATTTTCTACTCACCAAAACCGAACTTGAGGGAGAGGGAAAGGAAGAAATTCAAGCCAAGATCAAGTGAAAAAGAGAGTGTGTTGGTCGGTTTCTTGTTGGAGAGCAAGCCAAAAAGTGTGGAAATTTTTTTTTACCCATTTTCCCTAGCCAAGGCCGGTTGTGGGAACCAAGGAGGAAGAAAGGAAAAAAATTTTAGAACTAAGGGAGATTAGGGTTTTGAGTGTTGGGTTTTCTACCTTGAGCATCAATCAAGAGCTCCAAGGATTTTGGTGCCCAAATTTGGCCAAAAGGCCGGTTGAAGGGGAGAAAGAACAAGAAAGAACCAAGCCAAGTCCTTGGCCGGATTCTTGGAGCTTTTGGCCGGATTCTTTGGAGCTGTGGTGACCGGACTTCAAGGCAAGGGAGGCTGAAAATTTTGGACCCTATTAGCCAAGGAAGGCCGGCTGTTAGTGAAGGAAAAAGGGGAGGAAGGCCAAGCCAAATTATTGACCTAAAGTGAGGTATAAATCCCTTAAACCCCTAAGTTTTCATTTAAATTTCATTTGGGAAATTTAAATTTATTTCAAGCAAAGTTTGTATGAGCATAAGCTCACTTTCAGTTCTGCCCTAGGTTGAGATTTTAGAGTATGTGCTTGATTTAATTAGGGTTTTATGGTTGGTGGTTATTAATTGCATGTTAGGTGTTTGATTGAATGGCTAGGGTTTATATGCTTGTTGTATGATATTAATTTTGATTTGTATGATGAAAACTAAACGTTAGAAACGTGTTGCATGACTGTTTTAGGCTCCCGCTGTGGTCGGTTGAGGTAGGGTGTACGTAATAGGACGTAAAATAAAACGAAACCAAAAACTGCCATTTCGGGTAGAAATTGGCCAGTTTTCGGGAAAAGCTGATTTTGAGGCCTTTAGAAGCCGAAATTGGAAAAACTCAAAACATGAAAGTTGTAGAGCAGGGTTTTTACTAGGGGGAAACGCAGACAGTTTTTCAAAATGAGGCTCCAATGGCCACAGTTTTCACTGAAACCCGAGCCTGACCGTGCCCAGGACCCATGCACGGCCAGGATTGGTTCATCAGGGCATATGACTAGGTAAACGTCCGAACTGAGTTTTACTCAAAACACGAAAGTTGTAGGATTTTTCGATATCTAAAACTTTCGTGAACACAACTTTTTCAGAATCGGCTTTGATTTTTAAATGAAATTAGATTTCAAAAACTGTACAGGAAATAGGGAAAATCCTGTACAGGATTTCTAGAAACAACACAGAAAAAGAGTAATTTTGCAGTTACAATTTTAATTGGCATTGTGAAACTGTTCCAAAGGCAGTTTCCAATAGTCAATAATTTTGCCAGTCTCATTCTATGATTTCCAGTTTTTAAAGTTAAACAAAAAGGATTTTTATACCTAAATATAAGGTTTTCTTTTCCAAAGAAATAAGATTTTGAAACCTAAGGTTAAAACAATCCGATTAGGGTAGATTTAGACCCTAGGGTTACTTAATATAACCAAGTAGGATAACGTAAAATTAAGTAAGGGCATATAACTAAGGTTATATAAGAGTGTTGGCTATACTACCAGCATTTCTAACCCTTACTTTTTTTTGATCACAGAATATTGTACGCAGCAGTGTCCTGACGGGAATTAACTCGACATCGGACACAACCAACACAAACAAAGTAAGTACAACTCCGCCTACAGCATAGGCTTTGTTGTGTATACTTGCCTAAGTATGTTTGTTAAATGCTATGTATAAATGTTACATGTTATAAAATGTTACATGCTAAGTGTTATAAAAGGTCTTATGTTATATATTAGGAAAATGTTATGCTATGTGCTATGGTATGCTAAGTGCTATAATATGTTTTGGGTATGCCATGTTATATGTTATGATTGTATGCTATGGATTATGAAATGTCATATGCTATGCTATATGTTATGTATTATAGAAACATGTTAAGGTTACGATATGCTAAAGATAAGATCATAAATTAATTGTGTGAAACATCACGATGCATGTTCACCAATTAACAAAAGTAACATTAAGTATGAGATAATAAAAGTTACGATGGCAAGCAGTTTGCCTGTGTCGTACCGACCCGCGTTAGGTCGGGTTGGACTACGGATTGAGTTGGAAATGGACTGGCCGCCCCAACCAATTCATAGTTGCGCGCCCGGTACGAACACTTACGTTATGGGGCCCATAAGATAAGACAAGATAAGTTAAGATAAGAAAGTTATGAATGAATAAGTAAGCATAATGAAGCATAATTGGCTCATGCATATGCTAAGATAAGTTACGATATGTTAGGATTTATGATTAAGTTAAGTATGAAATACTAGGTTCTGTTGTTTATAAACATTAAGTTATGTTGTGTCGCGGTATAGAATGGTTGTACTTGCTGAGCGAAAGCTCACTGTCTTACGTCTATGCTGTAGGTAAGCAGCCTGGCAGCAACCCATGATCCAAGATGGAGGGCATGGACTCGCGGACTGTGAAACGTGGGAATAAACCGCTACGCGTATTGATATTTGTTTTGTTATTTCATATAATTATTCTATAAGTTTCATATTACGCCCAAACAACTTTATTAAGTATTCGTTATACTTATTTATGTATGTGCATATGTGATTATGCTATTAAAAAAAAATAAAAAAATTTCGCTGTTTAAGCTAAGTATATAAGTACGGTATGTATGTATGGTAACGGCTTGTGCTAGGCGGGTCGTTACAGAGTTGGTATCAGAGCGGTTCCCTGCGTTCAAATTTCACAGTCAGCCTGCCATCGCCGCCATCATTGTAAGTTAAAAATTTATTTTCATATATTAATTCATTATGCGATTATGTATTAATAGATACACGGTTATGGACCCTGCACAAGTAGAGGAGGACCGACGCTCGATTACTTCATTCTACGAGTCACGGCCCCTGCTATTTGACGGCACCCTCCGGACAGTATCATTATCAGTTTGGCTTTATGATTTGGAGGTGATCTTCCACCTTTGCCACATAGAGGCTCATCTTCATGTCTCGTTAGCTAGTCGGTTTCTGATAGCTGACGCGAGATCTTGGTGGATGAAGATCGGAGAGGGGACTCTACCAGATCGTACCTAGGCACATTTCCGTACCATTATGATCACACGCTACGGACCGGTACCGGAGGAGGGGGTAGACGAGCCATAATGTGACCCGAGATTTATCAGGACATGCAGCATGAGCGATATTACATATTTGTCGCAGACTGGCACGCATACCCTCAAGAGACGATGGATCATTATTGCCGGAGATTTCAGGAGGCTATGTTGCCTCATATTCCTTTGGATATACCTAGTCCAGGGATGCAGGCCCTAGTGATTCTGCGGAACGGGTTACCTTCCCCGATTCGGCAGCACACCCCAGATCCCACACCAGACATGACAGTGGCGCATATGGTCGAGTACATTCTGGGCGCAGAGGTCATCGTCCACGCTATACAGGCCGACGCTTACATGGCAGAGCCCGAGGTACCAGATGACGACGCTGGGATGTCAGAGCCGGTGTACGAGCCCGAGCCGGTATACGAGCCAGAGCCGGTATATGAGCCGGGTCCAATTTTTCCAGAGGACCCGATTCCCGCCGATCCAGCGTAGGAGATACCTGCTCATGAGGCCGATCTCGAGGCCGAGGCCAATGACCAGGATGCGGATGACGAGATGGACGCTCCCGAGGACCCGCCTGAGGACCCTCCGATTATCGTTATATCTAGCGATGACGAAGATGATGAGGAGGAGCCTGAGCACGAGCCAGGGTTCGGAGGATGGCTTGATGAGGGGGATGATTTCGAGGAGGATCCGGAGGAGATCTTAGATGATGACGGAGATGCCGACTCCTATGTCTCAGCAGTTACGATCGTGGAGCTAGATTAGGGTTAGATCGATCGATCATGTATATATTTTTGATTTTGAGACTGTTTGTACTAGCTTATTATTTTTGGAGATAGGCTTGTACTTATGTACGATGGTAAAGTGTTAGACACTTCCATCCCATATTTTTGGACCCTGTATATACAGTATGATGAAAAAATATGTACATACGTTATTGTTAATATGAATACTTTTTGTAAATGTACAAAAAGACAAGTTCAGAAATGATAAATATGTTAAACTAATACGTTGTGATTATTAACGCTATGACAAGCATATGTATGTTAAATGTTATGATTATGAATGCTATGATTAAATATGTGATGTTAAATATTATGTTACGACACGATAAATTATGTATGAAAGAAAGGGTATTAACAGTATGATAATATCTTTTCTAATTGTTTGATAGGATGGTATGCCCACGTCGAACAATGCCTGTAAATCCGCCCGATCCGGATTTTGCGACAATCGTGGCAAATTTTCAAAGACAGCTGCTCGAACAACAGCAAGAAACCAATAGATTACGAGAACAGATCGCTCAAATGAACCAAAGGCCCCAAGTGAACGAGGTTCCACCCCCAGTTCACCCAGTACCACCATTTCACCAGGTACCGCCAGTAGTACCTCCTGTCCCAGAAGTCCAACCAGAATTTCCCCGGAATGCTGAGATTCCGATGGCACCTGTTGGAGGACAGGTAAATTTACAGCCAGTACGGGAAGATCTGCTTTACGAGCGATTCAGGCGGATGAAGGCGCCTGAGTTTGAAGGGCCAACCGATCCCATAGCCGTTGATAACTGGTTGATTGATATCCAAGTCATCTTGGATTTCATGCGGCTCACTGAACAAGAAAAAGTTCTCTGTGCTTCATTTGCCTTGAAGAAAGCTGCACGGCACTGGTGGATGACGGTGCAAATGTGTCGGGATTTCATGGCCATGAGTTGGCAGGATTTTGTGACCGAGTTCCGTGCCATATACTACAATGCGGAGATACTGGCAGCTCAGCAAGATGAGTTTACCAGTTTACGACAGGGGTCGATGACGGTTATGGAGGCCGTAAAGAAATTTGAGCAGTTAGCTCGTCTGTGCCCGGAACTGGTTCCGAACGAGAAGGAGAAAGTTAGAAGAATGATGAAGATGTTCCGCACAGACATCTCTAAACAAGTGAATGCTGGCAGTAGCCCGCCTACCCTGGTATCTGATTGTGTCAGTAGGGCGATAAGAGCTGAATACTGGATCAACCAGGACAAGGAAGCTAGAGCTCAGATTTTTAAAGCAAGAAAAGAAGAGAAGGCCGTTGTGAAGCAGACCCAGCCCCGTCAGAATGCTGAGTCAAACCAGAAGAGCCAAACCAGTAGCCCCGCCCAGAGTTCCAAGCAGTTTGGAAGGAACAAGCAAAAAGGAAATTTCACGGGCCAGGGACAACAGAGAAATTTCCCACAGAAGAAAAATAACCGTGGAAGGGAGGGTAACAGCATTGACTACCCGTCGTGTGCGAAATGTGGGAAGAAGCACACGGGTGTATGTAGAATGGGGACGAATGCTTGCTACCTATGTGGCAAGGAGGGGCATTACGCCAGAAACTACACCCAGAACCCTCAAAACCAGAACCCTCCACATCCAAGCTGAAATGCACCCAGCCAACTGCACGCAGTCCAAGCCAGACTTGAAGGACCCTCAATCGCGCAAGGTAGATTGGAGGCTCCTGAACCTCAAGCCAGGATCTATGCTTACACGAGAGGAGATGCCGAAGCAGGAACTTCTCATGTGGTGACAGGTCAGATCTCTATCGCTACTCACAAAGCTATTGCCCTGTTTGATTCTGGTGCCACTCACTCGTTTATATCTTTGGAGTTCGCCCAGAAGTTAGGAAGAGATGTGGATGAGTTAGATCAACCTTTCAAAACTTCTCTGCCATCCGGAGAAATTTTATGGTCCGATTTCTGGATACGGAATATTTCCGTAATTATTTGTGGTAGAGAATTGTATGTAGATCTCATCGTGATCAAGCTTCAGGATTTTGATGTGATCTTAGGGATGGACTTATTGGGTAAGTACAACGCCAAGATAGACTGCCGGAAGCATTGTGTGGCTTTCAATCCCTACGGTGAGGAAGAGTTCTGTTTCTATGGACGGTCTCGGCACTCAGCAACCAGACTGGTCACGGCAATGAAAGCTTGGAAGATGTTAGCTAGTGGCTGTCAAGGGTACTTAGCTAACATGGTAGATAAGGATCGAGAAATGGAGCTAACGCCAGAAGATGTCCCCATTATCAAGGAATATGTGGATATCTTTCCAAAAGATTTGCCAGGGCTTCCGCCAGAACGCGAAATTTCGTTCGAAATCGAGTTGCTACCAGGAGCTACTCCGGTATCGAAAGCGCCGTATCGCATGGCACCTGCTGAACTTAGAGAGCTTCAAGTGCAGTTACAAGAACTGCTCGACAAGGTATTCATCCGGCAGAGTCACTCTCCGTGGGGAGCGCCGGTTTTATTTGTAAAGAAGAAGGATGGAACGTTGCGCATGTGCATCGATTATCGTGAGCTGAACAAGATCACGATCATGAACAAGTATCCCCTTCCGAGGATAGACGATCTTTTTGATCAGCTCAGGGGAGCAGAGGTATTTTCAAAAGTCGATCTGCGATCGGGTTATCATCAGCTCAAGATTAAGGAGTCAAATATCTCCAAGACGGCTTTCCGTACGCGCTATGGGCATTATGAATTTCTGGTTATGCCGTTTGGACTAACCAACGCCCCAGCTGCTTTCATGGACCTTATGAACAGAGTATTCAAGGAATATCTGGACAAGTTCATCATTGTCTTTATTGACGATATTTTGATTTATTCAAGGTCCCAGGAAGAACATGAGCGGCATCTAAGAATAGTGATGGAAACGCTAAGACGACATCAGCTTTATGCCAAGTTCACTAAATGTGAATTTTGGCTAGAAAATGTGCATTTCTTGGGGCATGTCGTGACAAGAGAAGGGATTTCTGTGGATCCTGCTAAGGTAGAGGCGGTTAGCACATGGCCTAGACCCAAGAATGTTACAGAAATAAGGAGTTTCCTTGGATTAGCTGGTTATTATCGGCGATTTGTCGAGGGATTTTCTAAGATCGCAGCCCCTCTTACTGCCCTTACTCGAAAAGGGAAGAATTTCGAGTGGACATCGAAATGTGAAGAGAATTTTCAGGAGCTCAAGAAGCAGCTGACGAAAGCCCCAGTGTTGATAATTCCCGACGTGGATGCAGGAAATTTCGTAATCTACAGTGATGCTTCCAAAATGGGACTTGGAGCGGTTCTGATACAACATGGAAAGGTGGTCGCCTATGCCTCACGACAATTGAAGGATCACGAAAAGAACTATCCTACGCATGACCTGGAGCTTGCAGCGGTAGTTTTCGCACTCAAGATCTGGAGGCACTACTTATATGGGAATAAATGCGAAATCTACACAGACCACCAAAGTCTTAAATATATTTTCACTCAGAAAGAGCTCAATATGAGACAACGTAGATGGTTAGAGCTTGTAAAGGATTATGATTGTGAAATCCTTTACCATCCTGGAAAGACAAACAGGGTAGCAGATGCCCTAAGTCGGAAATCTGTAGGCATGCTGATGTCTATTGAAGCTTTTCCGAAGCCACTACAAAGAGAAATTTCTGAGTTCAACTTGGAACTGTTGACAGGACAATTATCTTCTATGACTCTCCAGTCCGATCTTCTCGAAACCATTCGGACGCATCAAGGAAAAGATCCCTTTTTGATTAAGGCACAACTTTTTGATGGAAAGAAAAAGGAGTTTAAGACCTCTCCTGATGGTATTATGTACTTCAAAGAAAGGGTTTGTGTCCCCAACTTTGAATTTCTGAAGGATCAAATATTGTCAGAGGCACATAAGACACCGTATTCGATGCATCCAGGAGCTTCCAAGATGTACAGAGATCTCCGAGAGAACTATTGGTGGCCAAAAATGAAGAATGAGATAGCGGAGTATGTGTCAAAATGCCTAACTTGTCAGAAAGTTAAGGCCAAACATCGACATCCTGGCGGAGAATTGCAGAAAATAGAGCTTCCTGAATGGAAATGGGAGCAAATCACCGGATTTTGTCGTGGGACTACCCAGAACTACAAATGGGAATGATACGATTTGGGTTATTGTTGACCGACTAACCAAATCCGCCCACTTCATCGCTATCAAAGCCACCTATTCAGTGGAAAAATTGGCTGAAGTCTACGTATCCCAGATAGTTAGACTGCATGGAGTGCCAAAATCGATCATTTCAGACCGTGATGGACGTTTCACTTCTCGATTTTAGACAAGTGTGCACAATGCCATGGGGTCGAGATTAAAGTTTAGTACGGCATTTCACCCCCAAACCGATGGTCAGTCAGAACGAACTATTCAGACTCTGGAAGATATGTTAAGATCCTGTGTTCTGGATTTCAAGGGAAAGTGGGATCAGAAGCTGCCATTGATCAAATTTTCGTACAACAACAACTATCACGCTTCAATTGGTATGGCTCCATTCGAAGCATTGTATGGAAGGAAATGTCGATCCCCCATTCATTGGCAAGAAGTCGGACAGAAGCAGCTTCAAACCACGGATTTCATCCGAAAGACTTCAGAAGATATTAAGAGGATTAAGCAAAGGCTGGATGTGGTTTTTAGTCGCCAGAAAAGTTATGCTGATAAGCGTAGGAGGCTTTTGGAATTCCAGGTCGGAGACGCGGTGTTCATCAAGATAGCCCCAATAAAAGGAGTAATGCGATTTGGCAAGAAAGGGAAGCTTAGCCCAAGGTATACAGGACCGTTCAAAATCCTTGAAAGGATCGGAAAAGTTGCCTATAAGCTTGCCCTGCCGCCAGAGCTAGCTTCAATGCATAATGTATTCCACATTTCGATGCTCAAAAAGTACGTGTCAGACCCATCTCATGTGCTCAGTCAAGAACCAGTGGAAGTTCATACGGACTTGACTTATGAAGAAAAGCCCGTGCGAATTCTGGATCGGGAAGAAAAGGTCCTAAGAAATAAGACAATTCCCATGGTTAAGGTGTTGTGGCGAAACCACAAGGTTGAAGAGGCAACCTGGGAATTATAAGAGGATATGAGAAAGAACTACCCCAGTTTGTTCTAATTTTCGGGGACGAAAATTTTTAAGGGGGGTAGATTGTAATGACTAGTTTTTTTTTACAGCATTACGATTTCTTATGTTTTAAGAAATTGTTTGTACCATGAAGGTAATTATGAAAAGCCCGGTTAAGGGTTTTTATGATGTTTTGTGAGTTCTTCTGGTTATATGAGACTCAAAAATGATTGCTTAGTCAAGCATATGACCTTTTAGGTAAAAAGGAGTAAAATTGCCAAAATTTTTATGTTGGTCAAAGTTTGACCAAAAACGTCGACGGTTGATCAAAAAGTCAACTGTTGACCAAGGGAGTCAAATCTTGACGGGAAAGTCAATGGTTGACTCAAAAAGTCAAAGAAAAGACGGTACGGTAAATTAATTAGCAGTATAGAAATTATACTGTGTAAAACCATTTTTTTTCGGATAAGATAGTATGATTAAGATTCAAAACCACCATAGAAAATCAAGCACATTAAGTAGAATATCTTGGGCCAAGTGGT
Source organism: Ficus hirta (assembly GCA_038430175.1). Classification (NCBI taxonomy): domain Eukaryota; kingdom Viridiplantae; phylum Streptophyta; class Magnoliopsida; order Rosales; family Moraceae; genus Ficus; species Ficus hirta. The sequence continues at coordinate 7,337,152 of CM076597.1, forward strand.
TTCAAGTTATAAGAAAATTTTTATACAGTTCGTTTTTACACAGATGAATTTTGGACTGTAGTTCAGTAAACCAATACTGTGTATAAGTGAATCCAGTATTGGAAATACCTGTGTTAACTTAAAAATAGATTGTATAATAAAGAAAGAGCCAAACAAGCCTTAAAGTGGCTTACCTCACATCACTTTTTGATTATGACATCATTATGTTAATTAAAGAAAATTTGGAAAGTATTTAGTGGAGTTTAGCCATGCATGGCAGGCCACATGCCCCCCCCCCCCCCCCCCCCCCCCAAGGTGCAATTTATGATTTTCTTCAAGGACTAAAGTTGCAATTTCAAGAAGTTCAAAACCTCTATAAATAGGTGACCCCAAAATCAAAATTAATTAGAAAATCCAAGCCAAACTTTGCCAAATTTTCTACTCACCAAAACCGAACTTGAGGGAGAGGGAAAGGAAGAAATTCAAGCCAAGATCAAGTGAAAAAGAGAGTGTGTTGGTCGGTTTCTGTTGGAGAGCAAGCCAAAAAGTGTGGAAAATTTTTTTTACCCATTTTCCCTAGCCAAGGCCGGTTGTGGGAACCAAGGAGGAAGAAAGGAAAAAAATTTTAGAACTAAGGGAGATTAAGGTTTTGAGTGTTGGTTTTCTAACTTGAGCATCAATCAAGAGCTCCAAGGATTTTGGTGCCCAAATTTGGCCAAAAGGCCGGTTGAAGGGGAGAAAGAACAAGAAAGAACCAAGCCAAGTCCTTGGCCGGATTCTTGGAGCTTTGGCCGGATTCTTTGGAGCTGTGGTGACCGGACTTCAAGGCAAGGGAGGCTGAAAATTTTGGACCCTATTAGCCAAGGAAGGCCGGCTGTTAGTGAAGGAAAAAGGGGAGGAAGGCTAAGCCAAATTATTGACCTAAAGTGAGGTATAAATCCCTTAAACCCCTAAGTTTTCATTTAAATTTCATTTGGGAAATTTAAATGTATTTCAAGCAAAGTTTGTATGAGCATAAGCTCACTTTCAGTTCTGCCCTAGGTTGAGATTTTAGAGTATGTGCTTGATTTAATTAGGGTTTTACGGTTGGTGGTTGTTAATTGCATGTTAGGTGTTTGATTGAATGGCTAGGGTTTATATGCTTGTTGTATGATATTAATTTTGATTTGTATGATGAAAACTAAACGTTAGAAACGTGTTGCATGACTGTTTTAGGCTCCCGCTATGGTCGGTTGAGGTAGGGTGTACGTAATAGGATGTAAAATAAAACCGAAACCGAAAACTGCCATTTCGGGTAGAAATTGGCCAGTTTTGGGAAAAGCTGATTTTGAGGCCTTTAGAGGCCGAAATTGGGAAAACTCAAAACATGAAAGTTGTAGAGCAGGGTTTTTCCTAGGGGGCATCACAGACAGTTTTTCAAAATGAGGCTCCAATGGCCTCAGTTTTCACTGAAACCCGAGCCTGACCGTGCCCAGGACCCATGCACGGCCAGGATTGGTTCATCAGGGCATATGACTAGGTAAACGTCCGAACTGAGTTTTACTCAAAACACAAAAGTTGTAGGGTTTTTTGATATCTAAAACTTTCGTGAAGACAACTCTTTCAGAATCGGCTTTGATTTTTAAATGAAATTGGATTTCGAAAACTGTACAGGAAATAGGGAAAATCCTGTACAGGATTTCTAGAAACAACACAGAAAAAGAGTAATTTTGCAGTTACACTGATAATTGGCATTGTGAAACTGTTCCAAAGGCAGTTTCCAATAGTCAATAATTTTGCCAGTCTCATTCTATGATTTCCAGTTTTTAAAGTTAAACAAAAAGGATTTTTATACCTAAATATAAGGTTTTCTTTTCCAAAGAAATAAGATTTTGAAACCTAAGGTTAAAACAATCCGATTAGGGTAGATTTAGACCCTAGGGTTACTTAATATAACCAAGTAGGATAACGTAAAATTAAGTAAGGGCATATAACTAAGGTTATATAAGAGTGTTGGTTATACTACCAACATTTCTAACCCTTACTTTTATTTGATCACAGAATATTGTACGCAGCAGTGTCCTGACGGGAATTAACTCGACATCAGACACAACCAACACAAACAAAGTAAGTACAACTCCGCCTACAGCATAGGCTTTGTTGTGTATACTTGCCTAAGTATGTTTGTTAAATGCTATGTATAAATGTTACATGTTATAAAATGTTACATGCTAAGTGTTATAAAAGGTCTTATGTTATATATTAGGAAAATGTTATGCTATGTGCTATGGTATGCTAAGTGCTATAATATGTTTTGGGTATGCCATGTTATATGTTATGATTGTATGCTATGGATTATGAAATGTTAAATGCTATGCTATATGTTATGTATTATAGAAACATGTTAACGTTACGATATGCTAAAGATAAGATCATAAATTAATTGTGTGAAACATCACAGATGCATGTTCACCAATTAACAAAAGTAAGATTAAGTATGAGATAATAAAAGTTACGATGGCAAGCAGTTTGCCTGTGTCGTACCGACCCGCATTAGGTCGGGTTGAACTATGGATTGAGTTGGAAATGGACTGGCCGCCCCAACCAATTCATAGTTGCGCGCCCGGTACGAACACTTACGTTATGGGCCCATAAGATAAGACAAGATAAGTTAAGATAAGAAAGTTATGAATGAATAAGTAAGCATAATGAAGCATAATTGGCTCATGCATATGCTAAGATAAGTTACGATATGTTAGGATTTATTATTAATTTAAGTATGAAATACTAGGTTCTATTGTTTATAAACATTAAGTTATGTTGTGTCGCGGTATAGAATGGTTGTACTTGCTGAGCGAAAGCTCACTGTCTTACGTCTATGCTGTAGGTAAGCAGCCTGGCAGCAACCCTTGATACAAGATGGAGGGCATGGACTGACGGACTGTGAAACGTGGGAATAAACCGCTACGCGTATTGATATTTGTTTTGTTATTTCATATAATTATTCTATAAGTTTCATATTACACCCAAACAACTTTATTAAGTATTCGTTATACTTATTTATGTATGTGCATATGTGATTACGCTATTAAAAAAAAAAAAAAAAAAATTTTTCCGCTGTTTAAGCTAAGTATATAAGTACGGTATGTATGTATGGTAACGGCCTGTGCTTGGCGGGTCGTTACAGCGATGATGGTATTAGTGTAGAACACAATAGTGTGCATCTAAGAATGAGAAAGTAATGTTCAGGTTTTGAGTTTGTAGTTAGATGGGTCATTCTATAATTTGAACTTTATATATGTTGATTTTTCTCAATGTAAGAGTGGTTGTTTTCTTCATTTGCGTTTTTTGTTTTTTTGTTTTGTTTTTTTGTTTTTGTTGAAAAGTTTCTTCATTTTCAATATCTTTATAGATGTTATTTCTTTCTTATGAAATAGTTTTTGACCCTGTAAATTTTACCTGTTGTTAATCGTTATAAGGGTGCTAAAAAAACAAAAAAACAAAAATTTTTTTTACGCAAGGCACATACCACAACGGTTTTCTGGGGAAATCGTTGCGGAATGTCCACATGTCACGATGGTTTTCCTGGAAAACCATCGTGGAAAGTCGAATTCCACAATAGTTTTCTGGAAAACCGTTGTGGTAGATTTCACTCCTATTCAGACATAAGAAGTAACATATCGGCCTACCACGATAGTTAATAAACGTTGTCGAAACTTTTGACAACAGTTAAAAACCATCGTGAAATCAAATATTTCTACTAGTGACCATAGACTGCATGCATATATATATGTGTGTGTGTGCAAATAACGAAGGTAAGAAAATTAAGTTTATATGACTGGAAAACCTCGTGTAGGAAGTTCAGTTTATTTGACTGGAAAAACTCGTGAAGAATATAGCATGGTCATATATATCTCTTTTAGTTCAAATGAATTTTTCGTTCCAATCACATCCACGTTCACTTGATTGAGATACACAGCTCCCAAAAATCAGCAACCCATGCGTCGTTTTTTTTTTTTTTTTAATTAATGATCAACAATTAAGATTATTGCATATTATTTATGGTAATCAGGATAATTAATATTGTGGTAGTTACTAAGACGCAGCAAAAGAAAATAACAAAGATGGGGTCTCTCTAGAGTTTATGAGAAGCGGAATGTTGAGAAAATCTCGCTTGCATATCCGAATTGAAGAGAGCCAAAGCTAAGTCTAGCTAGAGACGTTAAATCAAGCACTTCTTGGAAGGCACCCCAAGCTCTATCACCTTAATTTCTTTTAAATTTTTCTTTTAGTTTGCTTTCATTTATATATCTATATATTTTTGTGTGTTATTTGAGTGATTTTTTAATATATATATATATATATATATATATATTTTTAGGTGCTCATGGGCAATTGGAGTAATGGAAAGTATTTAGAAGCGTTTCGAGAAGTTTGGGAGCAATTGGAGAAGTTTGGAGGCAATTTTGTGCTTCATCTTGGTGTTCAAAAAAGGGGAAGGTGCGCTGTAGCGCGCTACTAGGCATCAAGCAGACTCGAGAGGCCATATTTTGCAGGCTGCAGCGTAATTCTAGCCCGCTGCAGTGGAAAAAGAAAAAAAAAAAAAAAAGGCCATGCTACAGCTGGCCTATTAGGCACTGCAGCACGTGCCACCAGACCCGAGAGGTCGTTTTTTACAGGCTGCAGTGCCAAGAAGCCCGCTGCAGCGGGGACCATTTAAAAAAAAAAAAAAAAAGGGGGAACACACACTGTAGTGTAAAAAAGTTCCGCTGTAGCGTGTGTTCACTGTGCACATTATAACCTGTAAATTTTTGACCCAAATCTCATTCTCTCTATTCTCCAAACTAAAAATCTCCATCCCAAAAATCTCATTTTCACCCAAATATCATTTTCTCTCTCTACAAACTGAAAATTTCCCCCCAAAATTTCTCAATCTCTCTAATCTCTATTCTCCCAAATATCTTTATCCCCATTTTTCACTATTCTTCATCTTCTTTATCCTTTTCTCTCTCTTACACAACCTCCATTCCCATTTTCATTTTCTACATTAAAGGAGATTTCACTCTTCAAGGAGCACGAAATTGGGATCTCTCACTCTTCATCAACATCAAGGTAACCAATTTGTGCCTCCCTTTGATGATTTGTGGAAGAAATGGTATTGTTGACGATTTTGGTTATTTGGGGGCTTGATGGGTTGGTTTGTTTGATGTGAAAAGTGGAAGATTTTGATTGTTTTGGGTATCATATTGTGGGTTATTAGTTTGATTTTGTGAACGTGATTAGCAATTGCAGTTTGGTTGTTTGAGGTTTGATTATTGTTGGTTTGGTTGTTTGCGAAGGTGTTTGAGGTTTGGACGTGGTTTGGTTGTTTGGTTGTATTGTGGGTAAATTGTACTTTCTGATAGTTGGTGCTTCCTATTCGGTGTTGGGATTATTTGGTAATTGGCGTTTGTGTAAACAAAAATGCCGGTGAAATCCGTTGCCAAAAGACAAAGGGGTGAGAGTTCCATAACTAAGGATACCGGGCCTAGTTTGAATGTCTTTGTTTCAGTGGCTGCGGAGGAGCAATAGAATAATTTCAATAAAAATAGAGCTTGTATCCGAGAAAGGGGTTTCTCTCTTTTACATAACCCAGCTTTTGCTTTTTTTCAAGAAACCATCCAAACCCATGGATGGGTGACGTATTATTGCCCCCCCCCCCCCCCCCCAAGGACGGATGTATGACGCACGTGCGAGAATTCTATGCAAATGCCAAGGAGCATCGAAACCATAAAACGAAGGTTCGTGGCATAGTAGTAAGGTTCGATGAAGAAACCATCAACAGGCACCTTGGCCTCGTGGCACCAAAGGAGGACGACCTCACCAATTATACCAAACAGGTCGACCTGTAGCAGGTCATGGATTTGTTTCAAACGAACCTAATGGAACATTTCAAATGGTGTTCAGGCATCTTTTGATTCCTAATATTTGGAGAAGAACATGAAGGTGTGGTTCAACTTCATCAACGTAAGATTGTACCCGACAACGCATGTGTCCGAATGTTCAAGAGAGAGAGCTTTAGCTTTTTTTGCCATTGCTAAGGGAATGAGAATGAATGTCAGGGCAATTATCAATGCCGCTATTCTCCACACCACCAACATCAACAATATTGCATTGCCATTTCCATCATTGCTCACTGCATTGTTCGAGAAGGCTGGAATCAACATGACGGACAATTCTGTTACCAAACCCTCCGAACCCATGATCGCAATGGCATAGTTCGCATTTGGAATAACCAGCCGAAATAGAGAGAGGATGAAGTGGTACCTTTAAAAGCGTTGGCTAGGCGAAAAAGAAAAGCCTCAATCTCAGACCTTCATGAAATGTATCAGCATCATGATGAGCGACTAGATGACATTCAAGCTTAACTTGCTTATGATCGTCAATGGCATCTAGAGCATGCGGAATATCAAGCCTCCTGTTTCAACACCATGGAAAAAATGTTCCAACATTTCGGCTGCAGTTCAAGCCAAGACATGACTGGATTCCCTCAGAGGCCACCTTTCCCCGACTGCCTCCGCCAACCTTATCAGCGAGCCTCACAACCATAAGAGGATAGCCAAACCAACATTCAAGAAGACGATGAGTAGGAGGCAAGACATCATGTCTTTCCTCCAAGGTAAGTGTTCTCATTCCTTAAACATTGCGGACAATGTTTTACTTTAAGTTTATGGGTGAGACACTTAGTTGGTCTTATTGTTCTTATTGTTCGGTCTTATTGTTGCTTTGATACTCGGTTGCTCATGATTTCTATGGGGGGTTTTTTTTTTTTGTCTTCTTTGTGGTTTGTGTGTTAATTGCTTCTTTTTATGTTACTATTTTTGTTTTTTGTGTTCTTTCGTATTGAGAAAAAAAAAAAAAAAAAAAAAGGGAACACGCGCTGCAGCGCGAAAAAAAAAATTGTGAGTTTTTTGTTGGCAAAAGATGACCATGAAACGATGATAGTGACAACTACAAATTGTTCTCTTGAGGTCGTTTGTAACGCCTTTCAATTGTGATTTCTGTGTGCTTGACATTCACACTAGCTAGAGACACTTATGACTCTTAATCACTTGAGCACCAAAATCTTAGCCACTCACTCTTTTTAAATAACTGGAGAATATTTATGCATTTAGCTAGGTTCATGGTCTACCAAGGGCTCTAGAAGCCAAGTTGGTGAAACTCAAATCGAAATCCTAGGTTAGGTAACATGGAGAAATGATTTAGGCAAATTTTTTTTGGACCGTTTGAGCTGTTCTAGCCAACCTTTTGGAAATTATCCATTGTTGTTCCCTTTTTAGCCTTTAAGCCAATTTCTTCTTCACCCACACTAGTATAACCTAACCAATCAAAGAATTCACCAAACACTTAACCCATCACTTTAGGCATGAAATGCATTTCTCATTGTATTCGAGTGTATTTTGGTTCAACATGAGCTTGGGATTGGGATTTGGATCATTCTTTGCGGGTTGTGTTTTATCTATTTTCGTTGTTACTTGAATAAAAAAAAAACCCCAAGTATTCATGTAAGTAAATAAGTTTGGGGGTGTAAAAAAAAAGTAAAAAAAAAAAAAAAAACAGAGAGAAAAGAAGAGAAAAAGACAAATTTTTTTTTTGAGTTTGTTTGCATTTATATCGCTTTAATGGAATGAAAGGGTGATTGATTGATTTGATGCCAAAATTGGGTATTTTGGGGTTTTCCATTGAATGTATGTGAATTCGGTGAGGTGCAAGGCGTACCTAGGGTGATTTGAGCTTAAAAATTTCCTTTTTCACCGACCCTTTATCTTAACCTTACGTTACATGGCTTACAAAGTCCTATTGATCTTCGACGTTACGCTAACCTACATTAGTGGAGAGCAAAACAAACTTGGGCCTATGGTAGTTCTTAAGTTCATCATTTAGCGATAAGTCCATGAACTTTCTTAATACATAAATCAATCCGGTGTTTGATCGGTTGGGTGGTTTTGGTATTCACACACACACATGCGTCTTGAGTGGATTTGTGATAGTATTAATTGTTGAAAATTCTAGATAATCACAATGGTTGATTTTCCTTTCGAGCTTAAGACATTTATAGATTTTGAGGTAAAGTTCATGGTCATCAATTTTGTTGCTTAAATTCACACTGTGTTTTTATTGTTCTATTCGCTTTTTCCTTGTTTTATTTTTGCTCGAGGACTAGCAAAATTCTAAGTTTGGGGGTATTTGATATAATGATTTTATCGATCTTTATTCTTTGGCATTTTATTGGCTTTTGAGCAATTTTTATTATTGTTTTTTTATATGTTCATGTTGTGAAGGTAAATTGCAAGAATAAGCAAAAAGGTACCAAAAAGCAAGAAGCACGAAGCCGGTTGCAGCATACAGGCTGCAGCGCGCTAAAACTCCCAAGCCAGAGAGTTAAGGCTACAGTGCACATAAAGCCCGCTGCGGCCCACCCCTCCCCTATTTCAGGCACATTGCAGCGCACAAAAAGCCCGCTACAGCGCGCCTCCTAAAACCCCCATTTCATCCGCTGCAGCGCCTGTACATGTGGATGACTGAATTTAAGGCAAAAATGAGCTGATTTTTGGGGCATATAAAAGGGAATGGTGTGAAAAAGAAAGGGAGTTTTTGGGAGACCCTAACCTCAGACGAAAAAAGAGAGAATGAGATCGAGTTCCCTTCAATCTATATTTTCGATTGCTTTTATTTTGCTTAACCTTAGTTTAATTTAATTGTCTAATTTAGTTGCTTATTTCATTTCCCTTTTTTTGATAGCTTAGATAAAATTGAGTCATTTCAATTGCAGTACTTAGCTAGTTTCTTAATTTCAATATCTATGGGATGATACTCGACATTTTGTCACTTTATTACTTGTGGCGATTTGTTTACTTGCGAGCACACACGAAAATAGACATGCAATAACTTCACTGAACAGTCCGAACTGAAACATCTACCTGCATCCTTGATTAATTTGGCCACCATCAATACCAACAAACAACACAAATTGTAGAAACATAAGGAAGATCCTCTCACCGACCTTGAGCTTTTTCTCTACAACGAATGCATGCCAGTCCTTGAACATGAATTCAGGCTTCTTGTCATTTGACCAGGCTTCCAAGACCGAACCGTCAAGTAGAACATGTACTCCTTCCCCCACTCGTCCTTGAATGATCAGGGTTGGGGTCAGGGAACAGATTACCAAGCAAATCCATCGGCACTATCAGCTTTTGATCGATGTCTGTGCTTGTGAGGGTTTTTGGATAGTAATTCAGCTCCATTGATCTCACAAATACTTATAGCGAAGAAGAGTAAGAAGCATTTTTATCGGCATTTGATTCAGAAAGTGGTTGTTGTCAAACGTAATCCAAAAAAAAAAAAAAAAAAAGAGAATAAGAGAATTCAAACTAGTATTTGCCGTTCTGATGACAGATTTCACTAATTTTCTTTGATTTTACATTTTTCGTTTCAACTAGTTGCCTTTAGAGAGATAAGCAGAATGCCTTTTTGTCAATCATTAAGGTATTTTTTATAAGCAGAATGCTTTTTTTTTCAATCGTTAAGGTATTTTTTATTTTTGTATTTGCCTTGTCAAATTTTATTTATTTATTTTTATTTTATCGGTATTGTATGTATCTTTGATTTTACATTTTTCTATTTAATGTCAATTTTTTCTTGTAATCAAATTAACCAACGTGGGGAATTTTTTTTATAAGCGACTAGAGACCGTCGAATTTTTTGTAACCGACTAGAGACCGTCGAATTTTTTATACGTGCAATGCACGTATAAAACTATAATTGTAGTTTTTATAATGTATAATATAAACAATGATATGAAAAAATAAATAAATAAAAAATTAAATTCAAAAACAAAATACAATATTAATTATCTCAAAAATTACATTTCATAATGACTTAATATTTATTACATAAAACACATAATAATATTCTTTCAACAAATGGATACTGCAAATATGGAAAAATATGGAAAAAGTTAAGAACAAAAAGTTGACGACAGAGAAGCAAAATATGAAAAACTGACATGAAGAACCAAATAGTTTCATAAAGAGAAAAAAAAAAAAAAAAAAAAAAAAAAACAACAACTCAGTTTTCCCAAAAAAAAAAAAACAAAAAACAAAAAAATGCATATTTTAATAAGGAAATATAATGAATGCCAAAAAAAGTAAAATAATCACATAAATATTATCACATAAGCACCATAAATTTTATGCAAATACATAATAATATTGTTTATTTTGTTTTTTCAATAAATGGATACTGCACATATGGAAAAATATGGAAAAAGTAAGAAGAAAAAAGTTAACGATAGAAAAGCAAAATATGGAACATGAGGAACCAAATAGTTTCATAAAAGGAAAAAAAAAAAAAACAACAACAACAACAACTCAGTTTTCCCAAAAAAAAAAAAAAACAAAATAAGGAAATATAATGAATGCCAAAAAAAGTAAAATAATCACATAAATATTATCCAAAGTAATAAAGTAGAAAGTCAAGAATCAAGAATCTCTAATTAGGTTGAAAAATTTGCAACATTAAGAAAAAGAAAACATATGACGAGTTCAAAGGTTTGACCTACAAAATTCAATAGAGCTTTCAATGAAGCTGAACAGAGGAAAAGACAAGTATTAGGGGGATTGATTGTCGCTGGCTAGTTCATTTTTAAGATTCATATATACTACCTCAACCGAAGACCACCTACGATATAGATTCACATGTTAAATACGTGCATAAAATAATCACAAAAATATTATCACATAAGCACCATAAATTTTATGCAAACACATAATAATATTGTTTATTTTGTTCTTTCAACAAATGGATCCTGCAAATATGGAAAAATATGGAAATAAAAAAGTTAACGACAGAAAAAAAAAAAAAAAAGGAAAAATGACATGAAGAACCAAATAGTTTAATAAAAAGAAAAAAAAAAAACAACAACTCAGTTTTCCCAAAAAAATAAAAAAATAATAATAATAATCACATAAATATTCTCCAACGTAATAAAGTAGAAAGTCAAGAATCAAGAATCTCTAAGAATCACAATTAGGTTGAAAAATTAGCAACATTAAGAAAAAGAAAACATGACAAGTTCAAAGGTTTGACTACGACATTAAATAGAGCTTTCAATAAAGCTGAGGAAAAGACAAGTAGGGGATTGATTGTCGCTGGCTATTAGAGCTTAGGAAAAGACAAGTATTAGATTGATAGATTCATATACACTCAGCCGAAGAACGTGCATCTAAAATTCAAAGCAAGTGGTAAAATTCACTTGCTAAGACAATGTCACTCTATGAATCAAGTTTCATATGCTTCTAGAAGGACTACTACTAAAGAGCTGCTCTTGGAATTTTTGTATTTATTTTTTGTATTTATATAAGGATTGGGTTTTTGCAGCTTTCATGCTTCTAGAAGCACTGCTACTAAAGAGCTGCTCTTGGAATTTTTGTATTTATATCCTTTATATTGATCAACCTTAAGGGATTGGGTAGGTCTTATATTTTTTTGATAAATACCTTTCATTAAAGGTTATATATACAACAATTTCTCAAGGGATTGGTAGGTCAAGATATATTTTTCATTAAAGGTTATATATACGTGCGTTAACCTGATACTTTTTTATTACTATCTGATCTAAGATCAAGCAGTAGCGAATTAGTACCATGGCCAACGTTGAGGTTTATGAGAAAGTTCTCTCGGAAACAGACGTTACTCAGAAGATGTCAGTGCCGATTCATTGGGTTGAAGGGGAAAGGAGATTTCTTCCAACGCCGATCCCAGGAGGGCCAGTTGTGCTGCCGGTCAGGGACGAGAATGGCAATGACACCACTTTACGATTGGCGGTTCGGTCGCCGACTGAAGGCCAGAAAAGCTATCACATGAAACCTGTTTTCATGTTCAAAGAGTGGAGTGCTTTGGTGGCTGCTTTTGATCTCAAGAATGGTGAGAGCGCTTACTTTTGGTGGGAAGGAGGCTATCTCCGGATTAAAGTTCGCGCTCCTCCGCGTTATATTACCAGGTTATTTGGCGTCAACATCTACAGTTGACGACGATATCACCTTGATGCAGGTGTATCTATATGTATGTCATATGTGCTCGAGCGTTATGTTTGTTATTCCCAGATTTCGATTTTCTGTTGTATGTTGTGAGGGAGTCTTATTTCGTCATGTTGTTGTTGTTGTTGTTGTTGCTGCTACTTAATTTGAATTTGAATCCTATTTTATTTTTGGGCCCTTGTGGTTACAATTGCATATATAGCAACATTAAAATACTACGACTGCAGTTACAACGCCTGCTAGGATTGGAAATTCAATCCATAAATCTTTTTTATACGGCAATGAGAAGTTGCCGAAAACAAACAGCAGCGCATACTTGGCATGAAAAATGGACGGCGATGGTTTGCTGATGAGAGAGAGAGTGACAGTAGGAGAGAGAGAGAGAGATTCGCTGTCGCCACGTCACACAACTTTGGCATCGTCGGCAACGGCCGCCACAAAGAGTAGTTTGACTCCGGACCATGAGGTGTCGTGTCCAAGGACGCAAAAAGTTGGAAAAGGATGGGGCGCTCAGAAGTCAATCACTTGCACAAAAACATGCGAGGAGATCTAAGTAATAAGTATAAGATATTCAAGTAATTAAAAAAAAAAAGTTAATTAATAGGTCCACTCGTCATCCATCCAAATTCCTTTTTGTCTATAGTGGCAAAAGTTCAAGAAGAAAATCCAGTTGGCTTCGCTAGAATTACCCTAATAACTTATTAGTTTGTTTAATTTATTATCATTCGTTCACATTGTTTTACCTTTCGTTCAAATTTTGGACAAATATTAATTACATAAAGAGTAATTGGCTCAAATAGTTCATGAACTTTTTAAAACGTGACGGTTTTTTTTTTAGCAAGAATAAGTAAGATTTTGTTAGAAATTTAGCTGTTTTAGATAGAAAGGACTATAATAGCTAACATTTTAAGGGTGTGTTTGTTTCAACATTTCAAACTAAAATATTTCAACTCAATTTTTGTCTTTTTCCCAAAAAGTTTTTGTCTTTTCCTAAAAAGTTTTTTGTCTTTTCTGAAAATTCAAAAAAATTTACTATTACAACTTAAAAATTTCAACTCCAACTGACGAACCAAACGGACCCTAAGAGTTCATGGTTTCTCGGCCAAAAAAATAAAATAGAGATCAAACCGTCACCTTATAAAGTGTTTAAGATTATTATTATTATTATTATTTTGGAAAATGATGGGGTGCTCAGAAGTCAATCATTTGCACAAAAATATATGAGGAGATATATGTAACCTGTCTTTGTCTAAGTAATAAGTATAAGATAGTCAAGTAATTAAAAAAAAAAAGTTAATTAATAGGTCCACTCGTGGTCCACTCGTCATCCATCTAAACTCCTTTTTGTCTATAGTTGCAAAGTTCAAGAAAAAATCTCCGTTGGCTTTGCTAGAATTACCCTAATAACTTATTAGTTTGTTTAATTTATTATAATTCGTTCACATTGTTTTACCTTTCGTTCAAATTTTGGACAAATATTGATTACATAAAGAGTAATTAGCTTAAATAGTCTATCAACTCTTTAAAACGTGATGGTTTTTATTTTTATTTTTTTTTACCAAGAATAAGTAAGATTTCATTAGAAATTTAATTGTTTTAGATAGAAAGGACTATAATAACTAATATTTAAGAGTTAAGGGTTTTTTCGCCAAAAAAAAAAAGGATCAAACCGTGACCTTATAAAGTGCTCAGAAGTCAATCATTTGCACAAAAATATATGATGAGATATATGTCATCCGTCTTTGTCTAGTAATAAGTATAAGATAGTCAAGTAATTAAAAAAAAAAAGTTAATTAATAGGTCCAAATTCCTTTTTGTCTATATTTGCAAAAGTTCAAGACAGACAAGCCGCATGCATCAGAAGAAAATCCCGTTGGCTTCGCACTGTAGGTAACGAACCCGTAGTGTAATAGATGGAATAGGCGGGCTGTCACGACCCGACTTACGTAGGGCCGTGATTTCGTACTTACTTAACTTAAATACCAACTGTGCAACGACCCGATTTTGTGGAGCCGTTACCTTACCATCCTTACTTAAACATACTTTATCTTAAAACTTATTTTTGCTTGACATAAAAATACGGAAATGTTTTTTTCTTTTTCTTTTTAAACTCAATTTAAAACTTAACTTGTACTCGTACTTATTTACAGGTACTCACTCGAGTACCGAGCTTTAAAACCACTTTTTTACAAATCATATTAGTTATCATATACTAGTACCATCGACTTATCATAACATAATACAAACACATTTTACATAACATATTTTCAAAATCTTTGGCGGTGTCCAACCCAAATTTCACAGTCTGCAGTACCATCTCTCCATAGTCTTGTATTAAGCATTGCAGGTAGGTTGCTCTCCTACAACATGAACGTAAGTTATGAGCTTATGTTAAGTAAGTACAACTTTCTATTCTGCAAAACATTTTTAGTAAAAGAATGCATAAACCGATTATACTTTCTTATGAATCAATTATGCTTTTTTATATTAATTTGGTTTTGGGCCCCATATATATCATGTGTGCACGTACCGTGGCACATAGCCATGGAGTGGTTGTGGCGATTAGTCTAATCTAACTCAAACCATGAACCAAACCGTTTAACATGGAGTGGTTGGGGCAGCCATTCTAATCCAACTCAAACCATGGGTCAAACTATTTAAACCCGCCCTCGTGGCAAGTTGGTACGACACAATAAAATTGTCTTATCTTATCTTATTACATGAAAACTTGTTCTTGGTTGATCATACTTGAAAACTTGAATCTTAACTGTTTCTTACTTGAAAACTTAATCTTGTTCTTATCATGTGATTTATTATTAGTGAACATGCTTTCATGATGTCACAATAATAAAACATAAGACAAAAAACATATGTACATCATGTAAATCAATGCATGAATTTTTAAAAAACATGCGATGCAATACAAATATTTTGCCCATGCAGTAGGCAGAGTTGTACTTATAAATTGTCCTACGCTCTTGGTCTATCGTTCCATCAAGGCATGACAACAAGCCATATTCCTGTTTCAAACAGGACGTAACATAAGAGTCGTTTCTCATATTACAAACCATAACATACTAGATTGGTATCCAATCTGATTACCTTTGGTAATCAATGATACAAATTCTTTCATAGTAAACTGGTATCCTATCCGATTACCATTGGTACTTTAACATAGTAAACTAGTATATCCGGTTACTATTGGTAATTGTGGATACAGGCCCTAACATAACAAATTGATATCACATCCGATTACCATTGGTCATATACTTGTTACCATATTCTTATGTTTTGAAAATATCATAACTTTATAAACCAAGTATTTCTTACCATAATACTTGAAATTGCCTTTCATAAAACATAGTACGTTTTTAACAATCACTTGGGAAATTCCATTGGATTTAAACCTTTTTGAAACCATTTTCATAAAATCCCAGTCTCTTTTTAAAGAGATCATTAAACCTTAAAAACTGCTTTTAAAACATCCTTTTAATTTACTGAACTGCATGTGTGCAGAAAATTTCCTATGCCATACACAGTTTTGAAAATCACATTTTATCTTTAAATTGGTTTAGAATTTGAGAAAACTTTCTTCATTAAAGTTATAGATCTCATCGAAAACTACAACTTTAGTTTTTTTTTCCAAAACCTAAATCTGTATTTAACTTACTCGTTTTTCCTTTTGAAAAATTCTGGCCATGTACACTGTCTGTACAGGCCAATCTCGGATTTTGATTAAAAAAAAGAGTCATTTAGAGCCTTATTTTAAAAAACCGTTGACATTACCCACTAGGATTTTCAATTTTCTACAACTTTACAGTTATGACTTTTTCCAAATTCGGTATTTAAGGGGCTCAAAATTCAGTTTTCAAAAAACTGTCCAGTTTAATTCGAAAATTGACAGTTTTGAAATTTGTTGGTTTTTGTTTAAAAATCCGTGCACACTACCTCAAATGGACAAAGTTGTGAGCCTACATCAACATGCAGTGCGTTCGATTCGTTCTTAACATTCAATCATACGCTTGTTCAACTTCATGAAAAACACAACATTTGATAACTTTCTAGTTTACCAAATTGTTTTTTTAGGTTATATTTCATAACCATCATACTTAGATTATCCACATAACCATCATTCACAAACCATCCATATTCAAATATGAGAAAGCATATTCACAAATACTTGGTAAGCAATCATAACCATAAACTCATTCTAAAGCATATAACCATGTTAATGCTTAGGGTTATCAACCAAATCACCTAAGCATAGATCAAGGCCATACCAATCATATAAAACCATAACATAGGGCAACATAAAAATTATGAGCTTATGCTCTTATAACCCAAGCTTGAAATACACATAAATCCTTAATCAAACTTAATGAAATGCTTAGAGGGTTAAGAGAAATACCTCTAAGTTGGAATGATTGATCTAGACTTTGGGCTGAGAAAAATTCTTCCTTCTCACTCCACCAACACCAATCGGCCACTCTTGCTCTCTCACTCTTCTTTTTTTTTTTTTTTTTTTTTTTCGGTTCCTAATTGCTAGAGGAGAAGTTGGAAAAGAACCAAAAGTTTTGAGGTTCAACTAAATGGTTCACCAACAACCCAACATCACCTATTTATACGTGAAAAATACCTAATTTCCAACAATTATTATTTTTTTCTTAAAATTGCACATTTAGGCCTAAAAACAAAATATTTGCTCATAAGTCCCCTTAGGTGGCTGGCCATGTGGAGCCATTTTTGGACTAAAATCCTTTCATAATTATCTACTTTTCCATAATTTCAAAATCCCCAAAATTATGGATTTATCCATGATGAGGTGTCCTCTAAGTAGGGTCCCGTTTGGCACTTGCTCCTAATATGCAGTCTATTTTCTTAAGAATCTAGATATTACAACTACTATTTTAACTATTAACAGTACAGTAATTGTAATACCCGAAATTTTGATGACTTTAGATTTCCTTTGAAACAAGGAAAACCTAAGTCTGAATCATGATCGGAGTGGAATAACAGTATAGGTTTGAGTTCTCGATTAACTAGCTACGAGACTCAACAAAAGATTACTTAGCCAAGTAAAAGGCGTTTTAAGGAAAACAGCATGACGAAATTTCATAATTTCATGTTGGTCAAAGTTTGACCAAGAAAGTCAAAGTTGACCAAAAAGTCAAAGGGTTGACTAAGAACGATCAAAGGTATGACTATACAGCAATAGGATAATCAGTATGGAAATTATACTGCGGAAACCGTCTTTACGAACGAATAAGCAAGAATAAGCTATGAGACCACCCTAGAAAAATCAAGCACAATATTTGGAGCAATATGGGCTAAATGGTTTCAAATCCCAAGAAAAATTTATACGTAGTCCAATTTTATGCAGATGGATTTTGGACTACAATTCAGTATGATAATACTGCTTTAGGACAAAACAGTATTGATATTATCAAAGTTAGTAAGGAAATGGATTGCATAATTATATTAAGGGATTCTTGGAATCAAGAGGATAATTATGCATGAATTGGAAGTCAAGTGGCTCTACCTTAGCCGATCACCCGCAGGGACTAAATTACAAATATTTTGTCTTTAGGGGCAAAAGTGCAATTTTTGGAAAAGTTAGCAATGATGATGTAAGCATGATGTCATCAAGGTGATGTAAGCATGATGTCATCAAGATGATGTCATCAAGGTGATGTAAGCATGATGTCATCTTGATGAGGTAAGCAAAACTTGTGCACCAAGAAAGCAAATGGCCGGCCACCACCTAGAGGGACTAATTAGCAAATATTTTTGCTTCAAGGAACAAAATGTAGTTTTAGAAAAATAATTAAATCCTAGTTCAAGGACTTTTTAGCAATTTTGAAAAGTTCAAAAAGCCCATAAATAGAGGTGAGGGGGGCAGATTTTTAGTGGAAAAATAGAGGATTTTAGCCAAACTCTTGGAAAATTTTCTCTCACACTTTTCCTCTCCAAAACCGAACTTAAGCCAAGAGAGGGAAAAAAAAAAAAAAAAAGTAGAGCAAGGGAATTGGTGTAGGAGTGGTCAGTTTTCACCAAGAAACCCAAGCAAAAGTTTTGAAAATTTTTGGTACCCATTGGAGGATGGAAGGCCGGTTGTTGGAGGACCAAGGGGGGAGAGAATTTTCGGGACCCAAACCCTAGCCTAGCCTTGCTTTGATCAAGGTAACTCTCCCATAGCCCTAAACTTTTTAATTGAGCATCAGTTTGGAATTTATGTGTATTTTCAAGTTGATTATGTAAGAGCATAAGCTCATTCTTTTATTTTCATGCAATGGGTTTAGTGCTTATTATGTGCTTAATTAGGGTCTCAAGGTCTCAATTTATGATTTAGTGCATGCTTTCAATCATATACTTGTGTGATAGTATGAATTGCATGCGTGCCTAGTAGATGTTTGATATATGTCCCCTTATGTTTAAGATAGAGTATGGTATGCTTGAATAGTGTATGAGATTAGTTTAAGCATGAATGTGATGAATGGTAGCCAAACCAACCCAAAAACCCTAGTTTGGTGCATGATGACACACGGGTTTGCATGGGTTTGGTTTAATGCATGCGAATGGCAAATGAATGTTAGAAGCCCTGCATGTTGTCGTAGGCTCATGGCCAAAGCTGGTTGAGGTAGTGTGTGCGTATTAGAACGTAAAACCAACTTAAGAACAAAACTGCCAGTTTTCGGGTAAAACTGGCCAGTTTTCTGGAAAGTCGATTTTGAGGCCCTTAGAGGCCGAATTTGGAAAAAGTTAAAACATAAAAGTTGTAGAGAAGGGATTTTTCTAGGGGACAAGGTGGACAGTTTTTAAAAATAAGACTCCAAAGGCCTTTGTTTTTATAAAAACCCGAGCCTGACTGTGCCCAGGACTTATGCACGGCCATGTGAGTTCAACAGGGAACAAGAGCATGTTAGAGTCCGAACTGAGTTTTCTGTAAAACGTAAAAGTTGTAGTGTTTTTCGAAAGCTAAAACTTTTGTGAAGACAACTTTTTCTAATTCAAATCAGATTTTTAAATAGAAATGGATTTCTAAAAACTGTGCAGGAAACAGGAAATTCCTGCACAGGATTTTCTAAAACAATACAGGAAAACTGTATTTTTGCACCAACACCAATGTTTTGACTATGAAAACTGTTCCAATGGCAGTTTTCAGCCCTTAATGATTTTTATAAAGTCCCACTTTGAAAACCACGAATTTTTAAGTTAAACAAAAGATTTTTGGCCAAATTTTCCAAATTGGATTTTAAAAGCCAAAGTTTAGTAGCAAGACAATGACGGATAGTAACCGGGAAGGATACCCAAGTTACTAGGCTTGGCCCAAAAGCCCAAGTTTGACCCATAGAATGTTGACTTTGGTTGACTAAGTTTGACCACCTTAAGGGTTACCCTATGTAACCCAATAAGTTATCATGTGTAAAATTGGGGGACATATAACTAAGATTGTGTATGAATGTTGGATAGGTCACCAACATTTTATAGGATCCTTATCCTATGTTCTTTTAATAGCAGGAAGTAACATGCAGTTGCGACCTGAGTTGGAACAACGAAACCCAAGGTATAGCATAACAAGGTAAGTACAAACCTCACCTACAGTATGAAAAATAGTAAACTATTTTCCAATATATGATATGTTTTCATGTGTGTCATGTATGCCATGTTTTCAAGTATGTTATGTTTTCAAGAATGTCATGTTTTCAAATATGCCATGTTTTCAAGAATGTCACGTTTTTAAGAATGCCATGTAAATGTTAAGTTATGGTATAGTGACATCATGAGGCATGTTCACTAATGTTAAATCACATGGTAAGAAAATACAAACAAGATGTCGTACCACCCTCCCGTGATTGAGGAGGATACATGCTCAAGACAAGTTATGATTATTAACCTCTCATTGATGCGTGAGGGTCAAGTTTATGATTCCCAGAACTGTTAGGGCCTTACAAACCCTAACTTTGTCTGGAGGCTGCGCTTTTGGTACGTACACTATGGGCCCACATGTTAAGACAAGATAATAAGTTCAAGATTAAGTCCATAATGAAGCACAAGACATTCAAATCGATCATAAATGGATCATGCATAAATTACCTGATGTTTTAAGAGGTTTTGTGAGATTATGTTTGTACTTGCTGGTCGAAAGCTCATCAGTATATTCCATACTGTAGGTAAAAGTAAGATGCCTGCAGCTTTACTTGGTAGGCCATGCAGACGATGCAGCAAGTGAAGGGCGGTATGGGATACCACTACGCAAGATTTTCCGCAAATATTTTAAGTATGAAGTTGTATATGTATGATTAAGAAATATGTACCATGTTATGTATGTGATGATTCCAAGGTCCGGTTTAAAAGGTTATGGTGACCTTATAATCGGCATAACAAGTAATGGGTAGGCATGATGAAGTTTACCCATAAGTACAAGTTTATTTAAGTTATGATTTTAAAATAAAGTTTAAAGTTAAAAAAGAAAAAAAAATTTCTGAAATTTTCTGTAAGGTTAATTATTTAAGACTAAAGTTTAAGTTAAGCAAGCATGGTAACGGCCCACGTTTACGTAGTCGGTCCTACGTGGATTTTGGGGCGTTACAGTAATACTGAACTGCAGTCTGGAATTCTTCTGCGCTTAACTGAACCGCGTATAAGTTTTTCTCAGGATTTGAAGCTACTAAGTCCTCATTGCTCCAAATATTATTCCTGATAATTCTAGAGGGGTCCCATACCTTATTCTTAACTTTGCATCCGTAATGACGGTCGGCCACAGTATAATTTCAATACTGCTTATTATACTACAGTACCGTCTTAATCGTGTCATAATTTCTCTTGATCATTTATTGGCCCGAACAAAAATTATAATTCATGGTTCGGCCTTTTTCATCATAAAGCCTTATGCTTGACTTAATAAGTTATCATTGAGTCTTATAATACTTATAAGAACTCTAACATACTCTGATAATCAAATTGGATCATGAGCTTCATAATGACATACATGATTCAGACTTAGATTTTCCTTGTATCAAGGAAATCACAAGTTTGTCAAAAATTTGAGTTGTTACATAGGCTGCGAAGCATATGTGAAGGACGGGATAGAATACCACTACGTAGAATTTCTACAAATATTTTGAGTATTAAATTATACTAATTAGTGATGTTTAAAATTGGAAACATGTTTAAGATACTAATTAGTAAATAATTATTTAGTAATGACCAGTAAGTTTATATGTTAAAATGCTAGACTTGTTTTGTTAATCACAATGATGTGTTTATATTAATTATATGTAATGTAATATGTATGTTTAAAAAAAATACTCCACAAATTTCAAGTAGTAAAGCTAAATATAGTAAGTAAGTGTAGTAATGGCCACGTAAGTAGGGTCGTTACAATAAAATCTCAGCAGGATGTCGATTATGAGATTTAGGAGCTTCAGTGTCAATCTATCAGGTGTGCACTCTATCATGCCATGACTGCTCAACCCTGCGTGCTTGGTGGGAGGAAGATGAAGAAAGACGATGACGGTACTTCAAGATTGTTGTCGGTTGACATTCTGCCACCTAGTACCTATGTTCTAGATGTCGCTTATTTCATCATTAAGCAACATTTTGAAGGACAAATACACAACATGTCCCGCAATCGTGGAAGCAATCAACGACCCCATGAATCCTAAGCACTATTGAATGAAGTTTAGCTAGTTCTACTTCATTTTAGTCTCAATCGAGACACATTTCATCAATTCTTATCAGTAAACCTACCACAAGTCATCAGTAGATCATTTAAGCTATTCTCAAACTTAATTACTTCATAATAATGCCTTTGGTAGACACCTTTCGTCATGTAGTGTATGAATGCTTATGCCATTATGATGACCAAATATCACTTTCAAATACATAAAACATATGCACGACATTTGTGGTGATACAGGTGAAATTCTACTTACCTCATGATTTGGTATTCTATACAAGATTCTCGAGCTTCCACTCAGGGGATCCAGTGCTCAATACCTCTGAAATATTGAACATTTTAGCCACATTATTGTCACTTTGACAATTATTAACAATAAAAGTACTAAGGAGATAATTTCCCTACAATAGACTTTCCTACAATAGACTTTAAATTCAAAGCCTAGTTCCGCTAAAAATTTAACTATAGTTTCCCTAGTATTTTAAGCGTCCCCAGAGCTCAAATATCTCAAAAAAAAAAAAAAAACCTAAAAGCAATATAATTTCTTCAAAAATACCACAAATTATAAGACCATTACGAAACCACAAATCTCTATATTTCGTTGCATAGAACCAGCCTTATTATCAGGGCCATATCTCCCAATCCACAAGGAATTACTCAAAACTGTTTTAGGGCATGTAGACAACACAGAGAGGGAACTACCCTCAAATTTCTGCTCCAACAAAGCTATAACAACCTAAAATTTTGATGAACTTGTGATTTCCTTAGCTATAAAGGAAAATCTAAGTCTAAATCATGTATGTCAACATGATGCTCATGATCTGATTTGATTATCAGAGTTTTTTTGAGCTCTTATAAGTATTATGAGACTCAAAGATAATTTATTAAGTCAAGGATAAGGCTTTATGATGAAAAAGGTCGAACCATGAATTATGATTTTTGTTCGGGCCAATGAATGATCAGGATAAATTATGACTTGAATAAGACGATACTGTAGTATAATAAGCAGTATTAAAATTATACTGTGGCCGACCGTCATTACGGATGAATAAGTAAGAATAAGGATTGAGATCATTCTAGAAAAATCAGGAATAACATTTGGAGCAATAAGGACTAAGTAGCTTCAAGTCCTAAGAAAATCCTATACGCAGTCCAGTTAAGTACAGATAAATTCTGGACTATAGATCAGTATCCCTAGACTGTTGATAGTTATAACAGTATTTGTACATCTAGATTATTAAGAAATAGACTGCGTATTAGGAGGAATGCCAAACATGTCCCTACTTGGAGGTCAAGTAATTGTGGATAAATACACAATTTTTGAATTATTGTTTTTGATTTATTCCTCCACCTAAGCCACATGGCTTGTTGTCTTGGTGGCCTTAGGGAACAAGAAAACAAATTTGAGATAAGTTTGGAAAGATTTTTTTTGGCTCCAATACATGCATGGCCGACCACTTGGAGGGACTTGGAAGGTAAATATTCTGTCTTTAAGGACCAATATGCAAGGAGAATTTTTTTAAAAAAATATTAAGGAAAATTATGGAAATTCCACCTATAAATAGAGGTGGGTAGTGTTGAGTTGAACCATTCAGTTGGGTTCTCAAACTTCTAGTTCCTTCTCAACTATTCCTCTCTAGCCTTAGAAAGAGAGAGAGAGAGAGAGAGAGAGATGGCCGGTTGTGGTATGGAGGGTGGTGGAGTAAATTTTTGCTCATGCAAGGTCTAGAACCTGAACCACTCTTTCAAAACATTAGAGGTATATTCTTAACCCTCTAACTAAGATTTTCATTTAAGTTTTGGTTTATGGGATTTATATGTATTTCAAGCTATGGGTTGTAAGAGCATAAGCTCATGCTTCTTATATTATGCTTTTTGATGATTGTTTATGCTATATCTATGCTTAGGTTATCTTGGTTGCTAGCTCTAAGCATGGGTTTAATTTTTATGCTCTATGTTGAGTTTAAGGTTATGTGTGCTCATTGCTCAACATGTGTTTGTGAAAATACCTTCACATGTTTAAGTAGGCAGATTTTATGAATGATGATGATGATGATGATGATGATGTGAATGCTAAGTGTATGTTGATTAAGAAATTAACCTAAAGACACAAGTTGGTAAATAAGTAAGTTATCAATATTGTGTTTTTCAAGAACATGAGATAAGTGTATGTTTGAATGTTAAGAATGAATCCAATGCACTGCATGTTGATGTAGGCTCACGGCTTTGCCTGTTTGAGGTAGGGTGCATGAATTTTAAATGAAAACCAACAAAAAAAATACAAACTTCTGGTTTTTGAAAAATAATCTGGACAGTTTTCTAAAAACTGGATTTTGAGCCCTTTAGACGCCGAATTTGGAAAATGTTAAAACTCTAAAGTTTTAGAACACAGAAAAATCCTATGGGATAATGTAGATAGTTTCTAAAAAACAGGCTCCAAATGCCTTCGTTTTAATCAGTTTTCAAAACTGGCCGGTCCCGGGTACTTTACATGGCCATAACTTTTCAAAGGGAAAAACGAGTAAGTTAAAGGTAGATTTAAGCTTCAACCAAACAGAAAGTTGTAGGCCTTCATGAGATATACAACTTTTGTGAAGAAAGTTTTCCCAAATTTTAAACCAATTTAAAGATAAAATGGGATTTTTAAAACTGTGCATGGTACCGGAAATTTCATGCGTACATGCATTCCAGTAAATTAAAAGGCTGTTTTAAAAGCAGTTTTTAAGTTTTTACGATATCTTTTAAAAAGGAACTACAGCCTAATGAAAATGGTTTCAAAAAAGTTTAAATCCAATGGAATTTCCTATGTGATTTTTAAACGTACTATGTTTTATAAAAGGTAATTTCAAGTATTATGGTAAGAAATACTTAATTTGTAAAGTTATGATATTCTCAAGTAAACAAGATATTTTTAAGAAAGGAAAATACACTAAGTTGCATAAGAATATGGTAACAAGTATATGACCAATGGTCATCGGATGGGATACCAATTTGTTGTGTTAGGGCCTGTATCCATGATTACCAATGGTAATTGGATAGGATACCGGTTTACTATGTTAAGGTACCAAAGGTAATCGTAGAGGATACCAGTTTACTCTGATAGGATTTGTATCTATGATTGCCAAAGGTAATCGGATTGGATACCAATCAGGTGTGTTATGGTTTATAGTCAGATAAAACGACTCTTATCTTACGCCCTGTTTGAAACAGGAATATGACCTGTTGTCGTGCCTTGATGGAATGATAGACCAAGAGCATAGGACAATTTGTAAGTACAACTTCGCCTATAGCATGGGCAAAATGTTTTTATTGCATTGCATGTTTTTCAAAAATTCATGCATTGATTTACATGATGTACATATGTTTTATGTCTTATGTTTTATTATTGTGACATCATGAAAGCATGTTCACTAATAATAAATCACATGATAAGAACAAGATTAAGTTTTCAAGTAAGAAACAATTAAGATTCAAGTTTTCAAGTATGATCAACAAAGAACAAGTTTTCATGTAATAAGATAAGACAAGCCAGTTTTCTTGTGTCGTACCGACTTGCCACGAGGGCGGGTTTAAAAGGTTTGGTCCATTGTTTGAGTTGGATTTGATTGGCTGCCCCAACTACTCCATGTTAAATGGTTTGGTTCATGATTTGAGTTGGATTGTACTGGCCGCCCCAATCACTCCATGACTACGCGCCATGGTACATGCACTGATTATATGATGTAAGAGGCCCAAAACCAAGTTAACATAAGAAAGCATAATTGGTTCATGTATTATCAATTCATACATTTCATAAGAAAGCATAATTGGTTCATGCATTATCAATTCATATATTCTTTTACCGAAAAAGTTTAGCATAATAGAAAGTTGTACTTACTGAGCATAAGCTCATAACTTACATTCATGCTGTAGGTAAGCAACCTACCAAATATGCTTGATGCAAGACTGTGGAGAGATGGCATTGCAGACGGTGAAATTTGGGTTGGACACCACCACGTGTTTTGTAAAATATGTTTATGTTATGATATAATAATATAATGATACCGATACTTAACATATTTAGTACTAGGACAGTATTTAAAGTTTATTACTTATTACAACGGTAACTAGTATGGTTTATCAAATGTGTTAAAATAGTTTTACAACTCTGTACTCAATTAAGTACATATAAATAAGTATGAGAATAAGTTAAGTTTTAAATCTGAGTTTAAAAAGAAAAAAAAATATGATTCCGTATTTTTACGAAATACAAGAGTATGTTTAAGTAAGTTAAGTATTTAAGTTAAGTAAGTATGAAGTCATGGCCCTACGTGGGTCGGGTCGTGACAAAAGCTCTGTAGCATATAGAAATAAATCAAAACCTGAACCACAATGAAAACTCACCAGAAACGGGACCTAACCTCCGAATTGAATTTGCTCTCACTGTTTTACAGGCTTCAACCCAACATATGAGGCGACATACCATTCAAAAATTACAGCTTAATTCCATAGGAAACTCTGAACCAACGTTCAAGAAAATAGAAACTGAAATTGCCCTTACCTTGGTCCAAACTAGGTTTTTCCCTGAAAATCTCCAACAAAAATTGATCAAACCACACTTGATAGCTCTTAATTTCTCAAAACCCTAACTAAATATGGTGCTTAGAGGTAGAGGAAGTCGAACTTGGAGAGTTTGTGTAGAAAATGAACCACCTAGTTACTTGTTAGACCTTTAAAGTGGCAAGCACACACCTCAATTACTTCACCATGAAGTACTTTCGCCTAAGCTAGACTATTGTCCTACATTTTTATCTTATTCACCTCCTTAATGGGGTGTGAAATACTCATACCAATTCTCAAATACAAACTAGGTTTTAATCAATCAATTTGCTTACCGAATGTGGTATATACACTCGCACCAAAGATCCCGTACACCTAAAACCCTATCTTTGAATCCTTCACTATAACTTACTTAATCCATTAAATTTCATAGACATCACTATCATAAACTCCTTTTTCATTGGTCCACTTACCGGATCCACTTTCAAGTAACCCCGTCATTCATTAATGCATTATACATAACTCAACATTTATGCACTTTTTAGATATAATGCACGTTATGAATATGACAAATGCATTTCAATGATCACATAAACATATGATAAATATGCATAATATCATGAAAAGATACAATGCATTGAACAAGAAATATATGAGAATTCTGGTCATCACATCTTAATTTAGCTCATGTTGTCAGAAGTCCTTATACTTCAATTCTAATTGACACTACAACACGAATTAGGCATATGCAGTACATGTGTACATGTTTGATTCGTATTAGGAATATACTACAGAAATTTATTTTAAAGTAGGCATACTTTAGTTGGTTTTAAATATCCTCTATTTAGTTTATTAAGATTTATGTACTTATGAGTATTATAGTGAGACCATTCATTAATGTTAGAAGCATAAAACTTAAGGGTCAGTAGTATGTTAAGCAAAAAACATTTTTCAGTGAAGGTTTGACGAGCTTAGAAGTAGATATTTTTCAACTGGATCATAAGAATAATAATAACATGTTTTGCGTTTATATGATTTCTTATTTTCTATCTATTTTATATTTATGAATGGAAACACTCCATGACATTTTGATATATGTATAGTGCATTTGAGCATCTATGGCATTGTTTCGCAGGTATGTTTACTAAAGGAAAAGCTATTGTACCCTTGTTTTTCCTATTTTAAAATGACATACGAAGCATGTTTTAGTACCTAGGTACGCAAGGGATGCGGGAGGGACCAGTGGACCCAAATATTAGGGCAATATCCCTTGAGGCATGAGGTTTCCAATAAAGGATAGTCACTACAACTAAAAAGGAATAGGTTCTGTGAAACACATAGCCTATCGAGTACTAAACCAAATTTTACACTTGATGGGTTCCATAATGATTTTGACTAAAAAGGTTCGAAGTGACTAAAAATGGGTACAATAGATAGTTGAGAATTTTATAAATGATTGCATTCATGCATATGTTCTACTTACTAAGCGCTGACTAATTTAATTTCTTTTGATACATGTTTTCTTTTTGAGTTCACATGAGGTTGACTGAGTATGAGACACAGATGTCCCGTGACAAGCCTATTAAGCTTTTAATCTCTAGAATGATTATTATAATCTTTAAAGATTATTGTAATATTATTTCTGCTGTGTTTAGAATTTATTATTTTGACTTAAGATATGTTTATAAAAGTAGCACAATTTAAACTAGCTAAATGAGTAATCTTGTTGTTGACCCGCTAGTTTAGGAGGCATTACATACGCCCTATTGAAACCACACTACTAGAAAATAGGGATTAAACGACGGTGATTACATGACGGTTCCGAGGAACCGTCATGTGAAGTCGTGTAAACTTGAGGTTTACACGATGGTTCGGTGGAACAGTCGTGTAAACCACAAGTTTACATGACGGTTCGGTGGAACCATCGTGTAAACCTCAAGGTTTACACGACGGTTCGGTGGAACCGTCATGTAAACCGTTCGGTTTACACGACTTTACACGACGGTTCCTCCGAACCGTCGTGTAAACCGTGGTTTACACGATGGTTTTTTAAATACCCGTCGTGTATTCCTAATTTTTGTATCCCTAGCAGTAGCCCTCATTTTATCTTACAGAACTGTTGCGCAGCCACGGAAAATATCACAGAGACCTGCAAAACCACATCTCCTCCACTGCGAAACCAACACTCGCGTATAGTAATTATTTGTAAGTATAGTGATTATTACTTACTCTTCTTTGTAGTTATTTGAGTTTTATTAACGAATTATTGTAGATATCGAAAATGGTATATTCTCGTTTTTTTTTTCTTCTTTGAGTATGATTTGTTGAAATTTTTCAATAGCTTAATATGTTGTATTTTTAAATGCAAAACATGATTATTGAATGAATTGTATGATATATTAATTAATATCGATTTAGGTCGGGTTCTTGGAAATGGATCGAAAATGGATGTGGGCTAATAGATTGACTAGAAAATACCGAGATGGTGTTGAAGAATTTTTGTCATTTGCCAAAACTCACATGAAGAATGATAAGCTTCGATGTCCTTGTGTGGATTGTGGAAATCATAGATCTCATTCAGTTGATGAAGTTAGAAGACATTTGCTTGCCCGTGGGATTATTTGTTCGTACCAAATATGGTATTTACACGGTGAAATGTGTTTTAATCCATCATCGAAGACCAAAGCGAAAGAACCTATTGTTGAGGAAGATGTAGGAGATAATTTGTTTGATATGGTTAATGATTTGGAAGAACAGTTTGTGCATCGTCCGGAGTTATTTGAAGCAATGATGAATGATGTCGAGATGCCCTTGTATGACGGGTGTAGTAAATATACGAAATTGTCCGCATTGGTCAAATTATGGAACATGAAGGTATCGGGAGGGTGGACAAATTCTAGTTGCACGGCTCTTTTAGAATTTCTAAGAGAGGTTCTACCGGTTGATAATAAAATACCCGCTAGTATGTACGAAGCTAAGAAGACGTTGAGCACTTTGGGAATGGAATATGAAAAACTTCATGCATGTCCAAATGATTGCGCCCTTTACCAAAATGAGTATAAGGATTTGGATGCATGTCCGGTTTGTAAGGAGTCAAGATGGACGAAGGGCAAGAAGCCAGCAAATGGCAGCAAAGGTGTGCCGGCAAAGGTGTTATGGTACATTCCTCCGGCACCGCGCTTTTGGAGTTTATTCCGTAATGCCGATCACGCCAAGAATTTGACTTGGCACCATGATAAACGTGTTGAAGATGGCATGCTTAGACATCGAGCCGATGCACCACAATGGAAGACCTTTGATGCCGATCATCCTGAATTTAGTGCGGAACCACGGAATCTACGTCTTGGTTTGTCGACGGACGGAATGAACCCACATGGTAATATGAGTAGTAGGCATAGTACTTGACCCGTCATACTTGTCAACTACAATCTCCCTCCGAAGTTGAGCATGAAGCGGAAGTTCTTGATGATGACTTTATTGATATCCGTCGGCGTTCCATCGCAGGTAAATCGATGTGAATGGGAGCAAGCTTGTCTCTATACTTTACATAATCGGGTTGAAGTTGAGCCTTTTATTGAGATTCACCTACAGGAATTAAGAGATAGAAATCCAAGAAGTGGACGAAATGGAAAGTTGCTACAAGATGATAACAATCGGATGTTCCGTCAGTGGCTGCGAAGTCATGTCTTTCAGAAGGACGGCTTTTCACAAGAGTTAATGAACCTCGCTAGAGGTCCGTCGACGATTGTTACACGATATACGTCATACTTCGTGAATGGTTATACATTCTACACTCGCGAAAGAAATGAGAAGCATCATGTTCAAAATAGTGGTGTTAGTATCCGTGCTAAGGCCATGCATATTTCATCTGCAAAGGACAATAAACCAGTTTATGGAACGATGAACTACTTCGGTTTCATTGAAGATATTTGGGAACTCGATTACTGTGGTTTACATGTAGCACTCTTTAAGTGCAAATGGGCCGACAATAATTATGTAAGGATTGATAGTGATGGCATCACAGTTGTGGACTTTAGACGATTGGGATACAAAAATGATCCATTCATTTTGGCATCACAAGAAATCCAGGTATTTTACACAACGGATCCCAGCAATGTAGAGTTGTCCTTAGTAGTGTCGATGAAGCCAAAATTGATCCGTGATGGTCAAGTGGATGAGGAAGATTGCTCCGACATTCCATCTTTCACACAGGGAATGCCACCGGTTGAGGAGATTGACGAATTCGATGATGAGGTTTCCCACTTGATTCGACCAGATATTAAATGGACACGTGTTGAGGAAGCAAAGAGAAAAAAGAAAAAAACTTGAACAGTCTGCCATTTATTTTGTACAACACATGACTTTATTTTTATTATAATTCAAGATGTATTATATATTTATTTTGTTATATATGTTGATTGGTATATATATACTGAACATTAATTTTGAATAAAGATCAATACTACAGAATGAGTAATTTTTGAATATAACAAAGGGGTATTAGGCCGTCGGATTGTGGTGAGAAAACTAGGTTAAATTTACACGACGGTCCCAAGAACCATCGTCTAAACACCCGAAATAGAGGATTACACGACGGTTCTAGGACAAGCCGTCATCCACACACCGAGAAATATGGAACCGCCGTGTAACGTAGGTATTACACGACGGTTCCAAGTGAAACCGTCGTGTAATGTCGCTTCCCACTACGGTTTACCTTGTTTCGACGACGGTTTTAACCGTCGTTCATTGAGATACGACGACGGTAATATAACCGTCATGTTATCTTCCACGACGCTGGATTACACGACGGTTGGGTAATCGTCGTGTAAACTTTACACGACGGTTAAAAACCGTCATGTAATCCCTCTTTTCTAGTAGTGCCATTTTTTTTTTAAAGAATTTCCGTGTCTCCCTCTCTCATTATCTCAGATTCTCTCCATCCATTTTCTTCGAGAAAATTTGATTATCTCATACTCTCTTACCGTCTCTCTCTGGACTCCTCAAGGAACTGTTATTCTTATTCTTTGGTAAACATTACAGAAGTTGCTTTGAAATTAAAAAAAAAAAAAGGCGTAAAATTTATAGTAGGAACTATATTTTTATATATTACTGTTTCAGCAATTAGATTAATATTTAAATGGCCTGATCTGTAATGTCGACGTTAAAGGTTTATAGTGCAGAACGTATAACAATTTCCAATCATAGATCAAATTGTTAAAAAGTTGATTCAACAACGTTGATTACAAATGCATATGCTATTGTGTATTCAAAATATAAGTGAGAGGATTGAGTTTTGTGTTCATTTCTAAGTAGATTTGTGTCGCAGATGAAAAATGTAAAAACTAGTTGGTGATTCATCATGAGATAGAATTTACAGAGGGTCCTAATCTAGTTGAGATGTCTCTGTTCTCTCTTGAAATGATGGTTATCAATTAATCTCTTTTTAAAGGAGAAGAAAAGTTCATATAGTCTTAACACTATCGGTGGTACCACAAAAAGACGTTGTGTAATAACCAAAATTTCTATGGACTCATGATTTCCTTGTACATAAGAAATTTCAGTTTGTACTATGTGTTTATGTAATATTTCATGAAAATTATGAGTATCAATGTGAAATTCATAATTTTATCAGTAAATGTTTGAGTTCTCATTTAATTAACTATGAGACTCAATAAGCAGTTTGCTTAGTCAAGTATGTGACCTTTGAGCAAAAAGGGAAGAAAAATTCTATGATTTTATGTTGGTCAAAATTTGACCGAAAAAGTCAAAGGTTGACTAGAAAGGTCAAAGATATGACTATACTGTAATATGATAAGCAGTATGGGAAATATACTGCGAAAACTGTCTTTACGGACAAAATAGCATGCATAAGATTTAAAACCACCGTAGAAAAATCAAGCACATTAATTAGGGTATCAAGGGCCAAATGACTTCAAGTTATAAGAAAATTTTTATACAATCCATTTTTACACAGATAAATTTTGGACTGCAGTTTAGTGTAAAAATACTGTTATTAGTAGATAGCAGTATTGAAAATATCTGTGTTAGCATAAAAATGGACTGCATATTAAGGAAAAAGCCAAACAAGACCTTAAGATGACATCACCTCACCATGGATTTATGACATCATTTTGGATTAAAGAAAATTTTGGAAAAAATTTGGATGGTTCTAGACCACCTGGGCCGGCCACCTAAGGGCCCTTTTGGGGCAAATACTTCCTAGTTCAAGGACTTTTTAGCAATTTGGAGAAGTTCCAAATCACCTATAAATAGGTGACCCATTTGTTCAAAAAAATGAGAAAATCTAGCCAAACTTTGCCAAAATTCTCTGTCAAAAACCGAATTCAAGAAAGGAAGGAAGAAAGAAAAATTGAAAACCCAAGGGGAAAAATCTTAGGGGGAGGTCAGTTTTCTAGCTAGAACACCAACAAAAATTTGAAAAAAATTTTGGAGACCCATTTTGGCCAAGGGGCCGGTTGTGGGAGAGGAAGAAGGGAGGAAGAGAAAACTCAAGTTTTGGCCAGATTTTGAAGCTTGTGGTGACCGGATTTTGGTGCAAGGGTGATTGAAAAATTTTGGACATCAACTAGCCTAGGGAGGCCGGTTCTTGGTGGAGCCAAGGGGGAAAGGGAAATCAAACCAAGCCAAGCCAATTTCTTGATTTGAATAAAGGTAATTCCCTTTAAACCCTAAGCTTCTCAATTCAAGTTTCAATTGAGAAATTTAAATGTATTTCAAGTGGGTTTGTAAGAGCATAAGCTCAATTTAATTTCTTGCCCTAGGTTAGATTTAGGGTTTGTGCTTGATTAGATTAAGGGTGGTTTGATTTAATGAGCTTGCATGATTAAATGTTTATGCTCGCATGATTATTAAGGTTTGCATGCTAGATGTTTGATAATGTTATATGTCCCCAAATATGCTAAGTATGATGAAGAATGTGCATGTTAGGTTGCTAGAAATTTATGTTATGGTTTGTGCAACCTAGAACCATGCAAACTTTGGTTGATCCAAAGTCAATAAGGGTTTGCATGGGTATGATCAATATGTGTTTAAAGAAAATTTACGTTAGAAAAACGTTACATGACTGATCTTAGGCTCCCGGTGTGGCCGGTTGAGGTAGAGTGCGCGTATTAGGACGTAAAATGGATTTAAAACCAAAAACTGCCAGTACGGGTAAAAACTGGCCAGTTTTCTGGAAAACGGATTTTGAGGTCCTTAGAGGCCGAATTTGGAAAAACTTAAAACATGAAAGTTGTAGAGAAGGTTTTTCCTAGGGTCTAACGTGAACGGTTTTCCAAAATAAGGCCCCAACGGCCTCAGTTTTCACAAAAATCCGAGCCTGACCGTGCCCAGACTTCATGCACGGCCAGGTGAGTTCAATGGGGAAAACGAAGGGGTTAGATTCCGAACTGGGTTTTGTACAAAACACAAAAGTTGTAGGATTTTTCGAGATCTAAAACTTTTGTGAAGACAACTTTTTTAAATTCAGCCCAGATTTTTAAATAAAACTAGATTTCTAAAAACTGTGCAGGAAATAGTAAATTCCTGTACAGGATTTTCCAAAACTGTGCAAGAAAAAGGGCATTCTTGCACAAACACTAATAAGTTAATTATAGAAACTGTTCCAACAGCAGTTCCAACACTTAATGACTTTTTCAAACCCCATTCTAAGAATCCCAAAATTTAATAAGTTGAACAAATGGTTTTTGTATAAAAAGAGATATAAAATGTTAAGTTTTTCCAAAGGAAAACAAAAGGGAAATTAGACTCAAATTGTCTTAAAATTGGGTAGACTAGATGATGACCAACAGTAATCGGGAAGGATATCCAGATTATTGGACTGGGCCCAAAACCCAAAGGTTACCCTATGTAACCTAATAAGTTATAATCCAAGTGTGGTAGACCTTGAACACTAGGGTTACTTGTTGTAACCAAGTAAGTTATCATATGGGGAACATATAACTAAGGTTATGTATGAATGTTGGATAGATCCCCCAACATTTTTAATCCTGACCTATGACCTTTATTATAGCAGGAGATAACCTGCTGTTGTGTCCGGATTTGGAGCGGCACATTAACGGACATAGTAGACGAGGTAAGTACAAACCTCACCTACAGTATGGAAAATAGTAAGCTATTTTCAAATATATGACATGTTCCATGTATGCCATGTTATGCCATGCTATGCTATGTTATGCCATGCTATGCTATGCCATGTCATGTTAAGCTATGTTAAGCCATGTTAAGACATGTTAAGCTATGTTAAGTTATGTTAAGTCATGATAAGACATGATGTATCAAATTATGCCATGATTTATGGTTATGCCATGTTTATGTCTCATGTACATCAAGATTAATAAGATCACAATTAAAGATTCTTAGCCTTGGAATATACCAGACTAAGACTAAACCAAGTCAAGCAAGGTGTCGTACCAACCTCCTACTAGATGGAGGATACATGTTTTAAGTTTATGATTATCAACCTCTCGATAATACGTGAGGGTATATGATAATCAACCTTCCGCTAGATCGTGAAGGGTTATGTTTATGATTTCCAGAATTGTTAAGGGCCTTGCAAACCCTGACGTTCTGAGGATTGCGCGCTTTTGGTACATACACAAGGGGCCCATATATTAAGCAAGATAATAAGTTCAAGCCAATAATTGGTCATAAAAGATTCATAATTGTACATAATTGATTCATGCATAAGTTGAACGATATTTATTACGTTTTGTGAGATTATGTTTGTACTTGCTGGGTGAAAGCTCATCAGTATATTTCATACTATAGGTAAGAGGCCTGTAGCTTAATTGGTGGGCCAGGTGGACGATGCGGCTGGTGAAGGGCGGTGTGGGATACCACTACGCTAATTTTTACGCAAGTTCTGTTAAGTTTATATATATACATATATATTTTAAAGCAAGTTACGTTGTATAAGAATATGAAGATTTAAAGACTCGAGTAAGTTGTAGGAATTATGTATGTTTTTCATCTCAGTATGTATGCGTGATGAGTTTACCATATGAGCAACAATAATTATATATGTAAGTTTGAAAAAAAATTTATTCTCAATTTTCCAAGTAAGTTTAAGCTATATGTAAGTTCAAGTATGTATGGTAACAGCCCTACGTAGGTTGGGGCGTTACACGTTGCATGCATAAGAACTTGCGCTTCACTTATTATGAGAGAGACCCTCCAATATTTTAAGCTAGATGTACTTTTCTTGATAGTAAGATAAATAGTCAGTGATGTCTTTATGCTCTCCGTCCAACACCCTTAGAGGAGTTTATTGAAAAGTCTGAAATCACAGGTTAAACGTAAAAGATCCTGATCCTCAACTTTCAACCAATGATGAAAATATCGATAATTTTGTGAATATTTCCCCGAAATTCTCTGTAAATGAGGATCCTCGATGCAGATACAGGGGGTAAAGATATTTCTTACCAGAGTATCCATTAAAAATCACTACTTTCCGGAAAATATCCTTAACGTATCAATATCCATTTTCTTCCTTCATAATTTTACCGGAATTTCTAGATACTTACGGATATTTCTACGGATATATCTATTAAATATCTACTAATATCCATGTATATAAAAATGAAGAAAAAGACTTAGAAAAGAAACAAAATGAATTTGTTTAGTAAATAAAAAAATTCACATGCCCTCTACTTTGTGATATTGTGTTGTCTGCAATGATGACGACGACGATGATGATAAAATAATAAAACCAATAATAATAATTCATTAAGTTCAATATAACTTTTTTTCTTCTCTTCACGTGAATTATTTATTTTTAATAATCGACACTTTCTAGCCTTGAATAAAACTATATAGCTAGCAGTGAATAAAACTACAGAGCTAGCATGTCAGGATTCTAAGTTCCTTTAAAAAAGAAAAATAAATGTTTGTATTTAATTATGTACCTTGTATAATTTTATTGTCATGTAAAATATGTGAGATTCTAATTAATGAGATTATTATTATATAAATGGATTTTTTTAAATAATAAATCGTTTTATATACATTATGCTTTACATTTTTTTTATATACATAATTTTGTTAAAAAATATATCAATTTATGTATTATTTAGGTCTTTTTCATTTTCTATAATTTTACTTGAAATTTCCAATTTTTTATGCAAATATCCGTCTTTTTTTTTTTCATTTTTACCAACATCAATATCGACATTATCCATTGATATTTCCGTAAATCTGAACCCTCGATATTTCCGTCGACATCGCTTTTTTCATCCTTGCTTTCAACAACTTTCTACTTAAACTTTTGGATGATAGAAGTGAAAGCTACAAATACAACCTCCTCATTACCATGCCACCAACAGTAATATTGCGTTACACTTTCACATAAGGATCTATGAACGTAGCTCTGCTGGAATAAAGTTGTTATTGTGCTCTCGGCATCGAGGAATTGACTCTTGCTTATCTGTTAAAGAATATTTTTCCAACTTTAATATACAACGATTCTACTACACACTACTCCTATTACTAATATGGTTAGATAAATAAAAGGAGGCCAAAAAACCGTTCCTTGAGTTTGATTCTTTCCTTGATTATATCTATTTTATTGAGGTAAGATTTTGCATCATCTCTCACATTACATATATCACCGGACATGTTATAGAGTATGAGACGATCCACGAATAAGCAACCCATAGAACCCAAGAACAAGTCTCAGTCGACAACAGAATAACTGACGAACTACTAAAGAGTCACCTGAGGCCAAAGAAGGAAAGTTGTCTTCGAGATCAGTAGATCAGAAACCAAATCAGACATATCAGACAAGAATAACCATGTAGCCAACAAGAATTGATATTCTCATCAAAAAAAGATAGTTTTAGAATACCTTCGGAAAGTCAACCAATACAACAAGAGGCAAATTCTAGTAAACAATTAAAGAATATTCCCTCATAATCAAGCAACTAGAGTTCACCAATCATCTCTTATTAATAGTGTCATACTCTACAAGCCTCAAGAAGAATTGGGAGAGCCAAATTGACAACTCACTCAGCATATTATTCCCATAATTTACATTACAGACACAATATTCCTCTGCTCTCTCTCTGAATTACATCAATCCCCATCTCTATCTCTCTCATTCTTACTCAAAAATGCCATTGTAACGTTCATTCATACATAATGAAAGCTCCTGGAGGCCCTACAATAACTTAAAGATTACAGGCAAACCTCTCCAAAATCACTTGTCTTTGTCTCTTCTATTTTTCTCATTGTTTATTTTATTATCTGTGACTCACTAACAACTCATCAATGACTCGCATATCATCTTGTTTCAATCATTGGCCCTTGTTTTCTGTGATTGTAAATTCCACCCTCTATATAACTGTTGACCAGCTCTTCTGCTAAGATAATTATCAAATCCTGCTTTATTTTAGGTTTCAATAATTACAAAATTTCCCTTCAATAATATCCCTTGTAGAATTTTATGCCATGAATTTCAAACGTAATAGTCATTTCTCCCGATCTATGTTCGGTCAGCAAATTTAGTATTTTTTTTTAGTTTGATGGACTAAAGTCGAGACTTAATCAATGCTGTGAAGATCATGATCAGCTGATGAAATTCCCATTTAGGAAGGAGTCCAAGCATCTTTCCTAGTCAAAAGCTTCAGGCTCGGCATCCTAAACGAACTCTTCGATTGCTTCCTCGTGAAATTTGGTGACGTCAAGTTCTTCTTCGACTAATTAGCACTATAAATTCCGATCCCATTGTCTTTTCCCATGATTTGGAACCCCAAACCTTTTGCCTTCCCAAAGATACCAAAACCCACATGTCCCGAGTCACGAATCCCAACTTCTGTCCTGAAACCTGACCATAACCTTTGTCCTCAAACCAAACCTTGATCCTCGTCTCGAAATGCGATCCAGATATTCATCATGAAACCCAACCTTGCCCCTTTCAAAAACCTGACCCCGACCCCCAACCCCAATCCTGAATCCAGACCCCAACCCCCATCCTCAAACCTAACCCGGCCCCCAACCCTAATCCTGAATCCAGACCTCGACCCCCATCCCAAAACCTGACCCTGACCCTCGTCTAAAAACCCAACCCGACCTGACTCTCATTCCGAATCCTAACCTAACCCATGTCCCGAATTCGACCACCGTCTCAAAGCCTAACATTGACCCGTATCCCAAATCCTGACCCCGCCTCTGTCCTGAATCCCAATCCTGACCCCGTAGTGAAAATGATTGCCAATAAAGCCATCAGGATGGATGAGTATGAAATCACAGAGCAGGAAGATGACACCAATAATTTATATTAAAAGAATCAGAAGTTTGAAGTGTAAATGAATTATGGATGTTGTCGAAGCACTTATTGCTGCATTAATTTTTAAGCACATGTGGGAAAATTCCTGCCTTGAAATTTATGTATTGGATTGGTATAGATGTCAACCTTAAGGTTAAACTTGGCATACCTCACGGGGGCCTTCTATAATAACCAACCTTTTTACAAACTTAAGATTTCCTTTTTAAGGAATCAAAGTTTGTACTATGTATGTTTACGTGAAATGTCTGATTTGATTTATCAGAATATATTGAGTTCTTGTAATATTATAAGACTCAATTATAATTTACTTAGACAAGTATGAGACCTTTTGTTGAAAGAGGCAGAATTAGGGTTTATGATTTTATGCCGGTCAACGTTTGACCAGAATGACCTAAGGTATGATTAAGACGGTACTGCAGTATAATAAGCATTATGAAAATTATACTGTGAAAAACCTTCATTAAAGATGAAAAAGTGAGAATAAGGTACGGGACCACTTTAGAAAAATCAAGCACAATATTTAGAACAATAAGGACTAAGTGGCTTGAAGTCTTAAGAAAAACCTACACGCAGTCCAGTTAAGTGCAGATAAATTCTGAACTGTAATCCAGTACAACTGTACTGTTGTTAGTTCGAAACAATATTTGTAATATCTGCATTAGTATGAAAATGGACCGCATTTAGGAGGAGAGGCCAAACGGAGCCCTAATGGGGGGAAACCTCATCAAGGATAAATATGTGAAATTTTTGATTTTTGGAAAATTTAGAAAGAATTAAGTAGATTACTTGGCCTCCAAGTCACCATCATGGCCGGCCACCTCAAGGGGGCAATGGGCAAATATTTTTTTTTTGGGGTTAGATATGCAATTTTAAGAATAAAAATAATTCTACAAAAGAAATTAATTTTCACCTATAAATAGGTAAGGTGGGATGACTTTGTGACCATTTAGTGAAACCCCTAACTTTCTAGTTCATTGTCAATTCTCTCCCTCCCCTAGGAACCGAAACCAAAGAGAGAAAAAAAAAAAAAAAAAACAGCAAGTGAGGGTCGAATTTTGAGGAAGAAAGCAAGGAGGGAAAATTGTTAATCCAAGACCTAGACCCACTCTCAAAGCTTAAAGGTAACCCTCCTAAACCCTTTAAGCAATGCAATTAAGTTATGATTCAAAAGTTTAAGTGTATTTCATGTTGGGTATGTAAGAGTATAAGCTCACCATTTATTTTTCATGCAATAGCCTAGATTGCTTAATATGTGCTTGATTAGGGTTTTGTGGTCTTGATTTATGATTTGGTGCATGTTTGTGATATTATGTGTTAGAAATTATATGGTTTGTGTGAATGTCTACTATGTATTTGTAATATGTTCCCACATACTCAAGAGAAAGATATGGTATGAATGATAATGCTAATGATGATGTATGATGAATGGAGGGTTAAAAATTAACCCAAAACCCTAATTTGGTAAAGATTACCATTTGGGTTTGTAAGAATGGGAAACCAATGCATGATGATGAGAACCTTACATAACGTGCTGCATGTTTGTCGTAGGCTCACGGTTTCAACCGTTTGAGGTAGGATGTGCGTAATTTTATGTAAAAATCAACAAAAGATGAAAACTGTCAGTTTCAGATTAAACTGGGCAGTAATATAGAAATGAAATTTTGAGGTCCTTAGAGGCTGAATTTGGGAAAAGTCAAAACTACAAAGTTGTAGAGAATTGAAAATCCTAGGGGACAACATGTATGGTTTTTAAAAATAAGGTACCAAATGCCTCTGTTTTTATTAAAATCCGAGACTAGCCTGATGAAGCAAGTGTTCACGGCTAGGGGGTTTCAACAAAGAAAACGGATAGGTTAAAGGCAGAACTGTGTTTTGAGTAAAGAATGAAAGTTGTAGGATCCTTCGAGTCTACAACTTTCATGAAGAAAACTTTTTCAAATTCAAAACAGATTTTAAAGAGAAAACTGGACTCCCAAAACGTAGGGTACAGAAAATTCCTACACATGATTTTCAAAACAGTGCATGAACATGCAATTCTTGTACATGCACTGACAACCAAATCTATGGGACTGTTATTAAAAATAGTTTTCAGAATTTTACAGTTTTACTATTTTTATTTAAAAAAAATTAATTACAGTTTTCATAAAAGCAGTTTAAAAAGGGTTTAAACTTTAGTAAACTAGGGTTTGTGAAGAAATGAAATAAATAAACAAATTAAGCCAAGTTAAATGGTAAACTATCGTAAGACATATGGTAATTGGAAGGGTTACCAAATTTATTGGGCCAAGTTATTTGAAAGATTACTTTATGGGATACAAATGTTATATGTTGGGCTTTAGATCCAAGGTTACTTATAGTAACCAAATGGGATACCACTGTAACATGATGGGCTTGTGTCTAGGGTTACTTATGGATGTTGGTTTGAATACCAACATTGAATGATATGGTTCATAGTAAGATATGATGATTCTTATCTTACTTCCTTTTTGGAAACAGGAAGGTAACCTATTGTTGTGACCTGGCGGAACAACAAACTCAGAATCTAGCTTAACCTGTAAGTACAACTCCGCCTATAGTATAGGCAAATGGTTTTATTGCTTGCATGTTTTCAAAGCTCATGCATTTATGTATGTGATGCATATGATTTATGCTTTATTTTATGGCATCAGGAAGCATGCTCACTAATGATAATTCATATGGTAAGAATAAGATGAAGTTCTAAGTAAGAAATTGTTTTCAAGAAAATGTCTTCAAATATGATGTTAAGTAAGTTTTCTCGTGTTGTACCGACCTGCACTAGGTCAAGTTTAGTCCATAGTTTGAGTTGGACTGGGTTGGCCACCCCAACCACTCCATGGTTGTGCGCCACCATACGTACACTCATGTTAAGTAAGGGCCCAAAAATATGCTAACCTAAGAAAGGATAATAAAAACATAATTGGTTCATGCATTGTTTTATTATGAAATATTTTGTGGGTTAATAGTTGTACTTGCTGGGCGAAAGCTCATAACTTACGTTTATGCTGTAGGTAAGCAGCCTAATAGCAATATTTGATGCAAGACGGTGGAGCATGGCAAGACTAACTGTGAAACGATGGGATGGAGACCGCTACGCGTTTTGTAAAATGTTATGCGTGTTTGTTATTAAGTACAATCTAGAATATGCTAAATAAGTTTACAAACGTAAATACTCAATTAAGTATGTATAAATATATCTATATGTATATGTAAGTACATGGCCAAGTTCGATGTCAAGTTGATTGGGAAAAAAAAAATTTATTCCCTATTTCCGCTTGTTAAGTAATTATGTAAGTTAAGTATGGTAATGGCCTTTGTAAAGCTGGTCGTTACACCTTCTAAGTGTGAAGAAGGATAAAATAATTTCTAATGCTGCCCTGTGTAAGCTTGGATGTGAACGCAAACTTCTAGTAATTATCCGTTGAAGTTTTTGACTAACTGAGATAATAATTTACTGTGTTTCTGACTTTCTCTATCCATCATTTTCACACCCTAGGGTTTAATTGGTGATGAGAATTTTGATCCTAAATATTGGTCATTCCCGGTGATTATTTTACTAATAAGAAACTACAACGGGATGTATTACCTAATGGGAAAGTTATTTA
Organism: Ficus hirta; assembly: GCA_038430175.1. Taxonomy (NCBI): domain Eukaryota; kingdom Viridiplantae; phylum Streptophyta; class Magnoliopsida; order Rosales; family Moraceae; genus Ficus; species Ficus hirta. The sequence goes on from CM076597.1 coordinate 7,379,332, forward strand.
TATTTAAACAACCAGAAGTTTGAAAAGTAACATAATTGCGGATGTTGTTGAAGCACTTATTGGTGCATTTTTAAGCACGGTGGGGGAATTCTTGCCTTGAAATTTATGAATTGGATTGGTATAGACGTCAACCTTGAGGTTAAAGTATATGAGACACACTTCCAAGTGCCACTAGATAAGCTTATTGATATCAAACATTTAGAATCCTTGTTGAACTATTCATTCCGCAATCCGACTCTTTTGGTTGAGGCATTAGCCCACGGTTCTTACATGCTTCATGAGATTCCGAGATGTTATCAGGTATGATCAAATTTTGTAACCTTATTTTGTTCTCAAAAGTGTGTTTTGAGCTTTTCTAACCTAGTCATTTACAATTTTCTTCTTGTCCAAAGGCTTGAATTTCTCGGTGATGCCATCTTAGGCTATGTCATCACAATGCATTTTTACAATACATCAACAGGGTTCTGGGTTTCAGGATGGGGGTTGGGGTCTAGATTCAAGATTGGGATTAGGGGTCGAGGTTAGGTTTTGGAAAGGGGAAAGGTTGGGTTTCGGGATGAGGGATCGGGGTTGGGTTTCAGGATGAATATATGGATCGTGTTTCCAGATGAGGATCATGGTTTGGTTTCAAGATGGGGTTTAGGGTCGGGTTTCTAGATGGGAGTCAGGATTCGTGATTCAGGACAGGTGGCTATAGTGCATCATGCATATAAACTCAATCACCACAGTCAATTGCTTAAATAGTCAGCACCGAATCTAGATCAATTTCCCAAAAGAACAGATTATTTCTTGTTCACCAAACTCGATCAGTTACAACTGCATAAAGGATATGCAACTTTTCACTTGGAATTCATCCTTATCCATGTTGATGGCTTTATTGGCAATCATTTTCGCCATGGGGTCGGGATTGGGATTCAGCAAACCTGACCCCTGACCCCTATCTCGAATCCCAACCCTGACCCCGACTCCCATTTTGAAACCTAACCTCGACCTGATCAAGACCACCACCTCTGTCTTGAATCCTAATCTCGACTCCTGTGGTGCAAATGACTGCCAATAAAGTCGTTAGGATGGATTAGGATGAAATCACAGAGGAAGAAGACGAAACCGAGGTGACATCTGATAAGAGTTCCGATGAATCTGGATAGATCACCGAGTAACTGTACGTTCACATGAGTGACATCTCATTGATTCCCCGGACATTTGAATGGCATCATATATTGTATGATTGTATTTCTAGTAAGGCCTCGAGATTTTGTATATATTTTGCAAATAGGACGGCTAAATATTGTTCATGTATTGCCGATCGTAACCTCATCTCGAATCTCGACCTCGATCCTGACATACATAGTTACTTGGTGATCTAACCAGATTTATCATAACTCTCAACAAATGTCACCTTGGTGTTGTCTTCTTCTTATGTGATTTGATCCCCATCCATCCTAACAACTTTGTCGGCAGTCATTCTTGCCACGGAGTATGGATTGGGATTCAGGACGGAGGTGTGGGTCGAGATTTGGGACGTAGGTTGAGCTCAAGCTTAGAGAGGGCATCAAGGGGTCAGGATTCGGGACATGGGTCGAGTCAAGATTCAGAACGGGGATCGGGTCTACTTTTCAGACGAGAGTAAAGACCAGATCTGTATTTATATGGCGGTTAGGGTCAGGTTTTGGGATAGGGATCGAGATTCAGATTCAGGATTGGGGTCGAAGGTCGGGGGTCAAGTTTTGGAAAGTGGTTTCTCCATGCAAGGGTATTATTCATTTCGGGATCAAGGGAAAGTTAACTCCAAGATGCATTGGACCGTTCCAAATCGTGCAACATGTCGAAGTCGTTGCTTACTCCCTTGCCTTATCACTGGAATTGTTTCACGTGCATAATGTATTCCATGTCTAGATGCTTCGTAAGTGTCAGCCTGATCCAAATGCCATCATCTAGTGGTATGATGTCCCAATCCAAGAAGAAGCGTCTTATATGGAGGCCTTGATTCATATTCTCGATCGAAAGATAGAGAGCTTGCGTCACCGTGAGATCTTGTTAGTCAAAGTGTTGTGACAACTGTAACGCCCCGACTTCCCACGCCGGGTCGTCACCTTACTTACATACTGAACTTAAACTTGCGGAAAATTTGGGAGAAATTTTTTTTTCTTTTAAACTTTATTTTAAAAATTTCAACTTAAACTTCATCCTCAAACTCATACTTACTGATAGGTACTTACTCGAGTACCAAACTTTCAAACCCTCCTTGAAGGCCATCGAAATCAAATTGTAGACCAAACCCGACTTAATGCGGATTGGTACCACAAGAGGTAACTTGCTTGCCATACATTCGTAAACTTTGTCATTCATATTTAAAACATCATGAAAATATGAAAACCCTTTTTCATTACAACATATTTTATAGAGTATATTTTTTTCAAAGTCCGTGGCAGTGTCCATCCCACATTTCACAGTCCGCAGCACCAGCCTTCCACAGTATTGCATCAGAGATTGCTGGCAGGTTGCTTACCTACAGCATAGACGTAAGACGTGAGCTTTCGCTCAGCAAGTACAACTGTTACATCCGCGACGAAAACACATATCATTATGCATGAACCAATTATGACCTCTTATGAGTCAAATATGGATTCATAACTTAGCTTAGTTCTATTCCTTGACTTATCATGTGTGCTCGTACCGTGGTACATAGCCAAGGAATGGTTGAAGGCGGCAGTCCGTTTTAACTCAAACCATGAAACACAAAGTTTAACATGGAGTAGTTTAGGTAGCCATCCAATCCAACTCAAACCATGAACCATACCATTTAAACCCGCCTTTGTGGCAAGTCGGTACGACACAACATCTTACTTGTCTTGTTCTTACCAGGTGGTTTAACATTAGTGAACATGCTTCATGATGTCACGATATTACAACATATAACATAACATAACCTCATTCATAACATACCATGACATGCCATACATACCATAACATATCATACCATAATATCACATGACATAACATACCATAACACTACACGCCATAACATATCATCACATGCCATAACATACCATCACATTAGGCAAGTAACAACAAAGGGCCTATGCTGTAGGCGGAGTTGTACTTACTTGGTTAGCTGTGTCCTATTTCGTGCGACTCCAAGCTGAGGCACAACAACAGGCTATCTCCTGTTATGTCAAAGGACATAGCATAAGGCTTCATAATTATAACCTTAAGATGCTGGTGACCTAACCTAACCAATACCTATTCATAATCTTAGTTATAAGTCCCCCCCTATACTCATGATAGCTTACTTGGTTACATAAGGTAACCTTGGGTATTAATCACAATCATACATGAATAGGGTTAGGTTATCATCCTAACCTTGGCCTATGCCTGGTTATCTATCCATAATCTTTTGGGTTTAGATCCAAACCCAATCTTAACACCTTGTTGGGTTACCTTGAGTAACCCTTGAGGTAATCAAACTTAGTTCAATTATCCTAAGTCAACCTTGGGCTTTGGACCCCGTCCAGTAACTCGGGTATCACTTCCGGTTATTACCCGTAATCATCTTGCTTACCCAATTTTAGTTTATAAATCTATTTTCCATTTCTTTGGAAACTTGGGTAAATTAACCTCAAAAAATCTTTTACTTAACTCATAAAATTCATGTTTTTGAAATAGGTTCTTGTAAAATCATTTAGGGCTGGAAACTGCCTTTGGAACAGTTTCCCTAGTCAAAACAGTGGTTTTGGGGAAAGATACAATTTTTCCGAACTGTTTTTAGAAAATCCTGTGCAGGAATCTCCTGTTCCCTGCACAGTCTTTATAAAACCATGTCAGTTTAAAGATCCATTCCGAGTTTGAAAAAGTTGTCTTCATGAAAGTTGTAGCTCTCGAAAAATCCTAAAACTTTCGTGTTTTGAGAAAAATCCAGTTCTACTTGTATTCTTGTCAGTTTTAATTTGAACTTGCTGGACGTGTAGACTAGGTCTGGGCAGACTAGTCTCGGATTTTTATAGAAATGGAGGCCATTGGAGCCTCATTTTGAGAAACCGTCCGCGCTGTCCCCTAGGAAAAACTCTTCCGAACAACTTTTGTGTTTTACGTTTCACCCAATTCGGCCTCTAAAGGTCTTAAATTTCCACTTTCCCGAAACTGGCCAGTTTGGAATCCGAATTGGCAGTTTCGGTTGTTAAGTCCGGTTTACGTCTTATTTCGTGGATTCTAACTCGACCGACCACTTCGGGAGCTTAATATCAGTCATGCAGCGCTTTCTAACGTAAAACATACATCCATGCATAATTCAAACATTTTCATGCAAAGCAAAACCCTTGGGTGTTCTTGCACCAAACCAAGGTTTTGCAAAACATTTGATTTGCATCACCATTCATCAATCAAGCTTCTAATCTAGCTTAAACATAAACATGCATGACCTATAACTTCTTAGGCATATTGGGGACATATATCAAACACCTTATGTGCATGCATGAAACCCTAATAATCATGCAAGCATAATTAGCAACTCATGCACCATAACCATAATTGAGACCTTAGCACCCTAATCAAACACATAATCAAGCACAAAACTTATTGCATGGCATAAGAAAATGAGCTTATGCTCTTACATCCCAAACATGGAAATACACTTAAATTTCCCAAATTTAAGCTCAAATTAAAAAGGTTTAGGGCCAAGGGTTTACCTCCAGAGCTTGGATGTTGGTTCACAAATTTGGATTCCAACTTTTTCCTCACTCCCCCTTGGCTGCCATTGCAGCCGATTGTCCTCCCCCAAATGGGTTCCAATTTTCGGCCATTCCTCATGAAAAACAACCACATGAGTATCTAGTTTCAAGCTCAATAGAAAAACTTAAGGGTTTTAGAGATTTACCTAGATCAATCCAAGAGGTTGGCTTGATTGGTTCCAACTTTTCTCTCCCTTTTTTCCTTGGCTCCACACAACCGGCCTCCCCTCCAATTGGGGTTCCAAAAATTTTGGCCAATTAAATTGAGCCTCACACACTCACACAAGGTCTGGCCATTACCAAAAATCCAGCCGACCAATTTTTTTTTCTCTTCCTAGGGTCGGTTTTAGAGAGAAAATGGATATGGAAAAATTTTGCCATAGTTTGGCTTGTTTTTCCCAATTTTTCCCCTCAAAATCCGCCCCCCCTTCACCCCTATTTATAGCTGATTTTGAACTTTCAAAATTGCTAAAAAGTCCTTGAATTTGGATTTAATTACTTTTCCAAAATTGCACTTTAGTCCTTGAAGCAAAAATATTTGCACTTTGACCCCTACAAGTGTTGGCCGGCCATTGCATGCCTTGGAGCCCAAGTTTTGCTTACCTCATCATGATGACATCATCTTGATGACATCATGTGCTTACATCACCAAATTTCCAAAATTTGCACTTTGGCCCCAAAAGTTAAAATTCTTGCATTTATGCCCTCTAGGTGGCCGGTCCCTTACTTGGAGATCAAGCCAAGCTTATCTCACCTTGATGACATCATCTTGATGACATCACTTCGCTTACATCATCAATTTTCCAAAATTTGTACTTTAACCCCTAAAGATAAAATTTTGGCATTTTTGCCCCTGAGGTGGCCGGCCATGTCATTTCTTCTAGAGCATTCCTTGCTTTCTTTCCAAGCTTATTTAATCCAATTATGATGTCATAAATTGAGGATAGGATGATGTCATCCACATTAAGCCCTGTTTGGCTTTTCCTCAATATTCAGTCCATTTTTCCGCTACACAGATATTTCTAATACTGTGTTCACTAATACACAGTATAATTCAGTACTGTTATACTTGACTACAGTCCAAAATTTATCTGCGTAAAAATGAACTGTAAAAATTTTCTTCTTATTTCTGAAAGTCATTAGGACTTTGATATCCAACTTAGTGTGCTTGATTTTTCTATGGTGGTCTCTTAGCTTATTCCCGCTATCTTGTCCAAAAAGATAATTTTCGCAGTATATTTCTCATACTGCTTATCCCATTACTGTATAGTCATACCTTTGACTGTTCTTGATCAACCCTTGACTTTTTGGTCAACTTTGACTTTCTTCGTCAAACTTTGACCAACATGGAATCATGAAATTTCATCACGCCATTTTCCTTAAAATGCCTTATACTAGGCTAAGTAATCCATCGTTGAATCTCGTAGCTAATTAACCGAGAACTCAAACTTGTACCGATATTTACTCAGATCATGAGCTTTATATCGACTTACATAATAAAATCTTAGATTTTCCTTATTTCTAAGGAAATCATAAGTTCATCGAAATTTCGGGTTCTTACATTCTACCCTCCTTAAAAAAATTTTCGGCCTCGAAAATTCAGTTACTTCTAGGTAACTCTTCTTCAAATCCACTATCAATCCATAATGGTTCGTTCCCATTCTAACACTTTAATGGGATCATATCTCTTGTATAGAACCATAATCTTACTTTCATATCTTATCATCATACTTACATACATTCATACATACTTGCATACATTCTTACTTTCTTACTTTCATACATACTGTCCCTTCATATTGCATCACAAGAACTATTTTCATAAAAACTGAGCAAGTATATCATATAACTTGCTATGTTTGAAAAACATATCTTATCATATATCTTTTTCATTCTTGAAAAGTTTATTGTATTACATAATTTTCCATACTTGGAAAGCATATCGTATCATATATTCAGTACACTTTCTGAAAATAGTTCCTTTCTTGAAACTTGATTTTATATTATCAGAACCCTTTACTCTTCATAATGGCCCCTTTCTTGGAACTCGTCCCATTCTTGGAACTCATCCCTCAAGGATTCGGCCTATGGCCCCCATCTTGGAACTTGCTTCCTCAAGGATTTGGCCTATGGCTCCTATCTTGGAACCTTTACTTTTAATGACAGCCCCTATCTTGGAATTTCCTCCTCAAGGATTCGGCCGTCTTACATAAAATGAGGGGGTTCTATTAAACATAAGATCTTTTATAAAAATATTTTATTTGAATTCTTTCAAAGCCAATCTTGGAAAATCATAATATCGTTCAAGTGATGCAATGACAAGCATACCTAAATCAACTAGCCACTTGCTAGATAATAAAAGCTCCTTTCATTGCTTCTAACATTTCCTTGATAGCACAAGTGCATAATCATAATTCTTAGGAATATCTAAAATTCCCCAACATTACTTAATTTCCCTTACTGGGGGATCGTATCATCACTTGCATCGTCAAACTTATAGCCATCAATCTTTTTTCTTGGAATGTAAATTTTCTAATTATCACCCTACTACGGTAAGGCGATAGGCTATCTAATCTCGAAGCCTATTCATTTCTTATTGCTGCTCTAGTAATTATCATTGCAACTTAGCCATTACAGTTGCAAGATTAGGCTCTTGCGAAATTTGTTTCAGTCGTACATGCAACGAACCATCTTCTAGATTCTAATGCTAATCCTCGACATGTCTAATACCTATTCTTTCATTCATATCTTAGCATATCATATCATAGAATCATCGTAACTTATCATATCATACTAGAGATTCCTCACGATCTCATCATATCATATCGTAAGCTTAGCTTATCCTCCACGCTTTCGCTGCGCAACTCTGATCTACTAGCAATCATAGCCTCTAGACTCATCTGGATAAGCACGCCAAGCTGTAACATAGCTGACGTATCGTCTCATGTACATATCCTAGTACATCTTGATATCGTGGTAATACATGGGCGATCCTTGCTGTTGTCAAGAAATCCATTTAGGAATCTCCTCTCAAGGTCCTTTTGGCCAAGGCTCCTTGCACGAGCTTCCTTGACTAGACGTCGGCTCGACTAGCAAGCATATCCTGAAGATACGTCCCTGCATGACATAATCTGAGGAGGGTCTCCATATCGTGCATCCACTCCTTGAGTCTTATTGATGATGCGAAGCTTCTCCTCCATTCCTCGGAATGTCTACGGAGCCTCGTGGTCCTCTTTAGTCGGACCCAAATTTAACACCAAGTACATGCCATTATAATAATCTTATAAAACAAAGTAAGAAAACAAACTTACAAAACTGTGGTGCTGGCAGCAGAACTGTGAAATTGGATGGCAGGAACTCTGCTCTGATACCAAACTGTAACGCCCCGACTTCCCACGCCGGGTCGTCACCTTACTTACATACTGAACTTAAACTTGCGGAAAATTTGGGAGAAATTTTTTTTTCTTTTAAACTTTATTTTAAAAATTTCAACTTAAACTTCATCCTCAAACTCATACTTACTGATAGGTACTTACTCGAGTACCAAACTTTCAAACCCTCCTTGAAGGCCATCGAAATCAAATTGTAGACCAAACCCGACTTAATGCGGATTGGTACCACAAGAGGTAACTTGCTTGCCATACATTCGTAAACTTTGTCATTCATATTTAAAACATCATGAAAATATGAAAACCCTTTTTCATTACAACATATTTTATAGAGTATATTTTTTTCAAAGTCCGTGGCAGTGTCCATCCCACATTTCACAGTCCGCAGCACCAGCCTTCCACAGTATTGCATCAGAGATTGCTGGCAGGTTGCTTACCTACAGCATAGACGTAAGACGTGAGCTTTCGCTCAGCAAGTACAACTGTTACATCCGCGACGAAAACACATATCATTATGCATGAACCAATTATGACCTCTTATGAGTCAAATATGGATTCATAACTTAGCTTAGTTCTATTCCTTGACTTATCATGTGTGCTCGTACCGTGGTACATAGCCAAGGAATGGTTGAAGGCGGCAGTCCGTTTTAACTCAAACCATGAAACACAAAGTTTAACATGGAGTAGTTTAGGTAGCCATCCAATCCAACTCAAACCATGAACCATACCATTTAAACCCGCCTTTGTGGCAAGTCGGTACGACACAACATCTTACTTGTCTTGTTCTTACCAGGTGGTTTAACATTAGTGAACATGCTTCATGATGTCACGATATTACAACATATAACATAACATAACCTCATTCATAACATACCATGACATGCCATACATACCATAACATATCATACCATAATATCACATGACATAACATACCATAACACTACACGCCATAACATATCATCACATGCCATAACATACCATCACATTAGGCAAGTAACAACAAAGGGCCTATGCTGTAGGCGGAGTTGTACTTACTTGGTTAGCTGTGTCCTATTTCGTGCGACTCCAAGCTGAGGCACAACAACAGGCTATCTCCTGTTATGTCAAAGGACATAGCATAAGGCTTCATAATTATAACCTTAAGATGCTGGTGACCTAACCTAACCAATACCTATTCATAATCTTAGTTATAAGTCCCCCCCTATACTCATGATAGCTTACTTGGTTACATAAGGTAACCTTGGGTATTAATCACAATCATACATGAATAGGGTTAGGTTATCATCCTAACCTTGGCCTATGCCTGGTTATCTATCCATAATCTTTTGGGTTTAGATCCAAACCCAATCTTAACACCTTGTTGGGTTACCTTGAGTAACCCTTGAGGTAATCAAACTTAGTTCAATTATCCTAAGTCAACCTTGGGCTTTGGACCCCGTCCAGTAACTCGGGTATCACTTCCGGTTATTACCCGTAATCATCTTGCTTACCCAATTTTAGTTTATAAATCTATTTTCCATTTCTTTGGAAACTTGGGTAAATTAACCTCAAAAAATCTTTTACTTAACTCATAAAATTCATGTTTTTGAAATAGGTTCTTGTAAAATCATTTAGGGCTGGAAACTGCCTTTGGAACAGTTTCCCTAGTCAAAACAGTGGTTTTGGGGAAAGATACAATTTTTCCGAACTGTTTTTAGAAAATCCTGTGCAGGAATCTCCTGTTCCCTGCACAGTCTTTATAAAACCATGTCAGTTTAAAGATCCATTCCGAGTTTGAAAAAGTTGTCTTCATGAAAGTTGTAGCTCTCGAAAAATCCTAAAACTTTCGTGTTTTGAGAAAAATCCAGTTCTACTTGTATTCTTGTCAGTTTTAATTTGAACTTGCTGGACGTGTAGACTAGGTCTGGGCAGACTAGTCTCGGATTTTTATAGAAATGGAGGCCATTGGAGCCTCATTTTGAGAAACCGTCCGCGCTGTCCCCTAGGAAAAACTCTTCCGAACAACTTTTGTGTTTTACGTTTCACCCAATTCGGCCTCTAAAGGTCTTAAATTTCCACTTTCCCGAAACTGGCCAGTTTGGAATCCGAATTGGCAGTTTCGGTTGTTAAGTCCGGTTTACGTCTTATTTCGCGGATTCTAACTCGACCGACCACTTCGGGAGCTTAATATCAGTCATGCAGCGCTTTCTAACGTAAAACATACATCCATGCATAATTCAAACATTTTCATGCAAAGCAAAACCCTTGGGTGTTCTTGCACCAAACCAAGGTTTTGCAAAACATTTGATTTGCATCACCATTCATCAATCAAGCTTCTAATCTAGCTTAAACATAAACATGCATGACCTATAACTTCTTAGGCATATTGGGGACATATATCAAACACCTTATGTGCATGCATGAAACCCTAATAATCATGCAAGCATAATTAGCAACTCATGCACCATAACCATAATTGAGACCTTAGCACCCTAATCAAACACATAATCAAGCACAAAACTTATTGCATGGCATAAGAAAATGAGCTTATGCTCTTACATCCCAAACATGGAAATACACTTAAATTTCCCAAATTTAAGCTCAAATTAAAAAGGTTTAGGGCCAAGGGTTTACCTCTAGAGCTTGGATGTTGGTTCACAAATTTGGATTCCAACTTTTTCCTCACTCCCCCTTGGCTGCCATTGCAGCCGATTGTCCTCCCCCAAATGGGTTCCAATTTTCGGCCATTCCTCATGAAAAACAACCACATGAGTATCTAGTTTCAAGCTCAATAGAAAAACTTAAGGGTTTTAGAGATTTACCTAGATCAATCCAAGAGGTTGGCTTGATTGGTTCCAACTTTTCTCTCCCTTTTTTTCCTTGGCTCCACACAACCGGCCTCCCCTCCAATTGGGGTTCCAAAAATTTTGGCCAATTAAATTGAGCCTCACACACTCACACAAGGTCTGGCCATTACCAAAAATCCAGCCGACCAATTTTTTTTTCTCTTCCTAGGGTCGGTTTTAGAGAGAAAATGGATATGGAAAAATTTTGCCATAGTTTGGCTTGTTTTTCCCAATTTTTCCCCTCAAAATCCGCCCCCCCTTCACCCCTATTTATAGCTGATTTTGAACTTTCAAAATTGCTAAAAAGTCCTTGAATTTGGATTTAATTACTTTTCCAAAATTGCACTTTAGTCCTTGAAGCAAAAATATTTGCACTTTGACCCCTACAAGTGTTGGCCGGCCATTGCATGCCTTGGAGCCCAAGTTTTGCTTACCTCATCATGATGACATCATCTTGATGACATCATGTGCTTACATCACCAAATTTCCAAAATTTGCACTTTGGCCCCAAAAGTTAAAATTCTTGCATTTATGCCCTCTAGGTGGCCGGTCCCTTACTTGGAGATCAAGCCAAGCTTATCTCACCTTGATGACATCATCTTGATGACATCACTTCGCTTACATCATCAATTTTCCAAAATTTGTACTTTAACCCCTAAAGATAAAATTTTGGCATTTTTGCCCCTGAGGTGGCCGGCCATGTCATTTCTTCTAGAGCATTCCTTGCTTTCTTTCCAAGCTTATTTAATCCAATTATGATGTCATAAATTGAGGATAGGATGATGTCATCCACATTAAGCCCTGTTTGGCTTTTCCTCAATATTCAGTCCATTTTTCCGCTACACAGATATTTCTAATACTGTGTTCACTAATACACAGTATAATTCAGTACTGTTATACTTGACTACAGTCCAAAATTTATCTGCGTAAAAATGAACTGTAAAAATTTTCTTCTTATTTCTGAAAGTCATTAGGACTTTGATATCCAACTTAGTGTGCTTGATTTTTCTATGGTGGTCTCTTAGCTTATTCCCGCTATCTTGTCCAAAAAGATAATTTTCGCAGTATATTTCTCATACTGCTTATCCCATTACTGTATAGTCATACCTTTGACTGTTCTTGATCAACCCTTGACTTTTTGGTCAACTTTGACTTTCTTCGTCAAACTTTGACCAACATGGAATCATGAAATTTCATCACGCCATTTTCCTTAAAATGCCTTATACTAGGCTAAGTAATCCATCGTTGAATCTCGTAGCTAATTAACCGAGAACTCAAACTTGTACCGATATTTACTCAGATCATGAGCTTTATATCGACTTACATAATAAAATCTTAGATTTTCCTTATTTCTAAGGAAATCATAAGTTCATCGAAATTTCGGGTTCTTACAACAACACCACGGTGTCGACAAAGCGACTTGGTAGTTAGAGTCTAAGATACGAGAGCATTATCCTTACCTATTTAATAATGGAGGTAAATTAAATTTTGAGGCCGAAATTTCTTTTAGGAGGGTAGAGTTGTAATGCCCGTTAGAATTTACTATGCTTAATTAAACTAAATAGGATTAATTAGTGTGATAAATTGTGTTTAAAAAATAATTAATATGCACTTAAAATTTCATAATTTAAAATTTTAAAAACATTTTAAAAAATTATGTTTTTGCCCCTGAATTTTTGTAAAATTATATTTTTACCCCTGACCGGTCAACTGGACCTTCCTCACAGGTCGACCGAATGTCATAGTCTACAACAATGCCATACCTAAAGCCGCCTTTTCTTGAACCTCTAAATAACACTTTTCCAGATTCTGGCTGCCACCACTAACCCTCTTGTAATAGCCACCCTCTTTACTGATTCATGATTTCCTCTTTAAAGAATATGAATGTTTGTGTGAATTACCTAATCTGATTTTATCAGGATATATTGGAGTTCTTAAAACTCAATAATAGTTTGCTTAGTCGAGCATGAGGCCTTTTGATGAAAAAGGCAGAATAAGGATTTATGATTTTATTCCGGTCAAAGTTTGACCCGGATGATTTAGGGCATAAGACGAGACTGCAGTATAATAAACAGTATGGAAATTATACTGCGATAAACCGTCATTATGAATGATGAAGCGAGAATAAGGTGCGGGACCACTTTAGAAAAATCAAGCACAATATTTAGAGCAATAAGGACTAAGTGGCTTCAAGTCCTAAGAAAAATCTACATGCAGTCCAGTTAAGTGTAGATAAATTCTGGACTGCAGTCCAGTATGACTATATTGTTATTAGTTGAAAACAGTATTAGCACTATCTAGTTATTAAGAAAATGGACTACATATTAAGGAAAGTGCCAAACATGGTCTTATTTGGTGACACCTAATTAAAGATAAATAAGCAATTTTTGGAATTAAAAATTTAATAGATAATTATGCATTAATTGGGAGCAAAATGCCACCCTCATGGCCGTCCACGTCAAGGGAGTTGTTAGCAAATATTTTGTTTTTAGGGTTAGATGTGCAAGTTGTGTAATAAAAATAATTCTATAAATTTAATTAATTTTCACCTATGAATAGGTGGTGATCGGGTGGTGGGGAACCATTTAGTTGTACCCCAAAAACTTTAGTTCATTCTCAACTCTCTCTTTCTCTCCCTTAGAACCGGAAAAAAAAAAAAAAAAAAAAAAAAGAGAGGAAGTGGCCGGTTGTGAGTAGGTGAAGAAAGGAAGGAAAATTTTCTCAATCTAAGGTGTAGATCCACCCATCAAGGCATAGAGGTAATCCTCTTACTCCCCTAAGTATTCAGTTAAGTTTTGATTAAGGATTTAAATGTATTTCAAGCATGGGTTTGTAAGAGCATAAGCTCACCGTTTCTATTTTTCATGCAATAAGTTTTATATACTTAGTATGTGCTTGATTTAGGCTTAGGTGGACTTGATTGATAGGTTTATGCATGCATGTGATTCTATGCTTTAAAAAGAATGTGGAATGTTTGTATGCCTATCTTATGTTTATGAAATGTCCTCACATGCTTAAGTAAGGATATTTTATGAATGATGAATATGGTTATGATGTTTAAGGTATGGAGGTTAAGGAATTAACCTAAAAACCGAAATTGGTAAGCCAAGTAAGGATTATTTATTTGGGTTTTAAGTAAGATGATCAAATGTATGGATGATGAGAACATACGTAACACGTTGCATGAATTGATGTAGGCTCACGGTTGCGACCGTTTGAGGTAGGGTGTTCAAATTTTTACGTAAAAATCAATCAAAAACAAAACTGTCAACTTTCGGATCAAGTAGGAATGTGATCTGGAAAAGTAATTTTGAGGCCTTTAGAGGCCAAATTTGAAAAAATTTAAATACTGAAAAGCTGTAGAAAATTGAAAATCCTAAAGGGCAACATGAATGGTTTTCAAAAATAAGGCCCCAAAAGCCTCTATTTTTATCAAATCCGAGACTGGCCTGAACAGACAGTGTGCACGGCCAGGAGGTTTCAAAACGAAAAATGGATAGGTTAAATGCAAAATCAGGTTTTAAGTAAAGAACGAAAGTTATAGGAGTCTTCGAGGTCTACAACTTTCGTTAAGAAAACTTTTTCAAATTCAAAACAAATTTTGAGAAAAAACTAGATTTTTGAAACTGTACCGGGTGTAGGAAATTCATGCACAGGATTTTCAAAACAGTACAAGAATAGACAATTCCTGCACATACACTGATAACCAAGTTCATGGGACTGTTTTCAAAAATGGTTTTCAGAATTTTTCAGTCTTTGTTTAAAAATTACAGTTTTATAAAAATAGTTTAAAAAAAGATTAAAATTTTATAAATAATGTTAAAAGAAAAAGGTAAGACAATATCAAGCAAGGTTTTATGAAGAAAAGAATAATAATAAAGGCCAAGTTATATGATAACAATAGTAAGACATATAGTAATCGGGAAGGATATCAATAATTATTGGGCTTTGTACCCATGGTTATTGTAAGTAACCAAATCGGATACCCCTATAATATAATATGTTGGGCTTATATTTCAGGTTATCTATGGATGTTAGTTGGGATACCAACATTGAATGTTATAGCTTATATTAAGATAGGATGATTCTTATCTTACGTCTTTTTTTGGAAACAGGAAGGTAACTTGTTGTTGTGACCTATTAGAACAACAAACCCAGGATCTAACATAACCTGTAAGTACAACTCAGCCTACAGTGTAGGCAAATTGTTTTAATGCTTTGCATGTTTTTCCAAGCTCATGCAGTCATGGATTTGATGCATATGATTTATATGTTACTATTGTGGCATCATGAAGCATACTTACTAATGATAAGTTACATGGTAAGAATAAGATCAAGTTTCAAGTAAGAAACTGTTGACAAGTATGAAATGTTTTTCAAGTACGAAATGGTTTTTCAAACATGTTTCAAAGTAAGAACAAGTTTTCAAGTATGATGGTATGCAAGTTGCCTTGTGTCGTACCGACCCGCTCTAGGTCGGGTTTGGTCCATGGTTTAAGTTGGATTAGACTGGCCGGCCCAACCACTCTCTGGCTGTGTGCCATGGTACGTACACTCATGTTATGTAAGGGGCCCAAAAAGATGCTAATATAAGGAAGCATAACTGATGTGATAAGAAAGCAAAAATAGTTCATGCATATCTTTATCAAAATTGTTTTGTGGATGATAAGTTGTACTTGCTGAGCGAAAGCTCATAACTTACGTTTATGCTGTAGGTAAGCAGCCTGTCAGCAATGTATGATACAAGACTGTAGAGATGGTACTGCAGAATATGAAATTCGGGTTGGTCACCGCCACGCATTTTGAAAATTTACAAAGGTTTGAACTATAGTATATACTTGTATATATATATATATATATATATATATATATATATATAAGTATAAGGTTTTGAATTTAAGTTTTTTTTAAAAAAATTTTCTATACTTTTACAATGATAAGTAAGATAAGTATTTAAGTAAAGTAAGCATGGTAACAGCCCTACATAGGTGGGTTGTTACACCTTTAAGCAAGGAAAAATATTTCTTTATAAAAACCCCTCTCGCCCTCATTTTTCCAGTTTTCTTAATCCCTCACTTGCACTCACTATCTCTCCCATCTCTCTCTCCCTCTCAAGCTCTCTCCCGTTCTTAGTTTCTCATTTTCTTTTAAAAAAACAACCACCAGAACTCTAATCTTGTTTTCCAAAGAGATGAATTAGACATGAATCAGAATTTAAACATCTTGATTTTGAGTTTTAAATTTTGTTTTTTTTTTTTTTTTGTTAGTTTTGATGATTTTGAGTTTGATTCTAGTTATTTAGGCTCTAGGAATTGTTCATTTGTTGTTTGGAATACCTGGGAATGGTTAGAATTGAATTTTGTTAAGTTTGCAGGTTGGGTTGAGGTCGGGAACTCTCAGTTCGGTGACGGTCCAGTCAACTAGACTAGTCCATAACTGGATAGGACAATCTGTCCTTGTCCGGTTGACCGAACATGAATGACGGGTCAACCAGACAGAGGCCGAAGGCCTACAGGTGCCTGTTTTGGTTCGATTAGCCCATGTTTTGATGTTTAAAATTCAGTTAATGATATTTTAAGCTGTAATCTAAATCTGTATAAGTTTTGGAACGTAAACCTAAAAATATTATTTTAAGATAGTTTTGGTAAAGCACACTAATTAGGCATGTTGTTTAGTTTATGTTAGACTTGTGTTGTGATAGATAATTAAATAATCTATGTTTTTGAATTTAAGGATTTGGTGACCAGAGCAAGGAATCTCAGTTTATGTGAAGTGAAGTTATCAGTAGATTATTTTGCTAAAGAGGTAGGATACGTCATCCCCTAATTTTGTTAAAGTGTTTCATTTATTATTATATGAATTTCTCGTTTTAAAATCATTTTCGAAAATAAAAATTTTTTTATGAAAAATGATTTAAATGGAGTGTATATATACCTACAAAATGTTTTGGTCAAATGGTATATATGTAGGTATATTATTTTGAGAGAGTTAAGTGAGATGTTTTGAGACTTGGCCTAAGAACGCCTAACTGTGTTGAATGAATCTTCAAACTCGGTTTGGTTAGACACCAGCGGATGATAGTTTTGCTATGGTGCCATGTTAGATACCCAGCTGGTATCTTGCAACTGATTGGTCCACTTCGGTGGTGTTGGTAGTTTGGCCTCGCACGGTGAATATATTATTTTATTTTATTTATTTCGTTCTGGATTACTTAATTTTTATCAAATTAATTATGACACCCATGTCTTCCATTTTAAGTTTACTTATTTTAAATGAGTCACTGTATATGGCTGAGCTCGTAGCTCACGTTTTATTATTTTAACCCCTCCTCCCTTCCAGCAGGTGCTAGGAGTAGCGCCGAGTAGAAGGAATTGCTCTAAGGCCACTGCGGTTCAGTGGTGATTTATTTGTATTTTCATTCATGTTATTCATTTTTCCAATGCATGTATAATTAATTCTCTCTCTGGACTGGGTTTAAATGACTGTACTTTTACTTTTCTACTTTTCTTTTCATTTGTATGACGATACTAGAGGTTGGATTTCAAAACTTATTTTCATCTGAAAAACTTAGTATTTTGGAATACCTACTATTTTGCAAATAAGCTACTTGGGGGTTTTCATAAATTAAAAATGGTACAACCTTAGGCCAAATTACAACCTAGCATAAAGTTTGACTTATTTACCAAAGTGGCAAGAATTGAAATTTACTGAAAGTGTGGATGGATTTCGGAATATAGTTATGCATTTTATTTTATTTATTTTATACATAATTGAGAGATTATTTTAATTAAATCCCTCCACGTCACCGTATCCGATTTTGGATCGTGACAAAGTGCCCCAAAATGGGCCTAGAAAACTAAACAGTGGGTTGCCCAGCTCTAGTGACTGGAATCCAGCGGGTTACGCAGGTAACCTTCGGATTACTCATCCAACGCAGCACCATTCAACTAATTTTTTCTACGTATGCTTCTCATTATGGCTTAGAGTTCTCAAACATA
Source organism: Ficus hirta (assembly GCA_038430175.1). Taxonomy (NCBI): domain Eukaryota; kingdom Viridiplantae; phylum Streptophyta; class Magnoliopsida; order Rosales; family Moraceae; genus Ficus; species Ficus hirta. The sequence goes on from CM076597.1 coordinate 7,397,271, forward strand.
TCATTGGTGCTAAAAAGTTTCACTTTTTATGCTTTGATTATGGAAAACAAGCTTATTCGAATCTATAGTTGTGTCCTTAAAAATGAGATCTCTTTATATCACAAAACCACAAATTTCACGCTTTTAATCACCCTAAATTAACAAGTCAACTTTACATGATGATATATAGTGTTTATTTACCAGGGAAAGAGCAAACTTTATAATCCATCAACAAGACAAAAACACTAAATATGATGGTCTGGCCTCGATCACTTTCTAACATGTATATATCAATATTTTTGCATGATAAAAATCATTTTTAGTCAAGATTTAAAGCCAAAATCAGAGCTCCTAACTGTTGGAAATGCCTTAAGAGTGAAATACATTTTAGTTGTATTTCATTTATTTTGAACTGATTAATAATATATTTGAGGTTTTTTCATTAATTTTTGCTATATTGTCCACATCTAGATGTACATGTTAAAGTAAATGTAAGCAAATATAGCTCATTGGCTACTTAGTGTTAAACTGTTAGAATGTTGCATGCAATGGATTTTTGTATGCGAGAAGACAACGTTCTTCAGTAAGTAGTCTAAATCTATCGCCGGTAGCCTATGGGGTTGGAGTGAGCATCTAACTAATATGAATACTATTATATTGTCTAATGCCAATTCGGGAGATGGCTTGTCTTGACTATTTGGAACGAGCCGATTCCTAAGTAAAGAAATATATATATTACCTAGTGATGGGGATATATTGGATTGGACGAAAGTGTAATTAATCTATAAGTCCGCTTGATTGGATAAATTCACTTTTGACATTCATTATGCAATAACCTTAATTCTAAGTAAGTAAATGACTTCATGTCTATGACTTGTGTACTTTGATGTTTCAAATGCTAAAGCGTCTCAGAGTAGTAAGCTAATAGACTGGTTCGTTGGGTACATGACTTATATTCGATATGAGCTTTAGTTATAGATATGGAATCATAGCTCCCATAAAGATTAAAGGTTATCCTCTTAAATGGCATTATACAGGATGTGAAAATGGACGAGGCCTCGGGTCTTTGCTAGGCAAATGACTAATTATTCACTTTGGGTAAATAATTATTTTCCTATTGGATGTATGATAGATCTTTAAGATAGCGTGTTCAAAAAGTTGAACAGACTTTGACTTTAAGTTGATCATGGATATCATATAAGGGTGTTGCATATATGACAAGGTCATTGGACTGCGGCCACACACTGGTTTACGTAATACGGTATATAATTGGGAGTGCAGTTTTATGTTTATACTGGTGTGACTCTAAAACTAATAATTGTGTAATTAATTTATTTGGTATAGAATAATTAATTACATATATTATTGGAGCCCGTATTATATAAGTCTAATTGGTCCCTTTACTAGCTCAATATAATTCCTTAATGGATGGTAATCAATTGGGATATTCATTATAGCTTTGATTCTTCGACTTAGTGAAGAGAAAAATCCAAAACACCTCCCACAAGGTGCAGGCGTTTTCTCTGCTAAGGGTAGAATGAGAATTTTATTTCATTTAATTAATTGGATAAATATTTAGTTTGGACAAATATTTATTTGAAGATAAGATTTGAAATCACAATGAGATTAATTTAAATTAAGAGATATGGATTAATTAATTATTTGGATAATTAATTTAAATATATAGATAATCTTATTTAAATGAATATTTTAAATTTAATATGGTAATTATCATATTTAGATTTGAAATTAAAAGAAAATCTTATCCTAGTCTACCTTGTGTATGCGTTTTTTATGAGGATAGGGGAAGGAAAAGATTTTCTCCTTATTGATTTTATTTGGATAATTATTACATAATTATTTAATTCAAAGAAAATTGCCATGATTTTATTTTGAATTTAAATTGGAGCAATGGACATTATCCATGGAGATAAAATCATAAGATAATTTGAATCAAATTTTGAATCTCCTAGACCTATTTTGGGCAATTTTTCTGTCTCACGGACAAAAGAAAAAAGGCAGACTAGGGAAGAAGGAAAGAGAAAAATCTTTTTCAAGTGTCCTATTCAAATTTAAATTACACCTAGTCCATTCACGATAAATAAGACCCTAGGGGCTCCTATTTTAATTAAACTACAGACTCTAAAGTGAGCGAGCTTTATTTTTATTCTCCCATTACAGTAATGATAAGTTGCAAAAGTTCTGGGTGGTTGGAAGGAGAAAGCCACGCACGAATACCGATCGAGAGACCGAGTGCCCACACACTCTACCGTCCGGGAATTGGAGAATAGTAAAAAAGGCTAGTTGGTTGAAGCTCTCTTTGATCACATCCTTCGACATTCCTGTTGTCTTCTCTCAAGATACGTAGATTGTAAAATAATTTATTGTATATGGCAACATAAGTTAGTACGATCTTAAGAAAAAAATTTTAAAATTCCACTGTGTAAATTATCTCTTTTTATTACACTAACCTGACATCATCAACATACAATATGTGCTAGATAGCCTTTTATTTTTTATTTTTAGCTTCAATATTTAATTTTTGAGCATACACCACACACAACGAACAATCATCATACACTACTTATTCTCATAAGAAAAGTTGAGATTCCATATCTCAACTTCTTGGTGCAAAGATGGCCTCTACAAATATTCTTATGACACTACGAATCTAGCCTGAATGACACAAGAAAAATGGAAATTTTAGTTCCCCAATAAAGTGGAAACCATGGCTTTAGGAGGACAAAAATGGGAGAAATTTCCATACCACACAACTCCAAGATTTGATCTTTTTCTCTAGACTCCTTGAAGCTCTCCTACCTTGGGCTTGATTGAATTTTTTTATTTTTTTTATTTTTTTAATTTTTTATGGAGGGAGAGTGTGTCGGCCAAAAGGAAGAGAGGATGATGAAAGTTTTCAAGTGAGGAAATGAAAGAGAGGGAAAATAAAAGGAAGATAATCAATTAATTTAGGCCTTATTTATAGACCCCTCACTACTGTATTTTTACTTAACCATATGCTTACTCTTGCTCAATTAACTTAGATCTAATTATGTTTATTTTTGCCTAATGGAAACTTGGCCATCAAGCTTTAATCAAAACATTGTCCAAAGTGGGCACTACAAACACTTCCCAAACCATGCTTCTACCTCCCTTGTTCCCATAATTTTTTGGTAATTAACCAATACATCCTGTCTCCATGCTAAATTTGAAAATTGGGAGGAGGAGGATTGCCCTTGTGGCTCCAATCTCACCCCTTGAATGATCCAATATTTCATCTAAACCATTGGATTGGTTTTTCACCCCATTTTTTTTCACTTGTTTTTGTTGTTTTTATTCATGGTAATTTGTAGAACATGTAACAATTAAAATATTAATCCTATCCTATGCTCATCATTCCACATTAAAATTTTTTTCTATGGTATCTAACAAAATGTGGGATTTATGTGCATGGAATTAAAATCTATACCATGATTGTAATTCTTACGGACTCATAATTTCCTTATATATATAAAGAAATTTAAGTCCGTACTATGTATTATAGTGATGTTTCAAGGAAATTATGAATATCAATATGAAACTTATGCTCTGATTATCAGAATATGTTCGAGTTCTTATAGTGTTATAAGACTCAATGACAGTTTATCAAGTCAAGTATGAGGCCATATGGTGAAAAAGGCATAATCATGATTTATGGTATTGTTCTGGGTATTGAATGACCAGGATAGTTTATGACATGATTAAGATGGTACTGCAGTATAATAAGCAGTATTGAAATTATACTGTGGCCGACCTTCATTACGAATACAAAATTGAGAATAAGGACTAGGATTGCTCTAGAATAATCAGGAATAATATTTGGAGCAATAAAGATTAAGTGGCTTCAAATCCTAAGAAAAACCTATGTGTGATCCAGTTATGTGCAAATAAATTATGGATTGCAGTTCAATAGTACTGGACTGTTGATAGTTAAAACAGTATTTGTACTATTCAAATTTAAATTTAAATTTTTTTTTTCATATTTTCGGCCACGGGTTTTAGAGCATATATTAAAAAAACAAAATGCATCATTCCCTCCCAAAACCCATTCTTTCTCATGCCTCTTTCACTCTCGCCTCCAATCTCTCCCTCGAAACCCATCTCCTCCCTCCATTATCTCTCACATCTCTCCCTCTCTACCTCGCCTCCAATCTCTGCCGCCCTCCTTCCATTCTCTTTCGCCCCTCACCCTCTATCTCTTGCCTCCAATCTCCACCAGCCGCGACTCCACCATTCATTCTCTCTCACACCTCTCCCTCTCTCTCGCCTCCAATCTCCACTACGACTCCTCCCTCCAATCTTTTCCTTGAAACCTATCCTCCGCTGCCTACCCCACTACCACGCCGACCGCACCCATGCCCGTGGATTTGGTAAGTCTCTCTCTCTCTCTTGCTTTCTCTTGTGCCACACATGTTATGAATTTGAAGACCATTTGGTTGATTGTGTTTGTGATTTTGGGTGATTGTTAATTGTGTTTGTGATTTTGGGTGATTGTTTTGCGGAAAAAAAAAAGTTATGATAACTCGATTATATTTTTGTATATTACATGGTCAACAAAATGCCCGATTACATGATATTTGTGTGTTTGGGTGAGGATTTGGTTTAGATTGTTTTCCGGAAAAAAGTGTTGATTTTATGATTTATGCTTTTGCATATTACATGTTCAACCTAATTAAGTTGTAAGTATATTTTTATGTTCCAAATTGTGATTTCACGTTACATTATTCTTATTTTAATTATTTTGAACTTTGTTAAGTTGTTAGGGCACTTAATGACTAGAAGATTTTGGTGGGCAAAGGAGTAAGAAAGTGACGCAACTATGAAACATTGATTGATATTATTTGATATTTCTACAAGAAGGTTATGTTGAACACGGATATTTTGTTTTAGCCTTTATGTGAGAAATAACCTTGACTCTCAATAGATTATCCTTACTTCAAACTAAGGATTTTTTTACTGACGTTGAGATGAGTTCAGTAAGGTAAGAGTGGGCTAATTTTGTAATACGGTTCATCTAGTATAGTTAGAAGACAATCTATAATTTTGTAATGTAGTGTATGTTTTTGTAATAATTGTTGTACATTGTGACATAAAATTAATTGAAGATTAGCTATTATTTTAATATGGGCTGTGCAATGGATAGCACATGGGATTTGCTACCTGTGGGAAATCGCATGAATTGAGAATTTTTTTTCATTGGAATCTTTCCATGAGTGTTTTTGCTAAAAATGGTCATTTAATCTTCCTGGCGAAGAACTTTCCACGACCGTTTTTGCTAAAAACGGTCGTGGTATATGGCTATTCAACGACGATTTTTACTTAAGACCAAAATGGAATAGCCCTCTCTACTATGTATTTGGCGCCAGTTTTGTTTATTCCACAATGGTTAAAAAACCGTTGTAGAGTCCAAATAGATTCCACGACCATGGATACCACGACGGTTAAAAAACCGTTGTGGAAAGATACCACGATGATTAAAAACCATCGTGGTATCCTCTTTTTGTACTAGTGATGTAATTTTAAAAACCGTCTTGGTATCCTTTTTTTGTACTAGTGAAATAAACTACTCTAAATTTAAATTAAAATAAATTAACTTAAAACAGATTGAAATGCTCAAGAACATAGTCAATTTAGATGCGTAAAAATGATAAAATAACTCTATTTTATAGAGTTTAGAGCTGGGAATTCGGACCGCCAGGCCCGGCCCGGCCCGACCCTGATGGGCTATTGCAAAAATACGGGCCGGGCCGTGCCGGCCCGAATTTTTGAAATCTAAGCCCGGCCCGGCCCGCTGGCTTAGAGCGGGCCGGGCCTAATTTTTAAAATTTTTATTTAATTTTATTTTTTATTTGTAATTTTTGAATAAATTTGTATATTTTTTATAATTTAATAATTTATCTTAATATTTTATCTTAGATAAAAAATAAAAAATTTTATACTTTGTTTAAAAAAATTTATTATACTATTTATTATATGTTTTTTTTTTCTTTCTTTTTCTTTCTTTTTAGCCGTTGGAAACCAACGGCTATAATATGTTTTTTTTTTCTTTTTTCTTTTTCTTTCTTTTTAGCCGTTGGAAACCAACGGCCATAATATGTTTTTTTTTTTCCTTCTTTCTTCTTCTTTTTAGCCGTAGGTTGACTTGGTTCCGTTGGCAACGGCTAATCTATAATGTTTTTTTTTTTTTTTTATATATGTAATATAATATTATAATATTAATATTTAATATATATAATTTTTTAATTAAAATTTTAAAAATAATTAAAATTTTAATTAAAAAATATATATATAATTTCAAAATACGGCCGGGCTGGGCTGGGCCCATCGGGCCTAAATTTTCGGGCAGGGCCGGCCCGGCCTGCCGGGCCTAGAAAGAGAGCCCGGCCCGCCTCTTACTATAGGGCCGGGCTTTTACCGGGCCCGTAAAATACTGGCCGGGCCGGGCCAACGACCGGGCCTAAATTACAGGCCGGCGCGATAGATAATGATCTATCTTGATTCTATATTTTTTTATACTTTTGACTTAAGACTTAAGGGCGACAAAAGAAAGAACGGGTCTTATTATTCTGACATATTATTAACATAACATTCCTTTGATACTTCTGAGACGTCAAAGGTTGTCTCTACGTATTTTGCTTGTACTTAATGTTTTCCGATTATACTAGAAAAGCAAAAGGGGAGATTTTGTCATATATTTTAGATCGTTTTGGCGGCATGGCCGAGCGGTAAGGCGGGGGACTGCAAATCCTTTTTCCCCAGTTCAAATCCGGGTGTCGCCTAATCAATAAAAGAATCGAAATACCTTATTTTGTTTTGCTGATATAACTTGAAAATTTTTTTTTTTTTCCAGCAGAAGCAAGCAGAGGAAAAGGACTTTGGATACTTGCTTGATTCTTAAGTATCTGGGAGGGTTCTACTCTAATCAAATGCTTTAAATAAACCGTACGATTTTCCCGATCTAAATAAAGCAGGTTTTACATGAAGAAGATTTGGCTCAGCACTCGGCCCAAATTCCCACCTCTAATAGAGTTATCACGTTTTTACTAGATGGATTAACCTTTATCATCGATATGTTCAGAGATAGGACACCTATTAGAGAATTACCTATAGGAAAAATTGGGGTTGCACAATGGAGGCACGAATTAAAATTTTTAAACAATTGTGAGATTCATAACTCATGTTGCTGTATACAACAAATTAGTACATGTTTGACATATATCTTGAAGAAAGAACCACACTTTTTCCAGAGCTTTCCTTAAGAACAACATCAATAAGATCCTCAACCAACTAGCCTTCTTTGTAATTCTCTTCGTACTGAATCGATGTGTGTGGGGGCATACCTTCAATGTTTTTTCCATTGATTCAGCATTTGCCTTTCTCCTTTCAACCGCAAGAGATCCCACAGCAATCAATTGGTAAAGATGAACAACTGATTACTCTCTCTAGCCTCCGATAGTCTTCACCTTAGTCTCTTTTGATCTCTTATTATCTATCTCAAAATAGTACTCGAAGTGGTCTATTTATAGGTGAGGATAGAAGCCCTATATTTATCTCTATTTCTTTCCATTTAAATTAAATAACACCACCAGGGTCATTATGTATTTTAAACACTTACTTATTATTCAAATATATTTTTCAGAATTAAATGAATTACTTCAGTCAAAAATATCAGGAAAGTCCACGTACGCATGGACACAGTATAGCACCTCCAGTCGACCGGACGTGCACTTCCGATTGGCTGGACATGTGCCATAGGTTGAAAGGACGAGACTTGATCGTACCCTTTCGTGCATTCCTCCCAATAACCAGATCTAATGCGGAAACAAATCGATTTTAAAGAGAGTTTAAAAGCTATCAAAGGGACCAACTGGCCGTATACAATCAAGCTCCAATAATTTATAGCTAAATCAACCCATGCTGATTTTCTACTTATTCATTAATTTTGGTGTTTCACCACTAAAAACCCGAAAGTGCACCTCGATTGCATACTGTAAATTTAGGAAAGATCCAAATAATCTTGTCCACAATCAATCATCTATGTAATATCCTCACAGGTTAACCCTGTCACTGTAGCTAACAAGTGTATCCTGACTGTTATCCTACTTATACTCTTTATACTATAAGTACCAAGTTATTAGTAGCTAGGCAGCTGAGCCAGCATTTCTTCAGTGAGAAATCTCGTTCCTAAACTTGTTGTTACTTGTTTAGGTCAACAAAAGCTTTTTGAACATTTTTTCTGATGATTGTGGCTAAGTTTTGTTTTATTTTTCAATCGTTTTATCTTAAAGTTCAATCGTTGCACCATTGAAATAGCCCTACTTATAAAACCATATAAATAGAAATCACTCGACCAACAAATGTCCTTGTGATTGGGATCTCACATGCTTTCCAACACCAAAATGATCCCTTTAAGTAGATAATATTAACTCTTCATATAAGAGCTATGGATTTCATATCTATGAACCAAGCTCCACAATTTACAAGTCATGCTCCCAACATACAAGTATGCTAACTTGCAGTCGTTGTGATTTCACCCTTAAGTATATTAAAGGACACAAGTCATAACACATGAAGACATGAACTCATGTCAGGATTAAGATGGATTACATAACATGATTATTAAAGTGAATTGATTAGGTAAACATATTTATTAATCAAATCAATTCCACTTTAGACCCAGCCCAATGTACATCTACATGCATCGATGTATCTACTTAGGAGTCTATGCTCTGATAGCCAAGACGAGTTTTCTCCCCAAAGGGATGTAAGATACCATATAGTCTTAACATGAATAAAGCGTCCCTTTGATTCCATCGATTGCAGACAAATATTTAGACTATTACCTTAATATTAAATCTTCCGCATATAAACCCCTCATATATCCAATTAAAAGCTTTATTTAATAATAGTATTGGACAATTTTGTGTTTGCTTGCATACATTCATCATAAGAATGTAAGTAAGACATATAAGTTAATAACAATGAAATAAAAACATTATTGCATAAATCAAAATGTCATGAATACAACTAATGTAAACTATCTTAAGGCACAAATCCTAACATTAACGGCACTCATAGACAAATATGTATTTGGAGAGATTAGAACAGTTTACTATACCTAACTCCAATTATGGATGAACATAGTGAAGGGTTTGTTTCGTGGCAATTAACTCTGTCAGTGGACAAAACTAGTTATTTATTATTAACTTGATATAAAAAGTATCCATGTAGTCTTAGAGTGCAGTTTTGGTTTCTGATCGTAGCGCAAACAAAAATTAACAACGGTATTTTTATTTATTAATTAAACTCATTAATTAATTAGCAACTACTTGTTGGAACTTCGAATATATAGGTCTACTTGGTCATCATGCTAGCTCTAGCTCTAGAACATAAGAACAATTTCGGCTTATTGAATTTTTCATAATGTCTGGGAGCATTGCCGTAAAATTGACCATCGAGTGGATAATTCTATAATGTCAAAAATTGCCTATTAGATGTCTTGGACATTCCGATGGCAGTTTCTATAAAACACTGATATTTATCTGTTGTACATATTTTGTGTGACAGCATAAATATTAGTTGTGTGGGAAAATATTTTTTATTATATAAAGGGTAAGTTGTTCTTTTAGTCCCTGAATTATGAATATTCTGTCATTTTGGTTTCTGAACTTATAATTTTCGTTGATTTAGAACCTGAACTTTTGTTTTTTGGCAGTTTTGATCCCTCACACTAAACATTGACAGACAATTTTTGAAATCTAACATAGATAATCGTGTCCCTATTACATAATAGCTAAAAATTTTAAAGAAATTATTACATTAACTGCAAATGGTTTTAGTTTTTAAGGATTTTTAATAAGAATAAGGAGGAAACTTTTATGCTTGGCATAATTATTTTTGTAAAATTTCCTGGTCCCATGGAATTAAAACCTAATTTTGCACACTAAATCAAAAAAAAAAAAATCTTTCATCAATTTCAATGTTAGGGATCAAAACTGCCAAAAAAAAAAGTGTAGAGACTAAATTAATCCAAATTAAAAGTTTAAGGACCAAAGTGACAGAATTTTTATAATTCAAAGACTAAGTGAACAAATTACCCTTAGATAAAATAAATATTATACAGTAATTGATTTTTATCAAGCCCATGAAAATTAATAATGTGAGTTATGAAAAATTATTTAATTATTATCTGAAATAAAATAACTATCAGTTTTAATTAATGGCAGTACACATGATGAAAATTTATTCGAGGAAACTACACTGGTTGATGCAGTAGAAGGATGACACGTGGCAGTTGCATTTGCCACGTGTCGCATGCACATCCGTACCCGGCAGCCGCCCATTCCCCGTGCAGGGAGTGGGTGTGTTCCATTTAATTAAGCGCCGGCACTACTACAAAAATTGTCATCTATAACAGGGAAAAAACGCTATGGTTACAAATTATAGCGGATAAGTAAACGCTATAACAGGCCCTGTTATTAAAAGTCTAATGCTACAATAGCATTTATTGAGTGCTATTGCTTTAAATCTCTATAGCATTTTTTTGGTGCTGTTTATGATTAGCTATAGCATTTTCCTAGTGCTCTGTAAAATTAGTTATAGCATTTTTTTGGTGCTGTTATACTCTTTAGATAGCATGATGGTGGCCTTACAAAATCTAGATTGTTTATAAGGTATATCGTTTAAGAGATGCCACAAAGAAACTTTTGCACAAATATAATTACTGTTGTTCATATGGTCCATAAAGGACAGCAATTTGACATCTCTATTCAACTAATAATTAACTAGAAACAGAATGCAAAATTTCATTGAGTAATCAATAATTACATAGTCTAGAATATCCGTTGATTAGTACAAGACAAAAACAAATCATATTCTACTAAAACACCAGTTGGATCAATTTACATTTGTTTTTCAACTATAAGTCTAAATACAAAAGAAACTACAACATGTCTGAAAATTCTCCATGACCTGTTTTCGGAGCAGATCGCAAAATCTATATGTACTCTGTAATGCCTTAAAAAGTTCCTGAAATAAGACATATCAATCGATATAAATAACTCAAAATAATTTATATAGCTACTAAATGGTAAAAGCTATGCATATTTTATTTCAAAAATACCCAAAAATTGGCCACAATTGCGAAAATATTCAACTTATTGAATATTCTTCCTTTCAAGGAGTACTACCCACTAGGATATCATAATTTCCAACAAGCAACTATAGACTATCATAAAATAGTTAGGTGCATACATCTACTCTTTGTATGAGACATCAATCAATCTGTACAATAAATAGTCAAAGAGAACCAAAGGAAAGGGGGAAAAAAAAGAAGAAAGATGTGTATAAAATGATGCTAATAAAATGAATGGCACTTCCAAAAGCAGAGCATAATCAAATTGAAAGTATACTCATAGACTTAGCAAATAGTACAGTAACTTGAATCAACAAATAAAGCCAAATACAATATAAATGAAAATTAACGGGTCCCGTACCACTTAAAATTTAAAATAATCATATCACCTCTACAATATTGTTAGATACTCCAATGTCCACAAGTTTAATGAAAATCAGTAACTATCAAGAAATAAGTAAATCATCATGACTTCTACTCAAGAGGAGAAAGTAAGTAATCACCACCCAAGTAACTACGGAAGAGTGAGAAGCCAAAGAAAGACCATACGCAAGAGTGAGAAAGAACAAGAATAGCCATAGAGTCAGCAAATAAATGCATTGAAGGAAACCACTTCGGTCAATAATCAGCAATAGATCCCCTGCCTCATACAGCGTACCTGCTATGATCTAGGAAATGGGAAGAGAAAAAATAGAAAATAAAACCTTTAAATTCCACAATGAATAAAATTCCTAAAACGAAAACCCAATTATCTAGATTCTCAAATCCGCTGCTATGATCTAGGAAACGGGAAGAGAAAAAATATAAAATAAAACCTTTAAATTCTACAATGAATAAAATTCCTTAAAAAAACCCCCCCCCCCCCCCCCCCCCCCCCCCCCCATTCTCTATATTCTCAAATCCCCTGCTATGGCCTAGGAAAGGGGAAGGAAGAGAAAAAATAAAAAATAAAACCTTTAAATTCCACAATGAATAAAATTCCTACAAAAAAATTAAAAAAAAAACCTCTCTAGATTCCCAAATACTTAGAGCAATTATAGAAACAATCTTCCACACGTATACACAACAAGTTTCAAATCCAAATAAATAAATAATACCCAATGCGGAGCGAGAAGTCAAAGCCACTTCGCCTGTGGCTTGAATGTTAATGATTATGGTGCTCCTCCGCCTAGTCGCCAATGTCTATGTGCCTTTCCTCACTTATCGGCGTGATGAACCCTGAGATAGAGAGAGAGAGAGAGACATTGCAATCCCTCTACGATGGTGGCTGAGATGGGCCAATATGAAAACAATCAAAATTTACAGAACAAAAAGGAAGAAGAAGTTACAGAACAAACAAAATTTTCATATACCCAAAACCCAAAATTCACAGAAAAAACCAAAACCAAAAAAAAAAAAAAAAAAGACGAAACCAAGAATCTACAGAACAGCAAAGAAAAAAATATTTTCTAAAACCCAAAACCCAAAATCCTAACCTAAACCAAAAACAATCAACAAATAACAAAACAAACAAAACTTTTTATTGCCAACCAGATGGCTTGTTAGGGCGTTTGGAATCGGAGGAAAAAGACGACGTCCTCCATGCCTTCATTATCTTGTCTTTTTTCTTGGATATTAGAGAGAAAGAGAGAGAGAGAGAATAAAACAGCTAAACCAAGCTGATCTCAACTTAATAGTAGTGCACAAAGTATTCTCGTTTTCAAAAAATAAAAAAATAAAAAAAAATCCCTCTCATTCTGAAAACACCCAAACAAACACAGAGGAACAAACAGAGATGGACAGAGAAACAAAAACAGAGGAGACTAATCTGATAACTCTATAAACTAATTGAACCATAACTCTGAGCAATAAAATTTTCAGAGAAGAAAAATACCTCAAAACTGGAATGGCAACTCACACACTTGGATTGTTTTGCAACGGATGAAAATGCAAGGAAGTTCAGAGGGAGAAAGCCCCTCTGGTTTTGACGAGCAGTTTTGTGGGAGAAAGCCCCATAAATCTCCCTCTTTTCCTTCCCAGTTTCTCTCACAAGCTCTTTCTCTCTCTACTTTCTCTGTCCTAGACCGAATAATGTGGAGGACTGGCTCGTATTTACTCAAGCCAAGCAGTACTATTGATATTTACCTTGAAAAAAAAAAGGGAGGGAAGCTGCTCCTGCTTTTTTTTTTTGGCTGAATTTAAAGCTAGTCTTGCTTTTGGTCAAAAAATTCCCGCCTATTGAAAAGGAGTAATTATCACACTTTTTCAAACCCGCTATCATTTAATGCTATTAATGAGCACTTTTGATGTAGTGCGGGATCTAATTTTTCATCACTGCCAACCCTAGACTTCGTGTTATAAATAGACCATTATAGGTGTTTCTTAGGTCAGATTATTTTTCGCCTCCATCTCGGATTCTTAGTCTCTCGTATTTAGAGAAAAGGAAACCTTTGAGATTAAGGATTGAAAGGAAAAAATTAACAAAGCTAAGAATTAGCTGGTGTCCAGACACTGCTTGTTCTAAGGAGAATGGAATAGCAAGGAAAATTTTGGGTTGAGAAGACTTTAAGGATCTACCGCCCAATGAGAATTGTTGGTTGTGTGAAAAACTGATGGAGGCCCTTAGATAATCATTGCCTGCCCTATTAATTTATTTACAAAATAAATGTGTGTGATCCTGGATAATAATGAAAATATTTTAAAATTTATTCCGCTGCGTTAATCCAAATCACCTAACAATAAGAATGAAATCTAATTTTAAATTATTGTTTTACTTCTTATCACAACTCTATCACTCTTTAATAGTGTAAGATTTATTCCTCAAAATATTTTTTTTTTGGAGGATTATTCCTCAAAATTTACATATATATACTCAAATATATATTTTTTTCTTTCTTAAAAATATATTAACTAAAACTTATTACTAAATAAAAAACTTAAATATTGATTGTATGTATATTATAATGATAATTTCACACATGACTGTATCATAAGATGAAGAATTTGAATTCCTCCAGCTCAAGTTCAAAAAAAAAATTAATAAAATGTAACAACTACTAGATCTATCTGACTGTCGGATTTCAGATATTATATATATTTAAATTAATATAGTTTTACTTTTGCCTTTCTGGCAGTCTGATTTTATGTTTTCTTTTTGGCTCACTAGTTCATTATTCATTTTCTCACACATTAGCAAAGTACGCTCTTTTTTTTTTTTTTTTTTTTCGCGCTAAAGGGCAAAATATGCTTTTGTTATTGAAAGAGATGGATTATGGATTGGCACGTTTGACCTTTTTTTGGGTGGTAGGGGTTTGACTTTTTTGTCCAAGACTTTTCCAAGCCAACAACGTTACTTTAACGTTTGTGCGCTTACAATACATTAATAGCAAAACACCAATATTTGACTGCTATATTATTATTTTTTTAAATCAACGATTGTTTGGATTAGAAATTCAGTCATATTTTATTATATGTAGATACACAATTCTGATTAAATTCTTATAATAGCACTCCTAAAATTAATAACCTCTAATTATTTACCATATAATTGTTAGTCCCTTTAATAAAAAGTTATGGCTTCGTCAATCACCTTGACATTTGCTTGGACAAAGAAATCAAACCTGAATGAGCTACAACCACTCCAAAAAGCCTCAAACTTGCCAAAAGTAATTAATCAACTAGTGACAAATCAAATGGTAAACTTATAAAATTAGAATACTTAAAAAGGCAAAAGTAAAACTAAAAAGATATGAAACTGCACTTTATATATATATATATATATATATATAACATTTAGAAAATAGCATGATATACGTGGGTCCCTATATCAGTAATCCGTTGCTGTGTCAAGAAGTAGTCCCTGATCTTGTCGTCTCTTAATAAATTGAGTATTAGGTAATTTGGTCATGCTTAACAGCTTACAGTTGTCATTTTTCGTTTTCAAACGTATAATCAAGAGAGATATATATTCTCATGTGTTACTATCATAAGCCATTACATTTATGTATATATATATATACATATATATCATTTAAGGCCTCTCAAAAAGAAGCTATTTTTAGAGATGCCATTGACTCTCGATTTTGAATTACCTATTCGATATATCAGCCGGCTCAACAAATTCCGGGACCTTATTAAACAAAGTTTTAAAAAGGGGCCTCGTCAAATAAAAAATACATATAATGAAAAAAAAAAAATCTATTATATGATTCAAAATAACAAAACAGTCCACTGTATATAGAAAAAAGGTAATATGAGAGAATATATGAAAGAAGCTGAAGAAAAAGAAAGAGATCGTTGCAGTTTTTTTTTTTTTTTTTTTTTTCCAGTAGATATCGTTTTTTCTTTATGAGGGAATAGATAGATGAAGAACCATATTTATTTTTTTTTAATTATGATCTTTCAGTTTTCTCTTTCCTTTTTTAATTTTATTTTGTAAAAAGATTATATTGTGCATGTGCCTGTTGTAGTTTCTAAAATAATCTCAACTGCAAAATATGCAATTTAAAGCATTAAGAGAAAAAACGATGTTTAAGGGGTTAAAAAGAAAAATCTCAAGGATAATAAATAGGGGCCTTAAAAAAAAAATTTTAACTCTCATAAAACGGCATTGAGGGGCAAAAAAAAAAAAAAATCTCATGAGAATATATTATCTGGGAGCGTCCTAAAAATGAGGCCTTTCAAAAAATAAAAAATAACTGGTAGTTAGGAAGGAAAAAAATCTCATAAAACATATATAGGTGTGAATTATTTAATTTTTAAAATATCATAAAATTAGTATAATCTATGTTTTAGGAAAATTTTGGGGGCATCCCTAAAAAGGGGCCTGAAACAATTGCTTACTTCCCTAGAGGTTAAGCCGGCACTATACGAGGCATGTAAATGAATTGTAACCAATAAATAAAAGAATACAAACGGTCGTTGCACTGATTGCTAACCTTAGCACTATGCATACACCCAGAAGGGTTTTCTACAAAAGAAATAAATATATCTGTTTTTCTTTTCATTTTTGTTCCATGCATATTTTGAGGTTATTAAAAAAAAAAAATCATATCTTACATTTTGAGGTTATAAATTCGTATCTTTTCTAGGTCATCTGTCAATTTTAACCACAAAAAAGACCTAAATGCGCCTAAAGAAAAAATATGAAAAATAAAAATGAAAATAAAAATAAAAAATGTGAAAGATAATAAGGTCTATTTTATACGAAAAAATCAATCATGACTTAAAAAAGTAAAGATTTAGCAAGAATTTAAAACATTAAGGTATGAGTGTAAGACATGGCATAAAAATGAAAAAAACAAAAACCATATATATTTATATATATCATTCAGTATTTTGATTTAGATAGGGTCTTGTGGGCGATTGAGCTTATAGACCATTGGCTATAACGAAAAAAGACAAGCAAATAATTGACGTTTACAGATATATATATATATATATATATTATGTACCAGTTTGTAGTAGTGCCTACGGCACTTGTCTACTTTAGGTTTGACAAGTTACTTTAGTTTTAACCTCTAAAAATAATATTAAAAGGAAAAAAATTTATCAAGAGAGGATCTGTCAAGAAAATTTACAATTATTCTAGAAAATTTAGAATACATATATAAAAGAATAAAAATAGCTCATGGAAATAATTTTAATATAAATATATACAATGCATCTCATATATAGAATAGAGATATATATAGGGATTATATATATACAAAGTAGATGTACAAGGCATTGAAGAAGTTAAAAGACAAAAATAAATTAGAATAAGGTGTTAGAGTAGCGTTAGGTCTCAGGACATAAGCAAGTCAAGTGGATTTTATATAGATCATTAGATATAAATTAAGTTAAAAAAGAATAAGATTTAACCATAAGATTGAAAGATTAAAATACAAAAGTAGAAATCTTATTGCCACTCTTATATAAAGTTATATATTACGAGCACATGTGAGATTCTGTCGAAAGTTTATATTTTTTGTTGTCTAATTCAAAGGTGGGACAAATAACTTGCTCGAAAAGGCAACATTACACATAAAGGCAAACGAGGTAAAGGCAACACACATAAGAGAAACAAGAGCAGGAAACCATGATATAGCTGATTATAAAACCGCGTGCAATAATATTCGAATCTATAACCTTCTAAAAGGAACTATATTTTATGTAGTATAAAAAAATATTCTACTTATACACTTCTTTACTACCAGATTTTCCCTAAATTTTATTGACTTTCATATTTTTCTATCTAATATGATAATGATGTAATTTACGGTAAAATATAATAACTTATGATATGATAATACACCGAAATAGTTTTTTTTTCCCCCTTAAATCTAGGAAAATTAGAATTATACCATGTTGAAACAGATTAGTAGATTAGGGACTATTGTAAACGACTTTATGCGACCTCTTTTTTTCAATTGAAATTTTTGGCCAAAAGAGGAGTAGATAGCATGTTATTAGAGCTTGAGTGGGAGTGGGGTCAGAGGTGGGATGAGATAGTGTGGCCGGAGGTAGACTGATGTGGATAGGATTTTTTTTTTTGAATAAAAACAAGGAAAATTGATAGGTTGGTATCTGAACTTTTAAGTTTGTACAACTTTAGTCCCTAATCTCCTTTTTCTTTTTAGCTGAAATGCCCCTAAATTATTAAAATATTATTACAATAGTCATTTTTTTTAATTTTTTTAACGGAATCCTTTAGTTAGCATCACTTTTTGACTAAATTACTAACGGATTCTGTACAAAAATTAATAGAAAGGTTTATTGTAGCAATATTTTAATAGTTTAAGGGCATTCTGGCTATGACAAAAAGATTATACACACAAGTTGTATAAATTTAAAAGTTTAGGGATTAAATGAGCAATTTACCCTAAAAACAAAATAGGTATAAAAGGGAAATAACAAATTAAGTGTTGATCAAGAAATGGTATAAATTTGTAAATTAAAAATTATCTGAAGGTATAAAAAAGCAAAATTTTAAAACACAGGGTATGCTTTTTGATTAAAAGCAAAATCCATGATGTAAAAAGATAAATAACCCCCTTAAAATTGTATTATAATATATCTATATATATATATATTTACATTATTACATAACTACATATACCTTTTTAAAAGTATTTCTCGAGTTATGCTTCTATTTTTAGAAATTATGTAGTCATTTTTTTTTATTTGAAAACTTGCTACAATTTCATCTCACATGCATTTTGTGGCTTAAAAAAATAAGGAAAAAAGAGGAAGATCTAATTAGATCGTTTTTCTTGAGAAAAAATTCTGAAAAAATAATTTAAACTAGTAAAAAAAAATTAGACCTAATTCATCATGTTTAAATTTGTCAACATTATTGCATTATTATTGACGTCATAGTACGAAACCCTTCAAATGCATGTGTCTATGTCGTTGATTGATTAATCAGCCCTGTATTGAAAATAACTTTCAATTTAAATATTCTACATGCTGAATGTCAGTGCGAAATGACTGAATTACTTTATATAATCTTTTCTCCGTCCGCTGTATGGCCTCATAATTTTGATGATGTCTGTTTTGGCCCACATGAGTCAGCTGATCAGTTTTCCTTAAATGTGTCAAGTTCTAATAGGCCGAGTCCTTCTATAAATCTTCTACGTACCTCACAAATTACGACGCAACACATTTTATCCTTTTTTTCTCAGAAAATATTCTTCTCTTGATCATAGAAAATCAAGCCGTTGTTGTGAAGTGACAAACATGGAGCATGCGAACGTTCACGTTTATGAGAAAGTCCTCTCGGCAACAGATATTACTCAGAAGATGTCGGTGCCGATTCATTGGGTTAAAGGGGAAAGGAGACTGCTGCCAACGCCGATCCCAAGAGTGCCAGTAGTGCTGCCGGTTAGGGACGAGAACGGCAACGACACTACTTTACGATTGGAGGTTCGGTCGCCGACAGAAGGCCAGAAAAGCTATCACCTGAAGCCTGTTTTCATGTTCAGAGAGTGGAGTGCGTTCGTGGCTGCTAATGATCTTGTGCAAGGTGAGAGCGTTTACTTTTGGTGGGAAGGAAGCTATCTCAGGGTTAAAGTCCGCGCTCCACCTCGTTTAATTATTACCAACTTATTCGGCATCAACGTCTACGCTTGACGACGATATCACGTTGATGCAAGTGCATCTATATGTGCTCGAGCGTTATGATGATTACCTGGTCATAATATGTATTTATATGTTTGTTATTCCCAGATTTTGATTTTCTGTTGTTTGTTGTGAGGGAGACTTATTTTCTCATGAAGTTGTTGCTGTTGTTGATGCTGCTTAATTTAAATTTGAATCCAGTTTTTATTTTTGAGCTCTTGTGGTTTTAATTACATATATAGCAACATTAAAATACTGCAACTGCACTTACAACGCCTGCTAGGATTGGAAATTCAATCAATAAAATCTTTGTTATACGGCAATGAGAAATTGCCGGAAACAAACGGCAGCGCATACTTGGCATGAAAAATGGAGGGCGATGGTTTGCTGATGAGAGAGAGAGAGTGTAGGCTGGGCTGCGATACAACCCTAAGAGTGAGAGAGAGTCGCCGTCGCCACCTCACACAACTTCAGCATCGTCGGCAACGGCCGCCTCAGGGAGCCGTGGGAGTCGAACCAGGCGAAGTCATAGACGCCGTCTGCAGTGTCGAAGGAGGCGAGGTCGGAGATGGGTTGAGGGGAAGGGGAAGGGGAAGGGGAGAGGCGATGACGGCGATGAGGAGGGAGTCGTGGGACTCGGACCGGTTGAGGTCATAGACGTCGTCAGCAGTGTCAAAGGAGGCAACTTCGGAGATGGATTGAGGGGACGGAGGGGACGGAGGGGACGAGGACGTGGAGGCGGCCGTGGCCGAGGATGCTTTTGCTTCTCTCTCTCTCCCTCTCTCTATCTTGGGGTTGTATCGCCGCACGTGCAGCATTGCCATAGTTGTCGTCATAACATTATACTCAAAACGAAGCTTGTGATCCCTAATTTTCATAGTCATTTGCCATTGCATATCGACTATATATGAATTGCAGCCCACAAATAGAAAAAGAACACAAAAAGTAATCGTACTAATGACCATCTCTTTTTTTTTTTTTTTTTTTTTTGTAGGTAGAAAAGGATTCAAGCATTTTCTATATAGCAGAAGCACATGATGAAAAGAAGGATGACATATTGTAATAGTAAAAGTAATTAGAAGAGTGATAAAAAGAGTGATGGGACCAGTGACTCAAGCATTTTCTATTGATATACAAGCAAGTTTTTATGTATACGTACGTGTGTATATATATATATATATAATATAGGCCTATAATGGTACCACTTGGGAATTCTCTCTTGATTTTACGTTTAAAAAAAAAAAAATTTACGTAGTAACGCATGACCTAGCTGAAATTCTCAACTTGTTGGAAATATAAGCCAAAGAAGACTACTTTTTAACACAATGATGAGTTGTTGATACTGGGACCTACATGTCTCAACGAATTGAACGTGGTTGAAAATAAAAACAAAATTCCTTTTAGAAAGATTGTCCTTCTGACTGTAAGGAATGCTGCCTTTTAAGTTGCTGATGAACCTGGGACCTACATGTCTCAACGAATTGAAAATGGATGAAAATAGAAACAAAATTCCTTTTAGAAAGATTGGCCTTCTGACTGTAAGGAATGCCGCCTTTTAAGTTGCGGATGATCCTGGGACCTACATGTCTCAGCGAATTGAATTTGGATGGAATGCTGCCCTTTTAAAAGGAATTTTGTTTCTATATACATATACATATATACTTGCTTGTATATCAATAGAAAATGCTTGAATCACTGGTCCATCACTCTTTTTAAAAGATAAAACATCTCATTTCGACATTTAAATAAGAAAATTATGAAGTTTATAGAGTTTGAGTTTTACAAAAATTAGAAAAGAGAGATAAAGAAGAGCGAATTAGTAAAATTGGATTACTTTCAAGGAAAAAGACATAAATTTCTGAAAAATAGTGTCACAAAAGAAAATAACAAAGATCAATACTATTTTATGAAATGCTTTTTTTATTAGTTACACATAAAAAAAATAAAAAAATAAAAACCCTTAGTTTTTCTTCACAAACCACCATGACGGTTTATGAGAGTGGTGCTGACACGTGCTCTCTCCAAACGAGTGGGATTTGAGCTGTAACTGAAAGCTTTCTCCCCTCCTTTATTTCCTTCACTGCTAGCCATACTATTTAATTCGGACGTCTAACTTTTTACAGATAAAATTTAGATAGATTATTTTTTTCAGTATGAGAACTTAATGGATAAGTCTTGATGTCAGATAAAATTTCTACTAAGTTACTTTTTTCAACGTAGGAACTTAATGGATAAGTCTTGACATGAAATAAGATTTTTACTTAGTTACTTTTTCAGTAAAAAGCCTTCTAGGATAAGTTTTCTATATAATAAAAATTAATACTGCTTAACTTTTTCACAGTATGGGACTTTGGGAATTACGTTAGTGGACAAGGATGGAAAAATACTATTATGCCAATATAACAGTCTAATAAATTATCAATTGAAGATAATATCAAGGAATTGTCTTCCATTATCTTAAATTAGAAAAATAAGAAATTTTAGATCGAATGACTAGGGAGTAAATAGTACTTTGATCAATGGATGAGATTCGACCTAATCTTCTCATGTTTTCTCTTCTTCCACGCACCTAAAAAGCCTATGATGTAATTAAAAATCTAGAGCTATGGAAGTGATGTAAATCTAATTTAATCAAGATTATGCTTGCTTAATTACACTAAGTGTCATTGAGCTTTGCCTATAAATAGGCATCACCCCCCACCCATTTTACTCAAACCTCAAAAATCCATTTTCTTCTCTTTATAGAGTTTCTCTCTCTAGAAAATCTCTCTAGAAGCTCTCTTTTGCTAGTTTTAAGTTTTCTTAAGAATATTTTATTTAGCCTTCAAAAATTTTCCTTCCCATTTTCCCACGCACCTCCCAAACACCATCATAGCTTTTTAAGAGTTTGCAGAAATCCTTCAACCTTCAAGAAGTTCTTCTCAAGGAGGTTATAGTTTTATTTTCCGGCGGAAACTCTAATCGTCAAGGTAGTTTTCGAACCGAGACTTTAGTTATTTTTCTTTTAGTTTTAACTTTTTTTTATGGGTTAATATTTAAGTAGAAATATTATCGAAATTTTTGGAATTGATGGTTTGATAATATAGAGTTTATCATTATTCATCTGAATATGTACATGTTCATGTTATGGGTAGTGAGAAAATTTTAGAAATCGAACTTAAATCGGAGATTTTGATCTTCAATCCGTTCGTTAAGAATTTTGAAAATTTAAATGAGTTTTTTTTTTTTTTTTAATTTGGAAACGATTAAGAAAATTTAGAAAAACATGGACCATGAACTATGGTGTATTCGTATGAATTTCAAAATTTTCCGGAAGTGAAATTTTGGTGATTCGTTGAAAATTGTTAAAAATTGTCAAGTTTTGGATTTTTGAAAAAACAAGGTATTTACAAGCAAAATTAGACTTGGCAGTAACATGAAAAATTTAGATAACATGTAAATGAACATTTTCCATAAGAAACTTTTGTCAAATTCTGGACGGTTTGAAAGATATGATTTTTCAAAGTTTTTACAAAACAGGGGACTTTTGGGAGGGAAGTAGCCAAGCCACTGCAGCCCAGGGACAGCCCCTGGGCGCTGCAGTGCCCAGAACAGGTGCTCTAGCGCCTGCCTGGGCTGCAGCGGTGGCCAGGCAACCCCCAAAAAAAATAAAAAGGGAAATTTTAAAAATAAAAAATTATGGTATATTTTCTTAGTAAGTATGTTTTACTTTGAAAGATATACTTTTTATAAACTATTAAACTAAGGTTGGATTTAAAACTCTAAATCCAATTTTCTAAGAAAGAATTTATGATTTAAAATTTGAAAATACACCATAGTCTCATAACCGTAGCTTATGTAGGTCAAGTCTTAAAATCTTTTTGACAAGGAATTTAGGATTAACTTTAAAAAGATCTAGTGCAAGTCTAGTTTATGATCTCGATGTTATTAGGGACCTTGCAAACCCTAACTTCCCGTTGATCGCAGGCACCCGGTATGTGCACATAGAAGTCCACAGATAAGTAAGATAATAAGTTCATGATGAAAAATAAGAAATCCATAAATGAATATAATTGGACCACATCTTAGATTCCATAATCGGATCATGCATCCTTATATGAAGTTTATGTTCATTTTCAGTGCGAGAACTATGTTTATATTTGCTGAGCGAAAGTTCATTAGTTATATTCATACTTTAGGTAATCAACCTGCAGCATAATACTTGGGGGCAAAAGCAGACGGAGATGTTGAACAAGCGAAGACGGTGTGAAGTACCACTACATATTTTTATTCCACAAAATTGTTTTAAAAATTATTATTATCATGTTTGGAGATTTTATAGTTCTATATATTTAAGTAATAATGTTTATGACACGTAAGGTCATATGGAAAAAAAAATTTTATTTTCTTAAGATGT
Organism: Ficus hirta; assembly: GCA_038430175.1. Lineage (NCBI taxonomy): Eukaryota > Viridiplantae > Streptophyta > Magnoliopsida > Rosales > Moraceae > Ficus > Ficus hirta. The sequence goes on from CM076597.1 coordinate 7,420,898, forward strand.
AACAATTATGTGGTAAAAGTTTTTATGGTAAGTTATAAATAATAATAATAATAATAATAATAATAATTTGTAAAGAGATTTTTAGTATGGAAGCCTAAGTATTTTTAATAATTTAGAGCTTTCCTACATTCAACTACTTATATTATTTTCCTTGCAAGTTGTTATTTCATATGTTTATTTCTCTAATTTATATATGTAAATCATGCGGTTGAATATCATCTCAAGGCGCGATATTTTCAACTGATTGGCAAACGTTCTTAACACTAGATCTTGTTCTAGTCATACACATATCAATCACGCGAGGGTATCGTCTAATTGCATTACCTCATCCAAGCACACATTTATGATATCTTTAACCGATTGGCAAATTAACGTTCTTAGCACTGGATCTTGTTCCAGTCGTATGCATGTCAATCGAGCAAGGGTAATGTCACAGGGTCCAACTTTTTTCCTCGGTTCCGCCCTATGATGGCCTAAGTCGCACACTTAGTCAGCCACTCACACACACTCGCACAATCTCGCAAGCAAGCCGAACACACACACACACACTGGGCACACACACAACCTGTTTACGGGAAAACCCCCTCTCCCAACCTTTTTATTTATCTCACAATAAAAAGGAATACAAGTCTGCTGCAAGGATCACACAATGCTTAACCACCCACGTCCTTTGCCTTTCACAACTCAATATAAATATATACATCACAAGGTGGTTGACAGCCCCAGATATTTCAGCCATTGGTGTAACCGCTCGCCCCACTTGCGTGCATTTCACGCCCTTTAGTGTCCCACGTACAACTGACCGCTTCTGGTCGCACCCCACATCTGCACGTCTGTTGGACCACGACCCTTAGGTCCTTTTCTGGCCTTGCTGGCCTGAGTTCCGCAACTCTCGCCCATCTATTCGAGCCATGCTTGGTTTGATCGCCCAAGCTTGTGCACTCTCGCCTTAGTCATTCCCGTGTGCCTAACACCTTGTTGCCACCATGCTTGTCCACAAACCCTTCGAACAAAACTTCATCGACCAAGGCTTCTCACCTCGGCCGTGCCACGCCTATGCCGAGGCATGACACCTGCTTGGCCCACACCGGTCCCCACGCGGGCCGTATGTCGAATCACGAGGGTGTGACAAAGCCACCCCCGTCGGATGAAGCCGACATCCTCGTCAGGAGGGTCTCTACGTACTCGTTGATACGAACCTCAAATTGCCACAACACCGCACTGCGCTCCCACATAGCATCCGCCTCGCTACTTCCTTCCCACCGCATCAAGTAATCTGAGCGCTGGTCCCTCCGACTCGCCCTCATGGTCCGACGGTCAACCTGTTTCTCGAACCGCCACCTCTATCTGAATTGGGCTCGCCTCACTTGCTACTTGCCACGATCAGCTTTCTCAAACTATGGCTTCAGAAAACTTACATAGAAAGTTGGGTGGAATTTCATCCTTCTCTACAATTTGAATCGATAGGCCACCCTGCCCATCCATTTGATCACATCTGAAGGCTCGCCACACCGCTGCATCGTGCCTGTGTAGGACTGTTTGTTAGTCAGCTCTTCGTAGGTTGAATACCACACTTCTACCTCTTTGAGCTTATGACTTCCAACAACAATGGGTGTCCCTCCTAGACCCGCAACCCGCAAATGGCTCTATCTAAGCCCGAGCATGACACCCACGCTCTCATTACCTCGTCACCTTCAGCAATTCCCACTTGCCCACATCCTGACTTCCCCTTAAACCTCACAAAGAACGCTGCCTTCAATGACCAATCGAACCCATCAGCAACGTTGAGACAGGATATGTACTCCTCACGGTAAGTTGGTCTACAGCACAATCATCGGCATACATCCGCAGCATGCCACCTCACTTTCCTTGGAAAAGCACCGGGGCTCCGTAAGGGGCCTTTGAGGGCTGAATACCGGCTACAAGCAATTCACCCGGCTGCTTTCTCTACACTGCATGTTCCAAAAGCACCATCCGATAAGGGTCTTGTGCCAAGGGTCGAGCTCCGTGCACAATTCTTCCATCATCGGCTCATCTAGAGGGTAGAACCCAAGACAGCTCCACAAGCATCATGTCGCCATGTTCCTCTCGAACAGCCACGACTCGGTCTAGGCCTCTAACAACCTGATCCAGTCTCACCACCACCAGAGTAGCTAATATAGTTGTTTCCCTCCTTTCGACACCTGATTTCACTTGAAAGGCTGCTTGCCTCGCAGGCCTCTCCACAACCCGTCCATGCTTAACAGGAATAAAACTGGGACAACACTCATCAGCGATTAGTAAGCCACCCAAATGTGGCATGGCAACAGCCTTGGCTTGCACAAAGAACTCCATACCAAGTATAAAATCAAAATCATCCAAGGATAAAACCATGAACTGACACTCTTGCTGCCACATACCTATCTTAAGCAGAAAAGTGGTGGCACCTTGAATATTTTGTGCCCTCGAATTCACCGCTTTCACTTGATAAGGGCTCTTCGCAACTTCCAACCCGAGATGGTCCACCATAGCCGGTGACACGAAATTGTTGGTGGCTCCAGCAACCAACATAGCTCACACCTTTCTTTTGTTCACACTCGCCGTCACGTACATTAGGCCTTTATAAGGAGCCTTAATATCCACTGTGATAGCATTCAGTAACTGAATTGGGTTCACCCGTGCAGTGCACTCTCCCGCATCTTTACTGCCGCTATATACATCCTCGGTCACAAGAGCAATAAGCCTATTCCACTTCGGACAATTCCTGATTTTATGATTACCATTACACAAGAAACAACCCGAGTTAGAATTACCTTGGCTTTGGGTTACATCGGAGCCCCGCTGCTTGGATGACTCCTTATTTTTCTTCTTGCCCTTTTTGCCATCGCCCTCCTTCTTCTTGTCTCCCTCATTTAAAGAAGGGTCTATCTTGTAATCAACAAGACAATCCGCTGCAGCTATAGCCGTGGGTAACTCCTTCACATTCTGCCATCTCAATTCTGCTTGAGCCCATGGCTGTAGTCCCGAGAAAAAGTTAAAGAGCTTGTCATCCTCAGACATGTTCTTCACGTCAACCATCAATGACCTAAACTCCTTCACGTAATCCCACACCGTACCAGTGTGTTTCAGCTTCTTAAGGGCTTCCCTTGCCACCCACGCGGCGTTCAAGGGCAGGAACTGATCCCTTAGTTCCTTTTTAAGTGCTTCCCACGTCTCGATACGTGGTCGACCAGCACTAGCGTCATCATCCAATTGGGTCCGCCACCAGAACTTCGCGTCTCCCTCAGGGTACATGCTCGTGATGGTTACTTGGTCCCTCTCCGCCACACGGGCAGCCCTGAAATATTGCTCCATGTCCCACAAGAAATTCTCCTATTCCTTTGCATTTCGGCTCCCTCCGAATTGCTTTGGTTCCGGGACTTCTAGCTTCGAATTGTAGCCACCTCTAGCGCTACTGGATGCACCTATAGCAGTCGCCTTTAGTAAAGCAATATCATTCTCAATCGCTGAGAAACGTACCTCAACTTGTTTCGCTATGGCCAACAACTGTTGAAGACAATCGTGGTAGCGATATACCATGTCCTTCTGGTTGTCAGGGATCAACTTCTGAATCTCCAATATCCTTGCAGAATGCAACTCTGCTTGCTCTGCCAAGGTTCCGACATCATGCGCCGGGGCATCGATTAGATCCTCCAAGACGCCAACTCGCTCTCCCAGATAACTGTCCACCATGACTCCGACCTGGGCTCTGATACCAGCTGTCACAGGGTCCAACTTTTTTCCTCGATTCCGTCCTATGATGGCCTAAGTCGCACACTTAGTCAGCCACTCACACAAGCTCGCGCAATCTCGCAAGCAAGCCGAACACACACACACACCGGGCACACACACTGTGACGCCCCGACTTCCCAAGCCAGGTCGACACTATACATACTTGTTCTTTACTTGAAAATTTGAGGGAAAATTTTTTTTTTTTTTTTTTTAAAACATATTCACATGAGTTATTATGTAAATAAAAACTTGTCATGCATACATTCCACACTGAAAGTATAATCTTTAGTCTTCAAACTTCATACATACTGTATAACATAATATACTTTTGAAATATTTATATTTTTACTCAAAAGCGATTGCGGAAAATTTTTGCGTAGCGGTATCCTGCCAGCCTACTTCACTTCGCCTCACATCGCTTCTGAATTGTAAGAAAATAACATAACTTACTCACACAACCTGTTTATGGAAAAACCCTTCTCCCAACCTTTCTATTAATCTCACAATAAAAAGGAATACAAGTTTGCTGCAAGGATCACACAATGCTGAACCGCCCGTGTCCTTTGCCTTTCACAACTCAATATAAATATATACATCACAAGGTGGTTGACAGCCCTAACCACGTAGGCACTAACTTAGGCTACACTAACTTGGTTCTTGCTCATGTGGCGTGCTCCCCGCTTAGCCACCTGAACCACTTGCATGGCTACTCCTAGAACTGGGCAGGAACAGACATATGTCGGACTCTCTGACTAGCCACTTGTCCCACTCGCTGAGCCCTCTCAATCTTGGCTGAATGCACTGAGTGAATCTGGACTGAATCACGATCTAGGGCTGCTCCAATAGCTATCTGAGTCATGGGCCACGTGCTTGACTCTCACTGCCCTTGCCTCCCAGATATTTCGGCCACTGGTGTAACCGCTAGCCCCACTTGCACGCATTTCACGCCCACTAGCGTCCCACGCACATCTGATGCTTCTGGTCGCGCCCCACATCCGCATGTCTTTTGGACCACGTCCCTCGGGTCCTGTCCTTGCCACGCTGGCCTAAGTTTCATAACTCTCGCCCATCTGTCCGAGGCATGCTTGGTTTGAGCGCCCAAGCCTGTGCACTCTCGCCTTAGTCATTCCCGTGTGCCTAGCAACTTGCTGCCACCGTGCTTGTCCGCGAACCCTTCAAACAAAACTTCATCGACCAAGGCTTCTCACCTCAGCCGTGCCATGCCTATGCCAAGGCATGACACCTGCTTGGTCCACGCCGGTCCCCACGCGGGCCACATGTCGAATTATGAGGGTGTGACAGGTATAATATACATTTAAATGAATATATGGCTTATTGGTGCATGATGGATGTCATTACACTGTCTATATTAAACTCACTAATAACATCTCATCTTGCATGTTTCTTTTGTTTTTTGTGCATATCTCTCCAAGTCAGCGTCAGATTTGTCACCTATGTATTCACTGAAGACTGAGCCTGTGAGTCTGCAATATATTCCGCTTGAACCCCGGAACAATGTTCAAATGAATAGAGCTCACTAAGATCACCATCGGTGCTCTAGGCAGCCATGAACCTTCCAAGCACAGCTTAGAGTTTCGTACGGGCCATATAATCCCCCACAACATTATTACAGTACTTAAAATAAAGCTTCATCTGCAAACTTTTTTTTACAATATATTACATACATATATATAGCATGTAAATCATGTATTGCATACAAGAAATAGAAAGAAGATAGACTCCTTTTGGCGTTGTTTCGTCCTCGGAGAAAAAAAAATGCATGACTTGACAACTTTAGTAAATTATAATATGATATATCGAACAAAAAGAATATATATATATATATATATATATTTTTTTTTTTTACGTAAACCAATTCTTATGACTAACTATTTAAATTTCTCAACAGAGAAACAAATGGATGCATGATATTGTTGAAACAATGGCGTTCACAAATCACTCTTGATTAGCTATTGGAAATGTCGTAGGTTCAAATCCTACAAAGCGTATCTTTACCCCTATCGCTATTTATTTACTCTATTTATTTTTTATTTATTCTTTTTCCAACAAGTGTTGATCTTTGCTAAAGATCTAGACTCATATCAAGATCTGGAAGTGTAAAGTCTAAAGAAAAGAGTAAAGAAATATCAATTCTGACTTCAAAATATACGCCTCTTTTTATGAATAAATGGAGATATTATCTTGTTCTTTTATGGCAATGTCATTTTTCTGTGTGGTCTCAACCAGGAAGGAAGGATGTATATAAACCAATTATGGAAACATTAATATTTATAAAATTAAAAATAATTAATATAATGTATAATACAGAAGTTCTTTTGGTCTATCTAATTTATTTTTATTAATTTTCCCTTCTATCAATAACTCAACTTATTAATAACTCAATCAAAATAAATACAATTATCCTCAAGAACAAAATGGTTTTTATGCTTAATATATTTAGTTCAAACCTAATTTCAAATGGCGGAATTTCAAGGATATTTAGAACGTCCAATATCGCATTTAGATGAAACTTTAGCTTGCGTTTGTGTAACACCCCCTAAGCTAGTAAGTCAATACTGAAGTTATTCATTACTAGCTAGTTTAAAAGGCGCAACATTTATTAACATAATCAATAAACATGAAATTTAAAAAAAATAACTTTCTAAATTTACATTTTTCATGGCACATTCGAATTTCCTATTCAGTCAACCTCCTGTGATCCAAAAAGAAAAACGTATATTACAAGAAACTAAATGAGCCAAAGCTCCATAAGTGGAAACATATGCATGTATGAAACCGTGTGTCAAATCCTTGACTTGTTATTGTACCAATTTTCAGTCAAATTAAACATTCTCAGTCAAAACCGTCCTGGGTCCCGTCAAGTGTAAAATTTGACTTAGTAATTGATAGGCCATGTGTTTCACGGAACTTGATTTTTTTAGCCGTAGTGGCTACCCTTTATTGGAAGCCTCGTACCTCAAGGGATGTCGCCACTAATATTTGGGTCCGCCGGTCCTTCCCGCGTCTCTTGCCTACCCAGGTACGAAATCATATACCACACTTCATTTTAAAATACAAACGTAGGTGAGATTTTTGTGATGATTTTGATTCAATAATTAAGGAAATATACATTAGGAAAGAGAAACATAAAATAAAAAGATGACATGGATAAAACATCCAAATAACTCTTAATTTAACAGGTGTACCATGTAAGCACCATGACATAATACACCTGGTCTACGGAATAATTTTTCATTTTTAAGTTATCATATTTCGTGGTACATCCATCTAATATATTAAAAATGTTACAAATTAGATGGTTTGTTAATGTCAGTTTTATCTCTTTCCTTTTTTATTTTATATTAATTGCTTAATCACATAATCACCAAAAATAGTCCATCTAAATCTCCTATATAGTTGGACCATAGACTGCATGGATATATAAATATATATAAATATATATAGACACACAACTAAGATAAGAAAATTATGTTTATATGACTGGAAAAACTCCTTTAGAAAATAGCATGATCATATATATGTCAGGTGTTTGGTGAATGACTTGAGTTTGAGTTGAGTTGAAATTTTTAAGTTTGAGTTGAGTTGACTTTTTAAAAAGTAGTTATAAATTTTGTTGATTTTTCAGAAAAAGACAAAAATTGAGATGAAAAAGTATAGTTTAGTTGGAGTTGAGTTGTGTTACCAAACACCCCTGTGTTCAAATGAATTTTTGGTTCCAATTATCACATCCATGTTCACATGATTGAGGTACACGGGTCCCAAAAATGGGCAACCCATTGCAGTGTTAAGTTCCAATAATTTGTGAATTTTAGACTAAAATGTCATTGCTTTGGGCGCAATGGCTAGATGTTATATGCTAACCTTGAGTCGTATAATAAATATATATAATCGATAAGTTTCAAACAAGTTTTGTTTGTTTGTTTGTTTTGGTTTTTTTTTTTTTTTTATATTTAAATGTACTATAACGTTGAAGTTTGCTTTAAAATATATATATATATTGATATTGATTTCGTTACTATCTAGTATTAGGAAACCACGTAAAGTAATTAAAATTCACATGCATCAAATATTACTAGAGTTTAATATAATGTACTTTTCTCAAAAATATATATAAGGACGCAGTTCACGTATGTACACACAAATTATGGTGGTGCATAGTATAGTTTCAGTTCAGCTCACTCACTGACACTGACACCAGCAACCACCATAAGCATGAAATTTAATTGAAAAATATAAAAATCAACGAAAAGCAAATTACGGCTTTGATTAATTTGTTGTAAAAATAGTCAAATAAAATTCCTCCTTCTTGAAAAAAAAATTATTGGATTGTTAGCAATTTTTCAGAATTACATATAATAAAAACAGAATCCAAGATCATACCACCTGTCAGGTAATCAGATTCATAATTTTTTTTTAGGGTAGATAAGAAAACAAGAATATTAGGGATTGGTTGACTAACGATTGATATTTACAGACTCTCTCTTGAAGACTAGTGACCCTTATCCCTCATTAGTGCAATAAACAATTACCTTTTGTGTTCTTTTCTTTTAGTGCGTTGCAAATTCTTTTCGTATCACAAATCTAAATAGACAAGCCATAGTTCATACGCATAAATTGCGGGGTAAATAATTAGGAGGAACTCTTTGGAATTGGCGGCAAAATCCAATGCATAAAGGGTGGTTTTTATTTTTGTTGGCTGTATATAATGTGTGACTAGATATTGAATCCTTTCATTCATTCAACTCTGTTATTATTATTATTATTATTATTATTATTATTTGCTTGTAAATTCAACTCTATTATTTAAAGGCCTACATAGTTAATCAAATCAAATTAACTATAGCTCAACTAATCAATCGTTGTGATATTTAGTATTTATTCACAATTTTACTAAAAATGGGTGCTTAGAGTATATGTTTTAGATCTATCATAACATTTCGAAAATCTGATTAACCTAATTATTTATTTATTTTTTTAAAATTTACTATTTCGTGAGGCTCTCATGACTCAATATATTAAAAAGAACTCATACATCCATTAAACACCAATTGGATTATACTCTCGATTGCCAAAATGTTTCTTACAATATCAATAAAATTATATATGCAACTCAGAACTTTTACTATCTCTGTAGGGGAAATAATAGGCTTCTTTTGTGAAAAAGGACTGGTTAAGAGAGTAATAAGTCGCATTTGGATTATAAGTTCAGCTTCATCATTTAAATAGTAAATTCAAATTTTGATAAAATTAAATATTATAGAAGGAAGTTGAAAAGTGAGTTAAAACTCGAGTTAAGTCTAGTAAGGACCTTAACGTTATTTTACAAACTTTAAGGGAATTTCTAACATAACCCATAAAAATAGGGACTAAACAAGAAAGGTCCACTTTATATGAATGATTTGTATCTATCAAAGAGATGCTTGATTTTTGCATGTGTCTCTTTTGGATTAGATGATGCAACATTAAGTGTTATTTTAACTTTTGTATTTCCTTTTTGTCTTTACTATATTAATATTGCAATTAGTTTTTCGAAATGCTATACTTGTTATTTTCATTATTATTTCTCTCTTTCTATTCAAGACACTAGATTTACATCATAATTACTATCTTTTGAAACCATTTATAACCTTTTAGATTTTTTTCTATTTGGACTAGTTATAGATTAATCAGAGGTTAAATTTTAGGGTCGAGAAGCTGTCACTGTCAATTATGGTATGATCCTCTTTGTTGCGTCTTCAACTTCATATTTTGATATGCTATCACCTAGCGCTATGTAATGACCCGGCTACGTAACGACCCGGCTACGTAGGCCGTTATCATGTTTGCTTAAATTAAATTTCGATTTTAAATACTTAAACTTACTTAAAATTTTAGAATAATTTTTTTAAATACCATATAAATAGACTAGTCCATATAAGTAAACTTTCCGTGCATACATATTACTTGTTTTCCAAAATATTAAGACATACGTACTCCTCACATTTAACTCAAGTCTTCAAACATCATATATATAGTATATATATATATATATATATATATTTTTTTTTTTTTTTTTGGTTCAAAAGAGCTTGTGGAAAAATTTGCATAATGGTATCTCACACCACCCTTTACTTGCCGCATCATCCTTATGGCCCACCAATTAAGCTGCAGGCTTTTACCTACCGTATGAAATACACTAATGAGCTTACACTCAGCAAGTACAAACTTAATCTCACAAAACATAACAAATATCGTGTAACTTATGCATGAACCATTTATGGTCAATTATGAATCTTTTATGCTCTATTATGGACTTATTATCTTACTTAACATATGGGCCCTTTGTGTACGTACCAAATGCACGCAATCTACAGAAAGTTAGGGTTTGTAAGGTCCCTCATAATTTTGAGAATCATAAACGTAAGCCTTCGCGATCTGCGGAAGGTCTTAGCATTTTAAAACATACATAATCCTCCACGATCTATGGGAGGTTGGTACGACACTTTACTTGTCTTGGTTTAGTCTTAGCCTTGTTATTTAACTCTTGATGAGGATGCTTAAAATCATGCTTCCACATGAAATCTTTAACAAAGACTAGTTTCAAGACTAAGATTCTTAACTTGTGATCTTATTAGTCATGATGCATGTGATACATAAATATGGCATGACATAAAGATCAATGGCATAAAAAAATTGTGGTATGTTTTATAAAACATTGCACTATTTTAAAACATGACATTATCGTAAACTATGGCATAATAGTAAAGTATGGCATCATTGTAAAACATGGCATATACATGCTCATGGCATATTGGTAAAAACATGACATATACATAAACGTGGCATATCATGGCATACATGTAAACATGTCATGCTTGAAAATAATTTACTATTTTTCATACTGTAGGTGAGGTTTGTATTTACAAGTTGTCCTAAGCTCTTGTCCTAACGTACGATAAGGTGAAGCAACCGGTTATATTCTTGTTTCAAATAGAACGTAAGAATCGTTCTACCACATAACTCAACCAACCATAGCATACAATGTTGGTATCCATTTTGATTATCATTAGTAATCAGGAATACAAACCTTATCATAACAAGTCGGTATCCTATCTGACTACCATGGGTAACCATAAACATTAAGCCCAATATAATAAATCGGTATACTATCCGATTACTATTCGTCATAGAATTATTAAGTAATTTGAGCCTCTTCATAATTTCAGTATTATCTTGATTGAATACTTGGAATTGCCTTTTAAAAACTACTTGTGAAATTTCAAATGGATTCAAAACTTTTTAAAACTGTTTTCTTTGTAAAACTGTAATTTCTTTTCAACCGGGATCGTAGAACTGTAAAACTTTGAAAACTACTCTTGAAATTAGCCTTTTAGTTTGATTGAAAGTGCAAGTGCAGGAATTTCCTGTGTCATGCACATTTTTAAAAATCCTGTGCAGAAATTTCCTATACCCTACACAGTTTTGAAAATCCAGTTTTATCTTTAAATCAGTTTAGAATTTAAAAAGTTTTCTCCATGAAAGTTGTAGATCTCATCGAAATCTACAACTTTTATTTTTGTCCAAAACCTAAATCTACCTTTAACTCTTGTTTCTCTTTTTTAAAAATTATGGCAGTGTACATTGTCTGCACTGACTAGTTTCGGATTTTGATAAAAACAGAGGTCTTTAGAGTCTTATTTTCAAAAACCATCTATGCTACCCTCTAGAATTTTCAAATTTCTATAGCTTTACAGTTATAACTTTTTCCAAATTCGACATCTAAGGAGCTCAAAATTAAGTTTCTAAAAAACTGTTCAATTAAATCCGAAAATTGGCAGTTTTGTATTTAGTTGGTTTTTGCTTAAAAATTCGCACACACTACCTCAAACGGTCGAAGCCGTGAGCCTAAGTCAACATGCAACATGTTGGATTCGTTCTTAACATTCAATCATTCTTCATGAAAAACACAATATTTGAAAAACTTTTCAAGCTTACCAAATTGTGTTTTTAGGTTAATTCCTTAACCAACATACGCTTAGCATTCACAATCATCATTATCATCATCATTCATAAGATTTCTCTACTTAAGCATGTGAAAGCATTTCCACAAACATATGGTGAGCAATGAGTACACATAACCTTAAACTCAACTAGAGCATAAAAAAATCAAACCCATGCTTAGATCTATCACCAAGTTAACCTAAGCATAGATCTAGGCATAAACCAACCATATAAAACCATAATATAGAGAAAATAAGAAACATGAGCTTATGCTCTTACAACTCAGATTTTGAAATACACATAAATCCTAAATAAAAAGCTTAATGAAATTCTTAGAGGGTTAAGAGAAATACCTCTAGAGTTGGGATTGGTTGCTCTAAACCTTAGGATGAGAAAAATTTTCCTCCACACTTCATTACCCCAAACCGGTCACTCACTCTCTCTTTTCTCTCTTTTTTTTTTTCTTTTTTTTTTTTTTTTTTTTTTTTCTAAGGGCTAGAGGGAGAAGTTGAAAGAGAACTAGAAATGGGGAGGTTTAACTAAATGGTTGAAGTTCAACCTCACAACACCTATTTATAAGTGAAAAATCCCTAATTTTCAATAATTATTATTTTTCTTAAAATTACATATTTGACCCTAAAAATAAAATATTTACCCTTTGGTCCTATGAGGCGGCCGGCCATGTGGAGTAATTTTGGCTAAAAATCCTTTCATAATTATTCATTTCCCCATAATTTCAAAAATCCCCAAAAATTATATATTTACCCATGATGAGGTGTCCTCCAAGTAAGGCCTTGTTTGACACTCCCTCCTAATATGCAGTCAATTTCCTTAATAATCCAGATAATACCAATACTGTTTTGACTATCAATAGTACTGTAATATTGGACTACAGTCCAGAATTCATCTGCACTTAACTGGACTACGTATGAATTTTTCTTAAGATTTGAAACTACTTAGTTCTCCTTGCTCCAAATATTATTCCTGATTTTTCTAAAGTGATCCCATATCTTGTTATTAACTCTGCATCCGTAATGACGGTCAACTGCAGTATAATTTCAATACTGCTTATAATACAGCAGTACCATCTTATATAAGTCATGAGTTATCCTAGTCATACATAGGCCATAACAAAAACATAAATTATTATCGAGTTTTACGATATTATAAGAACTCAAACATATTCTGATAATGAAATTATGATTTTCATATTGATATTCATAATTTCCATGAAACATCACATAAACACATAATACGGACTTAAATTCCTTTATATATAAGGGAATCACGAGTCTGTAAAAATTTTGGTTATTACAGGCTAAGCCTTAGGACACTTTGTAACTACCTCCTTGTAGATTCATTTCTTATATATATAGTCGATTGCTATTTAGGGAATAATTCCCAGTAGTACAGTACAATTTACATGTATTTTAAGCTTTGTTGGGCATAACTCCAAGAAGTACAATGAAGTTAACAGAAACTTTCCTATTTCGTTCTCTCTTTTTTTTTTTTTTTGACTTTATGGATTGAATGTGCACTACAAGAATTTGAACTTTCAGCGACTAGACTTTCCGCGGCCAAAAAAAATTTGGTCCCTGAAGAGTAGTTTCAGCGACCAAATTTTGGTCCCCGAAAGTCAGAGCCTTCAGCGACCAAATTTTGGTCACCGTAGGTGACATTTAGAGACCAAATTATTTTTTGGTCGCTAATGGTTGAGTGCGAAAAAAAATTTCATTCCCGCGGAAGACAAATGGCGACCAAATTTTATTTAGTGGCCAAAAAGCATTTTCGGGGACCAAAATTTGGTCCCCGTAAGTCACCTTCAGGGACCAAATTAATTTGGTCCCTGATAAGTGCCTCTGAACATACCAAACCGCCACCAAATTTTATTTGGTGGCGGAAGGAGACCTACGGAGACCAAATTTTTTGGTCCCCGTAAGTCTCCTTCAGGGACCAAATTAATTTGGTCCCTGATAAGTGCCTCTGAACATACCAAACCGCCACCAAATTTTATTTGGTGGCGGAAGCAGACCTACGGAGACCAAATTTTTTAACTTTATGGTGTGTTGTTCTTTTGGCCTCTAATGTTTTTCGCTTTTCAAAGAAAGCCTAATGTTATCAATTTCAATTCTTTTGATTGTTATTTTTACTTTCATGTTTGGTCTCAATTTTTGCTTCTTCTTCTTCTTCTTCTTTTTTCTTTTTCTTTTTTTTTTTTTTTTGTAGCGTTTTGAAAATTTATGAAATTTGAAATTATTGCAGAGTTGAGGCAATAATTCTGCTGTAATATATCTTCTAGCCTTTCCATAATCTGCTAGTCTTTGTTTAAGGAACGTTGCACTAAGCCTGGATGCTCTTTCTGTTATGTTTGTTTTATAAGTACGAACATTTATTCAATGCCTTGCTTGTAATAGGAAATTCCTATGTCATGTAAAAACATGTTCTTATAGGAGAACTCTTTAGTTAGATATGTGATGTTATTATAAAAATTACAGAGCTACTAAGGAGTATATTGAAGGAGCGTGGAATTTCGTAAAGATGGCAGAGAAAGAAGCTGGTTATCTTTCATGTCCTAGCAAAAATTGTCGAAACTTGCGTCAACAATCTATTGATAGTGTTTTTGATCACTTGGTCACAAATGGAATGGACCCAATATACACACAGTGGTTTCATCATGGTATGTAATGTTAAAGGCACCACCAAGAGGCTTCTATGAGTTGGAGAAATATGATGAACATGAAGATATCTCCAGATAATCTAAGACCCGAAGTTAGCATGGGTAATACATACGAAGGAGTTCAATTTGTGAGATGAAGCCTCTTTTTTTTTTTTTTTTTTTTTAAATTACTTTCTTACGTGAAGAAAAATGGAGATCAGAGTTGAAAAATTAGAGTTTTGTTACATTTTTCAAACTATTAAAGGGTTTTTCGTTGTTTTTATGGGATTCATTGAGCTTTTTTAATAGGACATTTTTATTAAAGGGGCGTGTCAAGAATTAATTTAGTGTGAATAGACCTTATCTTAACATATGTACTAATGAAAACTGCCTTCAAAAAATAAGAAATAAATTAACCTGTACATATGGAAAAAAAAAATTAAAAACTGCTGATACTTATACTTATATTTTGTTAATTACGTTTACATATATTATGCTGTAGAATATCACATAATTTTTTGAGCACATAATATCAATTGTTTCGTAAACAACAAATTACAGTTTCAATAATAAAAAGAAAAAAAGTAATTACGTTCATTAGAGTATTGTCCACTTTTGTCATTTTATTTAAGGGTATATTTTTTGTAATAATAAATTTCAACTTAAAAAGGGTGTGTCAGAAGTAAAATGAAGTGCGTAAATAAAACCACTTTTTTATATTGGTTGATAGAAGCAATCACGTTTCTTTATATTATATAAACGTAGTATGACTTAATATGTGATTTTCATAAGCTAAGCATAAAAAAGCGACACTTTTTGAATATGAAAATACAAGTTTAGACTTAGTATTTAGACTTACCATTTGGTAGTCAACCGGTAACCCGCCAGCAATGGTGGTTACCGATCGGAAACCTGCCGGTAATCGGTAATCAATTGGTTATTATTTGATGGCCAACCGGTAACCTGCCAGCTATTGTAACCAACTAGTTACCATTTGGTAGCCAATCGGTTACTCGCCGGTGACGGTGATTACCGATAGGAAACCCATTAAGAGTCGGTAACCAACTGATTACTATTTGGTAACCCAAGTGGTTGCATTATGGATACTAATTAATATTTATAATTAATATATTTTAAATAATTAAATAAATATTTATTTATTTATGATGTCATCTATGATATTTCTTGCAAGAGTTTTTTCTTATGCGATAAAAATGAATCCAATACATGATTTTGTGACATTTGTCAAAAAGTGTCCGAGAACAAAAGATCATATGTTAACAACATTTTTTACTCAAATAGCCACTTAGAAATTAAAATTGTAAGGTGATGTTTCAAGCCATTTTACAAATCAGGTTTGGGATGTCTTTTTTATTAAATAGGTAGTTTGTGTTTTCGAGGAAACGGATCCCTTACGGGTCAAAACGGTTTTTGACTTGAACATGAAAGTTTTAGAAAATGATAAAAATAACACTTTTTGCGAAATGATGTTTGTTTTTAACTACGAGAACCTAAAAAAAATATATATATATATATATTAGGAACACCAACTCTAATCTCAAGTTTACCAATTTATGTGGTATATGAGTTGGTACTCAAAAAATTGAGATTGGAGTTGGTGTCCCTAGCATTACTCTTAAAAAAATGCCACAAATTGAAACCTTGAATTGATTTTTTGTCATTAGAAAAAAGCTGTTGCAAGAAATGTCATGACTGAAAATTCCAATTTATTTCTTTAAATAATTGAATTTACGGTTTTTTAACAATTTATTAGTAAATAATTGGATTTATAACTTTTTTGTTTTTTTCAAAATCAAAGTATACAAAGGATTTACTAGTGAATAATTGGATTTACAGGTAAATAGTTGAATTTATTCATTTATATGTTATTTTCTTGTAATTAAAATATTTATTGTGGTGAAAAAGAGAATTTAATTAATTTATTAATTATAAATTCTGCCACTGATTTTATAAAAAAAAAAAAAAAAAAAGGCCCCAAATTGAAAATTTTCCAAATTGGAAACCTAGGAAATTGAAACAACCACAGCCACCACTCCCATCACCGGAAAAGAAGAGTGACGGTGGCGAACGTTGAAGCGAGGTTGCAGATTTGAAGCTTTATCGCCGTCGCTGATAATCCACCATATTTACCATATCGTCAAAGAAAGACGCGCGACTATTCTAGAATCATGATTGAGCTCACGAGTTCGTGTTTGATCTCGCGAACCTCAGGTCCTCATCAGTTGTTGTAGAGATCGAAGCTTAGTTCCTCGTCGATCACGAACCTCAAAAGCCACGGAGTGATTGAAACTCGCAGATCGCCACCCTCCCTAAGCTCGGAGATTGATCGCTTGCGAACCTCAATGCCATACTGGGGAGATCCGAGGCGTCGTTTGCAGCAGCCTCGTAGCCGTCGCGATCCTTCACCGCCATTCTTTGTTGTCACCATAATTCGCCGATGAGCACCTCTGATGGTAAATTGACAAGAGAGAAAGAGAGAGAGAGAGAGAGAGAGAGAGAGAGAAAGACAGAAAGGAAGAAAGAGAGAGTGAGGAGAGAGACAAAGGATAAAATTGTAATCAAATAAATCTGTTTTTATTGAAAAATAAAAATATCTTATAATTTATTTTGTTTTGTAACAACTTATTCAAATAGTAATTGTCAAATATGCTCTAGGGTTTGATTTCCGATATATATATATATATATATATATATATATATTTTCCCCGTGGATGGGGTAAAA
The DNA here is from genome assembly GCA_038430175.1 of Ficus hirta. Classification (NCBI taxonomy): domain Eukaryota; kingdom Viridiplantae; phylum Streptophyta; class Magnoliopsida; order Rosales; family Moraceae; genus Ficus; species Ficus hirta. Next base: position 7,438,048 of record CM076597.1, read on the forward strand.
AACTAAAACCTCCAGATGAGAGATCAATGGCTAAAGATGGTGTTGCTCATAAAAACTAAAATAGAGCCAACTACATTGGATCAAAACCTTGCTTTTTATAAAATGGGAATTTATACCCATATAAATCACTTAGAAATACTTCGGTTGCATTGGTTTCAGCTCCGAAATCTTCGTCGGATTACGCTAATCGTCACCCTCCTTGGCTCATTACAAATACAATTGGTTCTTTGCTCCAACGCTTAAAGGAAGTTGCTTCCCGGGAAATCTCCAAAGTTTATAGACTTTATAATTTTGCTACACTTAGGGTTCGTTTGGTGAATGAGTTGAATTTGAAAATTTTAAGTTTGAGTTGAAAATTTTAAGTTTGAGTTGAAATTTTTGTTGAATTTTCAGAAAAGACAAAAACTTTTTCAGAAAAAGACAAAAACTTTATCAGAAAAAGATAAAAATTGAGATAAAAAAGTACATTTTATCTTGAAATGAACTTGAACCCCAAACACACCCTTAACCTTGCTAAAAGGATCTCTCATTTTTTTATATTTGGTTTAATTGATGTTAAAGATATTCCTAGCTCTATGCTTGATCTTGTGGCTTGAAGAGCGCCATTTAGCGGCACACACCCCCCCCCCCCCCACCAAAAAATATATATATATATTTTGGTGTTGGTTGAAAAAAACACTTTTGCATCTAAATGTCAAATTGGGTTTTATTTTCAACCAAAAATTTTTGTGAAATTTAAAACTATATAAAACGAATACCATATTTATCTGAACGCTCAGATTTGAATGAATCAACAAAATATGAACACATGAACTCGAACACTTGAGTCTGAAACTTAAAAGAAAAAAATCCAAGGAAAAAAATAAAAAATAATAGGGGAGAACATCAGCAATGTCACACACAGTCACGTTATCTCCACACAACACCTTGAACGGCGGTGGCAACAAGAATCCAGCTCACCCACACCTTGAACGAGCGTGACAACACGAATCAAGACCGGATCTGACGACCCACGGTCGCGGCAACCACCGGCGGAACAATCACGGGCTCTCTGGCCTCGGAATCTCACGGCGGCCGGTACACAGCAGGCTCTCCTCCACCCAAATACCGGCGACCTCCTCTGCCACCTCTGAAGACTCCTCGCTTCCCTCGCCGGAACGGTGGGATTTGGAAGGAGCCTGTTTTCTTTTTTTTTTTTTTTTTTGCAATTGTTCATATTATTAGGTGTGGTCGGGTGCACAAAAAATTTTGTTTGCACACAACATCTAAACCGTGAAATCGAATCCATCGGTTCAAACTTTTTACTACATCCATAAGACAAAGTAGTTTACCTCGTGGTAAAACTGCCAAAAAAAATATATTGCAGTTATGTTAACCAAAGTTTAAAAAATTAAAAAATTAAAAAATTAATACTTTATTGGAGTTGCGAAGACAAGCATTTGGGTAATGTTGACTAAATTTCCTCTACAGAAAAATAGGGAAATGGCCATAATTTGAACATCTTTTTATAATTTTATCAGCCTTAATATTAAAATTGATAATTTTGACTTTTCATATCTTTTTAATTTATTTTCCTAAAACTTTCTGATTTTACCATGGGCTGTCCCTGTCTCTCTCTCTTTTTCACCTCCTTTTCTGGTCGATCTCGCATCTCAATTTCGCGCCTCGCGAACTCTATCGTTGCAATGTCGGAGCTTGAGGAAAGTCGCGCGTCACTAGATCTCAGCAGATCTCCACAGATCCGGTCTCGGATCCCGTCGCTTCTTTCGAATCCCATCACGATCTATAGAGTGGTGGCCTCGGTGATCGACAATCAATGCCTCTCTCTTTCTCTCAGCATATTTGTCTCGTCTTCATCCTCGACATCGGAGATCAGACCAAACGTCACGACGAACTCCGGCCTCTCCAGTAGTTGTTTTAGTCATTTTCATGTATAGCTTTTTATTCGTGTATTGAATATGCATTGACATATCATTTTTAGTCTCTTTTTTTTCTTTTTTTTTTTTTTTTTTATGTGTGATCTTTGAATTGGTGTGAAGAATTCGATAAGCAGTCACTAACTAATTTTTTTTGCCGCCAAATTCCGAGTTCTAATTTTCGATTTATTCTTTTGCTTGGTTGGTAATTACTTGATAATCTAGTAATTTCATAGAAGATGTTTCATATCGAAGTAAAATTCAATATATATATATATATAGTCTTGTGGAAAATTATGTTTCTGTTTGCTTTTATTTTCTGATGGCAATAGGTTTATTATAAACTTTCCATATGATTTATGATATATATTGCCATTTAGCTTATATTTGAAATTAGTAGGATGAGAATTGATCAGTTTTTACTGGAACAACTTTATTTACATGCACAATGGCGTCTTATATGATTTGACTTTGAATTATGTCTTGTCATATTTACTTGTGTAACTTTAGAGAACCTGATCTCTCTGGTGCATTGTTCATAAGAAATTTTTTATTACCTTAAGAAATGCTTGAGCAACATTTCAGAATGGCATATATTGTTTTAGCATCATATTATCTTTCCTTTATGGTCAAATGAGAAGGAGTTACCGCTTTCTTTGTTGCTTTTATGGTTAATACTTTTGAGTAGGTGGCATAATCATCTTGATCATGTAATAAACAATGTTGATTATTTATTAAAGAACTAAGTTTCTGTATCAATCAATACAACTGGGTGTATGGTTGAATTTCCATAGCAAGATCTGTCTCCTAGTTTAATTCATATATTCAGGTTTCTTCCTATACTTGCTAATAATCCAGTTTGTTTTAGATTTTGATTGTTAAATGAATGCATACATTTTGTGATGCCTTAAAAATTCATAAACTCGATTCACGAACGATTATTATAGATTTCTTTCATCAATACACTTCTAATAAATTATTTTAATAAATACTAAATTTCAATATCATGAATGATTATATATGTATCATGAATATGATGATGTCGATGATTTAATAATGTTGAGTTTTTATATCTAAATGAGAAAATATATATAATCTTACTCACATTTTCTTTTTCAATTGAGATTTTGTGAAAATATTGTGCGTAAAAAATCATTAGATATATAATAAATAAATAATCATAATTTTATAAATTAAAAAAGTGAATTTTATGCCATATCAAGATTTATCTATTAAATTAAATCTAACGATCCTACTTTCATAAATAAATAAATAAAAAGAAGAAAAAACTTGAACTAAGGGGGAGTGCTCGTGCACCCCCCACCAAGTGGGTAATTACCCACTGGGTAAGGCAGTGGGCTTAAGCCCACTGCAAGAAAAAAAAAAAACAAAAAAACAAAAACAAAAAAACAAAATGGGTTAAGGGAAGGGGTGCACCCCTCCCCTTGCTCAGTGGGCAGCGGCCCACTGAGCAATGCAGGCAGGCAGTAAGCTGCCTTGCCTGCTGCCAGTAAACTGGCACAAAAAAAAAAAAATTTTTTTCTTTTCTTCAGAAAATAGGTTGAACAAGAGGGGAGGTTTTTGAGAATCCAAAATCCAACCCCTAAACAAGCAAAACAAAGATGACAAGACAAGAAAGAAAAGTTGATTACAATGTAAGATGATGGACTACTTGAATGACTACTCATTAAAACCACTTAGAAATACATGAAAACCACCAAAACAACCTCCCAACCATCCTCTTCAGCTGAGCACGTTTTTGCAGTGATTTTAAATCCAAAAATTTCAATTTTTAACCCACAATAAGATTTGGTTATAATATGTTTCTAAGGTAAACCAAAAACCGCTTTTTTCTCTTTCATAAAGACCATACTAGCAAAGAAAAATTTCATCTCTTTCTCCTTTCATTGTGGACGAAATTTGTAGCTAAGGGAAACTAAAATTATTCTTCATCTCCTTTCATCCACTTCCAAGATCATTTTATAGCAAAAAGGAAGAGCCATTCTAAGTATTTTCTAAGGTAAATACCTATACTTTCCACTTGTTCTCTAGAAAGAAGAATGATGTTTTAAAAATGTTTTTTTAAGTGATATTTCATCTCTATTCTAGCCCCTACCTCAAGTATCTAAGAGTAGTTCAAAGCCTTTAAGAGGAGTCAAGAACCCAGTACTTTTCTAAGAGGTAAATAATTTGTAAACTAGTGGGTTACCAAGTTCTTAATAAATTTCCTTTCAAAATGTGTTCTTACAAATAGGAAAATCTTGGCATGGTAGATGGTTAAAATGTGGTTTTGCTACCTAGTGAGATAATATATGTACTGGCCATGATTTAAGGTGGCTATAAAATATTATTTGTGTATGGAATATGAAGAAAAGTATGTTGTTGTGATTTTTATGGTTATATGACATGAAATGAGTATTGATGTATGAGAATAGGAGATTATGGCTTGTTGATTGTTATTTCCTCTATTTAATGGAAGCATGAATGATGAGGAAAATATTTTGACATCATAAATAGGCCAGAATAAGAATTTATGATCATAATGTACCAAAAATAACATTTTTGACATAAATGTGAATAAATTGGAAAATGATATTTTGAGTGGGATTTTCATAATTAAGTAGAAGGACAGAATATTACTCTTGACATAAGCCATAAGAAGAGCTCAAGTTTGGTCAAAAATAAAAATGTCAAAAATGACAATTTTGCCCTCAAGGGGTAAAATCATAATTTCACCAGTCTAAAGACTTTATTTGAATCCGAAACTTTGCAGTCTTGACTAGAGACTTAAAATAGACCTTGTGTCAAATTTTGGTGATAAATGGATAAGAAATGACTAAAACGGCATTTCGGGGTCAAAACGTAAATATAGAAAAATTTATGGTAAAAAACGTAAATATTAAAAACTTGTTAAAAATGAGTCCTGATCCTATGGTAATACTTTATAAGAACATTGAGTATAACAAACGTAAGCCAAAGGGTATTGGAAATTAATTGGGGCTAAATAAGGACTAAAATATAAAAATAAATAAATAACGGGTCAAATTATAAAATCTGCTTAGACTATAATTAGACAGAATCTTTGTCACCCTTAAAACATTATATTAAACTAAATAAATACAAGAAGTAATATGGTTTATGTTATAGTCAATTGTACGACCTTAAATGACATATAGGGGCTTAAATGTAATACTTTTATTTGATTGGGTTTAAAAATGTAATAAGTTATGAAAGCCATTATGAGAGCTTATGGGCACTGTAAACATTATTCTAAAGCCAGGAAAAACTTTTAAAAGCTATTCAATATAGATTAAAAAGAGTATGTCTAATGGCAAAATTATAATTTTGTCAAACTAAGGGGCAAAATGATAATTTGATGGGGAAAACATTTTGGAATGTAGGTAGAGGTTTTTTGGACCTATAAAACTGCAAAAGAGATTACTAAAAGCTTATGTCAAAATATTTAACAAGTTTAAGCTTAAAAATGCTTGAATAAACGAAATAGGGGCAAATTAGTGAATTAGTACCCGAGTGCTCAGTGACGAATAATGAGCCAGCCACTAAGCTTGCTGAGATGCCATGTAATTTTTGACTAAAACTTGACAAAGACAATAAAGTGTAATGGGTCTTAATAGGTTTAAAACAATAATAAGACCCAATTACAAGTAAATGGGTTGTAATTGACCCAATAAACCCACAACCCACAAAGATGATCCAATATGATATTGGAAGACCATGGTTATCCATGGTCACCTAATGGACCCAATTTTGAATAAAGAGGAATTAAGTAAAATAATGGATAAGAAATTAAGTATTAAATGATTAACTCACCAATGAGTTAATAATTAATTAATTTAATAATTAAAATTAATTAATTATTAATTAAGAAATTAATTTATGATAATCATGTAATTAATAATTAAGGATGTTATTCTTATAAAAAAAACTTAGAAACAAATTAATAATTAAATTGAAATTAATTATTAATTAAGAGAACATATTTCCATAATAAAAAATGATTCGAAAACCTTACTCTAACTGTCGGATGTCAATTTAAAATTAGGACACCGCATCAACTTGAGGGTAGAGCCGGAAACAAGCAACGTGGATACACAGTTACGCGATTTTCTGTAAGTACAAACCTCACTTACAGCATGAACAAAATGTTTTCCGTTGTTGATGTTCTACGTTTTCTATGATTTGTCTTAATGAAGTGATGAGCCCATGAGCCATATGTATTGTGTTAATTAAACATTTAACGTGCATAATTTCTCTTGCACTGATATGATCAACATGCCTCACAGATAGGTATGCAGTAATGATAGATGTATAGTGACATGTAAATCTACACATAGTCACAAATATAAGAATGAGGCTAACGTAACATAGGATTAAGTGTCGTACCAACCTTCAATTAGTGAGAGGATATGATAAGAACGAAAGTTATAAGACATGTCCTTGGAGGTTGTTGGAGGGTTGCTCCCCTAACTCCCCATTGGTTGCGCCCTTATGGGCATGACATAGGGGCTCTTATGTAGATAAGATATGTATATAATAAAGCATAATTGAACACACATAGATCATATGCATTTTTGATTCATGATGTTACATGTGATGATATGATTTTCTGAAAATGATTTGTGAGATATTGTTTGTACTTGCTGAGTGAAAGTTCATACGTGTGTGTTCATGCTGTAGGTAATGGGGGTAAGCAGCCCGCTACATAGATGCTTTATGGACTGGTAAAGCTGTGCGGAGGCGATGAAGGACGGGAGTGGGATACCACCACGAATTAAATTTTCACATTTAGATTTCTTAAATTATTTTGTATCGACCATATTTATAACTATGTTCTAATGTTTTGGTACTACTAAACTAGTATAAGTATTTTACGAGAAAAATACTTTAGACTCTTTCCTTTTAATTTACATGAAGTTATAGCTTTTTAAAATATTATCTAAATACGAATTTGAATATGATATTTATTTGCTAGAGGTTTTCAATTTCCTTAGTTAAAAATTTTAGTAATTCTAACTTTTGTAGTACGAATATGATTTAAAAAAAATTATGTATTTTTTTAGAATCAAATATAAATAAGTGTTAAAATTAAATTAAATAAGAATAAGTAAGTTAGTTAACGGTCCGAAAAGTCGGGTCGTTACAGTTGGTATTAGAGAGGTATCTTGCCATCCAACCTTACGTCGTTTCCACATCAGTTTCATGCCTATCAAAGTAAGTTAGAATATATATATATATATATATATATATATACACACACACACACATATAGTGGTTGTTATTGACCTTTATATTAAAACTAGGTATCCCTATACTATTATCATACCACTGATTAGAGGATCATCATCCGAAGACACACTTCTTAGTGAGCTCGGTGCCAAAATAACGGCTGCATTTCGGAGAGCCAAACCAGAGCGCTACTATGGAGAAACTCATCTGGGAGATTGGCTACATCACATAAAGTCCTTATGCAGCTCATGTGGCATAACACGAGGGGCATGGTCAAGACTAGCAGTAATCCAGCTGAGGGGTGCTGCTAGGCGTTGGTGGGAGTCTATTGGGCTAGACCAGAACCTCGTACATTGGAGGGATTTCAGTCGCAACATTACAGAATACTTTGTAGGTCCTTTACTTTACAAAGAAAGGATGGCTGACTTGACATATGCACAAGGATGTCGTTTCTTCACTCGGGCAGCGAGATGGGCACCTGTACATAGTGAGAACATGCAGGAGTACAAACGTCAATTCGAGGAGGATCTCCTAGTCAAGTGCCCTTACGAACTGTACCAAGAAGACGCATGTGAACTGTTTTGGCAGGGAGTACCTCATGAGATATGAGCACTTGTTTACTTTCCCCGACCATATCCAGATTATGATCACTTATGTTCTGAGGTCATTTACGCTGAGATGCACTTGAGAGCAGAGAGGGTAGATACTCCTCCAATAAGGGAATTGGAGAATGCGGAGGACGTTAACAGCCATGTTGAGGCACCAGCCCCGCAGCAACCAGAAGCTATGGGAGACGATGATGCCCGCACTGATCCAGAAGAGGAGGACCCCACCGAGGTTTTCACTAAAGAAGAAGATGACGAGACTGATGATCTATGAGTATTGGTAGAAGAGCGAGTGTAGTAGTTTACTATCAGATAGTTTACCCTTTTGCTTGTAGATGTTTTTTATATATTATCTACCTTATGTATTTGGTGATGCCTGTGTTATCATTATGATTTATGTATTCCCTATGACTGATTATGACTAGTATGGTTGATCGTTATGTGGACTTATGATCATGTGATGCTATGATATTATGCTTTTAAGATATGATGTGTCATAATTAATGGGTCGTACCTCTGTCATTTATGTTTAAATGAAACTCATATCATAAGACTATGCTTAAGCTAAAATAACCGCATGCGAGATATTAAGCAAGCATGGTTCTTTTAGGTCGAACACTAGAGTTATATATAAAGCCATGGTACGTCCTCGATCGGCAGCAGCAAGATGACCACAAGAAGCGTACCTAGCTGAAATGGTCGTTAACCTACAACGCAGATTGGAAGATCAAGAGCGCGAAATGCAGAATCTCTGTGAGTAGCTTGCTCAACAAAATCAAGAACTACCCCCTCCACCAACTGTCCCAACTCAACCTGCAGCACCAGCTGTGCCTACGGCACAAGCCGCCCAACCTGTGATTCGACAAGAACCGTTGTATGAGAGGTTTCGACGTATGAAACCACCAGAATTCGAAGGATCCACCAATCCTTTAGAGGCTGAGGAATGGTTAACCTCCCTTCAAATAGTCTTGAACTTTATGGACCTCATGGATCAAGAAAAAGTGTTTTATGCTTCGTACGTCATGAAGAAGGATGCTTATTATTGGTGGGAAACTGTGCAAATGAGGAGGAATGTACTTGAGATGACATGGAATGATTTTACTCAGGAATTCAAGGATAAATTCTATAATCAGATGGCTATGAAAGCACAGTAGAATGAATTCAACAACATCAAGCAAGGCACTATGTCCATAACCGAGGCTGTCTACAAGTTCGATCAACTAGTACGACTTTGCCCTCACCTTGTGCCAACTGAGGATGAAAGGGTTACGCGAGTGTTAGACATGTTTCGTCTTGAGATAGCAGTAGTGATTGATAGTGGCAAGAAACCACCTACGACTATTGCTGAATGTGTCGAAAGAGCACTACGCATTGAGTATCGTCTTGCCCAAGCTAAGCAAGAGGGTTAAGTTCTTTGAAGAGAAGAAGAAAGAGAAGTCGCAATCAAAGCAGAACCAAAGAAATCAATTAAATAGCCAGGGAAACAGATCCAATCTTAATGGCAATCACTCCAATCAAAACCATAACAAGCGAAAGGGGAATTTCAATGGAAACAAGAACCAGAAGAACCATCCTCAGAAGAAGAACAACACCGTCTACCCTACATGCTCCAAGTGTGGGAAGAAACATCTAGGGGAATGCAAACTCGGCTCAAATACTTGTTACTTATATGGCAAGGAGGGTCACTTTGCCAGGAATGGCTATACCAACAAGCAGAATCAGCTGAAGTCACAAGGGACCCAACTCCATAACATGCAGGCCAAGATCGAGGGTCCGCAGATTAACCAGGGATGTTTGGAGGCCCCGCCAAGATCGAACGCTCACATTTTCACCTACACCAAGAATAATGTTGAAGTTGGAACCTCGAATGTGGTGACAGATCAACTTTCTGTGGCCAACCAAGATGCACATATTTTATTTGATTCTGGAGCAACTCATTCCTTTGCATCACATACGTTTGCTAGGAAACTCACTCAATTTAGGAATAGAATCAAACATACCTTTAGAACGGCATTGCCTTCAGGACAAACCTTGTTGTCAAGTTATTGGTTACGTCATGTGCCAATAATTATTGCTGATAGAGAACTGTTTGTTAATCTAGTTATTCTAGAAATATTTGACTATTACATCATCCTAGGGATGGACTTCCTAGGAAAATATAATGCTAATATTGATTGTCGGGTACGTAAAGTGACATTTAAACCTGATGGAGTAGAAGAGTTCGAATATATCAACATTTTTGAGAAACATCTGAGAGTGATGATTTCTACCATGAAGGCGCGAAAGATGCTACATAACGGATGCGCTGGATACCTAGCCAATATCATAGACACAACGAAAGAAGAACGATCCAAACCGGAAGATATGGCAGTAGTCAGGAACTTTGTCGAGGTCTTCCCAGAAGACTTACTTGGAATACCTCCTGATCATGAGATTTCATTTGAAATCGAATTGATGCCCAGCACAGTAGTGATATCAAAGGCTCCATACCACATGGCCCCAATCGAACTCAAGGAAATGTAGACGTAACTTCAAGAACTTTTGGACAAAGAATTTATACGTCCGAGTTACTCACCTTGGGGTACACCTGTCTTATTCGTCAAGAAGAAGAACGACACGTTAAGGATGTGCATTGACTACCGTGAGCTCAACAAGATGACCATCAAGAATAAGTATCCTCTTCCAAGAATCTACAACCTCTTCAATCAGCTTAAAGGAGTATCAGTCTTCTCTAAGATCGACTTACGCTCGGATTATCACTAATTGAAGATTAAAGAAAGCGATGTTCCAAAATCAGTATTTCGTACACGTTATGATCACTATGAGTTTTTAGTCATGCCATTTAGATTGACGAATAAACCTGTAGCATTCATGGATTTGATGAATCGAGTATTCAAGGAATATTTAGACAAGTTTATCATTGTGTTTATTGATGATATCTTGATCTACTCAAAGAACCGAAAAGAGCATGAAGAGCATTTGAGGATTACTCTACAAACTCTAAGGAACCACTAGGTTTATACAAAATTCTCTAAGTGTGAATTTTGGCTTGACAAGGTTCAATTCCTTGGATATGTGATCTCCAAGGATGGAGTATCTGTCAACCCATCCAAGATTGAAGCTGTGAGCAAGTGGCCAGCACCGAAAAGTATGACTGAAGTACGAAGCTTTTTGGGTCTAGCCGGCTATTACAGAAGATTCGTTGAAGGATTCGCGAAATTAGCCGTACCTCTTACTGCACTTACTTAGAAGGGAAAGAAGTACGAATGGACGGAGAAATGCGAGGAAAATTTCCAAGCATTGAATAAGAAACTCACTAGTGCTCCTATTATCACAATTCCATCAAATGAGGGAGAGTTTGATATCTACAGCGATGCATCCAAGATGGGCTTAGGAGCAGTTTTGATACAGAACGGGAAAGTCGTAGTTTATGCCTCATGGCAATTGAAGGAGCATGAAAAAAACTACTCGACCAATGATTTGGAATTAGCAGCTGTGGTATTCGCCCTTAAGATCTGGCGATACAATCTTTACGGCAGCAAATGTCAGATTTTTACGGATCATAAAAGTCTTAAGTACATCTTCACCCAGAAGGAACTCAATATGAGACAAAGAAGTTGGTTAGAATTGGTTAAGGATTATGATTGTGAGATTCTTTATCATCCCGGAAAGGTCAACAAAGTCGCTGATGCACTAAGTCGGAAGTCGTCTGCCACCCTCATGTCAATTCAAGCATTACCACAATCACTTCAAGAAGATATTTTCAAGCTTAGAATTTAGCTCATTACAGGAAACCTTTCCTCATTGACTCTCCAGCCTATAATCTTTGGTGAAATCAAGGAAGCTTAGGGACTTGATCCTAGTTTGGTCAGGATAAGAAAGGAAGTCGTGGAAGGGAAAGGAAGTAATTTTAGTGTATCTGATGAGGGTATCCTTCATTTCAAAGGTAGGTTATGTGTGCCTAGCAATGAAGAACTTTGGAAGTAGATTCTATCTGAGGCCTAGGACACTCCATACTTCATCCGTCTTGGAGCGACTACGATGCATAAGGACTTGAAGGAGCATTTTTGGTGGAAGAAGATGAAGAACGACGTGGCTGAATTTGTGTGTAAATGCCTAATCTGTCAGAAAATTAAGGCAGAACACAAGCGAACAGTTGGGAAATTGCAACTATTGAAGTTTCAGAATGGAAATGAGAACAAATCATAATAGACTTTGTGGTCGGATTGCCAAAAACCAATGAAGGTTATGACACCATTTGGTAATCGTAGATCGTCTGACTAAATCAGCATATTTCATAGAAATTAAAGTGACTTATTCCCTGGAAAAGTTGGCAGAATGGCATGTGTCCAATATCATTAAGCCACACGGCATTCCTTTATCAATCATTTCAAACCGCGACAGCCGTTTCACCTCCACTTTTTGGAAAAATATTCAACAAGTGATGGGAATTGAGCTCAAGTTTAGCATTGCTTTTCACCCTCAAACGGATGGTCAATCTGAATGAAGTATTCAAACCTTAGAGGATATGCTTCATGCTTGCGTTATGGACTTCAAAGGTACATAGAGTAAAAAGCTACCGTTGATTGAATTATCCTACAACAACAGTTATCAGACAACTATCGGGATGGCACCTATGAAGTACTCTATGGTAGGAAGTGCCGATTACCGGTGCACTGGCATGAAACAGGAGAGAAGCAATTGGAAACCACAGATTTCATTATCAAGACCACTGAAGCAATCAAGAAAATATGACAACGAATAGAAGCACCTCAATGTAGACAGAAGAGTTATGCCGACAAGCGAAGGAAGCCCCTTGAATTTCAAAAAGGAGACTACATTTTCTTAAAGGTAGAACCAATGAAGGGCGTAATGCGATTCGGGAAGAAGGGCAAGTTGAGCCTGAGGTACATAGGACCTTTCGAGATCACAGAACGTGTTACTCCCATTTTCTTTTTCAATTAAGATTTTGTGAAAATATTATGCGTAAAAATTCATTATATATATAATTAATTAATAATCATAATTTTATAAATTAAAGAAGTGAATTTTATGCCATGCCAAGATTTATCTATTAAATTAAATCTACTAATCCTACTTTCATTAAAAAAAACAAAAAACAAAAAAAAAAAACACTAGAACTAAGGGGGAGTACTCGTGCATCCCCCACCCAGTGGGTAATTACCCACTGGGTAAGGCAGTGGGCGGGCAGCGGCCCACTGAGCAATGTAGATAGGCAGTAAGTTGCTTGCCTGCTGCCAGTAAACTAGCACAAAAATTTTTTTTTTTCTTTTCTTCAGAAAATAGGTTGAACAAGAGGGGAGGTTTTTGAGACTCCAAAATCCAACCCCTAAATAAGCAAAAAAAAAATGACAAGACAAGAAAGAAAAGTTGATTACAATATAAAATGATGGACTACTTGAATGACTACTCACTAAAACCACTTAGAAATACAAGAAAAACCACAAAAACAACCTCCCACCATCCTCTTCAGCTGAGCATGTTTTTGTAGTGATTTTAAATCTAAAAATTTCAAATTTTAACCAACAATAAGGTTTGGTTATAAAATGTTTCTAAGGTAAACCAAAAACCACTTTTTTCTCTTTCATAAAGACCATACTAGCAAAGAAAAGTTTCCTCTCTTTCTCCTTTCATTGTGGACGAAATTTGTGGCTAAGGGAAACCAAAATTATTCTTCATCTCCTTTCATCCACTCCCAAGAACATTTTGTAGCAAGAAGGAAGAGCCATTCTAAGTATTTTCTAAGGTAAAAACCTATACTTTCCACTTATTTTCTAGACAGAAGAATGATGTTTTAAAAATGATTTTTTTTAGTGATATTTCATCTCTATTCTAGCCCCTATCTCAAGGATCCAATAGTGGTTTAAAGCCTTCAAGAGGAGTCAAGAACCCACTACTTTTCTAAGAGGTAAATGATTTATAAACTAGTGGGTTACCAAGTTCTTAATAACTTTCCTTTCAAAATATGTTCTTACAAATAGGAAAATCTTGGTATGATAAATGGTTAAAATGTGGTTTTACTACCTAGTGAGATAAGATATGTGCTAGCTATGATTTAAGGTGGCTAGAAAACATGATTTGTGTATGGAATATGAATAAAAGTATGTTTATGTGATTTTTATGGTTATATGACATGAAATGAGTATTGATGTATGAGAATAGGAGATTATGACTTGTTGATATGTTATTTCCTCTGTTTAGTGGAAGCATGAATGATGAGAAAAATATTTTGACTTCACGAATAGGCTAGAATAAGAATTTATGACCATAAAGTACCAAAATAAACATTTTTGGCATAAATATTAATAAATTGGAAAATGGTTTTTTGAGTGGGATTTTCATAATCAAGTAGAAGAACATAATATTACTCTTGACACAAGCCATAAGAAGAGCTTAAGTTTGATCAGAAATAAAAATAGCAAAAATGACGATTTTGCCCTCAAGTGGTAAAATCGTAATCTCACCAGTCTAAAGACTTTTTTTGAATCCGAAACTTTGCAGTCTTGATTGGAGACTTAAAATAGACCATGTGTCAAATTTTGGCGATAAATGGATAAGAAATGACTAAAACAGCATTTTGGGGTCAAAACGTTAAAATAGAAAAATTTATGATAAAAAATGTAAATATTAAAAAATTGTTAAAAATGAGTTCTGATCCTATGAGAACACTTTATAAGAACATTGAGTATAATAAACGCGAACCAAAGGGTATTGGGAACTAATTGGGGCTAAATAAGGTCTAAAATACAAAAATAAATAAATAACGGGTCAAATTATAAAATCTGCTTAGACTATAATTAGACAGAATCTTTGTCACCCTTAAAACATTATATTAAACTAAATAAATACAAGAAGTAATATGGTTTATGTTATAGTCAATTGTACGACCTTAAATGACATATAGGGGCTTAAATATAATACCTTTATTTGATTGTGTTTAGAAATGTAATAAGTTATGAAAGCCATTATAAGTGCTTATGGGCATTGTAAACATTATTCTAAGGCCGGGATAAACTTTTAAAAGCCATTCAATAAGTCCAGATTAAAAAGAGTATGTCTAATGGTAAAATTGTAATTTTGTCAAACTAAGTGGCAAAATGGTAATTTGAAGGGGAGAACGTTTTGGAACGTAGGTAGAGGTTTTATGGACCTATAAAATTGCAAGAAAGATTACTAAAAGCATAGGTCAACAAAAGATTTAATAAGTTTAAGCTTAAAAATGCATGAATAACCGAAATAGAGACAAATTAGTGAATTAGTACCCGAGTGCTCGGTGACGAATAATAAGCCAGCCACTAGGCTTGCTGAGATGCCATGCAAGTTTTGATTAAAACTTGACAAAGGCAACAAAGTGTAACGGGCCTTAACAGGTTTAAAACAATAATAAGACCCAATTACAAGTAAATGGGTTGTAATAGACCCAATAAACCTACAACCCACAAAGATGACCCAATATGATATTGGAAGACCATGGTTATCCATGGTCACCTAATTGACCTAATTTTGAATAAAGAGGAATTAAGTAAAATAATTGATAAGAAATTAAGTATTAAATGATTAACTCACTAATGAGTTAATAATTAATTAATTTAATATTTAAAATTGATTAATTATTAATTAAGAAATTAATTTATGATAATCATGTAATTAATAATTAATGATGTTATTCTTATAAAAAAAACACTTAGAAACAAATTAATAATTAAATTAAAATTAATTATTAATTAAGAGGACATATATCCCTAATCGAAAATGATTCGAAAACCTTACTCTAACTGTTGGATGTCAATTTAAAATTAGAATAACGCATCGACTTAAGGGTAGAGCCTGAAACAATCAATGCGGATACACAGTTATGTGATTTTCTGTAAGTACAAATCTCACCTACAGCATGGAACAAAATATTTTTCGTTGCTGATATTCTATGTTTTCTATGATTTGCCTTAATGAAGTGATGAGCCTATGAGCCATATGTATTGCGTTAATTAAACATTTAACATGCATAATTTCTCTTGCACTGATATGATCGACATGCCTCACATATATGTATGCAGTAATGATAGATGCATAGTAAAATGTAAATCTACACATAGTCACAAATAATAAGAATGAGACTAACAAAACATATGATTAAGTGTCGTACCAACCTCCAATGAGTGAGATGATATAATAAGAACGAAAGTTATAAGATATGACCTTGGAGGTTGTTGGAGGGTCGCTCCCATAACTCCCTATTGATTGCGCGCATATGGGTACGATATAGGGGCCTTAAGTAGACAAGATATGTATATAATAAAGCATAATTGAATACACATAGATCATATGCATTTTTGAACATTCACGATGTTAAATGTGATGATATGATTTTCTGAAAATGATTTGTGAGATATTATTTGTACTTGCTGAGCGAAAGCTCATACGTGTGTGTTCGTACTACAGGTAACGCGGGTAAGCAGCCCGCTACATAGATGTTTTATGGACTGACAAAGTTGTGCAGAGGAGATGAAGGACGAGAGTGGGATACCACCACGAATTAAATTTTCGCATTTAGATTTTTTAAATTATTTTTTATCGACCATATTTATAACTATATTCCAATATTTTGGTACTACTAAACTAGTATGAGTATTTTACGAGAAAAAGACTTTAGACTATTTCCTTTTAATTTACATGAAGTTATAGCTTTTTAAAGTATTATCTAAATATGAATTTGAATAGGGTATTTATTAGCTAGAGATTTTCAATTTTCTTAGTTAAAAATTTTAGTAATTCTAACTTTTGTAGTACGAATATAATTAAAAAAAATTTTCTGTATTTTCTTAGAACCAAATATAAATAAGTGTTAAGATTAAATTAAATAAGAATAAGTAAACTAGTTAGCGGTTCGAAAAGTCGGGTCGTTACACATTTATGTTGTTTTAGGTTTGTTTTTTAAGGAACTAATGAACCATTTTTGGATGGGACTCTACATCGTGCATCTTTAATTTTATTTTTTTATATGTTGAAGACAATAAGTTGATTTACCACTAGTACCTAAGAAAAAATTAACCCACTGCAAGTAATTTGCAATCCTTCGCACCAATTTAGGGGAAAAAGCTTGCAATCACTCTTTGAACTCTTTTCTACCTACATGTTTTTTTTTTTTTTTTTTGACAAAGAATTTCGTTAAAACTTATAACTTACTAGCATTAGAAGCATGTGTTATTTTTCTTGTGACTAATTTGTTTGTTTTTGGTGGTTTTGTTTGCTGAGAAAATTAATTTTTGCTGGTTTGTTTGTAGGTTTCCTTGGTCCCGTTTGTTTGCCAAGAATATTTTTGGTATTGTACAGTGAAAATAAAAGCATTACTAAT
The DNA here is from genome assembly GCA_038430175.1 of Ficus hirta. Taxonomy (NCBI): domain Eukaryota; kingdom Viridiplantae; phylum Streptophyta; class Magnoliopsida; order Rosales; family Moraceae; genus Ficus; species Ficus hirta. The sequence goes on from CM076597.1 coordinate 7,455,189, forward strand.
TTTGTATTTCAACTGGAGATGTGAAAAAAAAAAATCCATCAGAACCGTTTTGAATTCTATCAAAATTTTACTTTGCATTCGATCAGAATTTGTTTTGCATTTAATCAGAATCCGTTTTGCATTTTATCTGAATCCATTTTGCCTTCTCGAATTCTAGTATAATCTATTTTGCCTCTTTCCTCCTTTGCAGGACTTTGTTTTAAGAATTTGATGAAGCTTCCTCAAGACTTTGTGATAGCTGAGTTTTTGGTATTTTGTTTGATTATTTTCATTATTACTTGTGTAATTTTACAGTGGAATATCAAAAGCATTATAGTATAATTCAAAGAACATTCTAGTAGAATTCCAAAACATTCTAATAGAATTCAAAAAGCACTGTAGGAGAATTCAAATAGCATTTTGGTAGAATTCAAAATGCATTCTAGTAGAATTTAAAAGTATTCTAGTAGAATTCAATATCTATTCTTTAGATTCTAAAAAGTATTCTGTAGACCGGCATCGACGCCGATAACCAAATAGGTCCGGTCATCTTTGTTGAAATACGAAAAAAATCTTTCAAAAATTCGGTTTTAAGAAGATGCCAAATTTATGGCATTCTTGCAAATCACCTTTCCTTTGGACAACGAGGTTTTAAAAAAAAAAAAATGTCTCACCACATCCCAAGTACTAGGGCTGGCAATTCATGTTCACGGACCGGGTTCGGGCCAATCTGATTATAGTACGACACGATAAGCATGAACACGAACATGACACAATTAATAAACAAGCCAGGAGCTTAAACATGAACATGAACCGTTTAATTAACGGGTAGCACGACACGACATGTGAATACGATTATTAAGCAGGCAACGATGGGTTGGCACCAAAACAAACCTATTTATGACTTATTTAAAACGAAAAATCCGTTTACGACCCATTTAACACGAAACTGGTTTCTGATCCATTTAACAAGAGAATTTTGGATAAAAAAATCACTTAAAATTTGAATTCACTAACACAAGAAACTCATCAAATTCATATAAAATATAAAACTAACAACTATATCTAATATCCATAATGATTAAGACAAACATATCTTAGAATAAAACATAAGTCTAAGTTGTAGATGGTGTCCACATGCAAATCACCACCCAAACAAGTCTCAAATTGTCATATAATCAAGATTCAAAATACTAAGAGAAACATTACAAGATAATAAAATATTAAAGTTAAAGGAAATGCTTTCTTGCTTAAGAATGATAGCATCTTAAATAAATGGGTTAAACGAGATAACTATCTTAGCTCGTTTTTGGCCAGTTTATTCTCATATTAAATATTTCGACTTAACTTTCGACTCAATTATTAAACATGCAGTCTAAATTTATTTGTTTCATATCGTTTTTGTGTCGTGTTCGGAATTTATTGGTCTCCAATCATGTGCTGCTCTTTCTGTATTTTACTCGTGTGATTACTCTTTTGGATTTTCCTCGTCGAAAATGCCGATCAAATTGAACCCCGAAAAAATAAAAGGAAAAAGACACAGCAAAGGATTAGCTATAAAAGGAAGAGCGGAGAGGGTTAAGCGGCGACCAACGATTCGATCAATTTCTGCGTTCTCCCGGGTTCTGTTTCCCAATTTCTGCGTTCTCTCGGTTTCTGTTTCAGCTGCGTTATGGCAAGTGTTCGCAACTTAAAAACCCATTATTTACACCAATTCTTCCATTGACGAGAAAATCGATAAACTTTTGCCCCCTTTTTTTGTTTTTGTTTTTTGTTTGACTTAGGCCAATCTGAAGCTTTATTCATATTGGAGGAGTTCTTGCGCTTTCCGTGTCAGAATCGCCCTCAATTTGAAAGGTACTCATATTAGGATCACTTTTCTGTAGTTGTTATTTAATTTTTAAGAAATATATATATTTTAAATATTTGTTGTCATTTCAAATTTGGAAGAACGGAATGTGAAAAGTGGTTTGGAACTGTAGGGTTAAACTACGAGTATGTACCTGTGAACCTTCTCAAGGGAGAGCAACGTAGTTCAGGTATTCCGTTAGTTTCTTGATCTTTCGATCAATTTTTCGAGAATTTTAAACCGTCTGATCACATCAAACTTTTGTCGGATTAAGAGAATTATTTCAAACAATTATGCAACGAGTAGTGGCTTTTTAATATCCTACCATAGAAATTTCTGAATTCTATAATGACCCAGTTTCCTTTTCAATGCCTTTTTTTATTTTTATTTTTATTTTTTTTTACCCTGTTCATGAAAAATGAAGTTATTTTTTGGGATTTGGTTGGTTGTGAGCAGAGTTTCTGAAGCTGAATCCACTTGGCTACGTGCCGGCACTAGTTGATGGGGACGTTGTGTTGGCCGACTCTCTTGCCATTTTATTGGTTTGTGGTTTGTGATTTATTTTATTTTATTTTATTTTCACGTGAAGTAAAGTAAACAAACTAGTTTGTTGATACTATTAGTAGTTATAATTTAGATGCCGATTTTAAATCCTGTTAATTGAAATTGTTCAGTACTTGGATGAGAAGTACCCTCAGCATCCTCTGTTGCCAAGTGATCTGAGAAGAAAAGCCCTTAATTTGCAGGTATATTATCCTTTATATTTTCTCTTTTAGCATATTATCCTCACTGCATTTTTACTATACAGTCAAACTATTCTTGCTTATTGCCTTATATATTTCTCTTCATTCCGAGCATTTTGTGGGTGATTCACTAACATATTAAACAACTATGATAATGCATTAAATGACATTGCTTAAAAAGTAATATGGTTTGCTTTATCCCTCATCTTGTTTATATTTTTTTATCAAGCTTACCGGAGAAAAACACTACGTGCTGGAAGGTAAGAGTGAGATCTGACACCAAGGGTCGAATTAAGTTTTCCCTTGAAAATGAAAACACATTTAAAAATAAAAAACACAAAGTTGTCGGGTTGACTTTATTGAGATCAATAAACCTCGGCATTTGTTGCATACATGCATCTCGATTGCTCAGTGGTGACAAAGTAGTTATTTCTTGGATATCTAAAATATCATAATGTAGAGGCTCCTTTCCCTTTGAAGTCGTAAAATGCTGATAACCCAATTAGTATTTGATGGTTCTTATCAAATTTGTTTCTTTTGACACTTCGTTCCCCTTCTTTGCATATTCTACTGGGGTAGGCTTGTAGGTAGATATCAGATTTCAACTAATCTTGTCTTTGTGCAGATTGCAAACATTGTTGCTTCAAACATACAGCCTCTTCAGAATCTAGCAATATTGGTAACTGGATTCATTACTGCTTTTAATTATCACTTGGTTTGTCAAAATAAGTCCAGGTTTTCATAATATTGTCCTGTGAAAAAGCCCTGTTATTGCTCTTACACTTACAGGAGTACATCAATCAAAACTTTGGGCAAGAAGAGAGAGTTTTGTGGATTAAACATCATCTCGGAAAAGGCTTGGCAGGTTGGTTTCATGTGCCAACAAAGCAAAAATATTGGATTTGGGGATTGAATGTTAGTTAGTGTAATTTCAAGTTAAGTCTTAAAATATCAGGTTTAGTTTTAGGTTTTTGCGTCAACTTTACCATTTATGAAAGTTGTAGCTATGTGAGTTGTCAATTCGGTTTATATGTTTGTTATTATCGTGTTTTCCAGCACTTGAAGCACTGCTGAAAGACAACGCTGGGAGATACGCAGTTGGAGATGAAGTCTACCTGGTTCGGAAAATTTTTTAATTCAATTGTCTCTCTCTCTCTCTCTCTCTCTCTCTCTCTCTCTATCTCTTTTTTATATAATATATATATATATATTTAATGTTTATGCTTGTTGGTTTTGTACATAGCACTTTGTTTTGTGCATGAATTCAAAAACAGAGGCATGATTTGTACATAGCACTTTGTTTTGTGCATGAATTCAGAAACAGAGCCACAGTTTGATGGTTTTACACCTAATTGCGTATACCACACATTATAAACTGTCTCCAAAAGTTTATGTGACATATTTTCCACTTTTTGCAGGCGGATTTATTCTTAGCACCCCAGATTTATTCTGCTATAAGGTTCAAACTTGACATGGTACAGCTTCTTTTCTTAATTCCAAGTAATAGTTAACAAATAACAAGGAAAACTTTGAATTTCTATAAGCATTTGATTTTTCTATTACATGCATGAACTGCTGCTTAATCTGTTTATGCTCTCTACTCTATGTCAAAATTATTTGCAAAGGAGAATACTGAAAGTTTTTCCTCGTACAGGGAGTTTATGCTTTCCCGCAATATGAAATTTCTAGTAATGGTGGTCAGTTGTTATCTTTTATATTTGACGGTTTCTATTAGTTTCACGGTGGTGATTAAAAATCCAGATTAAGAGTGGTCGCAGCAAGTTGAAAGCCATCATAAAACACAGAAATTAGTTTGGCTTAAAAATCAAGTTTATGATGGTAAATCCGGGTGACAAATCAAAGCAGACAGTTACTTAACTGTTGAATTGATGGATTAGTTATTAATCCTACTTAGAAAAACAGGTCAAGAGACAATAAATTTTTGTGAAGTCAAATCAGGATTTTCAAGTGTGTTGTTTAAGTTAGTATGACAATATAGAAAGGTTGTCCTACTATCTTCGTGCTATGTTACAGTTAAGAAACTCGTTTGGAAACTGTTTAAATTGGGGTGTGGGCGTTGAGGTGGGCAAGAAATGTAGGGAGTTGTTTTTAAGCAAGTGGTTTTGATGTCTTCTAGCATAGTGTTTGGTTTTAGGTTTCCGGTTTTATGCATTCATGATTCAAAGGAGTTTCGGGTTCTTTCTTGCCGTTGATTTGTTAGTTTGGACTTGGAGGGATTTTTTGCAATGTAGTCTTTTTGCTTGCTTATCTTTTGGTTGACGGCTTATCATCTTTCTGTTTGTATATTTTGGTTAGGTCAATAATTTTTATTTTTGTTAAAGAAGCGTGAGCTGTTTTGATTATGTAATCAATGTAGAATCGAGAATTCAACTAGGAGAATTGAAGAATAGCAGGATGCCACAATTTAGCATAGATCAAATGAGTAAAACATGTTTTTCCAGATGAATACAATTCACGATTTTTTTCCCCCAAAGATATTATGATATCTACTTTGGATAGGATTGATTTGTGGAAGCCTACGCACACGACCGTCTCCAACTATTTTTCTTCCGGGGGTTCATGTATCAGCCACTGATTTCGGGGTTGCGGTTGAATCATAATTTTTATTCGTCTAAAATACTCTCCTAAACTGCCATGCTACAGAGTTCATGTATTTTCCTTCTTTGTACCGAGTTCTTTTAAGGTTTCAACTTACAAATCGCTTTCTTTATTTCCTTTTTTCGTGTCAAAGCTTAAAACTTGTTCCGTCTCAAATTTTTGATCAAGTACAAGAATTTAAAAAGCTCCAGTTCTCCATTATATCATCTACTCATGACAAATTTTTCTTCTCTGAATCATTGTGCAGACTCAGTTCCCAATTCTGTCAAGGCTGAACGAGGCTTACTGTCAGCTACCAGCATTTCAAGATGCTATGCCAGAAAAGCAACCAGATGCTCCATCCTCAATAACCAGTTAGACAAATGGTTTTGGCGAAACGTCTGAGAAGACCTACTCTGTCGATAAACAAAACAAACTGTGAGAATACTGATGAGTAGTATTTTGCAGAATAAGGGCGATAGCCACTTTCACCTACCTTGTGTTTGTTCATTGTATCGTCTTTTTTCATCCTACTTTTGCTACTTAAAATCTAAAACGTAAAAACGTTTTGGGAAAAATAAAATATAAAAAAAGAAAAAGAAAAATGTTATCTTAAACATTTTGAGATTACTTAAAATCTAAAACGTAAAAACGTTTTGGGAAAAATAAAATATAAAAAAAGAAAAAGAAAAATGTTATCTTAAACATTTTGAGATCTTGGATGACCGTTGTTTTAGATCTACTTCATTTGCATAGCAATTCTATTTTCATCTGTTGTATGTATATCTCAACATTTTAACAACAGTCTGGACTTGTTTAAACATGGCACCTTTATGTGATTGAAGTCATCAGTTTGAGCTTGATTATCCCTAAATCCAATGTGAGTTTTTATATTTTACTTGCTCCCTCACGTGATCGAATGAGAATGGATAAGAGACTCGTGGCACATCGATTATGGTTGAATAACTGTAACTTGTATCGTGTGCCTCTTCACAAAACCAAATTAACACACAAATACCTTTAGATTTAGAGAGCTCCTAATTTGTCAAGAGTTTCTTCTGTTATTATCGGTCACTGAGGTAGTTACTGATACGTGAGAATGCCAGGGACATCAACTCTCATATTATCTTTTAAGTATCAATTTACGTGACATGTGAGTTGCCGTCATTGGTCTGTGTCAAATGATTGACACAATCAATTATAATTAGTGATCTAAATAATCTTACAAAATAAACATAATCCTGAATTAAAAAATAAAATAAAATAAGTAGTAAACACAAAATGATACCCGAATAGATCACTATACAAATTGAATTCATAATTCTAATTAAATTCTTCATCAGTAAACTATTAGAAACAGTTAAAAAGTGTTGCAATCGGATGGTTAAAGAAATGAAATTATGTTCACCTTCTATAAAATAGGGGGCAAAAAAGAGGATATTTACAGAACATATAGGCATTCCAGAGGGCTAGACTCCCAAGTCACTGGATTGGAGTACTTGCCTGCAAAGCTGGGGGGAAAAAACTTCAAAGATCTTTCCAAACTTTAAAATCAGTTTGGGTTTTTTTATGTTTACAAGGCTGTCTTGGCATCCTAATAGGAATGTACTCCGCACAGGATCAATGTTTACTATAGCATGAGCGGTTCCACTCGGACTTGCTGCAACAGCAACCTCATCTGCGTCAATTATCACTTCCGCATAACCTTTCTCTACCTGACTGTTTTCCAGCTGCAGACAATTCCGAGTGCCAAAGAACGTAAGATAGAAAAATGACCAAAGGTTACAAATGCATGAAAATGAAAAAAAATATAAACCAACAGTACACTTTTTTATTTTTATTTTTTCTCTCGCTAAATTTTTCATCTTCCTCATGCCATGTAAACAAAATCATGCAAGCACTATAATGCAGCTCTTCTAGTTTGAGCAATTCATCCCATGCAAATAAGAAATATGACATGATATCTATATGATAACTAGCTTAACGAGACATACTCGGAAAAGAAAAATATATGGTGAATAGTAGCCTGGATTAAAAGAAAGCACATATCTTGATGGCAATCTTTAACAGGTATCTCGGTGGACATAATATTGAAAGCTGAAGCAGAAGAACTTTTGAGTCCTCGTACACAGAACACAAGTAAATGACCAGCATTAAAGCTTCTTTTCTCACAAAAATGTCGTGGAATACAGAATACAAGTAGGTGTACTCTTACTCGCCCACATCATCAATAAGAATTGTGTAAGTGCGAGTATCAATTTCGTTGTTTTCAACATGATGAACATAAGACAGAAGCTATTGCATTTTTTAACTCATAAAGGAGGGACGCTTACCCTAAGTAGTGTTTTGGCTCCCCATATGACAAAATGTCTCGTTACAGGAGTAGTGTCTATGATTTCCCTGTATGCCATGAGGTCGGATTTCTCCAACATGAACAGAAACACAAGTTTCAGCTCCACTTGCGAAAGGGAAAAAATCAGTTCTGTTATTTACCTCAAGAAAAACAATATCAGAAAAATCAGACCACAACGATAACTCCACTCCAGAGATTAAAACCGCATGAACTCTCACTTTTCAGCAAGTTAATTTAGCTGTCCAGAACCATATCTAATATAAAAATAGTTGGATTTCATTCAACTTGACACAAAATGTTCTAATCTAACACTAATAAAGAAACTCACTTTATCTAGATATGGAGTCCGCAGCTCATCTATCTCGAATAAGATGAGAGAAAAAACCATGAAAACAGAAAACAATAAAAAACATTTGCAATGAACAAAAGGACAACATGCGCTCCAATAGAAAATAAATGGTCTCCCATTTCTAGATAAGTATATTCAGATCAGAAAATCAAGGTTTCACAATCTATTTTAATAGGACCAGTCACACACACACATATATGTATAAAACCACAAAAAAAAAAACAAAAAAACAAAAAAACAAAAAACAAAAAACAAAAAACGAAAACAAAAACAAAAAAGAAAAAGTCATCTTTCCCAAGGATCCAACATCATTCTAACAACAACAAATAACTCAAGAAATAAGCATAAAAAATATATAAAAGAAAGGGATTAAAAAAAAAAAAAAGAAGGATTCGTCATACCCAGAAGGCCAGAATCAAGGGCAAGAGAAACGGGGTTGAGCAACCAACCCCTTTTGTCATTGGCAATCAGGGAAGGAAACCCAGAAGTGAATCTCCGTGGATTGGCCTGGGAATCATCGAACTGGCTCCGTTGCCGGTGGCTGTGTCGGAGCCGAGAGGAATCGGCGGAGAAATGTGGAGAGCGTTGGATTCTGAGAAAAAGCCATGTGAGGAGAAGGAAAACCGAGAGGAGAAAAGGGAAAGTTGTGGGGCTTCTTGAGGAAGTGAAAGAGAGAGAGGTAGCAAAGAGAAACTCTGCTGCTGCTGCTGCTGCTGCTGCTGCTCTGGGAGGGAAACTATGAGAGTGGGTTCTCTGAAGATGCTGAGCCTGAGCTCTGGTTGATGTTGGTGTTGATGTTGGTGTTGGTGTTGAGTGAATATGAGTTCCTTCTAGGGTTCACCATTTTTAAGGTTTAAGCATTCTTCTTAACCGTTCGTATTTTACTTTCTCTCCCATGTTGTTTGTTTCCGTGTTTGGTGCTCTCTGTTTGGGTTAAGCTCCGTTCCTTTCTTCTCCTCCTCTTCTTCTTCTTTGTTTTGTTTTGTTTGGTTTTTTTTTTTTTTTTTTTTGGGAAATTTGTCAAAATGACAACCTCAAAAATTAAAATTAACAAAATAACTTTCTTTTATTTTAAGATTTCTTATACGGAATGCCCTTGAATTATGTATTTTATTTCACTTTTATCTTTTAAATTTTCATAATCATACATTATGCCTTTTGATATATGCAAAATTATTCATTGTGTTTTTTTTATCAAATTCCGTTTATCAATTTAACAGAATTGCTGATTTGATAATTGTTTAAAGGTTAATTGATATTATTATTAAAAGAAAACCTAATGTTAAAAGATAATGATAATAGTTAATATTACATCATAAAAATTGAATAAATTTATATTTCTCTCATCATTTTCCTTTAGCAAATTGCAGACACCAATTGCCAATTCCTCAATTTTTGAAAAATTGAATACCAAAAGATAAAAAAATTCCATTGAACCTCGTACCATTTTCCCAATTTAAAATCTTCAACTCAAACCCATTTTTGTGCCTCGTCAGAAGATTTTAGGCCCAACAACCGTAAGAGGACGGCGAGCTTCAGGGAGGTCAATCTACCATTGGGCGTCCATGAAGCAAAGAAAGTTTGGTTGTTTTAGATATGTGTTTTGGCGGTGAGCTCTGGGGTTTTAAGTATACCGACCATGGTGATATCTGAGACAGATTATTATTATTTTTTGGAATTAATTAATAAATTTTAGTAATTACGGTTTTATTTTAAAATATCTTTCACTAACATTAAATCACATGATATGTCATCAAACTATTAAATTGATAAACAGAAGGGGTAAAGTGAACAATTTTATGTAGTTTAGGGGACACAATGAATGGTTTTGATAATTTATGGGACAAAGTGAAATATGGTCTATAATTCAGGGGACATTCGTGAAATTAATTATTCATTTTAACTTAGGAACAACTATGATCATTCATGATTGTTCCTGATCATTTTTGAAAAATCATTTTACAATAAAAGAAAGTTAATAAGTTATTTTACCAATTTACTCTTTTTATTTGGATTACTTTTTAGGAAAAGCACTTGAGGACACAAATTTAAAGACTATTGTATCAGCGTAGTATAAAAAATTAACACTAGATTAATATGATACAAAGTTAAACTACTTATTAATTTTTGTGTCATATTGATAAAAAATGAGAAATTTATATCAAATTGATCAATAGATGAACAAAATGTGATTATTTTAGTAATTTTCTCTTAATTTTTTTCATTAATAGCCCATGTATTATTATGCATCTTTATCTTACGTTGGTTCTTTAATTTTGATTTCATAAAATATCATATTCTCTTTAATTTTTCTATTGGATTTTGACTATAATTCATTTTCGTTGTTTGGTGGATACTTATTGATATTCCTATTGGAGTTCCTCGCTTCAACCGTTCGGATTGGTATCCATAAAGCATTTGCTGTTATAACTTTGTTGCAATTTATATATAAAGAAATGTTTTATTTTATTATAGTTCTATATACATGCATGTTTGATACTTAATAAATATTATTAAAATTTCATAATTATTTATGTGACCTTAAATAATGTATATAAGAGTTATATACTAGAGGATAATATTTAAGGATGATAATTAAAACAGTCCATGATAAGTAGTAATCAATTAACGGATAGAATCTTTAATTGAATATCGCTAGTGCATGTCATTACCTTGAGAATTGAACAGTCTTATCTGAACTGCTAATGTAGTAAGACATTTAATGAGTGTATTGTGCATAAGGTGATTATGTAGGACAAGGGACGTGACATGATATGAATTGTTGATAATTTTTGTTAAGTATAACGGGTTCTAATCACGTCAACTGATGATCATATATTAAATGATCTTAATCCTGGGTTATTAGTAAATTCCTATTTATGAAATCATGTTTTTTGATTAACTCGGTATAGATTTGAGTATCAAATCTTATTCCTCGTATTTTGGAGATATGATGAAGTAAGTAGCCGCAAATGTTAATATTACAATATATAATCCATTCTTTCTTATTTAAGAAGTAGATAAATAATTTCCTTGCGTGTTGACTTGGGGATTGAATGGTACGAGCGCTCAATTCATGATTAACTTCATGAATTTATCATTTATAGAAAATCAATAGTACTCAATGATCAAGATGCAATTAGAGAGGTTAATGGATTTTATCTTGCTCTAATTATGGATTATTTATAGAAGATCAATCTATATATAATGGCTATATCAAATGGACAACTCTATTTTTTAAGTAATTATATATCTGCAATTTCAAAAGTGCAGTTTCAAGTTTTTTAGTAAAGTAACTTTGAGATTAATAAAGTTGATAAATTAATCAAAGAGTTTGATTAATTATCAAATTTATTGAAGATTGAAATTATAGATTCATTATTCCCCATACCACTTGCGTTAGCAATTGAACTATGGGATGGATTGTATTTTTAGCTCACTAAATGTGTGATATAAAACATAAAAGAAGAATGTCTACTTTTATCATTTAATGTCACCGAAACAATTAATTGAGAATTAATTGTGTTATTTAAATAATGAAGATTATTTTAATGTTAAAATTGGATGACAAAGTGAGTGAGAATACACATCTACTACTAATGGATGAGACCCACAAGTGTATAGATTAATATATATTAGTTCCCTATTTCTGAGATGATGAATATTTATATTAAAAATTAGATTTTAAATTAAATATTTGTAATATATATGTTGAATTATATATAAGAGAAAGAGATGGAAGTAAAACTTCCTTCTTTCCGGATTATATAATATATATATATATATTTATATATGTGATATATTTATATATATTATGGATTTTATAATTAAAAATTTAAAAAAGGGGAATTAAAGAAACGTGAGTTTGAGTTTCCTTTTGATCCGCGCTATATATATATATATATATGCCCCATATATATACACGATATTATATTATATTATATTATATTTTGAATATAATATAATGCGTTTCCAATTTTGTAATGACCTTAATTTTATATATTGGAAATATTTAAAATTCAAGATTGGAATATTTGTGTAACTTACTTGCTCTGTAAATAGGACTTTATACTAAGGTAGAGGAGACTTTTTAGTCACAAGAAAAACTAAGAGAGAAACATTCTCCCTTGCATTCTTTGTTTTCTCATGTATTGAGACCAAAAACAAAGACACCTATATTGTGAGCTTGTGAATCATCCCATCAATTAGAAAACACCTGCCCATTTATTCAATCATGCGATGAAGGTAAGGTGTGGAAGAACGTGATCTTCAAGGATATGATCGTTCTTGCGTTCAAAAGTTTATTTTGATGGAGTCGACCTAATCGGACGACGATACAATTCTCATCCTTGATCATTTTTATATATTAAATTAATATAGCTATAAAATAACACAAAGTTTAAGAAATTTTTATTGTTCACAATCTCACGCTTTTACCAGTTTTTTGCCAATTTCGATTTTCGAGACCAACAAAAATAATGAGGGTCTATAGGCTTGGCCTATTATATATATATATATATATATATAAAACTAAATATGTTCCGATAATTTCTCTTTTGTTAATAGTTAAAGTCATAATCAAATGTATTTTGAAAGGAATTATAAATGAATTAAAGATATTTCAAAAATAAATTGTTCTTTAATCAAATAATAATAGGGCGTCATAGAGTTATTTTGGTGATACAGTTTTCCTATAAAAAAATATTTAATTAAGATTTTAACCTTAATTAAAGCTTATGTGATCCAGAAGTGTTTAATTTTTGTTTAGTTTTTGATGAAATATCCATATAAAAGTTGTTTTCGTAACAAAATATAAATGTTCGAATTAGTGTGATGTATAAAATTTAACAACCAACGTATATAATTCATGGGTCAATTTTTAAAACAGCCCTTTTATTTTGGATTTTTCTTGTAATTGCTTCTAAATTTTAAGATCATTATCATTTTGTCCCCTATATTTTAAAACTTCTACTTTTCACTTCACCTCTACTACTGCTAGAATTTTGGTTAAAAACGTATAGAAAATAACAGTAAAACTAGTCTTACTTTATCTATTATGTTAGTATTTCTATTAAAAATAAATGTCAAAAAAACAACTTCACATAAATTACTTTTTTCCGTCTCTTTTTAACTGACATTTAGAAGGGATTTAATGGGGTTAATTCAAAATTCAAATAACAAAGTGAGTTTTAAAATGAGAGTTTTAATCCTTTAATTTTTGTTTTCATTTATTATTTAATTTTTTATATCATATTTTAGTCACAAAGATTCAAATAAGGCGAAAGAACCAAATAGCTTTTTTGTTTTAAGGGGGCCAAATAGCATTTTGGGGACCAATAAATCAATAACATTATATTCGGAAAATATAGTAAAGGTTGTATTTATGATAAATCAGATATTTCAAACTTAAATTATCAAAAATATCCTCATATGAATTTCAACTACTCAAAAATCCTAATAGACATTCTCTCCACGAGACCACAAATTGCTAAAAAAAAAAAAAAAAAAAAAAGGTCCAAAGAGGGAAAAAAAAAAAAAGGTCAAAATTCCAATAAAGCATCAAGAGAGGTAAAAAAATCCTGAACATTTATGGGGAAAGGTTGTTTTCATAATTTTCTCTAACTAAACTTCACCTTCGAAAGGGTTCCATAACATGCTTTAATCCATATTAGAGTGAATGGTGAACGATTATGGTAATCCACATCAAAATTATCCGTAAATTGTCCCATTAAAATCCTTCTGTAAAGAATCCATTGGAAAATGGCATTTGACTATGGGTGGAGTTTAACTTATGTTTGGTAAAATGGAATAGGAAGAAAAAAGGGGTTCTTTAAGATATTTGATAAAGGAAATTATTATCCATGTGACCTGTTATTTTTTAATTATTTCAACTTTATAAAGAAAAATGAAGGTAAAATTTGACCCCAAAAAATGAGATGTAAAATATTTATTTTGACATCAATTCTTATTCATTCAAGGATATAATTATAAAATACATTAAATTAGATATTTTCTTTCTTTACCAAACAACATAAAATGAAAATCTTTTTCCTTGTCTTAACCTAGATATTTTATTTTTCCAGCCCTCCTACCAAACATAGCATTAAAGTCATAAAATTAATATTCTTCCTTCATGTTGATTATTAGTGTCGGAGTTCGTTCCTCTTTTTTTTTTTTTCCTCTTCCTTTGGGCAAGACAAGCGTTTGAGTTATTCCTACCAAGGAAAAGTGGGTGGATTAGTTGACCAAGCTTCGACTTAGTGAGTGAACATATTTAATTTCTTTCAATATCAACGGGGTAAAATAGAATCATATCCAAATTCACAATGCTATAAGAATCGACAGGATTGAGATTCAAAACACGACAAAATTTTGATAAGCAAAATGTATTGAATGAAATCGAGAAAGAAATGAATGTGAAGAAAAGAAGCCTCTTTAGTAAAATGTCTGTAGCGGTCCTGGTCTTCAAACATCATTAGTCATCAGTGAATAGAGGGAGAAGTATATTAGGGCAACACACACCAATTATACTACATTGCTCTTTTAACATATATCTATATATATATATAGATATATGTCTATATATATATATATATATATATATATAGAGAGAGAGAGAGAGAGAGAGAGAGAGAGAGAGAGAGAGAGAGAGGCGGAGATGGAGAGTGTGTAACTTTTTTCATACCATAGATGGACGTCTACCCATGTAAGCAAGCTACAAAATGTTGCCATCAGGAAGAGCTAGAAAAGGTTTGAAGGTGATTATCAATGCAACAGCCTCAATTACGTTTAGAATGAAGAAAACCATATGATCACCTGCACTCAATCAACACAACCCTATGAGAATGCATGCCTCACTTTAGAAAAATAATTTAGAAGTCACACAAAACTCCAATAATCCGATCATAGAAACAGAGAACATCCTCTGCTGCCACTACGTATTAAGCAACTGGCTCGGCACAATATGACTGTTTACTGCTAATTTTACTCTCTTTCAACATGGTTTTTAGTAATTCACAGTCAATTCTCCACCTTGCTGCCTCCATAATAATCCCTTGCTATGAATTAGATTGAGAAGTGCTAAACGACCTTTTATCTTGTCAGTACAACAAGAATTTAAGAGAGAATGTATGAAAAGAAAAATAAAAAATAAAAAAAATCAAGAAGATTATAATGAGCATGATAAAATATAAAATAGGGTCTTTACCGGGAAGGAAGGCTGCAGTTTGACGCTTCTGTGCCCAAGAAAATCTGCAAGTAATCAACAGACAGAAAAAAGGATTTAACTCCAACACATCATACCAAGTTACAAACAACGCAGGCATGATTTGTTCACATTTATGCCATGGTTTGATTTATGTTATTGATCTAAAGTCATATCATTGTATATGAACCATGACTAAAAAGATCACCACTTATAAGCGTTAGTCTTAGAACAAGTCTTTGTATGAGATTTTTAATAGGAGTATGATAATAGGTATACACTTTGTATGAGATTTTTAATAGGAGTATGATAATAGGTATACACTTTGTATGAGATTTTTAATAGGAGTATGATAATAGGTATACACTGTAACGCCCACTTAGCATGATTTATGTCTACCATTACTTAACATAAATTAGTTTAAATACAGCGGAAAACACGATTATGAAAGGTTGTCAAAATGTAAAAAGTTGGAAATTTTTTTTATAACATAAATAGATAATCTCATATAAATCAAAAACAGCGGAAAATGTACTTAATAAATTTCAAATCCAACCTAACGGAATTTCAAAATTACTAACATTATCATTCAACTTGAAACTTGTAAAATCATAAGCAAACTTAAATTCCAACTTAAAATAAATTAGACTGATAACCCGCTCCACACCACGCACACGTTCACGCCAAGCTTCCTCCACCTTAGACCTTGTTCTTAAGCTTATCTGCAATGTGTGAAGAACTAAAGTAAGCGTAATGCTTAGTAAGTACATCCACAAACCTCACATAACATTTTACTTTTAATTTAGATGTAATCACATAATACATAAATTGAACATAGTAAAATATCTCAAAAGGTTAAACGACTTATCATACTACAAATTATGATCATATCCTATCATTTTTATTGTTATCTTTTCTACTTAGTTAGGCCCTAGGCGATGTACCAATACGCGCAACCATGGTGAGAGTGAGATTGCAAATTCCAAACTCAACGAGGAAACATAATGACGGGATTACTTACTCTCCTGGCACTTTAAGTGGACTCCTAATTGTCCGTGCAAAAATAGGTTCCTAATTACCTGGTGCACGCCTCCAAAACATTTTTAGTTCTTAGATAGCTCTTAACTTACTATATCGTAAAATGATGAGGAACATATCATAACATAAATCATAACTTACTTCATAAACCTCATTGAAATTAATTTTCATGAAAAGAAACAATTGCTATCTTAGATTAACATCATAAAATTCACATTTAATTTTGAACAAACATGTTGCAGGTGAGAGATGTACTTACCTTATTCTTGGACTTTCTATACTTACAAATCTTCCTTCGGTGATGTAACTTTAAGTCCTCTCGGTGTACATAAAACTTTCATAGTTTTCATGCGTTATAAAAATATAACATAATCTTAGTTTCATGGATATCAGTAAGAATTTATCATATCACATTCATAACTCATACCACTATTAAATTTCACTAAGAACTTGTTTGGTGTTTAGGTTTGAGTTATGATTTTTAAGTTGAGTTGAAGATAAGTTAAGTTGAGTTTAAAAGTTGGAGTGTTTGGTAAAAAGTTTGAGATAAAAAGTTTAACTTGAGTTGTGTGTTTGGTAAAAAAGTTTGAGTTGAAAAGTTTAACTTGAGTTGAGTGTTTGGTTGAAAAGTTTGAGTTCAAAAGTTTAAAAAGAGTTAGGGCCCTGTTTGGATGTAAAAAATTTGAGTTAAATTTTTTCCTCATCGTTTGGCATTCGAGTTTAAACTCAAAATTTTCAGATCAGTTGTTACCTTTTTTCTAAAAAGTTTTTGTCTTTTCCTGAAAAACGTATTGTTTTTATCTGAAAATGTTTTTGTATTTTCTGAAAAGTCAACAAAAATTTACAACTCAATCTTAAAATTTTCAACTCAGACTCATTAACCAAACCGTAATCAAATTTAATATTCCATTGTAGGTTTATTATCAGAAAAATAGAAAAATTAAAATAAACTCAATTTTTAACACACATCAAGAACAAACATCAATAACAATATACAAAACTTCTTACATACCCATATAATACAACAACAATAAATACATAGTTGGTCACTAAAAATTACACAAATAAACATGTTAATACTGAACGTAATCTTGTGTAATTATATACAACTGAGCTTCATTTTCAAGTTCATTTTTACCATGGAGATGATTGATATCTGTCCCACATATCATTAGCCATCATTTCTCTCATCTGATTCATTACACCCCTACTTGATTCTTGTTGCTGCGTTCCTGTACTTAAGCCAATACCATCGAGCCCGTCGGTCAGAACGTAATCCGCTCTAACATCGACAAGTCCACGTATAGGCACACAATCTGCCACATACTCTTCAACCAAGGGATCCCCAACCTGCACCATCCTTATGAAATTATGCCGAATCGCACACGCCAATGGGATCATTTTTTGTTTGTCCATTGGATAACTGTTGATGCTTTTAAGTATTTTAAATCTTGCATTCCAGACACCAAAAGTTCGCTCAATACAATTCCATAATAATGAGTGCGTGTAGTTAAAAACTTCCCTCCTGTTTCCAAACCCGACACGACGTCTTCGATATTCCAGTAAATGATACGTCTCTCACCGAAAAGGACTCAGGAAACAATCCTTATTGGCGTAGCCGGAATCGGCTAAGTAAAATTTTCCTACAAAATAAACATCCGCCTTATGAAGACAAATCCAATATTATTTAACTAATTTATTATTTATAAATACTGCTATAATTTGACATATCAACTTACCTGGTGGTGGTATTGGGAAACCATGGAATGCTATTACCTCTTCCAACATTCTGGCATCATGATATGATCCCTCGTAGCCGGCCAACATATAAGTGAATTTCATATCAAATGAACAGGCCGCTAATATGTTCTGCGAGTGATGCCCTTTTTGATTAATCCAAGCATCCACATTTTCCCGGCATGGCACACATGGGATGTGTGTGCCATCTATAGCGCCAATACAACCCTGCATGAATAAGGCCACTATTTATTATGGGTACCATCATTAATAATTCCCATTTTTTAATAATTATTTCATACGATCATATCATACGATAACGTACATCAAACCATGGCCGATATTTGTTTGAGTGCTCTAGAATCAAAGGTTGAACCGCTGAGTAGTCGGGTGGTCTGATGAATTCGTCTTTTAGCACACATATAACCTTCAACACTTTAAAGAACCAACGTGAAGTTATCTCTCTAGAATGCTGGAACAAATACGAAATGTGTCGGTTCGTAGCACCTTGTGTACAAATGGATAAGAAAATGAACAACTGCTCGTTCACATTCATGTTTGAAGTTAGCTTCAATAATTCCCGACTACCTAATAGGTTACTTAGTAATCTGAATGTTTCTGATTTCATACTTATCAATCCTTGAATTATTTTTTCATGACCATTTAATATCTCTTCCACACGCATGCTCCCAGTTAGTGTTGAGTTATGCATTGGTTGTGGATGTCTTCGCCTGTTATGCCTACTGGCAGTCACGGCAACCACTGCCCTCACAAGATAACTGTCATCGTTGCTATACTCATTTTCGGAGTACACGTCATCTTGTTCCTGATCGGATGCGGAACTATACTAGTTCATTTTGAGAATATATTGATATCTGCTCTAAAATTTGATGTTTACCTGATATAAGATAATTGTTAGCAAAATAGAAAAAATTATTTCCCAATACCATCATGTCGCCTCAACTATTCGTTTTGAAGTGAATATTAACTAAATTTTTTCCTCATAACCGGTACAGAACATGGTTAACGTAATAGAAAATATCAGATATAAAAAAACATAAAATAGCGAAACCAACATCCTCAACGTAATTTTCAACCATGAATGAAATAAATAAATAAACAAAATCCAATAAGAAGATTAACACCTCAAATATCCATTAAAAATTAATTTCTCGCCTATCGACATCGGGCAGCTGATGGAATGTACGTTGGAGCCGTGGATGAGAGTAGAAGTACTGCCACATTAAACACCGCTGATTGGGTGGAATACCCATCTCTGTCATAATACTCATACACATAAGCATGTGATCCGTTCGGCTTTAGGTTTCATTACTTGGGCCCGATTGCGATTGGCCATGGAAATGTGTCACTATTTCCTGCATTGCTATGAATGTCATCTCATCCATTTCGTCTCCTTGCTTCCTCTTATCAGAACTGCCCCTAGAACGCGATGGACCTGCATCGGCTCTCGATCTAATGTTGTTCCAATGGCGCGCACCGGTGGTTGGCATTAGATCCTCTTCTAAATCCGCCCGGGTTCTAGAGTTGTCCATTTCACCTTCATTGCCGCCGTACGGAGTACTATCATCTGGCATGGTTACTGACCCATACCCCGAGACACCTGCAGCGTGATTTTTCTCAAATACGTTATAATAAAGCTCCTTGTTACGTAGCCCCTCGTGACATAGATGATTGCACTCCTTAAAAACCTGTAAATGAAATTTTAGCTGAGTACAAGTCTAATCTACGCATGAGCAAACAATATAACATAAGGCCTTATATTAGACAATGCAATTACTTGAATAAAGCTCTGCCAAGCTTCGTTAGAGCATATCACTCGATCCGTCGACGGATCGTATCCTAGGCCAGTCCGACATTGCAATGCCTTCCAGTCCCTATATATTTTCTTCATCCTCTCTTTCTTTTGATATACTATCATTTCGTGTACTAGTACCCCTCCATACTCAGCATTAAACTGGGCGGCCCAAAGATCAAGAGTTGCTAAGGGGGATGTTTACCGCCACTGCAGGCCAGGTATTCATCAAGTTGTTGAAGGAATTTTTTTCTTTAGCGAGGTCCCAAAAGTACTTCTCCCCCGATGCTTGGCATGGCATCTCCTTAGGAAAGCGATAACAAAAACATAGGAACAGACTTAAAAACAAATGTGCGAAGGTTGATGAGTTGGCTCAGTATAAATTGATTGACACATTTCATCTGAGGCATATCAAAGACCCAATACATATTCAGGTACCATGGCATAGAAACCATGGGTTCGGGGTTTAACATGTTTATGACAAGCATAACCTATAATTAAGCCCCTTAACACCAAACATGTGCTTATATACCGGTATCTGAGAACATATATCGGGTAACTGACTCACCAGTCAGATTATAATACAATATATTTTCATTTGCTGTATACATCATCGACAATATGGTATAAAGTTGAAAGTAAACCGGGACATAAACTTATTAAGAAAATCCGCAACCTGAAAAAAAATTCCCCTCACGTATCAGTTGCAAGACAGAGATCGTAAAGAAAAATGTACACAAAATTAATTTGTATGGCAGCACATAACCAAAATATGGTTTAGGATTGCAAAACAAGGTTCAAGTGAGGCCAAATCATAGTTAAGGCAGATTAGGAACTAACAAGTAACACAAATCCATTTCAAGATTGCAAAACAAGGTCAAAGTGAGACCAAATCATGGATAAGGCAGATTAGGAACTAACAAGTGACACAAATCCATTTCAATATTGCAAAACAAGGTCCAAGTGAGGCCAAATTATGGTTAAGGCAGATTAGGAACTAACAAGTGACACAAATCCATTTCAAGATTGCAAAACAAGGTCAAAGTGAGGCCAAATCATGGTTAAGGCAGCAAATGAACTAACGAGTGTCAAAAATCCGGTTTAAGAGTGCAAAACTTGATCCAAGTGATCCCAAAACATGTGTAAGGCAGCAAATGACCTAATAAGTGGCCAAATCTGGTTTAAGACTGGAAACAAAACTATACATTCATGCACAAACCAAGTTATGCCCATCACAACAACAAAAAAATTGACCAAACAAATCGACAATGAGCATGCAAATAGGAAATACTATGTAAAACCGGAAACATCATCCAAACTCAAAAAATTCTTCAACAACAATCCGGTTTAGGGATCGACTCTGAGATACCCAAAAAACGAGTCGAAAATCAATCGGTAGGAAATACACGCAAGCCAATATGAGAATGAAACTATATTGTTTGAGAATTAGGAGAAGAAAGTATACTAGGGTTACCGAGTTGGAGCTAGAGGATGAGTAAACAGTAGAAGAAGTCGGATTAGGGCAGGAGTTAACGGCTCGGCGAGATGAGTTCCGAACTTGGAAATAGTGGGTAAGCCGCCCAATTTCTCGCCTTCGATTCGCAAACCTCACCCGGTGCCGTATCTGCTTCACGGGGAGTGGGCGAAGGCAAAAGATCAACGATATAAGAAAATGGGAGAGAGAAAGAGGACCAATAAACGGAGCTACTGCTAAGTAGCAGATGCTCGATGGGATGGGGGCACAGACAACAGAGCCACTGACAGCATCACATGGGCGCCGGTGAGGAGGAAGACGAGATCAGGGAGCAGGAGCCAGGCACGGGTGAGCCAGAAGAACCATGGAGAATATATGCACAGTAACCCAAGTTGGGTTTACTGTATAATGGTTCAAAGGGCCTTTGAAGATGAACTGGATAGCCAAACACCAAAAGTTGAGTTTAAACTAGGAAATGTGAGTTTCAGATGGGATACCAAACAAGCTCTAAGTAACTCATACTTAGCACGTATCATCCACCTAATATCATAGCATCACATTAAACACATCATAATGCAAGGATAGATTCGACAACTGTTACAAGAAAAATCTTAAAAAATCACTTTTACACGAATTTAGTAATTTCAATAGCATTGGAAACTAGACTCCTAGATCTTTCCAATGGTGTATGGTATGACTAATTTGGATATCATTAAGGCATTCAAAAACATATTATAATACATAACACAAAATCTCATAGTTGTTCATATGACAGAGTCGTCGACCTCCACGAGAAAATTCATAAACAATTTTATAGAAGTCGAAACCTTACTATTCTTATTCCTAATTAAAACAGACATCTAGAGCTTTCTTTTAAAATCTTTCCCATCCTGTTTTAAGTTCGTTAAGGTCACAAAAAATATAATAAAATCTAACTATTGAAATCCCATTTTTCAGAAAAATTCCAGCACTTAACATAAATTTAAAAATCCATATCTAATTGTACAAATCTCTGTTTTAAGTACTCCATATATTAAATGAATCTTAGGATATCTAGTTTACATAAAAAATAGTGATGCAATCAAAATCATTATAAAGTTATACAGTTTTACATGAAGATCAAAGTAGTCCCAATTTTTATTTTCATATGTTCATAGAAAACCAAAACCCTAATTTCCTATCATCAAGAAATCAGAAAATTCATCAAATACACCATAGAAATCCTATCAAGAAAATCATGTGTGTATATATGTGCGTGTGTGAGAAGAAAAATAAGATGTGATGTAACATGAATCATCCCATCATGAAAAATCATAAACAAGCTTGACATAATTATTTGAAATTGCTAACCAATCAAGATCATGGATTTCATAAATAAATATGTATATGTGCGTAATAAATCCTACCTTGAATAGACGTGAGTGTCTTAGAGAAAAACTCAAGAATCAAGTAGAGAAGGAGAAGAAGAGAAAAAAGGAGAGAAAGAGAGTCTTTTCTAGAGAGAGAAATTAGAGAGGTAGGAGAATGAGCTTTTTGAAAGGTTTAAGGCTTACTCTCTTATTTATAATGATATCTAGGGTTTCATAGGGTTTCCACCTCTAATTAAGTTTCAATTTTCGAGCTTAGAAGGCTTAAAAATTGAGTCATTTTAATTATGGTACTTAGTTAGTTTCAAATTTCAATCTCTGTGGGATGATACTCGACATTTTGTCACTTTATTACTTATGGCGATTTGTTCACTTGCGAGCACACACGAAAATAGACACGCAACACTAATAACTTATACGCACTAAGATTTCTCTTCACAATCACCTGTACGGAAACTCAATATAATGTTAACAAAATTATAAATCATAACTAATAACTTACTCACACTTAGCTCTTCTTTATCATTAGATTATTAATACATTAGATATAAACCTGTATTGACGTAGGTTGAAGTACTAGATCATCAAGTGCATGCATTTCAACGACAGAAGAGAAAAAAAAAAAAAAAAGTTGGATGAGTTTTAGGGTTTACTTTTTCGTTTGTTTTGTGTGGTGGTTGTTTTTCTAGTACATGAATGAGTGTTATGTCATTATCTGAGTGTTTGGCTAGCTTAAGAATCAATTTTAACTTTTTGATTTGACAGAATAGCTAGCTAATATTTTCTCTTCATAGTGTTTATGTCTTTATGTACATATGTTCGAATAAATTGTTGGTTAATTTAGTATAAACCTTTTAGATTGCATCAAGTCGAAAGACCCTAAATTCCTATTATGTTAGTGCGCTAATTACTTCAGATTAATCTTTTGGTATTGTTAGCATTATAATTAAGGGCAGTTTTTATTTTTATTTTTTCCTTGATTCAATTCAGTGCTTCCTAGCTTTAGGAATTTGATGATCTTCTGATGACTTAAGATCAAATTGCACATTCGGAAAAAAAAAAAAAAAAAAAAAAGAGAGATATAATTGCTGGTGACGTATGTCAAATTTTCAACTTTATTTTCTCAATGGGATTAGAAATATAATGGTCAATTTCTTTTCTTTACTTCTCTTTAGTTCTTAATTAAGAAGGAACCGTGACATATGCTTGGGCAATAAGAAAATAAAACCATAATGAGCTACAAACCACTTCAAAAAGCCACAATACTTGCCAAATTAATTAATCAACTAAAGAATCAAACCAAAAAAAAAAAAAATTAAAAATAAAAAAGAAGAGCAAAAGTAAACCTAAAAATCAAAGAGTCATATAGATAAAACAAACACTAAAGATATGAAAAACTTATTTAGAAAATAGCATGTTTTATATATCCTTATATTTAAATAAATTACTATTCAATTTTCATCCACATTCACTTGATTGAGATACGTCTCAATATCAACCTGTCGTGTTAAGAAGCAAGATATTTTCTTTTCGTCTCTCTTCTTTGGTGTATATTCCAATAAATAAAGAATTTTTGCTTGGTCATGGAAAATATTTTGTTGGTGTTTGATTTTTTGTTTTCAAGTATTTTTGAAAATATTCTCACACACATCTGTTAAGTTATGAAAATGAAAATGATTTTTAAATCACGTTTGTTTAGCAAATGCATTGAAAACAAAAACGAGAACATGAAATTATGATAATGATTTTTGTGAAGAAAATAGAAAATGGTTGAAAGTCGCTTTCTCATTTTCGTTTTTATTTTTAAGGCTATATAATTTAACATAATGATATATTTTTAAAAATATACCCAAACACAATTCATCTTTTTTTTTAATCTTATTTTTGTTTCCTATATTGAAACCAACCTGTCTAAAAACATAACCAAATGCTATTTCAAAAAAAAAGAAAAAAAAATTCAGCATCATTTTCATTGTATTCTTATTTCTATTTTCGTAACAAAAACAAAGTCGTTTTCAAAACAAATGAGAACAATATCAAACACCATCTTTATTATTCTTTCTTAACCGTAAAATCTAGAGAGTGACTCTCAAGTTATAGGGCCCTTAAACGTATATTAAAAACACTTGTTCGAACTTGCTTGGTTTCATGACGTCATTCTAATTGATTTTGTTCGATTACCTTTAAAATACAGGGTAATTTCCAGGATTGGCACAAAGAAGTCAAACATTTATAGTAGCTTTAGTTTCTTAACTCCCTATTAAATAAGTTAAAAAGTCAACATAATGTCTCGTAGAGATTACCCCCACATTCATAAAGGTAATCCACTCCAGTAATCTATTAGATAACGTTGGAATCAACATTTATCAACCACATGATATCCTCTGGTCACCTGAGCTGTTTATTGGTGATTACAAGCTATATTTCATATGATAATATTGTTGTAGATGTTAAGTAATATGCTAAACTCACTTGTTCCATCATCCAATTTGTTATTTTCTTATCTTCACTCTTGCTACATGTTATCTTTTATCCCTATAAAAATAAAGTCTAATTATAAAGTAAATTAGATAAATAGATAATTTTTAACCCTTATGTAAAAAAAATTATCCAAATGACCATTAATCAGTGATTGATCTAGTCAATTAGTGATTGATCTAGTCACTCAGTGAAAATATACATGCATACTATTCATCAATAATTGATTGACCATAGTCAATCTAGCTATCAGATATTATTGTTTGATCATTTAAAAAGAAATGACCATTTATCCATATATCCCAATTATAAACCATTGATGAAGACTACATACTTCTTAGCTTAATACAGTAACGTATTATGGATATTGGGACCTCGTAATATCAACCAAGTATGAATACCTCGATAGAATTGGAACCAAATTTCATCTAAATACAATGAGATATTAATCATACTATTTTCTAAATGGGTTTTTTATTTTTTTTATTTTTATTTTTTTCATTGTTACTATATTTTTACATGTAATTTTATAATTGTAGTTTTACTTTTGCCTTTTATTTTTATTTTTTTAAGAAAATGTTTTCATTTTGATTGACTAGTTATAATTATAACTTTTGCAAGTTTGATGCTTTTTGGAGTGGATGTTTCTCATCGAGGTTTGATTTCTTCGACCAAGCAAATGCCACTGTTCCTGCTTAAGGACGAAAGAGAAGTAAAGAAAAGAAATAGTCCTCTACACCGCGGTTATTTGTGTTTGCTTGAATAATATGATGATATATATATATATCTCTCTCTCTCTCTCAAGATCAAGACCCTTTTTTTTATTAATATTATTTTTTTTAGAATGAACAATTTGATCTTAAGTAAAATTGAATTATAAGACCATCAAAATCCCAAAACTAGAAAACACTGAAGAGACACAAGAAGAAAAATAAATGAATAAAACTCCCTTAATTAATTATAATGCTAAATAAGTAAAGAGTACAATAACATAAAAAAGAATTACAGTTTTTCGACTTGTTGCAGTCTAAAAGGTTCATACTAGATTAACCCACAATTTATTTGAATATATATAGTTCATAAAGCCGCAACAAATAAGAGAAAAAATTACGACACAGTACTAAACGGTAACCATGCTTGCATAGAGAAGACAACAAAATGCACTTGATCAAGTAGCTCGACATTCGTCAATACAGGAAGGTGGTGCCGAGTAACCTGTAACGACGAGGCGGAACGCGAACCTTAATTCTGATATGGCCGCGGACGTCCCACCAAAGGTAGATGCTCTCTCCAACCTGAAGCTTTTTCTCAACAGCGAAGGCGTGCCATTCTTTGAACATGAATTCAGGCTTCATGTCATACCTTAAATCGCCGGGCTTCGGAGACCGAACCGTCAAGCGGAAAGTGTAGTCCTTCCCCAACTCATCTCTAACGGGAATCGGTATTGCCTCTGAGCCTGGGATGGGGACAGGGAGCAAATTTCCAAGCCATTCCATCTGTACTATCAGCTTCTGTTCTACGTCTGTTTTTGAGAGGGTTTTCTCATAATAGTGTTGCTCCATTGATCTTTTTGGCTGCAGAGATACTGCCAGGAGTGGTCGTACGTGTACTTATGCTGCCAATGGGGCCAAATATTTAAGGGGCATATGCACTTATTATTTATATATTCATATATACGAAATACAATATTTAATAATATTAGTCAGTTTCTATCGACGGTGAGTCACGATGTAAAAGAGTCCTCTAATTAAATAATGTGAGTCAGTTTTTATCCCTTAAGAATGTGCTTATTAGTCCTTATTTATTATTTTGTTCGTTGGTTGGAGTTAAATCTTTTAGATTGGAGGTTGACTTTTTAAAAACTAGTTATATCTTCTAATAACTTTAAATAAAATAAAATAAAAATAAAAAAACTGATATGAAAATTTTAGTTGGAGATGAAATACTAAATGTACCCTAAGCCTACTATTTTCAAATAAAGTTATCCGGGATATGCTTAAAATAATGTATATTTTCTTCCTCATCTTTTTCCTCATGTGATTCATGTGCACAGCCCATCCTACAAAAGTCTTAGGTCAAACTAGTGGTATAACTATAAAACTTTAACCTGGCTGATAATATGAACTCGACAAGGAAATGTAAATGAATCCCTCCCAAATAGTGCCACGTCATGAACCCTAACTTATGAGCAAGTTATGGACCCACAAGGAAATGTTAAAAAATCCCTCCCAAATAGTGCCTTGTCATGAACCCTAACTTATGAGCAAGTTATGGACCCGACAAGGAAATGTAAAAAAACAACAAACAAAAACAAAAACAAAAACAAAAACAAAACAAAACAAAAAACAAAAAACAAAAACTTCTCTCCACTTTCAATTCGTTGCTTGCAATTCGTGATTTGAAAGCTATACATGTGTACTACATTAGCTAATTAACTAAAGTTGAAGCTTGGTGGTGGTGCCATATGGTGAGGACGTTCTAGTTAGAATTTTATTTCTAAAGTCGGTCTTTTTTATAAAATATGTATTGGTTGGATTTTTTTTAATTTAATAATTATGAAAAGGCCCATGACTAAGATCCTCTTCGTTTCATTTATAATCACGCTAGACTACTCTTATGGCGTTGGATGAGGTGTCGCCCCCGATCCCCTTTTTTTTTAATTGAAAAATTATCTAAAGTTGAGATTTCAATGGTTTCTCTAGAAATTAGGAATGATGACTACCATTTTCAGTGCAATGTTTGAGGGATTTTATGTGCCGAATTGAATTGGTCCAAATGCAAGGAGGCCATGGTTGCCAAGAGCTCATAAGTTACTAGTGAACAAATTTTGTTTAAATAGTTAATAATTGGAATTGGCTTAAGTATATGGTTTATATTTACCTTAATTTCTGAAGTTGTCGAGTTACGCATTTATTCTTCTAGGTCCAAACGCACCGAAAATTCAAAGTATCGCCAAAAAAAATAAAAAATAAAAATCACCTCGAGCCTAATCAAATGGTCTTATTTGCTGAGGTGTATCCTGTGTGTGCGTGTATAATATATATCTAATGACTGATCCGATGCTATTTGTCGATGATGACATTTATTTACTTGTGGCATGTTATCAAAATATTAAATTAGGAGCTAGACCCTTAAATACAAAAGATGTTACATTTTGTTAAAACCTATTTGGATCACAAATTTAAACTCATAATTTAAACATTAATAAAATCAAGATTTTGTAAGAAAAGACAAGGTAAAAAAAAAAAACTTTTTAAAAAAGAGTTTAAAATTAGATGAAAAATGAGATGCCTAATTGATTATATAAATATATATATATATATATATATGAGAAATGAAATTTAAAAAGTCGTTGAGCTCTGTGGGACGTAACTGAGAACGTCATTAGTGTGAAAGTGAACAATTAAGCGATGTTAACAGATAACAAATAGACCCCGAAAACAAAAGTCAAAAAGAGAAGTAATCTCCTACAGATTTTCTTTGGCCGGAGTTTGTTAATAGTCTTTGAGGATCGTCTTTCACCGATATATATATTTATATATATATATATATATATGTATAGCAGTTACTATTATACTCATTAATACAATAATAACGTCATTATATACCTCTCGTTTTATATAATATGATGAAAGATTATAAACAAATCCTATGTAAATAAATTCAGGTACTTGCCCCGGGTTAGTTGTTGTTAATCTTGCTCATACATTATTCTTGCAAAGGGAATGGGCCATTCATGACCAGCTTGTTTTTATTTTTATTTTTTTTATAATACTATCGAGTTAGTATATGAATATTCAACCCCAAAAAAAAAAAAAAAAACTTTTTCGACTAGGTTATCTCTGTTGTTCGTTTCAATTTTTTTATTTTCTACTGCATATTGACAGTATATGTATATCAATAATATAAGAATAGACAAAAATAATAATTTCTATTGCAAAGTACGTAAAAATGTCGATAGGATATCCAAGTGGATAGTTTTCATAAATTTATTTGATCAGATTGGTAGATACTCCAAAAAAATGAATGTAGCGGGACATTTCAAGTTTTTATTTATTTATTTATTTAAAGGAGAACATTTCAAGTTGATGCAATCTGAAAAAGAGCAAATTTTTACGGTATGAATGTTTATTTTTTTCATTATTGAGGAACTGTTGTCGTTTGACTAATTTTTAACGGTTTTATTTATTATTAGAATAGATTTATGATATGTGCTGTAAGTTTTTAAAATGGATATTCATATCATTAAAAGATGAATCCAAAAGCTAAATAGTAGTTTTTAGTGATGGTAAAAAGAGAAAAGTTCATAGAGTTTAAGATTCTTTTTAGTTTTTAAATTTTTTTTTTGGGGCCCGCCATATCTAAGCACCAAGCGAATGACGCTTGCCTGGCATCTAGTATTCATTGTATGGGACTCATAATTCATGCACTCTTTGCAGCCACACGTGACATGAAAATTTTTAGAAACATTCAAACTATGAATTGCAAGTGGGAGTGACAGCTGAGTGTCATATATTATAATATGACATGATTACCAAATTCCAACATATTAGGATTGGACTTGGAGCACAAAGGAAGACATATATTCGTCGTTAGAATACAAAATTATAGTTGGCCCAATTTCTAATTTACTTAAGTTTTTAAAATGTATTAATAAACTAACATGGTATCAGAGCAACTTCTGAATTTGAATTCTTATAAATGTATACTCTATCTACTTTAATATTATCGTCATATGTCTTACATCTCCAGACTCCAGAGTAATTAATTAAAGCTCCAAACATATAATTTGATTAGATATTTAATCTTCTGATCCTCAAGAATCCATGATTCTGTTTTTTCCCCCCTTCTTCTTTCCTTTTTCCAAATTTTCAATCAAAAGGAATGAAAGCTTTTCTTTCTTCATGGACCTTTTCTTTTGAATAAGAAAAACGTCAACAAATGGCAAAAAAAGGTTTAAAAGGTTCTTTTTAAACAATTAAAAATTCTTGCAGTTTCACAATTACCCACAAATTGGAGATCTTAAGAATGCGGCCGTATAGCTAAGGAAACTAAAAAAGAGATTATGAATTTAATCTAACGGTAATTTCTTTTCCGAATTTATTACAACGTATTCCCCCCACCCTCCATGTTTTTCTTCCCCCTTTCTTTTTTAAGAAAAAATAAATTAAAAAAGGAACAAATATTGTTTTCTAAAAAAAGTAAAATCCCTTATTAGCTAAAGGTTCTTTCCTTTCTTTCTTCTTTCTTTTAAATGTAGCACTAATTAAAAGAAAAAAAACATATTTCATGAACCGAACTGATTTTGATTAATTTTGTTTAATGTTATTGTCACGCTATGTTATTATAATAATTGCAACATTTTTTCTGAAAGAGAGCTCCATTGATACCCCTATGTCTACTTTTTACACACCCTTTTTAATTAATTTTATTATAATTACTAATTTATCCTTAAATGAAATTGCATTTGATGACATAATAAAATTTAGGTCTCCGCTTTTCTAATCTAGTTCATTTTTTTCTTTTCCACTTTTTCTTAGGCGTTTGTGGTCACCTAAGATATTCTCATCAACAAAATTAACTCACCTGATGATTTGGTTGTTCAAGGCCATGTTTAAGTTTCGTGAGTTTTACAAATCGGATTGATAGTTAAGTTATTTAGTTGTTCCTAATCCAGAAAGCAAAAACAAGAAAAGAATAATCTAGCAATCATTATTTAAAACATATGATTTCATGTTGGGGGGGGGGGGGGGGGGGGGGGGTGTGTGGGTGGGTGGTGTTTGGTGTGGGGGGTGATGTGGGGTGAGGAGAAGGAGAATGAGAAGGGCAAGAAATCTGGGACTAGTGAAAACAAAGTTGAAGGAAAAAAAATTTGTTTGGAAGGGAAAAAAGGTTCTCTGTTTTAGCAGGTGAAAAAAGGATAAAGTTTGCAATTTAGCTTGATTAGGGACTTTTTTGGAATAATAAAAGGGTGTAACAAGTAATAATTAGAGTTTAAAATTCATACGTGGGTGGTTTAAGAAATAGTGTGGGAAAAGTAGATTGATGGGTTACAATAAACCTTCCCTATTGTAAATTTCTTTTTTATATACTATAAAGGCTGATGCAAATTATACTAATGATTTATTATTGTACAAACGTGATAGTTGTGCAAAAGAAAATAAAAAATAAAAAATAATTTTATTCGTTGAAATATAGATAAATATATTTTTTTAAAAAGTTGCCGTGTTTGCAAGAGGCTTCATTAGAAAGGATGCATGAATGAGACTCTAAGCTCGTCAATTTCCTGGCTCTGTGTGTGGGGCCACTCCCTTGAAAGAGTGATGATGAACCACTCATGTATACTTTTGACTAAAATGTCATTGCTAAAATCATAACTAAATTCCATTGTTGCCTTGAATCCGGACCAAAATTAATTACTAATGTTTGATGAATACCAAACAAACTAATGCTATGACTAACTAATGTCTTATGCTGGAATTGACAACTATGGCTATGCAAGATGCAAGTAGCTATATAATAAATATTTTATCGATAGGTATCAAACATTTTTTTTTTTCTTTTCACGTTTTGTTACTATAATAATTGAACCTTTTAACGACGACAGTTTTTTTATCAATAATAAGAGGAAATTGTTGGATCATTAATCCAACATTAGGATTATATGTGAATAATTATGTGTTATGGACTGTCAAATAAGATTAAGTCCAATTAAAAGTGATATATTAAGTTTTGGTTGATTTGGACTTTAATGTATCTGATAGAATATGGGCCTCTAATGTATAGAGACTTAAAGAGAAATTTCTATTTTTATGATGGCTAAAATAGAAATTTCAAAAAATAATAGGGAACTTATCTATATATAGTAGTTATGGTCCTCGGATTGTACGTATTATCATCATTACTCAATTATGATATCTATTCATCAGAAAGAGAACACATAAAAGAATAAAGGATTCTTTTAGAAAATGTGTTGATCTGAAAGGCCAACCACACGGTTCTAGAAATTGATTAACCGTTATGGATTCAGATACACTTCCATTTATTAGTCTATTGATTCTTGATGATCCAATATGAATGTTCTTGAATTCCTTTTTTGGGTGATGTTTTCACCAAAGGTTATTTACTAACAAGTTGTGTCAGAGCCACTCATGCTGAATCATTAAGATATGTGTATTTTGCTTATTTTGGGATTCAGTTTACAACCTTTTCTTATGATGTATGTGTGTGTGTGTATATATAAACAGTTTTAGTTGTTGAATTTGTTTCCTTTTGGATATGTATATATGTGT
The DNA here is from genome assembly GCA_038430175.1 of Ficus hirta. NCBI lineage: Eukaryota > Viridiplantae > Streptophyta > Magnoliopsida > Rosales > Moraceae > Ficus > Ficus hirta. The sequence goes on from CM076597.1 coordinate 7,487,463, forward strand.
GTGTATATATAATATTGATTGAATGTTGGAGATTGGATTCAGTGAAATTTTTTTTTTTTCTGGACTTCATGTTGTTTGGCTGAGTCCTTCTAATCCCAGCATTCATCATCATCATAAGGATTTAAGATAGTGGCTATATGTTAAAAAAAAAATAAAAAGGTTTACAATTTCCAACAAGGCTTATAAAAACCAAGATTATAAAAGCCCAACAGGCATAAGACCTTGTAAGGTATTTTATAGGCTTAAGGAAGTCTTTGAGATTAAAGATTTGGGTTAATGGGCCAAGATATGGGTATGGCTTTTTTTTGACCCAATGAGCTTTGGCCCAATCGGTTTTGACTTTAGGACCGTTGACTATCGTTGACCATCGTTGACTTCTGTTGACCGGTGTTGACAGGCTGTTGACTGTCGTCGACCAGCCTTTGACTGGCATTGACCTTGAACCCCAAAAAAAAAAATTCGAATATTGGTATGTTTGTATATAAATTTTGAGATGAATTAATTGAAGCAACATGTTATCAAATTGACCTTTCTTGTGGAAATTAATTTGTTTTGAAATATGAACAGTTGTGTGCATGTAACTTATATGAATATTGACCGGCCCAAAGGAAGGTCGATATTCAATAGAATTGCAAGTGCCCTTGTGGTAATAAACGCGTGATGTCTATTTGATTTTACATGTGAACAATAAATCAACCCAAAGGAAGATTTATTATTTGATATGTTCTTATTGTTAGTGTTTGACTACTACATCAAAATATCACTTACAAGTTAATATTTTTGTCCAAAGACAAAATATTAATGAAGTGCCCAGTATCTTGAGAGGGGATTTACCTTTATTTATTTATTTATTTATTATTATTTTTTGTTTTGAGACTTATAGGAGCTTGTTTTGTTTGTTTGTTATTATCTAGATTTAGCTATGCCTCATGCTAATATTACTGCCACTATCAATTCTATTCCTATGCTAACTAGCTCTAACTTCAAGTCATGGTAAGAGAACCTCTTGATAGTTCTCAGAGTCATGGATCTTGACTTTGCGTTAAAGGTTGATTTTCCTGAACATCTTACGGATAAAAGTACCCCTGATGAAAAGAAGGATATGAAAAGGTGGGAGAATTCAAATCGCATGTGTATGATGATCATAAAGAAGGCCATTCCAGAACCATTCAGGGACACAAAGTCAGAAAAGATCACTACGGCTAATGAGTTATATTGAAAAGAGGTTTGTCAAGAACAAAAAGGTTGAAATAGGTACACTCTTGACAAGTCTAATTTCAATGGTATAAAGGCAAAGGTAATATTAAGGAGTACATCCTAGAGATGTCTCATCCTGCTTCCAAGTTTGAAAACACTTAAGCTATAACTCTCTGAGGACTTGCTAGTACATCTGAATTTGATATCCCTTCCGACACAGTTTAACCAGTTTAAGGAGAGCTACAACTATCAGAAAGAGACTTGGTATTTAAATGAGCTCATCTTACACTGTGTTCAGGAAGAGAAAAGGCTGAAGCAAGATAAGATAGGGAATGCTCACCTGACCTCAACCTCTAAGGACAAGGACAAAGGAAATAAAAAGAAGAAGGATAAGGAAGCTGCAGATATAGCACCTCACAAGAAACAACAAAAGAAACCGGTTGACCCGGAAGGTGCTGGTTGTTCCTTTTGTGGAGCTGAAGGGCATAAGAAGAAGCAATACACTAACTATCACGCATGGCATCTTAAGAAAGGTATGCTTCTTAATTTGATTTGTTTTAAGATTAATTTAACTTCGGAACCTAGACACACGTGGTGGATAGATTCTAGTGTAATAACTCATATCAGTATATCTATGCAGGGTTACTTGAGTTGTCGAAAGCCAAGTGATGCTAAAAGATTCATCTATGTGGGCAACGGCAAGACAGTTCAAGTTGAGGCAATAGGAAAATTTAGATTATTGTTAAGAACTAGATTTTATTTGGATCTTGATGAGACATTTATTATACCGTCTTTTAGACGAAATTTGATTTCTATTTCTGCTTGGGACAAATCTGGTGTAACAACCCAAAATTTTGACGAACTTGTGATTTCCTTAGATATAAAGGAAAATCTAAGTCTGAATCATGTATGTCAATCATGTATGACAATCACAACTGGAGGTACAATAACAAATTGTGCAACAACAACTACCTCCATTCAACTTTAGTGAAATTCCTTTCGACTTGAGACCGTTGGCGTACTATGCACAATGTTCCATGCGTGACGGATTGCAAATAGCGTGCCCAGCACAATAGTTCATCAGTGGTAATGTCATGCCTATATAGATTAGGTTTGAAGATGTATATCATTCCATAACATTTCAAGAAATTAGTGCAAATAATATAACGGTTTACATCAGGTAATAGATATTTTTCCTTGTTAATCTTATGTTGTTTTTCGTAACAAGTTTGACTAATTATTTTGCAGCTATTTATCAAAATGTTGTGAAAGAGAAGGTGTTGATCAACAGTTTGGGTTTATTTTTCCAATCCTTAGCTCATCAGTTCATCAGAAAGTAGATCGTGAAGTCCAACGTCGAAAGAGAGCCAACAATATTTTATGTATCTTAACAAATGCACCGAAAGGAAAGTTGTTTCTCATGCCATATAACAGCTGTCAATATTGGATCTTGGCAGTTATTGATCCGTAGGATGACTCGGTCATGTATTTTAATCCTCTAGGAAATGAACCGGGTAATGATTTTGAAGACCTAATTAAGTTGTAAGTATATTTTTATATTCCAAATTGTGATTTGACATTAAATTATTCTTATTAGGGCACTTAATAACTGAAAGATTTTGGCGGGAAAAGGAGTACGAAAGCGACGCAACTATGAAATGTTGATTGATAATGTGCAATGTCCTCTAGAAGAAGGTTATGTTGAATATGGTTATTTTTTTTAAAGCCTTTATGCGAGAAAAAACCTTGACTTTCAATGGACTATCCTTACTTCAACTAAGGATTTTTATGCCGATGTTGACATGAGTTTAGTAAGGCAAGAGTGGGCTAATTTTGTAATGCGGTTCATCCAATATAGTTAGAAAACAATCTATAAATTTTGTAATGTAGTGTATGTTTTTGTAATAAATATTGTACATTGTGACACAAAATTAATTGAAAATTATCTATTATTTTATTATGGGTTATGCAATGGATAACACACAGGATTTACCAACTGTAAGAAATAGCATGAATTGTGATTTTTTTTTTTTCAATTTAAACTTTCCATGTTTTGATTAAAACCATGACCGTTTTATTAAAAATGGTTGTGGAATAATAATTTTTCACGACGGATTTTTTTATAAAAACCGTCGAGGAATAGCCCTATCTACCCCTCATTTGGTATCAGTTTTGTCTATTTCACGATGGTTAAAAAACCATCGTAGAATCCAAATAGATTTCATGACCCTGGATACCACGACGGTTAAAAAACCATTATGGAAAAGATATCACGATGGTTAATAACCATCGTGGTATCCTCTTTTTGTACTAGTGTTTATAGTTTGGTGCCTACTATGGAGCCAATGGTTGAAATTTTGCATGTCAAATGTCCTACATATCCAATGAGATGAATTAAAACTCTATTGCGATGGTACAAAGCCAATCCTTTCAACAATCAATCGCTTGGGAGACTACCAAGAATGAAGAATTATAAATATGTCATAACTACTATAAAATGTAGATTTCACAACAGTGCTTCCATGACCGTTTTTAAAAAACGGTGACTGTTTTAAAAAAATGATTGTAGAAGGTGCGTCAAAATCTCAGCATGAAAATGAATTTCTAAAAATGGTCGTGGAAGTCGAAACTTCCACAATAATTGTCATAAACGGTCATTGGATTCCACGACTGTTTAAGGAAACCATTGTGGAATCTAACCATTTTCGGAAATTTCATTTTCGCATTGTGTTTTTAAAAAACCCTCAGTCCCACCCGAAACCCCCATTCTCTCTCTTGAAACCCATCGCTCTCTCGCACCTTTCTCTCTCTTGCCTCCAATCTCTCCCTTGCCTCTAATCTCACACACACTCTCTCTTTCTTCCGCAATCTTTCTCCCTTGCCATTTCTCACACAGTACAAGGTTCAGTCTCTTTCTCGTCACCTCTTCCTCGTTGGTTTGAGCATCAGGTAACAAGGAAGGAGTTTCTCATCGATTACCCACCAACAGATGAGAAAAGAGTGCTTTCATCATCGGCTGCTCATCAACCAATGAGAAAAGCTATTAAAAAAAAAACAAGAAAACAAGAAAAGTTTGGCAATTATCCCAAAACTTGATCAAGTGTTGCCCTCCCCAAAATAAAAGCAGTGTTCTCACCAAGTACCAATTGCCCTCAATTGCTCAGGGGCTTTGCAAATTTGACCTTAATATGGTCATCCCATTACATCACTAACCTTCAATAGAAAAATTTTACACGGATGACCTCCACTATGAAACTTTTGTATTCTCTAAAAAGCCTTTTTGTAAAAAAAATAAATAAATAATTATGAAAATAAAAGAAAATATAAACAAACACCTCATATTATTCCTTTAAAAAACTTCACTTTCTCTCCACCACCTCACCCTCTTTTCCACCACTGTCGCCACCCCCAACTATCGTCCGACCACCGTTGTCTATACATTCCAGCTGGCGTTCTTAGGAGTACATACTTTGGGTGTTACATGGGAGAAGTAAAGATTCAAAGCTTTGTAAAGTCTAAAACAATTTGAGTAATCGAGTTTTAAATTGTCGTTCAAAGTATGGACATTCATATTTATAAGTTTAAACTAGAAAAACAACAAGATTCGACCTTTTGCACCATTTTTGCCCTAAAAAAACTGAAATTTCAAAGAAGAAAACAAGATGAACAATACTAGAAAGATTGTGCAAACGGAGCAGACCATTTATATCGGTCAGTATGGCTGGAATAGTCAGGATGGTTATCTCGGTTGGCTTAATAGGAATTTTAAGGTTTTCTGTAGAATTTTTGATGTCACTATTAAAACTGATCTATGATCATGATTAAACGTGTAAAATTGTGGACATATTACTATTATCGTACTATTACAGTGGTAATATAAATTTACAATTCTAATCAATAATTTACTTAGTTTAGAATTTTCTAATCAATATGATCGGGGTATAAGTATCATACTATTACTATGACAATACTACTAAATTCACAAGTCACTTTTTAATTAATGAGTATACAGTTGATAAATACTTGCAAATGAAAGACCTTGTCATAGACTTAATATTGAATAAGTTTTAGATTAAGAAGACTGTCTTGAAATAGAATAGTTTGTATGGTCTACATGAATGAACTGTATAAATGTGATAGTCATCAGTCCCTACAAGAAAAGGATAAGCTATGCAGTCCCACATCGCTTGGGAATTGATAGATGTGATAGTTCATAAGTAAATAGACGACCACCTAATTGTATGAGGCCTTTTGGGGTGAGCCCAAGAGCAAAACCACGAGGACATGAGGCTCAAAGCGAACAATATCATACTAAAGGGATGCATGTATTGTTACAATTGATATAAGAGCCTATACCAAATCGGAAGTGTGGCCAATGAGGACGTTGAGCCCTAAAAGGAAGGGTAATTATGACAGTCATCAATCCCTATAAGGAAAGGGTAAGTTGTACAGTCCCACATCACTTGAGAATGGATATATGTTATAGTTTATAAGTAAATAGACCACCTTCTAATGGTATGAGGCTTTTTGGGATGACTTCAAGAGCAAAATCGTGAGGGCACGAGGCCCAAAATGGACAATATCATACTAAAGGGGGCATGGGTCGTTACAATAATACTTCGCACGGTTTACTTAGTTTGCTTATGTGATCAATGCCATAGTTTGCTTGGTTTGCTTGGATTATGAAACCAGTAATACTCAATAATTGATAAAATTTCTCATTTTAATTCTCAAACCACTAAAACGCATTTTGAAAAAAGATTAAAATTGGATTAGCTATTTTTTTTTGTTAATTATGACTCCACTTTATTAACACTCTATAATCATAACTTCATGTCTAGAGTGTGATTGTGTTATTGTAATCGTACTATTACAATGATAACACATAAAAATTTACAATTAAATATTTGAAATGTGACTAAATCCGAAACAATTTACTTAATTTAGGCTTCTCCAATCAATTTGATCAGGGCACTATTATCATGGTAAGACTACTAAATTCACAAGTCACATTTTAATTATGAAGTATCTAGTTAATATGTACTTACTAATTGAAAAAACTTAAAGTAAAGTTGATATTTAATAATTTTAAATGAGAAGACCATCTTTGAATAGAATGATCTTTATGGTCTACACGATTGCATGGATAAATTGTGTAATAATTCGCACGGTTTGCTTTATTCTACCTGTGTAATCAGGATCATGGAGTGCTCAATTTACTTAGATCAAGTAGCAATTAATACTCTATAATCAAATCACCATGACACATTTTGAAATATAATTAAAATTTGAATTACTTCACATTTTTATTCATTATTTTACTTAATTAAAACTTTCTAATCAAAACTCCATGTGTATAGTGTAATCTGATTATTAGTCTCTTATTATTAGTATGGAAATACTATTAGGTTCACAATTAAGTTTTTGAAACATGACTGTGATTAGAATAAGTTACTTTATTTAGGCTTTCTAATCAATATGATCAAGGTATAGACGTCACACTATTACTATGATAATATTATTACATTCACAAGTAACATTTTACTCAATGAGCATGCAGTAAAATAGACTTGCAACTTCAAATTTATGAAATTTTTAAATCGAGAAGATTGTCTTAGTATGTAACAATGCAAATGGTCTACTCGGTCTATGTAGACAGTTTGCAATGATTTGCATGATCTTCTTGTACGATTCGGGTCATGGTTTGCTAGTTTCGCTTGGATCAAGATGCAATTAAGGCTCAATAATTGATAAATCTCATACTATAATTCTTAAGTCATTATGATGCAAATGAAATATGATTAACATTGCATTAGTTTATATTTTTTTAATCATGGCTCTCATTAGTTAAGACTTTCTAATCATAACTAAATGGAATCATGATTTAAAAATAAAAATTAATCATATTTTAATCATATTTGAAAATGTATCATGGTGACTTGGGACTTATAGTGTGAGATTTGGTTAATTATTGAAAAACTGTGCAAACCATTACATGATTTGTCAATGTAGACTATACTGACCGTTCTATCATAAGACGGTCCTCTTGATATTAAACTTCTTAAATATCAAGTATACATCAAGTTCTTTTAATTGACAAGTCTATATTACTAATATACGTTAATATCATTCATTTTTATGCCAAAAACAAAAACAAAAAAAAACTTTGAAATAATGACGAAAAGATGAGAAGACCATATAGTTTGACATCATGGTCAGAAGACTTGTTCGAGCTGACCGTGAACAGTTGGGAATTTCAGAGAAGACCTTGAATTCCATTAAAAACCGACCACGAGATGATTGTCTCAACTATTCCAACCGTACCAACCAATACAAACAATATACTCAGTGTGCACAGTCTTCCTTGTATTGTTCATGTTGTTGTCAACACTTGAGAAATTCCATATTTTTTAGGCCGAAAATGACAAAAAAAGATGAATCTTATTATTTTTCCAATTTAAATTCCTAAACATTAAAGCCTGTAGTTTGAATAACAATTTAAAAGCTAAAATGAAATGAATTTATTAACACGAAAAAGGATTGAAATGAAAAAAAAAAATGTGCTAAAAAATTGAAAAAAAAAAAAGAACTAAAATGAAAAATGATTCGAAAAAAATAGTGGACCAAAAAATAAATACAAAGGTTTAAAAACGAAGAAAAAAGACTAAAACAAAAAAAAAAAATTAGTTAAAAAAAAACTGAAGGACCAAAAAATGAATGCAAAACTTTTTCGTCCAAAACTAACCGTTTTGAACAAATTGGTGGAACTATACTTTTTGACACTTGTATATATTCATAGATACTAAAAAGAGGAGAAAACGAAATAAAAAATAAAATAAATAAAATCTTGCGGTGAAAAAGTTGAGAAAGAAGGAAAGCACACAAAAAAGGTTAATTTTAAAGAATAGAAAACAAATGAAAAAGTTTAAAAAAAAAAAAAAAGTTTCAACCGAAATGATGATTCCTTGTTGAAAGATAAATTTGTAAATTTTTTTAGACATAATGAAAATATTAGAATAAAAATTATTTAAAAAAATAGAGAAGAATTAAAAAAAAAAACGAAAGGAATAAAGGTATAAGATCAGTAAAAACAAAAGAGTAAAAAACAAAAAGTCCAGATATGTTGTCTCAATTTTCTCTCTCAACGATTGTCTCATTGATAGTGTTTTGACAACTCATCAATTTGGTATTTAGCTTTTTTATGTAGCTAAATTTTTAAATTCAGTTGATACGGCATAATATTATTGGGGGACAGTCAATAAGAAGGAAAATCTGAACAATAACTCTTAACTAAAAAGGCGGGGGGAGGGGGGGAGAAGTAAAGAAAATGCTATAAAATTTTACAGAAAAAAGAGTCTAACGAAAAGAATAAGAAAATATAGAAGGAAAAAACATGAGGCAAAGGGAGAAAAAAAAAAAAAAAAGCCAAAATTTTCTTTTTCAAATTTGATTCTTGTTAGTATTATTATTATTTTTTAATATTTAGGTTGATTAATACTCTCTTGATCTGCTTCTAGAGCAGAACATTTTTTTCCCATATGTGAATTTCTTTGTTGGCAATTTATTTTGTAGCTGGAAATCATTATTATTATTTTTTTTGGCTTTAATTGAAACCAATAACTGCAAAATTAGAATTTTTGGGAGACAAGTAGTGCTGTAAGGTTGTGATTTTAAATGATTTAGGCTAATTAACTGTAAATGGGATAAATTTTGTTGATCAAGAATAAACAATATAGCAGGAGAAACCCGTAGAGAGAGAGAGTTTTATATGGATACTAAATTTTCTCTTTTATCTTTCTTTTTATATGCATATTATGTGGGAGAACCTTATGATACATGGGGTACTTTTTATTTAATTATAATTTGAGTAATTATTGTACATTATACCAATGGTGAGATGTGGGTAATAGAAGAATTCGTATAGTTGAATATGTTTGAATTTGTAGATCGGTGTAAACTTTGGTGCTTTTCCCAACAACTAATGAATCCTAGTATCGAACATGAAAGTCCAACATCAGATAGAACTATAAACTAGAAAGAGAAGAGGGGGTACTAGAAGGAGAAAGCAAAACCAGACTACTTTACCCTTAGCAACCTTCACGAATCAATACTGAAAATTGATTAGACAAGTGCATAATATTAGACAAGATTGTGTTTCTTTTGGCCAGACTGTAGAGCTTATTGATTTCAATTGGGTTTCCTAGAAACTATAACTTCGCTGCCCATACCAAGCTCCTCTACCACCACCGACCTAGCTCTCAGTCCCAACTCCATTTGCCTCGCCTCTGGCTTTGTCGACCAATACATCAAGTTCTACAAGTTTGGTGATGTGAATTCTTCCCTTTTTTTCTAGTTTTTTCCTTGAGTTGTCTGTTTGGTTTGTCTACCAATTTTGGACCTGAATTGATGAAATTACCATGCTTGACTGAGCTTTAATTCTCCTTTCTCTCTTTAGGGTTAGGTTTTTTAATTGAGGGGTTTTGGCTGGCTGGTTGACAGGGGATTTTATGGATAGGGATTATGGGTGGACTGTGAACATAATCTTTCTTCGTCTTTTCACATCCCAGCTTGGACTTATTGCATTGGAGTGGTTAGCTGGCTTATGGGATTTTTTCTCCTTTTTATGTGAAGCAAAGGGTTTGGCCGTTTTGCGTGTTACTTTTCTTGCAAACGCATACAATTAGTTACTTCTTAGCACTCATTGATCAGTAATCCATTCGTGAAGGTTGAGAGTTGTATTTGATATTGTTTTGGAGTATATAATATATGTGTATTTCTTGTTTTTTATATTAGGTGTTCGACAAAATACTCAAATATGAGAATATTTTTCTTGTTCTAAATTGTGATTTGATATTACATTATTCTTATTTTAATTATCCTGAACTTTTCTAAATTGTTAGGGTACTTAATGACTAGAAGATTTTAATGGGAAAAGGAGCAAGAAAGCGACACAACTATGAAATATTGATTGATACTCCTAGGTGTCCTCGACAAGAAGGTCATATTGAATGCAGTTTTTTTTTTTTGTTTTAGCTTTCATACCGGAAATAATCTTGACTCTTGATAGATTATTCTTATTTCAAACTAAATATTTTTTTATCAACGTTGAGATGAGTTTAGTAAGACAAGACTCACTAATAAAGCATACGGATTCGACGACGGTTTTGTAACTTTCGTCGAATCGAGGGTCATGGAATCTTTTCAGATTCCACGACAGTTTTTTACCCATCGTGAAATCTGTAAAATAGGGCAAAAAAATAGATATTTAGCAACATACTATGACGGTACTCCACAAAAAAACCGTCGTGGAAGCGCGTCTACCACGACGGTTTCTACAGGCCACCGTCGTGATAGGGTAGCCTTACCACGACGGTTTTCACCCTATCACAACGGTGGCCTGTAGAAACAGTCGTGGTAAGATACCCTACCACGATGGTTTCCTATGAAAACCATCGTGGTAGATTGGCCTACCACGATGGTTTTCATGAGAAATCGTCGTGGTAGTTGGTCTACCACAACAGTTTCTATTGAAAAACGTCGTGATAGGTAATAACGTAAATAAAAAAAAAAAAAAACCAATTCATTCAATTAAATACCAATTCATTCATTCATACCAAAAAAAAAAAAAAAATACACAGCTGTTGAATAAAATAATAACAAATCTGATAATTTATATAAAAGGTCACAATGTACAACAATTAATATAACGGCAATACGAAATTTAAATATTGTTTTGAGTCAATATTGTATGAAGCCCACTCTTGCCTAACCAAACTCAATTCAGCTTCAGTATAAAAATCCTTATTTTGAAGTAAGGCAAGTCCATCGACAGTCAACGTTATTTCTCGTATGAACCCCAAGACAAAATAACCGCACTCCACATATCCTTGTTATATAGGACATCGAGCAGTCTCAATCAACGTCTGACAGTTGCATCACTTTGTTATTCCTCGTCCCACCAGCAATTTCCAATCGTTTAGTGCCCTAACAATTTAATAAATATCAATATATCCACAACAACAATTATGTTATGTCAAATCAAAGATATGAATACGAAAGAATACTTACAATGTAATTAGCTGTTGAAAATGTTCACCCGGATCGTTTCCAAGAGGATTAAAATAGAGGACCAAGTCATCCCACGGATTAATAACAGCCAATATCCAATGTTGGCCGCTGTTATATGGCATGAGAATAAGCTTTCACCTTGGGACAATGCTTATGATCCGTATGATATTGTCAGCTCTCTCTCGAATATAGGCTACGCAATCTACATTCTATTGAACTGGTGAGACAAAGAATGGAGAAATAAACTCAAAACGTTGATCCATTCCTGCTCTTGCACAACAATCCGCTAAGTAGCTGTAAAATATTTAGTCAAACTTGTTACGCAAAATCAACATATATATCTATCTTTCAAGCTAATTGGAATAATAAGTATTGTTTAAGGAAAATACTGTTACCTGATGTAAACCATTATACTGCTTGCACTAATTTCTTTAAAGGTAATGAAATGGTATACATCTTCAAACCCAATATATATGGGCATGTCATCGTCGTTGACGGACTGTTATTGTGGGCACGCTATTTGGGTACCGTCACGCAAGGAACTTTGTGCATAATAAGCCAGCGGTCTCAATTCAACGGGAATTGAACTAAAGTCAAATGAAGGTACTTCTTCTTCTACCGTTTGTTGTTGTACCTCCGGTTGTGACTGTAGTTTCTTCCTCCCTGCTCTTTTTTTTGTTCTTTTGGTTCCCGGTGCTTTTCAATCGGGAGCATGACTGGGACCTCGACTGGCCTGGCTTAAACTGGTTTAAGGACGACTAATTTTTTAGGCCAAGCAACAAAACTACCGACAGCCTCTTCAATATATGTGGCTTCGTTCGTCGGAATCAAAAGGCGTGCACGTTTTAGTTTTGGGATACTGATTGTCACTCGCACATTCCACTTACCTAAAGGAATCTCATGGACTGTGTCGATTGGAACACAGTCCATGTATACCCTACATATTGCAACCAGAATATCTCCTCCATTAATTAAATCAGTAAGAAAAAGCTGGCATTCCTTACTTGCATTAGGCATGGGCTGCGGATCCGACGCATCGGCTTCTTTTTCATTGAGGGTGCAACTTGCCTTGAAACTGTTGTGCTGATCAACAGTAGGTGCGGTTGCCTCCTCGGCCATCATCTCACGGTTGATACCGTGCTTGGCACAAAGTTCCTGCACCGTCCTTTCCAATGCAGCCAGTTGTCGTTTCATATATGAGACTTCAGGATTGTCCCTTGAACTATTCATAACATTGAAGTATTGCACATGCTTTACAAATTTTGATTGCCCACGAATACGACTAGAATGCTCGGCATTGCCCAAAAACTTGCTCAAAATGTCATCTGTACCTACGGATTCAAAACTTTCTTGTGTCTCTTGTTGACTTAATTCATCCTATAACAATTACACAAAATGTAATGAGCTCGTAAACATAATGGAGACAATCTTAGTCTGCCTATTGTTAAAGGATCCGTAGACTTACTATTGTTTCGTCAATAATTCTAACCAATGGATTCTTGTACTCTCCATCGGGTTTGACTCGCGTGTCCCCCAAATAGTATGTCGGGCTGCATACTCCCCCGTCTGTTCGAACTACAATTTAGTAATTAACGTTAGTAAACATAAATAAAACATGTCAAAAAAAAAAATACACTTGAAGCTTTTTTCCCAAGTAATTAACGTACAATTTCTTGATCACGTTTCCTATATCCGTCGCGGCCTGTGGTCGATCCGTATTTGCTCTTTTTCCTTATCTGACTTCCTTGTTTGGATAGCCTTTTGAAATCTGCCATACGTCGATAAGCAATAAATCTTTCCCAATCATCCTGGCTGATGGTTGGGTAATTTTGAACCATTTTAGGCGGTCGTTGCCACACAGTTTCTTTATCAATATGATCCCTAACAAAAGCTTGGTAAACATTATATCTAAAACATTTAGCTGACTCCCCATAAGACTTCAAAACTTGTTTTTTGAACGATTCTTCAAAAATGAATGAAGTTACAACTTCCATCCACACTCGTTCTTTCCTCGGTACTAAATCAGTACTTCTGAAGTCAGAAATCCAAATTGGAATGTGCTCTCGAGCAAGCACTCCAATCCAACTCTGTAATTCATCACCTTCCTTGCCTTTTGGTTGGCCTTTCGAGTCAAACGAAACTTTAATTCTTTCTCCCCTTATCCTAACAACATGCACTCTTCTAAAGAGAGTTGTTCTTCGTTTTCCATCCTCGTCGGCATTGAATCTTGGTGAGTTCGTTTGTCGTGGTTTTCCAACTTGAGTTTGGGTTGACAAATCCTCCTCGTGATCTTTTGATATTGTAAATCAATCAAAAACAACAAAGCAACAAGTGTGATTATAAACAAAACCTCATCGCCATTAAATCATTCTAAAACCTTAGCACCAAAATACATAAAAAGCCCACGAATTCATACATTAGATCTATGTAAATCAAGCATGTAGACAAAAACTTTACACGACTACGGAAATGATACACAACCTAATCAAAGAGTCATTTAATTGAACAAGTAATATACAAACATATAACTAACAAAATCAACAATTTTTATCCGGAAAATTCCCAAATCCGAGCCTTACCCAACCAATTTAATTCAATGTAAAACTAATTCTCATACAAAGAGGCAGTTAATCAAACATGTAATATGCAAACAATTAACTCACAAAAGAAACACTTTTTATCAAATCCGAGCCTTACCCAACCATTTTAAATCAATCTAAATCACAAATCCAAGCAACAAGGACCGAAAAGGTTTGTGATAGCTTTTGCCCATTTCGACCTTGAATGTAATCATTTTGGACAACCACAATAAATAAAATTCGATGTAGTGGACGGAAATTACCCAAATTCGTGCATTACCTAAGCAATATATATTACAACTTACCGGATAGTGGAGCGTGGGTACGGGCAGAGTGGTAGAAAATTTGGGACAACACGGGTTGTTGGTAGTGAGAGAGACTGGGAAAGTCCGAAAACAAGCGTCGTTGGTGGACCTGTCGGAGAATGGAGGAGGCCGCGTGAGTGATGGAGGATGCCGTCGGAATTTGAGTGATATAGAGAGAGATTTTGATGATTTTAAAGGGAGGGAATGGCGAGAGAGAAATGGAGGGAGGACATATATTGGGTATGGAGTTTGAGTGTGTATTAGAGAGTGAAAAAGTAAATAAGGCTCGGACTGAAATGGGTTGGGAAAAATGATGTTTTTTTGGGTTTTATTAAAAGCGGCAAAAAGTTGAACAATTTCTAAAAATTTTAAAATTGCCGCCTAAATATCTACCATGACGGTTTTTTAAAAAAACTGTCATGGTATATTACTTAGCACGACGGTGTAAAAAATCGTCGTGGTATATCAATCTAACACGATGGTTTATTGAAAAAACCGTTGTGGTAAGTAATATACCACGACGGTTTTTTTACAAAAACCGTCGTGGGAGAAACTCTACCACGACGGTTTTTTCAAAAAACCGTTGTGGTATATGAACTTTAGGCGCCTAATTTTTTTTAAAAATTCCTAATTATGGACCTACCACGACGGTTTTCTTGAAAAACCGTCGTGGTAGATTTCAGAGGAAATTTTTTATCCCTCCGAGACCTACCATGATGGTTTTCTTGAAAAACCGTCGTGGTATCAACATACCACGACGGTCTCTCAAGAAAACCGTCGTGGTTGGTCCATTTTCGGCGAACAAGTTTTTTGTTTAAAACGACCCAACCACGACAGTTTTCTTGAAAAATCGTCATGGTTTTTGACATACCACGACGATTGTTTTCAAAAACCGTCGTCGAAGGTTAAAATTTTATATTAATTGTTTTAAAAATTGTAAATATAATCCCTTTTAGCGGCCAAACCTGTGTGTTGTGCAATCAATCACTCCTGCTCTTATTTACATTCAAACAGATTTGCATGTATAAATAATTTCCATATATTTCAAATATAATGTGCGTAATTGAAAAACCGTATCTAAATTTTTACAACGTAAGAAACTAAAATCAAGTTGCACAATTTTTTTCCTTCTTTTTTTTGGGCTTCTCAACATGTGTCCACTCGACGTCCAAAAGAAGTAAGTGTGAAACATCATCATCAAAATCATCAATCTCCTCTATCGGTGGCAAACCCTTTGACACTGATGGAATGTCGGTGCAATCTTCAATATCTTCTTGACCATCCCGAATTATTCTTGGCTTCATTGGCACAACTAAAGATAACTCTAAATTGACGGGATCCGTTGTATAAAATACTTGTACCGCTTGTGACGCCATGATAAAAGGATTATTTTTGTATCCCAATCGCCTAAAGTCCACCACTATCACGCCATCACTATCAACCTTAACAAAATTATTGTCAGCCCACTTGCACTTAAAGAGTGTTATTCGTAAGTCGCAATAATCAAATTCTCAAATATCTTCAATAAACCCAAAGTAATTCATGGAACTATATACCGGATTCTTGTCCTCTGCGGATGAAATATGCATAGAATCGGCCCGAAGGGTGACACCCCTATTCTGTACGGGATGCTTCTCATCTCTTTCACGAGTGTAAAAGGAGTTGCCATTGACAAAATAGATATATATCTTGTGACTATCGATGACGGACCTCTGGATAGCTTCATTAAGTCTTGTGAAACGCCAAGCTTCATATGCAAATCTTTTCTTATCCACTCCCGAAATGTCCGGTTGTATTCATCTTGAATCCACTTCTCACTTCTTCCTTTTCTTGGATTCGCATCTCTTAATTCCGCCATATGAACCTGAAAGAAAGGCTTCATTTCCTTAGCATTGTGCAAAACATACAGACAAGCTTTTTTCCATTCAACTTGATTTACTGGTGAATGAATGCCCACGGATAGTCCTTTTGACGTAAATAGCCGGTTCGTTGGCAACCCTATTGGGTCCGCGTTGGACAAATACTCAGAGCAAAATTCAACTGATTCATCGGCTATGTAGTTTTCCACTATACATCCCTCCGGCCTATTTCGGTTCTTCACATATCCCTTTAAAACCTTCATGTACCTTTCGAAAGGATACATCCATCTCAAATACACCGGACCACATAACTTAACTTCCCGAACTAAGTTCACCGTTAGATGGATCGTTATATTAAAAAAGGCTAGTGGGAAATATTTCTCAAGCATGCATAATTTCATAACCAATTCCGATTGTAGTGAATCTAGCATCATTGGATCAATTACCTTAGAGCAGATTGAATTGAAAAATGAGCATAACTTCATAATTGATAATCTTACATCCTTTGTTAAGACTCCCCGCAAAGCAAGAAGTAATAATTGTTGCATCAAGATATGACAATCATGTGTTTTCATTCCAAAGAGCAGCAAATCTTTCATCGACACCAACCTTTTGAAGTTGGAAGAGTACCTACTTGGCATTATCACGGAAGCAAGTCAGTCACAAAGCTTTCTCTTTTTGTGTCTGGGTAAAGTGTGCTTTACCGGCGGTAAGTAAGTGCCATTTGATCTTTTCTGAGGGAGCAAATTCGTTCTAATCTTCATCTCTTTAAGGTCCAACCGTGCCTTTTCACCATCTTTAGTCTTATTCAGAATATCAAGCAACGTGCCAACTATTGATTCACAGACATTTTTCTCAATATATATAACATCTAAGCAATGACGAACGTAAAGTGACTTCCAATATGGAAGTTTATAGAAGATTGACTTCTTCTTCTAAGGTCCATCGATAACTGGATCCTTATGTTTTCTCTTTCCCAAAGCTACCTTCACATCTTTAACCATCTCAAATACATCTTCGCCAGTCAAAATCCGAGGAGTGATTCTTTCTTTGGTATTGCCATCAAAAGCCTTCTTCTGTTTGCGATATCGATGATTTTTGGGCAAGAACCTCCTATGACCAAGGTAAATGGTTTTCCTACCATTTTTCAACTGGATGGAAGATGTTTCCTTCATACAAACGGGACAACCTATAGAACTCTTCACAGGATAACCAGATAGGTTGTCAAGTGCAGGAAAGTCATTATTTGACCAAATCAACATTGTGCGAAGATTAAACGTATCTTGACGGTAAGAATCTCTAACTTGTAAACCATCCTCCCATAACCTTTTTAGGTCATCGATTAATGGTGCCAAGTAAACATCAATGTCATTCCCCGGTTGTTGAGGGCCTGAGATCAATAATGCCAACATCAAGAACTTTCGCTTCATGCAAACGTCTGGAGGGAGATTATAGTTGACAAGTATGACTGGTTAGGTACTATGCCGACTACTCATGTTACTATGCGGGTTCATTCCATCCGTCGACAAACCGAGACGTAAATTCCTTGGTTCTGCACTAAAATCTGGATGATTATCATCAAAGATCTTCTGTTGCAGTGCGTCAGTCAGATGCCTAAACTTGCCATTGTCAACATGTTTATTATGATGTCATGTCAAACTCTTAGCATGCTCTGCATTACGAAATAAACGACAGAAATGTGAAGCTGGTAGAATGTACCATAACACCTTCACCGGTACTCCTTTACTATCATTCGATGGTATCTTGCCCTTCTTCTATCTTGACTGATTACAAACCGGACATTCATCTAAATCTTCATATTATTTTCGGGAAAGGACGCAATCATTTGGACAAGCATATCTTTTCGTATTTCATTCCCAACGTGCTCAACATCTTCTTCACCTCGTACATACTAGGTGGCACTTTGTTATCCTCCGATAGAACATCTTTTAGAAAAGCTAAAAGAGTCGTGAAACTAAAATTCGTCCACCCTCCCGATGTTTTCATATTCCATAATTTAACCAATATCCCTAATTTCGTATATTTTGTGCACCTGACATACAAGGGCGTTTCGGCATCATTAATCATTTCCTCAAATAACTCCGGACGGTGCACAAAGTTTTCTTCTAAATTATTTATCATATTGTACATATTATCACCAACGTTTTCCTCAACAATAGGCTCTTTACCTTTAGTACTCGTCGATGTATACTTAATATCGAAAAAATCTTTGCCATGTAAATACCATGTTTGGTAAGAATAAATAATCCCATAAGCGCGTAAATGCCCTCTAACATCATCAATGGAATGAGATCTATGATTACCACAAATTTGACACGGATACGGAATCTTATCGTCTTGTGTATGAGCTTTGGCAAATGACAAAAATACTTCAATACCATCTTCATATGCTTTAGACAATCTATCAAACCACATCC
This sequence comes from Ficus hirta, assembly GCA_038430175.1. Classification (NCBI taxonomy): domain Eukaryota; kingdom Viridiplantae; phylum Streptophyta; class Magnoliopsida; order Rosales; family Moraceae; genus Ficus; species Ficus hirta. The sequence goes on from CM076597.1 coordinate 7,505,909, forward strand.
ATTTCCTATCCATGATTTGCAACTCTTAAATCAATAAATCAAAGTTCTCGAAGTCAAGGTGTGCATAATTTTAAATTATATGAATGAATATCATTTGCATTTAATTAGTTATAAACACTCCGGGCCGGCACATTAATTAATTCAATAATAAATTAACTAAAAAATCCAAAAAACATAACAAAACTAAAAATACAAAAAATCGAGCCTGGTTATTTAACTAAAAAATCCAAACTAAAAATACATTGATCGTGATCACTTAATTAAACACCCTTTGCAGTATTTAACGTATCAAAAGTAATCCAAAAACATACAAAATTAAATCTAATATCGTAACTAAAAAATTAATACAGAGGAAAACAACAAAAAGATAAGTTTGTGTCATCATGACTTACAAGATTGATGATCGACCAGTAGATGGTGGTGGTGGCATCCAACAGCGGTGTATGGAACTGTTGTCGGAGCGTTCTAAACTAATTTTGGTTCACGCCAACTGATGTATCGATGTGGAAATAACAGGGCAACTCGGGTATGTCTGAATAAAGGATGATGCTTCCACGACGGTTTCAGAAAAACCATCGTGGAAGCATCGAACTTCCACAACGGTTTTCAAAAACCATCGTGGAAGACACAATACTTCCACGACAGTCTCCGAAAACCGTCGTGGAAGTCAGACTTACACGACGGTTTTTGAAAACCGTCGTGGAAGTACGAGACTTCCATGACAGTTTTCGGAGACCGCTTTCCGCCCCGTGTTGCCTCACTTTCCACGACGGTTTTTACAAAACGGTCCTGGAAGCTCCGTTGTGGAATCTGAATTCTGTACTAGTGAGTGGGCTAATTTTATAATGTGATTCATCCAATATAGTTAGGAGATAATGTATAAATTTTGTAATGTAATGTATGCTTTTATAATAATTATTGTACATTATAATGTAAAATTAATTACTGATTTCTTATTTCAATTATGGACTATATAACAGATAACACACATGATTTGTCACCTATGAAAAATCGCAGAAATTAAATTTTTTTTTTCATGTGACACTTTCCACGACTGTGGATTTGCCACGAATGGGAGCGAAAAGATGCTATGAGAATGAATTATCCGAAATTATTCTAAGTTTTGAGGAAGAAACTCTTATAAGATAAGAGGAATTGTAACACCCCAAATGCTATCTAACAATAACGTTAGAAAATTAACATTAGAATTAACATAGGTAATGTGATGAAATAGCAATTTCTTAATTCTAGTGTTACATTGAGTTATTTTTCATAGGTGATGCGAAGAGGAATGGATATGCTAGAGCAAAGTTGATGCCAAATTAATGAATTTTTATGATGATTTAATAATTTTGTATGATGGTTTAATTAAAGAAATATTTTGAATATAAGTATATTACGTAATATATATCTATATGTGTAATATGATGTGTATAGTTATGTACATATATGTATATACAAATCATCTATAAATAGCAATCAGCAAAAGGAAGGAAAAACATTAGGAATGTTAAATTGAAAACATGAGGAAGAGAGAAGAGGGGGAAAAAAAAAAAAAAAAAGGAAAGTATGTTATCCGAAAAAGTCCTATTTTACATTACGTTCATTTCCAACTCAATTATGAACCTTTAAATGTCTGAAATATTTCTATAATTTTATTCAAACTTATAGATCTTTTCATAAGCTTTCCAACGCCTACTCATTTGTGCAAATCCGATTTCGGAGTAAGAAGTTATGACCAGTATACTATCCGGATACCTGCTAGTCACCAACCAGCTTACTATGTGCGATTGTAGGTATGAAAATTCTAGAAGTTGACCTAGTTTTTTCTTTTTCCTCCCACAGATTTTCACACCCCAATGACAGCCATTCCCTACCTATTAAGAGACAATTAAACAAAAAATTGCATCCCAATTTATTCCAAAATTGATTTGGGATTAAATCACTTACAAGTTTTATAAGATACAAAATTCTAGTCTCTTTCTCTCACTTCCCTAGTCTCCTCTCTCTCTCTCTCTCTCTCTCTCTCTCTCTCTCTCTATTCCTCTCACATGCACCAAAAAAAAAAATCCACCAAACCTCCAAATTCATCCAAGCGAAAATCAAAAAGATTTCAAGGTATGTTTTTGTTATTATTTGTTGATGATGATTTTATTATTTATTTTGGTTTAGGATCCTTCGAGGGGTTAGATGATTTTCTTAATAAGTTTCTTCATGTGAGTTTGAGGAAATGAGGAGAAATATCCGTTAAATGATGATTGGGGGAGGCTATATGATTGATTGACGATGGTTTATTGTTTTAGAAATATATTAAGTTTTGTGAATGATTGAATTTTTTTCAACAAGATGATTTTAGGGTTTTTGATTTCTTAATTCATGATTTTATTGGCATAGTGATTTAATAATTTATAAGTTAGAAACATATATTAGGGCTGTTTTGGGTGGGTGTGTGTGTGTATGTGAATTATGTATGTTGTGGTGATATTTTTTATATTTTTAATGAATTTTCGGATTTGACCATTGTTACTGGAAATTTCCATATTTTATGATGAGTATTCCAAACTGTTTTTGAGAATGCAAACGGACTCCATTTTTAACAAATTTAGTATTATTCGCAAGCTCTATATGTCTACTTTCATTTGAAATCAGTTTCATATCGTTTGGATATATCTGTGAATTTTTAAGATTTTTCAAAATGGCAGAGGTCCAGCTGCTAATTTCTGTAAAATTTTGGTAATAAAATTCAAAACTGTTTTTGAGGATCCAAATGGTTTCTGTTTTTAATGAATTAGATATGGTTAGAAATATTTGGATGTCTACTTTTGTTTACAATTGTTTCAAATCATTTGGAGTCCTGTACAAATTTTTATGAATTTTTGAAGGGACAGAAGTCTGACTGTCAGTTTTTGTAAAGTTTTGTAATTTTGTGAAATTATTCGATTTTGTGTTTTGACGTTATTGAAATCAGTTTCATATCGTTTAGACATATCTGTGAATTTTTAAGATTTTTCAAAATGGCAGAGGTCTAGCTGCTAGTTTCTGTAAAATTTTGGTAAACAAATTCAAAACTGTTTTTGAGGATCCAAACGGTTTCTGTTTTTAATGAATTAGACACCGTTAGAAATATTTGGATTTTGTTTACAATTGGTTTCAAATCATTTGGAGTCCTGTACAAATTTTATGAATTTTTTAAGGGACAGAAATCTGACTGTCAATTTTTGTAAAGTTTTGTAATTTTGTGAAATTATTCGATTTTTGTGTTTTGATGTTATTGAATAATGAAATAGGCCTACTAGGCACTGTTATGATATGATGGATGTGTTTGATGAATTATTATGATCTTTTATTGATTTAATCATTCATAACATGAACGGTTCTAAAGGTGAGCACTTGAGACCTCAATCGCGCGTCACCATCGGAAAATTTTAAAAGGTTAAGGTGTTTATGTAAGTATACTCTCATCTACAACATGAATTATAGAATTGAGCAGTATATGTTTTAATATTGACGATAATGTTATGATGTTCTTAAATACTATTTCTCTTATGATAATGTTTTGATGAAAAGTATACGTAGGTATGCATATGTATTTTTATGTTTTAAAATGGCGTTGTATACCCTTCATGTTAATGATGATGTTGTCCATTGAGCGGACTTTTTGTCACTGTTGATTTGGGATTTGCTATACCACTCCTTCCGTGACTAGCGAGCTGTGATGGTATAACGCCGGGCTCAATATATGACGGTTTTAAAAGTTAAAAAGTTTTTAAATGATGTTTATATTTATGATGATAAAAGAAAAATGTTTATTTATGTTCGTGAGATTTAACTATCTTACTAAACCTTTACTTAGATAAGTTAATTTATATTACAGACAAAGGAATAGGTAAGATGTAGTATTGGAGGAGCTTGGAGCGGAAGCGGGACAATATGTGATAGAAAAACGGGAGGAACGATCATAAGATCGATATTTTTATTTCAAATAAAGTTTTGAGACTTTAGTTTATTATCATTTGATTGGATGATTTATATGGATTTAAATTTTATTTCATGAAATGGGTTTTTAAAAAATATATATATTTTTTTTAATTATGAAGATTATTTTGATATAGGTTTAAAAAAAATCTAGAGTTTTCTAAAATTATCTAAGTAAAGTTTTTTGATAAATCAAGATTTTTTTTATTTCAAGCTTATTATTTTCTACAATTTTATAAGAAATGAATGTTGAAAAGAGAAGTAAACTGTAATGATCCGTGAAGGTCGTTAGAAATTGATCCTAAATGGTAATTCAATTCTACACTCTTAGCCACACCAAGCAGACAAAAAAATCGTTTACAAAAACCCGGACAAGTCGGATTGAGAATTAGCATGGACTCTTGGTCTAAACAAACAATAGAACATGAAACAACATTACAAATAAATCAAGGTTTGGAATATTTCCCTTCCTTGAGCTCTTAATAACTCATGTTTCTAAAAAGGGCATGCTCGAGGTTCAAAAGACTGCTGAAATTTGTAAATGAGATAATGCTGAAGCTAAGATTGCCATTCTCCTATAATATGACAATCATATAATCTAACTAATCAAAGTTCAAAAAATTTCCCATATTCAGTAGATAAAAAGAGGCACAATAGGAAGTTTACAGAGCTTGGATTATGTTATCGAAGAACAAAAAAATTACGCCACAACATTACTCTCAATGTTAAGCTATGTGGTCTAATTAATACCTTGTGAAAAAACTCCTTATGCATGATAATTTCATACTTGTAATTTTGGTTGTCTTTGTTTTTCTTTATGAACAGGGGGCATTGTCACTATTATTGTTCTGAGATATTTAGAGAAAAACACAATTTTAAGGGTGCACAATTTCTCTCGTACCTTCTTGATCACCATAGTGAATTATTGCAATAACTGAAACAGGTCATAATCATAGGCGAACAAGTATAAAAATTTGCATGTTTTGTGGTTGTTATTTACTTCTGCGAATTTCATTACTCTTGGTGATGTACAATTAAGGTGCTAGTACTCTGCGTGCAATGCTTTTATTATCTACAATATGAACAGCAAAGGCAACATAGACAATGAAAGGATCAAAGTGTAAAGATTCAATTATATGTTGTTCAAGCCCTGCATCTAATGATAACAATGGAGTTTGTAAATGATTGAAATAACTTAATTATTATTTACGCTGTTGAAAATCAACCAAGGGCTCGAGTGTGTCACCCCAATGTTTCCTGATCTGCTGCAGATTTTCCACTCAATTCAAATGGCCAACCTCTCCTACCAATGTTCTTTGCGACTGCAAAAGCAGGAAGGGAAAAAAAAAAAAAAAAAGTCAATTGAAGCACCAGATAGAATGAAATCACTATACTGTTGAAACTATATAAAAGAAAATAGTAGTAGAAAATATGAAGTTACGTTTTTTGGATAAGACGATTCAGCTCCTGCATATGCACTGCATTTACATATACTCCAGCCTGCATCACATTAAAAAAAAAAAAAAAAAAAAAAAGAGAGAGAAGTTCGCAAGAGTGAAGTGAAAAATAAAATGTGATTATTTGCTGTATTTGTACAAACCTCTCTGCATATTGGGCACTTTGCCTCTCTGCTTGCAGATCTGAACCCCTGAAACATCAATATGGAAGCTGCCGAGCAAGCACACGACTTGCAAAAAAGATGCCCGCAACTGAGTCCATATGCGTCGTAAACAATATCCTACGATATATATCAAAAGCCAGCATAAAAACAGTTGTTATGTTTTTATTTTTATTTTTATTTTTTTCAATTTGTTAACATGCAAAAGAAAGTAAAATAGAAAAATTACCAAGCAAATTCCACAAGTCAGATCATACTCCCTTGTGGAATCCAGAAGCAACACCGTCATTGTAGGCGGTGTTGCACTGAACTCACAACTCAAGTCAAACGCGTCATCTGATCCAGAATTTAAATTAAATGCGAGTAATTCAATCATCCAAGGTGACTGAAAAAGCCCTATGCGTTGAGACAGCACCTTCGACGTGAATAACTTGCCTTTGTTAGAAGTATGAACCTGAAAAGGGAAGGGAGGAATATCAATCTAAAGTTTCGACTAAAAAGCAAAATGAAAAGAAAATGTGATCTTACTTTATCGTATTTACGTTGCAGTTTCGTAACGGCTGCACTATTCATTACTGCATACTTCCTGAGGTCCATCGACTTTTTTGGTAGTTGGAGGCTTCCGCGCACTCTTCTATATATAGACGAGGAACCACGGCGATCTAATATACGTTTAACTTCTTTAATGAAATATGCAGACACCTCGGACATTTGTTTCATAAGTTGATCAAAAAATATCTGATCACACCCTGCACAAAAAGATAATGAACAATCTGTAAGCCAAAGACTATCCTAACTTGTGGGATAGTTTAGAATCTCTAATTTAATTTTCCAAACATAACATTAATGTAGGGCCGACGTACATAATATCCTTTGTACAACATCATTTTTCACATTAGATATTAAGAATCAATTTTCAGAATTCTACATGATAAATCAGCAGAACGTGCATCTGAGGATGGCTCGTGAGATTTGGGAAACTATTCGACAAATTTATTTGAAGGCACGAGATTTGGAGCTGATCTTTTAAATCAAAATAAAGATTCTCTCTGCGAAACAAGGGACCAAAAAGATCTTATTGATTGTGCTAATGTGGTGAAGAATCTGCGGCAAGAAATTGACTACTATGGAACACACAAAAGAAGGGCAGTGAGGATGCATCGTTAACGCTTCAAATATTTGCCGTGCCTGTTCAAGTGCTCAGAAAGAACTCCAAACAAGATATGAAGTCATCTCCATCATTCTGGCCAAAGAGAGTCGAATCCTCTGTTGATGGATCTGCCATAGTTGCTGCAAAATCCGTAATTTAAGCCAAAGTAACGCTGAACTAGCGTACTCTGGCACACCAAAGAGTACCAATTGTGAGGAATTATCTTGTACCTACTTCAAGCAGCTCCGACACACAAAGGAAAAGTGTTGGAAACTGATTAAGGAAGAAGTAGAACGGCCCTGAATCTTCCTAAGCACACTTATAGGTCTTCAGGTATATGTTCTTTGGTGCAGACAGTTAAGTTTTCTGGTTCTCATGCCTTAAGTGCTTCGTTTTTATCATTCCCAGATCTTGGGTCATTGGCTCCATGGCCATAGACAATATGACCTTTTCTCCCCCATCATTTTTTGCCGTACAAGCCCCTTCCTTGATTAAAAAAAACAAAACAAAACAAAAATATTGGTTGGACTGCAGTGTAGCACTTTTTTGAAGTTCTTGTCTATTTCAGGACCGGGCTTGGGGAATGACGATTAGGCATGTTAGGACAAAAGATGAGTAGATTCCCGAAAGATTTTTGCTCCTCTAGCGAAGATGAATACCGTGAGGGTACTATTGTCAGTGGCAGCAATTTGTGGGTGGAGTTAGCAACAATTTGATGGAAAAAATAATTTCCTGTGTGTAGATTTATACGGAGATTCCTCCGAGTTTCTCTATAATTATTGATGGAACAAAGTTTGCAAACCAAAAAAAGCTTTGTAGGGCTTGAAACAATCTCCAAGAGCACTGTTTGGGAGATTTTCTAAGGGCATGCTACCATGAAGTATAAATAAAGAATTCGACTTCATGGGGAATAACGGCACTCTTCATCAGTATGTTTGACGATATCAGTGTTACCGGAAATGATCTCGTAGCAAGAGAGAGATTTAGGAATGTCTAGCAAAGGAATTTGAAATTAAAGGACTTGGGTGATTGAAGTACTTCCTAGGAAGTGAAGGGGGTCACACTAAAGAAGGTATCTTCGTTTCACAACAAATTTATGTGATTTATCATCTCAGGGATATGAATCGCGGGATTACCAGTGGTTATTTGGCAAACTGATTTACTCAGCACATACGAGACCTGATATCCCATTCACAGTGAGCATTGTAAGCCAGTTTACACAATCCTAAAGATTCTCATTTCCAAGAAGTTTTTAGGATCTTACAGTATCTCGAAAAGGACTTCTGGCAAAGGATTGTTATTCAAGAAGGATATGGAGCTGAGTTTAGACGCCCACATAGATGCACATTATGCTGTTTCAGTTTAGATATCTTGGATGAAATTTGGTTACTTGGAGAAGTAAAACGCAAACCATGGTTACAAGATCAAGTGTCGAAGCTGAATTTCGGGCAATGGCTCAAGGGGTTCATGAGTTATTATGGCTTAAAATTATAGTACATGATCGTAAAGTAAAATGAACATGTCCTATGAGACTCTATTTCGATAACAAGCCAGCATTTAACATTGCTCATAATCCGGGTCAACACAACCAGACCAAGCTCGTGGCGGTGGATACAAGATAGTTGTCTCATTTGCCTTCCATATATAGGTTCACAAATGTTCTAATTAAAGGCTTATATACTGCTGCATTTCATGTGATTAATAGCAAACTGTGAACGAAGTTACTCTTAATTTTGCCCAAAAACTAAAATAGATATCCATAGTATCTCAATCCAAGAGCCAAATACCATACCATGAGTAATTAATATTCACCAAACAAAAATAGCAACTCCACAAGTACAACGAACAAAACAAATAATAACGACCAGCTGAAAAGCAAAATAGATTGCAACGTTAAAGCCAACGATCTAAGGATAAACATAACGAAATCAAAAACCGGAAAAAGGGATCTAAATTTAACCAAACATATTCATGCACATGTTTTCAAAAGAAGTTCGTTTCATTTTGAGTTTCATTTCAAACGAAATTAATGTCAAAAGAATAGACAAACGGTGAAGAATAATCAAGAAAAGTGTAAAGAAAAGAACTTTACTGACATATGCAAGTATCTCCACATACATCTTGTTCACGGAGTAGGCCAAATTTCCTGCTGTTTTCACATGCTTCCAATGTCTTTCTGAAGAAACTGTAATGCACATGAGGAGATTCCTCGGGGACGCCATGAAGGTACTCTCGATAAGTCTTGCTGAATTTCATTTCTGCTAGACAAGGAGAGAGAATTTCTGGGTGAATAAATAACCTGTCTAACAGAACACTTGAAATAAAATCGGAATTGGCACTTCCAACAGAACACTTGACCTCTTCAAAATCGAAAGTAAATTCTAAAAACAGAGTATCCCCAAGTTTTAGTGCCCAACTCATAACAGAGTAGACCCACAATAAATTGTACTTTGGTTAATCAGAAATCAGGCTCTAAAAAATCAAGAACCCGGAAGCCAATTCCAATTGAAAACCATAGAAATCGAATACGAAAAATGTCAAATTTTTGTACTTTGTTGAATGAAATAGACGAGCATACTCGTTTTACAGACGGGGTCGTCAGGGGGAGGGAAACCGAGAGATTTCATACTACTAAAGCAATTTTTTTTTTTTTAAAGAGCTTTTGACTAGTCAACCTTTTAAATATATATATATATATATATATATATCAACGTCAACAGATTAGTTGACATTCTGAAAAAATAGTTTGACGAGGTTGATATCCTCGAAATTGTCCTTCACCTTCTAAAAATTTTCCAGTAACTTTCTTTACACGTAACGTTCAAACCCCTGGTAATCTACATCCAACTCCTCGCATAAATTGATGTCCCGTGGTGTTGGACCTCTCCCCCAAAAAGTAGCGGGGTTTATAGAACTGACCTATGAAGAAATTATTTAATAGATTAGAAGTATCATATCATTGTAGTTATACGATGCAACCATTTCAGAAATAATTTGACATTTGTATATTTATATTTCTTTTATTTTGCGTGGTACATTAGATTTTCTGAATAATTTTTCATATAATTTATCCTAATATATATATATGCTTATATGTACGTAGTTTTTTGTTTTAAATATAAACAGTGTATATATAGTTGCATGTACAAAAAGAATGACGACCACCAACAATTGGGAACCAATCACGTTATAAGGAAAACTTTAACTATCTAAATTTGGACAAAATATGTCAACATGTTACGCTTTTTTTTTTTTTTTTGTCTGATTTAACATTTCAGAGAGTTATTTTCTCTTTGTCAACACGCTTAACCATTCCACTTACAAAATCCGCCAACAAAATCTTTGTTATTGTTCTTCAAAATGGCTAATACCTTTGATATACACCTTTTAATTCTTCACACCCCTTTCTAAATATACACTATTCTTAATTTTCAAAAGTTTAAATTCACTTTTTACATACTCTTTGTATTCCATAATCGCCCCTATCTATTTTCATGAAATAAGTACTATTTATTTAACCACCTTTTTTTTTTAATAAAAAAGCAGTCAAAGTACTATTTAACCACTTGAAACTTTAAGCACGAAGTTTTTTGTTCATACATCAAACGGACATAAAGAAAATTGTTGATTTGAAAAAGTAATGAAGTGTTTTATTGTTATAAGTTTATAAGTATTCTTAAATAATTATACATTGAGATGTATAATATACAATGACTTACTTTTTGGTAGAATTGAAATTCGCTAAAAGCAAACAACATGGACAAAGAAAATGATAGAAGAAGATTAGCAGAAAGAAGAAACACAAATGGTATAGCAATCGCTAAAAAAAAAATTTTAAAAAATAAAAAAAAGAAGTGTAACAATAACGTTTCGGTAGAAAACAAAAATATGACGTACCTGCATTTTTTTTTTTGGAATAATCATTAAAAAGTGATTATTATGATTTTGTTATAAATATCAAAATATTAACAAATTAAACTGTATTTATAAGTTGAGTAAATGCCATGTAGGTACATTGGAACAAAGATAATAAATTTGAGTTAGTTTAAAAATTTTTTTTTTTGTTTTAGTTTTAATTTTGTGATAAAAAAAGTAGTTCTCCCATCTCCGGTTTATTTTTTTGTGTGTATTTCACTTAAATTGTTTTCTGGTAGTATATGTCTATGGGTTCTGTTAGTATTATAACTATGCGGAGTTTGTTGTAATCTTTGTGCTGCAAGTAACAGTCTCTCAATCGATCAGAATATTCCATTGATTATAAATGTTTTTTTAAAAAGAGTTCTATACATGCTCAATTATATGTACTTCTCACTAAGATTCATCAGATTTATAAATGGAATCGGTTTTAGTCGAAAGTTGTGTCTCTTGTATCATAGGATTGTTTCATATTTGGTATTGGTGTTTATATCCTATTTTAGTTTTAATGACAATATAACGACAGGACTTTTCAGACTATTAACTAACTTACTTATTTTTAATTCATATAGTCTTAATACTTGTTTATGTTTGGTTCCAAAAATACAAACCCTTTTTTTTTTCCTTTGTAAAACAAATCATACTTATGCTTGAAAACTTAAATATACTAAAATTTTAACTAAGGAAATTGAAATTTCTAAATAATAAATATCATATTCAAGTTAATACTTAGATAATATTTAAAAGCTATAACGTTATGTGAGTTAAAAGAAAAGACCCTGAAGTATTTTTCTCTTAAAATATTCCTACTAGTATAGTAGTACCGAAATATTGAAAATATAGTTATAAAAATAATCGATACAAAATAATTTTAAAAAGTCTAAATGCAGAAATTAAATTCATGGTGGTATCCTACTCCCTTCCTTTATCGCCTTCACACCACTTCACCAATCTGGAAAACATCTAATTGACGGGCTACTTATCCGCGTTAAGTACAACACGAACACACGCATATGAGCTTTGGCTCAACAAGTACAAACTATAACTTACAAAATATTTTCATAAATCATATCATCACAAGTCACAGCATAAATGTTCGAAAATGCATGTGATCTATGTGTGTTCAGTTATACTTTATTATATATGTATCTTGTCTACTTAAGGGTCCTTGTGTCGTACCCATATGCGCACAACCAATGGAGAGTTGGAGAAGCGACCTTTCAACAACCTACAAGGTCATAACTTATAACTTCCGTTCTTATCAATCCTCTCACTAATTGGAAGTCGGTACGACACTTAATCTTATTTTTTTTTTTAGCCTCATTCTTATTAATTGTAACAATATGTAGATTTACAAATCACTATACATCTATCATTATGGCATAAATATTTATAAGGCATTCTAATCATATTAGTGCAAGAGAAATTATGCATGTCAAACGCTTAATCAAAGCAACACATATAACTCATATATTCATCACATCATCAAAGTAATTCATAGCAACATAGAACATCAATAAAGAAAACATTTTGTTCCATACTGTAGATGAGATTTGTACTTACCTGTTTTATGTGCTTAAACTTCCAAAGTAATACCTCATACTACGTGAGTTTGGGGAATTATCATAATTTAATAATACATCGATATTAGAGCAAATCATGGTTATATATTTTTTTTACTTTTTTACACTAGTAAAAATTGTGGATTACACGACGGTTTTTTACCGTCGTATAAAGTTTACACGATGGTTAACCAACCGTCGTGTAATCCAGTGTCGTGGTAGATAACACGACGGCTCCGTTACCGTCGTGGTATCTCAATGTTAAACCACGATACACCGTCATCAAAATCACACTACACGACGGTTCTTGAATGGACCGTTGTGTAATATCCTCATTACACGACGGTTCGACAAAGAACTGTCGCATAATATCAACTTTACACGACGGTTTTTGGCCGAACCGTCGTGTAATGTTAACTTTACACGACGGTTTGGCCAAGAACCGTCGTGTAAAGTCCTCATTACACGACGGTTCGATCAAGAACCATCGTGTAATGTCGTACATTACACGACGGTTCCTGGACGAACCGTCGTGTAAAGTTGATATTACACGACGGTTCGACTAAGAACCGTCGTGTAATGTATGTCATACATTACATGACGGTTCGGACCGTCATGCAATCTTTTATTAAAAAAAACTTTTTGGTTTTTTGGTAATTTCCCACGGCTGGCCTAACCTGTATGTTATCCAATACACGATCCAAGATAGTAACTTCAATTATCAAAGTAAAAATACATACCAATTTTTACATTACAAGTTCACATATCATAATTAATGAATTGCATTACATGGCTAGCCCATTCTCCCCTAATCAAATCCAAATCCTCAGAAGTAAAAAATTCTTTACTTTCAAGTATGTCAATTCTATTCAACACTATGTCCCTCATAAAACCTAAAATAAAATAACAACATTCAACACTTCCCTCTTGGAGAGGACAAGGACGGTTCGAGATTTTGGATTTATAGTCTTGTCTCCTTCTAATCCCTTCTCCGGCCATAATCTTCCAATCTGATAGGGCCCTAGCAAATTGGTAAAATTCAAACTAATTAATTAAGATACATATAATAATTAAGATTAAAAAAATTAACATATTAAAATTGACTTACATGTTCATTAGCTCCGTAAAATCGTCTCGTTTCTTCTCTCGAAAAGGATCAAAATAAAGGACGAGGTCCTCCCATGGGTCAATGACTCCCAAAACCCAATGTCTCCCTCTGTTATGTGGCACAAGATAAAGCCGGCCTTTTGGTGCGTCACGCAAAAAACTGATAAGATTATCGGCTCGGTCTCTCATGCCAGCATCTTCAGTATCTGTTCTCACCGGTGAGATCAAGGTTGGAGACACAAATGCAAACTTCTCAGCTTGCCCGTTAATCCTACATAGTTCCTCCAAATATCTGCATAGGCGTATCAAAATTGTTACTGTACCTGACATATAGAAGAATTTCCAGACTAAAAAAATTTTAGAGATAGAATGTCGTACCTCATGTAGACTAATATACAATTTGCACTGATTTCTTGTAAATTAATGAACTCATAAATATCTTCAAAGCTCAGAAAGACAGGCATTTCAAAAGTCATGATCGTGTATGGTATTGGGACCTCAATCTGATTACCTTGACGCATGGAACTATGCGCATAATAAGCCAAAGGCCTCATCACCATGTTCATGTTATTAAAGTTGAACAAAGGTTGTTGTTGTTGCACACTTTGTTAAACAAAGGTAATGGTGATTTTTTTAATTTTGACACATTGATTGACACTCGCACGTTCCCTTCCCCCAGTGGAATCCCATGCACCGTATCGGTGGGAAGGCTCTCCAGCCATGCTCTTCCAAATGCAACAAGCAACTGTCCACCCTACACTTCATCAAAAATATAGAGCTTACACTCCTGACTGTCGACCGGCATGGTTGGCGGATCAGAAACTCCATGTTGTTTTTTTTGGGCAGAGCAACTAGCCTTAAAGCTGTTGTGTTGGTCCACGGTTGGCACATTGTTGGGATCAACTGACGGCGCCACATCTTTGTTCGCATATAGACCACGCACCAACGCCTTTAATTCTTCTATTTCAAGTCTCATTAATAGTACTTCATTGTCTTTACTCGAACTTCGATTTAGGTTAAAGTACTGAGATGGCTTTACGAACTTTGATTGCCCACGGACACGCCCTTTGTGTTCGGGTCTAGATAATGCCTGCGACAATACATCACTAGTGCCAACTGATTCGAAAGTGCCTTGGCTCTCTTGTGTGTTGTACTCCATCTACAAGATAATTAACATAACTCATTTAAGATTAAGGGTTGTAAGTACATATACTAGTGATGAAAAATTCATTGTTAGTCAGTAAACTTACTATCAACTCGCTAACTTTTTTACATGCTGGATCTTTCAACTCTCCATCAAGGCTTATCTGTTGCTCAAGCCACAAACCATCTCTTCTTTCCCATTTCCCAGTCTTCTTAAACTGTAATTGAACATTGTTAGTATAAATGACAACATAATGTTCTATAAATGGCATATGATTTAGTATGAACAAAATTTATTGACATACCTTTTCCTGGTCGAGCTTCCTATATCCGTCTCGGCCTCCTCTTGATGAGTATTCGTTGTTTGTTCTTATTTCGCTTCCACGATCAGATAGTTGTTGGAATTGTGAGGATGTTCTATACTGAACGAATTTCACCCAATCCTCTTCTTCTATATTAGGGTAGTGGCCAATAACTTTTTACGGCCGTGTACACACACTTTCTTCTGTTAAAAATCCCTCGACAAACGTCTTGTATAGATCATGCCGGAAATTCCGTGCAGCTTCACCATATGATTTTATACCCGTAGTCCGACAGCATTCATCAACGGTGAAAGAAGTAACGGTTTCTTTCCAAATAATATCTTTCAATCCGTCTAAATCACGAGATCTCCAATCTTGTATCTATATTGGAATGTGCTCTCGAGCGAGCACACCAATCCAACTCATCAATTCGTCACCGTGATTTCCTTCCAGTTGTCCTTTCTCGTCAAACATGATGGGAATTCGTTCACCCCTTTTCCTTGCCATATGGACGCATTTCATTATAGTTGCCCTTCGCTTGCCATCGACATTGGGATCCGACGGGTTTTTCCTTCGTGCTCGTCCCTTTTTGGAATGTTCCATTGTATTCATTCACCTATAGTTATTGCCAAAAAAAAAAAGGCAAAAAAAAAAATTTATGTCGTACCAATATAATCGAATCAATTTAACTTTAACTACTAACCACACAATACATTAATTTTTTAAACAACCGCAAAGGTGCATAAACTTATTTAGTAGGAATTTCGTCCATAAAAAAGCAAGGGCACAAACTCATTTTTTTAAAATACCCACGGGCGCCAGGCGCACGTAGAGGGCGTCAAGCGCCCCCCACCCCCCGGGGGCCCAGGCGCCCCCCACCGAGAGGGCACCAGGCGCCCGTCGTGTTCTCCACGGTCATAGGCCTTTTTGAGCCATTATTTTTGTATTTTCATGCTAGAGAACTTCATGTAATCTTGCTATAGTTATGCTATGAATATTTATCAAACTCTATTATATTTTTCGAAAAGAAAAACTCATTATGGCATTCCGTCGAGCATGTTGTGGGCGTAAAAAAATCATGTTCATAAATGTGGGTAAAGTGCCAAAACGATCCACAAACCACTTCTCTACAAAGAGAAATATTAAAAGCAAAAACACTAATTTTCAACAATGGATCTTTAGTGACAAACAACAATACAAAAAAGCAAATGTGTTTTAGTCTATATACGAAGTCACCTTGCTTGTGTTTGAAGAAGAATAGGCACGGCCACACCAAGAGGGAGGCCGCGGCAGCAACGGCAACGGTGGCTTGACCGGATTTTAAAAGAGTGGTGGCGGCGGGTTGGTAAAGGATGTGGTTACTTGAGAAATTTAGAAATTATGAAGAGAAATAAAGAAATTCGTGCTCAAATATGAAGAGAAATGAAGAGGCTATTGTATTTAAGTAATGGGTTTTCACGCGGATTTCGAGAAATGAAATTTGAAAATTTTCAAAATTTTTTGACGATTACACGATGGTTCGGAAAAACACCGTCGTGTAATGCCCTTCTCTAATCCCCTTAGAGAACGGGATTATACGACGGTCCCAGGGACCATCGTGGAATCCCCCTAACCTGGGGGGATTAAACGACGGTCCCCTGGACCGTTATGTAATCCCCCAAATCAGGAGGATTAAACGACAGTCCAGAGAACTGTCGTGTAATCCCTATAATCCTGTTTGGTCACCACAAACACACGGCCTAATAACCCTGTGTTGTTTACAAAAGAGTAAGCAATAATCACTATACTTACAAATAATCACTATACGCGAGTGTTGGTTTCGCAGTGGAGGAGACATAGTTTCGCAGGTCTCTGTGATGTTTTTTGCGGCTGCGCGACAGTTCTGTGAGATAAAATGAGGGTTGCTGCTAGGGATAAAAAAATTAGGAATACACGACGGGTTTTTAAAAACCCGTCGTGCAATCTAGAGATTACACGACGGTTCCACTGAACCGTCATGTAAAGTTGTGAACTTTACACGACGGTTCCAAGGAACCGTCGTGTAATCTCTGTCGTGTAATCTTTCTTTTGTAGTAGTGTTATATAAACTAAGGTGAGCTTAATTTACTTGCATCATAACTAACCTTAATAATTAATTCATATTAATGATTAAGTGTTAAACAAATTTCTACTACTTATTATGTAATTAATTTATTTTATTTTATTGATTAATTAATCAAATAATTAACTAATTAGCTAACTAAGTAATTAATTAATTAACTAATTACTTAAATAGTACTTAATTATTGCTTTATTTACTTGAGTAATTATAAATAAATTACATAATTTTAATTGACTAATTAATAATAATATCATTACTAATTAATTATGTCACTTAAATATACTTTCTCATATAACAATTATCAATTATTAATTCTTATATTAATAATTAATAATTAGATTATAATAATAATTAATCTTTAATTAATCATCCATAATTATATTAAATATCAATAATTAATGATTAATTAATCTCTAATTAATCATGCGTTTTAATTATGTAGCCACTCAATATAATATTCTTGCTTACACAACTAATAATCATTTATTAGCTCTTATGATTAATTAATTATTAATTAACTTTCTTAATATAAATATATTTTGTTATATATTTATTAGTTTATTAATTTATTTCTTAATTAATTAATTAATCTACATTACATTGGTGACAAGGAGTCACAAACATGTATACCTCTAAGTGGGTTATCTTCCATTTAGTATTAGGCTGGTAAGACTTATTCCAATTAGCTATGGTCATTAAGTTGGGCTAAAGTAATCTCTTGATATATGTCTAGTAATCCTCTAGTTCACTTTGTCTTGGTCCATCAAAAAACTTGTAATTCAACTTTATAGAGTTAGAAGTTCCACACTTGATTGATCATACCCTTAGTGCCAAGTTATTTCATTAATCATTTATGTCCATATATTATGACTTACCATTATATCCCATTTTTAATGTTTAATCATTTTTAATCTTGAGGTCTTAATTTGTAAGATTTATTTAAATTTGTGTATAATTCTGTTTTGAACATTTGATATTTAAATTTGTGTATAATTCCATTTTAGACATTTGATAACTCATTAGAAATGTTGGAATATCTAGTTTCTGTTCTCATAATTTATTTTCCAAAATTTCAAGGGTTTCATACCTTAATATGGATATTTTCCTTAGTGTTCCAAAGTAAAATCTCAATTTCTACCAGATACTATTTTAATATTTTTTGTTTTATTAAAAATTATGTACAATATGTTTTAAATGTATGATAGCTTATTTTAAAGATTTGGATGTCTACTTTATAACCATAAAGTTAATTTCTGAAGTTTTTAAGTTTTATATGTCGTATAATGAGGTTTTGTTGCTGTTGGTCTCATGTATGTTCCGTATGCCCAGATTTGTGGTTAAATTTTGAAAAATCATAACAATTCACTCACAAGTTCAAATAAGGGAAAAGATATGTCATTGGAAAGCTTATAACTTATAATTTATACACAAAAAACAGTTTTATATAATATTATAGTTTACTAATCCAAAACATATAAAACCCATGGTTGATATAGGGTTCCAACAAAATCTTTCGGTTAGTAGTCTTAAATTATAAAAATCATCAAATATTGCATGTTTGTCCGTTTGAGGAACATGATACCTTGTTAGAAAGCTTAAAGAATCTAGGTTTTATATCTATAAGGTATAATCCAAAATTTGGAGTTTAAGGGGTTCGGAGTTCATAAAACCCATGGCTACACAGTACCCTAGAGGTTCATTTTCTTTCTAGTTTTATGTCACAACTTCAAATACACATAACTTTAGACACACATAAGTAAACCAATTCCAATGCATAAAATGAAGCTTATTCTCTGTAAAATCTTATCATATAATTTGTATTTCATACCAAAGTTTCTAATTTATGCCATATTATCACAACAACCACAAGCCGTGTGTTATCCAATACACGGGTGGGCTAACCGGTGTGTTATCCAAAACATGGCCCAGGATATGATTGACAAAATATTAACTATATTGTATCAAAGTAAAAAAAAAAACATTCATTACATTACCAGTTTATTTAAGTTACCTTAAATCGTCGTGTAATCTCGGAAAATTAAGTTAAGGGTTTACGTGTGAATTTCAAAGCACAAAATTTCAAATTTTTAGAGTGATTTTCAGAAGATTAAACGACGGTTTTTGAAAACTGTCGTGTAATCTTGGAGATTAATCTTGGAGATTACACGACAGTTTCCCTAAATCATCGTGTAATCTCGGAAATTTAAGTTAAGAGTTTACGCGTGAATTTCAAAGCATAAAATTTCATATTTTTAGAGTGATTTTCGGAAGATTATAAGACGGTTTAATCTCGGAGATTTAAGTTAAGGGCTTATGCACGAATTTCAAAGCACAAAATTTCAAATTTTTAGAGTGATTTTCGAAAGATTTTAAGGGTTTACGCACGAATTTCAAAGCACAAAATTTAAAATTTTGAGAGTGATTTTCGGAAGATTACACGACGGTTTATGGAAATTATCATTACACAGTTTCCATAAACCGTCATGTAATCTCAGAGATTACACGACGGTTTCCCTAAACCATCGTGTAAACCCGAGATTACATGACGGTTTACTGACCGTCGTATAATCTCGGGTTTACACGTCGTGTAATTAGGTTTTAGACAATAATTTTTGTAAAACCGTCTTGTAATCTCCGTCATCTAAGTCAACTTTAATGGTAGTGAGATTCTAAAAACAAGAATTGCTTTAGTTCTCCAAAAGTCACAAAAACACAAAGAAACTACTAGGTTACCTCTAGTAACATAGTCTCTAACTCTGCTTCACATTTCTTCGAACTTGGTAATGGGTTGCTTGGAACTTGAAAATGGAGGTGAAAGGGTGCTAGAGGGGTGATGAAGATGAGGAGTAGTGTTAGTGGTTTTTGAAGCTTGGTAGCTACTAGAAAGGCAAGGTTTTTTAGCTTAAACTTTGTGTGAATAAAGTGAGATGCTAGGGGCTTATGTTCAGCCACTATATACTTTCAAAAGGGCTGTCTTTTGAGGGGTAAAAGTAAAAAAACATTGGCTAGTCTCGTCCTTGAATTTTCCCCACTTTAAAGGGAGGGTTGATTTGAAAATTTTATTCTACAAGGAGGAAGACAAATGGTCCATTTCACATGTACTTGGTTTGTGTCATATTACCTAAACAAACCATGTCATCTCTTATTTGGTGTTACATGCATGCACAACATCCTCTTTTTATCTTAATTTAAACATCCCATTGCTTTGTTGACTAGGGAATCCAATCCTCCCTCTTACTTTCCCATTTTTATTAATTTTTTTCCTTTCTTCCAATTTTCTATCATTGATCAAAAGTTATCATCTTATCTCACCCATTGGATCTTCCACTACACCAATCCTTATCTCAAGCTCTCATTAGTCATTTTTAATCTAAACTTTGGCCATTGATTTGCTTAGGATGCCATAACATAAAATCTACACCATTTATTTCATATCTAATCACAACTCTTGATAAATCCTCTACCTTTGGATTTACTACTAGTTAATCTTAATCATTCATTTCCTATCTATGTGATACATTTAATTTTCTCAATCATACTGTCAATATTTAAATATTGATATGACCAAAATAAATAGTAAGGTCATCAAATTGATATACTAATAATAATTGAGGTTCCTTCTCAAAAATTGGCATTTATGCCTACAACACGCAATAACAAATTTTTTGTATAAATTTATATGTCGTTGGAATTATTTTCTATATATCTATAATTTCTCATTTAAAAAGAGAAATTCATAATTGTTATAGCATCAAGATTATCATATGGATGATGCATATAAAATCAAACATGATCTTGAAATTTGATATTCATCAAAATAATTCATTAGAAGTATATTAATAAATGAAATCCATGATAAAAATTGATGAAATCATGTTTAGGAATTTCTAGGGTGTCATAATCTACCCTTCTTACAAAATTTTCATCCCTGAATATTAGAACAAAAACGAGTAATTTTTCTTATTTCGTCTTCACATTCCCAAATGGCTTCCTTGATCTCATAATTCTGCCATAACATCTTGACAAGAGGTATCGTCTTGTTCATGAGGGTCTTTTATTCACGGGCTAGAATTTGCATAGGCTTTTCCTTATAAGTGAGATCCTCGTGAACTTGGATTAGCACATGCTTTATCATGTGAGACGGATCAGAGACATATTTATTTGGCATTAAGGCATGAAAGATGTTGTGCACTACTAACTACTCTGATGGTAATGCTAATCTATAAGCTACCTTACTAATACATTTTGTGATCTCAAAGGGTCCTATGTGCCTCGAGCTCAACTTGCCTTTCTTTTCGAATCATATACGCCCTTCATCGGTGCTAACTTTAAGAAAACGAAGTCTCTTTCTTGAAATTCAAGAGGCCTCCTTCGCCTGTCGGCATAACTCTTCTGTCAACATTGAGCTGCTTCCATTCATTGTCGTATTTTCTTAACTGTCTCAGTGGTCTCAATGATGAAATCTGTGGTGTCGAATTGCTTATCCCATGTCTCATACTATTGTACTGGTGATCAGCACTTCCTACCATAAAATGCTTTATAGGGTGCCATCCTAATAGCCGGCTAATAACTACTGTTGTAGGAAAATTCAATCAACGGTAGCTTCTTATTCCATATACATTTGAAGTCCATAATGTAGGCACGAAGCATATCCTCCAAGGTCTGGATGGTTTGCTCAGATTGACTATCCGTCTGAGGGTGAAAAACAGTGGTTAATGCTGCGTGTAATCTTGCAAGTGCACGAGTCGCACAAGTAATATAAGATAAGAAAGGTTGTCGATCCCACAAGGATTGTATTTAAATTTTTAGTTAATTACAGAAATTCATTAACAGTTGGATTGTTTGGATAACCAATTGAAAAATAACAAAAATGCAAATTAAATTAAATAAAGTAAATTAAAATGATTAAATAAAACCAAAGAAATTAAATGACACAAACAAATAAGGTTCCAGGGTCTTGACTTCACTCTATCCTTCCTATGTTCTGCCTATTAAGAAATTGTTAACTTGTAACGCCCCTGACCTACGTAGGGCCTTTACCATGCTTACTTAAATTAAACCTTGATCTTAAATACTTAAGCTTACTGAAAATTAGATAATAAATTTTTTTTATATCATATAAATAGTCTAGTCTATATAGATAAATTTTTCATGCACACACATTACTTGTTTTCCAAAATATAAGGGCATATATACTCCTTACTTTTAACTCGAGTCTTCAAACATCATATGTATATAATATAACACAACTCATTTACATATATATATATATATATACATATATATTTGGAGTTTAAAAAAAGGGTTACAGAAACATTTGCGTAGTGGTATCCCACACCGCCCTTCACTTGCCGCGTCGTCCTTATGGCCCACCAATTAAGCTGCAGGTTCTTTACCTACAGTGTGAACTATACTAATGAGCTCACGCTCAGCAAGTACAAACTTAATCTCACAACACATAACAAATACGTGCAACTTATGCATGAACTAATTATGATCAATTATGAATCTTTTACGCTCCATTATGGACTTATTATCTTGCTTAACAGATGGACTCCTTGTGTACTTACCAAATGCGTGCAATCCACAGAAAGTTAGGGTTTGCAAGGTCCTTAACAAATCTGGAAATCATATACATAACCCTTCATGCATCAACGGAAGGTCTGAGAAATTTCTTAGACATACATAATCCCCCACGCATCAACGGGAGGTTGGTACGACACTTTACTTGTCTTGGTTTAGTCTTAGCCTTGTTATTTAACTCTTGATGATGATGCTTAAAATTATGCTTCCACATGAAATCTTTAACAAAAACTAGTTTCAAGGCTAAGATTCTTAACTTGTGATCTTACTAGTCATGATGCATGCGATACATGAATATGGCATGTCATAAAGATCACTAGCATAGAATGACTTGTGGCATATTAATAAAGCATGGCTTTATCATAAAACATGACATTATCGTAAAACATAGCATGTACCTAAATATGGCACATCATGGCATACATGTAAATAAGTCATGCTTGAAATAGTTTACTATTTTTCATACTGTAGGTGAGGTTTATACTTACTAGTTGTCCTATGTGTTGGGTTTGTTGTTCCAACAAGTCCCAACAACAGATTACCCTCCTGTTGCCAAGTAGGGTGTAAGATAAGGATCAGCCTATCTTTCTGTAAATCATAACATTCAATGTTGGCATCCTAATCAACATTCACCAGTAACCCTAGTTACATGTCCCCTACATACTACAATGATATCTTATTTGGTTACTAAATGTAATCCTAAAGCACATGACCCAATTTTCAATTAAACAATATCTTGTTTGATTACTTAATGTAACCTGGGGTACAAAGCCCAATTATACTTAAATAGTATCTTATTAGGTTACTATTAGTAATCCTGGGTATAAACCTAATCATATTTAGACTAATACCCTATTAGGTTACTAAGACCCAATTACTTTTAAAGTAATATCCTATTAGGTTACTATTGGTAACCATGGGATTTATGCCCAACCCAATTGCTTGGGTATCCTATCCGGTTACTAATGGTCATCATTTTATTATGTTTTCAAAATAATTTTTTTTGCCACTGTATTTATTTTTCTCTTTTCTTAACAAGACTTTGTCTAATAAGTCTTTTGTAAAACTTTAATCTCTTAAAACTGTATTTTTACAAAATTGTAACTTTTAAATAAAAACTGTCAAATTCTGAAAGCAATCTTTGAAAGTAGTTCCATAATTTCAGTTATCAGTGTATGTGCAGAAATTGTCTGTTCATGCACTGTTTTTGAAAATCTTGTGCAGGAATTTCCTGTTTTCTGCTCAGTTTTTAATATCCAGTTTTATCTTAAAATCTGTTTTGAATTTGAAAAAGTTTTATTCATGAAAGTTGTAGACCTCAATGATTCCTACAACTTTCATTTTTTTTTTCTCAAATTTTAATTCTGCATTTAACCTATCATTTTTCCTTGTTGAAACTACCTGGCCGTGCACAGGGTCTGAGCAGACCAGGTTCGGATTTTCATAAAAACAGAAGCCTTTGGAGCTTATTTTTAAAAATTCGCTTTGCCCCCTAGGGTTTTCAATTTTCTATAAGTTTGTAGTTTTAATCTTTTCCAAATTCGGCCTTTAAAGGCCCCAAAATTTCATTTCCAGATTGCTGCCCAGTTTAATCCGAAACTGGCAATTTTCAACTTTGATTTATTTTTTACGTAAAATTACACACATCCTACCTCAAACGGTTAAAACCGTGAGCCTTCGATAAACATGTAGCGCGTTACATATGGTTTCCATCATCATGCATTAGTTTCCCATCCTTACAAATCCAAATAGTAACCTTTACCAAATTAGGGTTTTGGGTTAATTTCTAACCCTCCATTCATCATACATCATCATCATCATTATCATTCATACAATACCTCTTCTTGAGTATGTGGGGATATATTACAAACAAATAATAGGCATTCACATAAACCACATAATTTCTAACACATAGTATCACAAACATGCACCAAATTATAAATCAAGACCACTAAACCCTAATCAAGCACATATCAATCAGTCTAGGCTATTGCATGAAAAATAAAAGTTGAGCTTATACTCTTACATACCCAACATGAAATAACTTAAACTTTTGAATCACAACTTAATTGAATTACTTAAAAGGTTTAGGAAGGTTACCTTTAAGCCTTGAGAGTGGCTCTAGGTCTTGGATTAAAAATTTACCTCCTTACTTTCTTCCTCAAAAATCCGACCACTTATTTTTTTTTTCTTTTTTTTTTCCTCTTTGGCTTCGGTTCCTAGGGGAGGGAGAGAAAGTTGAGAATGAACTAGAAAGTTAGGGGTTTCACTAAATGATCACAAACTCACCCCACCTCACCTATTTATAGGTGAAAATTTATTTCTTTTCTAGAATTATTTTTATTCTTAAAATTACATATCTAACCCCAAAAGAAAAATATTTGCTCATTGCTCCCTTGAGGTGGCCGGCCATGATGGGGTCCTTAGAGGCCAAGTAATCCCTCCATAGTCATCCACTTAATACTTTCTAAATTTTCAAAAATCCATAAATTCACATATTTATCCATGATGAGGTGTCCTCCCATTAGGGCTCCATTTGGCTTTCATCCTAATATGCAGTCCATTTTCATACTAATGCAGATATTACAAATACTGGTTTCAACTAATAACAGTACAGTTGTACTGAACTGCAGTCCAGAATTTATCTGTACTTAACTAGACTGTGTGTAGGTTTTTCTTAGGAGTTGAAGCCACTTAGTCCTTATTGCTCTAAATATTGTGCTTGATTTTTCTAAAGCAATCCCATACCTTATTCTTAACTCTGCATCCGTAATGACGGTTGACTGCAGTATAATTTCAATACTGCTTATTATACTGCAGTACCGTCTTATACTAATCATAAGTTATTCTGGTCATACTTATGTCAGAATAAAAACATAAATCATGATTATGCCTTTTTACCAAAAGGCCTCGTTCTTGACCTAATAAACTTATTATTGAGTCTCATAATTAATTAAAAGAGAACTCAAATATTTACTGATAATAAAATTATGAATTTCACATTGATATTCATAATTTTCATGAAGTATTACATAAACACATAGTACGGACTTAAATTTCTTTACATATTAGGAAATCATGAATCCGTAAAAATTTCAGTTATTACATAACTAGTTTCAATCAATTCCTTAATCAATGGCTCAAAATTAACTTCATTACCTCTCCCAAGTGTCAAATGAGATTATATACGTAAGTGTTCAAATTGATATCTCTATCTAACTTGTCTACCTACACATTCATTAAGCGCACCCTTCTATGATTATCAAAGTGTCATCCGCCTTCCGAACTCAACAACAACTAAGATTATATTTCTCAAACTGATAAATGAATTAATCTCGCCCAAGCATTAAAATTCTTAAATCAAATCAACTAATTCATTTCTCAATAAATTAGAAGCATTAAGCATAGAAAAACACAAATGAAATTAACAGAGATTTCATTAACAATTATCTAAATCATCAAAACATTATACAAGTAGAGCTACATCAAATCCTAAAATCAACAAACTACATGATATCCATAAATGAAAATAAACATAAAATTAAGCAAATCAAAGGTTCAAGCATCATCCAATTACAAAAAAAAAACAAAAAACAAAAAACAAAAACAAAAAAAAAAAAAAACAAACAAACCAAAAAAAAGAAAAGATAAAAGGAAAAGGAATGAAAACCCCAATGATTGTTTACACAAATCTTCAAGTTCTCCCCCAATTTCTTATCTCCTCTTCCTTGCTCTTCAAATTTCATCTCCCTTAAAATTTATTGAAAATAAAATCTAAAAATAAAAATAAAAACTAAATCCTAAACCTAAAAATCCTACACTACTATTTTTTTTTTTGAATTTTTTATTTTTCTATATATTTTTTTTCTTTTTCTTCTTCATTTTCTCTCCTCTTAGCTGCTCGGTTTGGCCCTGTTTTTCACTCTCGGCCTCCACAGAGCTCTCCCTGCCTTTTTCATTCCTCTCTTTCTTTTTTATTTTTCCCCCACGCGCGCGCCCCCCCCCCCCCCCCCCCCCCCCCCCCCCCCCCCCCAAGGTGGGGGGAGCATTTGCTCCTTCATTTTCTATTTAGTGCAACAAGCCACGTTGCGGAGAGGTTCGTGGGATTTGTCTGGCTCCAGCGTAAATTGGATTTTTAAGCCGTTCTTATGCTTTTGCTCAACCATTTTGCCTCCAATTTCACCTAATTGAATTATACACATGAGAAAATTAATTATTTAAAGAGGTAAATTAGCTTTAAGATATTAAAATCAATATTAAACTAATTAAATGAAATTATACGAAATTAAAATAAACTAATCTAAATCAAAATTATACAAAATTAAACTTAATTAACCTAAAATTAATTTAAATGCTCAAGAATATAGTAAATTTACATGCATAAAAGTGGTAAAATAACTCTATTTTATAGAGTTACACTTAACTTACGCTAAGTTCCCGTCACTCGCTGAACATTTTTCTAAAAAGTCTGTCACGGTCCGAAATAATTTATAAAAGAATATCGTGTAGTTTAACGACATTGGTCACATACAATTCAGCTAATTTTTCTAGAGAATAAGTCACTTTAATTTCTATAAAACGGCTGCTTTAGTCAAACAGTATACAATTACCCAGATGACGTCATAACCTTCGCTGATTTTTGGCAATCCAACCATAAAATCCATAGTGATTTGTTCCCATTTCCACTCTGGGACTTCAATAGGTTACAACTTTCATGCTGTTCGCTTGTCTTCTGCCTTAACTTTCTAATAGGTTAGGCATTTACTCATGAATTCTGTCACGTCATTCTTCATCAACTTCCACCAAAAATGCTCCTTCAAGTCCTTATATAACTTAGTCGCTCCAGGATGGATGGAGTATGGGGTGTCATGGGCTTCAGATAAAATCAGCTTTCATAGTTCTTTGTTGTTAGGCGTACACAACCTACCCTTAAAATGAAGAATCCCTTCATTTGACACACTAAAGTCAGCTTCTTTTCCTTCCATGACTTCTTTTCTTATCCTGACCAAACTAGGGTCGAGCCCCTGATCTTTCTTAATTTCACCTAGAATTGTGGGCTGGAGATTCAATGAGGAAAGTTATCCTATAATAAGCTCCATTCCAGGCTTGAAAATATCTTCCTGAAGTAGTCGTGGTAGTGCTTGAAATGACATGAGGGTGGCAGACGACTTCCAACTTAGTGCATCAATAACTTTGTTGACCTTTCTGTGATGATAAATAATCTCACAGTCATAATCTTTAACCGATTCCAACCATCTTCTTTGTCTTATGTTGAGTTCCTTCTAGGTGAAGATGTACTTAAAACTTTTGTGATCCGTGAAAATCAGACATTTGACATAAAGGTCGTGTCACCAGATCTTAAGGGCGAATATCACAGCTGCTAATTCTAAATCATGGGTCGGGTAGTCTTTTCATGCTCCTTCAATTGTCGTGAGACATAAGCTACAACTTTCCCGTTCTGTGTCAAAACTACTCCTAAGCCCATCTTGGATGTGACGTTGTAGATGTTAAACTCTCCCTCATCTGATAGAATTATGAGAATAGGAGCACTAGCGAGTCTTTTATTCTATTCTTGGAAATTCTCCTCGCATTTCTCCATCCATTCATACTTCTTTCCTTTCCATATAAGTGCGATGAGAGGTGCAGCTAATTTTGCGAATCCCTCAATGTATCTTCTATAGTAGCCCACTAGACCTAGAAAACTTTGTACTTTAGTTACACTCTTCGGTGCTGGCCACTTACTCACAGCGTCGATCTTGGATGGGTCAACAGATAGTCCATCCTTGGAGATCACATGTCCGAGGAATTGAACATTTTCAAGCCAAAATTCATACTTAGAGAATGTTGCACAAATCTGGTGGTTCTTCAGAGTTTGGAGAGTGATCCTCAAATGCTCTTCATGCTATTCTCGAATTTTCGAGTAGATCAAGATACCATCAACGAACACAATGATAAACTTGTCCAAATATTCCTTGAACATTCAATTCATCAAATCTATGAAAATTGCAAGTGCATTCGTCAATTCAAATAATTCATTAGAAGTATATTAATAAATGAAATCTATAATCAAAATTCATGAAATCAAGTTTAAGAATTTTTATGACGTCACAGATAATTTCCCTTTCAAAGAAAAAAAGTGGTTATTTCTTGTTCAGTAGGTGAAAAAAATGATTAAAATTTGGAATTTAGTTGTAGGGACTTTTTGGAATATAAGAAGAGTGTAACAAGTGGCAATTGAAAATAAAAATTTAATTAATCTGTGGTTTAAGAGAGGATGTGGAAGAAGTAGATTAGAAGTGGCACTAGACATCCCTTTTAAATTTTGAGTACTATTGCTTTTTATAACCTCAGTATTCTCAAAATATCCTCAGAGACTAATTTTTTTTTTTTTTTCAAAAAATAAGTAAATTGTTTTTGTTTTTCCAACAACCGCCGCTGCTGTCACAAAAAGTCCGATCTTCTCTTTTTTATTTTTTTTTAACTTTCCTATCTTCTCTATCCGCTTGCTATGTTAATCACTTTTGGGGAAAAAAAACTCTAACATAAAATATATTAATTATCAACAGCTAGAACGTGGTGTAAATTAATATTGATCTTTTCCCTTTTATTCCAACCCAAAATCGAATTAACAAATTTTTATTTTTTTCGATGTTAGGATTTTGGATTTGAAAACTTGTGTTAATGCATCGTATTCCAATTCAAGTGACTTTTCCTTACTGATCTATTATTATTTCAGTTAACAGCATCATAAGTAGGGGTGGCAATACGGGTCGCGACACGACGACACGACTCGAAAACGACACGAATTTCGCGGGTTCGGGTTGGGAAAAATAAGGGGCGGGTCGTGTTCAGGTTGGGAAAAATTGACACGAAAAAAAACGGGTCGTGTTCGTGTCGGACCCGTTTTTTTCGTGTCAATTTCGTGTCACTTTTTCGTGTCAATTTCGGGTCAAATTTCGTGTTAATTTCGGGTCAATTTCGTGTTGCGTGTCAATTTCGGGTCAAGTTCGGGTCGCGTGTCAATTTCGTGTCAATTTCGGGTCAAAATTTCGTGTCAATTTCGGGTCAATTTCGTGTTGCGGGTCAATTTCGTGTCGCGGGTCAATTTCGGTTCGTGTCGTGTCAACCCGTGACGGGTTCGTGTCGTGTTCGTGTCACGGTTTCGTTTCGTGTTCGTGTCGCGGGTCGTGTTCGGGTCGGGGAAGAAAAAAATCAACACGGCTCTAACACGACACGAACCCGACACGTGACACGAATTGCCACCCCTAATCATAAGTGTAGGAGAAATCCCCAAGATTGCCAGGCTTTCTTAGACGCCAAACAACAACAGTACCAAAGAGCAATTGAATACAAAAAACAAATCAAAACAAAAAGAACAACAACAACACACTTGACAAGAACCTCCCAACAAAGCTTTTATTGATCATGACACAAACCACCTCTCCAATCAAAGTTTATCGGAGAGCAATTCAATGGACTAAAAGTTCTTGAACTAAAAGTTCTTGACGTAAAAGAATAACACTAAAGAACATCAGTGATATTAAATATCACTCACTAATAGAGGTTGAGTCCCACAATATGAGGCCTGTAAGTTGAATCCATCTCTCTGTTACTGTGATGTTTGACACTACTGATATTCTGAAGTATTTTTCTTCTAAGAAATTCATCCAAATAATAATAATTACAGGACAAAGAATGTAATTCATATTGAAGTCCAAACCTTACCAAATCTGATAACGAACCTCAACTTAAAAGTTAATGGGGGGAATAACTGGATGCAGATTAGAAAGAAGGGAAACTGTCTTATATCATGAATATTTGTGGTTCTTCTTATGAATTATGAGTATTGTTATTTGTTTCTTTGAATAATGCCTGGTAATTTTTGTGTTGGTGCTCAATGTTTTAGAAGGAACAATGGTTCGTCGTAGCTTCTATATTTGTGGTTCTTCTCAATGTTATTTGTCTCAATGTTGTTTATCCTCAAGGGCTCATTTAGGGTCACATTTGGAGACGGTGTGATGAGTTTTGGAGGTTGGAGATGGTTATGTTTGATGAAAATGAATAGTTGAGAGTGAAAATTAAAGTGTAAAAACTTAAAACATGTTTGGAAAAAATAATTAGCAATATAAATCTTATTTCATTCATATCAAAATTCTATGTAATTTGAAGAAAAAAAATTTATCTCATTTTGACTTAAAATGATAAAGTCATGGACATTTAAAGTTTGAATTTTTGAAAAGGTTTGGAAAAATAAATAGTAAAATTGGAGGAAAATGACTAAAAATATTCTTTGGAAATATTATTTATTAATGGTTAATTTGGTAATAAAAAAACTATTCATGGTCAACCCGGCAGTAAAAAAACTATTAATTAACAATGAATTTTTATTTGAACGGGTATTAAAATGAAATTAAGGCTGGTCTTTAAGGTTTTTTTTTTTTTTTTTTTTTTTTGGGGTGTCCTTGAGAGTAAATCCCAGATGTACTTAGGCAATTAAGAATCTATGGTATAATTTCATTCTCGAGAAAACGTGGAGAAAGGAATGGCTATAATTTCATTCTGTAGTAAAAAAAATATTAATTAACAATGAATTTTTTTGAACGGGTATTAAAAATGAATTGTTTTGAACGGGTATTAAAAATGAAATTAAGGCTGGTAGGGAGTGATAATAGAGTTTCTCCTATTTAAGACTTTCTCATATTTAAATATATAGAACTTAATTATAAATCATGAACGGCAATTGAAAAAATAGGACTAGCTATTAGAGTAGTTTTTAATAGACTTTCTCAAATTTAAATATATAGAACTTATAAAGTATTTTTTTAATAGACTTTGTCATATTTAAATATATAGAACTTATAAATCATGAACGGCAAGCAAAAAATAGAAGGACTGGCTACTAGAGTAGTTTTTTTATTTTTTATAATTTTACATTTCCTTGAGGTGGCCCCGATTTGAGAGGTGGAATGGTTACCTGATAAAACGGAATCGACCATAAAATGATTGTACCACCTTCGTCCGTTGACTTCGAGACAAGATTTGCTTCCCGCGCCACAAGAGAAAAGAAAGTAAAAACAAATAATAATAATAATAATAAAATAAATAAATTAAAACAAAGACCCTTTAATTTACTTTGAAAAAAGACGGGTACAAATTAATAAAATAATAACGACTTCATAAGGAAAGAACTTTCTAATTTTGTTAGCTAGCAAGGTACTGAATGCGATGGCCGGTTAACATGTAAATAGAGAAAAGACAAGACATAATATAACTCTATTTTCGCTTTCTCGATTGTCATCATATAAAGAATAGATGAAGCATATGTTAATCAAGTTCAAGCCCTCAAACAGAAAGGCAAAGTGGGGCGATTTTAATTTACGGTCTTTTTAAAAAAAAAAAAAAAAAAAAAAAAAACCCCTTAAAACTTCCGTTGAAAACAGGCAAAAAATCGTCTTATATATATATATGTGTGTGTGTGAGTGTGTGTGTGAGAAAACTTAAATATTGCAATATTCACACGGATAAGCATGACGGCATGCTTCACATGCTTGTTTTGCTAGTAGTAATTTCTTGTTCTAAATGAAATTATTATTATTCTAAACCCTCCCACAAAAAGACCTGGCTTTTCTATGTCTATAGTGCTTTGGCTCTCACGCTCTCTACATATATTACAAAGCTCACTGGTATACGTCATAATCAATTAATCTAAACCCTCCCACAATAAGACGGGGTTTTCTGTTTCTACAACAAATCCGCCCCATATATATATATATATATATATATATATATACATTACGGGACGAAACAAGTACATGTACCATACTAACGATCTTCGCACTGTTTAGCCAAGAGAATGGAGTACTATGAGAAAACCCTCTCAAAAACAGACGTACAACAGAAGCTGATAATGCAGACGGGTTGGCTTGGTAATCTGTTACCTGTCCCCATCCCAGGATCGGATCAGGCCATACCAATTAGGTTTACGGATGAGTTGGGGAAGGACTGTACTTTCCGGTTGACGGTTCGGTCCCCGAGGCCCGGTGAATTAAGGTATGACATGAAACCTGAATTCATGTTCAAAGAGTGGCATGCGTTTGTGGTTGAGAAAAATCTTCAGGTCGGGGAGAGCATCTTCCTTTGGTGGGACGACCGTGGTCATTTTAGAATTAGGGTTCGTGAACCGCCTGCGCTTCACAGGCTGTTCGCGACCTCCTTCTTGCATTGACATACCGACGTACGTCAAAGTTGATATAAAAAAAAAAAAAAAAGCACGTTTTTCATGTTCTCCTTTACAAGCTACGTGAATGTCTGCCCGCGAGAGTGTGATCTAGTTTGTGTTGGGTGGTATATATGTTGTTGTTGTTGTTTCTTTCTTTCTTTCCTTTTTCTTTTTTTTTTTTTTTTCTTTCTTTCTTTTTTAATCTGGGATGAGAGAATCGAATTCTGTACCTTTAGGTAGAATCAAAAGTGATATTACTTGCATGTAACTACCCCTTTTGTTATTCATATATATATATAGCCAGTTAATTTTATATTTCACTAATTTATTTGTTAATTTAGTATATTGAACCTTTTATATATGTTTCTCAAAAAGTAAGGGCGTTTCCTTTTATGTCACGAACTTTTAATTAAATATCTTTTGTTTGTTTGTTTAATTTTTGTTCAGTGCTTAATTTTGCATCATGAAAATTTTTTTTTATCTGATCGCAGCTAATTAATTAGGGATTATGATCTCATGATTCTATTTTTTGTTATAGCTAATGATCTCTCTTGATTCAATATTAACTTAAGATGAAATTATTCAGGAACATTATACCCAAAAAATATACCGAAGAAAGAAAGTTTGTAGAGCGACTTAAACAATATATGTATATATATATATACACATATGTACTCAACTAAAGTGGTTGTCTTGAGTGACGTATGTATAGACGGATTTTGCTTTACAGATTAATTTTTAAGGAATTGATCCTTCGACTCTATATGGGATTATATTAAAAACGATGGACAAGTTCTTTTCTTAACTTCTTTTTTTGTCCTTAGGCAAACCCCTTCCTTTGATTGGACAAAGAAATTATCAAATCTGAATAAGCTACACCCATTCCAAAAAAGCCTCAAATTAAACTTGCCAAAATAATTGACCAACTAGCTAGCTAGTCAATTTCCACAAAAAATTAAAATCTGAATGCCCAGAAAAGCAAGAAAAATCTATATATATACATATATATATATATATATGACTAGAAAAACTCATTTAGAAACTAGCATGATCATAATCTCTCTCGTGTTCGAATGAATTTTGGTTCCATATATAGGTCCCAAAAATCAGCAATCCGTAGCAGTTTTTTTTTTTTTTTTTTTTTCCCTTTCTTTCAAATTTGAAACGTAAAATCAAGAGCGCTCTATTATAGGCCTTTATGTATGATATATTTTGTTATTTTGGCCCTCTCATTGTTAGCACTTGATGCGTGTGTATACAAAAGACACATATATATGTATATATTTATATTGTTATTTTGGCCCTCTCTTTGGCAGCACTATATGCGTGATCATATTAGATCGCAACAAATTACACTACTATAGAATAT
This sequence comes from Ficus hirta, assembly GCA_038430175.1. NCBI lineage: Eukaryota > Viridiplantae > Streptophyta > Magnoliopsida > Rosales > Moraceae > Ficus > Ficus hirta. The sequence continues at coordinate 7,539,953 of CM076597.1, forward strand.
AGATTCCACGACGGAGCCTCCACGACCATTTTTAAAAAACAGTCGTAGAAGGTATGTCAAAAACAATGCATGGAAATGAATTTCCGAAAACGGTCGTGGAAGCTGAAGTTTCCAGGACGGTTTTTCTAAACCGTCGTGGAATCCATTTTTTAAAAATAGTCATGGTATGTTCTCTTTTTTTTTCCCCTTTTTTTAAAAGTTAAGCTTTTTTAAAAAACCCTCTCCTACTTGAAACCTTCATTCTCTCTTTCCCTCTCTCGAAACCACACTCCTTATCTCCCTCCACTAGCCGCTCTCTCCCTTCGCCGCCATGCCTCCCTCCGCAGCCAATCCTCCTTCCCACAGCCGAAGCTTCCATCTCTCTCTCTCTCGCGCCTCTCTCTCTCCGCTGCCACGCCTCCCTTTACCGCCCCGAACTAGTTTCCCTCTCTCAACTCCGATGAATTCCCATCTCTTGCTATATCTCTGCTGTCGTGACCACCAAGTAACTTTGTCTACTTTATCTACTGGTTCTCCAAAATATTCCTTTCTCTTAATATTAAATTTGAAACATGTTCTTCGAATGCATATGTTTAGGGTTGGTTTTGTCTTATATTGCTTTACTAAGAATTGAATTTGCATTTTTTTTTTTTTTTTTTGCTGTATCTACTTCTGGATATATAATTTGGTATTTCGTTTCTTTTTACAAGAAAAGTTTAGCCCTTTTGAAATTGGATTATGTGTTACTATGTTATACATATAAATATAATTATATATATTCTATATAAAACTAGGGGGGTTTTGGTGTTCGATAACATGCTTGAATGTGAAAATATGGTTAGAGTAGTATTTGATATTGTTTTGAAGTATAATATTTGTATTTTTGGTTTTGCATATTACGTGTTCGACAAAATGCTCAAATATTAGAATATTTGAAGAATTTCAATTCCTAATTGTTAGAGTGATTTTAGGTTATTGTTTTCTGGAAAAAAAAAAAAAAAAAAAAAAAAAAAAAAAAAAAGTGTTGCTTTATACGTTGGTGATTATAAATGTACCATAAGAATTGTTTTAGGTACAATTTCTTTCACTTTTATGACTTCATTTTTATTTTTAATTTTTTTTTTTTTTAAGAAAAAGTGTGTATTGTGACAATGTAAAATAAGTTTGAAACTTGAATTATGGATTGTAAAGGCTAAGAGTTGTATTTGAGATTGTTTTGGAGTGTAATATGTGTATTTTTGGTCTTGCATATTACATGTTCGAGCTTTGGTCAAGTTTTCAGTTGTAATGTCCTTGTCTCTTTATTTGTTTCTTTAGGGTATTCATTTTAGGGGTCTTTTATTCCGGACTGCCAAAAAATACTACCGGCTGCTAAGCATGATAGACAAGTACCTTTGCATGAGTGTCTTCTTTGGCTCCTTCTAATATAGGAAAGGTAACTCCTCTCTACCATATCTTTGAATTACAATCTATTTGAATAGCATAATAGGAAAAAAGAAATGAAAGAAGTCATCTTGTTGAGTGGCTAACCATAAGTGATCTGTTCATTCTAGCTTAATCTTATGAAAGATATTTCTAATGGTGAACTTCAATGCTTAACGCCTAATTTCAACCTTGGATGAAATATGAGAGCTCATAATTCTCTCAGTTAACAATTTATTTAGTATTCTTCTTCTTCTTTTTCCCCTTTACAGAGTTGTTTTCCTTCTAATAATTAAAGCGTAAATAGAAAAATTTTTGTTCCTCTTCTGTTTCAGGTACCAACAAAAGATCAAATAAATATATTATCTACGGACTTGCATGCTCGAGCAGTAGTTCTAGGTTATAGCTTTCTTGTGTCTGTTAATTTTTTTTTTTTAACTTTTTGTGCATGATTTTAGAGTAACTTATACCTATTGTTATTTAACTACTTATTGCAATGATCGTATTAGAGTAGAACACAATAATGTGCATCTAAGAATGGGAAAGTAATGTTCGGGTTTTGAGCTTATAGATGGGTGGCTTATTCTATAATTTAAACTCTGTATCTTGATTTTTCTCAATGTAAGTAATGGTTATTTTCTTCATTTGCATTTTTTTTTTTCTTTACCTGAAAAGTTTCTTAATTTACAATATTTTAATGGATGTTATTTCTTTCTTATGAAATTGTTTTTAGCCTTGCAAATTTAGCATGTGGTTTATCGTTAAAAAGATGGAAAAAAAAATTTTTTTTTTTCATGAGGCGCATACCATGTCGGTTTTCCAAAAAAACCGTCATGGAAAGTCCACATACCACGACGGTTTTTGAAGAAAACCGTTGTGGAATGTTTAATTTACACAACGGTTTTTCCAGAAAACTATCGTGGAAAGTTGAATTCCATGACGGTTTTTTGGAAAACTATCGTCGTAAGTTTCATACCTATTCAGACATAAGAGGTAATATATCTGCCTTTCACAATGGTTAAAAAACCATCGTGGTACGTCATGACATACCATGGCTATGAATTTCACGACGGTTCTTTAACCGTCATCGAAACTTTCGACAATGGTTAAAAACCATCATGGAATCGAATATTTCTACTAGTGCCTTTTCTATCTTGTCAAGTTTGTTCCTCTTCTTCTTCTTCTCATTTTTTACCGAGATGTCTGTCGACTTTCCACTGCACATTATATCTTCCTTTTCTTTTTTTTTTTTTTTTGGCTTACTTCTTGAGGAGAAAATATTGTTTGGCTCTCTTTCTTATCACCGAAATATCCCAAAAGATGAGAACAAAAAAAAATTTTGCTATAAAATCATTATTCATCAACCATTCCTTTTCTGTATTTTTGGAAATTACAGAAACTATTTTAAACAGTCATTCCTATTTTTTTATATTATTAGGGTAAGATGTGAGTAAAGAATTTTTTTAAAATACTTTTGTCCTTACAATATAATTCTACTTATTGGAAAATTAGTAACAATTTTTTAAATTAGGATGTGAAGAGTAGATGGAGGGGTGCTAATAGACCTCCTAATTTTTTTGAAATTGGATGTATTTACTGAAACATATTCTATAAAGGGTTATTTTACGCAAATCTCTTATGTGATACGCATACGATTTTACAGTTCATATTATTATCTCTAACGTTCATAATTTTTTTGCTGGAATATCATCAAGTTCTTTGAAGGCTTTTTTGATAGTACCCTATCAATTAGTCCGTCTCTAAACAATAAAATCAAAATCACAACATTTTCTTTTTAATTTTAGGGTGATGATTTTAAACTCCTCGTTGTGGTAGAGTTAAATGAAATACAATCCAAACATGACAATTTTTTTTTTTTTGAGACAAATTTCATTTTTGCTCCCGTGAACTTTGGTGCTCTTAACTTTGCTTCCCGATTTTATTTTTGCTCATTTTGTCAATTCAAAAGATAGACCTGCTAACATGACAATAACTAAATTATAATTTAATAAGGACAAACTTTATTTTTGCCCCTGAACTCTAATACTCTTTTTATTTTGTCCCCCTGGACTTCAAAAATTGGTATTTATATCCCTCAAACTTTAAATTGTTAGCAAGAATGCCCCTTGAACTTTAAACTATTAAGAAAAATACCCCTTATTTCATTTTTTTGGCCATATTATACTTGAAAAACTTTATTTTTGCCCCCTAAATTTTAGTACATTTGTAACTTTACCTCCGAATATTCAAAAACTAGTGCTTATATATGTCGATCTATTAGCAAAATCACTTATATCATGTCTACTTAAAATTGATGTAACACTTCTATAATAAAAAATTAATTTAAATTAAAATCTTTACAATTACATAAATAGCCTTTAAAATCTATAAAAATTCAAAGGATCAAAGGATCTTAATATACTAGCTCCTTTATTTATTTTTTTTAATGACTTCAATTTTAAAAATAAATCTTATGATAACTAACAATACGGAAAGGATTAAAGACAGAAAACAAACACAAAGTCAATATACCGAAGCCTAAAAATGACTAATGTGCTCATAAGATTTGTTTTTAAAATTGAAGTCATTACAAGAAAAAAACAATAATAATAAATAAAGTTGCACATTTAGATCCCTTGAATGTTGAGAGATTATTTTTGTAATTATAACGAAGTTATTTTAAAGTTAACCTTTTCTTATACTAGTGTCAGGTTAGTTTTAAGTGGATGTGATATATATGATTTTGCTAACAGATCGAGAGGTATAAGCATTAGTTTTTCAATGTTCAGATGTAAAGTTAGAAATGTAATAAAATTTGTGGGATGAAAATAAAGTTTTTTCTAGTCTTTAATGGCCAAAATATGAAGGGAAAAAAAAAAGGAATATTTTTTATAATGGTATAAAGTTGGAGGGGCATTCTTGCTAATTGCTTATAGTTTGAGGGGTACAAAAAATTTAATCAAAATTCGGAGGCAAGTTACAAGAATATTAAAGTTTAGGGGGGTAAAAATAAAGTTTGTTTTCATTAAACAACACTTTAGTTGTTATATGTTATGTCAACAATTGCATCCATTTAACTGACAGAATAAACAAAGATGATAACATTTCATAGTTAAGGGAGCATGTCTACCAATTTTCAAAGTTCAAAAATTGCACCCAAATATGATGAAATATAACAAACCATACTATAGTTCACACAGGCACAATAATATTATGAATTATAATGCCTATGGTTACGAGTATAATCTAACGGTAATTTCCTAATAATTAAAAAAAACCTAATGATAATACCACAATTATATTAAAGAGTGTAGAGTTCAAACTCTCGCCCCTAATTTCAAAAAAATAATAATAATAAATAGATTAAAATGCTTCGGTTTCTTTTATAGGAAAGTGATATGTAGTAGAATCCCATTTATATACCCTATCGGTAAAGCTCATTTTTAAACTGTTAAGATGTAATCGAACGGCTGAGATGTTGCTTGTGTATAATAACTATAAAGTACCCTACCTCATATCAAAATAAACTATTAAATTAAAAAAATAATAAAAATAAATAAATTTAAAAAACAAAGACCAACGATTGGGCCCCCCAATGCCTACAAAGAGGCCTCGCCCTCCCCAACGCCGGTGACGGAACCGCCCCCCCGTCCCCTCTGACGCCGACAATGGAACCCCCTCCCCCAACCAGATCTGCACCCCCCCCCCCCCCCCCCAATGAAGTTTTAACCTCCCCCCGCGAGCTTTCCGATCTGGCTTGCCCCCTCACCCCCCCAAACGAGGTCTTCGATGTGGTCTGTCCCCCCCCCCCCCCCCCCCGAATGAATTTCTAATCTGGTTCGCGCTCCCCCTTCCCCCCCTAAACCCGAGTTTCCCCATCTGGTGAATCCCCCCTACAACGACCTAACTTTTTGGACTATTAACTAACTTAATTATTCGTAGTTAATGTAGTCTTAATATTTGTTTATGTTGGATTTCAAAAATGCAGAACTTTTTTTTTTTCCTTCTTAAAAACAAATCATACTTGTACTTGAAAAGTTTAATAAACTAAAATTTTAACTGAGAAAATTGAAATTTCTAAATAATAAATATCACATCCAAATTTGTACTTAGATAGTATTTAAAAACCTATAACGTCATGCGAGTTAAAACAAAAAACCTAACAGTCTTTAAGTACTCTTACTAGTTTAGAAATACCGAAATATTGAAAACATAGTTTTAATAATAATCGATACAAAATAATTTAAGAAGTTTAAATGTGAAAATTAAATTTGTGGTGGTATCCTAGTCCCTTACTTCATTGCTTCCGTACTGTTTCGCCAGTACAAAAAAATCTAAGTAGTAAGCTGCTTAGCCCCGTTACCTATAGTATGAACACACATATAAGAGCTTTTGCTCAGTAAGGACAAACTATATCTTATAAAACATTTTCATCAAGTCATATCATTACATGTCAGAACATGAATATTTAAAAATACACATGATCTATGTGTGTTCAATTAGGCTTCATTATATACATATCTTGTCTACTTAAAGGTCCCTATGTCATACACATATACACACAACCAATGGGGAGTTGGGGAGCAACCCTCCAACAACTTCCAAGGTCATAACTTATAACTTTCGTTCTTATTATATCATCTCGTTAATTGGAGGTTGGTGCGACACTTAATCCTATTTTTCATTAGCCTTATTCTTATTTATTGTGACAATATCTAGATTTATATGTCACTTTACATCTATTATTATGGTATAAATATCTATGGGGCATGTCAATCATGTTAATGCAAGAGAAATTATGCACGTCAAATGCTCAATCAAAATAATACATATAACTCATATACTCATCACATCATCAAGGCAAATCATAGCAAACATAGAACATCAACAAAAAAAAATAATTTGTTGCATGCTATAGGTGAGGTTTATACTTACTTGTCTTATGTGCTTAAACTTCAAGAATTGTAACTCCTACTACGTAAGTTTGGGGAATTATCCTAATTTAACAATACTTCATCATTAGAGTGAATCATGGTTATATATATATATATATTAAATTAAAGTGAACTTAATTTACTTGCATCATAACTAACCTTCATAATTAATTCCTATTAATTATTAAGTGTAAAACAAAATTCTACTAATTATCAAAATTTTAATTTAATTTAATTGATTAATTAATCGACTAATTAAATAACTAATTAATTAATCAATTAATTAATTAATTAATTAATTAGGTAATCTTAATTATTTGTTTTATTAGTGTGAGATTTTAATTTATAAGATTAATTTAAATTTGTGTATAATTCTATTTTGGGTACTTGATAACTCATTAGAAAGCTTGAAGTATCCAGTTTCTGTCCTTATAATTTATTTTCCAAAATCTCCGGGATTTTAAACCTTAGCATGGACATATTTCTTCACATCCCAAAATAAAATCTCAGTTTACCATATTTCAATATAATGTTGTGTGATTTATTATAAATTATATACTTATCCATTTTAAACGTATGGCAGCTCATTTCAACTTTACAACTATAAAGTTAATGTCTTAAGTTTTGGAGTTTTATATGCCATATAACGAGGTTTTGTTACTGTTGGTCTCACATATGTACCATAAGCTCAGATTTGTGATTAAACTTAGAAAAATCATAACAATTCACTTATAAGGCCAAATAAGGCAAAAGATATGTCATTGAAAAGCATATATAGTCTAGTTTATACGGCAAAAAGAGTTTTACAAAATATTATGGTTTACTTATTCAAAACATATAAAACCCATGGCTAGTAGCAAAACCTCTCAGTTCGTAGTCTTAATTTCTAAAATTCACCAAAAATTACATATTTATCCATTTGAGGTATAAGATACCTTGTTAGAAAGCTTAAAGAATCTAGTTTTTATATCTATAACTTATAATCCAAAATTCTGAGTTTAATAGGTTCAGATTTTATAAAACCTGTGGCTAGACCCTAGAGGTTCATTTTCTCTCTAGTTTTGTGTCACAACTTCAAATATACATAACTTTAGACATACAAAAGTAAACCAAGTGATTCCAAAGCCTAAAATGAAGCTTATTCTTGTTAAAATCTTACTATATACTTTATGTTTCATGTCAAAGTTTCTAACTTATGACATATCATCATAACAATCACAAGCTCGAACAAAGTTCGTAGACTTTACGGAAATACTCTGTGGATCCTCTAAGACCTCGGACCTCCAAAGTTCTTCTCAAAACATTTTCCTTGGTAAGAAGGAGTCTAACGTTAAGATTATAACTACATAACATGCTTTAGTTCTCTAAAAATGATCAAAATACAAAGGGAACCACTAGCTTACCTCTAGTAATACATCCTCTAACTCCACTTCACAATTCTTCGAACTCAGTAATGGGGTTGCTTGGAGCTTGAAAATGGAAGGAGGAGGGTGCTAGACAGATGTTGGAGGTGGAGAATAGTGTTGGTGGTTTTTGAGCTTGGTGGTGGCTAGAGAAGTCTAGGTTTTTGAGCTTAAACTTTGTGAGAATACGGTGAGATGCTAGGGCTTATGTTCAGCCAATATATTGCTTCGAAAAGGGCTGCCTTTTAAGTCACAAAAGTGGAAAATATTAGTTGATTTCCTCCTTGGATTGTCGCCACTTTGAGGGAGGGAGTTAGTGTGAAATTTTATTGTACCAAGTGGAAGAGAAAGGGTCACTATCAAGTGTACCTTGTGTGTGTCATGTTGCCTAAACAACCCACACCATTTATTGTTTTATGTTGCATGCATGCACAACATTCTCTTTTTATCTTGATTCAAAACTCCGCTTGCTTGTTTGACTAGAAAATCTGATTCTATCTACCTCTCTCATGATTTTCCTTTTTTTTTTTCCTTTCTTCCAATTTTCCAACCATTTATCAAGGGTTATCATCTTTGATCTCACCCATTTTATCATCCACCACACCAATCCTTGACCTAACCTCTCATTGGTCACTTAGTCTCTAAAACTTGGCCATTGATTTACCTAGGATCCTTTCATATGAAATCTACAGCATTGATTTCCAATCTAATCATAATTCTTGATCAATCTTCCATCTTTGGATTTGCTCCTAATCAATCCTAACCATTCATCTCCTATCTATGTGACACATTAATTTTCCCAATCATACTCTCAATACTTAAATATTGATATGACCAAAATAAATACTAAGGTCATCAAATTGATCTACGAATAATAGTTGGGGTTCCTTTCCAAAAATTAACATTTATCCCTCTAATACAACATAATAAATTTTTCTTATAAATTTATATGTCGTTCGACTTATTTTCTATATATCTATAATTTCTCATTTAAATAGAGAAATTCAACATTGTTAGATCATTGATATTATCATATTGATGACACATATAAATGAATCATGATCTTGAAATTTGATATTCATCAAAATAATTCATTAGAAGTATATTAATGAAGGAAATCCATGATAATAATTCATCAAATCAAGTTTATGAATTTCTAGGTTGTCACAATTCACCCTCTTTGCAAAACTTTCGTCCTAAAAAACTAGAACAAAAACGGATAATTTTTTCTATTTCGTCTTCACAAGTGGCTTCATTGATCTTGTGATTTCACCATAACACCTTGACAAGGGGAATGGTACTGTTTCTGAGAGTACTCTCTTCACAAGCCAGGATTTGCCCAAGGCTCTTCTTCGTAAGTGAGATCTTCATGAACTTGAATTGGTTAATGCTCTATTACATGAGATGGATCCAAGACATATTTCCTCATCATTGAGACATGAAAGATGTTGTGCACTACTGACAACTCTGACGATAATGCTAATCTCTAAGCTACCTTACCAATATGTTGTAATAACCCAAAATTTTGATGAACTTGTGATTTTCTTAGATACAAAGAAAATCTAAGTCTGAACCATGTATGTCAATATGAAGCTCATGATCTGATTTGATTATCAGATTATGTGTGAGTTCTTATAACATAATAAGACTCAATAATAGTTTACTTAGTCAAGTATAAGGCCTTTTGATGAAAGAGGCAGAATAAGGTTTTATGATTTTACTCCAGTCAACGTTTGACCAGGATGATTTAAGATATGATTAAGACGGTACTGCAGTATAATAAACAGTATAGAAATTATACTACGATAAACCGTCATTACGGATGAAGAAGTAAGAATAAGGCACGAGACCACTCTAGAAAAATTAGGTACAATATTTAGAGCAATAAGGACTTAGTAGCTTCAAGTCTTAATAAAAATCTACACGCAGTCTAGTTAAGTGTAGATAAATTCTGGACTACAGTTCAGTATTGCAGTACTGTTAATAGTTGAAAACAGTTTTTGTAATATTTGCATCAGTAAGAAAATGGACTATATATAGGAGGGAATGCCAAACATGACATTACTTGGAGGCCAAGTAAGTAAAGATAAATATGTGAATTTTGGGATTTTTGGAAATTATTAATAAAATGGATAATTATGCATTAATTGAGAGCAAAATAGCTCCACAATGGGCGGCCACCTTAAGGGAGCAAATAGCAAATATTTTGTTTTTAGGCCCAAATATGTAATTTTAAGAATAAAAATAATTATTGGAAATTCAAGAATTTTCACCTATAAATAGGTGATATGGGTTTGTATGTGGACCATTTAGTTGAGCGTCAAAGTTTTTAGTTCTCTCCCAACTTTCCTCTAGCCCTTAGGAACCGAAAAAAAAAAAAAAAAAAAAAAAAAAAAAAAAAAAAAGTGTGAGAGAGAGGAGTGGCCGGTTGGTGTTGGTGGAGTGAGAAGGAAACTTTTTCTCAACCCAAAGCTTAGATCAATTATCCCAACTTAGAGGTACTCCTCTTAATCCCTTTAAGCATTTTATTAAGTTCAATTAGAGATTTACTTGTATTTTCAAGCTTGGGTTTGTAAGAGCATAAGCTCATCCTTTTTATTTTTCCATGCTATGGTTCTTGTGTGATTAGCATATGCTTGATCTAGGTTTAGATGATCTTGATTGCCAAGTTTAAGCATGAATGTGATGATATGCCTTAGAAAGAATAAGGGAATTATGTATGCCAATCTTATGTTTGTTAAAATGTCTTCACATGCTTAAATAGAAATATTTTATGAATGATGGTGATGGTGATGATGTTTGATGTATGAGGGTTTAGGAATTAACCTATAAACCTAATTTGGTAAGCTAAGTAAGGTTACCTATTTGGGTTTTGTAAGTAAGATGAACAAGTGCATGAATGATGAATATGTACGTAACGCACTGCATGATTGATGTAGGCTCACGGTTTCGACCGTTTGAGGTAGTGTGTATGAAATTTTAAGCTAAAACCAACAAGACCCAAAACTGCCAATTTTCAGATTTCACTGGACAGTTTTCTAAAAACTGAATTTTGAGCCTCTTAGAAACCGAATTTCAAAAGAGTTATAACTGTAAAGTTGTAGGAAATTGCAAATCCTAGGGGGCAACATGGACGGTTTTTAAAAATAGGGCTCCAAAGGAATTTGTTTTTATCAAAATCCGAGACTGGCCTGTACAGACAGTGTACACGGCTAGAATTTTTCCAAAGGAGAAACGAGCAAGTTAAAGGCAGATTTAGGTTTTTGACAAACAAAAAAAAAAACAAAAGTTGTAGGTTTGGATGAGATCTACAACTTTCATGAAGAAAACGTTTTCAAATTCTAAACTAATTTAAAGATAAAACTGGATTTTCAAAACTGTGTAGGGTATTGGTACAGGAAATTCCTGCACATACATCTTCAGTTAAACTACAAGGCTGTTTTCAAAAGCTTTTTTCAAAGTTTTATAATTTTATAATCCCGATTACAAAGAAATCATAGTTTTACAAAGAAAACAATTTTAAAAGAGTTTTAAAATTTTACAAGAAGTTTTAAAAGGTAATTCCAAGTATTAAATCAAAATAATACTTGAAATTATAAAAACAAGGTATTTTTTTTAGAAAATGAGAGAAGGCCCAAGATTTCTTAAATGGTAACAGTTTTATGACGAATGATAGTCGGGTTGGAGACCGACTAATCGATGTGTATGTTAATATTTGTTAAGGAATATGGTAACAAGTGTATGACGGATAGTAATCGGATAGAATACCCAAGTTATTAGGTTCCAAGGTTACTTATAGTAACTAAATGGGATACCGCTTGAATATGTTGGGCTTGTATTTAGGTTTACTTATAGTTGTTGGATAGGATACCAATATTAAATATTATGGTTTATAGCAAGATAGGATTATCCTTATCTTGCACCCTACTTGGTAACAGGAGGGTAACCTATTGTTGTGACTCGTTGGAACAACAAACCCAGCACCTAGGACAATCGGTAAGTACAACTCTGCCTACAGCATGGGCAACATGTTTTTGTTGCTTTGCATGTTTTTCAAAAACTCATGCATTGATTTAAATGTTTTTACTGCTTTGCATGTTTTTCAAAGCATCATGTGTTAATACATGTGATGCATATGATTTATATTTTATTATTGCGGTATCATGTAAGCATGCTCACCAATAATAAATCACATGACAAGACTAAGACTAAACCAAGACAATAAAGTGTCATACCAACCTCCCACTGATCGTGGAGGATTATGTATGCTTAGGAAAAAAAATTCTCAGACCTTCCGTAGATCGTGAAAAGTTATGTATATGATTCCCATAATTATTAGGGATCTTGCAAACCCTAACTTTCTGTGAATTGCGCGTATTTGGTACATACACAAAGGGCCCATGTATTAAGCAAGATAATAAGTTCATAATGGAAGCATAATCGATTCATAAGAAAGTATAATCGGTTCATGCATTATCAATTCATACATTCTTTTACCGAAATATTTTTGCATAATAGAAAGTTATACTTACTGAACATAAGCTCATAACTTACGTTCATACTGTAGGTAAGCAACTACCGGTAATACTTGATGCAAGACTATGGAAAGATGACACTGCAGACTATGAAATTTGGGTTAAACACCGCCAGGGGTTTTGGAAATATATTATGTAAAATGTGTTTATATTATGTTATGATAAGTCGATAGTACTAGTATATGATGACTAGTATGATTTGTTAAAATGTGGTTTGAAAGCTCGGTACTCGAGTGAGTACATATACATAAGTATGAGTTTTGAGTTTTAAATTGAGTTTAAAAAGAAAAAAAAAACGTTTCCGTATTTTTACATAAAGCAAAAGTAAGTTTTAAGATAAAGTATGTTTAAGTAAACATGGTAAAGTAACGGCTCTACGAAATCGGGTCATTACAAAGTTAAGTATTTAAGTTGGTCATTGCAAAGTTAAGTATTTAAATTAAGTAAATACGAAATCACGGCCCTACGTAGGTCGGGTCGTGACATATGTTCTATGACCTCGAAGGGTCTTATGCATCTCAGGTTCAACTTGCCCTTCTGTCCAAATCGCATCATGCCCTTCATCAATGCTACCTTCAAGAAAACAAAGTCTCCTTGAAATTCAAGGGGCCTCCTTTGCTTGTCGGCATAACTCTTCTGTAGATATTGAGTTGCTTCCATTCGTCGTCATATTTTCTTGACTGCTTCAGTTGTCTTGATGATGAAATATGTGGTTTCCAATTGCTTTTCCCCTATCTCATGTCGGTGTACCAGTGATTAGCACTTCCTACGATAGAGTACTCCATAAGGTGCCATCCCAATAGTCACCTAATAACTGTTGCTGTAGGAGAATTCAAACAATGGTAGCTGCTTATTTCATGCAACGTTGAAGTCTATAACTCAAGCACGAAGCATATCCTCTAAGGTTTGAGTGGTTCCCTCGATTGACCATCCGTCTAAGGGCGAAAGCAGTGTTAAACTTGAGTTTAGTTCTCATCACTTGCTAAACTTTTTTCCAAAAAGTGGAGGTAAAACGACTGTCATAGTTTGAAATGATTGATAAAATAATGTCGTGTATCTTAACGACACTGGATACATACAATTCTGTCAATTTTTCTAGAGAATAAGTCATTTTAATTTCTATAAAACGTGTTGATTTAGTTAAACGGTCTATAATAATTATCCAGATGGCGTCATAACCTTCACTGGTTTTTGGCAATTCGATCACAAAATCCATAGTGATTTATTCCTATTTCCACTCTGAGACTTCAATAGGTTGTAATTTCCCAGCTACTTGCGTGTGTTCTACCTTAACTTTCTGACAGGTTAGGCATTTACTCATGAATTCAGCCATGTTGTTCTTCATCTTGTTCCACCAAAAATGCTTATTCAAGTCCTTATACATCTTAGTCGCTCTGAGATGGATGGAATATAGGGTGTCGTGGGCCTCAAAAAAATCTGCTTTCAGAGATTTTCGTTATTAGGCACACATAACCTACCCTTAAAATGAAGACTCCCTCATCTGTCACACTAAAATCAGTTTCTTTCCCTTCCATGACTTCTTTTCTTATCCTAACCAAACTAGGATCGAATCCCTGAGCTTCCTTGATTTTATCGAGAATTGTAGGCTAGAGAGTCAATAAGGAAAATTTTCCCGTAATAAGCTCCATTCCAAGCTTGAAAATACCTTCCTGAAGTAGTGGTGATAATGCTTGAATTGACATGAGGGTAGAAGATGACTTCTGACTCAATGCATCAGTGACTTTGTTGGCCTTTCCGAGATGATAAAAAATATCATAGTCATAATCCTTAATCAATTCCAACTATCTTCTTTGTCACATGTTGAGTTCTTTCTGGGTGAAGATTTACTTAAGACTTTAGTGATTCGTGAAGATCTGACGTTTCATGCTGTAAAGGTAGTGTCGTCAAATCTTAAGGGTGAACACCATAGCTACTAATTCCAAATCATGGGTCAAGTAGTTCTTTTCATGCTCCTTCAACTGTCATGAGGCATAAGCTATGACTTTACCGTTCTGCATCAAAACTACTCCTAAGCCCATCTTAGATGCATCGCTGTAGATGTCAAACTCTCTCTCGTCTGATGTAATTGAGAGAATAAGAGTACTAGTGAGTCTTTTCTTCAATTCTTGGAAATTCTCCTCGCATTTCTCCGTCCATTCATACTTCTTTCTCTTTCCGAATAAGTGCAATAAGAGGTATGGCTAATTTCACGAACCCCTCAATGAATTTTCTGTAGTAAGCCACTAAACCTAGAAAGGTTTGCACTTTAGTCACACTCTTCAGTGCTAGCCACTTGCTTACAGCTTCGATCCTGGATGGGTCGTCAGATTATCTGTCCTTGGAGATCATAAGTCCGAGAAATTGAACCTTGTCAAGCCAAAATTCACACTTAGAGAATTTTGCATAAAACTGGTGGTTCTTTAGAGTTTGGAGAGCGATCCTTAAATGCTCTTCATGCTTTTCTTGGGTCTTTGAGTAGATCAAGATATCATCAATGAATACAATGATAAACTTGTCCGAATACTCCTTAAATACTCGATTCATCAAATCCATGAAAGCTGCAAATACATTTGTCAATCCAAATGGCATGATTAAGAACTTGAAGTGATTGTAGTGTTTATGAAATTCCGACTTTAGAATATTGCTTTCTTTGATCTTCAATTGGTGATAACCTGTGCTTAAGTTAATTTAAGAAAAGACTGATGCTTCTTTAAGCTGATCAAAGAGGACGTCGATTCTTGGAAGGGGATACTTATTCTTGATGGTGGCCTTATTGAGCTCACGACAGTCAATACACATCCTTAATGTATCGTTCTTCTTCTTAACGAACGAACAGGTGCACCCTAAGATGAGTAACTCAGACGTATGAATCCTTTGTCCAAAAGTTCCTAAAGTTGCGTCTGCAATTCCTTGAGTTTGGCTGGGGCCATGCGGTATGAAGCCTTGGAAATCGGTGTTGTGCCGAGTATCAATTCCATTTCAAATGAGATCTCACGGTCATCAGGTATTCCAGGTAAGTCTTCTAGGAAGTCCTCAATAAAGTTTCTGACTACTGCTACATCTTCTGGTTTGGATCATTCTTCCTTTGTCATATCTATGATATTAGCTAGGTATCTAACGCATCCGCTATGTAGCATCCTCCACGCTCTCATGGTAGAAATCATTACCCTCAGCTGTTTGTCAGAAATGCTGACATAATCGAACTCTTCCACTCCATCAGGTTTGAATGTCACTTTACGCACCCAACAGTCAATGTTTGCATTGTATTTTCCTAGAAAGTTCATCCCTAGGATGATATCGTAGTCAAATATTTCTAGAATAACTAAATTAATGAACAGTTCTTTATCAACAATAATTATTGGCACATGATGTAACCAATAACTTGACAACAAGGTTTGTTCTGAAGACAGGGCCGTTCTAAAAGTCTAGTTGATTCTATCTCTCAATTGAGTTAGTTTCGTAGTAAACATATGTGATATAAAGGAATGAGTTGCTCTAGAATCAAATAAAATGTGTGCATCTTGATTGGCCATAGAGAGCTAACCTATCACCACATTCTAGATTTCCATTTCAACGTCATTCTTGGTGTAGGCAAAAATATGAGCATTCGGTGTTGGCTGGGCCTCCAAATGTCCCTGGTTGATCCGAGAACCCTTAATTTTGGCTTGCATGTTGTGGAGTTGAGTCCCGTATGGCTTCAGCTGATTCTACTCAGTCTGATTCTG
Source organism: Ficus hirta (assembly GCA_038430175.1). Classification (NCBI taxonomy): domain Eukaryota; kingdom Viridiplantae; phylum Streptophyta; class Magnoliopsida; order Rosales; family Moraceae; genus Ficus; species Ficus hirta. The sequence continues at coordinate 7,555,951 of CM076597.1, forward strand.
CTTGTTGGTATAGCAATTTTTTTGTAAAGTGACCTTCTTTGCCACATAAATAACAAGTGTTTGAGCTGAGTTTGCATTCACCTTGATGCTTCTTCCCATACTTAGGGCATGTAGGGTGAATGGTGTTGTTCTTATTCTAGGGATGGTTCTTCTAGTTCTTATTTCCATTAAAATTCCCTTCTCTCTTGTTATGGTTCTGGTTTGAGTGATTGCCATTAGGGTTGGCTCTGTTTTGATTAAGACTTGTCTATTGAGCAAGACGATACTTAGCGCGTAGTGCTTTTTCGAGATATTCAGCAACAGTCGTAGGTGGTTTCTCGCCACTATCGATCACAATAGCTATCTCAGGGTGAAACATGTACAACATCCGCCTAACCCTTTCATCCTCAGTCGGCACAAGGTGAGGGTAGAGTCTTGCCAGTTGATCGAACTTACATACAGCATCAGTGACTGACATAGATCCTTGTTCGATGTTGTTGAATTCATTTGTCTATGCTTTCATGGTCATATGATTGTAGAATTTGTCATTGAATTCTTGAATGAAATCATTCCATGTCATCTCAAGCACATTCCTCTTTATTTGCACAGATTCCCACCAAAAACGAGCATCCTTCTTCATGACATAGGAAGCACAAAGCACTTTTTCTTGGTCAGTGAGGTCTACAAAATTCAAGACTATTTGAAGGGAGGTTAGCCATTCCTCATCCTCCAAAGTGTCCATGGATCCTTTGAATTCTGGTTTCATACATCAGAACCTACAACGGTTCTTACTGAACCATAGTTTGGACGGCTTATGCTACAAGCACAGCTGGTGCTGCAGGTTGAGTTGGCACAGCTGGTAAACGGGGTTGTTCTTGATTTTGCTAAATAAGATGCTCACGAAATTCTACATCTAGAGCTCCTGGTCTTCCAATCTATGCTGTAGGTCAACAACTATTTCAACTAGGTTCGCTTCTTGTGGTCGTCTTGCTGCTACCGCTCAAGGACGTAACATTACTTCATATATAACTATAGCGTTCAACCTAAAAGAACCGTGCTTGTTTAATATCCCACGCAGAGTTATTTTAGTTTAAGCATTGTCTTATGATGTGAGTTTCATTTAATAATAAATGACAAAGAGTATAACCTATAAATCATGGCATATCACATCTTAAAAGTATCATATCATAATATCACCTAGTTATAAGTTCATATAACAATTAACCATATTAGTTATAATAAGTCATAAAGAATACATAAATCATAAGGATAACACAATGGTCACCAAATACTTAAGGTCGATAATATATAAACATCCACAAATAATAGGTAAACTATCCGATAGTAAACTATTACACTCGGTCTTCTACCTATTCTTATGGACCTTCCATCTCGTCATCTTCTCCTTCAGTGAAAACCTCGATGCAGTCCTCCTCTTTTGGTTCAATACGGCATCATCATCTCCAACGGCTTTTGGTTGGTTCAGGGCTGGTGCCTCAACATGCTGCTGGCGTCCTCTGCATCCTCCAATCACCCTGCTGGAGGAGTGTCTACCCTTTTTCGCTCTCAGATGCATCTTAGTGTAAATGGCCTCTGAACATAAGTGATCATAATCCGGATATGGTCAAGAAAAGTAAACCAGTGCTCGTATCCCGTGGGGAACTCTTCACCAAAACAACTCACATGCGTCCTTTTGGCGTAGTTCATAAGAGCACTCGACTAGGAAATCCTCCTCAAATCAGCGTTTGTACTCCTGCATGCTCTCACCCTGTAAAGGTGCCCATCCCACTGCCCGAGTAAAGAAATGACTTCCTTGTGCATACATCAAGTCAGTCATCTTTTCTCTATAAATGAAAGGACCTATAAAGTATTCCGTAATGTTGCGACAGAAATCCCTCCAACAAACGAGGTTCAAGTCTTGCCCACTACATTCCTACCAACGCCTAGCAGCACCCCTCAGCTAGATTACTGCTAGTCTTGACCATGCCTCCCGTGTTATGCCACACAAACTGTATAAGGACTCTATGTGATATAGCCAATCTCCCGAATGAGTTTCTCCATAGTAGTGCTCCGGTCTGTCTCTCCAAAATGCAATCGTTATTTTGGTACTGAGCTCACTAAGAAGTGTCTCTTGGGATGATGATCCTTTAACCAGTGGCATAATGATAATACGGGGATACATAGTTCTAAAATTAAGGACAATAGCAACCACTAATTGTAAAAAGAGTTCGAACTTACTTGGACAGGCTAAAACTAACGTGGAAACAACATAAAGTATGGTGGCAGGATACCACTCTGATACCAACTATAACAACCCGACTTTTTGAACCGTTATCTAACTTACTCCCGACTTTTTGAACCGTTATCTAACTTACTTATTCTTAGTTAGTGTAGTCTTAATACTTGTTTATGTTTGATTTCAAAAGTGCAGACCTTTTTTTTCTTTTTAAAAACAAATTATACCTGTACTTGAAGATTAAACTAAAATTTTAACTGAGGAAATTGAAATTTCTAAATAATAAATATCACATTCAAATTCGTACTTAGATAGTATTTAAAAAGCTATAACGTTATGCGAGTTAAAACGAAAGACCATAAAGTCGTTAAGTACTCTTACTAGTTTAGTAGTACCGAAATATTGAAAATATAAGTTTAAAAATAATCTATACAAAATAATTTAAGAAGTTTAAATGCGAAAATTAAATTCATGGTGATATATTACTCCCTTCCTTCATCGCTTCCACACTGTTTCGCCAGTCCAGAAAACATCTAAATAACGGGTTGTTTACCCGCATTACCTACAGCACGAACACACATATATGAGCTTTCGCTCAGCAAGTACAAACTATATCTCACAAAACATTTTCATAAAATCATATCATTACACGTCACAACATGAATGTATAAAAATATATGTGATTTATATGTGTTCAATTATACTTCATTTTATACATGTCTTGTCTACTTAAGGGCTCCTATGTCATACCCATATGCGCGCAACTAATAAAGAGTTAGGGGAGCGACCCTTCAATAACCTCTAAGGTCTTAACTTATAACGTTTGTTCTTATCATATCCTCTCACTAATTAAATATTGGTACGACACTTAATCCTATCTTTCGTTAACCTCATTCTTATTAATTATGACAATATGTAGATTTATATGTCACTATGCATCTATCATTATGGCATAAATATCTTTGAGGCATGTCAATTATGTTAATACAAGAGAAATTATGCACACCAAATGCTTAATTAAAGCAATACATATAACTCATATACACATCACATCATCAAGGTAAATCATAGCAAACATAGAACATCAACAAAGAAAAATATTTTATTCTATTATGTAGATGAGGTTTTTACTTACTTATCTTATGTGCTTAAACTTCAGGACTTGTAACTCCTATTACATAAGTTCGGGGAATTGTCCTGATTTAACAATACTTTGTCAATAGAGTGAATTATGGTTTTATATATATATATATATATATATATATTATAAATTAAGGTGAACTTAATTTACTTGCATCATAACTAATCCTATTAATTATTAAGTATAAAAGAAAATTCTACTAATTATCATTAATTTAATTTAATTTAATTTAATTGATTAATTAATCGATTAATTAAATAACTAATTAATTAATCAATCAATTAATTAATTAAGTAATTAATTAGATAATCCTTATTTATTTTCATAAGTTATGACTTACCTTCATGTCACATTTTTAATGTTTAATCGTTTTATCGGTGTGAGATTTTAATTTATAATATTTATTTAAATTTACATATAATTCTATTTTGGACACTTGATAATTCATTAGAAAGTTTGAAGTATCTAGTTTCTATCCTTGATCTAACCTCTCATTGGTCACTTAGTATCAAAAACTTGACCATTGATTTGCCTGAGATCCTTTCACATGAAATATACACCATTGATTTCCAATCTAATCACAATTCTTGATCAATCCTCCACCTTTGGATTTACTCCTAATCAATCTTAACCATTCATCTCCTATCTATGTGACATATTAATTTTCTCAATTATACTCTCAATACTCAAATATTGATATGACCAAAATAAATACTAAGGTCATCAAATTAACCTACTAATAATAGTTTGGGTTCCTTTCCAAAAATTAACATTTATCCCTCTAATACGATATAATAAATTTTTCGTATAAATTTATATGTCAGTCGACTCATTTTCTATCTATCTACAGTTTCTCATTTAAATATAGAAACTCAACATTGTTAAATCATCGACATCATCATACTGATGATACGTGTAAAATCATTCATGATCTTAAAATTTGATATTCGTCAAAATAATTCATTAGAAGTATATTAATGAATGAAATCCATGATAATAATTCATAAAATCAAGTTTATGAATTTTTATGGCGCCACACCCCCTATGAGTTTTCCGATCTGGTTGCCCCCCTCCAAGTTTTCGATCCGGTTCGCCCCCACCCCCTCCCCCACCCCCCCCCCCCCCCAAAACGAGTTTTCCGACCCGGTTCGCCCCTTCCCCTCCGAGTTTCCAATCTAGTTCTCCCTCCTCCATGAGTTTTCCAATCTGGTTCGGCTCCCCACAGATCTATGCCCCTCCCCCCTCCTCCCCCCAGCAACTGCCCGCCCAGAAACCAACGACGAGCCCCCTACCCCCGACACCGTTAACCGATAAATTAGGTTTTTTTTTTTGGTAATTTTTTTATATTATTTTTTAATTTTTCAGACAATGCTAGTATGAGATAAGGTGCACTATAATTATCATACGTAAATAATATCTCAACCGCTTGATTATATCTTAACGATTTAAAAATGAGCTCTACCGATATGATATATAAAAAGGGCTTTACCACAATCTTTCCCTTTTTTTTATACATTTAAATAGAACATTTCAGGGGGGGGGGGGGGGGGGGGGACAAAATAATTATGTTGACTAAGGAGACTGATTCTGTTGGTTTTTTTTTTTTTTTTCCCTAACCAAAGATGGCAATTCTCCCTTTAAAAAAAAAATGAATCGCCAATGCCATATATATCTTCTCTCTTTTCCTTTTTTTTTTTTTTTTTTGCCCTTTCTTTGAAGAATTTGAATAAAAACGGTTAAGAAATAACGATGCCAGCCTGCATGGCCCAGAATATCCGGAGAAAGGGCCCAATAAAAGAAAAAGAAACAGTTGGGAGGAGCAAAAATAGGGGTCATAATGGGAAGAGTCTTAGAGTGGATCCAACGGTCATCAACTACCATCCTTTTTTTTCTGAATTTTCCCGAGAAAGTGAAAGAGAAAAGGAGAGGGAAAGGAAAAAAGCAAAACGGTGAAGGAGAGGGGTTTGTTGAGTTGCGGGGGTGTAGAAGAAACCTTGGAGAGGAAATAACACGATTTTGGTTTTGACACCAACTGTTCTTTCTCTCTCTCTCTCTCTTTCGCGCCCTCCCTTTTTGCTGTTCTGTCTTTCCCTGAATGCCTTTCCCAGTCTTCAGGGTCTGTCCTCTCTCTCTCTCTCTCTCTCTCTCTGTTCTCGTATATTTCTCCAGTGGGTTTAATTTGTTTGTTTGTTTTGGGTAAAAAATTTCATGCAAAATTAGATTTTGGGTATCCCGCATTTTGATTTTGGTGTTTGTTCTGTATTTATCTGGAAATTTTGTTTAATGAGTTTAATTTTTTTTTTTTTTAATTATTGATGAAGGAAAATTTACGAGGAATAAATGTGTGGGATTCGTTGATTTGATCTGTTATGTTACGCCATAATAAAACATGTTTAAGATGGTGTTAATGGGAAATCAAATGTTGGGATGGCCACATTGTTTATTTTGGTGGGGCTGGCGGTGGTGTTGTGTTGTGCCTCAAGATGAAAATTCTCCAGATAGGGAAGAAAACAGATCTCTCGCAAAACGGAATACCAAAATGCAGGATTTATACGTTGGTGATTTGGTGGTATTGTGTGATGCCGAAGGACAAAAATGATCATGATGGTGAAGAGAACAGATTTCATTGGAATGATGGATTTTTGAAAAGGAAAGCATGCTTAAGATGGATTTTTGTCAATTTGTGTTGTTATCGACTTTGTTTGGTTTCTTTATATTTTCGAAAGATTTTTTGTTAAATTTTAAGCACATTAGGATCTTTGATCTTTAGTTTGTCTTTTTTTTTTTTTTTTTTTTTTTTTAAGTATATTTCAGGGTTGACATTTTAATGCAGGCTATGATGGATTGAAGCAAAAGGGTGTTTGCCTATATTTTGGAGGTCCATCGCCAATATAGAAATGACTACAGAATTTGATTTTTACCATCTCTATGACAACAATATTCGGTAAGATAATCCAAATTCTTTCCTTGGATAATTCTTAGCAATGTTCTTGAAATCTGGAGGTTTCACTGAACAACGTCTAATTCTTTTCCTGTGTCATTTGAAAATCTTCGAATTAGTTCATCATCTTAGAGTTAGCCACCATTTGATCATGCTCAAACTCAGAAGTGGTTTGATGAATTCCATGCAAAATGAAGGGCATTGTTAAAATTTGTACAAAATTCTGATAAAGTTTTTAACAAGGTGACTCATGGATGACAAATGACAAAGCTGTCGAAAAATAAATAGGAGTAAGCATTATATGATGGTACATTTACATCTAAACTAAAAGCAACCCATATATTGCATATTGATAAGGAATGAACATTTTTAGGATTAAGACAGCAATAACAACTTGGCTAAATATAATCATGCAGACATTGAAAATCTAGTAGTTTAGCCTGACCCTTTGTTCTAGAGGTGTCGGGAGTTCGGTTTGGGTGGGACTTTGGGGGAAGATGGCAATTTGCAGCTTCAATCTGACCTTGTATAAAAAATATAGATATATATATATATATAATAGTCTAGTTTGATTAACTGAATGGTTATTTCTGCGTCGAAATCAAATTTTCTAAGAAGATGATTTTGTGCAAATAATTAAAGCTTTTCCTCTCAATGCTGTGATTCCATTACCACTAGACTAACTGAATGGTTATTTCCATGCCGAAATCAAATTTTCTAAGAAGATGACTTTGTGCAAATAATTAAAGCTCTTCCTCTCGATGCTGTGATTCCATTACTGCAGAGAGATCTTTTTCTTTTAACCATCAAATAATTGACTTTTTCATCATCCATTGTGGGCATTGTTCGGTTTTTTGCCTTCTAAATGCTCAATTTGGTTGCATGCAGAGTTTTGATGCCTAACATCCCAGGAAAGAGCGTTCCTAAGGGAATCCGCTGAAAAAAACTGCTTTTGACATGCACTGCTGTCACTGCCATCTTCATGAGAATTTACAAAATGGCCGTGGCTGTTGATCAACATCATGGCTTCAAGCTATACAAACGATTCCAGAGATGCAGACTCCTATCTTACTCTCACCTTGACCACAACATCCTTGAACTTGGCCATACTAAATATTCCCACTCGTTGAAACGTGCATGTGAAGCTGCAAATTTTCATCGAAGTTTCTCCACTCCGTGCTTATCCCTAACCACTACACTTGAGGAAGAGTTTGAGACCAACCCAAAGATTGAGATTGTCAGTGGGTTCAAGGCCCCAAGAGTGCGTGCTCTTGTTGTTGAAGTTGCCATGGCTATTGCCTCCGGTGTTGATCCTCTACCTGTGTCAAGTGGGCTTGGTGGTGCTTACCTTTTACGAAGCCAAAGTGGGGACAACATCGCCGTGACAAAGCCCGTAGATGAAGAACCCTTAGCCCTGAACAATCCAAAAGGCTTTGGTGGTCTGATGCTTGGCCAACCTGGTGTCAAACGCTCAGTTCGTATAGGTGAAACTGGCATCCGAGAGTTGGCTGCTTATCTCCTTGACCATGGTGGTTTTGCTGGTGTTCCTCCTTCAGCTTTGGTCAAAATCTCTCACGTTCCATTCCACTTCAACAATGCCACAACAGTCTCGTCCACACCCTATAAGATTGCATCTCTTCAACGTTTTATAGACCATGACTACGATGCAGGAGAGTTGGGTCCTTCAGGATTCTCAGTTGCCTCAGTTCATCAGATCGGGATTTTAGACATAAGACTTCTAAATCTCGATAGGCACGCAGGGAATATACTAGTTAAAAAACATGACCGCAATAGCTATGCTATTGGAGCTGCAGAGCTGGTTCCTATTGATCACGGGCTGTGCCTACCTGAGTGGCTTGATGATCCGTATTTTGAGTGGCTGCACTGGCCACAGGCCTCGGTTCCTTTTTCTGAATCTGAAGTTGCCTATATATCCAATCTTGATCCTTTTAAAGATGCAGAGCTTCTAAGAACCGAGATTCCATCTTTAAGGGAGGCTTGTATCCGTGTTCTCATGCTGTGCACCATTTTTTTGAAGCGAGCTGTTGCCTCTGGGCTTTGTCTTGCTGCGATTGGTGAAATGATGTCTAGGGAGTTCCATGCTGGGGAAGAGAAACCAAGTGTACTAGAGAACATCTGTGCAAAAGCTAAGGCTTCTATTCCGCTCACATTTGATGACAATGAAGGCAACACATTGACAGCAGAACTTGGAGAGTTTCAAATCGATGACGGAGTTAAAGATACTTACGACAATGATGGTTTGGATGTCTCTCAAGTCGCACAAAGCTATCCCGAGATCTCTAAGCCGCAAAAGGTGTTAACTATCTCAAAATCTGCAGGATCCATTACCAGGCTGCCTGATGCAATACTGTCTCCATATGATGAGGAAAATAACCATGGAAATGATGCTTATGCTCTGAAGGCAAAAGAAGGTAACAATGGTAGTGACCTTAACCATAAGGTGACGGGTTTGACAAAGAGTAAGAGTTCCTCAGGGCACATTCATAACTACGAAACATGGGCCATCTCTTTCGCTGACATGACTGAAGATGATTGGGAACTGTTCTTGAAGAACTTCGAGAAGTTGTTGCCCGAGTACCTCGAGAGAACAAAATTCTTGAGGCAGAAGCAAAGATTGGGAACCTCTTGCAAGTTCTGAGAGACGTTTATTATGCAGGAAGAAGATCGGATTCGGTCCGGATATGAATTTTAAAGTTTGATGTATGTATTGAATAATGTACAGTATTTCCAAAATGACTTTAGTGTGTAGGCCGTAGATAAATGCTGCGGGTGTTTTTTAATGGAGTAGTGATTGGTGCAATGCCATCCTTTCCATTTTTATAGCTTTTCTTTTTCTCTGTGATCACTGTAAACTCACAGATAACTGTTGTTGTTGTTGTTGTTGCACGAGGCTTTTGTTCTGGAATGTCAAAATTCTCTACATGATTGTAATGGTATTTTCATAAAATCATCTGTAAATATTCATGTATGAGATGGTTTTTGTTCTTTTCCCTTTTTTTTTTTCCCGATGAAAAGGTACAAGTCGTATCATGTTAATTAAAGACATCTCAATTAAATTGGTACTTTTGTAGTCACTCATCCCGCATCAGAACAAAACAAAGGGAAGCACACAGGCAAAAAAATAAATAAATTTACATAGACAAGAAGAAATAAAGGTGGATAGAATCAAGACAAACCCGTCAAAGGGTTGAAGAAAACATGCCAAAAAGAAAATTAGGGGATACATTTAGAGAGCCCAATGCCAGTTACAATAGGACTTTTGCCTATTATCTCCAGAATTTTTAAAATCATATCTCACTTTTTCTCTCTTAAATTTTTATAAAATTAAGTCATTGTTCGGTTGACATCTTGGACTCAAATTTTTCATCTCATTTTTTATCTTTTTCTGAAAAATCAATAAAAATTATAATTAATTTTTAAAAAATCAATCAACTTTAACTTAAAAATTATATCTACAACTGACAAACCAAACGTACCCTAAAACCTTAAAAGTTCATAATTTTCTTATTTCTAATCAAACTGTAATAATTCTTATATATAAATGTTTATAATATCAAAAAAACGAAACAAGTTATATATTATATTTGTTTTTCCAAAAACATATTTATATTATTTTTTATATTATATTATTATTTATTTTCAATTTATATTTCAATCAACGATCTAATCCTTACCTACAAAACTCTAAATTAAAGAAAGGCAACTGAATTGTTTTGCTTCAAAAAGACATAATTGTCCTTGCTCTGTGTGTTCTCGTCTAAGACACCTAAAACTTTCGAATGCCCACCATTTGTATCTCCAGAAGGATTAAATGGTAATTTCGAGAGCATCCAAAGCCGCCCAAATAAAAGAGCAACTAATTCCAACGCAGGTACGTCTTTGACAAAAAAAAAAAAAGAAAATGACCTCTAAGAACATGTTAGGGCCAACAAGCCCAACAGCTCTCTCTCTCCCATCCTCCGCCGCCCCAATTACCGATTCCGGCGAAGCCTCCCAGATTCCGACCGCCGCTGTCGCCGCGGACGACACGTACAAGGAAGACCCGGATCCGACCCGGGAGCCGAAGAGGCGAAAGTATTGCCCGAAAGCGCTCGAGAAAGTGGAAGAGCTGTTACTCGCCGCTGATTCGAATCCCAATTTGTCCTCCTTCAGCTTCGACACCAAATTCGCGGCTTGTTCGCCGGAGATCACGCCCAAATTCGGGTCTTTCAATTTGGTGGTTCCGAGTTCCGATCAGAAGAATCGGAGCTGTGAAAAAAAGGAAGAAGAGACCAATACTCAGTCCGGTTCATTGCCCGAGGCTGTTGGAGAGTCTAATAAACGGGATTGAAGAATTTTGGGTTTTAGATTTTTTTTCATTTTTTTTTTTTTTCATTTTCGTGGTTTTTTTAATTGTAATTGTTGGCTCAGGAAACTGTATTTGTTCATAAATTTTTGAGCCAAATTGTGTAAAGAAGTTTAGAAAAGCAAAGGAAGGGAATTATGATTTTTCCTTTTTTTTTTTTCCTTGAAAGTTGGCTTTCTTTTAAATGCTTTGTATGTTGCATAAGTTGGAGAGATTTTAGTCACCCGCACGTGCTGGTTTAGACTGCTTTGATTTGAGCAATAATTGACTTGTTATTTATGGGTCCATTTTATTAATCCTACGACACTGTAATTCGAAAACTGAAAAAAAAAAAATATTAAAAAAAATTAAAAAGAGTACTCTTTTTTTTTTTTTTTTGGCTTAATGATAAAAATGAGTAACTTGTTTTAGCCGGTTAGAAGGAGGAAAAAAAACAAAAAACAAAAAACAACTCTTCCTCCTTTTTTTTTTCTTTTTTTCTTCTCACTAATGCCGATTTAATTTGTTAAAATTTCAAACATGTATGTATTGGAGTGCTTTTCTACAAAAGTAAAATAGCAAAGTAAAAAAAAAAAAAAGGATGTGATGGAGAGGGATGCAAGAAAAAGACATCTAAGTAAAATAAGTATTTTTAAGGATAACATTTGAAGAAATAATTATTTAGATGATTGAAAGAAAAAAATAATAGTTAAATAGCGAGCATATTTTAGAAAAGTTATTTTAATTGAGCATATTAGAGAAAACATTACTTTAAGAAGGAATGTTTAAAAATATAATATTTAAAAAAATAATAAACGTACCAAAAGGTACGTTTATTCATAAATGTGTGAACGCTAAGCGTATTTAATAAAGAAAGATTTTAGTAGGAACAAAAAAAATATAATTAAGGGCTACTTATGACAAAGAAGAAAAATATTTAAATAGGGACAGAAAAATGTAATTAAAAAATAGATAATAAATATGGTCATATTTTTGGGGAAAAAAAGTTGTTCAGTCAAGTGAAATCAAATAAACACTAAATAGGTGTACCTATAAGAAGGGAAAAGATGTTTAAGTAAAAATGAATTCGATAAGATTGTCTTATTGGGACGATAAGTAAAAACACTTTACTCATAAAAGTAACTTTGATAATTCTACCATAAAAAGTAACTTTGATAAAATAATATCTTAGAATGTCGTAAGAAAGATGTTAAGGCATATTTGAAAAATATACTTTCAATACTCAAATTTGAATTTAATACATCAATAATAGTTAATTAAGAACGTGATTTTATTAGGAAGAAAGCAAAAATAAAAAGGTAAAAAATAAAAATAAAAATAAAAAGTGGAAGCAAAAAACGACAAAGAAAAAAAAAACACAAAATAAGTTGACGAGAAGTTTTTAAACACTGTAGGAAAAGGAAATTCGGATTCTCCTATATAGTAGTAATAAATACATTTCATATCCATTTTCTCTCTGACTGACTTTTCGACTCAGTCCCTCTCACTCTCTCTCTAAGATGTCCATTACTTTGCACTTTAACGTCATCATCACAGATCACACTACTACAGTCCTTAAGAATTCCCTCATTTACCTTTTGTTGGTAGAGTGGGAACTAGGGAGAGGAAGGAAATTAAAAGACAATAATGAAAATATTGATATTTACCAAGATATGAATACTTAAATTTTATAGAAATATCATTATTTATGAAAATTAATGTAAAATATATAAATTCATTTTAAAAAACAAAAATTTTTAAATAAAATTTTATGAAACTTTAAAATAGTTAGAAATACATAAAGTAAATAAAACTCTCAATTAAATATCAAATATATGATAAATTGCATGGTAAAAATGGAGTACAATATAGTAAACGAAAGGGAGGTTTACCAATTAAGTAAAATCATTAAAATACAATATAATATAGATAGATTATATTCATTATTTTTTACATGACAAGTAAACATTAATATTAAAAGAGTTTTTAGAATGTTTGAAAGTATTATAATATCTTATTAGTGTAAACAACATCGATACTAGGATATGACATTTGAGTATTTCTTTAATTTATGTAATTCTAGACATATCATATGTCTCTCAATCTCTACTATCTATTCATATATTAAAAAAAATTATGCTTGAATTAAAAAAATCATGTATTTTACTATATTAAAAGATAAGAAACAAGATAATGATTGATATATTATGGATATTTTGTCAATATTTCTGTGAAAATTTCTAAAAATTTCCACGATCTTTTGTTATTTACTACTACACTTTTCACAGATATCAATATTTCCGTAAAAAAAAAATCGACATTTATGGAAATATCCACGAAAATTTTGCGGATATTCTGCAGAAAATATACGACATCCCTGTTTCCATATAAGTACTTCCAGAATACATAAATTTCCTAGGAATTATCGGTGGAAGTGTCGATTTTTCAATCCTTGATTAAAGGATGGATTTTGGAGAGAAAAATGAAATTTTAATTGTTTGGTAGAGAGGAAATTGGGAAGGAAGAGAAATTAAAAATCTATAGGCTCCGCCACTTACTAATCCTTCCAACTTTGAGAAGAAAAGTAGACAGAAAATTTTTGACAAAGTAAATGTGGGTAAAATGCATATTTTAACCTTAATCTATCATCTTCTCCTAATATATATATATATATATATATATAAAAGATTATAATTGTAAATTGTATTTGATTGGATATTTTCTTTTCTGTTTTCTTTTTCTTTTATCAAATAACATGATGAAAAATCTCTCATTTTCATCATCTAAAAATTTTATTCTTCTTTTCTATTTATATCCCTCCTACCAAACATAACATCAGGGAATAGCAAGTATAGGTATGTAAATTATGATTTAGAATCTTGGGAAATATGTGCTTTTCTTCCACACCTATCAATAAAACCCATTTTCTTAACCAGCCAAAAGAAACACAGAAATTTCAACTAACTAGTTTTGATTTCCCCGTCCCAAAAGTTGGGTAGCAAGGAGGTTTTGCAGAATTCAGTGTTTGCTTTTATGGACTTTTTGGAAGAAGTAATTACATAAAATGTCCATTTTAGGATTCATTTTAAAACATGTACGTTTTTTCAATGAATTTTGTGTACACATTTTTGAAGAAACAAACATTTTGTAGTACTCATTTTGTATTTTTATTATATTTAACATAATAACTCATTTATTTTGATTTACTTTTTGTTATTTCCGCGAATTGATCTCCACCTCTTTTAACCAAAAAAAAAATTAAAAAAAAATTTAAAATCTTTATAACCATAAATGTTTTTTCGTGTGTTCCTTTCTTTCTCGCCATTTTCATGTCCTAATATCGTCAATATCATTATTGAGTCATCTTTTATCAAATAAATAAATAAATAGTCAAACAAAAACATATGTATGCAAGAAATGCAAAAACATATTCTCCAATTAATTATTTATCATAATTATCTTACTAGTTTGTCACTCATGTATTCATTTTTATTCTTTCGGGTTATTATGTCACCTGTTCAACATTTTTTAAATTCGTAATGAGATTTCATTACTTGGTTATAATAAACTAGTTGGTTCAGTGCGAAGTGCGTGTGAAATCCTCATAATATATATGTAAAATGTAAATTATATAAAAACAATTTTAAAATATAACATAAAATGTAAATTTAATATTTTTATAGAAATTGTGAAATTGAATAGAAAATTAACTGGGGGTAGAAAAATAATAATTGAGAGGGTTATTATTAAAATAAAAATGATACATGTCTAACTTCCCTTACAAAAAAAATGGCAATTTTAACAGAAAAAAGTATCATCTCATTAATAATGTGTTTCTGAAAAATTTTACAAATCAGGATAAAAGCAATAATATGTCAAAGACATATTGTAGAAGAAACAAAACTAAAAAAAAAAAAAGGCAATTTAAACAGAAAAAAATTTCATCTCATTAATAATGTGTTTCTGAAAAATTTTACAAATCAGGATAAAAGTAATAATATGGCAAAGACATATTGTAGAAGAAACAAAATTATATATATATATATATATATATATATATCGCTCAAAAGAATCCCATCAAACAGGGAGAATAAGAAAAATTAAAAAGAAAAGAAAAGCATTGAATGACACAGGGCTTATGAAGAGGAGCCAAATCTTAAATTCTTTTGCCTCTTCTATTAGTTCAAGCACGTGCTCCACATTAATGAGACTCAATGTGACAGTAGAATATAAAGTTGTTAAGATAGTTTTTTTTTTTTTTTTTTTTTTCAAATGTCGTTATATGAATAAATCAGAAGAGAAAAATATTTAATTAAATATATTAAAAATTTTATTTTAGTTCGATAATATAAAATGTTTAAATATCAACACATTAATGAAATTATTTTGGAGGAATAAAAAAAATGTTTATGAATGTTGTATTTGATAAAAATGAAGTCATACTTACATAAAAATTTAAAAAAATATATTAGAGATTATTTGAGAAAGAAAGACAGGATATAAGTGTTAAAGTTAAAGTTTTTGGGAAAAAAAAAATCTTAAAGATGTAATAAGATAATTTGATTTGGATTAATAAAGTCAAGGTGAGGAAATAGAAAGTAATTTTTTATATGTTTTTTTTTTTTTTTTAAATACGGAGGTTATATTAAAACTGGGAAAAAATGTGAGGGTAATAATTTATAGATAACACTAAAAATCCTATTAAAAAATATAGAGTATGACTTATAAACATTAGGGATTACATATTTGAGCAAAAATAGAATAGTGCCTTTAAAAATAATATTGATAATGTGAAATAATTTGATTTGGGTTAATAAAGTTAAGCGAGGAAATAGAAAATAATATTTTTTTTTATCTATGTTTTTTTAAATACAGAGGTTATATTAAATTGGGAAAAAAAATGGAGGGTAATAATTTATAGGTAATACTAAAAATCCTATTAAAAAATATAGAGTATGACTTATAAACATTAGGGAATATATATTTGAGCAAAAATAGAATAGTAACTTTAAAAATAATATTGATGATGTGAAATTCTTCTAAATAAAATTAGAAACAATTGAACGAGTTGGCTGGCAACGTAAATAAAGTAGGGGAAAAAAAATAAAAAAACTTTTGAAAGATTATACAAAAAATTGTGAAAACTAAAGAAAGGAAGGAATGAAGGGAAATTATTAGAAGGGAAAAAATGAAAAAGAAAGGAATCACTATGGTGGTGACGGCGGCGGCGGTAATTGGAGATTTAGGGTTAGAGTTTGATTGAATTGAGGCTCAATTTGGGATACTTTTAGGGTAAATTTGTAATTTAATAAAATTTTGTAAATAAATAAAAGTTTGTTTTTAAAATGAAATATTGTTTTTAAAAATAATTTAATAATTTAATGGAAATTTTCATATTTACATATAATTACTAATGCTTATTTGGTAAATATTTAGATTTACTATTCATATGAAAAGTACAAAATGCAAGATAAATAAAGGATTTACGTGTAAATACCATTATTTCCTAGTAAATATTTGGATTTATCAAACAAATTAAGATTCAAAACAATACAAATTACACTAAAAGTAACGTTGATATTTTATAATTTAAGAAATATTATAAATAAATAAAAATTATTTTAATTAATTATTATTCAAAAAATATTTTACTTATTTAATTGAAATTAATATATTTAAATGTAATTATTGATATTAACCTAAATATTTAGGTTTAATTTTTATACGAAAAGTGTAACATACAAGATAAATAAAGGATTTACATGTAAATATCATTATTTTTTAGTAAATATTTAGATTTATTGATAATTATGTTAAATTAAAAGGAATTTTTTTAATGTTAAAAAAATATTATCTTGTAAATAAATTTATTTACCTAGAAAATAAACAACAAAAATACAAATATTTACAAGTAAATATTGTATTTACTAAATTAAAACATCAAAAAATTCCAAACTAACCATATTTATTTCTTAGTAAACTAATATTACTCGGTAAATCCAAATATTTACAAATAAATAACCAGATTTACTTGATAAATCCATTTATTTTACTAAGTAAATCCAAATATTTACATGGAAATAAATGGATTTACTAAGTATGATAAACAAAAATCAATATATTCAATTGTTTTTCTGTAAATATTGGTATTTTTTTATTTATTTTAATTTCTAAGTCAAGTCCTGTATTTATAAGATAAAACTAATATTAATGATGTAAATCTAATTATTAACACAGTAAATATGATTATTTATATTTTTTAAAAAAATATGATTATTTATTTGTAAATTAAATATTAATGATACTATATTGATGTGCTATTTATAGGTATATCTGATACTTAATTGATAAATCTATTAATAACAATTTTTACAAAGTTCATTATTTGTAAATCCATTTATTTTACTCAGAAAATCCAAATATTTAGAGGTAAATAAATATATTTACTTGATAAATCTATTCATTTTACTCGGTAAATCTAAATATTTACATGTAAATAAATTGATTTATTAAGTATGATAAACAAAAATTAGTATAACCAAATTTTTTTTCTATAAATATTGGTATTTTTTTAATTTTAGTTTTTTGCCAAATCCTGCATTAACAAGATAAAACTAATACTAATGATGTAAATGATTATTAACACAGTAAATATGATTATTTATATTTTTTAAAAAAATATGATTATTTACTTGTAAATTAAGTATAAGTTTTTATGATATTATATTAATGTGCTGTGTATAGGTAAATCTGATACTTAATTGATAAATCCATTAATAACAATTTTACAAAGTTCAGTATTTACTATCCGGTATTTGCTATGTATTTACTAAGTAATATGTATATTTTCTTAGGTGTAAATAAATGTATTTACAAGTAAATAAGTTAAAAAGTATTTGCAATTATTTACAAAATCCATACAATTAATAATTATTGCAAAATAACCTTAAAATTTTCAAAAATCCCAAAACAGCCCCAAATTAGCCCCAAATTACAAACCCTAACCAAATACCCAAGCCCACAGCTGCTGCAATAGACAACGCCGTCAATGCCACTCCACGTCACCGGAGAGGGAGGCCGGTCTCCCTACAGTCGTCGCTAGAAAAGAAACGCGATGGAAGTCGCTCTCTCTTCGGAATGGTCGCGACATCTTCTGTCCAGCAAAGGTACGTAACCTGCAAAAAAGAATCCAACAAATCCCAGAAAAAGAACAACAATCCCTAACAAACATCGCAACGGCCATTGAAGCCTCATCACCAGAGAAACATCGTGACCGAGATTAGTTGTTGGAAGAACATCACCACCGAGATTCGCCGTGTTGTCGTGATCTGTGGTTGACGACATGAGAGAGAGATATAGCGAGACATAGCGGGGGAAGAGAGAGAGATCTGAGGTTGTCGTCTTGCCGTCACTGTGGAAAGCTTTGTCGCACCATCACTGCAGAAATTTTCGTCCCGCCGTTGCCGTCTTTGCCACGACTCGCGATTTCACCAGAACTCGGTGGTCAGAGCACGATTACGACCTCCCGTCACATCGCCATGATCCTCCACTGCCATCGCGAAATCCACCAGCGCAGCAACAATTGTCGTCGCGTCGACGAGATCCTCCATTGCCGTCGGGTCTGTGTAGAGAGAGAGGGTAGGAGTCATGCAAGTAGAGAGGGGTAGAGTGCAAGATTGCAAAGGGATAGAATTGGAAATAAATAATTATTTTTTAAAAAAAGAAATAAAAATATGCTATAATTTAGAACTTGTTTGGTTCACAAGCTCAAACTAACATTTTCAAATTTTTTTTTATCTTTTTCTCAAAATATTTTTATCTTTTTCTCAAAAAATTTTTTGTCTTTTCTGAAAATTCAAAAAAATTTATTATTGAAACTTAAAAATTTCAACTCAAACTCATTTATCAAATAAACTCTTAGTATGTTTTTGAAATCCTGTTATAATTTTTAATAGTTCTTGTAGATATGTTATATGTTATGATTTCCCTTAAAAAAATACTATAAATGAGTCATATTTGTCAATCATAAGTAATGAAATTCGTTGACTTTTTTTTTTTAAACAATTTTTGTTTCCTATGTTAACAATTCTTTATTTGTTTTTTTTTTTCTTTTTTTAAATATTTATTTGTTTAGTTTTAATTCTTTATGGAATAATAATGTTGTTTTTATAGATATTGTTGTTGACATTTCTATAAAAGATAAACATTTTTCAAATATAAAATTTTGATTTAGACATTTATGTAAATGAATGTTGTCTGTGGTGCTAGACTGCAATTCAAACGGGGTGAGTGTTGGGGGATTTTTTGCGACTCCGAGGTGGTTGGAAACCTTTCTTTCACTTGTATTATCCCGGGTCACAGTTATGTCCTTTAGGGCGAGCCTTTAGCCATTTGGTTGGGTTTTCTAATTGCTCTTGATTGTAGCCTTCAACAAATTGCTCTTCTGGTGTGGCATGTTGCTTCTGAAGAGTATAAAAGAGTAACGCATATATTTGGGAACTTTTGATAAATGCCACAAAATCATGTATTTGATTAATTTTTGTCACGCAGTATAAAACTCTTATAATAAATAACACGGATAATATCATAAATATTTATGTATCTATTTATTTTAAAATACTTGGTATTCATGATACAACCACATGAAATGGTAACCAGTTGGTTACCGACTACTAGAAAGTTTCCGATCCGTAACCATCGTCGCCGGCTAGTAACCAGTTGGTTACCAAATCATAACCAGTTAGTTGTCGAATAATAATTAGTTGGTTATCAACTGCCAGGGAGTTTATGATCAGTAACCACCACTGCCGATGGGTAACCAGTTGGTTATCAACCACCGATGGGTTTCCAATCGGTAACCACCATTGCCGCCGGCGGGTAGGCATTTGGTTACCAAATGGTAACCAGTTGGTTACCGACCAGTAACCACGTTCGCCGGTAACATATCGACCAGAAACCATCAAATCCATCACATTTTTCAGAATTTATCACCTCATTATTAAAAAAAAAATTACAAACTTAACATACAAACACAAAGCCACAACTGCCCATTAAAATTACAAAAATTAATCCAAAACAATCCACAAAACACAAAACAATATCCAAAACTTTCTCAAAAAAATCCACAAAAAATCATAATAAAATTTGTCCGATTTACCAGATTTCATCATCGAATTAAAGAAAAAAAAATTTATTACAATCACAGTATCCAACAATCACCACAAACACAAATAGAATACACAAACACTCTCTCCTTTCTCTGTCTCTCTCTCGCCTCCTCTGGCCTGTGAAAGCCTTTTCCGAACAATTCCTCAAAATATTCTTAGTTCTCATGTCCAAGCTTCCTCACAGAGTCACATATGAGGTGCAAAACTGAATCATCTAGGCATATTGTTGGAGAATGAGAGAGAACAAAAATAATGGAAGAAAATAAAACTAAAAACAAATATGAGTTTGAGACATATTGAGAATATTTTCTTTTAAGGTTTTATTAATCCTTATTACAAAATTTGTTAAAGAGTTTAATGACAAATTAGCCCCAAGATACAATGAACCCTTGAACATAATATTTAGCAATAATATTATATTTCAGAACAAATATGTGAAATTTGTAAATTTCTGAAGTTTTTAAAAGCATAAAGGTGCCTTTTCATAAACTGTTACAAACATGATAATCCATGTAACCTTTTTCAAAAAGGTGCCTATTCATTGCAAATACATCTCTTTTGTGTTCATTCAATTATTATAATTGATATATCAGTAATCGATAATAACTCAGTTTTGTATAAAAATATACAACTTAAAAGACACATTTAAAATTATCATATCAACACAAATTGTGCAGCCGCGCGCCTGACTGAGGTGGCCGTGCTACCCTCTCGGCCCAAAAAGAGCGCGCCTGTGTACCCGCGAGCTTGTGTGGCGAGGTCGCGGAGCTCTTTCGGCCCGCTGGGCGGGCTGCAAAAAGCGCGCCCGTGCCCCCCTCTCGGTCCACTGGGCGGGCTGTAGAGAGAGCGCCCACACAGCCGCACCGCTCTTCTCGGCCCTCTCAACCCTCACTGCCCTCTCGACCTTATTGTGTCTTTTGATCTTATGTCAAATGAGAGACATAGTACAATCTCTCTTACACATATTAACATTAATTTTAACTAAATCAAAATCCAAATCAGAATTGAACATAAAAAATCAGAAAACCACAGAGCTAGCTCCATATCTTGATCTTGGTGACGGAATCGCCCATCCCTGTGATCATCAACACGATATGGAACTCGGCGTTGATGGTGGAGTTCAAATGTGGGACTTGACCGATCTTCTTGTAGATCACGACGATGGGGGATCGATCTCGCCAAGCCAAAAAGGAAGTTGTAGCAGCTGCGGCGGCGTTACCGTGATGGAGATTGTGGTCGCGATTGAACCTGCAGTGATGTCTCGAGACCAAAGTTGTCGAGATCTGAACGGAGGAGGAGATCCAAAACGGGGACGACGTGGTCCCGGGCTACCGATTTGGTACCGGCTCCAATCTCGTCGATTTGAGGCTCACCGTTACGTGTGAGTCGATCTCCTTTGCACGAGCCTTCGCCGTCGCCGCAGATGGTACCAGCTCGTGAAGATTCACCAAGGAGGCAGCCTTGATCGGAGCTTTAAAAGACATGCTGATCACATTGGTCGAGCTCGTCGCAGGTCTGGGCACGGGAACATCGACAATGGTGGCTCAAATCGCCGTTGCCGGCGCTGCATCGGGGGGAGCGAGAGAGAGAGAGAAGGGGGTGTTTGTCGCGTGCTTGGGTTGAGGGGAATAAGAGAGAGAGAGAGAGAGAAAGGGTGATTGGGAAAGAGAGAGCAAGAAATTTAAAAAATATATTTAAAGAGAAAATTACTCAATTAACCATCTTTTTTTTCATTCATTTGTTAATGATACAAATTTTCTCATCTTTACTAAGATCAGTTTTGTTGAAAATTAGGTACATTGTTGAGCTTTTTTTTTCTTTTTTTTTTGTTAGAGATGGAGATGTCTAGATAATTATGTTGAAAACAACAAATACTGAAAATATTCTAATAGAATATGCAGTGTACTCTATCAGTGTATGTAATGTAAGAGCAAGATCGATACGATGAAAATATTCTAATAGAGTAAGCAGTATACTCTACTAGAGTAAGTTGGAGATATCCGATCTTTCATGTTGAAAATTAAAAATATTTTAGTAGAGTAAGCAATATACTATACTAAAGTATACACTATACTCTGTCAGAATATGAGCTATACTCTATTAGAGTATTCCGATGATCACCATCGGCGATCAGAGTCGAAGACATCCGGCCATCCATGTTAAAAACTAAAAATATTCTAGTAGATTATACATTATACTCTATAAGAGTATGGATTATATACCACTAGAGTATTCCGGCGACTGACACTGGCAGTCAGAGCCAGAAACACATTCATCCAAGTTAAATACTGAAAATATTCAGCCATAAACATCCACTAAAGTATTCCAACGCCCGTGGTTGGAGCCTTAAACATCCAGCCATCCATGTTGAAAACCGAAAATAGTCTAGTAGAGTAAGCAGTATACTCTACTAAAATATGCACTATACTATACTAGAGTATGTGATATATTCTACTAGAGTATTCCGTTGACTAGAGCCCGCGGCTGATGCCAAAAATATCCGGTCATCCATATTGAAAACTGAAAATAATTTAGTAGAGTATGCTCTATATTCTACGAAAATATGGACTATACTCTACTAGAGTATTCCGACGGCTGGCATCGGCAGTCAGAGTCGGAGACATCCAGCTAATCATGTTGAAAACTAAAAATATTATATAGAGCATACTCTACTAGAATATGGACTATATTCTACTAGAGTATTCCGGCGACCGATGCCGGCAGTCAAAGTAGGAGACATCCTGTCATTCATATTGAAAACTTAAAATAATCTAGTAAAGTATGCTCTATACTCTACTAGAGTATAGATTATATTCTACTAGAGTATTCGGACAACTGGCACCGGCGATCGGAGCTAAAGACATCAGCTATCCATGTTGAAAACTTAAAGTATTCTAGTAGAGTATGCACTATAATACTCTACTAGAGTATGGCGGCAACCAGCATCGATGGTCAAGCCGAAGACGTTCGGCCATCCATGTTGAAAACTGAAAATATTTTAGTAGAGTATGCATATTACATTGTACTCTACTATAGTATATCGGTGATTGATACTGGAGACATTCAGCCATTCATCTTGAAAACTTAAAATATTCTAGTAAAATATCTAAAATATTTTAATAAAGTATGCACTATACTCTACTAGAGTATACCGGCGACTGGCACTTATGATTGGAATCGATTGCCGGAACTGGAGACATCTTGTCATCCATGTTGAAAACTAAAAATATTCTAGTAGAATATTCAAAATATTTTAGTAGAGTATACATTATACTCTATTAGAGTGTGCCGACAACTGGATCCGAGGGCCGGAGGTGGAGATATCTAATCATCCATATTAAAAACTGAAATTTTTTTGGTAAAATATATCGAATATTCTAGTAGAGTATATATTATACTCTACTAAAGTATACCAGCGGTCAGAGATGGATACATCCAGTAATCCATGTTGAAAATTGAAAATATTTTAGTAAAATATTCAAAATAATACATATATTATTATAATAGATTTTTTAAGTAATAGAGGTAGTTTGACTAAAATATGTTAAGTTGACTTTTGTTTTTGTAAGTTGATCTTTAACTATAATTATTTTGTATCATATTAATAAAGTGATAAAATTTTATGTCATGTTGATAAAATGGTGTTTAAATTTATATTATTTTAACATTTTCCTCATATTTAAATTAATTATGACATCAGCATTATGACATTTGCCGCAAAACTTTTTAACTTCGGGTAAAAGTCAATCCACCTCTTATTTTTATTGCACACCCCCTAATGATCCCTATATGGGATATATTTTAGCTGAAACGGCTCATAAATTTGTCCATAAATTTGTATATATAAATTTAAATGAGATTATATATATATTTTTTAATTGTATAAAATTCAAGATAAATGAACCAAGATTCATATATTTCAAATACATTTAAAGTTTTTATAATTTTTCATTTCAAACAGTTTTTTTTTATTTAATTATCAAAACTCACAACTCAAATCCAACTTAACTCAAAATAAAATTTTCCAACTCAAATTGTTGAACTAGACGGAGGCTTAGAAAATTTATTATGATTTACTGATTGTAAAAGTAATATCAAGACGTGTAAAAAAAAAAAAAAAAAAAGAAATTCAGACAAATTATAAGAGTTATTTTTCTTTTGTTTTTCTTATTTTAAACAGAATGATCGTCTTCAGAAAATGGCAGTAGCAGGTTCATTTTTTTTTTTTACCTATTCTTCTGTTTCTTATTAGTGGTGGATTGATGGTCAAAATATCCTAGTTAATCTCATGCCCAAAAAAATTTAAAAAGAAAAAAGAAAAAAAATCAACTATTCGAGTGTTTTGTGCAATTTTGTTAAATTATTAACCATTTACAACTTTTTGTGGATCTTGTGCTTGTTTCTCGTAAATCCGTCGACCTCATCTGAAAGTTCGCATTGATTCGTTAACTTTGCTTCTACAATCGTGTTCTTTAATTATGCTTGTGAACGTTGAAGAATCAGTTTTTTTTTTTTTTTTTTTTACATATTCTAATTATTCTGTTGAGAAATAAAATTAAATGAAAACAACCATTAAGTTATTGTAAGCGTTTTGTAAGTAAATTGTTGAAATCAGTAAGTTCTTCGTTACTTTTATGTACATTTTTATCTAAATTTTTGTCTTTAGATGAAAAAATTTGGTAACAAACTTTAACTCTAATTAAACTGTATTTTTTCATCTAAATTTTTATCTTTTTCTGAACAGTCAACAAAATTTATAACTACTTTTTAAAAAGTCAACTCAATTCAAACTTAAAAATTTCATCTCAACTTAAACTCAACTCATTTACCAAACGGACCCGTAGTTGTTGTTTGAACTTTAAACTGTAACTTTGATCTTGAACTTTACCGTTTTATCATTTATTTCACCACATTTGTCGTCTTTTTTCATAGAATCAATATAATAATATACTTTTGAGGCAATCAACAAATTTTAATAATTGTCCTATGCACTGTAGCCATCATCAAATAAATTACATGACCGTTATGAATCCTTTACATTTTTAGGACCATTTGGGGATATATATATCCAAACACATTGTCAAACATTTTCGTTTAATCCTTTTCAACTCAAAGCTAATTTTTATAATCCACATCTCCAAATGGCAATAGTAAATACTATTTTGAAGTCTATCATATCAAATTACATAGATTTTTAATTTTATGCATTAATCATAATTTAAAAGAGTTTCTCAAAAAAATAATTTAAAAGATATTCGGAAAAAGATGAAATAGGAAGATATGTTTCCAAACAAGATACGGGTTGAGAAAGGGAAGTTACTACAGTTTGACAAGATCGGAATGGGTGAAAATGGTTAAAGGTTGTTTTTCTCTTCAAGTTTTCATCTCTACGGGGGTGTTTGGTGTTTGAGTTGAGTTTGAGTTAAGTTGAAATTTTTAAGTTTGAATAGTAATTTTTGTTGACCTTTTATAAAAGATAAAAAAACTTTTTCAGAAAAGACAAAAATTTTTTTCAGAAAAAGATAAAAATTTAAGTTTAAACGTAGGACATATTTATATAAACACAATTTAATGTATGTGAAAAAATATATGCAAAACACAATCTCCATAAAAACAATTAATTATTAAAATACATACATTAATAAAATAATTTCATGAAGTGTACATTGTAGAATCTCATATCATTTTACACAACAATAAAAACACATAAGGTTCATAATTATATACAAATACATATATGTAAGATTTCATATCAAAAATGAACTCCTTAGAGGGTCAAGGCATAAGTTTGCAAACTATTATGATCTAGACAATATTTTTTCCAAAAAATAATGCTTGAATAATTCTAAAAATAGTTATTGATCAGATATCACATGTGTTAAAGCTGCATAATTTGATAATTTAAATTTATCCAAGAAGGTGGATATTATTCATGAGCATGCCGAGATATATCATATGACATTTTGGGAGAAGGATAATAAAAAAATGACATGACCACTTTGATTTTCTTTTCACATGCTTAAATTCTTGACTTTTTTTTTTCTTTTATTTAAACAAGATTCCTGACTCTTTGTGGTTATGTAGTTTTATTTATGGTTAGAATGTGTCAATTGCCAAAAGAAACAATTCATATGAATAGAAAAAATTTTCATTTTATTTATTTTTAAAGTCTTTTTCTTCATTCTCATACACATGAAAATCAGTAGATATTTGACATATATATTCGTTGAAATATTCAAATAATTTTCATATATATCCAGATATTTTAATAAAATTGTAAAGTAAGATAACAAATATTAATATATTACAGAATCTTCTAAAAATTATCGAGATTGAATAAATATTTCGATAAAAAATATATTTACTTATATATATATATATATATGTGTCGAGGGTCTCCTTTATAGATAATTTCAGAAAAATATGGACAAAGTTGATTATATTTTCATTCTTGGTCGTAACATTACACAATAAAACCGTCGAGTGCGTTACACGCTCAGCTTCCGCGACTGTCCATTGCCTCAGCCATTCTCTTCACGTCTCTCTCACCTTCTCCCCCAATTTACGTCCTCAGAGCACCACACTCTCACTCCCACACCCCAAATCCCAACAACTCTCACTCTCTCTCTCACTTTTTCTCTCTCTCCAACTCCTCTGCAAAAAGTCCTTCCAGCCATGGCGGCCGTCACCATCCACGACCACGAGCTCGACTCCGACACCCACAACCTCTACGACGTCGTCATCCACCTTGAGCCCGTGAGGACCCTCGTCACCAACTGCCCCTCCAAGGTCTCCTCCTGGATCTCCGACGTCGAGCAGATCCACCGCCACCGCCTCCGCCGCCTCATCGTCGGACTCGACGTTGAGTGGCGACCCAGCTTCAGCCGCCACCACCAGAACCCCGTCGCCATCCTCCAGCTCTGCGTGGGCCGCCGCTGCCTCATCTTCCAGCTTCTCCACGCCGACTCCATCCCGGCCTCCCTCTCCGCATTCCTCGACCACGCCCACTACACCTTCGTCGGCCTCGGCATCGCCGCCGACGCCGAGAAGCTCGCCGAGGACCACGGCCTAGCGGTCAGGAACGCCGTCGATCTGGGCGACCTGGCGGCGCGTGAGTACGACGACCCAGGGATGAAGAATCGGGGGCTGAAGGACCTGGCAAGGATTGTCCATGGAATGGAGATCGAGAAGCCGAAGAGTGTCACGATGGGGCGGTGGGATAATCGGTGGCTCAATTGGGATCAGGTTCAGTACGCTTGTGTTGACGCTTTTGTGTCGTTTCAGATCGGGAAAAAGCTCATTACTGGTTCTTAGATTACTTATTTCTCTGATTTTAGGATTTACTAATGGATGATCTTATGTTCATATTAACTGTTTGGCTTGTTTAATGTTTAATTTCTAATGATAATTTTAATTTTTGTGTTTAAAAACTGTTTTGGGTGATTTTAGGGGGTTTGCAAAATGATGCGTTTGTTGGCCGTTTTTGGATTTCTTCTTGTCGTGTGAGTATTCAATTTAATGGGTTTTCTACATTTTTCTAACAAGTTGTGTTGAATTTGGATGGATACACACTGTTTCTCCAATGGGTTTTGAATTATTTGTTCTGTTTTGTTATCACTTACAAATGATGAAAATGGGATCAGTGAACCTATGGAGGAAAAATTTTATAAATTTTCTTTCAATAATAGCACTAGTTTCAACTTCAAAACTTTGAAATGTACGAATCTTGAATTTTAATATATGTATCAAATTGTCTATTATGTTCGTTTTGGATAGTTTTTCATCATTTTTAATATCAAAACACACCATGATTTCTAGGGTATTTAACATTAATGTTTCCAAACTTATCACTTTCTAATAACTTATTTCTTAAATTTTTAATTTTAATAATTTACTATATAAACTTGATAAATTGTAATAATTTACCCCTGTCAATTAATTTTTTTTATTAAATTGATTATGAAAAATTCATATACTCCTTATGTTTTATGTGAAGGTAAGAAAAATTCATTTTTAATTAAAAATTTCTAAATATAATAAAAACCTTAATATAAATCTTATAATTTTAAACCTTTAATTTATTAGAAAATTAACTATTTAATTTATCATAAAATTAACTAAAAATATTAGTTTATAACAATTTAATAAAGTCAAGAGATAAATTATAAAAATTAAAAGTTTAGAAAGTAAGTTATCAAAGAGTAATAAGTTTTGAAGACATTAATATTAAATACCTTGATCTTTATATTTGTGTTAAAATACTTTCTGATCTTTAATTTGTGTCAAAATAGTTTCTAACATTTATTATTTATGTCAAATTATCTTCTTTATCTTATTTTATTTATCAAACATTATACAATTACTTAATAATTATTAACATTTTTGGAGTAGATAAAAAATTATTTTTTATTTTTATTTAGTATAGATTAATTTTGATTTTCTTAAACAAAAATAAATACACAGCTTATGTTTATAAATTTATAGTGGTAATATTATAATTTTATAGTTTAATCATAATTGACAACACTGTTATAAAATATGCAAATCAATCAAATTTTAAATTTATAAATACAATTAGGAGTTATAATATATAAAAATTACAGTAACTCATTCTCATTATGGATTTAAGAAAGCGTATGAATTTCTGATTTAAGAAAACGTATGAATGAGATTTGTAATGACTCTGATTTCGAATTATGTAGCTTTAAGTAAACAGTTTGTTCAAAATCTATATCATTCATCTGAATTCTACAAACTATGACTACGTGTAAGTAAATTAGTAACCAAATAATCTTCAATTAAAATAATTAAAATAAGAATAGTGTGTCAAAAAAAATGTACATATTATTTTATTAGAATAAAAACTGTTGACGGGTAAAACTTGCTTAACAAATCCCATGGTGATTGAGAATCTCAAGAACTATCACGGTTGCAAGACATAACAAATAATAAAGTAAAAGAATGCATAGATTTATAGCAGTTCACCACCAATGAACTAGTTACTTCCTCTCTGTTGTTTGGGGTTTCACTATCTTTTTCAGAGTTTCAATGATGTAATCTGTAGAATATGAGTTGCTTGGGTTTTTGGAGGCCATTTATTTATGTATTTATAGTCTCCTAAGAGATAACCCTTTAACTAATATTTAAAATGCAAATATTACATATATGAATGTGAATGTAAAGAAAATTTTCAAAATAGTAAATTTTTAATCTTGATCAATATTTTAGATTCAAATATATAGAACAGTTTATCCAAGATTCTTGGGCATTGATATTGTAACAGGCGAATTGCGTCATGTCAAGAGGCCGAGATCTCAAGGATCTCGGCTGCCCATCAACAATTGCCCCTTAACCTAGAGTGCTTTGGACTCGGTACCTTTAAGCCCTTTGGATTACCATGAAGTGCCTCGGGTTCCTCGTCACCTGAACTGATGGTCTTACTTTGTTGTTCAGCATGACGATCACGCTACAATTTCGCCCTAACTAACAAGTGCCTCAAGAATTAAAACTGTTATGTTGTTTCTAACTTTTGAATCTCATTCATCGATTGATTTTCTGAGTTCCCGCCCTCTTGCCTTATGTTCTCCGTAATTCTTCCATATGATTTAGTTGAGCTGTTTTTGCCTTCTGATAATGCTTGCTATTCGTTATTGCAGGGAATTGTGGCCTTCTTACAGGCCTTCATATAATTAGCAGGATTTGTCATTTTTAAGCTTCAGTATATTGACTTTGAGTTTGTTTTTGGTCTGTTATCACTCCAGTGTTGTTAGCATTTATAAGATTATTTTAAAAATTGAAGTTACTATAAGGGGGAAAAAAAAAACAAAGGAATTTGTATATTTAGATCATTGAATTTTTATAGATGTTTAAGGTTATTTTTGTAATTATAAGATTTTAATTTAAATTAATTGTTTTATACTAATGTTATATCAATTTTACGTGGACAAAATATAAGTGATTTTTTAATAGTTTAAAGATCGAGATTTATAAGCATCAATTCATGGGCAAATATAAAGTTTATTCTTAGTAAATTAATTATTTTCTCTGTCTCTCTCTGCAAGGCTTAGACTTAAGTTGTTGTAATGTTAGTAATTTCATTTATTTAACTGACAAAATGAGAAAAAATGCTTACACCTCACAGTTCAGGAGCATTTTTTTTTTTTAGTTTTCACAGTTTAAGAAGCAAAATTACAAAAGTACTATTATTCAAGGAGCAAAAACAAAATTTGTCATTTTTAAATAATAATTGGAGTGATGAATAGTAAAATTGAATTGATTTAAAAAAAGATTAAAAACAATTAAAATTAGATAACTTGAGTTTTCCAACCAAATGCATGATAAATCTTCAAGTGGTTGAATGCTAAAAATATAAAAAGAATCTAAGGGTTAGGATCGTATACTCATTTCCAAAATATAATTTTTTTTGTTTGAAATGTGAAACTCATTTCATTTTGAGAATAATATGGCATTTGAATATGTTAAAAAAAATATTTAAAAAAAAACAAAAAGATTTTGAAAAGTTATAAAATGAGAAGAATGATACATTACAAGGAGAATTCAAAAATATTTCAAAAAAATTTCAAAAGATAATAAATGAAAGCACGTTTGAGAATAAGATATCTACCATTTTTCTAAAATGAAATATATGATGAAAAAAATAAAAAAAGACATTATTTTATTATTTTTACATTTATTTTTAAATTTGGACACAGAATGATCCGAACATGATGTAAAAATTGTAAAATTCAAAAAATTCATAGGTTACAAATGTATGTGTACATAAAATAACAATTTTATCTAAAAAATAAAATAAAATAAAATAGCAAGTATGGCTGATAATTCATGTCGATTGAAGTCAACACGAATTGTCAAAACTTAAACCCAGACCCGATCTATAATCTGCTGGGTCAAAAAAAAAAATCAATACTAACCCGACTCGTCAGGTTCGCGAGTTGACCCGACTAACACGTCAACACATTATTTTGGATTTATTAACACAAAACGACCCATTGATATGCGACCCGTCGACCTGCCAACCCATTAGAAATAAGGAAAAAAATTAAAAAATATATATTTTAAAATATAACTAAGATCCATATTAAGTAAATTAAGTAATATACTATCATATAATATCAATATAAAAAATAAAATCATATAAGTCGATAATTAATTCATCACAAAAAGTCAATCCAAAATATAAAACTATACAAACCCATAATTAATTCATCTAATAAATCACCACTAAATTAACATAAATTGTATAAAAATTTTAAACAGATTGATTTTGTATCTATCAAATTGTATAAAAATTTTAAACAGATTGATTTTGTATCTGAATTTAGGGTGTGTTTGGGACTTTCACTCAAACGAAAATATTTCAACTCAGTTTTTATCTTTTTCCCAAAAAATTTTTATCTTTTCCCAAAAAGTTTTTTATCTTTTCTAAAAATTTTAAAAAATTTACTATTAAAATTTAAAAATTTCAACTCAAACTAATACACCAAACTTCCCATTAACTTATTTTTTTTATTATATTATGTAGGTTCAATCTAAAATCAACTCCGTACTCTTTTTTTTTTTAATCCTAATTCGTATTTTTTCGTGTTGAATTGGCATCATATTGTCGTGTTATAATCCGAGTTACCAATCCTAACAGCAAGACCAACCTCTTTTTCTTTTTGAATTTCTAACACTTTTGGGAATTGCCCTTTTTATTTTCAGAGTTGTCATTTCCTTCCTGTGGTCGGTAGGGATAGCTGACATCGTTATCCATAGTTCATCATTACCTGAGAGTTACAGAAGAAGGACGTAGCCGGAGACTTGTGCAGCAAGTAATTGCAAAAATGAAAATCATAAACTTGCTACAGTTACTATATCAGCCCCAACGTCACGCGCTTGTAACGGATTTAGTTTGACCAATTTCTCTCCCCATTCTAGCAACAAAAAGCTTTTTTCACCCATTTTCTTCGGGGAATTTTTAATTTGCATCGTCGACAATTAATTTGGCACAAAAAAAGTGACTTATTCAGTACAGAAAAGGAGATTTATCATTTCCATTTACAACCTTCAAATTGAGTCAATAACAAAATATATAAGAATATACATGGCAATTTTTTTTTAATTTTTTTTCCTGAAATGAATATACATGGAAATATAGGTTTTCATCTAAGTTATCCGAATTTCTTGCTAAATATATATTGACAAAAATTTCCGTATATGTATTATACTATTTTCTTTTGTAGTCAATGTAGGTTTTAAGACATTTTCTTTTGTGATAAAAAAATGCTATTTGATTATTATTTTTTATACTCTTATATGCCTTGCTCTTTATGACTTTTTTCCACCCATTATAGCGAATTTACTCGTCATCTTTTTTATGAATGAAATGGAATGTAATCTTCGACAATCTCTTTTGTTTGACTTGGATACGATATGTAAATTAAAAAAAAAAAAAGAGAAAAAAAAGTGGCTGTAGAAAAAATGGTATAGAGTTTCTTTACAAGGATTGGAGCGCCAAAAAAAAAAAGAAAAAAAGGATTTCCTTTTCTTTTAGGATGATGTGTTTGGTACATGAGTTTGGTGTTGAATTTAATTTAAATTAAATTATATATTTGATAAAATCTTTAAATTATTAGAATTAAAAAATTTAAAAACTTGGCATGTATTTAAAAAAAATTAATTTAAAACTTATTTTATATATCTAAAAATTCTATGTAATAAAAAAAAATAATCTCATTTAAATTTATATAAAAAAATTATAAATTTTTAAAATTTAAATTATAAAACTATAATAATAACGATTAATAAAAAAATATAAATTAATTTTTCAAAAAAAAATAAAAATTTCAACTCCAACGAACCATCCAATCACAAACAAAAACACTACTAATTTTCAATTAAAATTTTCTAAAATTCGGACTCCCATTATCAAGGCAAACAAATCACGTTTTGACGCTCACAATCTCCTTAACCGCCATTCGCTCCTTGCCTCTGCACTGCACACTGTTGTATAACAGCCCTGACACTCTCGCAAAATCACGTCTCTGATCTCTCTCACATCCTCTCTCTCTCTCTCCTTCTTTCTCCCTCTCTTCTTTTCCCATTCTCTCTCCTCCATTGCAAAACGCAGAAAACCCTAACCTCTCTCTCTCTCCTTCTTCTTCTTCGTCTTCACTGCCATGGCGAGCCAAGAAATCGTGATTGATCTCGACTTCGACACCGTCCTCGCCGTCGTCACCAGGGATCCTTCCGCCGTCGACTCCTGGATCTCCGACATCGAGCGCATCCACCGCCGCCGCCTCGACCGCCTTGTCGTCGGCCTGGACGTGGAGTGGCGACCCTCCTACTCGCATCATCGCAACCCCGTGGCCGTTCTCCAGCTCTGCGTCGGCCGCCGCTGCCTCGTCTTCCAGATCCTCCACGCGCCCTACGTCCCCCGGTCGCTCCACGACTTCCTCGGAGACGACAGCTACAACTTCGTCGGCGTCGGCATAGACAAGGACGCCGAGAAGATCGAGCAGGAGCACGATCTCACCGTAGAGAACGCCGTCGACCTCGGAGCTCTCGCCGCCGCGAAGCACGGCATGAATAGGCTGAGGTACGCCGGGCTGAAGGGACTGGCGAAGGTGGTTCTCGACGTCGACATCGAGAAGCCGAGGGAGGTGACGTTGAGCGCTTGGGACTGTTGGAACTTGTCATTTCAGCAGATACGGTACGCTGTCACTGACGCTTTTGTGTCGTTTGAGATGGGGAGGGTTTTGGAGGCTTGGGAACCAAACGACTAACTGGGTCTTTTAAGGCTTTTTAGAGCTTTTTCTTGTGAATGAAATGGTTCGTAGGGGAATATATTTTGTGTCGTTTCTTGAATCTGAATCTTGATCCAGACACTTTTCTATGTGTATAATAATGCCCTTACTCTATGACTTTTGCTTGCCTGGAAAACCTTTTCACCATGATTTAGTTTGACGACTTTTGTTTTCGCTCAATATTCTGCTTCTGGAAATTTTTATCTTGTTGCAGGTAGTTATAATCTTTATATTTATGTGCTATTATATTTGGAAAAAAATAATTGAAGGACGTGTGGAATTGATTTGTGGAAGTGTTTCGTCTGTATCAGTATATACTAGCTCAGAAAGCCTGACCCTGTCTTTTCGTTTTTGGTTGATAAGATATTATGGTAAATGAATGCTTTTCTTTTCTTGATATAGTATCGGACGCTTCTTTTTTCATTTTAGTTTCTGAAAATGGACATTTCATGATTTCTTTTGAGTAATCTCGTATTTATTTGGTTAAAATTTAAATTTTTGGAGGGGGGAATGGCTTGAGTTTAATATAAGTTGAAGGGAAACATAAACTGCATTTCAGGTTGGGTATTTTCAGATTGTGCATTGAACTTTTTTTTTTTTTTTTGGGCTTTATTTTGGAATGGGTCTATGGTTTTATGAATTTGGTTGGATAATCACATGATTATTGGGGAAAAAAATGGTACCATAACGGGATTATGATGCTTTTGAAGTCGTTTTTAGTGCATGCGTGATGCATGGTGTTATGTACATGTGCATATTGTTTAATACGTCTCACATAAATTTCTTCATGGAATAATGTTTATTAGTGATAATTTTTCATGGTGTATCCTTTAATTTTTTAGTTCTTTGGTCGGGAATATTTAGCATGCGCTTGTTTGTTGCATAGATTGGAGTTTAGTTTTTAAAATTTGAGTTGCTTGTTTGTTGTATAGATTGGAGTTTAGTTTTTAAAATTGGAGTTGTTTGTCTCGTAAAAAACTAGTTAAAAAATTTTCAATGATTTTTTAGAAAAATATAAAAAATAGTTGAGTTTTTTGTACTGGAGTTATTGTTCCAAACATCCCGTTAGAGTCGCCATTTCGTTTGTGTCTGGGTACATATCGATAAAGCAATTATGGGTTTTGACATTTTTTTAACTTCTTTTTAAAAGCTATAATTCATGTAATTTATGGTTTAAAAAAAACTGAATTATTTTACTTTTTCATAAAATTTCATGGAATGCATACAGTGACGAAGCTGAAATTTTGGTGAGGGGGACCTATTTTTGGAGAGATAAAATGAAATTTTGAATGTTTAGGGGGGTTATTTGTAAAATCTGATCCAATATACATACAGAAACACAATGAATAACAAGTTGAGGGAGGCTTAAGTCCACCAAAGCCTTTGTGCATTCGTCCTCGATTGCATATTGAACGATATTTTGGTCCAGGGATGAATTTCCTGCGTTATCTGTCTTCTATTAAACGATAAAGATCAAGGAAGTGTAGAGTAGAACGTACTCTAGACTGTTTTCTATGAACCTCAATTTGAATCAAAGCATGACTCGAATTGTGATTAATCGGGTTTAACGTTTGAACCAAACAGATCATCATACTTAGCAGTTGATTTTGTTTGTGTAGACTTCTTTTAATCTTTACTTTGAGTGAATTTTTGGTTTGGTACTAAATTTTTATTACGGAGTTGTAATTTAATCCCAATCTTTTTTTTTTTTTAAAAGACTAAAAACTTCTTAAACTGTTTAAAATGGTTCAAAATTGTCCTTTTTGGTTGACGGACTTTAAAAATTTGTCAAAAAATCTCACGTGAATCACTGATTCAGTATTTAATAGATACATGATTAAGTTTTATCTGTTGTAGTCATGATTTGTTCCATCTAATTTCTAGATCTTCAGCATAAATTTCTATTTGGTTCTAATATCTTTATGAAGTTCTTCTTTGATCTTTAATTTTCTGTGTGGCTAAAAACTCCATGAACTCTTAAAAACGAGCAAGTAGTTGTCATTTTTACTAACAAGGTTAAAAAATAGACTGACAAAATCATAAATATGACACATGTAAGTTGAGTCATGTATTTTTTTTTTTGGTTAATTACTATATATAGTAAATCATATTAGATTTATATGATATTTTCTATTAAATTTTTAAAGTATGTTAACAAAAAAATATCATTTTTTTATTTTTTTTAAAGAGTTTAAGAAATTTTTAGCAAACAAAAAAAACAAAAAGACGTTTGGGTACTTAACGGTGATTACGTAAACACGTAGGTATTAAATTAGTAATTTACTCTAATCATACTTAAAAAAAAAAACAAAGACTATTCTATACCTTTATAGAGTTTAGCTATAGTGCTGTAAATCATGTACGGACTTGATTGTACTTTTTTTCCTTGGGTAAAAGGGACACGGTTGTGCCTTTTATTTTTTATTTATTATTATTATTATTATTTTTTTTTTGCAAATGAGTTTTTATTATTATTATTTTTTTTTGGCTCTGAATGCAAATGAGAACTTGATTGTACTTGTTATATGTTAATGGTCAACATTATTGTAGGTGGAGTTGGCAAATAAAAGCAAGGGTTGACTAGATATATTGTTGAAAATATCGTTTTGGATGAAAATATCAAGGATATGAATTTACGTGAATATTGACAGATAATGTTGATATCCATCTCATTATCAATAAAAATGAAAAGAAAAGAGATTTTATAGTTAAATGGTATTTTTTAAACAAGTTTTTTAATAAATGGTCTAATTTTTTAAAATTTAGTTAAAAGACTTAAGTTTTTAAAAATTGGTTAAAAGACTTAAGTTTTTAAAAATTAGTTAACATGTTTTTTTTTTTTTTTTTTCCGGTAGAATGGTCAATCAATTTATAAATGGTCAATTACTAATTGATCATATTGTATAGTTAATCATTGATTGATTATCGGTAAGTCACTGATTGAACAAGATCAATCACCTATAACTATTGGTAAATTATTGATGGACCATTAATATATATATATATATATATATTCAATTTTTGTAGTCCATAACTGATTAAGCATAATCAATCACTGATTGATCATAATCAAAATCAACAATATTCTGGTCAATTAGTTATTAATCATGCTAAATATTAAAAGGTCATTTTTTCTAAAATGATTAATTAATTTTTTTAAATAGTTAATCATTAATTGATTACATAATATAGTTAATTTAGTTAACTAGTTGTTGAATTACGGTCAATCAGATTGACCATAACGAAAATCACCAAATTTTATAGAAAATCACTAAAATTATCAAATTTCATAATCAATCAGTGATTTGCTATCTATCAATCACTTATTGACTAAATCTGAAAAAATGAAAAACGGTCATTTTGTTAAATAAAAAAAATATATGTAATCTATAATATTGAGTAACTAAAAAAGGTCATCCAGTCTCATTTATAAAAAAAAAAAAAAAAGATTTGTAAAAAACATTAGAAATTATAAGTGAAATTATAGGAAATAAAAAAGGACTAAATAATATATAAATTGATATATTTTTTTACAATGATATTATGTATAAAAAAACGATTCATATTAGGGAAAAAAATACATTGATAAAATAACAACTGTATTAAATGCAAATTTTAAAATTTCATGGTTATTTTACATACCAATAAAAACATTCGAAGTTCATAATTGAATACAAACCGTTTTATTTATTTTTTTTATTTTTTATTTTACAAGTTCTTAGATTCCTGACATGCTAGCTATATAGTTTTATTTATGACTAGAAATTGATAATTGTGAAAAACAAATAATTCACGTGAAGGGGGGAAAAAAAGTTATATTGAACTTAAAGAATTATTACTATTATAGCAAACAATATAATATCACAAAGTAAAAGGCATGTGAATTTTTTTGCTTACTAAGAAAATTTCATTTTTTTTTTCTTTTAAAAGTCTTTTTCATCATTTTTATATACATAGATATTAGGAAATATTTAATGGATATATCTATGTAAATATCCGTATGTATCCAGATATTCCAGTAAGTTTGTGAAAGAAGAAAATGGATATTGATAAGTAAAGGAAATCGACCCGAAACACAGATATTTCATGGATACTCCTGTAAGAAAATCTCTTTATCCCATGTATATGTATTGAGGGTT
The DNA here is from genome assembly GCA_038430175.1 of Ficus hirta. NCBI lineage: Eukaryota > Viridiplantae > Streptophyta > Magnoliopsida > Rosales > Moraceae > Ficus > Ficus hirta. Next base: position 7,593,704 of record CM076597.1, read on the forward strand.
ACCATTTACGGATAATTTCGAGTAAATATATCGATATAATTATCAATATTTTCATCATTGACTACATAGACAAATTTATGTTTCCATCAAGTTATAAATATAAAGAAGGAAATTGCAGTAAATAGCATATGTTGTAGACACTTTTGAAGTTTAGCAGGTTTTTAAGAGACGATAAATTATGGCATATATTTGCAATCCTTGAATTTCCTTGGATTTTTTAGAAAACAACAAATTTACTATTAACTTTAATAACAAATTTATGTAAATAATTTCATGTTAGAGAGAGAAAAAGATAAGAGGAGTAGAGTGAAAGGAGGAAGGATGAGGTTTTTTTTTTTTTTTTGATATTATGTGGTCATAAATTTGATTATGCTATTCATTAGCATGTTTAAATTTTTATTTTTTGAATTTTAGGGTGAGTGGATTTGAACTCTGCTCTTTTCAGTGATATTACTACTAGGCTATATCGGAAACCACTTTAAAATTTTATATTATAATTTATTATTATTTTTTTTTCAAAAATATTATTTTACTCTTTCTCCTTTCTGTACCTCATTGATAAAAAATAATCCAAATTAGGAGCATCATATTCCTATTTTTATAAAACTAGTTGAACACGCGCTTCGCGCATATGAATAATATATTGGGTAAAAGTTATAAGAATGTAAAGAGAAAAAAAAAAGTACAAAATGATAAAACAAGAAAATAAAACAAAAAATCAAAATTCCAGACGAAACTTATAAACCAAAAACCGAAACTGCTTAACAAAATTAATAAAAGATATAAGAATTTAAAGAGAAAATTTAAAAAGAAAAGAAAAGTTACAGAATGACAAAACAATAAAAATAATTTAAAAACCGAAACTCCATATGAGACTTGAAAAAAAAAATAAAACACCCAAACTTCTTAATGAACCTCTAAAAAAATTTAAATGAAACCCTTTTTAATCAAATTAAAAAACCATAAAGATACTCCAAAAAAACAAAAACTCTATAAATCAAAAAGAAAATAATAAAAAAAAGTACATAATGACAAAACAAGAAAAAGAAGTAAAAAACCAAAGCTCGTTATGAAACTCTAAAAGAATCTTAGATGAAAGCAATTTTAACCAAATTAAAAAATTACACGGAAACTCCCATACAAAACTTTTGAAAAAAGTTTCTAAAGAAATCTATTCTCATTCTTATTATTGATGATACAAATAGATTTGTTATTAAATAGATATATAGAGGATTATATATATATATATATATATATATAATGAGAAACCAAAAAGATAAAAGCATGAAAAAAAAAAATGAGAGAAGAAAAATAAAAAGATAAAAAAGAAAAAGATAAAAAAAAAGGAGTAAAAAAACAATGGATTGACAAATGGGATAAGGAGGTGAGAGTATTTTTGGCTCTTTCATATGCGTTACTAATTGTAGGCACGTACGTACTACATACTTGTCTAATCAATTTGTTAAATAAAAAATTAATTATGAGGTTATTATGAGAAAATAATTATTAGAGAACATTGAGAAGAAAATAATTAAGTAATAACAAATTAGAGAGGAGTTAGCAAATCACATAGAAAGATAATTGGGTAATGCAATAAGAAAATAGCAGTTGAGATGGTTAAAAAAAAATTATTTGAGTAATGATGCATTTACAAAAATAATTTATTTTAGGATGGGCAAAATAAAATGAATAATAAAAATTAAAAATGACTATAGAAAGCAAACAGTGAAGAGATTAGCACGTGGATAAAAGTGCAAAATAATTTTAAATTGTAAAAAGAACAAAGGTATATTTATCAAAATTTTAACATAATTTGGATCGATATTCAACTTAGGGTCAAATATTATGAAAAATAGCAGTTGATAATCTGAGATGGTCATGAAAAAAATTAATAACAAGTATGCATTCATTCGAGAGAAGTTTTTGAATGAGGTAAAAGGAGAAAAAAATTTTAGCAATTAAAGAAAATGAAAGAGCGAAAAAGAAAAGGGAAAAAATGAAAGAGAATTAAAAAAAAAAAAAAGAGGGAATGAGGTGTGTAAAAGATGAAAGAGCCAAACATATATATTAAGATTAAAATAAAAGAAAAGAAAATAAATAATAAAATAAATAAAATAATATAAAGATAATAGGAAAATAGGACCCAAAAAAAAAAAAAAAAAAGAAAAGCCCAAAAAAATCACGTGTTGACACTTGTTGTAACTAAAAAAGAGCAACATTACCTCTTTTATATACGTAAGGATAAGGAGAAGATTAAAAAGATTAAAAAGATTTAAAGCAACAATCGCTTGTTTTAGTTGACTACCGGAGAAAAGTTGAGTTTGATCCTTAGATATTTTGAAAATATCAAAAATTGGCTTTCGAATGTTAGAAATTGAGTCTATTGACCCCCTCCTCTACTCTTCCCAAATTCGTTCTTAAACTGTTAAAATTTTAAATTTTAAATTTTAAATATTGTTCATTTGATCCTTTTCCATATTCTGTATGTTATTATCATTATTATTACTACATTATTAAAAGAGATTTCGGTTTTTAACACATTGTTTTGTTCGTTTCTTGAAGCTCCTTCAAAACGGTTTCTTCTCCTTTTTCTCACGTTTTCTGACATTTTCATCTTAAAGCTTTTCATGGATTATTTTGTCTCAATTGTATTACTGATATTTTAAGTTTAGTACGTTATTGTCAAATGTATCTAACATATTCTTTTTAAGAAACTAAGTTATGCTATTTTAATTGCTTAGACTCTTTAATAAAATAAAAAATGTTATTGTATCATATGTTTTATAATACTAATAATAATAACAATACTTTGCCCTATTAAAATCTTTTTTCGTTTTCTAAAATATGTTTTATAAAAATTGCTATTGTAGCATATACTTTATCCTAATAATGTTTATTTTTTGAATACATTTTAAGTTTTTATAACATTTAACTTAAAACAGTTCATTTTCAACTAAAACGCACGATTCCAAAACTCAACTTAAATCTAATCAAAATAACTTTAATTTGAGATATTATTGACATTTTTATACCTGCATTTTGTTTTTCTTCAACAAAATATATCATGCATTTTAAAGTTTTATATTTTTATGTTATTAGATTACATTTTTAGTTCATAAGTTTATACATTTTCGATCAAAACTTAATTTTAATATTAAAATATCATTGAAATTAAAAATAAAAAATAATTGAGGAAATTCTAATTTAAGTTAAAAGCTAAATCGAGGGGCTGTTGGAAGGGGTGCATCGCGGCGGGTTGGGTGGTTAATTATGATAGTGGGTTTGCGAAGTTATAATTTTTTTTTAGGTTGAAAACATTAAAGATTTTGTAATTTTATAATTTTTTTAGTGTATTTGGGAATTTTTAGGTCAAAATAAAGTGGATCTAAAAACAAATTATTGATTTATATATTAAATGTAATATGTTTTAATGTAAAATGGATAATTTTGAATGTATGATATACTTTTTGAATAAAAGTAAATTATAAGGTATAGAAGGTAAATAATCTAAATGTAGTTTTTTCTTTTTAAGGTTATTTTGTGTATTTTTAGGTTCAAATTATGTCTTGACTGAGAAAAAGTATATATTTATATATGAAATGTGATATGATGGTATAGAAATACAAAATTTCAAAATGGTGGGATATACTGTCTGAATAAAAGAAAAATACATGGTATAGAAATATAAATATTTTTAAAAAAATTCTTCACTTAATTTTAAATTTTAAATTAGAGGTTATTTATGGAATTATTGAGATCAAAATAAGTGTAAAAGAAGAAAGTGTAGATTTATACAATAAATACGTAGCTTCAAAAAAGAAAGTATAGATTTTTAAAAAGATTTATGAAAAGTATAAATTTTCACAATAAAAACAAAAGATAGGATAAAAACGATATGCAATATTAGTTTATTTTTCTAAGGCAAAGAATACTTAATTTACCTTACACTTTGTATTTTGCTCTTACTTAAAGTGCATGAAATTTGAACGTAGAATTTCAAATAAATAGTATACTTTATTGAAAAGGACAAGGTTCAATTTTGGGGATCCTACATTATATATCATTTCTCGTTTTGGTCTCTAATTTTTTGATTTTATATATTTTAATCCTTGAATTTTTTTATTTTTACGCCAACGGTTTCTCGATCAATATTATGTAAATAATGACAGACATTGAAATCATTTTAATTACATGAGCTTTATTTATAGATATAATTTGAACTAAAGTTTTTTTTTTTAAATTGTATCTCACTTGAAGATATATTAGAAGAAAACTTTAATTTATTGAATGTTATACAGCAAAAATTGGATTTTAATTAAATAAGTATAACATCATGTCACTATTTTGGAGATAGAGTTTTCATCACAAAAACATTTAACTACAGTTTTAACCTTAATTAAAGCTCATTAAGTGTTCAATTTCCGTTTATTTATATTTCTTTAATGGAATATCGATATATATATATATATATATATATATAGTTTTTGTAATAATAGAAAAGTTTGAGATAATGCAATATGTAAAATTTAAAGTCAATGATCGTTTTCAGGGATCTTTTGTGAAAATAATCCTAAAAGTAATGCAAGAAATGAGAATGTAAATAACCCAAGATTTATTTCTTTTTCCTTATTCACAAATGACCCTTGAATTACACTATTAGTCTAAAGTTGGTGCCCAACTTTTATATATATCACACTAACTCGAACTTTAATGTTATTACGAAAACAACCTTATATTGTATTTTGTTAAAAACTGAATATAAATTAAACATTTTCAGATCACGTATTTTAATTAAGATTTAAATAATAATTTAATATTTTTTGTACGAAAACTTTACTATCAAAATAGTTGTATGATGTAAAGTTTGTGTTATATATTTATATATATACTTTTTTTATTTAAGTATAATTTACTTCCAAAATATTTTGATTCAAGATAATTTTCTTCTAAAATATATTTGATTCTGATTTAATCTATAAATAAAAGTGATAGTTGTATGATGTAAAGTTTGTGTTATATATTTATATATATACTTTTTTTATTTAAGTATAATTTACTTCCAAAATATTTTGATTCAAGATAATTTTCTTCTAAAATATATTTGATTCTGATTTAATCTATAAATAAAAGTCATGTGCTAAGAATGTGTTCAATTTATATATGAAGTTTTAGAGAATACTAATAGAGTGATCGCTGACGTAATAATAAAAAAATTTTAGGAAATGTGATGTATAAAATCTAAAATCAGGAACCAACATAAAACACGGTGTATAATTCAATGTCTATTTACGAAATTAAATATTTTTTATTTTTAATTTTAAGGGGAGAGAGTATATTAAGGCCGAAGTTGGAAAAAATAAAAAGAAAAACTACACAATATAGCATATTTAAAACACACTAATGAAAATAATAGCAACTTTTTATTTTACATATTTTTTAATGATGATAAATTATAGCACATTTTAATTTTGTTATTTATTTTATTTCAATTTTACCCCTTATGTCTCTAAACATACCCCGTTGCGAGCTGCGAAGATAAACGACTACTTTCCCTCTGTTAGTCTCTATTGGCTTTTTTTTTTCTTTTCTTTTTTTTGAGGGGTTGTGCCGACTGTCGGTGTTCCTCCGGTGGGTGACGAGGGTAGTACGGCAGGCCTGGGTGAGTTAGGTATTTTTTGGGTTTTTGAGGCCGAATTTGAGTTGGGTTATTTGGTAATAAATTAATATTTATGTTGGATTTTGTAAATATTGAAGAACCGTTTTTTATTTGAGACAAAAATGTTGAATTTTTACATTTGTTGAATTTACTAGATTGTAAAATAATCATCACTCAAAAAAATTGTGAAATAATTGGATTTACTAGCATCATGTAAACTAAGAAACTGAGAATAAGGTAAATAATCGGATTTATTAGAAAATAATTGGATTTAGAAATACTGAATTTGTAAATAATTGTTTATTATTCCTAAAAAAAATATAAAATAATAGATTTACTAGTAAATACTATTTTTCTCATGTAGTCAAAAAACTGAAAATAAAGTAAATGATTGGATTTACAAATAAATAATTGGATTTATTAGGACTGGGTAATTCTTCAAAAAATTAAAAAATAATTGAATTTACTAATAAATCATATTTTATATCAAGTAAGTAAAATAAAAAAAAAAAAACAAAAAATAAAGCAAATATTGGATTTAGTAGTAAATACCAGATTTATTAGGATTGGTTCCTAGTAGATACTAATTTACTATCGATGAGAAAGTCTTTTCATTTTCAAAATAAGATAGTGTTTGGATATGTAAAAAATTTTCTTCTTAAAAATAAAAAGTTGTTTGGAATGAGAAGAAATAGTATTAAAAATAATGTATTGTGAGAAGATTTTTAAAAAATTCATTTTCTTTTTCCAAAAAGGTGTTGTACAAAATAAATTTGAAAATTAGATAATTTTTCGTTTTCAAAATGAGAGAATGGTAAGAAAAGTTAGGGAAAATATTTTTTTTATAAATATTTTTCAATTTTCGAAATTGGATAAGTCTTCCAAACATAAGGTAATATCTCAAAATAAATACTAGATTTTAATGTGCATGATTTTGATTAAAAAACAAGTTATTATCTCAAAAAATATAAGAATAATTGGATTTATTATTCAATATTCCAAATTAGGTATACGAAACGGATTTAAATCTTCTGTCTAATTTTTGGTGTCTCAAATGATGTCTAACTTGTAATATTACACTATATCATGTTAAAAAATTTGAAATACTTTATAACTGATTTTTTGTATTTTTAAAAACTAAATCTTCTAAATGATGTGTCAAAATATAATTAATTAAATATCATTTAGGATACTAAAATTAGATAAAGGATGTTAGATCATACGAAATGATCAAAAATTAAAAAACCATAGTAAAATCAGTATTTACCGATAAATAATTGAATTTACATTTTTTTGTACATTATTTGCTTTAAATTCATTCTATTTAATCACTAAATTATTTATTTAGTAAATGTATTCTATTTATTAATAGTATTGACTGATAAATAACACTATTGACTAATAAATTCGATATTATTAGTAAATCGAATTATTTACTAGTTATTTACTTTATTTTCAGTTTTTTGATTTATATTTGTCATATGGTATTCATTTTCTAAATCCAATATTTACATTATTTTTACTTTAAATTTTATTATCTAAATACATTATTTTCCCCTAAATTAGGAAAAAAAACCCAATCAAAAACAAATTGAAACAGAGTAAAAAACCCTAGTCTTTTCTCCAAGACGCCGCCGCTGTCGCCGCGGGAGTTGCAGAACGGTGAACCTCGCCGTCGCGAAGGAAATCGAAGCCGACGATGCTCACATTCAGGAACAGCAGTTGCCGCGACTTCCTTAAAGGAAACCGTAGCTACCTTGCGATCTCCTCTCCCCAAAATGGCCGTCGCTGCCAAAAGCTGACGCTGGAGATGATGCGACGGAGCTCGAGACGGAGTCGGAGATCGCGATCGCATAGTCTCCAGAGCTTTGCCGTTACCCACCCTTTATTGACGCAGAAGCGATTTGCTCTCGCGACAGCGACTTCTCAGAGAAAGTGAGTTTGAGATCCAGGCCACAACAGTGAACTTGCACGGTCGTGGCTTGGACAAGTCTGGGCATTCTGGCGACGTCGGCCCTGGAGTCGGGTGTCTGATAGGGTGAGGGGGAAGAGAAATAGATAGGGGTAAAACAGGAATTTTGTTAAAAAATAAAATTAAAATGTGCTATATAATTATAATAGGTTCATTATTATTATTATTATTATTATTATTATTATTTTAAAATTCTATAATCCAACTCAGTCCCTTAAATAAAAAAAAATCTTTTTCTGCCCCTGTTCCTCTCTCTCTCTCTCTCTCTCTCCTTCCTATCTTCACGGATAGTGTCTTTCATTGGCTTCACCACCGAGCTTTGCACTGAGCAGAAGGCCAATTTCTGCAGCGAATCTTTTTGGAGGTAGAGGAGAAATTTCAGGCGTCGTAAAATATTTGATTCTGAGGTAGGTTTTTTGTCTTTTGAATTAATCTGAAATTTCCGTTTTAAATTTGGTTTCATTCTTGATTTCAGTTCTAAGCGTTTCGTCAATTCAATTTCCGTTTTGAATTTGTATTTTGGTTTTAACATATGCATTTGATGTTATTCATCCGAGGCGTTAGAATACTTGTTCATGTTTTTATGAATTAGATTTAAATAGTTTTGAGATTTTTTTTTTGGATAATTAGTTAACAGTTTCCTAATAATAAGAGGCCTTGGCTTAGTAATTAAATTAATTAAGTGGGCAAGCTGGTATATTCAATGTGTGTTGTGGCTCACACTCTGATTTTTTTTGTGGGGGGGGGGGGGGGGGGGGGGGGGTGGTTGTGGGGTCGCGGGGCTGTGTGTGTGTTTTTTTTTAATTTATTTTTTATTTTTTAAGTACAGAGATGAAGGGCAGTCTTGCTGAGGAGCTTTACTCAGAGAGTTTAAAGTTATCGAAACGAGAATTGGATTCTTCATCAAGTGCCGAAAATAAAGTTTCGGATTTTCAAGGTATGGCATCTGAGTCTTCTAAGGTGGGTTGTCCAACTTTTTTTTTTTCCTTGTAAATTTGGACTGTTAAAATTATTAGTCCACATTGTACTTGTTGATTTTCTTTTGTTATAGTTTTTTGACTGCGACAATAGGGTAAGTTAGTTTACTTTGAGGGTGTGGCTGGTGAAAACATCGTTAAATGATTTTACTTGAAATCTTGATCTAGTTGAAAGATTAGGTTGTGAGATTGACATATCTAGATAGTGAATTTTACAAAACAACTGAAACACTCGATTAGTAGTCATGTTAACGCCTTTGATGATCATTTGTGTCCAAGTGATAGTTAACTTTTGCAGTTATCTTTAGTAACTTTTCATGCGTTACTTCTGTTTCTTATCCCCCCTTCAAATATTTTCTAAAGAAAATCTTGCTGTTTTAATTTTTGTAGAACGCCTTCTCGTCTCGAGTAGAGTTTTGAAATACGAGCTATTCTGTGGTGAAATTCATTTTTTTTTCTCTCAGATTCTGAGAGGGATCATTCCTTGCATGAAGATGATTATTTTTGGGATCGTTACGATCAGGAATTGGAAAATCCATCTGATCTGGACAGGGATTGGCAGCGCAGGCGTGAACAATTCCATACGGTAATCTGACAATCTAATGTTGATTTTCTCGTTCACTTTTTGTAGTTTCTTTTACAGTATATAAACTGATTTGTATTTTTGTGCATTCCATTCTTGTTAAAACGTTAGATTGGATATCGTGATGGTATTATAGCGGGAAAAGAAGCCACTGTACAAGAAGGGTTTAATATTGGCTTTCAGGAATCAGTCTCTGTTGGATACAAATGGGGTATTGTTAGAGGTGTTACCAGGTACCAAAAAAAGAGGAACAACATTGTTTCCGGTTTTATTGCTTGCAACAAGATCTCTATTCTTTTATTTTCGAAACAAATTCATAATTTATTCGGATGTTTTGTTTTAACCTTGTTTGCCTTTGCCAATCCCCTGTGAAGTGCACTGGCCGTACTTCCAGATGCTTTGAAGGAAAAACTGATAGACATGGGAGAAAGGAGAACTGAGTTTAAGAAATTGCACGAATCTACGCGATCTCTTTCGACAACAGATGCTCTCAAGTTGTTTAATGATTCTATTGTGGCCAAAAAATCTACAGAAAAGGGTGAAAGTTCCGAGGTTAGTTCCCATGAAGGAGATCACCACCAGCAAAGATCAGAACAAAAACAACTTGAAAGTTACTACGAAGAGCTTCAATCCCTTATTCTTAAATCTCCTCAAATCAAAATACAGTCTCCGTAGGTGAATAGAGTCAATAACTTTGCTTGCTTGTAGTAGTACTGGGAATGAAATATGGTAAAGTTGATATTTTGACAGATAAGTTGCTTTTGTTATAAAGAGCTATTCTGTCAAAAGATATGTAGTGATTCATTGATTCACCCGGTTCTCATTAGAGGTATCAGGAGCTCATTATATTTTTAAATTTGAGGTATTAGGAACTCATTAGGTATATTTTTTAATTTGTAACTTTTAGTTTTAATTTTTTTTATGTGAGAACTTAGATTTAACTTGTCTTTTATATGGTGGTTGTGTTCTGATGGCATTCCAGTAGAAATGTAGACGAAAAAGAAAAGCACCTGTAGAGTGCTTGTGCTTATTTTGTTTTGTTTTGTTTTTGCTTGTGTGTTTTTTTGTTTTTCCACCTCTACTGTTTATAGGGAATTTCAATGGTAGGATCTCGTATTTTGTTTTATCAGTAGCAACTGCTGTTTTACCCATTGGACCGAATTTTTAGCGGATCGATAGTTGAAGCAGTTCTGTATCACGTAATGTGAATTTTTAAAGTAGACATTTATATATCGTACTGATAAAATACATTAATCAATGGTAATGATAAAATGTCTTCCTGTAGAAGCGCCATTGTTTTTTGTTAAAATATTCAGAAAATGCACAACCTTGAACGGTTCTCAATTGTTTATATTGTTGCTAGTGTATCAAAGAAGGAAGCTTATGCCTAGATGACATATATATATATATATATATATATAGATATATTTTTTTTTGCTGAATGCAAAGGGATACAGGGGTAACACTCCTTTTACTTTCTCGTATTTTAAACACCCTAAGGCAAAGTTGGGGGCTCGAATCTTTAGATCACCCTCTTATTGAGAGTTTAAGAAGTGAGCCTACAAATATTCCGTCCACCCTTTTGGGGGCATTGCTTAGATGACATAGACTTGACTCGAAGAAGTTGTATGGTACATGAAAATACTAAAAGGAGTCATAATAAAACGGTAAAAGTACGTAATACAGATACTTAAGAGGTCTAAGTAGCTACCTCTTGCAAAACAAACCACAAACAGTTATCCATAACATCGTATTAATCAAACTCAAAACATGAATTCCAAAGCAATAACGTCATTGCACATATTTTATTAAATAAATTACTCCATCCCTTTGCTTAGGACAAACAACACACCGTACTAAAAGTTGGATTTCCTTCCACTTTCAACAAGTTAGTTGTTCTTTCTCCTGGATGAAGTTTTTACCCCAACTTTTTTAACTTTTCCCCGCCATCACCTGCAAAACATGAGAAACAAACTCTCTTCTTATTCCAACACTTATCGGAAGACGGTTTTCCTCCATGAGTTAAAACAAGAAAGGTTTGCTTGTAGTTATTTACCAAGATCTGCTTCAGCTACAAGCTTGAATTGGCCTTATTGCGTGTGGAAACGCCTGCGATTGATGATGGTGATGATGTCGACTTAGACGAGGAGATTCGCATTTCGTTACTGGCATGACTGCTTCAAAGGCTTCAACAAGCAAAGCAACCTTCTTCTTCCTTGCAGGGGCGAGCTTGGTGATGGTCTGCTGTAGTGCATTATCGATCATCCATTCGTCTGAGTTCTTCCGCTCGTCCATCATCTGATGCTTCAGATCAACCTTTTCCGCTCCTGGTTCTGCGACCAATGGCAGGTAATTTGGTTCTCGTGGATTGAAGTCCCTTGTTGATTCATCCTCCAAATCCTTGATTCCTCTCTTGTTCCTGTTCCACTTGTTGCACAGTCCTTGATCGTCGTTTGATTGTTCTACACGCACGAATGCTGGTTTCTTCTCTGGCTTCGTCTTATTTTCCAATTCCCTAATCTCAATCTCGCTTTTGCTATCATCTGCCATTTCTGTTTTATTAAGCTTTACCTCATCGTGATACACAGGATCCTCCCAAATCATCAGATGCATCTTCTCGTTGTGATCCTTGGGATCAAGGATTTCACGATCAATACTACTCTCTTCAACCTTTGTAACTACTTGATCGGCTTCAGATATTGCTTGTGATGGTTCGGAAGGTGGGATTTCCTCAGTGACGTTTGCATCAACAGTAACTGTATCTTCCTCTGCTACTTCCAACATATCGCCAGAATCCAAGCTAAGATCACCGTCGTCTACTCGTTTCTCCGCCTCTGAACTCTCTTCTGTCTTCTGATTCCCATCCTCAGGAGCATCACAAACATGCTTGATTGTAAGATTGATCGCATCCTCTACTTCAGAAACCATGTCTCTCTCTTCACTCTCCTCGATTTGTTCCTGAACTTGCTCTTCCATTAAAGTTGCGTCCATGAAAGAGTGCCCAGACTCTGTTGCTTCATCTGATCCGAGGTTTTCTTCCTTTCCGCTCAAGTCCTCGAACTCGTCCGCAGTGGAAGAGAGCTGGACAAACGTCAAGCTGTCACACACTTGCCCGAATTCTTCAATCTCCAAGTTCAGCTCTGTAATGTTTTCTTCGGCGCTATTTCCTTCAAAAGATGCACTCTCCTCTTCGGTAATATCAACATTACAGCTGTTTACACTATCATCTGATGAGCACACAAGAGTTGTTTCAGATTCATCCTCCATTTCGCTTGAATTATCTGCTTCATCTTCGATCTCCGCATCCAAAACGTTTTCTTCTTCCCACTCCATATCAGAAACTTCCGAGTCACTTCCACTTGAAAAGCTTCCATCAGTTTCTTTTTCATCTGAAAGAGGCATGTAAAACATTTCCATGATTCCGGTTTCTGTTGCAACAATTTCTTCAGAACATCGCTCAAGCGATTCATCAGTATCGACCTCAGACTGCGGAGAACCGTCAGAAAGGCTCTCAATAACTTGCTCTTCAATGTAATGTTCTGCTTCTTCTTCATCTCCACCATTCGAAGACACGAAATCGGTCTTTTTCTCGTCATCTTCCTCGCTTTTTTCAGCATAGATTTCTATAAAGAAATCCATCCCGGCTTTCTCCGCAACGTCTTCCTCATCAATTCCTTTGATCCCATTGTCAGTCCGTACTGCTAGTTTCAGACTCTTCTGGTTCTTCAATGTCCGCCTTCTAGCTGACAAGAAACGCTTTAACGGAGGCAAAGAAGCATGCGAATGGTGATGACCATTAAGAGAACAGTATGTGTACGGACAAACCTTCATGACCGAAGTTCCCTCGGACTCGGTCCCTCCATGATTAAGCATCAGATAGGAAGGGAACTTCGAGTCCTTGAGAGTCGAGGAACATGTCGCTCTCTGCACATGGTTCAAATGATCCGAAGCGCAAAGAGCAACTCTTGGAGATTTCTTGGAAGAAGCTGGTCTCGAGGGCTTAAAACTAGGCGTTTTAATCAAAGCTCTAACCAGCTGGGAGCTAGATGTTTTTGTTGGTTTTTTGTTGCCAGAAGAAGAGCTAACAACTCGCGAGTTTGTCGAATTTCTCCGAAGACTAACCTGGGATGACTGTGGCTCCTTCCTGGCGTCAAAACAGCTTGTGGACTTCATGTAATTCGGTGAGCTTTCGACGGTTTTTGTGATCGGAGTCTGTTTCTTCGGTGTGAGCAGTATTGTTGGGACATCTTGAGCTGGAGGAGGCTTTCCTGGCTGGGAGATGTTATTCTTTTTGAGAGTTGAAGATGTTGAAGATTTTAAGCTCTGATGACCAATTTCGGAAAGCTTGAAAGATCTCGATTTTTTCATCATCTTCTTCTTCAAGTCGGGCAACCGGTTTTTCCCATCTTGGTGCTGAGAAGAGGACTGTTTTTTTAGGCTGATATGATCATGACTAAAATGATCAGCTTTGATTCCAAGCTTATCAGCTACTTTTCTTTGAACCATATTCAAAAGGAAAGATGAAGAAGAAGAAAGAAAAAAAACCAATGACCTCAAGCAAAAGAAATACAAAATTGTGAAATGAAGATTTAAGGTTGGTTTTTGTTTTTGGCTTTCTTGCTTTCGGTTTTTCTTTCTTTCTTTCTTTATTTCTTTCCTTTGAGGTAGGGATTTGAAAGCTGAGGAAGAAAAGAAATCCCCTCTTCAGGGTTTTGTTTGTGTTGTTGCGAGTGGAAAATCACAATGGAGAGAAAGGAGATTCTTGCAACGCAAACAACCAAAAGATTCTCCAACTCTTATTGGTCATTTGTTTCTTTGGTATGAAGTGGGTAGCCCTTTTTTCAAAAAAAAAAAAAAAAAAAATATATATATATATATATAAATGTAAACAAATATATATTATTTTAAGATATGTTATGGCAGATGAAATTTGAACAAGGCTAAGATAGGAGAATGATGCTGACTTTCACTAGCAGGTGGTTTTATTAGGCCCTTAGTTTGTTTTGTAATATATTTTTGAATTCTATATAATCATGTGTGACAAAGAGGTTTCTAGACTGACTCGACTTCTTCTCATTTTGTAATTAAAATAAGGCTTAAGTGATGACAGGGTGATTAGATGTTATAACCTAACTCTGTAGAATGACAAAAACACCCTCCACTAACTTTGTGGATGAAAATCTCGACTAATTGCCTCAATCATTTCTAAAAGATAAGCTCAAATTGAGGCCCCTTTACATTCTGGCCCTCCATAATTTTATTATCATTGTTATTCAATTAATATGGCTACTTATTCAGAAATTAAAACAAGGGAAGGAACAATAATAGTTGAATTAATTTGTTATTTGATGCTCTGGCACGTTAATGAATGAGAGATGTTAAATGCCATAAATAGCAACAAAATTTAGATTGCAAATTGCTTTATATGAATGCGTACTTTATTGTCATAGTTAAAGAAACAAATTTTGGAGATTTGATCAATACTATGAATATTACAAAATAGAACTTCCACTAAGACCCATTACTCTTCCTCTGTAAAAAGATTACAAACTAGCTCGTTTGCGGAGCTTTACTTTTGCTTTTAGTTAGTTGAAGAACAAAAATTATTGTTTTTTACTTCGTGTTTGGAACCACATTATTAAAAGAGTTTTAAACCAAAATAAATTATAAAAGTTCTAATAAGTTGTAAAAATATTAAAAAGAAGTTTATGATGTTTAACTTACACTTTAACAGGTTTTATTCAGGAGAGTTTTTTTTTTTGGAAGCTCTTTTGGAAGTTGAAAACTCTTTTAACAAATCAATTAAATACTTTTAGAAATAGCTTTTAGACCCAAGAAACTAAAAACAACTTATAAAAAACTTTGCCAAACATGTACATAAAAGGTTGCAAGTGGAGTTCATTTCTTACAACATGGGATTTAGACTTGTAGTGCTAATCATAAACATTTTTCTTAGTACTCAAGTAAGTGCTAAAAAGAAATTATTTTGAAACTAAAATTTTTGATTGAGCAAAGAAATTAAAAGAAAGTTTGAAGAAACATGATAGGGTAATATGGTAATTGGGAACGTAGAGATAAAGTGGTAGCACTAACAAAGAACAAATTAATTTTCTTGTTTTATAATTAAAGAAATCCACAGTGGGCCGGCGACGCAAGGAAAAAGGGGGGGTTGGGCGGTTGTGGTCGGCGATAATGGGCTACCAGTGGGGCCCAACGAGTGATGGAAAGGTCCATTATGGGCAAATTCACAGAGACAGAGTCGCAGACGCTCCCCTTCGCAGTCCCCAATGCAAAAAAAAAAAAAAAAAAAAAGTGTTTGCTGTATAAATTGAAAATACGGGGGCCCACTTTAAAATGGGCACTCCGGATAAAGAAGAAATATGTATAAGTTGTTTCAAAATAATGTGTACATATATTTATATATATCATATGTTGTATCACATATCATGATCCGTACGACATTTATAATTTTTTATTTAAAAACTTTTAACAATTAATTGATTCATATATGACTTCTAAGTTAAAATTTTATCAGAAAATACTATTCAAATATTAATGTGAATGATAAATATCACTGAAAAATATAAATCACCTGATTTATATAATATAATATAAGTTACATTATAAATGATGTATGATAGTTGTGTCACATAGGAGCCCCTTCATATTTATATTTAGTAGAAAGGACTTTTGTTTAGAAGGCCATAAAAGATCATTGTTTCAACAGTTTTAACTAAGATTCTTAAAACATTATAAGTGCTAGTTTGAGACAACATCTTCAGATGACATTTTATCATTTGGATTTCAAATTCTCAATTCTATTTTAAATTTTTTCTCTCTTCCGTTTTCAAAATACTCAACTTTAAAAGTCCATAACTTTTTTATTTTAAATCGAAAGAAGATGATTTTTATGTCAAAATTCTTGTAACGACAAGACAAACAAAATAAGATCTATTTTGCATATTCTTTTCTAAACGCACTTCAAATTTTTATACTATTTTTTACATCACAGAACTTTTCTAAAAGTTTTTCCCTCCAAACACCCATTCCAACTCAACCTTCAAAACACTATCTCTAAATGTTTCCCCAAACAGACCAAATTATTTATTTATTTATTTATTTTTATGTTCATTTCTTTTATTAGAGACAAATTGTTGAGCACATACCTGAGGCTTACGCATCATTATCTGAGCTGCGCTTCAACTACACCTCTCAAGCTTTACTACTTTCTCTGATGTCTCTTTTGCTAGTCATCTGATCACCAGAGTTTTGTCAACCGCGTTTGGGATTTTTCTTTTGTTTTTATCTATATATATTTTGGTTTATAATAGCAATGTTTCTAACTAGATTAATTTGGTGGTGTGTTCTTGTTTTCTAGTGTTAGGTTTGCTAATTTTGTTATTTAGGTGTTTTGTGCAGTATTGATGCTATAGGTCTCTCATTCCGGTGGATCTAGATTTTCTTGCGAATATTGTAGAGGATATAATAGTCATGTGTGTAATCGATTGCTAGTACACCTATTTAGGTGATTCTTTTCAGAATTTGATACATGCCTATTCCTCGATTTTGGTGAATGATTTTTCAACAGATTATAGAGGTTTTCATAAGAGCCTTGTGTATACTCTATTGTTGGTGTTCCTATTCAAGTGTGTATTTTCAAAACCAAATACATGGCTCTTTCTCTTTAGTGTTTTATTTGAGCTTTTTTTTAGTAGTAACCGGTAAAGACAGAAATCAATAACTACACTCAAGTTATATCCTGATTAGGTCATCACACCTAAACATTCTCATCACTCTCCCATATCACCATACTATTAGAAATAAAGTTAATAATTACAAACGCGTACTCTATTATTGGGGAAAAAGAAACACGACTAACAAAAGCCTAAGAAAGCCCTATAAGATCGTCATAAAGTAGTTTCACAGGATTGAGTCTAGACTCTTTCCTTGAAAGTAGCTTTCAAATTTGCCTCGTTAAAAACCTTCTAACCAAAACCAAGTAGGAAAAATGATAAAGGAGAAAAAGCGTACATATTTAATACTATATGGTCGGTTAAAAACAAGCATAACAATTAATCACATACAGTAATGTTGAAGCAAACATGTACTTGCGAAATCTGTAGCATGAAAGACCCTATAAATCTTTCGTCACTACATTCTCACATAATGGTGGAGGATTAAACCACCATCTGACCAGACCATCAGCAACGTGATTCCCTTATCTGAAAATATGTAAGACGCGATTGATGATATTGGATAGGAAATTAAGAGCATAGCTCCATTGAGACAAAAAGTTCTAAGAAACCTGTCGGCTATTTGAGTTTACACTTAAAACTATACTTAAAACTATAGGTGAGACAGGATAGCGTTTTATTGAATTTACCGATGGAACTCAGTGCTATCAGGATCGTAGTTTTCTTATTGATTGAGGCTTGTTTCTATTTTATTAATTTGAAATATGCTTTCTTTTTTCAATATATAAAATAATCCAAATATAATTAATATTCTACCAATAAAGTACCTTTTCATTCTTTACCATAGAAGTTTCCTATACTATTGCTATTGTTTATTAACGCACATTTATTTTTACGACAAAATAATAGAGAGAACTTTTTTGAGCAAGGCATGTCTATTGACAGTACTCGTTTACTTCTCTCTGGCTTCCATCCCACCAACCCCCCCCACACCCCCCCCCCCCCACCCCGTGTTTTGGAAGTTATTGTTGTATTTTGCACATTTCTCTCTTGTTTGAAGAAAAAGATAAATCAAAACTTTTGTGGTAGGGCATATTTACTAAGGGTAAGGAATTAAAAAAAAAAAAAAAACTTACAGGTGGATACAGTTATGAACTTGAATTTTCATTAAGTTTGTACATTACCACACTTACTTTTATGTCATAAGATAAGATTTTGATATAATTTAATTGTTTATAACTATTTCTTTTGATAAATAGATTTTCTCCCCCTTCATATCTCACCATAGAATTCACTAATTACTTTTATTAGTGCACACTTTTTTCCCTCCCTCCTATTATTACCTTAAACAATATGGTTTTTTGTCTGGCGGTATAAAATATGTCCTATAAATATTTGCATAATTTTAAATTGAATTTTTTGTCAAAATTCTTTAAATTTACATATATATATATATATTTATGATATTATGTTGGTAACAATTCCAAAAATGATAACCATATGAAGCCATGTAATTCTAGCGCTGAAGAGTGGATGAAGATTTTCAAAGGATTGTGAACTCAATAATTGTATGCTTACTCAAAAAGAGATGAAAATAATTGTCCTTTCAGGTTCGTCAGAGAAACTAGAAAGCTGAAATGCTTTGAGAAAAAATTGAACAAAAAACTGGAAGAGAGAAAGACCTCTTACAATAAGCTTAGAGTACATAAGAGGAAGAGTTTCCAATTGAGCAAATCTTGTCGGTTTCTCTTTTGATGTTTCTTTTTCGTTTTCTTTGCTTTGGTTGTTTTAATTACTAGTTTTCATTTTCGTTTTCGTTTTCGTTTTGCATTTTTTCTCTTTTAGATTTTTACGTTTTTTCTTTTTATTTTTAATAATATTTTTGCAATTTAAAAAAAATTGGTAAGATTTAATATTTAAGTTCCTACAAAAAAAAAAAAAGATTTACTATTTTAAAAAATAAAACCGACACAAAATTCCGAGCATAGTAGTATTTTTCCTTACATTGTATTTTGAGTATGATACTTGAATAACTATATATGTATTATATGTATATGTCACCAAAGCAAGCATTATGTAATTATTTTTCTAGATTCGTTGGTTACAGATATATATAAATATATAAATATATATTTATATGTAAAGTCTTAAATCCAGTATTCGATGGTATTCGGTAATATGAACTTCAGTTATTATGAATGTAAACTTCAGCTACTAGGAATGTGAATTCATGTAGAAGAAAATGTAGCTAAAATGAATGTGAATTTTCCTTATTTTATATTTTTCTTTACATGAATTTACATTCATATTAACTGAAGTTCACCGGATTTAAGACCATTCCTTTATATATATATATATATATATATATATATATATAAAACTGTCGGCTTGTAGTAATCATGTATCTTGTAATATTTTCTTTCTTCTTTTGTGTGCACGTAAACGTGAAACATATGACGAGTAAAAGCGGACATAGCAATGTTAGCAAATTATTATTATTATTATTTTTAAAGGCAAAAGAAAAAAAAGAAAAAAAAAAGCGAACAGCAATGATAACCATATTGTGTGGTTTCAGCTTGCTCCATTGGCACGCATGAATAGCAGCAATGACTAAAGTATCATGCATGGTACCCATTACCACGTGAGCTGCATGTTCAACACACATCATAGCTAACTGCCAATTTCTAGCTCATCTTCTCAACCTCTTTCTTTTTTGTTCCCTGTCTTGTATATATAGATATAGGTTTGATCCTATGTCCGACATTTTCTTTGAAACACCACTTGTATTTTTTTTATAGGTTCATGTAACTACTAATTGATTTTAAATAACTTTATTTATACCAAAATAAATATGTAGCTTTACATATTAGCATTATATGCAAGGATGTAATATTTTTATAAGGAAAAAATATTACACTTTGTTGATGTGAGTGTGACACATTATTATCCCTAATGCTATATAAATAGACTTCAATTGTTACATGTGACACATGTCGGATAAAAGAGTACTATGTTAACAATGAGAAGAGCCTAGAGAGATCCGCTACTGAATAATTTCAGCTCATAGGATATTTAGTACCGATATCTCTAAATTTGTGATTTTTTGACAATTTACCTTTTTAACTTTCTAAATTATTTGAATGTACTCAATTTAGTTGAAATTACATCAAATCTAAGGACTGAAGATCATGCAGGGTTTGAAGTCACAAATCTTTTATAGAAACTCTTAGGAAAATTTGTAAAAAATAAAAAAAATAAAAAAATTACACAGTATAACTAAGAAAGTGGGGTTTTGGGTGGGGGATCCATTTGTTAGTTGTTAAGGGTCCATAAATGAAACAAATATCTTCAAAGCTACTTGGAATCTTGTTTTTCCCCACAGACCATCCGAGCTGTACTGATCAAATAGGTTTCGAAACCAAACAAGGAAATCATCTAATTGATGATCTCGAAGTTTCTGAATGGGAGAAATTTAATTAATAATATAAAGAGCTTTTTGTGATAGAGATAATACACCTAATTTCTAAATATTAAACTCGATCAATATCGCATAAAAAAAAGTAAGCAAATATACTTAATAACACTATGGGATATAAGTTTTATGACTAAAAACAGAGTTTTGCCTCCTGGGTAATTTTCATTCTCGACTCTAGAATTCTCCTAAATTTAAAGTTTTAGCTCGTATTGTAAGCCTGCAATTGGGTTGAAGGTTGGTAGACAAACTTTTAATAATTAGGCCCGTTTGGCAATCCCAGCTTTTGAAATGTTTTAATATATATATATATATATATATATATATATATATATTAATATATATTTATCTTTTTATCTAAAAGTAACTCAATTTTAAATTCCCATATCTAAATCTTTATTTTTCATTTTAAAAACACACAAACTTTAAAAGTTTATAACTTTTTTTATTTTAAATTAAAATAAGATGATTCTTATATCAGAATGTTCACAATAATAGGAGTAACGAAATAATAATCATATTATTATTTGTTTTCTGAACACATTTCAAATTTTTTTTTTACTATTTAACTATCACATTTCATTTTTAATTAAACAAACCTTTTTAAACATTCACTCATTATCAATCGATAAAAACACCAAAACTTCAATTGGAGTTAAAGTGCCGAATGCCCCCTTAGTCTGCTTGAAAGTTAGCTAGAATTTTGAGTCATTT
This sequence comes from Ficus hirta, assembly GCA_038430175.1. Taxonomy (NCBI): domain Eukaryota; kingdom Viridiplantae; phylum Streptophyta; class Magnoliopsida; order Rosales; family Moraceae; genus Ficus; species Ficus hirta. The sequence continues at coordinate 7,614,772 of CM076597.1, forward strand.
TGTGCCTACTCCAAGTTTAATCACAAGAAAGATAATAAAAACAAAATATTAATATAAGGGTATGATATATCATATATGATAACAATTCCGTTAATACTCGTAATCAAGATGAAATGATTTTGAACCTAATAATTGAAAAATAAAGCAAAAAGAAAGAAAAAACACGAAAAGCTTAACACATCGTGAAAGAGAGACCATGCTCGCCTTGTAAAAAGAAAAAGAAAAAGGAAAAAAAAAAAGAATTAAAAGGAGTGAGTGCTCTTTAAAGGTTTCAGTAGCATCTTTAGGTTCTTGTTCACAAAAAAGTAATCATATTTATGTGATTTAAAGACAAAGATATTATTTAGAGATCTGCTTTTCTCATATTCAACCCCCCCCAAAAAAAAAAAAAAAAATCCGCCTTTTCTAATGAGAAATCAAGAGTTGTCAAATAGCTTTTCTAGCCTTATTTATATCACAAGAACGAGAACTAATCGTGTGCAAGAATTCATTACTACACTTTCTGGCCTCTGCTTTCTTGGTACACAAAAACCTCCACGTGGAAGAAAAAATAGATAATTTCGCTATTCCGAAAATAATAACAATTTAAATTCTAAAAGTATATATAGCATTTTTAGGACATGTTTAGCAAGTTATAAAGAAGTAAGATGAAATAAATAACAAGATTAGAAAGGAAAGGAATGTGGCTCCGTGCATGTATGTAACCACATTTATTTTAAAAGAAAGGGGGTCTTTTCTCTCTCCCCCTTTTCTCTAAAATTTCTCATATACTAGAGTTTCCCTTTGTGTGGAACTTCCGCTGCCGCCGCCACCACTGCCATGGTTGGCGAAGGTGATCAGCAGTTTGGTGATTTTGGCAGAAATGAGGTCAGAGGATCCTAATTGGGAGTTTCTCGACCAGCTCTAGCTCGGCAAGCTTACAGTGGTTTGGGATTCGTCGAGCCCTAGGTGATTCGATGGTTGGTGTGGCAATCTCTTACCTCCAATTGAGCCGATTGATTTCCTTTGGGTTGTGGTGTATGGCGGAGTAGTTGTTCCATTTTACGGTCGATGTTATTTTATATTTTTGCTTTGCTTTTGTGTTTTACTTTTAATTTTTTAATAAAGGAGGTAATTCTATAAGAGAGATTGTAATATGTCTCTCATTTGATATAAGATCAAAAGACACAATAGGATTGAGAGGGTTGAGAGAGTCAAAAGGGCTGCAAGGGCGCGGCCTCACAGGCGCTTTCCTTGCAACCCGTGCAGCTGACTGAGAGGGCGGCACGGGCGTGCTTTTTGCAGCTCGCCTAACGGGCCGAGAGAGTGGCGCGGCGCCGCCACACAGGTGTGCGGGCACAAGGCCGCACTTCCTTTAGGCCGAGATGGCAGTGTAGCTATGCCAGTCAGGTGCCCGGCCACACAATTTGTGCTGATATGAGAATTTCAAAATTTTCTTTTGAGTTGTTTCGAACAGTTGTGTCTGTTGGTTGTATATTTTTATGCAAAACTGAATAATTATTAATAACTGATATATCATTTATGATAATTGAATACTAAAAGAAATGTCTTTGCAATGAAGAGACACCTCTTGGAAAAGGTTACTCGGATTACCATGATTGTAACGGTTTATGAAATCGCACCTCTGTGTTTTTAAAAACTCTAGAAATTTATAGATTTCATATCTTTGTTCTGGAATACAATATTATTGTTAGATATTGTGTTCAAGGGTTTGTTGTATCTTGGGGGTAATTTGTCATTAAACTCTTTAACAAACTTTGTAATGAGGGCAAATAAATCCTTAAAGGAATGTATTCTCAATATGCCTCAAACCAATATTTGTTTTCAGTTTTCTTTGCCCCATTGTTCTGTTCTACTCTCATTCTCCAACAATCTTTAGGTTTTAATTGCTGCAATGGAAGATGAAAAGAATTTGACTTCTTTCCTAAATCCAAATGTCCAACTTGATCATTTTGATGGCACGAACTTCACCTGCTGGAAAGGAAAATTGTTCTTCATACTCACTGTTCTCAAGATTGCCTATATTCTTGATATGAGTTTGGAACCACTTCCGGATCCAATGGAGGACGATTTTGACGTAGTGAAGGCTGTAAGGAAGAAGCGTGAAGTTGATGAAGTGATGTGCCGGGGTTACATTCTCAACACACTTTCTGATAGGCTCTATGATCTCTATAATTCAATGGATCCTCTGGTAGAGATATAGAATGCTAGCACAAAACAGAGAAAGAAGGTACGGACAAATTCCTCATTTTGAAATATCTTGAGTTTGTCCTGGTTGATACTAAGTCTGTCCTCGATCAAATACATGTATTGCAAATTATTGTTACTAAGCTTCGAGAATTGAATGACACAACTTTAGAGGAATTACAAGAGCACTTAAGGTTAGAAAAAGAGACTAAGTCTAGTGATCCTAAGAACGAGATTATGGATTCCTCTAAAGTTCATATCGCCGAAGCAAGTAAGTTTCAAAAGAACTTCAAAGTCAACAATGACAAGAAGTTCAAGAAGTCCGGCAATGACCGCAAGAAGTTTTCCGGGAAATGCTTCTTTTGTGGAAAGAAAGGCCATTGCCAAAATGACTGCAAAAACAAGAATAAAAAAGAAGAGGTTAACATCAACAAAGCCAATGTCATTGAAGACAAAATCGAAGAGATATGTGATATGGCCTCGGAGATGAAAATTGGTATGATTATCAAAACCAAAATGACTACAACAAAGTCCTACAATTGGTGGGTCGATTTCGGTGCCACCATTCATGTTTGTAATGACAAGAATTTATTCACGTCCTATCAAATTGAAAAGGAAGGACAAACGATTCTCATTGGGAATCATAATGCAGCGGTGGTTGCTGGGAAAGGAATGGTGGAGATTAACTTTTCTTCCAGGAAGAAAATGACTTTGAACAACGTCTTTCATGTTTCTGATATTGGAAAGAATCTTGTATATGCCAATCTTTTGTGTAAGAATGGGCTTAAGATTGTATTGGGGGCAACCCATGTATTATATCTAAGAATAGGGCTTTGGTGGGAAAAAGGTTATTTTAGTGAAGGCATGTACAAGCTAAGTATTATTGATAATAAAGATATGAATTCTGCTTATCTTGTTGACTCTTTTAATGTTTGGCATTCTCGGTTAGCACACTTAAAATTTAGAACTTTGAAATGCATGTCTAAACATGGTTTGATTAATTGCAAAGATTTAAAACATGATAAGTGTGGGATTTGCATACAAGCAAAAATGACTAAGAAACCTTTTCCTAAAGCCGAATGAAATACTCAAATATTGGATATAATTCACACCGATATTTGTGCGTGTAATGGTATTTTGACTAGAGGAGGAAAAAGATACTTGATCACTTTTATTGATGATTGTTCTAAATACACTTATGTATACTTAATTAGAACAAATGATGAAGCCTTTGATAAGTTTAATCTATTCAAGGCTGAAGTTGAGAACCAAAAAGATAGAAAGATCAAAATGGTTCGAAGTCCAAAAAGATAGAAAGATCAAAATGGTTCGAAGTGATAGTGGAGGTGAATATTTTTTAAATGAGTTTGATGCCTTCTGTGAAGAGCATTGTATTATTCACCAAAAGTCAGCCCCATTTACTCCTCAACAAAATGGTTTGGCTGAAAGAAAAAATAGGATTTTTACAGATATGATTAACTCTATACTTCTTAATGCAAAATTGCCAAATTTATGGGGGCAAGCTTTACTTACTGCATGTCATGTCCATAATATGATAGCTTCTATGAAAACACATGTTTCTACATATGAAATATGGAAAGGAAGAAAACCAAACTTGATGTATTTAAGGGTATGAGATTGTTTAGCCTTCTATACAGTACATGACCCTAAATCATCAAAGTTAGGTGCAAGAGGAAATTGAAAGTGTTTTTGTAGGATATGCTGAAAATTTCAAGGCATATAGACTATTGAATCTAGATTCTAATATAATTGTGGAATCAAAAGATGTTGAATTTATCGAAAATATACTTAGTCTTGATTTTAAAACTGAATTAGAATCTAATATTGATTAACCACGTGAATTTGCTCCCAATACCTCCACTTATAATGAAAGTAAAGAGTCTATGATATCTTTTGAACCAAGGAGAAGTCAATGTGAAAGAAAAGAGAATGGTTTAGCACTGGATTTTATTTCATCTCAAGCTTTAGCCTTCTTGATTAAAGGAGAAAGAAATAATCTACTAAATAAAATACCATTGTTGCTAAATGTTGAAGAAGATCAGAAGACATTTAATGAAGCCATGTTATCTAGAGATGCTTCCTTTTGGAGAGATGCTATAAATGATGAAATGGATTCAATTATGTCAAATCAAACATGGGTTTTGGTTGATCTCCATTTGGGATCAAAACCGATTAGCAACAAATGAGTGTTTAGAAGAAAGTACGATACCGATGGGTCTATATAAACTTTCAAGGCTAGATTGGTAGTCAAGGGTTTTAAACAAAAACGTGGTATAGACTACTTTGATACATATGCTCCGATAGCTAGACTAACATCTATTAGAGTGCTATTTGCAATTGCTTCAATATACAATTTGAATGTGCACCAAATGGATGTAAATACAGCTTTTCTAAATGGTGATCTAGATGAAAAAATCTATGTGGAACAACCCGAGGGGTTTGTATTACCTGGAAATGAGATAAATGTTTGCAAGTTAGGCAAGTCACTTTATGGATTAAAGCAAGCACCAAAACAGCGGCATGAGAAATTTGATTTGGTAATTTTGTCTCATGGTTTTAAGCATAACAATGCTGATAAATGTATATATTCTAAATTTACAAAGATTTTGGTGTAATTTTATGTTTGTATGTTGATGACTTGCTTATCTTTGGAGCAAACATGCAAGGGGTAAATGATACTAAATGGTATCTAACTTCACAATTTAAGATGAAAAATCTTGGTGAGGTAGATACTATATTGGGTGTAAAGATTAGAAAGCATAGTGGGGGTTACTCATTGTGTCGATCTCATTATATGGAGAAAGTGCTTCTTAAATTCAATCATTTGAAGTTCAAAGAAGCTACTATCCCATATGATTCTAGTATTAAATTGCTAGAAAATTCAGGCTGAACGGTAGCACATCTAGATTATGCTAGTGCGATTGGTAGCCTAATGTATGCTATTCATTGTACATGACCTGAAATAGCATATGCGGTATGCAAAATGTCAAGGTTTATGAGTAACCCAAGTGTTGAGCATTGGAATGCTATTGGAAGGATACTTGGTTATCTTAAAAGAACCATTAATATGAGTTTGTTTTACAATGATTATCTAGTAGTACTTGAAGGGTACTCTGATGCGAGTTGGATAACTAGTGCGAGTGACAACAAATTCACATCGGTATGGATATTCACTATTGGTGGAGGAGCTGTACCTTGGGCATCCAAGAAATAGACTTACATAACTCACTCGACAATGGAGTCTGAGTTTATAGCACTTGCAGTGGTAGGCAAAGAATCAGAATAACTGAGAAATCTATTATTTGATATTGTGTTGTGGCCACAACCAATGCCATCTACTTTTTTGTACTGTGATAGTGAAGCTACATTATTTAGAGCTTATAATAAAATGTATAATGGAAAGCTTAAACATATTAGCTTGAGACATAAATATGTGAAACAATTAATAATGAATGGTGTTATTAATATTGTTTAAGTTAGGACAAATAATAACCTAGTTGATCCCTTGACAAAAGGTCTTTCGAGAGACTTAGTCAAGGAAACATCTAGTGGAATAAGAGTGAAACCTTTCTTTGAAAGAGTCACCGGTAATGGTAACCCAACATGTAATAGTTGTACTGCTATTCCATAGTTGATTCGAGTAGGGAGGAGGGATTTATAGGTCGCCGAATGTCATGGGGGGTGATGAGGATGGCGGTGCGGTGGTCGGAGTTGGGGAAGATGAAGTTGGGAAGAGTTGATGGTGGAGGGGTTTTTTTTTTTTTTTTTTTTGAAATGTTTTGTAAAATATAATCAAGTTTGCTAGGTTTTATTATTTTTTGGTTCATCTTTTTGATCTTAACTGTTCAAAACCAATCGAACGGTCAAAAAAATTTTACCCCACGGATGGGGTAAAAAAAGATGACCTCGTTGTAGAAGTCCCCAAATATATATATTTATATGTGATATATTTATATACATATATTATGTAATTTAAAATAAAATTAAAAAAAAAAAAGAAATGGCAACTGAACTTTCCTTCATTTGAAGGAAAGTTCAACGCACATATAGTGCGTGTAATATGTATTATATATATATATATAAATACATAATTATATTATATTATGAGTGTAATATAATTAGTTTTCAATTTTGAATATTGGGCATATTCTAAATTGAAGATAGAATATTTGGGTAACCTACCTTGCTCTATAAATATGACTTTATATCAAGGTAGAGAAGACTGAAAACGTCACAAGGCAAACCTAGAGAGAAACATTTTCCTTTTGCACTATTTGCTTTCTCATATGTTGAGGCCAAAAACAAAGATACCTAAATTGTGAGCCTGTGAATCATTTCTTCAATTAATAAAAGCCCACTCGTTCATTCAATTAAACGACGGAGGTAAGGTGTGGAAGAACGTGGTCTTGCAGGAGAGGATCATTTGTGGGTTCGAAAGGTTTTTTTTTTTTTTTTTTTAGGAGTCGACCTAATCGGACGACAGTTCTCATATTTTATCCTTCATAAATTAAATTAATATAGCTATAGAATGATGACAAAAGTTTAAGAAATTTTTGTTGTTCACGGTCCTACGCTTCTATTAGTTTTTTTTGTCAATTTCGGTCTTCGAAACCAACACAAATTGCCGAAATAAAACAGCTGTTCTCACTTCTACAAGAGGTATTACATTTTGCTGAAATTTTGGTACAAATTTCGATTTTTGAAAGCTATAAAAATTTTTCTGTAAAAAGTTTTGAGAAATATCAGTTCAACTATCAATAACGGTGAGTCCATAGTGTAATTTGTACAAAATTCCGGAAAATTCTAGGGAAATTTTAGAAATTTTGAGAATTTGATGTAATTTACTTTTTAAAATTTATTTTTATCACTATTTTTAAGTTGCAAAATTAATTTTCTTCAACAGTTTGAATATTATCAACTCATACAATGAGTCTATTCATGTCTAATATCCATATACACATGATTATGATAACTATAACAGATATGAGATATTCTGTTATCCTCGTTTGAGCATCGTCACCATCTTAGGCAAACAATTAGGAGAATTGATAGGTTTTCATACATGAAATTATAGTATGAAAAGATAACAAATTTATATATAACATATTCAAAACTTTATTCAACACTATCTAAATAATATATCATGGTGCCTGTATAATTGTCTAATTTAAGATGGATTTACAATCAAGTTTAAGCCTCAATAAAGAACTTTGAGGTATCTAATTAATACATGTTATTGTTGGTTTTGAAAACTGATATTGACAAAAATTAGTGGAAGCGTCAGACCGTGAGTAGTAAAAATTTCTCAAATTTTCATCATCATTTAATAGCTATATTAATTCAATAGGCAAAAAGGTAAATGATAAGAATTTTAATTACCATCGTTCGATTAGGTAAAACTTCATCCGAATCCGAAAGCAACTCAACTGTTTCGATTTCAAGTTCTTCCTCACCTAATCTTTGATGCTAGATTGAACGAACGAGTGAACCTTCTTATTGAAGGATTGATTCACTCACTCATTTTTTAGTGTCTTTATTTTAGCTCTCAACATATGAGAAAAACAAATAGTGTAAAGAAAAACTATTATCTCTTAGGTTTTTCAATTGACAAAAAGTCAAAATTCGATCCTACCTTAATATAAAATCAAAGCAAGGTAGGTTATCGAAAAATTCCATCTTCAATTTTAAATATTCCAAATATCTAAAGTTTAAAAGATCGTTTCAAAATTGAAAACATATTATATTATATTCAAAATACAACATAATATTATATTATATATTATATAATGATTAAATATGTCACAGATACATATATATTCGGCCATGATGCCGTTTCCAAGGAAAAGGAACGTAGTTTCCTTTTTATTTTATTTTATTAGATTGTTATATTACAATTATTTAATTTAAAATCTAATTTTAAATATAAACATTCGTATAAATTCAAAATAGGTAACTAACAGATTGTAATTTGCACATCAGTGGGTCCCGCCCACTAGCAGTAGTCTCAAACATAGTAGGTCACACTCACTGTATCTTTCAATCTTAGTATTTGAATAACTTCATTATTTAAATAACACAATTAGTTCATAATTAATTGTTTGGATAATAAATAAATATTTGCAATGTTATTCTCTTTTATATTTTATATCGCATAATTAGTGAGCATAAATTTAATCCATCAAATACACTTGTTCAAAAGCATTACGAGGATGGTGTGAGGAACTTTATGAACCTATAATTTCAAACTCTAATAAATTTAATAATTAATCAAACTCTTAAATTATATTATATACTTTATTAATTCCAAAGTTATTCCACCAAAAAATTAGAATTGTACTTTTGAAATTAAAGATATAAAGTTACTTAAATAATAGAGTCGTCCATTTGATATAGTCATTACATGTAAAGTGATCATCTATAAATAATTCGTAATTAGAGCTAGGTAAAATTTGAAAATCTCTCTAATTTTATCTTTATTGTTGAGTACCATTGATTTTCTAGTGAATGATAAATTCATAAAATTAATTACGAATTGAACGCTCATACCATTTAAGTCCTGAATCAACACGCAAGGAAATTATTTATTTGCTTCTTTAAAAAAGAAGGAATGGATTCCATCTCATAATATTAACATTCTTAGCTATTAACTTCATCATGTCTCCAAAATACAATGGATGAGATTAGATACTTCAAATCCATATTGAGTAAATCAAAAGACATAAATCCATAATAGGAGTCTGCTAATAACTCAGGATTGAGATCATTCTATATATGACCATCGGTTTACGTCATTAGAATATGCTATACTTAATGGAATTATCAACAATTCATATCACTTCATGTCACATTATATACAGTACACTTATTAAATGTTTTGCTACATTAACGGTTCGGGTAAGACTGTTCCATTCTTAATGGTAATGACATGCACTAGTAATAATCAATTAAAAATAATTTAATACGGACCATTTTAGATTATTATCTTTAAATATTATCCTCTTATATGTAACACTTATATACAATATTTAAGATCACATAAATAATTGTAGAATTTTATGATATTTATTAATATCAAACACACATGTATATAAAAGTATAATAAAATAAAAAATTTATTTATATAAATCGCAACAAAGTTATAACCAACAGTTTTATTTCTCAAGTAAAAGTTATTACTTATGTATATTTTAATTTATAATACAACCTAAAGTATAACATATATGTTTTAAAACTTATATGTCGTCATTTTCTTCGAAATTTTCAATGATATCAATATTTCTTTTTTTAAATTAAAGAAATTTACATTAAATTGAAACACAATATATATTTTCCAATGATATCGATATTTTAATCATTAAATTCAAAAGGCAGGACGTAATATTTGAAGGGGTTGGTTAGTTAAGTTAAAAAACAACATTCACTAATGTACCAAAAAATGCTGAGAAATTCTATCATCCATAAGGGTTAAGAAAGGGTTATGAGGGCGTAAAAAACATATCCCCTCTAGTCTCTGATAATAATTTAATTAGTTATTTGTTTTTAAAGATAAAATTAATAAAAACAATTTGAAGTAATTTGGAAGAACTAGAAGACCCAAACAATATATATCTGTGGAGACAAAAGAGGGACAGGTAGGGGAAAGGAAGTTTAGAAGTCTAACTGCCATTAACAAAAGATGTAGGGCAATATGCTCCCAATACGCTCCATGACCACTCCTAAATGTTCCTTTTGAGGTACAATTGATTGATTTTAATCATAACCACAGAGAATGAGGTTTTGAAAAAAATTGAAATCTAGCAAGGGACCCCTTTTATGATCACATGCTACACCATACGCCAAGCACAATAAATAAATAAGCTCTCAATTTACTCTGAGATTTCTTTCTTTCTTAAATATTTAAAACAAGAGTAAGGATCATGTCGGTGGGCGAAACTAGAAAACCGAAAGGTGGCAGTCAAAAAATGTATGTCTAATCCGTTAGAGTTATTTATATACGTACTATGATGGAGGTGACCATTTTGTTATAGGTCCCTTGGTCTCGATTGATCAGAATTGATGTAATGGTGTTGTTGAAAGAGCTATACATGTGCTCGATAATTTGTATGTGTTTTTGATTTTATGTTGTTAGATTTTGGAGCACGTTTTATCCCCTTATACACTTAATTATAATTTACTAGTGGAACGGATCAGTAATTGGAGTTTAATTTTCTTGTGTTGTGAGGTCATTCAAGTCATTATTAGTATTTGCTTTTTCTTTATTTAAAATACAATTACCCTTTAAAAAGAACGATATTTGAATACGAATATTCTAGAACTCCAATCGGTTTAAAGTAGCAAAAAATTTGAGGTGGGAGTACACCCGAAAAATAATAAAAGCACATTTCGGGAGTTATGAAACCCCAACTCCCTCAGGGCCTTATGGCCACAATATTATAAGGATCATATCATATACATTTCATAAAATAAAATAGGTTTAGTGCTCGGCTCGGTTCCATTTTGACTTGATCACTAAATTTTTAGAAGACAACAATTGACGTGGTCAATGATGAACGGGTACGGTTTGGTTAACCGAGCAAACCATTTTTGGTTATGAAGTGTTACCAACTTTTTTGGTCAATCTCAATTGGTTCACTCGATCAGCTGTATTCAGTTCTTGATTTTTCTTTTTTTCAAATTAAAAGCCCTGCTAACTATATAACTTTTGTTTGTGTGTGATTATAACGTCTTCGCCAAAATAACAAATATGTTTGTTATCATATTGAACGGGTGTAGATACTGGCTTGATGAGGAGTTTTCAATTGGTTTAACTGTTAATGAAGGAAATACCACCTTAATTTTTTAATGGTAAATGGTAAAAAGATTAGCAACTAAAGAGGGGCACTTAGAGAAATGCTACCTAATCAAGGCTAGAATTGATTTTTGACAGAAGAAAAAAAGTTGGAAAAATACACAATATAACATATTTTGAAAGTCCATTGTTAATATATTACATGTTTGACTTTTTAGAGAAAATAATAGAATATTGACTATTTTCTGGAGGTAGAATTATTCCTGTTTTACCCCTGATATGGTTGTCTTTCTTCCTAACTGTAGCTGCCGGATGTTAAACATAATGGAGATCTACGACACTCCGGTGGGCTCGTGATGCAAGTGGCAGCTGCATACCTCGACGGTCAAGCTGAGTTTTTCTGTCGTCGTCCTCATCTGGTCAGTGGCAGAACTCCCCAGCCTTGTAGAGTGCTCACCTTTGTTGGCCAGAGGACGTTGCGAGGTCACATTTGAAGGAGGATCACGAGCACGCGACGGTGAGAGTTGCGACCACGCAACAGCTAGAGTCGCAACGTTGGACATGAGGGTCGCGATTTCCGGGATCTTCGCACGAAACTCCGAGATCTCTGCGCGAATCTCAAGGTTCTCCATGTGAAACTCCAGTTCGGGTTCAGATTCGACGATCGTCTGCTGTGTATGCATCGTCTCCGGCGGTGGCATCGTCTCGTGTGGTCTTAATAGATTTAGGTTCAATTTTTGGGCTTTTTCTTAAATAATGAATTTAATTGGTAATATATATATTCGCTGGTAATACCGTTATAATGCTAATAAATAAGTAAATATAAATATGTACTATTAAGTAGAAATATTTACTAATAAATAACTAGTAAATATCATAGTCATAATAATGGTAAATGTAAATATTTACAATAAATATAAATCATAATACTAATAAATAATTTATTTTTTAGGATTTAGGTCGGTAAAATTGGTAAATATACTGAAATTGGAAGTAAGTTTTCTTGTAAATTTGTATATTTACTAATAAGTAATTTCCTTATTGGTAAAGAAAATAATGCTTATAAATACCGTTATAATGCTAATAAATAAGTAAATATATAAATATTTAGTATTAAATAGAAATATTCACTAATAAATAACTAGTAAATAATAGTCATCATAATGGTAAGTGTAAATATTTACTATAAATATAAATCATAATACTAATAAATAACTTATTTATTAGGATTTAGTTTGGTAAAATTGGTAAATATTAAAATTGGAAGTAAGTTTCCTTGTAAATTTGTATATTTACTAATAAGGAATTTCTTTATGGGTAAAGAAAATAACATAATTACTCTTTTTACTTATCATTATTACATAAATTTATTTACAAAGTAATATTTGAATTTACAAGAAAATAAAAGGTTAATATTTATTCGGTAATTTTGGAGTTAAAAAGATAATATGAAAATTTGACAGATAAATATATGGATCTACCTTGCAAATTCTATATTGTAATATAAATATTTACTCAATAATTTTGGATTTACAAGATAATACGAAGATTGCCAGGTAAATATATGGATTTACCTTTTAAATCCTGCCAAATAAATATAGATAGTTTTGGATTTACAATATAACATAACGATTGAGTGGTAAATATAGGGATTTGCCAGGTACTATCAAGTTAATATTGGGTTTACGTGATAATAGTTGACCAAAAATCTTAAATCTAAAATAATTGTGACAAATTTTGGTAAATCGGTTGAAAATAATTATAAAAAAGGAAATTTATTAAAAAAAATTAATAGTCTTGTTTTCTAAATTTAACTTATTAACTTCCCTAAAAAAACAAAATCTTATTAACTTACTAAATATATACTGCTAAAAAAAATTAGTAAATAAATATATTAACTAATAAATAAACGTATTTACACTTTTCCAAAAAAAAAAAATAAATAAATAAACGTGTTTACACTTTACAGTTACACTAGTAAATTATATTTTCATTCTTTATTTTTAGGGTAAAATTGGGATAAAGCCCCTTTTATATACCCTATCGATGAAACTCATTTTTAAACCGTTCAGATGTAATCAAACGATTGAGATGTTGCTTGTGTACGACAATTATCATACACTTTATCTTACAGTATTATTTGACTAATAAATTAAAAATCCATTGGTGGTGGAAGTTGGGGGAGGGGAGGTTTCCGTTGCCGGAGTCAGGAAGGAGGGGGGGAGTGGGCTGCTCGGTGTCGTTTAGGGGGGGAGAAGGGGGGGGGGGGGGGGGGGGGAGGGCAGATCTGTTAGGGGAGCATCGTCAGCGTTGGGGAGGGGGGCGCTTGGGCTCAAGAGTGGCTGGGGGGGGGGGGGGGGCAGAGCTGGTAAGGAGAGCATCGTCAGCGTTGGGGGGCGGGGGGGGGGGGGGGGGGAGGCGCTTGGGCTCAAGAGTGGCCGGGGGGGGGGGGGGGGGGGGGCCTCCTGGGCTGGTTGGGGTGGTGCTTGGGTTGGTTGGGGGGGAATCTAGGCTAGTCAGCATCGGGGGGGAGGGGGGGGGTGGGGAAGGGACTGAGTCGTCGCCAACGCAGGGGGTCGGTAGGGTCCGTCGCTGGCATCAGGGGGAAAGTCACTGGCATCAGGGAAGGAGGTTGGATTTTTTTAAAATTATATATATTTTTATTTTTTAATTTATTAGTAAAATACTACTGTAAGGTAAAGCATATGATAATTACCGTACACAAGTAATATTTCAACCGTTTGATTATATTTGAAAGGTTTAAAAATGAACTCTGTCGATAGGTATAGAAAAATGGCTTTATTGCAATTCTACCCTTATTTTTAATGAGCTATAAATGTTAACAACCCAAATTTGTTGAACACTTTTCTTAAAAAAAAAAAAAAAATGGAGGAAAAAAAAAAAAAGCCCTAACTTTATAGAAAATACTAAAATTGCCTTCAAATGGTTACCGCCGCCACTGTAGACAATTCCATCACCGGAGAAGAAGACGAAGTCGGCGACAGGCACGGCATGCGATCTCGCAGTGGGAGGTCGTTGCTTGTCGCTCACAGAGCTCCGATCACATCGCGAAAACATGATCGTGAGGCTTCTCCGTGAAAACGAGATCTCGCTGGGATCGCGATTTCAACGCGATTCCCACCGTTGTGAGGCTGAGATCGGTGAGCTGTTGGCGGAGATTGCGAAGCTCAGAGCGGAGGTCGCGTCTTCTGGTGATGGAGCAAAGCTGTGATCCGTGACAACGACATCGAAGCAGTGATGCTGGCGACTGCGACAATGGATTTCGATCGACGATGATGGTGGATCGCCTGAGACAGTGATGACGGTGAGGCTTGGGATGGGGCTGGGAATGAGTCGGCATGCTGGGTAGAGAGAGTGGAGAAGAGGTTGGATGATTTTGGGGTATTTTCATTCAGGGGTATTTTTAGGTTTCCACCTTATTGTTTTGACCTAAATATGCTATTTGATTACAATATTTTCATTCATGTTATTATTTTATAATCTTGTAGTTTAATATGATATTTCACCTATTCTCCCCAAAAAGTTAATGTAGAGAATGTCACATCAACATATTTAAAATATCAATTATACTTCTAATAATTATTAGTGACGAATTGAGGAATTGAATAAGTGTGAACACAAATATGAACAAAAATTATTGCAAAATCAGTTAAAACTTCTAATACTTTTGGCATTATGTATTTCAAAATAATATATCATATATAAATATAAACGTTAAAATAATTATCATAAAAGTAAAATAATTTCTTAAGTTTGTAAAATTACTAAATATACTAAAAGGATGTAAGATTTCACTATTACTTTAACAGTATACTGTACAGTAAAATGATGCTTTTGTCCTTCAAACCCCCTGATTTTTCCGTGGGTTGCACTATGAATTACCGGTTTTGCCCTTTTGGCATTGTCCGGTCATTTTTGCCCCTCTCATTGGGTACACCGGTTATGGAGTGTACAGTGATTTACCCTTTTTGTCCTTGAAACCCTATGTGTGGCTTCCTCTTGCTGTTGCCGTCGCCTCTCTCTTCATTTGGTGTTTGTGTCTTCACTGTTCATGCCTCTTTTCTTTTTTCCTCTCTGCTGCTCTCTCTCTCTCTTTAGATTTTTTTTGCTCCCCAAACCCTATGTTTCTCTTCCTCTTGCTGTTGCCGCCACCCCTCTCTTCATTTTGTGTTTGTCTCCTCAATGCTCATCTCTCTTTCATTTTTCCTCTCTCCGCTACTCTCTCTCTCTTCAGATTTTATGCATTTTGGGTTTTCAAATCCTAACTTTTGGTTTTTGTCGATGTGTTTACCGATCCTCTCTCTTTTTTTTTTTTCCTTTTTTTTTTCCCGGTGGGTTTGTTTTGTCGGATTTTTAGGGTTTGATTTTAATGTTTTTTTTATATTTTATTTTATGCATTTTGGGTTTTCAAACTCTAGCTTTTGGTTTTTGTGGTTGTGTTCACCGATCCTCTCTCCTTTTTTTTTTTTTTTTTTTTCCGTGGATTTGTTTTGTCGGATTTTTAGAGTTTGATTTTAGGGGTTTTTTTTAGGGTGTGCATTATTTTTTTGTTTTTTTGGTTTTTGTTGCTGTGTTGACCCATTCTCCGCTGCTCTCTCTCTCTCTCTCTTCAGATTTTATGCATTTTGGGTTTTCAAACCCTAGCTTTTGGTTTTTGTTGCTGTGTTCACCGATCCTCTCTCCTTTTTTTTTTTTTCCTTTTTTTTTTCCTGGTGGGTTTGGTCTTTTGGATTTTAGGGTTTGATTTTAGGGTGTGTATTATTTTTTTTGTTTTTTTGGTTTTTGATGTTGTCTTCACCGATTCTCTCTCTTTATTTTTTTTTTTTCTAGTAAGTTTGTTTTGTCGGATTTTTAGGCTTTGATTTTAAGGGGTTTTTTTTTTTTTTTTTTGTGGTTTTCGGCTTTTTTTTTTCTTGGTTCCGTGTATGTGTATAATGGAAGAAAAATATTCTGATTTTGTTGTCTTTTTTTTCCCCCGGTTTTCTTTGTTATTTTTTTTAGGTGTTGCATGTTTTTTTATATTTTTTTTATGCTTTTTCTATCATCTGATTTTTTGGATTTATGGTCTCCGAATTCTAGCTTTGAGTTTTTTTTTTTATTTTTTTATTTTTTGATTTTTATGTGTTCGTTGGTTAGCCTTTCATTTGCATCTTCTTCTCATGTTGATGCCACATTTTTTTTCCCCGTCTGTGTGTTTGTTTTTTCCAAACCCTAAATTTTGATTTGGGGGTTTTTTCGTTATTGTTGATAAAATAGATGCACAAAAAAAGGTATGTTTTTGTTTTTGTTCTATTTATTTTAGTAACTTTTTTTCTTTTTTTTTTTTTTCCTTCTTAGATGTAATATAAATTGATTTTGATGTTTGTTATTTGTTAATTTGTTTTTGTAGATTGCAATGGTAATGCTACTAAGGTGGCTGATTGGGAGTGTTAACAGAGATATTGAAGGCTTTTTCTTTGTGATGTTTGTAATTTTTTTTTTTTGGTTTTTATCCCCCGGGTAATTTTTTTTTTGATTTTATGGCCGAATTTTGTTTACTTATCTTTTGTCTATGTAATTTCTTATTATATTTCATAACTATATTTTATCTTTTAGTTAGATTTCAATAGATTGTAAGGCTTTCCCATTATTTAGTCTTCTGGATTATTCATGCACTTTCTTTCTGTGGTCAGAGATTTTAGTCTTTTTATTGCTGATCTGTCTTACACATTTAATGTTTATAGATTATTTTCTTTTAGTTGTAATTCTGCTATTTGTTATAAATCTGTTACTTACAGTGTAATGATTTCTTTGACTGAGATATGTAACTTTGTCATTAATGCTTCTAATATGTTTTAATTGTGTGATCTGTTTTGTGTGTGAATGTGTATTGGTTCAAATATTGCTTCTGTTGTTCACCGACTCTTTTTTAAAAAACTTTTATTAATTTTTTTGCTCAAAATTTTTTTCTACAGATAACTTTCCCCCCCATTTATTACGTCGTTCTCACAGTTTACCATCACTCTCTTCCTACCACTCTCTTAATTACTATGGTTTGAACCTCCTTTATTTCTTACCTGCAAAGATTTATTGTGCTCTTTCTTACTTTCTGAAGACTAATCATTTTGGGATATTCATTTTTGTGCAAAGTTGCTGTTTTTATTCAGGTACTACTCTTATTTATGTATCTTAATTATAGTTAATTTTTGTTTTATTGTATTATGATAAATTGCTCTTTTAATTCTTAACGTTATGCTTTTATAACAATGATTGGTTTCTCTATTTATTTTTATATTTCTTCATTTTTCTTTTCCCTGTTTGTTTAATATTTTCCTACTTTTCATTTTTCCAGTTATGATTATTGTTATTACTATTGTAATGATATTGTAGAGTTTAAAATTTTGTTATTGTGTTTATTTCTTTCCCCTATTTTATGTTAAATGTATTCTTCTTTATATATGGTTTATAAAAGTTTAGTATTTATAGTTGTATGATGCTATTTGATGAGTATTGTTGTGATAAGTGTTCTTTGTTTTTTTTTTTGTTTTTGTTTCCGGGATTTTTTTTCCCTGTTTTTTCTGTTGTTTTCCCCCTTGACACTGTATATGTTTTTTAAAGGAATTTTTGTAAAAAAATTTTAACTTGCTATGATGATCTCAGTTTACATATGTAATAATGCATATATAAGATCTTTTAATTAATTTGGTATATATTGCTGAATATGATATCATTGATAGAATATCATGAATAACTAATAGATATTATTTGATAGTCTTTATTGTTGCTGTGGATGTTTGAGAGTTAGGATGTTTTTATTTTTTCGACAACAAAATAGTATTGAGTATGTTATTGTTTTGTTTGGTTGATTTAATATTCACTCTCCTCTCATTTTTTTGCTCTCTGCCATTCTCTGTCTCATCTGATTTTTTATGTTTATGCCCTATTAATCTTACCTTTTGGTTTTCTATATTGTCTATACTGGTTGTTCCTCATTTTCCACTACCTCTTTTTATTCTTTAGTCTTCTCTCATTCTTCTCTTCTCTCTGTCTACCATTCTTTCTTTCTTCCTATTAAATTTTTTCCCTACTGCAGATTCCCAAACTTTTCATCTGGTAGCTACTAAAAGACGAAGTTGAATTATAATTTTGTTATTCGTTATAGATATTCTTATCATATAAGAGATCTGAGCTTGATCTAATAATTCTTAGTTTTTTCTTTATTTTTCTAGAAAATGTTTATTTAAAATTTTAAGAACATTTTTTATGTTATGTATATATTAAATTGTTTATTTAGATTACTATATGAAGTTGACTATGCTATAGGTTTTGTTTTTTGGGCCGGTTATTATTTTACTGTTTTATTGTTATTTTCCCTTATTTTTTCTCTCTGTAACTTGATATAATTTTTTCTCATATTTTTATTACCCGGGAGTTTATCTTGCTTTTTTATCAAGTTATTGAGAAGTTTAGATTTATTATCACCATTTCTGTATAGAATTGTTTTTACAGTTAGCAACTATTGTAAATTTTATAGTATTTTTTTTTGTATTATGTAATCTGATAATGCAATATTAGATGTTTTCCTCCATATGCATTTTTAGTTTGTTTGAATTTGTATTGCAAAAAACTGATAGTTAATAAAGAACATAAATGACTTAGTTTACTTATTGTTTCATCTAATGAATATAAATTTTTATACGGAAAAAAAAAATTTTAAAAATTAAAGTGCAGATTAATATCTTTATTAGGTATGATAAATTATAATTAATTAAATTTAACCAAATAAAATATCATATTTGTTTATATACTTCCTTAATATTCGTCAAATTTTTGGTCTTAATGATATAACATGTGTTATAAAATAAAGTTAACAACAAATTTAAATAAATAAATATCATTTATAAAATAAACAAAAATATATATAAGTTCAAATTGAAACAATTTATTATATAAAAGTATGAATTTACTAAATATATTTAACAAACCATATAATTCATATTCCGAGACTTCCAAGAACGAAAATTAAATAGACATGATGATAATAATAAAAAAAATACAAACAAAAAAATATAAGTCCTCTATCTATGAATAATTTACACAAAAAAAAAAAAAACGTTTTCATATAAGTAAAAAATAAATAAACATAATTAAATTATAATATTAGAAATAAAAATCAGTTTAAAATAGCAAATTGAGAAAATAAATCATAAAAATTTGTCAGTATAAAAGTCGAATAAATTTACAATAGAATAAAAAAAATTAAGATGGACAAAAAAAAAACCATAAGATAAAAAATTATATTTTATTAAATAATTTCTAATTATAAAAAATAAAATTATATATGTTAAATAATATGTGAAAATTTTAAAGTATTCAATTAACAAAAATTTAACGGAAAAAATAAAACAGAATAACACATTTAAAGATTAAATTAATACAATTAAATTATATTATTCAAAATAAAGAAATAAGCTAAACAAATTAAAATTAAATAATAATTTTCATAAATTCCAAAATATAAAAAGGTTTATAAATTTATGATAAAATTAAAAATCAATATATAATTGGTCTACTGTAATCAAACGTAATTATCAAAAATATATACTTATAATTATTATAACTAAATTATTTTTTATATCACATGTTAATATTATTATTTATAATTAAATTTTTTAAAATTATTTAATCCATTTCTATGTTTATTTATTGATTTAATTAACTTTGTTTAAATTGAATAAATTTACTTAAGTTATTAAAATATTTTGACTATTTAAGTATAAAGTTTTTTAATTTTACGTATTCTTTCTGATTTTTTAATTACAATATATGATTATATTTTATTATATTAACAAAAATTCTTATACTTAATATTTTATTTTAATATTTGATATCATTATTTTGTTATTCTTTGACTTCTTTTCTTTTTTTCCTCTCTTGTTTAAACAAAATGTTCACTAAGTTTCTTTTATATTTATATCTATAATCTTTAGAAATAAATATTTTTAAATTTATATTCATTTTTATGTTTATTTGTTAATTTAATTGGTTTTTATTTTATTAAATTTACTTGGCAACTTTGTTATCCTTTGATTTTTCATTTTTTTTATTTTATTTATTATTTGTACTTTTTTAATTAAAGAAAATTATGCTATTTTGTTATAATGGAAATAAATTTTATGCTTAATATTTTATCTTAATATTTGTTCCATCATTTTTTTTGATTACTTGAGTCCCTTTTTTTTTTTTTTTTTTACTGAATGAATTAGTTATTTAATTTTTTTTTTTTACATTTATATGTATAATTTCTATTTTCTAATAATATTTCATGTCGTTATTTTTTTTTAACAAAAAAAAGGGCCAACAATGAAAGAAAATGCAGAAAAAAAACTAACTATTTAAGAGAATCGAAACATCAGAAGAATCAAAATTATGTAAATAATAATGTAGCATCTACATCGACAAATATATATTCTTCAAATAATCAGTTTGAAGAATTAGATACAAAATTTACTACTAGTTATCGAAATAAATTTATTGAATTATCTTAAGCTAATAACGTCAATGAAAAAATATCAAATCTTTTTTTAACAGATTACAATTCACCATCAATTGAATAAGGTAATTTTATTATTTTAAATTTTTTTATTTATTTTCCATATATTTATTATTTTCAACAAAATGTTTTACTAACATTTTCTAATTTTTCCCTTTTCCTTTTTTACACAAATTTTTTTTATTTACATCCAGAAGATGAATATATAGATATTGGAGATTGTAATTACGTATGTCAATATTGTCAGGCATTATTCTGGAAAAATGAACAAATATGAAATACAAATCCACCAAAGTATTTTTTGTGCTGTCAAAATGGAAAAATTAACATTCCTTTAAGTAAAAAAACACCACCAATTTTAGATCAATTATTAGATTATTATGGAGGACCTTTAAGTTTGAATTTTAGGAAAAATATTAGAATATATAATTCGATGTTTTCTTTTACTTCATTTGGAGCAAACATTCAATCAGATATTAACAATTCAACAGCACCATATATTGTCAAGATCAATGGTCAAATACATCATCTGATTGGTTCTTTAGTTCCAACTAATAATAATCCTCCAATATTTATACAATTATATATTTATGATACAGAACATAAAGTACAAAATAGAATTGCTACAGTTCCAAATAATAATAATTTAAATGAAACAATAATTAAAAAATTACTTACAATGTTAGATGAAACAAACAGATTAGTACAACTTTTTAGAACTGTTAGAAATACTTATGAAAATAATCAAATACCCTCGATAAAATTAAGATTAATAGGAAGACGACAAGGAGATAGTGCATAATATGATATCCCAACTTCAACAGATATAGGTGCTTTAATTGTTAGATATATTGATCAATATGTAGACGGACCAGATATTATTATTCATAGTCAAATTGGAGAATTACAAAGAATCAATAAACTACATCCATCTTATATGGCATTACAATATCCATTATTATTCCCTTATGGAGAAGATGTATATAGAATTGATATAGGTTAGAATTCAAATTTTACTGACAGACAACTACATAGACATCGAATATCAATGAGATCATTTTATGCTTTTCAACTTCAACAACGAATACAACAAGAAAATACATTATTTAGATCTGGAAGATTTTTCTAACAGTATATTGTAGATATTTATGCCTCAATTGAAGAAGATTGTTTAGATTATATTAGACAAAATCAAAACAATTTAAGATCTGAAATATATGAAGGTATTCAAGATGCTATATTTAGAGGTGATACAGATACACAAGCACTTGGAAAAAGAATTATTTTACCATCATCTTATACAGGAAGCCCAAGATATATGATTCAAAATTATCAAGATGCGATGGCAATCTGTAGACATTATGAAAATCCTGATATATTTCTAAAATTTACATGTAATCCTAAATGGCCAGAAATTAAAAGACTTTTATCAATAATTCCAGGATAAAAAACTGAGGATAGACCATATATTGTAAGTAGAACATTTAAAATTAAATTAAACCATCTATTAAATACAATAAAATCAGGAGTCATTTTTGGATCCATAATAGCAGGTAAATTATTTTATTTTATATAATAAAAAAGTAAATATAGTATTATTATAATGTTTTATTTGAAAAAACAAAAAACTAACATTGATTTTTTTCCAACCTTTTTTTTTTCAACTGCATATTTATATGTACTGGAATTTCAAAAATGTGGTTTACCTCATTGTCATATGTTATTTTAGTTATATTCTGAACATAAATACCATGATCCAATACAAATAGATAAAATTATTTCCACAGAAATTCCAAACCCAAGAATCGATCTTTTAGGTTATAAAATTATAACTGAATATATGATACATGGACCATTTGGATATGTAAAAATATCTGCACCATGTATGAAAAATTCAAAATGTTCAAAACAATTTCCAAAACAAATAAAAAAAATGAAACAACTATAGAAGAAAATGGTTTCGTAAATTATCGTCGTAGAGATACAGATTTTAACATTATTAAAGAAGGAATAAAACTTGATAATAGATATGTTGTTCCTTTTAATAGAACTTTATGCTTAAAATATCGTGCACATATTAATGTCGAAATTTGTTCTCAATCTATGCTCATTAAATATTTATTTAAATACTTAATAAAAGGTCCCAATCGAATAAGGGCCGTTATTGAAGATAATATTATTACTAAAAATAATAAAACAATAAACTATAAAGAAGTTGATGAAATAAAAGCCTATCTTAACTGTCGATATATTACACCTTATGAAGCAATTTGGAGAATATTTGAATATTCAATTTATCATAAAAATCCAGCTATTCAACGTCTTTCTGTTCATCTATCAAATATGCAAAATATTACATTTCATAAAAATCCATAATTACAAAATATAATACGACAACCACAAATTCAAAAAACAATATTAACAGAATGGATGGAAATTAATAAAACCAAAGAAGATGCTCGACAACTTACCTATACAGAATTTCCAATAAAATTTGTTTGGAATAATAAAGATAAGATTTGGACTCATAGATAAAATCGACATACTATATGACGAATATTTTATATCCATCCAAGTTCCGATGAATTATATTACTTAAAATTATTATTAAATCATAAAAAAGGTTCAACAAGCTATGAATCGCTTCAAACAGTAAATAATATTATTTATGCCACAAATCAAACAGCATGTCATGCACTAAGTTTATTAGGAGAAGATAAAAAATGGGACAAATCAACAGAAGAAGCATCATTCTGGTCAACATCTACACAACATCGTCAACTTTTATTACAATACTGTTATTTTGCAATATTTCTGATCCAATAAAATGTTTACAAAAACATTGAAAATTAATATGTGATGATATTTTTTACAAAATAAAAGTTTTATTTAACAACCCAAAATTTAAAATTCCTGAAAATGAAATATATAATTTTATATTGTATGAATTAGAAAAATTATTAAATTTAAATTCAACTTTTTTATCACATTATAATCTTCCACTTCTCATCGGATCATTAATTGAAGATTTAAATAATAATATTTTAAGAGAAGAACTTAATTACAATAAAGATAAATTGAAAGAAGAAAATTTCAACTTAGTACAAATCTAAATCAAGAACAACAATTTATTTATAATCAAATTCTAGAAGCAATAAAAAATAAACAAAATAATTTATTCTTTATATATGGCTATAGCGGTACAGGAAAAACATATTTATGGAAGGCAATTATTAGTAAAATTAGAGCAAATGGTGAAGTTGTATTAGCTGTAGTATCATCTGGCATAGCATCATTATTATTACCAAAAGGTCGAACCGCACATTCAAGATTTCGCATACCATTTTCAATCGATAAATTTTCAACTTGTCAAATTAAAAAATGTACCCAACTAGTAAAATTAATTGATAAAACAACATTAATTTTGTGGGATGAAGCACCTATGACAAATAAATATTGTTTTGAAGCTTTAGATAAAACAATGCAAGATTTAAGAAATGACTTTAATCGTCCTTTTGGAGAAATGACAGTTATATTAGGTGGTGACTTTACACAAATATTACCAGTTATTCCAAATAGAACAAAAGAAAATATAATTGATGTAACTATAAACAATTCTTACCTTTGGCCATATTTTTGAATACTTACTTTAACAGAAAATATGCGATTAAAAAAACTTCTCTGAATTGATTTTAAATATTGGTAATGGAACAGCAAATGGAATAAAAGATACCGAAAATGAAGATGCTACGTGGATTAAAATACTACAAAAATACATAATCCCATATAATACAAACTCTATTGAATGCATTTCTACCACAATATATGAATTTTTTTTTGATAATTTTAACAATATTGATTATTTAAAACAAAGAGCAATCATTACACCTAGAAATAAAACAACTGATGCAATAAATAAATACCTATTAAGCTTAGTACCAACAGAAACAAAAATTTATTATAGTTATTACACTATTTTATCATCATCTGGAAATCTTGACGAACTAAATCTTTTATATCATTTTAAATTTTTGCACACACTTAATTTTAATGGATTACCTTCACATGAATTACAATTAAAAATCGGAATTCTTGTTATGTTAATACAAAACCATAACCAATCAATAGGATTATGTAATTGTACAATACTTATCATAATATAACTAACAAATAGAATTGTCGAAGGTCGTATTATAAATTCTAAAGACATAAGTGAAAAAGTTTATATACCAAGAATAGAAATGACTATAAATGAATCTAAATATCTTTTTGTATTAAAAAGATGACAATTCCCTTTAAAAGTATGTTATGCCATGACAATAAACAAAAGTCAAGGTCAATCATTAAATAAAGTTGGACTCTATTTAGAAGATGAAAATTTTAGTCATGGACAATTATATGTTGCACTATCTAGAGTAACATCACCAAAAGATTTACATATTTTAACACATGATTTGATAAGTTAGTTTTATACTAATTAATTGGATACTTTTAACTTATTATTTTGTTGGTTTTCAATTTGTTTCTAGGTTCTTTCATTTTGTTTTATTCTATTTTGTAGGATTTAGGTAAAAAGGTGGGTTCGTCATTTTTTCGGCACGATTGGAGCTAAAATGGAGCATTTGGCATGCTTTGGTGTGAAGATTGAATTTTGAAGAGTATTGGGCGCCTACGCATCAATTTTATGGGGCCTAGGCGTTTGAATTGAGTTTTTCAGTACAAAAACCCGAGAGTTCAGGGCCTAGGCGCTATTTCAGTAGCGCCTAGGCGCAAATCGTGAATCCCAGTTTGGGGCCTAGGCGCAGAAAAAGAGGGCCTAGGCGCCCACTGTGGGATCTTCCGAGATCTGTTTTGATTCTCCAAATTTGAAATTTAAATTTCAAATCTTTCGATCCATGGCTATAAATAGAATCTTTTTAGGGTTCAAAAGGGAGATTTTCGGAGAAATTGAGAGGAGAAAAAGGAGAAGAGAGCAATTGGAAAATTGGAGAAGAAGAATAGCAATTCCGGAGACGGAGCACGACAATTCCGATTCATAAATTAGTTCTTTCTTTTCTCATCATGTTTAGAACATTATTTAGGATTGTGTTTAGTTTCATTATGAACTAAATTTCTTTTTCTGGGGCTACGATGTAGCCGGATTATGATTGTTCAAATTTATTATGGTTTAATTCAATTTTGATGTTTATTCATATCTATGTTGAGTGTTTAATCTATTCTTAATGCTTGTGAAAGTGTGCGCGCCCTTTCTCATTGATTTGTGATTCAATTTGAGACTGAGAAGTGATAGTTGAATTAGACTTTGATTAAATACCATGAGATTGTCATAGGATAGAGATATCTATGAGGCTTGTGTGATACTATGAATTTCTTGTTCTTAATAAATCATGATAGGTTTGGAGTTTGAGACCGAGAGGTGAAAACTGGCTTGTTATGGTAGTTTGCTAATACTTGAGAAAGATTAGTGATTACATTAGGGAAGTTTGTCATCAACATAGGAATAAACACTAGTTGATTAAATTTGATGTTTTGAGCAGGATTAATCCGGTGAAATCGAAAACCCTAGATATCCTAAAATATTGAATTTCTCCTTGTTAATTTCGTGCTTTGTGTTTATTTTAATTTGCTTTTAATTTATTGCATCTCCTAAATTTATTATTCAAATAGAATTGGGATTAAAGTAATTCGGTAATTAGTAGTATATAGTCCTCGTTGGGAACGATATCTTTTCATCACTTTATTACTTGAATCGGCTCGTGCACTTGCGAAAATAACCTATCAAGTTTTTGGTGCCGTTGCCGGGGACTATTTAGTCCTACTAATATCGAGTCAAATAATTCTAATTTTACTTTGAATTCCTTTTATTTATTATTGTTGTTGTTTCTACTTTTCACGAGTATTCTCTAGGTGCATGCGAAAGTTTGGAAGCGAAAACTTACTTTCTTTTGATCCTGAAATCGAGCGTTCTTGTCGACGAAACAGAAGGGAAAGAAGAGACGCAGTTAGACATTCGAAAGAAACTATGGGTGATACTGGTGGAATGAGAAACGAGAACAACCCGCCACCTGCGTTGCGGGACTATGCATTACCTACTGCAGTTGGTTTATATTCGGCCATAAGAAGACCGACTATGGCTGCAAACAATTTTGAGATTAAGGCGGTGCAAATGCAGATGATCCAAGCAAATCAATTTAATGGGCTGCCTTCTGAGAATCCCAATGCTCATATTGCAAGTTTTCTTGAAATTTGCAATACATTCAAGTATAATGGCGTTACTGACGAAGCCATTCGCCTTGTACTATTCCCGTTTACTCTGAAGGATCGAGCAAGAGATTGGTTAACTTCCTTACCTGCAGACTCAATCACTACTTGGGAGGATTTAGTACATAAATTTCTAGCAAAATTTTTCCCACCAGCAAAAACAGCAAAACTGCGTATAGAGATCAACAATTTTGCTCAACAAGATGGCGAAACATTATATGAAGCTTGGGAAAGATACAAGGAGCTGTTAAGGAAGTGCCCTCACCATGGATTGCCTAAGTGGATGATAGTCCACAATTTTTACAATGGGTTGAATGGTACTTCAAGAATTGTAATTGATGCATCTGCAGGAGGATCTTTCATGAAGAAATCTGAAGAAGAAGCTTATGAGTTGCTGGATGACGTAGCCACCAACAATTTTCAATGGCCAAGTGAGAGGACTGTATCAAAGAAAGCAGCTGGAGTTTATGAGATTGATGCTTTGACTGCTTTGACTGCTCAGGTTGCCTCTCTTACTAAACAGCTTCAGAATAATCATTTGGCAGCCAATTATATTCAGACTCCTCCAATTATGTGTGACTACTATCAAGGGAACCATCCCACTGAAGAATGTCAAATAGGAGCTCTCACTCAATCTCAGCCAGAACAAGCACAATATGTGGGAAATTACAACAGGCAACAAAACAACCCCTTCTCCAACACATTCAATCAGGGATGGCGTAATCATCCAAACTTCTCTTGGAGAAATAATCAAAATATGAGCCAGCCTCAGCAGGGAGTGCCACCTCAGGAAAAGAAGTCGGAATTAGAACAAGCTATACTCCAGCTAACTAAGCACACTGACAAGTTCATGGCTGATACTCAGACCAACTTCCAGAATCAAGCTGCACAGATCCGAAATTTAGAAGTTCAAGTTGGTCAATTGGCCAACATGCTCAATGGTCGCCAACAAGGTAACTTGCCTAGCACTACTGAAGTCAATCCAAAAGAACAATGCAAGGCGATAACCTTGAGAAGTGGAAAAGAATTGGAGAATCCTTCAACAGTCATAAAAGCTAATAAGGATGGTCAAGAGCAAACAGAAACCATCCCTGAAACTAGGCCATTGCCTCCTCAAGAACCAAGCCTCAGTGTTCCTTTTCCTCAGCGTCTCAAAAAGAGCAAACTTGATAAGCAATTTGCCAAATTCTTGGATGTTTTCAAGAAGCTTCACATCAACATCCCATTCGCAGATGCACTTGAACAAATGCCAAGTTATGTGAAGTTCATGAAAGATATCTTATCAAACAAGAGGAAATTGGAGGACTATGAAACCATTGCACTTACAGAAGAGTGTAGCGCTATCATCCAGAGAAAATTATCCCAGAAACTCAAAGATCCAGGGAGTTTCACTATTCCTTGTTCTATTGGAAACTCTATTTTTGAAAAGGCATTGTGTGATCTTGGTGCTAGTATTAATTTAATGCCTTTGTCTATTTTCAGGAAGCTTGGATTAGGTGAAGCTAGACCTACTACGGTCTCATTGCAGTTAGCTGATCGATCTGTTAAACATCCGAGGGGAATTATTGAGGATGTCCTTGTTAAGGTGGACAAATTTATCTTCCCTGCAGATTTCATTGTATTAGACATGGAGGAGGATAAAGAAATCCCTATTATACTTGGAAGACCTTTCTTGGCTACCGGTCGAGCTCTCATCGATGTGCAAAAAGGTGAATTGCGGCTTAGGGTACATGAAGAAGAGGTAACTTTTAGCGTGTTCAATGCTATTAAGTACCCAGGTGTGAGTGACACTTGTTTCCGCGTTGATGCTTTTGATGCCTTGGTTTCTGAACACCTTGGCCAACCAAAAGAACCCTTGGAATTAAGTTTGGTTCATTCACATCCATCCCTCTTGGAAGATGAAGAAGTTGTGGAGTTTGTAAATTGGTTGGATTCTTTCGGTCCCAGCAATAGAAGATACTTTGAAGATTTGGGAACGGGTCCATTAAAGCCACTTCCATCAATTGAGAAGCCACCAGTTCTTGAGCTTAAGCCTTTACCGGATCATTTACGCTATGCTTTTCTGGGAGAATCATCAACTTTACCGGTAATTATTTCTTCTATGCTTTCTATTGAAGAAGAAGAGAGGTTATTGAGAGTGTTGAGAAGATATAAGATGGCTATTGGGTGGTCTTTAGCGGATATAAAAGGGATTAGTCCTTCTATGTGTATGCACCGTATTTTGATGGAGGATAATAGCAAGCCATCGGTGGAGGCCCAAAGAAGACTTAATCCAACTATGAAAGAAGTAGTTCGCAAAGAAGTGCTGAAATGGTTAGATGCTGGAGTTATTTACCCTATTTCTGATAGCTCATGGGTTAGCCCAGTGCAAGTAGTTCCAAAGAAAGGAGGCATGACAGTGGTGAAGAACAAGAACAATGAGTTGATACCAACAAGAACCGTCACTGGATGGAGGATTTGTATAGACTATCGGAAATTGAACAAAGCAACTCGGAAAGATCACTTTCCATTGCCTTTCATTGATCAAATGTTGGATCGGTTAGCGGGTCATGAGTACTACTACTTTTTAGATGGCTATTCAGGGTATAACCAAATAGCCATAGCACCGGAGGATCAAGAGAAAACGACGTTCACATGCCCTTATGGTACATTTGCCTTTCGTCGGATGCCATTCGGACTCTGTAACGCACCAGCTACTTTTCAGAGATGCATGATGGCGATTTTTTCAGATATGGTGGAGCGGATTATAGAGATTTTTATGGATGACTTTTTTGTATTTGGGAGCTCATTTAATCATTGTCTTTCTAATTTGGAGTTGGTTTTGGAGAGATGTGAACAAACCAACTTAGTACTTAATTGGGAAAAGTGCCACTTTATGGTGAAAGAAGGGATTGTCTTGGGTCATCGGGTCTCATTTAAAGGAATAGAAGTGGATCGGGCAAAGATAGAAATAATAGAGAAGCTTCCACCACCAACTTCGGTCAAAGGAGTTCGGAGTTTTCTTGGTCATGCGGGGTTCTATAGAAGATTTATCAAAGATTTTTCCAAGATCTCCAAGCCTCTTTCAAGCTTGCTAGTGCATGGTACTCCTTTTGAGTTCAAAGAAAAATGTGAGAAGGCATTTACTGTGTTTAAAGAAAAGCTTGTGTCAGCGCCTATTGTTGTAGCACCAGATTGGGAGTTACCGTTTGAATTGATGTGTGATGCAAGTGATTACGCAGTAGGGGCGGTTCTAGGACAGCGGAAGAACAAGGTTTTTCATGTCATTTATTACGCTAGCAGAACCCTAAATGATGCTCAACTTAATTATGCAACAACAGAAAAGGAATTACTTGCTATTGTCTTTGCTTTTGATAAGTTTAGGCCTTACTTAATTGGCAATAAGGTAATAGTCTTCACTGATCATTCAGCTATTAAATACCTAATGGCCAAGAAGGATGCAAAGCCAAGGCTTATTCGTTGGGTGTTATTGCTTCAAGAATTTGATTTAGAGATAAAAGATAAGAAGGGTACTGAGAATCTTGTAGCAGATCATCTCTCTAGACTCGAATTATCAGAAGAGAAAGATTTAAAAAAATTTCCCATTGATGACCACTTTCCAGATGAGCAACTCTTTGGTATTTCTTCTACAAAGAATCTTCCTTGGTTTGCCGATTATGTCAACTTCCTTGCAGGCAAGATTGTTCCGTCGGACCTTTCACAACAACAAAAGAAAAAGTTCTTTTCTAATATAAAGCACTACTATTGGGAGGAACCAGTGTTATACAAGCATTGTGCGGATCAAATCATAAGAAGATGTATATCGGAAGAAGAGATGGGGGACATTTTACGCCATTGTCACACACTTCAATGTGGCGGGCATTTTGGAGGGAATCGAACGGCTGCCAAAGTCTTGCAATCAGGTTTCTATTGGCCTACTTTGTTTAAGGATGCTCAAGCCTTTGTTGCCACTTGTGATAGATGCCAAAGAACAGGAAATATTTCCAAAAGGAACGAGATGCCTTTGAAGAATATTCTTGAAGTGGAGTTATTCGATGTATGGGGCATTGACTTCATGGGTCCGTTTCCTTCGTCATATAACAATAAATACATTCTACTTGCGGTCGATTACGTGTCAAAATGGGTAGAAGCAATAGCAACTTCAGTCAATGATGGTAAAGTTGTGCTTAATTTTCTTCGAAAGAACATTTTCACGAGGTTTGGCACTCCAAGGGCCATAATAAGTGATGAAGGGTCGCACTTTTGTAACAAACAATTTGAGGCTCTTTTGCAAAAATATGGAGTCAGACACCGAACTGCGCTCGCTTACCATCCTCAAACTAATGGACAAGCAGAAATCTCCAACAAAGAAGTTAAGTTGATTTTGGAGAAAACGGTTCATAGCTCTCGCAAGGATTGGGCCAAGAAGCTAGATGATGCATTATGGGCATATCGAACTGCGTTCAAAACACCAATTGGAATGTCTCCTTACAGATTGGTATATGGCAAGGCTTGTCATCTTCCGGTAGAATTGGAGCATAGAGCATATTGGGCAATGAAGAAACTGAACATGGAATTGCAAACAGCGGGTGAGAAGCGTCTACTACAACTCAATGAAATGGATGAATTCCGCAACGAAGCCTATGAGAACGCCAAAATCTACAAAGAGCGGACAAAAGCTTGGCATGACAAACACATTCAACGAAAGGAGTTCTTACCCGGACAAAAAGTGTTGCTTTACAACTCAAGGCTTCGTTTATTCCCCGGAAAACTCAAGTCGAGGTGGTCGGGTCCATTTACTGTGGTGAACGTGTTCCCTTATGGAGCAGTTGAGCTTAATCATGCAGAAAAGGGAACTTTCAAGGTCAACGGTCAACGCTTGAAGCCGTACATTGATGGTGGTTTTGACAATCAGAAGACCACCAATCTTCTTGGATCTTCATAGGATGAGAAGAGTCTGGCTGAAGACTATAAAACAAGCGCTACTTGGGAGGCAACCCAAGTTTTTTTTAATCTTGTTTCTTTTATTTTATTTAAAAAAAAAAAAATTTTTGACTAAAAATTTGATACAATCTATTTTGTTTGCAGTTAAAACTGGGTTCAAGTCAAGTTTGGCGGTCATGGATATGAAGATTTATAAATATGGGACTTCAAATTCGTCAAACAGCTGTTGGGTGTACTACATATCGTAACTAGGCCTAGGCACAAAAAAATTTGCTCCTAGGCACTCCATTAAAAAGCTCTCCGGGCCAAAAACCCGAGAGCTTTGCGCCTAGGCGCTATTTCAGTGGCGCCTAGGCGCCCAAAAAAAAAATTAAAAAAAAAAAAAAAAAAAAACGACGCCGTTTTCAGCATGGCTAGGAAATACTCTCTGGGCCAAAAACCCGAGAGTATTGCGCCAGAGAGTATTGCGCCTAGGCGCTATTTCAGTGGCGCCTAGGCGCCCATAAATTAAAAAAAAAAAGAAAAAAAAGAAAAAAAAAAAGAACGTCGTTTTTAAGTGTTAGGAGATACTCTCTGGGCCAAAAACCCGAGAGTATTGCGCCTAGGCGCTATTTCAGTGGCGCCTAGGCGCCGATATTTAAAAAAAAAAAAAAAAGCTACGCATAAAAGTCGAGCCCTAACTCATAATTGGGGCCAAACTCTCATTCTCTCTCGTTTTCTCTCCTCTCCTTTTACTAATTCTCTATTTATCTTGACCTCACCATCCACTTAAGCCAAAAATCTCATTTTTCCTCATTCTTCTTCGTTTTCACTCATCCCCTTCCACCGACGTTTTTCTCCATTCACCCCATCATCTATCCACTCGAAATTTCACATCAAAAACTCTTATTCTCCGCATCAGTGGTACTCAAAATTTCCGTTCATTGACGATTCTAACCACCACATGTGATCCTCACCATAACGTTTGCATCAAACACAAGGATTTTGGGTTTTTCTTCAAGAACGATCGAAAAAAAAAATTTCTTTTGGGGCATCTACAGAAACGTTCTAGTAAGTGTTTTTTTTTCTTCAACCTTGTGTCTTTGTGCGACTTTTTGGATTTTCTTGGCTAGTTTAGAAACGAAACACAATTTGATTGGAATTACACTTTGAATGCACACGAAGTGTTCGATGAAAGTTTTGTTAGACTATTGTTTCTTGTGATTAGTTGATAAGCATAGTGATAAATTGAGTGCAAGGTTGGCTAGTGTTTGGGGATTTTTGGTGAAGTTATAAAGAAGGCCACAGTACAATTTAAACGTGGTAAGGGTGTGTGAGAAATTTTGGGTAGTTTGGTTGGTGATATTGGTATTTCAGAAGTGGTATATTCTGCGTGGTTGTATTTGAAAGGGAGTAAAAGTGATGCCTCCTAAGAAACGTTCCAAGGGATCCACATCGGCATCAGCCGGTTACGACACCATTAAGTTTATCTCCAAGGCAGCTGCTGATCGGCATACAAAGTTTTTAGACACTAAAGTTTCCATTCCAGAGAGAGGTTTCCATACTAGCAATAGGCGAATAACAGACATCGTTGCAGATCGAGGATGGGAAAACTTTGCGAAGCAACCAGAATCAAGCGTCCCAGCAGTGGTTTATGAATTTTATGCGAATGCTTATTTTCCGCAGAATGGAGCAGTATATGTCAGAGGAAAATGGGTGCCGATAAGTAGGACTATTATCAATCAGTATTATGGGCTCCAAGATATTGAGGAAGACGATTATCAAAAGTACTTGGAGAACGTTGATACTGATGAGGTCAAGTCAACAATTTGCGCATTTAACACGGCATGGAAAACGGGAAGAAATGGTGTTCCAGTCAAACTTTCGTCTGTGGCTTGGATAAATACGGGAAAGCTTGGCATCAGTTTGTTTGTGCCAAATTAATGCCGGTGTGGCACGTTAGTCACATCACTAAAGACAGGGCTATCTTACTGTTTGCAATCTTTACCAACAAGTCTATTGACGTGGGTCGAGTGCTTTACCATCAAATTATGCAGAGTGTGCGCAATTCCACGCTTGGCTTATATTTTCCATCGCTAATCACCGATCTATGCAAGCTAGCGGAGGTTACTTGGGAGGGGCACGAGATTTGGGAAGGCCCGCGTCATCCCATCGATGATGGAGTTATAGCAAGCTATAAAGAAGATGATGATGAAGCTGAAGATGAACCTCCTCGAGCACACCGTCCAGTCAGCACTATGTCGGTACCACAACGTTGGGAATATATAGACGATCGGCTTGATCATATTGAGGAAAATCAATGCAATCTTGCGGATATGTTACGACAGATGGCTGCGCATTTGAATATCAACACCGACAACTTTCGCCCTGTCACCGGATTTCACATCAATGAGGAGAATGACGAGGAAGAAGACGATTGAGCACTCACGACCTTCGGTTGAGGGAGTATTTTTTCTTTTTTTTTTTCTTTTCTTTCCTTTTTCTCTTCGTTTTTCTTCACATTGGGGACAATGTTTCATTTAAGTTTGGGGGTAGCTGTTTTACCTTGGTATTTATATTTTATTTTATTTTATTTTGATGTTTTGTATATTTAGTCATTTAGGCTTGTTTATAATTTTCATTGATGTTTAGGTGGGTCTTATTAAAAAAAAAATAAAAAAAAAAGTGTGTTAATTTGAGCATTAATTTTAGTTTGAATCGTAGGAGGCCGATGATATGAAACTGATTGAAATCGTACATGGTTCTGAGAAGATGAAAACTGTTGCTTTTGTGTGTGTGCTTGATTCTTATGTGGTTTTGCTGTGCTCTGAATTCTTTGACACTTTTGAGCACCCGAGCTATAATCACTTAGATTATTTGTTATTTAGACAAAGTTTATGTTGGTTGAGTAACTTCTTAATCTCAAAACGAACTCTAGAACCTATTTGATATTCACTTGAGGTGAAATCCCAGACTACATTTTGTCAAGGACATGATTTAGGCCATCTTTGGATCGTTTGAGCCTTTCTAGCTGACCCTTTACATATGCATATCCCTAGTCACCCATTTGAGCTTAATTTTTACCTTTTCTTTGTTACCCATATCTTTAAGCCTAGCTTTTTGATATATTCCAACCTTTTAACCCTTAATCTTAAGCATGTTGACCATTCTATGACTTATCTCGAGTTATGTTAAAGTTTGGGAGGATGGGTGGAGTTGAGAAAAAGCTTACAGTTGTTTGTTAGTATATTCAAATTGAAAAAAAATAAAAATAAAAATAAAAAAAAATAAAAAAGAAATGAAAAAAAAAACAAATATATATATACATATATACAAAAAAAAAATAATAAAAAAAATATATATATAAAAAAAAATACTAAAAAAAAAAAAAAAAAAGAGAAAGATGACAAAGTAAGTTGAAATCAAGTTTGGGGGTGCTATTGGGAGTGTTAAGAAAGCTCCACAAAAGATCCTAGAATGGTTACATGTTTAGGGTGATTTGAGCCTCATTATTATCCGTATCATACCGTTACCTTAGCCTAACATTACAAGCTTAAAAAGTCCTAATGATCCTTGATAATGTGTTTGTCGACATTAGTGGAGAGTGAGTTGAAAAATAGGCTTATGGAGTTCGAAAATTTTCTTTATCCTGAGATCTTCTCAAAAGTAATTGGCTGACATAAACCAATCCGAAGGTAGATGAGTAAGTGTTAAAAGCTTTGCACACACACACTCAAGGAATTCGGGGATGGTAAGATCATCATTTGAATTGAAATTCTACATGATTGTGATGGTTAGAGTTGCCTTTGAATCATATACTTTATGCAATATTTGAGGCCATTATGATGAAAAACTAAAATTTGATGCTCAATTCTTCAGTTGTGTCTTTCTTTTCTTTTGCTCGAGGACTAGCAAAGTCTCAAGTTTGGGGGTATTTGATAAGTTAGTTTTATACTAATTAATTGGATACTTTTAACTTATTATTTTGTTGGTTTTCAATTTGTTTCTAGGTTCTTTCATTTTGTTTTATTCTATTTTGTAGGATTTAGGTAAAAAGGTGGGTTCGTCATTTTTTCGGCGCGATTGGAGCTAAAATGGAGCATTTGGCATGCTTTGGTGTGAAGATTGAATTTTGAAGAGTATTGGGCGCCTACGCATCAATTTTATGGGGCCTAGGCGTTTGAATTGAGTTTTTCAGTACAAAAACCCGAGAGTTCAGGGCCTAGGCGCTATTTCAGTATCGCCTAGGCGCAAATCGTGAATCCCAGTTAGGGGCCAAGGCGCAGAAAAAGAGGGCCTAGGCGCCCACTGCGGGATCTTCCGAGATCTGTTTTGATTCTCCAAATTTGAAATTCAAATTTCAAATCTTTCGATCCATGGCTATAAATAGAATCTTTTTAGGGTTCAAAAGGGAGATTTTCGGAGAAATTGAGAGGAGAAAAAGGAGAAGAGAGCAATTGGAAAATTGGAGAAGAAGAATAGCAATTCCGGAGACGGAGCGCGACAATTCCGATTCATAAACTAGTTCTTCCTTTTCTCATCATGTTTAGAACATTATTTAGGATTGTGTTTAGTTTCATTATGAACTAAATTTCTTTTTCTAGGGCTACGATGTAGCCGGATTATGATTGTTCAAATTTATTATGGTTTAATTCAATTTTGATGTTTATTCATATCTATGTTGAGTGTTTAATCTATTCTTAATGCTTGTGAAAGTGTGCGCGCCCTTTCTCATTGATTTGTGATTCAATTTGAGACTGAGAAGTGATAGTTGAATTAGACTTTGATTAAATACCATGAGATTGTCATAGGATAGAGATATCTATGAGGCTTGTGTGATACTATGAATTTCTTGTTCTTAATAAATCATGATAGGTTTGGAGTTTGAGACCGAGAGGTGAAAACTGGCTTGTTATGGTAGTTTGCTAATACTTGAGAAAGATTAGTGATTACATTAGGGAAGTTTGTCATCAACATAGGAATAAACACTAGTTGATTAAATTTGATGTTTTGAGCAGGATTAATCCGGTGAAATCGAAAACCCTAGATATCCTAAAATATTGAATTTCTCCTTGTTAATTTCGTGCTTTGTGTTTATTTTAATTTGCTTTTAATTTATTGCATCTCCTAAATTTATTATTCAAATAGAATTGGGATTAAAGTAATTCGGTAATTAGTAGTATATAGTCCTCGTTGGGAACGATATCTTTTCATCACTTTATTACTTGAACCGGCTCGGGCACTTGGGAAAATAACCTATCATGATTCTATTA
This sequence comes from Ficus hirta, assembly GCA_038430175.1. Lineage (NCBI taxonomy): Eukaryota > Viridiplantae > Streptophyta > Magnoliopsida > Rosales > Moraceae > Ficus > Ficus hirta. The sequence continues at coordinate 7,651,757 of CM076597.1, forward strand.
ATAAATATTCAAATCATATTAAAAATATTGTCTACTAAGAAATATTACATAAGATTAATCAAAATTAATAATCTATGAAAAAAATTAATATTCAATAAATATAAATTTTCTCTAAATAATTATATTATCAAACAATTGTCATAAATTTTAATTTCCAAATTTAGTTTATCAATTTTTAAATAAATGTTTTTATATATTTTTGTTATCTATAGAACATGTTCAGTCTACTGCGAATACTAAAATCAGGAGAACTATACGTGACAATCCGTGCACAAGTTTGTCACTTATGGAGGAACACAGATTATAACTCTGGTCGTCTAATAAGCGTTGACTGCTTATTAGTAGATGAACAGGTAATTACATTTATATTTTATGAAAATTTTATTTAATAATAATAAAAAATTTATATTATGAATCAATTTATAAATAATAAAAAATTATTATATATTTTTTACAGAATGAAACAATACATGGATTTGTGCGTGTAAAAGATGCTAATTTCATAACAAATACAGTACAAGTGGCAACACATATGAAATCAGTAACTTCTTTGTTACAAACAACAAACAAAGATATAAAATTGTTCCACACAGAGTAATGCTGCAGTTTGCACGGTCCATAATTTTCAAAGAAGTTCAAGAAGATATTCCTGAAATACCTCAATACAAATTTAATTTTGCAGAGTACGACTAATTAACATCAAGAGTTGACATTAATGACATTCTTTCAGGTAAATAATATATAATCTATAATATCTATATTTATTAATTAAAAAATTATACATTTATAACATTAATATTAATAAATAATAACTTTGTATTTATAATATTAGACTAGATATCATTGGTCACCTTATATATGTTAAAGGCATAGAAGAATCCAATGTAGGCGACAAATTGGTTAAAAGATGAAACCTAACAATTCAAAATATCATGTAATTAAAAATTATATATTATTACAAATATATTTTCAATAAATTTAAAATCTTTTATTAACAAAATTATTAATTTAAATTTCTTATATTTTTCAGAGAGGAATCACTGAATATAACTCTTTGTGGAGAAATTGGAGAAACTTAATTTTGACGAAAATACAGTTCAGAGAATGTTTGAACCGGTAGTAATCGCCTTTACAGCCATGGCAGTGAAGTAGTATCTTAGTAAGTATACATAGAATACAAAATACTACAAATTTATCTTTAATAACAATAATAAACATCTTTAATTATTAATTTCAATAATTGTAAATATACAGATGGACTTTATGTAGCAAGCACTTCTGGAATTTCACTTTATTTTGAACTAGATATCGCTGATTGTAAAAAAATTTAAAAAAGGTATGATAAATATTTATTACAGGAATATTAAGATAATTTATATTTAATAATTTCCAAAAAAAAAATTCATTGTTTAATATATTATTTATTTATAGGTTTAGTTATTCTATTCAAGGAATAGACTTTATTACTCCATCAACCAAAAAACCGATAACATTAGAAGAATAGAAGATTATGAATAGAATGACAATAGCGGTGCTCCGAGCCTTAGATCCATACCAAAATCAGGTAAATATTTATTTATTATATCTTATTTATAAAATATAATTTATAAAATATTTTATATTCAAACAACAGGACAAACAATTTACTACAAAAGCAACAATCACCGAACTTAATACGCAACAAGGTTGATTTAACAATGCCTGTCCACGGTGCTACAAACGTGTCAAACAATCGGAAACCTCATGGTGGTGCGATACTCATACATATTTAACAACAATGCCAGTCAGCTGGTAATATTCTTTACTTTTACTATAAAAAAATAAAGAAAATACTTTTAAATAGTTAAAAAAAATTAAGTTTTTCATATTTATAACAGGTACAAAATCAATGCTCGAATCGAGGATGGCACTGATGGAATGAATATTGTGATGCTTGGAAAAACTGTTCAATTACTGGTAAATAAACCATGCTCCATACTAACAATACAAGATGGGTACAATGATCCAAGAATCATTCCCCCTCTCCTTGATCAACAGCATGTTAAAAATATTTTCAATTCAGTTTCGTCCAAGAGGAGCTTTTATTGATGCAACAGTTATTAAAACTTTTGACGATAATGAATCACCAATGTTATTGCCTGCACCACCAACTAAATTCCCCAAACATATCCCACGACCACTAGGATTGTTGGATCCATAAACACCACAATCAGAAACAAAAAAAATTGCAAAAAAGCAACTCTATTTGACCCAACCCATAACAGAAGAAATTGAATCAAGGTACGTTACTATTCATAATTTCTTGAATTTTTATTTCCTTTACTCAATATATGTATAGGTAAATAAAAAAATATTATATAAATAAATTTATTATTATTTCAGCCCTCAGCACCAACATTCTGTACCAGAAATACAGACATCTTCAGCTAACTCATCCAGAAAATGAAAGGAAACAAGGTATGAATATAATCACATATTATGTATATAATCACATATTATGTAATCATACTTACTTCAATTTCATTTATAAATATAAAATAACGAATTTTTTTCCCCACCATAACAGATCAGAAGAAAAGCTGAAGAAAATTAAACATGGTTGACGACATCTCAGTGAAAACTATCTGATTTGCAAGACTTTTGTTTGTGAACATATATCTATATATGTTTGTTTGTATATATAACTCCGACACTTTAATATAAATATGAATGTATGTACTTTAATATTACAATAGCAAATACTAAAAAAATAATACTTAGTGTAATTATAATCTATGTCTTAATCAACTGCTTTTATTATATAATACTCAATTTTTTTCATTTTTGTTTTTTTTTCATTCTCCGTGCAACGCATGGGTATTAAACTCGTATTTTACTAATAAACATAAATATTTAAAAATGAGATAGACAAATTAAACGGAAAAGAAAATAAAGGAAAGAGTGGAAACGAATATAAAGAAAACAAAGACTAGTTCAATATATATACACACACATATGTATACATGTGACATACGTCGTACGCTCGCATATATATATATATATATATATGTATATATATATATGAATGTAAAGAGCAGATAGAGTCACTTGTGTATGAACAAACTTAAAAACAGAGAGTTATTTGAAACCTTTTCCTTTCGAGCATGAAGTTACAAGTACTTATTTTTTTATGAATCAACTATGTTGATATTCTTCTCATGTTATTAAGTTTCTCTAATTTATCATAAGATCTTAAAACGACAATCTCCACTTATTTTTGAGTGAGTGCATAGTTTTCAAATTTCTCTCTAGACTTGTCATTTATGATGTTAAAACCTCTTCAACATCTCAAGTGTTATAAATTGCCTTGCTTCCGGGAACAAGTTGGCACAAATTATAATAATATGTCCATACAAATCTTCAAATCTTTGGTGACGCGGTAATACTGGAAGTTGATTCGATTCGATTCTCGGAATTTTGTAGCTAACAAGAGGATTCGATGAATATATAATATAAGCTAGAATAATAACAGATAAATTAAATCAACTGAATTATAATTTATCCATCAAATTATTTACTTTCGTGATTATACTAAAGTCTGAAGCTGACTTAACTCTCAATTTTGTCTTTATCCATCGACATATCGTTTTATAATATGTGACCTCCATAGGCTATCCATAGTCGAATTATAGATAATTTCTGTTTTGACTTTCTGATTATTTGATTTTTAAAACTTCTTGTTACTTCCCCTAATCCCTATTTAAGAAATATTTTAAGTAGAAAATCATTTAGAATGCCTTCAATAAATGTCTGACCACTGCAATGTTCATCTAAAACCCATATAACACTTTGAGAAGATATTATTGAATTGTAATAGGGTTACAGGTTCCAACCGAAATTGCACCAAAAAATCATTCGAACATGACGGCCAATCAGACGATGGATGATCATCAACAAAACAGCCGAACGATCGCAGCCACATATGTGAATGTTTTGACAGGTTCGTCGAGTGATTTCACTGGTTTTCAGAGATCGGCAAAACCTGTTAAAAAAAGGGAATTTCAAACCGCCTATGCTTTGCAAATTTGACCTTAAAATGGCCATCCCATTGCATCACTAACCTTTAATAGAAAAGTTTTACAAAGATGACCTCCACTTTTAATGAAACTTTTGAATTCTCTAAAATGCCCTTTTATAAATTAAGAAATATATAAATTTGAAAATAAAAGAAAATATAAACAAAAATCTCATATTATTCATTCAAAAACCTTCACTTTCTCTCCACCACCTCACCCTCTGTCCTCCCACCATCGCCGCCCCCAACTATTGTCTGACCACTGTCATCCATACATTCTGGCCGGCGTTCTTAGGAGTTCATACTTTGGGTGTTGCATGGGAGAAGTAAAGATTCAAAAGCATTGTAAAATCTAAAAAAAAAAAAAAAATAAAGGAATCAAGTTTTAAATTGTCATTCAATGGATGGGCATTCATATTTATGCGTTTAAACAAAAAAACAACAAGATTCGACCATTTTGCATCATTTTCGGCCTAAAAAATCTGAAATTCCAAAGAAGAAAACGAGACGAACAATATTGGGAGGACCATGCAAACCGAACAGACCGTTTGTATTGGTCAATACAGTTGGAACAGTTAGGACGGTCATCTCGGTCGACTTAATAGGAATTTCAAGGTTTTCTTTAAAATATTTGACCCTACTATTAAAACTTTCTGTTCATAATAAAATGTACAAAATTGTGGACATATTACTATTTTTGTACTATTACAGTGGTAATATAAATTTACAATTGAAATTTTTAAATGTGATTGAAATCAAAATATTTTACTTAATTTAGAATTTTCTAATCAAAATAAAAGAATTTATGGTAGAGTTAATATATAATAAGTTATAGATCAAAAAGACCATCTTGAAATAGAACGGTTTGCACAGTTTGCAGGAATGAATCGTGTAATAATTCACATGGTTTGCTTGGTTTACTTATGTGATCGAAGCCATAGTTCGCTTTGTTTGCTTGGATTATGAAGTAAGCAATACTTAATAATTGATAAAACCTCTCTTTGTAATTCTCAAATCACCAAAACACATTTTGAAAAAAGATTAAAACTGGATTAGCCTTTTTAAAAAAAAAAAAATTATGACTCCACTTTATTAAAACTCTATAATCATAACTTCACGTATAGAGTGTGATTAGATTACTGTAATCGTACTATTACAATGATAACAATGTCAAAATTTACAATTAAATCTTTGAAATATGATTAAAATCAAAATAATTTACTTAATTTATGTTTCTCCAATCAATATGATTAGGGCACTATTGCCACAATATTACTATGATAACACTACTAAATTCACAAGTCACATTTTTATTATGAAGTATCTAGTTAATATGTACTTATTAATTAATGAAACTTAAAATAGAGTTGATGTTTAATAATTTTAAATGAGAAGACCGTTTTAGAATAGAACGGTCTTCACGGTCTGCACGATGTGCATGGATGAACCGTGCAATAATTTGCAAGGTTAGCTTTGTTCTACTTGTGTAATCAGGATTAAGGAATGCTCAATTTACTTAGATCAAGAAGCAATTAATACTCGATAATCAAATCACCATGACACATTTTTGAAATATGATGATTTCTTCACATTTTTAATAATTATTTTACTTAATTAAAACTTTTTAATCATAACTCCATGTGTATAGTGTGATCTGATTATTATTGTTTTACTATTATTATGAAAACACTATTAAATTCACAATTAAAGTTTTGAAACATGATTGAGAAGACCGTCTTAGTATATAACAGTCTACATGGTTTACTCGGTCTACATAGACAGTTCACAACGGTTTAGGTGATCTTCTTGTATGATAATGGTTCACTAGCTTCTCCTGGATCAAGATGCAATTAATGCTCTCATACTATAATTCTTAAGTCATTATGATGCAAATGAAATATGATTAACCTTGCATTAGTTTGTATTTTTTTTTTAATTAAGACTTTCTACTTGTAATTAAGTGGAGTCATGATTTAAAAATAAAAAATTAATATTGATTTTAATCATATTTGAAATGTATCATGGTGACTTGGGAATAATAGTGTGAGATTTGGTTAATTATTGGGAACCTATGCGAACTGTTACATGATTTGTCAATGCAGACCGTACTAACCGTTGTTACATAAGATGGTCCTCTAGATATTAAACTTCTTAAATATCAATTTACATCAAGTTCTTTTAATTGACAAGTTTATATTACTAATATATATTAATATCATTCATTTTTATGCCAAAAAAAAAAACTTTGAAATAACGAGGAAAAGATGAGAAGACCGTATAGATTGACAGAATGGTCTGGAGACTTGTTTGGGCCGACCGTGAACAGTTGGAAATTTCAGAGAAGACCTTAGATTCCATTTAAAATCGACCGAGCTGATCGTCCCGATCGTTCCAACCATACCAACCGACACAAACAGAATGCTCGGTTTGCACGGTCTTCCCTGTACTATTCATATCGTCATCACTTGAGAAATTCCAAATTTTTTAGGCCGAAAAAGGACAAAAAAAAAATGATGAATTTATTATTTTTCCAATTTAAATTCCTAAACATGAAAGCTTATACTTTGAATAACAATTTAAAAGCTAAAATGAAAGAAATTTATTAATGCAAAAAAAGGACAGAAATGAAAAAAAAAAATTGGGCAAAAAAAAAAAAGAAAAAAAAGGACTAAAATGAAAAAATGATTTGAAAAAAAATAGAGGACCAAAAAATAAATACAAAACTAATAAAAATGAAGAAAAATGAAAAAAAAATTGGTTAAAAAAAATCGAAGGACCAAAAGATAAATACAAAATTTTTTCGTTCAAAATGAACCGTTTTAGACAAATATATGGGACAATACTTTTTGGCACTTGTATATATTCATAGATACTAAAAAGTGGAAAAAATAAAAAATAATAAAAATTAAATTAAATTAAATTAAATCTTGCGGTAGAAAAGTTGAGGAAAAAAAAAAAAAAGGAAAGCAACACAAAAAGGGTTAATGAAAAAGTTTTTGAAAAAAGAGTTTCAACCAAAACGATGAGTTTTTGTTGAAAGTTAAATTTGTAAATTTCTGTAGACATAATGAAAATATTAGAATAAAAATTATTTGACAAAAATAATTTTGATATAAATAATCATAAATAAATAGTATTTTCACAATATATAGTTAAAAATATAAGACTTAAAATGATTGCAAATATAACCTAAAGATAATTTCACACTTAATTCAAAATAAATGGAGAAAATGTTTAAACAAAACAAAATAAAATTATTATATAGCAAAATTAACTACAATATATATGAATAAGAAAAAAAAATTCAATAGCGAAGATTAAAAAAAAAAAGGAAAGGAAAAAAGGTATTAGATACTTAAAAATAAAAATGTAAAAATGTAAAGCCTTAAAAAAAAAAAGTCTAAATATGTTGTCTCATTTTTCTCTTTCAATGACTATCTCCTCAATAGTATTTTAACAACTAATTAATTTATTCAAGAATTTTTAGTATTTAATTTTTTTTATGTGGTTAAATTTTTATATTCAGATAATATGATATAATATTATTGGGAGACAGTTAATGAGATAAAAAATCAGAACAATAGATTTTCACTAAAAAAAAAACAGAGTAAAAAGTCTCAATCCCGATGTACCTCGTTGAGAATTCGATCCGGGTTCGTTATTCAAAACTACAAAATAGGAACCGGTTAACCTTCAATGAAAAATATCACTCGGCTTCACCTTCCTCACAGTTTTGATTCAATGGAAATTTCTCTCTTTTCCTCACACCCAAGAAGGACGAATTTTCTCAAGCACAAAAACCTAGTTTTTGGCGTTTTTCTCTCTCCCAAAAACCGTCCCCCCTTTTTTGAGTGTATGATCATGGTTGGCTTTTCAAGAATCTCTAGCCTTTATATAATATTCGAATCCTTTTTCAAAAATATCTCCTACTTGAAAAATAATTAATAATAATTATTTTTCTGGATAATCTTTTGTACCAAAGGATCATTCAAATTTCAGACTAAGTTCTTTGAATCTTATAGACGGTTTTTATGCTAGGAGAAGGACTCCTAAAATTTGTCCCCTCTTTTGAGTATAATCAAATTCATCCTCCACATAATGTGGAGGTTGATTGGTGGTTCAAATTTAGATCAAGATTCTAGACTAGTCAAAAGTCATAATCCTATCTAGATTCAAACTCCTTTTAAACCTTTGAATTTAAATAAGATTCTCTTATTTGAATTTAAATAAATATTTTCCACAAACATTATCCATATTTAATTAATTTAAATAAATGAAATATTTTAGATTTTCTGTCCACCAAAAAACCGTGCACCATTCTTTAAGTAAAGAAAATCTATCAAATAAGCTTCATTATTTAAATCAATTAATAATTTAACGTTAGGAATATATTTAAATAATTTTGAAACAAAATCTTCTTCCCTCCATCAATTAAAAATTCGTGCACTATCGATTAGGAGAGAAAAATTTTGTTTTCCAAAATTAAACAATTCAAACACAATCTTATTTCTAAAATTCAATTAACCAAAATAATTAACAAATAATTATTTTATTTACAACCAATCATATGTTGACAAATCATATTATTTGTCTACATTAATTTCACATGTCTAATCCTTTTTCGGGATTGCATGTTAGAGAGTACCATGTCTTAATAGATATTTTTAAATTCCTATTTAATTTACCGATCTCATTAGGAACAAATCCCGAGACGCTTCATGGAACTATATGAGCTAGTAGAGGGACCCGATGGAAATATATAAAGAGGCTCCTATAATTGTGAAAAATTAATCCCGGATTAATTATTCATCAATTATCAACTTCAGGACTATTCCATTAAAAGTCTGAAGCTGAACTCCCGTTTACATACCGTATTACGAAAGCTCTCTAACGCAGTGCTTCTTCCATGATTTATTCATCGCTTGCTTAATCCCCATATGTTATCCATAATTGAATTAAGGATTTTTTCCATTTTATATTTTCAATCATTTTAACTTAAAGTTCCATTATTCTCCATTGAAAGAACCACCAATTGTAAAGCCATACAATCGGCAAACCATCAGAGAATACAAAGTAAACTGATGGTCAAGATCTTATTATATTATCTTTCAATTCCCGAATAATGCCTTTAAGTAAATAAAATGTACTATCGTTAAGATAGCTATGGATTCCGTATCTATGAATCTTGATTTCTCCATCCATAAGTCATACACCCAAAACACAAGTATATTGACCATCAATTATCAGTGTCTCACCTATAGTGGATCAGAGTGCCTAAGTCATGGATGCGAACTCAAGTATTCATTTCAGAATTAAGATTAATGTAGGATGATAATCAAAGCGTCATTGATTCTTATAAACGGAATTATTAAACCGAATCAATTAACACCTTAGGTCCAGTCCAATGTCATACCTCAATACTAGTTTATGTTAAAGTTTCTACTCGGAACCTATCCGATGGTCAAGACAAACCATCCCTCTAGGAAGTAAACAACCTTTACAATTTTATTATGAATAAGATCCCCAAATCTTATTCCATCGATTGCGGACCATTTATTTAGACTCTTATCAAATTACCACGTCTTCTATATATACCCTGTATACATATGGTAATCCGATATATTACTAACAGTCTAGGAGTATTTTATGTTTGCTGAAAATAGTCATACAATCAACAAATGAAAGTAAATAGGACATAACTTATTAAACATGAATAACTTCTTTTTATTAATATCAAAATGTCATATTTACAGAAAATCCCTAGAATTGATTTTCTATCCTTAGGGCACATATAGATCCCAACAGGGACAGGGGACAAAATGTGTTGGGCGTGTGAGAAAGAAGGAGATAGTGGTGTTTTGAGAAAGAAATCAGGGGTTTTTTGTCTTATAAACAAAAAAATAGAATAAATAAAATGTGAAAGAAAAAAAAAAACTTTAAAAGAAGTTTAAATTTGTAGTGGTGTTTCATTTGGAGGTTTTATATGCAAAAAGGGGTGGTTTGCAAATTTAACCTTAAAAGGGACCTTTCATTACATGATTAACCTTTAATGAAAAAGTTTTATATTGATGACCCCCACTTTTAATGAAAATTTTGTACTCTCTAGAATACCCTTTTTGTTAAAATATATATAATAATAAAAGAAAAGATGACAAATCATCCTATTAAAAAAAAAAACATCTTCTTCTTCTTCTTCGTCAAAAAACCCACGTTCCCTAAAAAAATAAATAAGTAAATAAATAAAACCTCACTCTTTCTACCATTTCATCCACTTTTCCACCATTATATCACCATCACCCATATATTCCAGCCGACGTACTCTACATGTTCATATCATGAGTATTTCTTTAGAGAAGTAAAAGTTGAAAAGTTTTGGAGAGTTTCACATTTTTGAGGAATCAAGCTTCAAATTGATTATGTTAATCTTAAACCATCTTTTTTTTTTTTTTTGGTTGCTTGAAATTATTGTGCAAAGTATGTGCATTTAGATTTTGGAGTTTAAGTTAGAAAAACAACAACATTCGTCTCCTTTGCATCTTTTTTTTTTTAATATGAAATTTTGAGGAAAAAAATAGAGATGAACAATCAGGGAAAACCATGCAGACCGTCAGACCATCAGACTTATTTTGTCGATTGGTTTGGTTGGGACGGTCAGTACAATCATCTCAATCAGTATTCACAGAATTTCAACTATCAGGAATTTCTAACCATGAACGATCGGCCTGACTGGCCCTTCCAACCATTTGGACAATCTATATGGTCTTCTCATTTATTTTTCATGTTCTTTTAAAGTAATTATTATTATTATTATTATTATTAGAAAAATGGCTGAGAGTATATATTATCGATTTGGTGGAGAATGGAAGGAAAAAGAAGATGGTTCTTACAAATGGTGACCAAGGAATAGGAATTGAAGAACATAGTATTATTAGATGATCCGAATAAGGTAAAATTTTCTGAGATTGTTGATTGTATATTTGAAAGGCTTCCTATAAGTCGAAGGAGTACATATTTGAAACTAAGTTACATCCCTTTGGTTTCAATAGAACAAAAACCGAAGTTTATTTTGGATGATTTTGATGCAAAGTGTTATCTTTTGGACCACTGTGCTATATCGCAATGTAGAAGCATATTACATGTTGAGCTCATTAAGAAGAACAAAAGTGGAGAAGAAAATGACAAAGAGCGACTTGATGTTGATGGAAATAAAGGACTTAATAATATAAAGGATGAAATCATTCGAGAAGACTATTTTGACAAAGACATGGAGGAACCTATGGTGTACTTCTGCAAAAGGCTATGAGAGTGACCGCCTAGAAGAAACTATATTGGAGGAAAATTTCCTCCAAGAAACAATGGCTTCTGCTGCAACATCAAAACAAAAGCCTTCATATGGAGAACAAGGTATTATGGTGGATCATTGTGAACCATTAGCGATAGATGATGGTTGTTTGTCTTTCAACTTCTATGATGGTATGGGTATTGCAATCGGTCAAGAATTTGCGAGCAAGAGTGAGGTGAAGAATTTGGTAATCAATGCTTCATTGAAAGCTTGTTTTGATTTTCACATAGTCAAGTCTACTACGAAGTTGTTTGTGGTGAAATATATAGTTCAAGATTACGAGTGGGCATTGCGAGCAGCAAACATCAAGAACTCGGATTGTTTCTCCATCAAACATACTACAATATGCACACTTGCTTTACTAGTTCGGTGGATGTGAGGAATAGGCAAGCAATGACAGAGTTAGTTGTAGATACGTTGAGAAAAGAGTTCCCAGGACAGCTTGACACACCGGCTCCAAGTAGAGTAGTGGACATGATGAGAAATCATGGGGTGTCAATATCATACCATAAAGCTTAGAGGGGCAAACAGAAAGCTGCAAGTGATGTTAGGGGCGTACCAGAGCATAGTTTCGAGTTGCTTTCTAGTTATTTGCACATGATGAAGATTGTGAATCCTGGCACAATCACACATTTGTTGGTGGAAAATGATCAAAGATTCAAATACTTTTTCATCATATTAGGGGCGTGTTTTGAAGGGTTCAAGGCATTGAGGAAGGTTATTGCGGTGGATGGAACTTTTCTAAAAACCAAATACGAAGGGACATTGATTATTGCCACTACTCAAGATGGGAACTACCATCAATATCAACTAGCTTTTGGAGTAGTTGACTCTAAGAATGACAACTCGTGGAAATGGTTCATGCTTAAACTTCAAGAGCTCATACCAGATGACGAGGATTTGGTCATCATTTTAGATAGGCACCAAAGCATCTGAAATGTAGTCGCCGATGTATACAAGAAGTCCCAACATGGGTTTTGTGCATGGCACATCTCCCAAAATATCAAATCACACGTTAATCGAGGATCTCGTGCTAAAGCTGCCAAGGGCATGGGCAAGGTGAAGGTGAAGGATGCCGTTATCATGAAGTTCATGCAATTTGCAGTGACATATACAGTGCAGGAATTCAACATACAATATGGCAAACTAAAGAATGGGTATCCAATTGCAGCCGAGCATCTTAAAGACAATGTTGATGTTAGCAAATGGGCTAGATGCTACTTCACAGGTTCGTGATATAATATCTTGACTACTAATGGTTCCGAGAGCATCAATAGCGTGTTAAAAAAGGCCAGAACATATCCTATTCTACCTTTGATTGATGCGATAGTGAATAAAATTTCTGAATGGTTCAACAAACACCGAAAGGACTCGAGTATCAGATCTTTATTGCAGCTCTTAACTCCGGTTGTAGAGAAAGCATTGCACATGAGATACAAAGAGTCAACAACCCTAAAAGTTCAAGAACTGAATAGGACTGTGTAGGACTGTGCTTGAGTACTTTGTCACAGAGTCGAATGGTAGTTGCTTGATTGATCTTGGGAGGGGAACATGCACTTGTAAAGTGTTTGACATTGACAAGTTTTCGTGTATACATGCCTTGGCAGCATACCAAGAAGGCCCAAATAAAATGCATAACTTATGCTCAAAATACTATATGAAGGAGTTAGGGGCATTAGCTTATGTCCGAACCGTTTACCCAGTACCAGATCAATCAGAGTGGGATATCCCCGAGGATGTACAAAATATGAAAGTGTTACCCCCTGATGTTACTACAAAGTGTGGAAGGATTCAACAGACTAGATTTCCTTCAGTTGGAGAGCATAGGAGAGGCAAAAACAAGCGCTCCCGGAAAGCTATGATTGTTGATGCAAGCTTGAATTAGATTACATGTGTTAAATTTTGATTTTGATGTATTTGGGTATTTTGTATTTGTGACTTTTTCAAGATTTTAACAAAGTTGTTCTATAAGAAGTTAGGATGGTCGGCAAGACTTATTGTCGTCACTGGTTTTACTAACCGAGAAGACCGTTCCGACCGTTTAGTAGTTGGAAGAAAGTCCAAAAATGAAACATAAAGCTTTTTTTTTTAACATGGAAAATGAAATATTGTGAAATATCTTAATGTCAATGAAATTAACTATTCAAATAAAGAGATATGCAAAAATTACAAATAAAAAAACAAGAAAAAACTTTCATTTTGCACATGTCGATCACTTCGATCAGTACAGTTGAGATGGTCCGCAAGACTTGTTGACATCACTGGTTTTATCAACCGAGAAGACCGTTCCAACCGTTTGGCGGATGGAAGAAAGTCCAAAAATGAAAAATAAACCTTTTTTTTTTGTTTTTACATAGAAAATGAAACATTGTGAAATATCTTAATGTCAATGAAATTAATTATTCAAATAAAGAGATATGCAAAAATTAAAAATAAGAAAACAAGAAAAAAACTTTCATTTTGTACATGTCGACCACTTCGATCAGTACAGTTGGCACGGTCTGCAAGACTTATTATCGTCACTGGTTTTACTAACCGAGAAAACCGTTCCAACCGTTTGGTGGTTGGAAGATAGTCCAAAAATGAAAAACAATCTTTTTTTTATTTTTGTTTTAATACGAAAAATGAAACATTGTGGAATATCTTAATGTCAATGAAATTAACTATTCAAATAAAGAGATATACAAAAATTAAAAATAAGAAAACAAGAAAAAACTTTCATTTTGTACATGTTGATCACTTCGATCAGTACAGTTGGGACGATCCGCAAGACTTGTTGTCGTTACTGGTTTTACCAATCGAGAAGACTGTTCCAACCATTTAGCGGTTGGAAGAAATTTCAAAAATAAAAAATAAAGCTTTTTTATTTTTACCATGGAAAATGAAATATTATATAATATATTAATGTCAACGAAATTAACTATTCAAATAAAGAGATAAATAAAAAGTAAAAATATAAAAAGAAAAAACTTTTACGATTTCTCACACTATAAATGTTAAACCACCCTTAATTGCAACTAATCACATTTGTAATTAATATGAATCCAATTAATTTGACATTTTGATTAATAAAAACATAATTTATACTTGTTTTTTATAATTAAAATTAGGTAAACCGTCTAACAATGGGACGGTCTGCAACCGTGAAACGGTCCGAAGGTTTGCATGGTCTGCTTGTGTGATTAGAGGCATGGTGCTCATGGTTTGCTAGGCTTAAGAAGATAAAATCTAACATTACAATCTCAAGTATTTTGAAGTATGCAAAATATTCATTATTCTTCAATCATGATTCAACCTGATCAAGACTTTGTAATCGCTAGTCCTTGAAAATAACGTGATCGGTTTACTATTTCTCATGTGTAACCAATCACATTTGTAATTAACATGAATCTGATTAATTTGACATTTTTATTAATAAAAACATAATTTCTACTTGATTTTTTAAAATTAAAATTAGGTTAACCGTCTAATAATGGAACGGTTTGCAGGGTTAATTCGGTATGCATGGACTAACCGTGAGACGGTTCAAACGGTTTGCATAGTTTGTTTGTGTGCTTAGAGGCACGATGCTCACAGTTTATATGGTTTTCTTGTATTGTCATCACTAGTTGTACCGACGGAGACGACTGTTCCAACCATATGACGGTTGGAAGAATGTCTAGAAAAAGAAAAATACAACATTTGTTTTATTTTAACATGGAAAATTAAACATTATATATTATATTAATGTCAACAAAACTGACTATTAAAATAAAGAGAAAATTCTAAATTAAAATAAAATGGAAGAAATAATTTTGATTTTGTATTTATCGGTCAGTACAGTTTGGACGATCTACAAGACTTATTGTCATCGCTAGTTTTATTGACTGAGATGACCGTTCCAACCGTATGAAGGCTGGAAGAAAGTCCAAAATAATAATAATAATAAATCATTTTTTTTTATTTTAGCATGAAAAATTAAACATTATATAATATATTAATGTCAATAAAATTGACTATTAAAATAAAGACAAAAATCTAAAATTAAAATAAAAGATAAGAAAAAAAAAAACTTTGATTTTGTATTTGTCGGTCAGTACAGTTTGGATGGTTTGCAAGACTTGTTGTCATCACTAGTTTTACTGACCGAGAAAATCGTTCCAACTGTATGACGGTTGGAAGAAAGTCCAAAAAAAGAAAAAAACTTTTTTACCGACTACAAGACTTGTTATCGTCACTGGTTTTACTGACCGAGAAGACTGTTCCAGCCGTAATAAATTTCAAAAATGAACAATAAAGTATTTTTTTTAGTACGAAAAATGAAGCATTGTAGAAGATAATAAGATTAGCCCTTCTACTTGTAATTTTACTTGGTCCTAAAAAGGACTTAAAGAAAATATTCACAGTTAGATACTTTTATAAATACAAATTTTAAATAAAACAAAACCATAACATTGTATAAAGTGACTATGAGACCCAATGGTTGTGAAAAATCTCGATTGCCATCTTCTTTCGATAAAATTCAATCATATCATAATTTATAAAGTTCAATTCGATGCCTTCCATATCAAACTCAATATATTTGATGGCGTACATACAATCCCCCTATTTTAAATAGCAATTAAAAAAAAGTTCATTAGATTTTACAATTCTAGATGACAAATAAAAAGTTAAACAAAACAAAATATACTTAGACATTAAATACCCTAGTAGTAATACAAAACAAATTATGTAAAAACTATAAGCATCTTTCTAAAATCAATCCCAAACTAGTCAACGGTGAGTAATTTGAAACACACCCTTGGCGTCACCTTTTGGGTTTCCTTGTTCTTCAACATAAAGAAGCCCAATAAAAGCTCAAAGAAATGGGCTTGAAATGAGCCCAGTTAAAGAGCCCACGAGGCCCATTACACGTTTAGCTCAATCTTCATGGTCTGGTTTGTTCTATTCTTCAGCCGACTCACTTCTCTTCTTCTTCTTCCTCTTCACTCTTTCACCATTTCCGTACAGATTTTTCCACTCATAGTGAAAAAGGTTCCTATTAGCTCTCCGTCTTCTTCAACTCCTGGAACCTAGAACAACAAATTCTTTGTAAGAGCTCTTGCCAGTGCCACTCACGGCATGGTCAAAGTTATTTGTGTTCACGAATTTGGTGATCCTGAGGACTCTCTCTCTCTCTCTCTATCTTACTTTTTTCCCTTTCTGCATTTCAATTGAAAAGTAGGTGGTGGGGCGTCCAGAGCCTACGAATGAATTAGATTGCTTATTTGTTAAATTAATAAATTAGACTAAACATTTCTTTTTGTTAACTTTAACTACATAAATCTAATAAATAGAAGAAAATAAAAAACAGTAACCAGTGTTATCAAGGCTCGTGATTGCGGTGGCATGTTGTCATTTGATCATGGCGGAGTCCAGCTTATTATTTCGGAGTCATTTTCTGACTCCATCTCTGATGGCTCCAAATATCTCCGCCGTTGGGCAGGGCGAGGAGAGGATGCCAGTGAACTACGGCCCCGTGCCATAGTTTATAAATGCATATCTTAGTACATATCTTATAAACATTTGTACCGATACTGCAGATATAGTTATTGTACACTAATAGTACGTTTGGTTCTCAGGTGTGAAGCTAAAGTTTTCATCTCAATTTTTGTCTTTCTGAAAAGTCAATAAAAATTATAACTAGTTTTTGAAAAGCTAACTTCAACCTAAAAATTACATCTCAAACCCGTGTTCTAAATTCATGCTAATTTCATGTAAATATAAATGATGACCTTCTTTTTTATTTTTATTTTATTTTTATTTTTGGGGAAGCTTTTGTGTTTGATACCAACTTATACATATGAAACATAAATATTAGTTGGTACATATTACAACATTTTTGCCAATCTTAGACCAAGCCAACATATATGATATATATATATAGTATAAGAACAAAAAGTTTGTGCTTGAAATTGGCCCATGTTTTTATTTGGAAAGAAATCTAATCACTTAGCAGTTTTGGGGTGAAAGCTGCAGCTCAAGATCCTTGGAAAACACCTCTCATCAATGTTGCTAGATTAGCGCCACGTACGTGTACACCGTGGCCCATGGTATATGTATATAATACATATATATTAATTTTATATATTTTTTTGTCAAAAGTTATGATAATTAGTACATATATTGATCAAATCAATTTGATACAAAATGCATATAAGAATGAGATGGAACAAAAACATGCATAATTATGTTGCAAAATTATTTGGGGCTAATCGGAGAAGAAAATTTGGAAATCGTAAACCTAACTTCTTTGTATATTGATGATAGAGAAGGAGAATGGCGTTGGTTCCAATGCATCGGCGGCAAGTGGTTAGGCCGGCAGTAGTGGGGAGAGAGAGAGAAAGTGCGAAGAGTGATTTGTTTGGTTTTGCGAAGTGTAAATGACAATGTTTTCTTACACTTGAATAACGTCGACACTGGAAATGATAATGACAATTTAAGTATGAAGTTTTCAAAACAACAATTTGCATAGAAACAACAATATCATTTTAACAACGGCGTTGTGACAAATGACGACATATTTGAAACATACACATTGTTCTAACATGGAACACACAAAATATATATAATAATTTTCAGCTGGTTTTTTTAATTAAAAACAAAACAAAAACAAAAGTTCTCTTCTACCCGGTCAAAGAGCTTTTGCAAGAGAGTAGAGGAACGTATGGAGAGTGATCAAGTCGCTTGAGACAATGCGGCTATTGTTGCCGTCGTGGTCAGTTAGGTTGATAAGATGACGGTTGGAAGCACGATCGGACGGGGGAGGTCTTCAAAAGGGATAGAGTGATTGAGGTTTTTTTTTTTTTTTTTTTTTGGGCTGGTAGATATTGGGGGGGGGGGGGGGGGGAAGGGAGGGAGATCAATGGGGTTGGGGTGTTTGGGATTAGGGACCGGACGGGGAGAGCTTTGCTTGAGTTTTTTTTTTTTTTTGGGAAGGGGGGGGGGGGGGGGGGATCAATGTGGTTGGGGTGGTTGGGGTTAGGGACCGGACGGGGAGAGCTCTGAGTGAGTTTTTTTTTTTTTTGGGTTGGTAGATATTTGGGTTGGGGGGGGGGGGGGAGGGGGGAGATCAATGGGGTTGGGGTGGTTAGGGTTAGGGACAGACAGGGAGAGCAGAGGGAGTGCTTGAGTTTTGTTTTGATTTTTTTTTTTTGGGTGGTAGATTTTTGGGGGGAAGATTGATGATGTCTGGGACTTTTAATTTTCAGAGTAAGGGTCTTCTTTTTCTTTTTCTTTTTCTTTTTCTTTATTTATTTATTTTAAGGAGGGAGTCTTTTTGGTCTTTTTACTTAAAAATTGAATAAAATAAAAAATAGAAAATAAAATAAATTTTAAAACAAGATTATATTTGTAATCCTGTTTCATTTAGAGGTTATATATGCAATTGTTCCGATCGGAAACTTGTCTGCAGTTGGTAATCAACTGGTTACCATTTGATAACCAACTGATTACTTGCTGGTGACGGTAGTTACCGATCAGAAACCAACTGCTTACATGTCATCGGTGATGGTTACGAATTAGTAACCAATTGTTATTTTACCGACGGTCGATAACCAATTGTTACCCAATGGTAACCAACTGGTTACCGGCCGGTGACGGTGATGACTGAATAAAAACCTATTGGCGGTCGGTAAACAATTGGTTTTCATTTGGTATCCATCTAGTAATCCTCCGGCAGCGGTGGTTACCGACTGACAATCAATTGGTTATCTGTAGACGGTCGATAACCAATTGGTTACTATTGGGTAAGTAACTGATTACTCATCGGTGGTGGTGGTTACCAATCAAAGACCAATTGGCTATCGCCGACAGTCGGTAACCAACAGGTTACCAATAGATAATCAACCAGTTACCCGACTACGGTGGTGGTTAGTGTTATAAAACACCGCCGACAGTTGGTAACCAGCTAGTTATTATTTCGTAACCTAGATGGATACCAACTAATAATTATAATTAATAATTAAAATAAATAGAAATAAATATTTATGATGTCATCTATGACATTTCTTGCAAGAGTTTTTTTCCTGTGTAGCAAAATCAATCCAAGCCTTGATTTTGTGGCATTCATCAAAAGTGCTCCACATTAGAGGACGGTTTTGTCCAAAAAGGGTTCATCTACAATGTGTACACTACCATATAATAGAAGACGATTTTGGGGGCTATATAGTCATGTACCATAGAAGACACTCATCTAGAGGACTATTTTAGAGGACGGTTCTCTGTCACTATGTATGTTATAGTGGTAACCAACTAGTTATCTGGTGATCAGTAACCAACTAACAACCAGTTGGTAATCCATGTGATTATATCATGGATATCAATTAGTAATTATAATTAGTATTTTCAAATAAACAGATAAATAAATATTTAGCTTGTCATGTTATGGCATTTCTTGAAAGAATTTTTTCATATATGGCAAAAATTAATCAAAGATATGATTTTGTGGCATTTTTCTTATGTACCCCCTTAAAATACAGGCCTATTTGGAAAACTAATTAATTTAGAGTTTTGGATATTTTATTGAAAATGAGTGAACGATTGGAAATATGTACTTTATTTATATGTAAATTAAAAATAAACTATGATATCAGAGAGAGAAATGACTTAAAAGTGGATTTGAAATGAATAAATGACTTAAAAAAAAAAAAAAAAACAACTTCAACATGAGTTGGAACACCAAACGATCTCTTAGCCTCCGTTTGGTAAGTTAGTTGGAGACAAAATTTTTAAGTTGAAGTTGATTGATTTTTAAATATTAGTTATAAATTTCAAAAAAATAAAAAATAAAAATTAATATAAAAAAGTATAATTTAATTAAAGTTAAACTTAAATACTGAACGGAGGCTTAATTACTTCTCCCTACTCCCAACAATGACCGGTAAAACTTTCTACACTAGATCGGCTACCACCAGCTAAAACAAGGCGACATGGAGCTGTGCTTATTCCCCACGTAATGTTGCGGGTTTATAGACAAGGCCAAAATAATAAAAGAGAGATTTTTTTTTTTTTTTGGGAGTTCTTTTGGAGTTTTGA
Organism: Ficus hirta; assembly: GCA_038430175.1. Lineage (NCBI taxonomy): Eukaryota > Viridiplantae > Streptophyta > Magnoliopsida > Rosales > Moraceae > Ficus > Ficus hirta. The sequence continues at coordinate 7,672,207 of CM076597.1, forward strand.
ACGGAAGTTTCTTTTCCTGATTTTTTAAACCTGGTTAAAGGTTTTTTAATAATTCCGTGATTGAGTTCAGATATATATATATATATATATATATTTATATTTAGAGTTTCGTAAGAGAGTTCGATTTTTTATTATATAACTTCTTTATTTTGCTTGTAGTTTTTTTTTTTTTTAAAATCTTTCTACACTTATGTTTTAACTCCTCCTTTCTAAATACTTCCAAGATTTTAATCTGTTTAAATTATTCTATCATTGTAGATAATATATTACTTCGTATACATACAGAGCACATACATCAACTAGTTATTTAACGATGCAATCATTAGTGTCTGTGCGCACTTATTATTTCCCCTTTGAAGCACCGATCTTTTATGTAAAAATTATTTCCTTAAAAAAGAGACCCGATTTGTTAACAATAGATATTTTTTCCTTAAAAAAACCAAAAAAATGTTTTCTTTCTCCTTTTTAGAAATATGACCAAAGAGTATGATTGTCCCAACTTTTAACAATTAATGACTGACTATCAATAATAAATTTTCATTTGTTTCAAAAACATTCATGACTCTAAAAGTTTTCAAGCCATTAAACATGATAATTGCTTGTCTAATAGATACAACTGCTAGTGGCTCAAATTTAGGAGATGTGACGCCAAATAACTAGCAGTCTCAGGGAATTTCACTTCTTTAGTCAAAAAACAACACAGAAACTACTCTTTAACTTTCTCAAAAAATTACGTCTACAAGCCTTGTTATTATAACTCTGTAACAAATTTTTATGATTTCCATTTAACAAAAAAAAAAAAAAAAGATTTTCACCTTCAATATTAAATATTGACAAAACGTAAAATGAACTAGTCCCAACTTGGAACTACTATCATCATATTTATGGAATGATTTTACAAAGTTGTCCATATTATCTAACACAATTGATTAACGTTTGCCAATCAAAGAGAGAAACCAGCCAATTTTACCTACAACAACATTATCAAATGTTGATAAAATACAAAATTACATTTCTATCCTATGGCTGCGCTCGTCCCGACTTCCAACTACTTTTCATTACAAAATTGCTCTCAACATCTTAAACAATTGATTAACTTTTACCAATTTAAGAAAGAAACCCGTCAATTTCACCTGCAACAACAGGTTACTTCTTTCAAAGCTTGCCCAAGGCTCTTTGAAGCCGCGTCACATATAATAATATAACCGTTAAAATAATCTTATATACTATAAAAAACATATACTCTATATTATTATCTTATAATAGTATACCATAACTAAAATATAAAAGTATATGCGGTTGTTTTGAATAACTTTTCTTGCGCAAAGTATATATATATATATATATCAATTATTATGATGTTACAATATATTGTATATGAAACTATACACTATTATATATTATATAAAATATTGTAATACCATAATGTTATCTATATATATTTATCGATTATAAAATCGTTTGTCCACGATAAATAACATCCTCATTGGTTATCAATAATAAGCTTCAGGTCAAGTTTTGTTTTATCGACCCAATTACTTTATCTTAAAATTGAATAATTTTACAGTTAGAATAATCTTATTTATAAATCCCTATAAATATAATATTACTCGATTAATGAATGATCGAATTATCGAGATTTTTTATGCATTCCAATACCCGAATAATATATTTAAGAAGATAATATAAACTCTTTTTAAAAGAGCTATGGATTCTACATATATGCACCATGCTCTATAATTTACTTATCATGTAAAACTTCATTTTACAACCGAGACGTCTTTAATATGATTGCTTTGGCAAGGACATAAAAAACCAACAACGCCAGACGTTCTAGGAAATAAATGTGACATTAAGTAAATAGTACAGGAATTGTTGTTTTGAATTCTTCGAAATAAGCAAATATATATAGTTATTTTGAGGAAATCGAACAAAAATTTAGAGAAAAACAGGACATGTCTTACAAATTTAGCGTTGGTATTAGAAAAGGTCTAAAATGAGAAAATTTCAAGATTTTGCACTTGGATAGCTTGCTTTTTTTTTTTTTCTTTGGATTTTGATTTTGTAAGACTTACTTTTTCTTTTCTATTTAATTATAGTTTTCTGCTTATTCAAAAAAGAAAAATAATTCTTATAAACATTATTTTAATTGTCCCGTACATCAGCTTGTCTATTTATCGCGTGGACTCTACCACTCAGTTGAAAGCTTTTGTCTACTGACCACTTATCTCAAAACCAAAATGATTTTGATCTAGTTCATGGTAGTCTATTAGAAGTAGAAGACACTTTGGTGAGATCCTTACGGACAGAAAAAAAAAAAAATTTCATCCAGTTTAATAAGGATCGAGTTTAAGTCAGACCGAATCGGGCCACCATATGAGATGGGTATGGCCCGGCCCATGCATCATTTTATGAAAAGCACTCCAGTCTAATCGCCCTTTTTTGTTTTAGGCATACTATCCAGATAAGTTAATGTTTGTTTTTTTTGGTAGACTCTATGCATCCCGTTATTCTTTTGATAAATTTTATGTCATGTTAGATGGTAATAGAACACCTAGTCATACAAGCAAAGTCGCCGTTCTATGTCTTATGCTTTTACTTTTGACAAATGTTTTCTGCCGTGTTAGATGGTAATAGAATATTTAATCATACAAGCTCTTCTGAGTAGACTTAAAATCTTGTAACAAAATTTAAATTATGATTATAAACTTCATTTTAATATTTTATTACTTAATTATTAGAATACTTTAAAGATTATTTTTAACCTTAAAAGCTCTTTGATTCCAAATATTTATTGAGAAGTCATAGATTTTACTTCTCTTCTTCTATTGACTAGAAGCAAAAGCAAAAGCTCTGCAAACGAACCCATAAAATACCACGTAGATAATTGAGAACGATAAGTTAAAAAAAGCCACCGGCTCGTCTTTGACTTTAAATTTGTTGTCTAGTCACCGAGTCATTACTTATTAGAATACTTTAGGGATTATTTTGATATTAAAAGTTCTTTTGTTCTAAATATTTATTGAGAAATCACAGCTTATACTTCTCTTATTTTACTGACTAGAAGCAAAAGCAAAAACTTTGCAAGCTGACCCATAAAATTGTAAGTTAAAATAAGCTGTCGGTTCATCTTAGATTTTAAATTTGTTGTCTAGCCGCCGAGTCATTTTCCAAAAGTTTCTTGCATATCTTATATTGACCATAGTAATAATTTATGTATGTCTACGTCATAGAACATGGCGGCGACGTAATATTATAATGACCATAGTAATAATTTATGCATATCTACGTCATATAGCATGATCATTTCATGTCAAATGCTTATAACTCATTGGTATAGATAATTCTTTTTATTATTATTATTATTATTATTATTGCTTTTCAATATGGAAGTGAGTTTTTCTGGATTATTTATATATTTATTTTTCATGTGTTGCTACTAATTGGGTTTTGCAGGAAGTTGTGGACAACAAAGTAATTAGTGAAAAGATAATCGAATTGAAGAAAGAAGTGAAGAAGATTATCGCAACGCCAGATCAAAACCCCACTGAGAAATTACATTCGATTGATGCTATCCAACGGGTTGGAGTGTCTTATCATTTTGAAAATGAGATTGATACAACATTGCAGCAATTTCACAAAAACTTTCACGAGAATGCTGACCAAAAATATGATGTCTATGACCTTTATAATGTTGCCTTGCAGTTTCGCTTGCTAAGAAAACATGGTTACAACATTCCATGCAGTAAGTAGAAGAATTTGTATGTACGACTTGACACTCATTATTATACATACATATATATATATATATATATGTACTCTTTAATAAAGAAAGTACGTTTTTTTATTTGTTTGTTGTTTTCATTTGCCTTTTCTGCAGGGTTGTTTCTTGTATTTTTTTTTATTATAAGTTTATTGTTTCGTTAATTTTAATAACTGGATTCGGAATTATTTTTATTTTGTTCCGACCTATGATTATTAATTTATAGTAGGTTTCTGATACATATAGATCGAGTTTCTTATACTGGATAATAACCTTGTTGGGACATGATAATTTTGGAAGATATTTAATTTTCCTACTTCCGTTTACCAAAATAAAAAACATAAAATTTAAGATATGTACACTTAAGAGTACAAATATCTTATCAACAATACTCATTATGATGTGTTTGTAAAACTTTAAATCTAAATCAAATCTAAATTATCTTTTTTTCTTTTTTATGTTTTTTGTAATCCGCAGTATAAATAATTTTTATCTCTTCCAAACACGAATTCATTTTAGATTCTCCAATCAAATTGAATTTTTCAAAGAAGACGGTATACCAAACTGAGATTTATGTTTGGGTCTCGTTTGATACGTAGGTATGAAAAGGAAAAATTCAAAAAGATTCGAAAGACCAACCCAAAAAGATTCTCAGTTTGTAATATTAAATTACGTCAATTTTTTCTTTTTCAGATCTATGTTCCAAACCTAGAGTAAAAATCCCAAAACGGAAGAATAATAATATTTTGCCATTATAAATTATGTTGCAAAAATATAAGAGGTCTTATGGAACTAATGCATTGGGTGGGGTTCAAGCAGACGTTTTCAACAAGTTCAAGGACATGAAGGCAAATTTAACCCATCGCTGGCGAATGACGTTCGAGGACTGCTAAGTTTGTATGAAGCTGCACAACTTAGAATAACTTATAGACGGTCGGTAACTAATTGGTACTATTTGGTAACCAATTGATTACTCACTCGTGACTGTGGTTACCAATTTGAGACCAATTTTCCAGTTTCTTGCATATCTTATATTGACCATAGTAATAATTTTTGTATATCTACATTATAGAACATGGCGGCGACCATAATATGATAATGACCATAGCAATAATTTATGTATATCTACGTCACATAGCATGGCGGCGACCATAATATTATAATGACCATAGCAATAATTTATGTATCTACGTCACATAGCATGGCGGCGACCGTAATATTTACTTCCGAGCACAATTAACTCTTCGTACATTCCCCCTCGGAGTATGTACAGTTGGTAAATTCAGCAAAAAGTAGTCTATAAAAAGGCCCAACTTACCATTAACTTGGACACAAAAACTACAATCGCCCCTTGGCCAACTTTACTCCAAGCATTTCGATTACCAAAAACTACAAAAACTGCAATAAAAAATCTACTTTCAATTACCAAAAAAAAAAAAAATGTCTTTCGGTGAAGCTCAGCCTCTTGCCAATCGCCCCTTGGCCAACTTTACTCCAAGCATTTGGGATGATCATTTCATGTCAAAAGCTAATAACTCATTGGTATAAGTAATGATTATTATTATTGTTATTATTTTATTATTGCTTTTCAATATTAAAGTGAGTTTTATGGATTATTTATTTATTTATTTTTGTATTGCTACTAATTGGGTTCTGCAGGAAGTTGTGGACAACAAAGTAACTAGTGAAAAGATAATCGAATTGAAGAAAGAAGTGAAGAAGATTATTGCAACTCCAGATCAAAATCCCACTGAGAAATTGCATTTGATTGATGCTGTCCAACGCCTTGGAGTGTCTTACCATTTTGAAAATGAGATTGACGCAATATTGCAACAATTTCACAAAAACGTTAATGAGATTGATGATAAAAAATATGATGACTATGACCTTTATAATGTTGCTTTGCAGTTTCGCTTGCTAAGAGAACATGGTTACAATGTTCCATGCGGTAAGTAGAAGAATTTGTATGTATGACTCGACACTCGTAATTCATATCTATATATATTGCATGCAGTAAGTAGAAGAATTTGTATGTATGACTCGACACTCGTAATACATATCTATATATATATTGCATGCGGTAAGTAGAATAATTTGTACGTACGACTCGACACTCTTAAGACTTATATATATATATATATATATATATATATTTCATACAGTAAGAAGAAGAATTTGCTCATTTGTGACCCCTCACTTTAGGGTCATTATCAATTTACTTCCTAAACTTTAAAAAATCTAATTTTGACCCTAAAATTAATTATTATTCTCACTTAGCCCCTTTTATAAGAATTGTCATTTAAAATATATTGAAAAACAAGAGGTTATGTGCTGTCTTGTGGTCTTTAATAAAATGGTACAGACATGATAGTTTAGTCTTTAATAAAGAAAATTACATTTGTTTTATATGTTTGTTGTTTTCATTTGCCTTTGTTGTTTCTTGTATTTTTTTATTTTATGTTTCTTGTTTCGTTAATTTTAATATCTGGATATGCAGAATTACTTTAAATTTCTGTGTTATAGTGGATTATAGCCATGTTGGGATATGATAATTTTTTAAGATATTTAATTTTCCTACTTTCGTTTACTAAAATAAAAAATACAAAATTTAAGATATGTACACTTAAGAGTGCAAAAACAACACTCATTATGATGTGTTTGTAAAACTTTCAATCTAAATTAAATCTAAATTTTTAATTCTTTTTTACGTTTCTGTATTCTGCAGTAGAAATCTTTTTTTTTCTTCCAACACCAATTTATTTTAGATTATGTATTCAGATTGAATTTTTTCAATTCAAGATGGTGTACTAAATCAGGATTTATGTTTCGCCCTCATTTGATATGTAGGTATGAAAAGAAATTTTCAAAAAGATTCTCAATTTGGAATAAAATTGTTTCAATTTTTTCTTTTTCAAACCCCTGTTCCGAACATACACTAACAATCACAAAACAGTATACAATGTCACAACGTGTGTTTATTGTGAAATTGGAAGAATAATAATATTTTGCCATTATAAATTTTGTTGCAAAAACATAAGAGGTCTTATGGAACTAATGCATTGGGTGGGGTTCAAGCAGACGTTTTCAACAAGTTCAAGGACAATGAAGGCAAATTTAACCCGTCGCTGGCGAACGACGTTCGAGGACTGCTAAGCTTGTATGAAGCTGCACAACTCAGAGTACATGGCGAGGTCATACTAGATGATGCACTTGTCTTCACTACCACTCATCTCGAGTCTAAAGCATCCCACTTGAGCTCCCCTCTTTCGGACCAAGTAAGTCATGCCTTAAAGCACCCTATTCGAAAGAGCTTGCAAAGGCGAGAGGCAAGGCTTTTCCTGTCAATCAACCATCAAGACGCTTCATATAGCGAGGTTCTTCTAACATTTGCAAAGTTAGATTTCAACCTGTTGCAAAAACTATATCAGAAGGAATTAGCTGATTTGACAAGGTTAGTTGTTATTATTATATTATTAATGGCCTTGATGTTAAAGCATCGACGTTTATAACCACCAAGACTCGTACCAAATTGTACAATAGTACAATATATATATAGCTACATCAGTCTACTCTTTACCGGAGTAATTTTTTCATCTCTATGGTTTGTCTTTGACCCATAGAAGAAAATGGACAATCACCAATACTTACAATTACTACTTTTCTTAACCTTTTCTATCATGACCAAAGGTGCTTTTCCTTAAATATAGTTTTTTTTTTCTAGTATTTTCGTATTTATTCAAGGATATAGTTGACATTAATGTGGCCGAAATCATTTTTTTTAGCACTGTAGATATGAAAAGTGGGGTATTTTTTTTAATATTGGAAAATATTGAGGAAATAATTGACTTAGTGAAAAACGTAGTGTACTTTGGCAAGTTCTTATCTTTCGAAAAGTCTTTATCTGCTATATCTCTAACTCTAGGGCAAATAGAGCTTCGTCATGTTTTTTATTTTTGTGAATTCTTTTAAATTTTTCTTAATATCAAAGTAGGTTTCTATATTTTCTTCGATATTGGTATTTTCATCCTTGGAAGTACCGTCGATTTGATCATCTTATTTTTCCGAATAACTTATTACTGTTTAATTTAGGTGGTGGAAGGACTTGGATTTTAAGAGCAAGCTACCTTTTTCTAGAGACAGGATAGTGGAATGCTACTTTTGGGCATTAGGAGTATTTTTTGAGGCCAAACATTTCGCTATCAGGATTTTACTGGTCAAAGTTGTTGCTGTCCTCACAATTATTGACGATATTTATGATAGCTTTGGCACTCTTGAAGAACTAGAACTCTTTACTGAAGCAATCGAAAGGTTTGAAATTCATTCCATGTAAAACTTAATTATATGGTGGGATATTTTAGTAAATTACTGACTAAGAATTTTTTTTTTTTTTTCAGGTGGGATGATGTTTATCTTATCAATCAACTGCCAGAGTACATGAAGTTAGCTTATAAGACACTCTTGGATGTTTATAGTGAAATTCAAAATTTCCAGACGGAGGGAAAATCATACTGCATTGACTATGCTAAGAAAGGGGTAAGTCATGTTCAAGTCTCTTTCAAAACTAACAACTTATATATACACTCAAATTTGTGATTTCATAATAGAATTATAGGACGATAATTAATTATTATTAAAAAAAAAGAAACAAGTTTTAGAATTGAGTTGTTCTTTATAAATTATAGTAGAATAGATTATGTACATTAATAAATTTACTTACTATGGCAATCAAAATTTCTTGGTTTTGAACGATTTAAAATTAGTTGAACTAAATTTTGTTTAGGAGGACATGAATTTAACGAAAAGTTAGAACTAGACTTTAAATGCAGTTCTTAATTTTTTAAAAATGTTTTCTCATCATCCTTTGTTTTTTTAAAAGTCCATTTGTATGTTTATTTTTCTTTTTATTGCTTTATTTGTTTTTTTTTTTTTTACAATCTTATTATCTTTCCTGTTACGTTCCTCTAGTTTTTTGGTAATGCATTCAAGAACTAATTCGCCCGCCTTCCTTTTTAGTTGCAAAGGCAAGTTAGAGCATACTTTCAAGAAGCAAAATGGTTACACCACAAACAAATACCAACAATAGAAGAATATATGTCTGTTGGACTTGAGAACGCTGGGTCCTTTCTGCTGATCGTGATGGCTTTTACTGGAATCCAAGATTTCGTTACAAAAGACTATTTGGATTGGATACTCAGTGACCCCGTGCCCAAGATGGTAAATGCTATGTCAATCGTTGGAAGAGTTATGAATGATATTGCCTACCACAAGGTACGTTTGTATCACTTTCAAACTATAATTATCATAAACTTTTGGAGCACCACGGATCTAAATTATATTGAAAGTTAAATTGAGTAAAAATAAAAAATAAAAAATAAAAAAAATAATCAATTTAGACATTTATAAAGACGGCGTCGAGGGGAGTTTGGGTGGGGGTTTGTATGGTTTCCGCATCCCCGCGCCCAAAACCGCTTAACTTGAAGAGAGATGAGGGAAATCCTTGTCAAGAGAATTTTCCCTTTGTATCCATTTATTTATTAAGAGTTAAAAAAAATAAAAAACCGCACCATCCGAGTTCAAATAAATTCTATAAAGAAAATATGTCCTACATAGGTGGGTAGCCATCCCACCCGACTCACGGGCTTAAGTTTGTTTGTTTGTTTGTTTTGTCTTTTTTGTTTTTTTTTTGGTTTTTTTTCTTTGTTTTGTTTTGTTTTTTTTTTTTTTCCTTCCTTCAGATAAGTAACTCAAGGGCTTAAGATTTATTTATTTATTTATTAATAAAAAACTCAAGGGCTTAAATTAGCTCCATATATAGCAACCCCAAGTCCCAACCCACCACATTTATAATTATTAGCAGCCCCGTACTTCTATTAAAGTCAGATACCCATAAAATAGGTACAAATGACAACCGATCAGGACATAATATATTCTCGTATGAGTTTTCGTATGCCTTTAGTTACCCTATTTGTTTTTTACAATTTCATAGTCAGATAAACGGAGATCAGGATGTATCGTTGCTTCAGCTGTGGAGTGTTACATCAAACAATTTGGTGTTACGGAAGAAGAAGCCATTAATAAACTTACCAAACCTGTTGTTGATGCATGGAAGGATGCTAATGAAGAATGCCTCCATACTAGCATCCCAAGGCCCCTCATAACTCGAGTGCTTTATCTTGTGCGAGTTAACCATGAGATGTACTTAGAGGGAGATGGTTTTACACAAGCAACGTTGCTCAAAGATTTGATAGCTTCTCTCGTCATCAACCCTGTTCCTCTGTAGTTTTTTTATATGTAAGCAAACATGTAATAAGAATCAAGACCTGATTCCCTTTCCTATTGTCGCTTTCCTCTTGTTAATCTTTTCTTTTGTATGCAGAGAGGCTGTTTTTATGTTTTTAGATGCCTTTTCTAGTATAGACTCTCTTTCCCTTATTAGGTTTTTCCCATTGGGTTTTACTAATAAGGGTTTTAACGAGATCTAATTTAGATTTTGATTTTCAAAAGACATAGTTTTGGCTTAACATTTTGACGTCAATTCCTGCTAGTTGAGGTTAGTTTTCATAGGTCTTTAGAATTATGTTTCTGAGTTTGTAAGCCCCTTGTGGTTGTTTTCGTTTCTCTCAACTCTTGTAACATATTTTATTTCATATATAATCATATTGAGTTAGTTGCTTGGTGTGAGAAAATATTGTTTTTGATGTCAATCTGATTGAGAAATATTTTAGCAGTCACTAATCTCAATTGCTTTGTCTCTTCATTGAAAAATAAAAAATAAAAACAAAACAAAAGAATGTAGACCTATATACATAAATATGTATACATATAAATGCGTGTAGCTTCCCTATTATGGTCACCAGATGGCGTTGTTTTGCTCAATGCTAGTGACTGTGGACACAATTAGGTAGACCTTGCTTCTATACTTTGTAGTTGTTCAAGGTTAAAAGAAACTGAGTTCTATTTCGTAAAAACACAAAAACAAAAATAAACAATATAAATATAACATGAAAGCTCAATTCTTTAGAAGTATCAAATTAAACAGTAGTTTTACTTTTATTTTACTTTCGTTTTCAAATTTTTGACTATCTTATTTATTTAAAAAAAACACTAGGGATGGAGTAAATTGGTTGGGCATATTACATATATGAAATCCCTACCATTTGGAGGCTCCTTACAGAAGTTTTGCTTGTGAAAGATCGAGAAAATAATGGCATAAGTGTTTTGGACATTATGGCCTTGACCTCATCTAAGAAACTTGTTGACCTTAAGCGTTAGGTTACTTGTCTTCGTTGGAGTGCACAAGGGTATAGAAAGAACTCTTTTCATTTTTTTTTAATAAAATAAAAGTTGAATTCTAACTATAGCTTTAACAAATCATAAAGTCTCACATAATCCTAACTTTTATCCGAAGTCTTGAAACATCACATCCATAGCAGGGTACAAATTATTTAAACATATATGTATATATTTATAGTTCAAAAGAGTTTACGGAAAAGTCTACATAGTGGTATCCCACAGCGCCCTTTACTTGCCGTATCGTCTCCATGGCCCACCAAATTAAGTTGCAGGCATCTTACCATTTACCTACAGTATAAGCATAAGTTATGAGCTTTCACCCAGCAAGTACAACTTTCTTCGTGCAAAATCATTTTAGTAAGAGAATACATGAACCAGTTATGCTTTCTTATATTAACTTAACATGAATCAATTATACTTTCTTGTTTTAACTTAGCTTTAGGCCCCTTTCATAACATGAACATGAGTGTACATACCGTAGCGCACAGTCATGGATTAAACTTGCCCTTCTGACAGGTCAGTACGACACAGGGCAACTTGCTTGCCTTCATTCTTGAAAACTTGTTCTTAATTTGATCATACTTGAAAACTTAAATCTTTATTGTTTCTTACTTGAGAAATTGATCTTATTCTTGTCATGTGATTTATTATTAGTGAGCATGTTTTCATGATGCCACAATAATAGTGTAACGCCCCAAAATCTACGTAGGGCCAACTACGTAAACGTGGGCCGTTACTTTACTTACTTATCTTATTTCTTAGTTTCTAACACTTGAACTTTCAGAAAATTACAGAATAATTTTTTTTTCTTATTAACTTAATTAAACTTATCCATATAGGTAAACTTTATCATGCCTACCCATTACTTGTTAACCCGATTAAAAGGTCATAAATAACCTTTTAAACTAGACTTTTGAAACCTTACATACGTAACATGGTACATATTTTTTTTTAATCATACATTACACATGTGTTAGTTCATAATTTAAAGAGTTTGCGGAAAATCTGCGTAGTGGTATCCCATACCACCATTCACTTACTCCATCGTCTCCATAGCCCACCAAGTAAAGCTGCAGGCATCTTACCTACAGTATAGAATATACTGATGAGCTTTCGCCCAGCAAGTACAAATATAATCTCACAAAACATAACAAATATCATGCATTTATGCATGAACTAATTATGATCAATTATGTATCTTTTATGATCAATTATAGACTTGAACTTATTATCTTGCTTAACATGTGGGCCCCTTGTGTACGTACCAAATGCGTGCATTCCACAGAAAGTTAAGGTTTGCAAGGTCCCTAACAATTCTGGGAATCATATTCATAACCCTTCACGATCTGGCGGAAGGTTGGTACGACACCTTGCTTGTCTTATCTTATGACTTAAAACATGTTCTTACCATGTGGTTTAATATTAGTGAACATGCTTCATGATGTTATTATATCGTAACATATAACATAACATAATATCAATCATAACATATACATACATACGGCATATCATGGCATAACAAGACACATCTTGGCAAAACATAGCATATCATGGCATAACATGGCACTTCTTGGCAAAGCATAGCATATCATGGCATATATGAAAACATGTCATACTTGAAAATAGTATTTACTATTTTACTGTAGGTGAGGTTTGTACTTACCTGTTATGCTATGTCCTAGGTTTTGTTGCTTCGAATCAGGTTGCAACAACATGTTACTTCCTGTTTTTCAAAAAGGACGTAAGATAAGGGTCATCTTATCTTACCATAAATCATTACATTTAATGCTAGTATCCTTAACAAGCATTCAATAATAAACCTAGTTATATATTCCCTACACACACTCATGATAACTTATTTGGTTACTAAGTGTAACCCTAAACAGTATCTTGTTTGATGTGTTAATGAACTTTGGGTTCAAGGCCCAATCATACGTGAATAGTAATTAGCATCCTATTAGGTTACTATTTGTAACCCTAGGCTTTAGGCCCAAATTATATATAGATTAAAACCTTATTGAGTTTCTAAGGCCCAGTGACTTTTAAAATCATACCCCATTAGGTTACTATTGGTAACCATGGGTTGTAGGCCCAACTCAATAGCTCGGGTTCTTATATGGTTACTTTAAGTAACCCTAATTATTTGGCCCATTTAAAAGTTGGTAACCTTCTCGGTTACTATTTGTCTTATGGTTGTTTACCATAGAATTTGACTTATTTCATTAAATAACTCCTTGTATGATAAAATTTTAATCCCCTTTTTATAAACTGTTTTAAACAATCCCATAAACTTTGTTTATTAGAGCATATGCAGGAATTCCCTGTTTATGCACTATTTTTAAGAAATCAAGTGCAGGAATTTCCTGTTTCCTACATAGTTTTGGAAAATCAGGTTTTACTTTAAAATCTGTTTAGAATTAGAAAACATTTTCTTCATGAAAGTTGTAGATCTCAAAAAGTCCTGCAACTTTTGTTTTTTACTCAAAACCTAATTCTGCTCTTAACCTGCCTGTTTTGCTTGTTGAACTTGCCTGGCCGTGCACATTGGGTCTGACAGACCAGGCTCGGGTTTTTGTAAAAATAGAGGCCTTCAGAGCCTTATTTTTAAAATCTGTTTATGTTACCCCCTAGAATTTTCCTTTTCTACAACTTTGTAGTTTTAACTTTCTTCAAATTCGGCTTCTAAGGGCCTCAAATTCACATTTCCAAATTACTGCCCAGTCTTGATCCGAGACTGGCAGTTTTCATCTTAATTGTTTCTTACGTAAAATTACGCATACACACTACCTTGAACGGTTAAAACCGTGAGCCTACATCAAGCATGCAGCGTGTTACATAACGTTTTCATTGCTATGCATTCACTTTCATTCATAAAATTATCCACTTGATTCCAAAAAATCCATTAATATAATTATATAGTCCATTTCCTTACTAACTCAGATAATATCAATACTGTTTTTTACTAAAAACAGTACTGTCATATTGGACTACAGTCCAGAATTCATCTGCACTTAACTAGACTACGTAAGGATTTTTCTTAAGACTTAAAACTACTAAGTCTTTATTGCTCCAAATATTATTCCTGATTATTCTAGAGCAATTTCATATCTTATTCTTATTTTTTCATCCGTAATGACGGTTTTTCACAGTATAATTCCTATACTGCTTAATACACTGCAGTACCATCTTAATCATATCTTAAATCATCCTGGTTAAACTTTGACCAGAATAAAATCATAAATCCTTATTCTACATCTTTCATCAAAAGGCCTCATGCTTAACATAATAACTTATTATTGAGTCTCGTAACTAATTAAACGAGAACTCAAACATATATTGATATTCAACTCAGATCATGAGCTTCATATCTATATACATGATTCAGACTTAGATTCTTCTTATATCTAAGGAAATCTCAAGTCATCAAAATTTCGGGTTATTACATTCTACCCTCCTTAAAAGATTTTCGTCCTCGAAAATTCGAATAATTCTAGGTGGCTTTTCCTTCAAATTCACCACAAATCCATAGTGGTTTCTTCCCATTTTGATGACTTAATGAGATCAGGTCTCTTATATAGAACCATAATTTTCTTTCATATTCTATCATATCCTCATACTTTCATATTTCCATATTCTCATACTTTCATACATAACTTTCATACTTTCATCATGCATACTTTCATACTTCCATACTTTTATACTTTCATACTGCATCACAAGAACTGTCTACATAAAATTCTTAGCAAGTATATCATATAACTTGCCATATTTGAAAAGCATATTATATAATACTTCTCTTTAACTTTAGTTGAGGGGTTCAGCAAATATATCATATTGAAAATATTTTTCTTTAAATTTAGCTGAAGCTGAGGACTCTCTAGTACAGTACAATGTTAATCTTGTGCTATTAGAACCCTTTACTTTTCATAATGGCTCAAGCCTCTGGTTGAACAATGCTTCCATCAACGAACCCAACCTTGTTTTTGGCTGTGAGAGCCATAACCATAGCTCTGCTCCAAGTATTGTAGTTGAATCCAGTCAAATGGTGAGAAACCAGAACGAGACCACATCACCATTGTGGAGGAAGAAAGGACTGCTCAAATCTTCGTATGGTGATGTAGCAAAGGACCCAACAATCACACGGTTGTTGTTGTTGTTCTGACCACCTCGCGCCATTAGACGAAAAACAAGAAGGAAAATACAAAAAGAAATTGACTGAGAAAAGAAAAGGAATCAGAGAACAGAGAAGCAAAAACGCTCTGATACCATAGTAGGAAGTTTTACTGTAAAACCGAATATGGAATAAAATGTTTTCTTTGTTAATAAAGTTGCTTTTGTAATACAGGCAAAAAGCATATATAAGGAGGCTAGTGACAATTACTTGTAACAAACTATCCAGCTCAGCCAAAATACAAAAAAATGTGGAAAGTATAAAATAAAAGCTGCAACTTACTAATTACATCAATTACCAAAATACCCTGCTAATCTAATAAGCGCAAACCCAAATCTACCTTGCTCCCAGATCCGCCCTTAGCCAACTTGCTGAGATCTTCCAACCACCACATCGCGTCTCAACTTCGGTGGCGGTGAATTTTGAGCATCGAAATCCGGCGACTATGTGCCCGTCGGAGATGGTGGAGAACAGGGAGGACGGCTATGATGGTAGTTTGCAAGATTTATGAGAAACAATTTGCAGTTTATTTCTTTTGAAATTCATTGTTTGTTTTGAAAGTACTATAACAAATGCATACTTCTGCGTCTCAAATCTATGAGCTGCAAGAACAACCTTGAGATGTGTCAAGATGGTGGAGGTAGCGGGTGAGGCTGCCCTTCTTATTTATTTATTTATTTTTTGGTAAACAGCCCAACATTTGTTTGATTATTTCAGAAAAGAAGAGACAAATTATGAAAAGAAAACTAGTTTTATATGTACCACGTGCGTACCAAAAGTACCATCGTTACTCATATTTCTTTTAACCAATGGAAACCAATCAGAAGCACTTTGTACACATGATTCTATATTGCACACAACCATGCACATTGAGTTGTAGTCAGATTTCGTATCTCATTTCTCATCATATACATATCAATACATATTATCGGAGAACACGAAACGAGGTACAATCCGGCAACCTCTAGAGCCAAAAACGAGTCATTTAGTGACTCCCCGACGAGTCACAAATGAGTCACCATACAGCTTATCCAGACGACTCTCCTACAGTCACCGACGAGTCCTAATCCGAGAATAATAAATAATTTTCCAGATAATTATCATAATTATCTATTTATGAGAATTGGGATTTGGACAATCCTCCCAACCCTAAATATATTTGAATTTGGCATTATGGGTGAACCTCTATAAAATTTTATATCTCCACTCTATTTTTTCTGCATTTATTTTACTGTCACACGCGCTTAGTTCAACACCAACCTGCCAGTAGTCCATCAATTATTGGTCCTTGATACAAATTCGACTGTAAATTTCACCCTCTACAAATATATATATCAATCATACAATTAATCACCGGAGATAGTACTTCAATTAGTCGTGCCATATCAAACTAAAACAGTGTTTCATCCTTATGCATGCTTCACTCGGGACTTAGAGCATCCTGTATGTTGCTAGACTTGTATTTATTTAATGGTCTTTTAGGATACAACTAGTTATTTAACAGTATTTATTTAATAGCATTTTGCACGTGCGAAATAGACAAAAAAAGTAAAATAATACACGCGGCATAGAATAGACAAACAAATAAAGTAAAAAGCAACAAAAAAAAAAACACTAGTACAGAATTTGGATTCCACGACGGAGCTTCCAGGACCGTTTTTAAAAAACGATCGGGGCAGAACACGGTTTCCAAAAACCATCGTGAAAGCCGTGGCTTCCATGACGGTCTCGAAAAACCATCGTGGAAGCCTCGTTTTTAAAAACTGTCGTGGAAGACGAGGCTTCCACGATGGTTTCTAATAAACCGTCGTGGAAGCTTACGCTTCCACGACCGTTTTTTAGAAACCGTAGTGGAAAATTCACGATATATTCAGACATAACCGAGTGTTGCCCTGATATTTCCACATCAATATAACAGCTGCAGTGAACTAAAATCAGATCAGATCACTCTGAAAATAGTCGGTACACCATTGTGTGACGCCATCACCGCCATCTACCATCGATCATCAATCTCTCTTGTAAGTCATGATCACACAAACTTAGCTTTATGTTGTTTTCCTCTGTATTTTTTATTTATGATTTTAGATTAATTTTATATGTTTTGGGATCACTTTTGATACGTTAAAGACTGCAATGGCCGGTGTTTAATGAATTTATCACGATCAAATTGTTATTTTTCCCCGGCCCGGTTATTTGTATTTTTAGTTTTGTTATGTTTTTTCAATTTTTTTTGTTAATTGTTCAATTAATTAATGCTCCGATAGCAGTTTTAATTATAACTAAATGAAAATGATATGCATACAATTTAAAATTATGCACACATTGACTTCGAAAACTTTGATTTCTTGATTTAGGATTTGCAAATCATGGATAGGAAATGGATGCGGTTTGATAGATTGTCTAAAGCATATGAAGATGGTGTTAAAGAATTTTTGTCATTTGCCAAAGCTCACATACAAGATGATAAGATTCCGTGTCCGTGTCAAATTTATGGTAATCATAGATCTCATTCCATTGATGATGTTAGAGGGCATTTGCGTGCTTATGGGATTTTTTGTTCTTACCAAACATGGTATTTACATGGCGAAGATTTTTTCGATATTAAGTATACATCGACGAGTACTAAAGGTAAAGAGCCTATTGTTGAGGAAGATGTTGGTGATAATATGTTCAATATGATAAATGATTTGGAAGAAAACTTTGTGCACCGTCCGGTATTTGAGGCAATGATTAATGATGCCGAAACGCCCTTGTATGTCGGGTGTACAAAATATACGAAATTAGGAGTATTGGTTAAATTATGGAATATGAAAGCGTCAGGAGGGTGGACGAATTCTAGTTTCACGACTCTTTTAGAATTTCTAAAAGATGTTCTACCGGAGGATAACAAAGTGCCACCTAGTATGTATGAGGTGAAGAAGACGTTGAGCACTTTGGGAATGGAATATGAAAAGATACATGCTTGTCCCAATGATTGTGTCCTTTACCAGAAAGAATATGAAGATTTAGATGAATGTCTGGTTTGTAACGAGTCAAGATGGAAGAAGGGCAAGATGCCATCGAATGGTAGAAAAGGAGCACCGGTGAAGGTGTTATGGTACATTCCACCAGCTCCATGTTTGCGTCGTTTATTCGGTAATGCCGAGCATGCTAAGAATTTGACATGACACTATGATAAACGTGTTGACGATGGCAAACTTAGGCATCCAGCTGACGTACCACAATGGAAGTCCTTTGATGACAATCATCTAGATTTTAGTGCAGAACTAAGGAATTTATGTCTCGGTTTGTCGACAGACGGAATGAACCCACATAGTAACATGAGTAGTCGGCATAGTACCTGACTAGTCATACTTATCAACTACAATCTCCCTCCAGAATTGTGCATGAAGAGGAAGTTCTTGATGTTAACATTATTGATCTCAGGCCCTCAACAATCGAGGAATGACATTGACGTGTACTTGGACACCATTAATCGATGACCTAAAAAGCTTGTGGGAAGATGGTTTACAAGTTAGAGATTCTTATCCTCAAGATATGTTCAATCTTCGTGCAATGTTGATTTGGTCAATTAATGACTTTCCTGCACTTGGCAACCTATCTGGTTATCCTGTGAAGAGTTTTATAGGTTGTCCCGTTTGTATGAAAGAAACATCTTCCATCCGGTTGAAAAATGGTAGGAAAACTGTTTACCTTGGTCACAGGAGATTCTTGCCCAAAAATCATCGATATCACAAACAGAAGAAGGCTTTTGATGGAAATATCGAAGAAAGACCCGCTCCTCAGATTTTGACTGGCGAAGATGTATTTGAGATGGTTAAAGATGTGAAGGTAGTTTTGGTAAAGAGAAAACGTAAGGATCTAGTTGTCGATGGACCTTGGAAGAAGAAGTCAATCTTCTATGAACTTCCATATTGGAAGTCACTTTACGTTCGTCATTGCTTAAATGTTATGCATATTGAGAAAAATATCTGTGAATCGATAGTGGGCATTCCGAATAAGACTAAAGATGGTGAAAAGACATGGTTGGATCTTAAAGATGAATGGCTTGTTTCCGTGAAAATGTCAAGTGGGTACTCTTCCAACTTCAAAAGGTTGGTGTCGATGAAAGATTTGTTGGAATGAAAACACATGATTGTCATATTTTGATGCAACAATTATTACCTCTTGCACTGCTGGGAGTTTTAACGAAAGATGTTAGATATTCAATTATGAAGTTATGCTCATTTTTCAATTCAATATGCTCCACGGTAATTGATCCACTAATGCTAGATTCGCTACAATCGGAATTGGTGATGACATTGTGCATGCTTGAGAAGTATTTCCCACCAGCCTTTTTTGATATAATGATCCATCTAATGGTGCACTTAGTTAGGGAAGTTAAGTTATGTGGACCGGTGCATTTGAGGTGGATATATCCTTTCGAAAGATACATGAAGGTTTTGAAGGATTATGTGAAGTACCGAAATAGGTCGGAGGGATGTATAGTAAAAAACTACATAGCAGAGGAATCGGTTGAATTTTGCTCGGAGTATTTGTCCAACGCGGAACCGATAGGGTTGCCAAAGAGTGTGCTATTGACATCGAAAAGACTATCCGTGGGCATTTGTTGATGCTCGAAATGACTCCGGCAACAACACCCAATGTGGTCGGGTAGTCTGATGAAGACTCGCCAGTCGCTCCACCGCCGGTCACCTGCAAAATGGAAGCACCTCGGAATGATGGGGAAACCGGTGTGGTGTCTGCCGTGGGCACTCCGATGCTTAAGTCAGCAAGGAAACTGATGAGCAAGAGCAGAGGCAGAGCTTTGGCAAGG
Organism: Ficus hirta; assembly: GCA_038430175.1. Taxonomy (NCBI): domain Eukaryota; kingdom Viridiplantae; phylum Streptophyta; class Magnoliopsida; order Rosales; family Moraceae; genus Ficus; species Ficus hirta. Next base: position 7,692,250 of record CM076597.1, read on the forward strand.
TAAGAATGACGGTACCTGAATTAGATATTTCTTCCTTTATTTATAGGTGTTTTCCGCGGGTCGGGGTACTCGGGGCAACCCGGCCGGGTCGGCTACCTAGGGTACCCGGCGGGCAGGTAGGCTTGCAGGTGCCATTGGTCCTCTGAGTCGACGCCACGTGTCCCTAGACCCCAGCACAGTGGGTAGTTGGGTTTCTCAGGCGTCATCAGTAAGGAGACTACAGTGGGTAGTTGTGATTTGATGTCTGACAGGAGTAGGTGGGCAGCGCCAACAACGAATAGAGCAGGGATGTGACTGGTGTCACATTCCCGGTTACTGGCGGAGCATGACCTGGGGATCGGAGCTGAGGTACAAATCACTGCCGATCAGGGTACTCGGCGGGTCGGCGGTCCGAGCAGTCGACTAGGCGCGCTCCCTGGTACGCTCGGCGAGCGACGTCCTTAGAACGCTACGGTCCTAGTAGGCCCTCCTGCCCTCAGTTGAGGGTGTCATCCGACCAGTCGGGGTCACCGACGGGGCGATCGGCGGTGTTAAGTGGCCGGCGAGTCTGTCCGAGGTGGTCGGATCTGTTCGGGTCATCAACAGCGTTCCTTCACCAATAAATCAAGATGAATGGGAAAAAGCTTCTCTCTATGTTTTGCACGATGCTAAGGAAGTGGAGCTTTCTTTGAGGTTCGTATGGCGGAATTAAGAGCTGCGAAGACAAGAAAAGGAAGAAGTGATGAGAAGTGGATTCAAGATTAGCACAACCGGACATTTCGGGAGTGGATAAGAAAAGATTTGCATATGAAGGCCGGCGTTTCGCAAGACTTAATGAAGCTATCCAGAGGTCCGTCATCGATAGTCACAAGATATACATCGTATTTTGTCAATGGGAACTACTTTTACACTCACGAAAGAGATGAGAAGCATCCCATACAGAATATTGGTGTGACCCTTCGTGCCGAGTCTATGCATATTTTATCCACAAAGGACAAGAATCCAGCATATAGTTCCATGAACTACTTTGGGTTCATTGAAGATATTTGGGAACTTGATTATTGCAGCTTGCGAATAGTACTCTTTAAATGTAAGTGGGCTGACAATAATTATGTTAAGATTGATAGTGACGGCATGATTGTGGCCGACTTTAGGCGATTATGATACAAAAATGATCCTTTCATTATGGCGTCGCAAGCAGTACAAGTAATCTATACAACGGATCCTGATAATTTAGAGTTATCTTTGGTTGTGTCAATGAAACCAAGAATAATCCGAGATAGCCAAGAAGATATGGAAGATTGCACCGACATTCCATCATCCACAAAGGGTTGACACCGGTGGAGGAGATTGATGATTTTGACGATGATGTTTCACACTTGCTTCATTTAGATGTCGAGTGGACACGTGTTGAGAGCCCAAAAAAAAGAAAACAAAAAATCTGGAACTTGATTTTAATTTTTTTCATTGTAAAAATTTCTATACGTTTTTTTAATTACGCACATTATATTTGAAATATATGGAAATTATTTATACATGCAAATCTGTGTAAATGAAACTAAGAGCAGGAGTGAATGCTGGGCTGCTGCATGCATAACACACAGGTTGGGCCGCCTGTGGGATTATATTTATAACGTTATCAAAATTTTTTTTCGAAATTTTTAACCTACCACGATGGTTTTTGGGATTTGTTTTGAAATTTTTAACCTACGACGACGGTTTTTGAGAAAAACCGTCGTGGTATGTACATACCACGACGATTATCCCAAAAAACCATCGCGGTAGGGCTGTTTTCCACACAAAAATTTTTTTTGTGTGGAAAACAACCCTACCACGACGGTTTTTTGGAAAAACCATCATAGTAGGTTAAAATTTTCAAATTTTTTTTTATTTTTTGGACCCTACCGTCGTGGTAGGATGTTTTTTCAAAATATTTTTTTTATTTCTGGACCCTACCACGACGGTTTTTGGGGTTTTTTCTAAAAACCGTCGTGGTAGGTTAAAATTTTCAATTTTTTTTTAATTTTAACATACCACGACGATTTTTGTGGGAAACCGTCGTGGTATGTTAAAAGGCGGGAATTTTGAAAATTTTTGAATAAAATTCAACTTTTGGAGCGCATATTAAAACCCAAAAATCCACCCTATACCCAAAGCCGCCCAATTTCCTCCCTCCATTTCTCTCTCTCCGCTCCCTCCCTACTTAAAATCTACAAAAACTGTAATAACTAAATTTTTCAACATTACGATTTCTTGTAGAGAAATTTGAGTTGTACCATGAAGGTATTCATGAAGAAGCCGATTAGGGTTTTTATTTAATTGTGTGAGTTCTTATGACCCTATAAGACTCAATAATGAATTGCTTAGTCAAGCAAATAGCCTTTTTGGGTGAAAAGGAAGAATAAAAATCCATGATTTCATGTTGGTCAAAGTTTGACTGAAAAAGTCAAAGTTGACCAAAAAAGTCAAAGATTGACTGGAAAGGTCAAATGTATGATAATACTATGAGATGATAAGCAGTATGGGAAATATACTGCGAAAACCGTCTTTACGGATAAGATAGCAAGAATAAGATTTAAAACCACCATAGAAAAATCAAGCACATTAATTAGGATACCAAGGGCCAAATGGCTTTAAGTTATAAGAAAATTTTTATACAGTTCATTTTTACACAGATAAATTTTGAACTGCAGTTCAGTATAACAGTACTGTGTATTAGTGAACACAGTATTGGAAATATCTGTGTTAACATAAAATGGACTGCATATTAAGAGAAAAAGCCAAACAAGGCCTTAAGCTTACATCACCTAATCCCAAATTAATGACATCATTTCTTTAATTAAAAGAAATGATGGAAAGAAATTTTGGGAGATTCTAGAGAGGGATGGCCGGCCACCTAAGGCCCTTTTTGTGCAAATATTGTTTTTTTTTCAAGGACTTTTAAGCAAATTTGAGAAGTTCCAAATCACCTATAAATAGGTGGTCCATTTGTTCAAAAAAATTAGAAAATCTAGCCAAATCATGCTAAATTTTCTTCACCATTTCACTCTCAAAAACCGAACTCAAGAAGAAAGGAAGAAAAAAAATTTTAATAAAAACCCAAAGGGAAAAGCCTTAGGGGTGGTCGGATTTTTAGCTAGAACCACAAGCAAAGGTTGGAAAAATTTTGGAACCCCAATAAGCTAGGGTGACCGGTTGTGAAGGAAACCAAGGGGGTGAGAGAAAGTTGGATTAAATCCTAACCAAATTCTTGTGTTGATCAAGGTAAATCTCCCTTGGCCCTAAGCTTTTTAAATTGAGCTTCAATTTGGAAATTTAAGTATATTTCAAGTTGAATTTGTAAGAGCATAAGCTCAATTTAATTAATTGCCTAGATTTGGTTTTAGGTTATGTGCTTGATTAGGTTTAAGGGTGGTTTGATTTATGAGCTTTGCATGGTTGTATACTTATGCTTACTTGATTATTATGATTTGCATGCTAGATGTTTGATAATGTTGTATGTCCCCAAATATGTTTAAGCATGATTTAAAATGGCATGATAGGTTGCTAGGTTAGAAGTTTGAATGGTTTGTGCAACCTAGAACCATGCAAACTTTGATTGATCCAAAATCAATAATGATTTGCATGGGCATGATCAATAATGTGTTTAAAGAAAATTTACATTAGAAAAACGTTGCATGACTGATCTTAGGCTCCCGGTGTAGCCGGTTGAGGTAGAGTGCGCGTATTAGAACGTAAAATGAATTTAAACCCAAAAATTGCCTGTTCGGGTAAAAACTGGCCAGTTTTCTGGAAAGCAGATTTTGAGGCCCTTAGAAGCCGAATTTGGAAAAACTTAAAACATGAAAGTTATAGAAAAGGGTTTTTCCTAGGGGAAAACATGAGCGGTTTTCCAAAATAAGGCTCCAACGGCCTCGGTTTGTATGAAAATCCGAGCCTGACTGTGCCCAGACTTCATACACGGCCAGGTGAGTTCAACAGGAAAAACGAGTAGGTTAGAATCCGAACTGGGTTTTGAGTAAAACATGACAGTTATAGGGTTTTTCGAGATCTAAAACTTTCGTGAAGGAAACTTTTTTAGAATTGACCTAGATTTTTAAATAAAATTAGATTCTAAAAACTGTGCAGGAAACAGGAAATTTCTGCACAGGATTTTCTAAAACAGTGCAGGAAAAGGACATTCCTGCACATACACTGATAAATTGACAATAAGAAACTGTTCCAAAGGCAGTTTCCAACATTCAATAATTTTTACAAGACCTGCTCATAAGATTTCAAATTATGATAAGTTGAATAAGGATTTTTAAAGAAAATGAACATAAGACACTAAGTTTTTCCAAAACAAAGAAAAATAGATGTTTAAATCACAAGTTATGACTAACAATAACTGGGAAGGATACCGAGTTATTGGATTGGGCCCAGAGCTCAAAGTTCCTTATTATAACCCAACAAGATACTAAGAATAATAGTTGGGCCTAAAACCTAGGGTTACTTGAGGTAACCAAGATAGTATCAAGTTTTGTTTAGGGGGACATATAACTAAGATTATGTATGCATGTTGGTTAAATCACCGACATTTTAATCTTTACCTATGTCCTTTATTACAGTAGGAGGTAGCCTGCTATTGTGCCCTGATTTGGAACAGCACGTTATTGGACATAGCAGACAAGGTAAGTACAACTCCGCCTACAGCATAGGCTTTTGTTGTGTCACTTACCTAAGTATGTTATGATTGATGATAGACTTATGTGATGTTAGGTTATGTTATAATATATCAACATGATTACCTGACTATGTTGTGATGTATGATAGACTTATGTGATGTTAGGTTATGTTATGATATGTCAAGTTGATTACCTGACTATGTTATGATGTATGATAGACTTATGTGATGTTAGGATATGTCAAGTTGATTACATGACTATGTTGTGATGTATAATAGATTAAGGTTACGACATGGCTAAGATATGACTATGATTTATGTATGTGCAACATCATGAAGCATGTTCACAAATGATAAGAATAAGGCCAAGAAAGACATAAGAACAAGTAAGCATGATGGTAAGCAAGCTTGCCTGTGTCGTACCGACCCGCGTTAGGTTGGGTTGGACTATGGTTTGAGTTGGAATTAGACTGGCCGCCCCAATCACTCCATAGTTGCGCGCCCGGTACGGACACTTATGTTAAGGAGCCCATAAGCAAGTTAAGTTATGAAAGAATATTATGAAAGAATGGTAGGAAAGAATAAGAAAGCATAATGAAGCATAAATAGTTCATGCATGGTTAAGTTATGTTATGCTATGCTATGTTATATTTTATTTTTGTGTCGAGGATGTTTAAGTTGTACTTGCTGAGTGAAAGCTCACGTCTTATGTCTATGCTGTAGGTAAGCAACCTACGGGTACCTTTTGATGCAAGATGGTGGAGCGTGGCAGGGCGAATTGTGAAATATGGGAATAATAGCCGCTACGCATTTTGTTCTTCTATGTATATCATTTGGAGTTTGAACATCTTTATTTAATTATCATTTATACGCACGTTTACTCCGTATAAAAAAAAATTCCGCTATTTTCGCTAAGTAAGTAAGTACGATATGTGATGCATGTTAAGTACATATGTATGTATGTATGGTAACGGCCTGTGCTAGGCGGGTCGTTACAAAAACTCTCTATTTTTCCCTCGCTGCCCACGCCCTCTATTTTTCCTTCTCTCTCTCGCCGCCCATGCCCACGGCCTCATCCATTTTTCCCTCTCTCTTTCGTTGCCCACGCCACCCACGCCCACGCCATGCCCATGCCCTCCATTTTTCCCTCTCTCTCTCTCGCCACCCACGCCTCCCATGCCCACGCCCTACATTTTTCCCTCTCTCTCTCGCCACCTACGCCGCCCTTCCTCCATTTTTCCATCTCTCTCTCGCCGCCCATGCCGCCCACGCCGCCAGTACTCTGCCTTCCGCTCGCACTCCGCCTTTCGTCCCCACTCGGCCTTCCGCCCACACGCCGCCCATGCTGCCCGCACTCCGCCTTCTGCACGTACGCCGCCCATGCCGCCCGCACTCCGCCTTCCGCCCGTACCCATGCTCGACAAGTGGGTAAGTTGCTTGGGTAAGGCACGGCTTTGGGAACTTTCGTCCAAAATGTTGATTTTGTTCGACACGGTTGATGATTGTGAATTTTCCGTCCAAAATCCAATATCTTCCATCCAAAATGTTGATTTTGTAGATTGTTGAGTTGCGAATATTCCGTCCCAAATGGCCAAAATCCGTCCCCTATATTTTCGGTGATTGTTGATTGTGGTTGAATTAGTTTTAGATTGAATTAAATTGGTTGGGTAAGGCACGGATTTTGAAATTTTCCAAAAAACAAAAAGTGTTTATTTTGTGACTTAAATGTTTGCATATTATATGTTCGTTAAAATACCTATTTGAATGAGAATTAGTTTTAGATTGAATTAAATTGGTTGGGTAAGGCACGGATTTGGGAATTTTCCCGAAAAAAGTGTTGATTTTGTGACTTAAATGTTTGCATATTACATGTTCGTTAAAATATCTCTTTGAGTGAGAATTAGTTTTAAATTGAATTAAATTGGTTGGGTAACGCATGGAGTTGCGAATTTTCCAGGAAAAAGTGTTGATTTTGTGACTTAAATGTTTGCATATTACATGTTCGTTAAAATGCCTATTTGAGTGAGAATTAGTTTTAGATTGAATTAAATTGGTTGGGTAAGACACGAAGTTGGGAATTTTCAGGGAAAAAGTGTTGATTTTGTGACTTAAATGCTTGCATATTACATGTTCGTTAAAATGCCTCTTTGAGTGAGAATTAGTTTTAGATTGAATTAAATTGGTTGGGTAAGGCACGGAGTTGGGAATTTTCCGGGAAAAAGTGTTGATTTTGTGACTTAAATGTTTCCATATTACATGTTCGATACAATGTCTCTTTGATTAGGTTGTGTGTCATTTCCGTAGTTAAGTAAAGTTTTTGTTTAGCTTCTTGATTTAGAAAGATTTAATGTATGCTTTCGTGTGTTTTTTATGTGTTTCGGTGCCATGATTTTGTAATTATTTAATGACCATGATTTTTTTTTTTTAAAGTGTTTCCGTACTTCCTCGTTTTAGATTAATTTAAATGTCACAAGATAACGAGGAGGAATTGTCAACTAAAACTCAAATTGGAAAGCCACGAAGAACCAACTCACCAAGATTCGATCCCGACGAAGATGGTAAACGAAGAGCAACTCTTCTGAGAAGAGTCCACATTGTTAGGTCGAAGGGAGAACGAATTGAAGTTTTGTTCGACATGAAAGGCCAACCATTAGGCAAGGAAGGAGATGAATTACAGAGTTGGTTGGAGTGCTTGCTCGAGAGCACATTCCCATTTGGATATCTGACTTTAGAAGTGTCGATTTAGCCCCAAGGAAAGAAAGAGTATGGGTGGAAGTCATAACTTCTTTCACTGTGGAACCATCGTTTAAAAACAAGCTTTAAAGTCATGTGCAGAGTCAGTGAAAAATTTTAGATATGATCTTTACCAAGCTTTTGTCAGGGATCATATTGATGAAGAAACTGTGTGGCAACGACCGCCAAAAGTGGTTCACAATTACCCCATCATCAGTCAAGATGATTGGGAAAAATTCATTGCGTATCGACGTACCCCAGAATTCAAAAGACTATCTGAACAAGAAAGTGAGATAAGAAAGAAGAGCAAATACGGATCAACCGGGGGCCGAGGCGGATATAGGAAACGTGACTAAATTCATGTACGTGAATTACTTGGCAAAATGTGTAAATGGTATGTGGTACTTCCAATTTTTTCCTTTATGTTTACTAATGGTAATTATTAAGCTGCAGTTCGAGAAGACGAGAAAATGGGCAGAGTGGCATACTAGGTGGCTGGACATGCGCGTCAAACCTGATGGAGAGTTCAAGAATGCAGCATTTAAAATTATTACCGATACAATAGTAAGTTTTCGAATCCATGGTCTAATATATTCATCCCGTACACACCTTTATGTTTACGAGTTCATAACATATTCTCTAATTGTTACAGGATGATTTCAGTGAACAAGAGACACAAGGAAGTTTCGAATCTGTGGGGACAGATGACATATTGACCAAGGCATTAGGCAATGCTGAGCATTCGGGTCAGATCCAGGGTCAATCTAAGTTTGTCAAGCAGTCGCAATACTTCAACCTTGTGCAAAGTTCAAGAGAAAATGCTGAAGTCTCGGATATGAAACGGCAGCTTGCCGCATTGGAAAGAACCGTACAGGAACTTTGTGCAAAGCACGGTATCAACCGAGAGACTATGACCGAGGAGACGACTGCACCGACTGTTGATCAACACAACAGCTTCAAGGCTAGTTGCATCCTGAATGAAAAAGAAGCTGGGCCGTCGGATCCGCAACCCATGCCGAATGCAAGTAAGGAATACTAGCTCTTTCTTACTGATTTAGTTAACCGAGGAGATGTGCTTGTTGCAATCGGCAGGGCATACATGGACTATGTTCCAACCGACATAGTCCATGGGATTCCTTTAGGTGAGGAGAATGTACGAGTGATAATTACAGTCCTAACACTAAAATGTGTTCTCCTACCTATTCCGACGAACGAAGCCACATGTATTGAAGAAGCTGTCGATGGGTTTGTTGCTTGGCTGAAAAGATTAGTCGTCGTTCAAACAAGTTTGAGCCAGGCAAGTCAAGGTCCCAGTCATGCTCCTAATCGAGAAGCTGAGGGAAGCAAACGAACCAAAAAGAGAGCAGGGATGAAGAAAATACAGTCACAACTGGAGGTACAACAACAATCGGCACAACAAGAACTACTTCGTTCGAATTTAGTCAAATTCCCTTCGAATTGAGACATTTGGCATATTACGCACAAAGTTCCATACGTGACGGTACCCAAATAGCGTGCCCACTACAACAGTTCGTCATTGGCGATAACATGCCCATATATATTGGTTTTGAAGATGTATACAATTTCATAACATTTAAAGAAATTAGTGCAAACAGCATAATGGTTTACATCAGGTAATACATTTATCCTTAAAAAATTTAATTATTTATCCTTCTTAATCTTCTATATATTGTTTTTGCGTAACAAGTGTGACTAATTATTTTGCAGATACTAAGCGGATTGTTGTGCAAGAGCAGGTATGGATCAACGGTTCGAGTTTATTTCTCCAGTCCTTGTCTCACCAGTTCAACAGAATGTAGATCACGCCACCTACGTTCGAGAGAGGGCCGAAAATATTCTACAGATCTTAAGAAACGCACCAAAGGGAAAGCTGTTTCTCATGCCATATAACAGCGACCAACATTGGATCTTGGCAGTTATTGATCCGTGGAATGACTCGGTCCTATATTTTAATCCTCTAGGAAATGAACTGGGTGATGATTTTAAAGACCTAATTACGATGTAAGTATTTTTTGATGTCCATATCTCTGATTTGACATAAAATAATTGTTGTTGTAATTGTTTTGAAATTGGTCAAATTGTTAGGGCACTTAATGATTGGAAATTATTGGTGGGAAGAGGAATAAGAAAGCGACACAACTGCGAGACATTGATTGATCCTGTTCGATGTCCAATATAGGAAGGTTATGTAGAATGCGGTTATTTTGTGTTAGCTTTCATGCGAGAAATAACCTTGACTACTGTTGATGGACTAGCCATCCTTCAAACCAATGATTTTTATACTGATACTGACATGAGTTTGGTTAGGCAAGAGTGGGCTACATTTGTCATGCGGTTTATACAATATTGACTAAAAACAATATATAAATTTTGTACTCTCGTTATATTAATTGTTGTACATTGTGATCCAGGTAATTACAGATTATTTATCATTTTATTCTTGGCTGTGTAATAATGGATAACACATAGGATTTGCCACCCGTGGAAAATGAAACGAATTCGCAAATTTTTTTTTTTCATTGTTACCTACCACGATGGTTTTTTATGTAGAACCGTCGTGGTATGTTCTTAAATGTCCACATTTAGGCCCTATTTTTACCCATTACACGACGGTTAAAAAACCGTCGTGGAATCTGAAAAGATTCCACGATCCTGGATTCCACGACGGTTAGAAAACCGTCGTGGAAATGTTACCACGACAGTTAAAAACCGTCATGATATCCATATTTGTAATAGTGAAAACTGCCATATGGCGGGCATTAGAACTGCCACATGACAATCATTGGAGTTCGGATAAAACAACGGATTCGCTCTTTTATATGTAGGTAATAAATCTAATTTTTGACGCCGTTTAAGACGTACCAAACGTCCCAATACACACGTGCCAGAGCATTTCGCTTTCTATTGACCGAATCAAGCCAACTGTCATTAAAATAGAGACATTCTATGCAGCAGCTTACCAATTAAACGATGGCCTGTTGTTTAATTGAGATTGCGAACTATTTTTTATGTTCTTTCTAGCAAAGACGAATAACTTGAATTCCTCTGTATTCCCTTATCGAGCGATACACAAAGCTCCCATACTGAGTTATGGTCAATATTAACATACTAGTCAGATAATTAAATCGCTATTATGAATTCTTTTACGTAATTAAATTGAGTTGACGATGCAAAACATCATTTTAGTCAAAATTCATTGATTCGTCAAGAATATTGAAAATTAGAAGAAAAAAGTATACACCGGAATTTTTCATTTAAGATCAACCTATTTTTATTACAATAGGACATCCTTATTTATAGAATAAAATACAGACGGGAAACTAAGCAAAAACGACCAAATAATTATAATAGACGACATTTTTCAGAAATAGAAATTGTTGAACATAGAGCTGAAATTGAAACTATCAGAATCAAGGAATGTGGAAATACAAACGGAATCGGAATCCAAAATTTCTGGGTCAACTCATTACAAAAACATAAATTACTAAAAATGAAAATGAAAAAAAAAAAGAGCCCTTTTCAAGTCCTAAACGATAAAATCCAGCTGAAAAGCGACGTTTGTCATCGTGGAACACGTGTTTTGCTTGGTGGCCTGTTTCCACCCAAAAAAATACTATTTTTCGTCCAAAATTATTAAGCTTTCTAACAAGCATGCAAATTGCTTTCGTATGTTTTCAAAGGTAATAAGAGCAAGCTTGACAGCCCGACTCATAGATTCCTCATCAAACCCCTGTCGTCAGCCATAGTCGTCTCTGTCCAAGATAACCTTGAGAAGCCTTTTATTGTTTTGTTGCCGGAGACAGCCTCTAAAAGCTTATGTCTCTAGAAGATTTGTCTCCAGAGGCGCCTAAGTTTACCTCCACAAAACTATTTATGCTCTCCCCCCAGAATATTGTCATATGCATTAAAGCTCACGTCTCCGAAGGCCTTTGTCTCCAGAGGTGTCTCTGGAAGCTTTTTGTATTTAAAAGCTATTTTTTGTTGTTGCTGGAGGCTTTCGTCGGAAGATTTTTGTCTTCATAAGCTGTCTTTTGTTTTGTCACCGGAGGCTTTTTCGGAAACCTTTTGTCTCTGCAAGCTTTCTTCCGGAGGCTTTCTTCGGAAGCTTTTTGTCACTAGAATCTTTCTTTTGTTTTGTCACCATAGGCTTTCTCCGGAAGTTTTTTGTCTTTGCAAGCTTTTTTTGGTATTGTCGCCGGAGGCTTTCTCCAGTAGCTTTTTGTCTTGCAAGCTTTTTTTTCTTTTTTTTTTTTTTTTTTTTGGGCTCCAGGAGCTCTCTCGGGAAGCTTTTTGTCCTTGTAAGCTTTCTTTTGTTTTGTCGCTGGAAGCTTTCTCCAGAAGCTTTTTGCCTCAGGAAGCCTTTTCTTTTTTTGGTCGTCAAAGATTTTTGTCTCCAGAAGTGTTGTCTCTGGAAGCTCTTTTTGTTTAAAAACATTTTGTTTTTAAAATCCCTTTGTCTTTGTAAGCATCTGCAAAGTTGTTGCCTCTGAAAGCTCTGTTTATGGAGGTACCCAAGTTTATATCCAGAACACTGTTTATGCACTTCTCTAACATTTCGATGCTTACTAAGATCCTCCATCTACATAAAAGCTCCCATCTACTGAGATAATGAGTACAACAACATTTGGCTCCTTAAGGTCATCTTTTCGGATTCATTTGGGCCTGGTTAAATCCCTAGACATTGGGGCTTTGCATATGCTATTGGAGATCAACACTCCGTGCGGTTCCAGAGACGAGCCAGTGTTTAGGTAAAGTGGTCTTCATGAAAATTTTAGATCTCACTGAGATATAATGGTTTTCTGTTTTGAGATTAAGCTAATTCGGCCTCTAAGGTATTCGTTCTAAACTTTGTTGCTGGATAGTTTTGAAGTAGTTTGGGCCCAATTTTAGAACATAGCCTGAAACCATAATTTAGAGTCGGAAAGAGAGATTTGTTATTTCAGCAAAGATTGTTCCTCAGACCTGGATCTACATAACTTTACGGTTTATTAGAGTGAGGAGATATAGTGGCTTATATGTGCACGTAAGTTTTCTTTTAGTCAGTAATTGTCTGCAAGTTGTAACTTAATGGGGTCTACCTAATTCCACCTCCTGAAGACCCTTTGTGGTTGAATTACTAATGGATTTGCATGTTGTACTTTCCTTGTGTACTAAAAACAATGGTAGCCACTTCGTGAGTTCCACATCGACAGGAAATAATGAGATAGAGTTGCTTATATTATAAATGTCTGGGTTCTTTTCCAGTTAGTAATTACCTAAAAATTGTAACTTAGTAGAGTTCACTTATGAATCCACCTAGTTCCTACTTTTGAAGACCCGATTTGCATGCTATACTTTCCTTATGTATCAAAAAAAAAAAAAAAAAAAAACTTATGGCTTATTATTTGAGCTAAAAAACGTCATTTTCACGGTCTAATATCAGAAAGTCCAAAGCTAAAATCTGAACATTTTTTGAAACATGGTGTAAACTGTACTTGATCAACCTTGGGCATGATTTTGGTACATACTGTACCATACTGAAAAAGAACCACAAACATAATTACCTTTAAATCTAATGGGCATACGTCACACAAATAAAATAACCAAAGCATGTGACATTAATATAACCGATTATTAAATTTCTATTATCTAACTATAAACGTAAAAATCATGACTTGAAATCACAAGAGTGACCATTATATTTCCTATTACAACTCTAGTATTGTATTATGACATGAATAATAATTTATGATGCCCTTATTTTATCCATATTTAATTCAGGTTTTCATTTTTTTAATATTAACTTGTTGCATTATATTTATGGTGCTTATATTAATATTAATGTCCATTGATACCTGTTATTGTACAAGGCCTTCTCCTAAGGCTCCATACTTGTATCCCCTGATGCGAATGGGTTCCTTTTGTGTACCCAAGTCAAGTTTGGGGAACTCGCATGAGTCGTGGTTTGGTGGGTAATCAAATAAACTTATTTGTCCTTTTCCAAAGTGGATTTTTGATCCTACTTGGGAGGGGATTTCTAATTGGCTTGTTAAGATAAATGGGTAATGGAGAAATACTCAAGAAAACTCATTCTCTTATCTTAAGTAGACCAAAGAGTATCTACCATAAGTGATAGCACAAAAAGCTCATCTTTTCTCCATAGTGGCCCGAAAGACCTTCTAGAATATTCCTATAGCTGTGTGTAATACCCAGAATTTTTACGGACTCATAATTTTCTTATATGTAAAGAAATTTAAGTCCGTACTATGTGATATGTAATGTTTTATAAAAATTGTGAATATCGATGTGAAATTCATAATTTTATTATCAGTATATGTTTGAGCTCTCGTTTAATTAGCTACGAGACTCAATAATAGTTTGCTTAAGTCAAGCATGAGGCCTTTTGAGAAAAAGACAGAATAGGAATTTATGATTTTATGCCGGTCAAAGTTTGACCAGGTTGACCTTAGGTTTGACTAAGATGGTACGCAGTTTAGTAAACAGTATGGAAATTATACTGTGGGAAACCGTCATTACGTATGAATGAGCAAGAATAAGCTATGAGACCACCTTAGAAAAATCAAGCACAATATTTAGGGCAATATGGACTAAATAGTTTCAAGTCTAAGAAAATCCAATACACAGTCCAATTTTATGCAAATGAATTCTGGACTGTAATCCAGGATTAGAATACTGTTTTTAGTAAAAAACAGTATTGATATTATCAAAGTTAGTAAGAAAATGGACTGCATAATTATATTAATGAATTTTTGGAATCAAGTGGATAATTATGCAAGAATTGGAAGTCAAGTGGTTCCACCATAACCGGTCACCCACAGGGACTAAAGTGCAAATATTTTATCCATAGGGGTCAAAGTGTAATTTTTAGAAAAGTAAGCATGATGATGTCATAATGATGCAAGCTTGATGATGTAAGCATGATGATGCAAGTTTGATGATGTAAGCATGATGATGCAAGCATGATGATGTAAGCAAGAGAATTTCCTTGCTCTCCAAGTAAATGGCCGGCTACCTAAGAGGGTAAATGAGCAAATATTTTTGCTCCCAAGGACTAATGGGTAAATATTTTTCTCTTAAGGGCTATTATGTAATTTTTGGATTAAAAATAAATCCAAAAATTAAATTATTTATCACCTATAAATAGGTGATGGGGGGGCTCATTTTGTTCACAAAAATGAGAAAACACCCCAAAACCATGCCAAATTTTCCTCTCACCATTTTCCACTAAAAACCGAACCTTAGAAAAAAAAAAAAAAAAAAAGAGAAAAGAGAAAGAACAAGGGAGTGGTCGGATTTTGGTGAAGCACCAAGCAAGTGGCCGAAAATTTTGGAACCCACAAGGCTAAGGGAGGCCGGTTGTGGTTGAGAGCAAAAGGAAAAGGAAAAGTGGAATCAAAACCTAGCACAACTTTGTGTTGATCAAGGTAAATTCCCTTCGGTCCCTAAGCTTTTCAATTGAGCTTTGATTTGGAAATTTAAGTGTATTTTCAATGTTGGATTGTAAAGACCATAAGCTCATTTATTTTTCAAGCCCTAGTTTAGATTTTTAAGTTTTGTTCTTGATTAGGTAAGTAAGTGGTTTTGATTTATAAGCTATGCATGATTATGTGTTTATGGTTGTATGATGTTAGGGTTTTGTATTAATGTTCTATGATGTAGTTGTATGTCCCCAATATGCCTAAGAAGGTTGTAGGTTATGCATGTTAGGTTGATAGCTTGTGATGAATGGATATGCAAACCCAAAATTTTTGCAAACCCTAACTTGATGCTAGGATATCCAAGGGTTTGCATGTGAATTGTATGGATATATGATGATGGGATTTTACATTAGAAGCACTGCATGACTGTTATAGGCTCCCGGTGAGACCGGTTGAGGTAGGGTGTGCGTTATTGGAACATAAAAATGGACTTAAGTGAGAAACCGCCAGTTCGGGTAAAACTGGCCAGTTTTCTAGAAAGCCGGTTTTGAGGCCCTTAGAGGCCGAATTTGGAAAAACTTAAAACATGAAAGTTGTAGAGAAGGAAAATTCCTAGGGGGAAACATAAACAGTTTTCAAAAATAAGGCTCCAATGGCCTTAGTTTTTACCAAAATCTGAACCCGGTCATACCTAGACTTCATGCACGGCCAGGCAAGTTCAATAGGGGAAATGAGTAAGATAGAAACCGAACTGGGTTTGAGTTAAACACAAAAGTTGTAGGGTTTTTCAAGATCTAAAACTTTCGTGAAGAAAAATTTTTCGGATTCGACACAGATTTTTAAATATAATTGAATTCCAAAAACTGTGCAGGAAACAGGAAATTCCTGCACATGATTTTCTAAAACAGTGCAGGAAAAGGACATTCCTACACATACACTGATAAATTGGCAGTGAGAAACTGTTCCAAAGGTAGTTTCCAATACTTAACAATTTTTACAAGCCCTACTCAAAGAATTACAATTTTTGGATATAGTTGAACAAGGATTTTAATACGGACAATGAATACTAAGTTTTTCCAAAACAAGAAAAGTAAGTGTTGGACCACAAGTGGTCTTAATAATTTGGTAACAGTATGAAGACCAACAGTAACCAGGTAGGACACCCAAGTTACTGGATTGGGCCCAGAGCCCAAGGTTACCTATAGTAACCCAGTAGAATATAATTTAAGAAATTGGGCTTTAGCAACCCAATAAGTTAGACCCAAGGTTAAGAAGAGTAACCTAATACTATTCATGTATGTTGGGCTTAGTACCCAAGGTTACTCTAAGTAACCTAACAAGTTATGATTTAAGTATGATAGACTATAAACCCTAGGGTTACTTGTAGTAACCAAGCAAGTTATCATGAGTATGAATGGGGGACATATAACTAAGTTTATGTGTGGATATTGGTTAAGGTTACCAACATTTTATGGTTATAAAATCCTTACCCTATGTCCTTTGTAATAGCAGAAAGAGGCCTGTTATTGCAACCAGACTTGGAACAACACAGCAAAGTACATAGTATACGAGGTAAGTACAAACGTCACCTACAGTATGAAAAATAGTAAACTATTTTCAAGCATGATCTATTTACATGTATACCATGATGTGTCATGTTTTGGAATAATGTCATGTTTTATGATGATGCCATGTTTATATACATGCCATGTTTTAAAATAACATCATGTTTCAAGATAAAGCCATGCTTTATACCACAAGTCATTAGATGTTAGTGATTTTTATGTCATACTATATTTATGCATCATGTGCATCATGACAAATAAGATCACATGTAAAGATTCTTAGTCTTGAAAAAAAAAAGTAACAAGGCTAAGACTAAACCAAGACAAGTAAGGTGTCGTACCAACCTCTTGTTGATGCGGGAGGATCATGTATGATCAAGAAAATTTTCAGACCTTCTGTTGATGCGGAAGGGTTATGTTTCAAGATTCCCAGAATTGTTAAGGACCTTGCAAACCCTAACTTTCTGTGGAATGTGCGCAATCGGTACGTATACAAGGGGCCCACATGTTAAGCAAGATAATAAGTTCAAGTTCATAATTGATTATAAAAGATTCATAATTGAACATAAATGGTTCATGCATAAGTTGCACCATACTTGTTACGTTTTGTGAGATGCCAAGGGGCCCACATGTTTGTACTTGCTGGGCGAAAGCTCATCAGTATATTTCATACTGTAGGTAAGATGCCTGCAGCTTTACTTGGTGGGCCATGGAGACGATGAGGCAAGTGAAGGGTGGTGTGGGATATCGCTATGCAAGATTTTCTGCAAACTCTTTAAATTATGAACTAGTACATGTATGATCAAGTGATGTGTATGAGATGTTTGAGAACCTCGGGTTAAAAGGTTATGTATGACCTTTTAATCGGCTTAACAAGTAATGGGTAGGCATGGTGAAGTTTACCCATATGGATAAGTATAATTAAGTTACGAAGAAAAAAAAATTATTCTGTAATTTTCTGAAAGTTCAAATGTTAAAAACTAATAAGATAAGTAAGTAAAGTAACGGCCCACGTTTGCGTAGTTGGCCCTACGTAGATGGTTCGGGGCGTTACACTGTGTCACCCATTCCAGAGACCAATGCATTGCTTTCACATTTCTTTGACTAGTCTCTAAAGCACTCTTTGGTCTGGCTCTAGAGGCAACATGATTGTCCCCATTTGGGCTGGTTGCTTGCTCTAGACTAGTCCTTGGCAAGCCACCCTCTCCAAAGATTGGAAAAAGTAGCATGAAGAAGCTTCTAGGCTTCTGAAAACACTGCAACTTTGACCATCTAGTTTTCATCACTTCTCATTTCTAGTATTTCGTCAAGCCCTAGGACACAACCGTCGTTCATTGGATGCTAGAAATAGGATGAAGTGTGTTAGAGGCACTCTAGAGCTCATGAGCTTCTCTGTCCCAAGCTACCTCAAAAATGGCTTAAGACTTTCCCCTATAAATGGCAGGATTTTAAAATACTTTATTTTTTTATGCTCGAATAAAATCTAACTGGTGTAACTGGATAGTTATAACCTCATCTCAATCTATGGATAGAACTCAAAACGTTCTTTATGATGCATTTTCTTTTGACATTTTCTTTTGACTTAGTTTTTTAATAATTCATTTCTTACTGATTTATTTTATGAATCTTAAAAAATGCATTTTTTCGATGACATTGTAACGACCCACCTTACGTAGGCCGTTACATCTTACATAAACATACATAATTACTTACTATATTATGAAATGGAAATTCAGACTATATTTTTTTTTCTCACTTGATTCATATAGTTACATATAAACATACATATATACATATATATATATATATAAGTACTGAATCAAGCACTCGAGTTTGAAACTGAAATGTTTAAAACTGCATACATATATATTAACAAAACGCGCAGTGGTTCCCAGCCCGTAATCTCATAGATAGCTCTGCTGCGCTCCACCATCTTGTATCAAACATTGCTAGTAGGAAGCTTACCTACAGCATAGACGTAAGTCGTGAGCTTTCGCTCAGCAAGTACAACTATTTATCCGCAAAAACATTTCATAATAAAGCAAAACAATACATGAACCAATTATGCTGTGATTATGCTTTCTTATTCTTTCTTAACTTAACATACTATGGGCCCTTAACATAAGTGTACGTACCGTGGCGCGCTGCCATGGAATGGTTGGGGCGGCCAGCCCAATCCAACTCAAACCACGGACCAAACCTGACCTAGAGCAGGTCGGTACGACACAGAACCTACTTATCAACTTTCTTAAACAACATAATCTTAAAATAGTTTCTTACTTGAAACTTAGTCTTATTCTTACCATATGAGTAATCAATAGTGGACATGCTTCATAATGTCATAACACGAATCATAAATCATACACATTTATACATAAATGTATAGTTATAAAACATAAAATCAGGAAAACCATTTTTGCCTATGCTGTAGGCGGAGTTGTACTTACGAGTTTTTTACTAGATCGGATGTTTGCTACTCCAACGAGTTGCAACAATAGTTAGTTACCTGTTTACAAAAAGACATAAGATAAGAATCGTCCCATCTTACCATAACTTATTGCATTTAGTGTTGGTATCCAAACCAACCTTTATCCATAATCTTAGTTATATGTCCCCTTACATATAAAAGTGATATTTTAATTTGGTTACTAATTGTAACCTTAGGCTCTTAATCAACTAACAACCAAACAACATGTGATGGTTTACTTACTATAAATCTCAATTATAAGATCTCATAATTTCTTATTAGGTTACCATTGTAACCTTGAGTCCAAAACTTGTCATATAAAAATTAGTAACCTCCTTGTGGTTACTATGGGTATCCTAATTACCCGACCCAATTAAGTAATCCTTTACCATAAATTCTTACTTATCATTATTTTTTTTTTTTTCAAAAATAGTAAAACTATGAAAATCTGAAAACCTTTTCTGAAAATAGTCCCAAAAACTCAGTTATCAGTGTATGTGCAGAAACTATCTAATCCTGCACTGTTTTGAAAATCCTGTGCAGGAATTTCTTGTTTTCCTGCCCAGTTTAAAATTCAGTTTTACTTTAAAATTGGTTTTGAATTTGCAAAAGTCTTCTTCATGAAAGTTGTAGATCTTAGGGATTCCTACAACTTTCATGTTTTGCTCAAAACCCAGTTTAGCCTTTAACTTACCCATTTACCTCGTTGAAGTTGCCTGGCCGTGAACACTGGATTGCCCAGACCAGGCTCGGATTTTACTAAAAACGGAGGCCGTTGGAGCCTTATTTTTGAAAACAGTCCGCGCTACCCCCTAGGATTTTCCTTACTCTACAACTTTTGTGTTTTAACTTTTCTCAAATTCGGCCTCTAAAGGCCTCAAAACCTTGTTTCCAGACGGCTGCCCTGCAAGGGTCCGAAACTGGCAGCTTCTTTTGTTGTTGGTTCGTACGTAAAATTACGTGCACACTACCTCAAACGGTTCAAACCGTGAGCCTGCAACAAGCATGCAGCGTATTTCCTATCGTTTTTCAAATCATGCATTCCAATAACATCATACAATCATACACATAAACCCACATGGAAATTTAACCATAATTATGGTTTTTGGGGTTTTGTTCTCAAACCCTCCACATAACATACCTTAATCCCCTTTCCAATCATCCAAAATCATACTTGAACATATTGGGGACATACAACAAACATGTGGTGAACATACACCCTTAACATATGATTTTCTAAAGCATAAACCAAAAACACAAACCAACCACATAAATAAACTTTCTAAGGCTCATACAAGCACATACCAACACCCTAGAACCTTTGCATGAGAAAGATGGAAGATGAGCTTATGCTCTTACAACCAATAGCTTGAAATACATTTAAAAGTCTTGCTCCAAAACTTAATAGAAAAACTTAGGAAGTTGAGGGAATTACCTCTAGGACTTGGAAATTGATCTTTAAGCTTGGATCCACAAAATATATATATATATATATATTTTTTCTTGATTTCCTTCTCAAATCCGACCAAGAATTTTTTTTTTTTCCTCCCTTCGGAGTTCGGCCTTGGAGTGCTATTTTTGGTGATAGTTTAGTCAAAATGTGAACTAAATGGTCAACTTTCTCTTATATCACATATATGTATGTGATTGCCTTTTTCTTCAATTTGCCATTTAATCCTCCAAAGAGCCATAATTTCCCACAACTCCATGCAAGGTGGCCGGCCATTATGGCTTTGCTTGGTGAGCAAGGCTAGTCAAAGGTCAACCATTTAATTCTTTCTAATTTTAACAAAAATCCAAAAATTCACTTAATTATCCTTTGTGATGAGGTGTCCCTTAATTAAGCTCCATTTGGTTTGTCTCATCAAGTACAGTCCATTTCATAGTAATATGGATATTGTCAATACTGTTTCCAACTAAAAACAGTACTGTCATATCGAACTGCAGTCCAAAATTCATCTGTGCTTAACTGGACTGTATGAAAATTTTTTTCTCCGAACTTGAAACCTCTCGGCCTTATTACCCTAAATATTGAGCTTGATTTTTCTATAATAGTCTCGTACCTTAATTTCACTTCCATATACGTAATGACGATTTTTCACAGTATAATTTCGTACTGTTAATTATACTTCAGTATCGTCTCGATCATATCTTAAATTTTCCTAGTCAAACTTTGACTGGAATAAAGTCATACATAATTTCTAATTCTGATAAAATCAGATCAGACATTTCATATAAACATGCATAATACAAACTTTGATTTCAAAAAAAAAACGAAATCGTTATTTGTACAAAGACTGGTTATTACAATCTACCCCCCTTAAAAATTTTCGTCCCCGAAAATTAAAACAAGTGGGGATAGTTCTTCCTCATATCATCTTTTAACTCCCACGTTGCTTCCTCAACATTATGATTCCGCCATAAAACCTTAACCATAGGGATGGTTTTATTTCTTAAAACCTTTTCTTCTCGATCCAAGATCTGAACTGGCTTTTCCTCATATGTCAGATCAGTTCGGACTTCAATTGGTTCTTGACTTAGAACATGAGAAGGATCAGGTACATACTTTTTCAGCATCGAAACGTGGAAAACGTCATGTACAGAAGCTAACTCTGGCGGCAAAGCAAGCTTGTAAGCTACTTTTCCATCCCTCTCGAGGATTTCAAATGGTCCGGTGTATCTAGGGCTAAGCTTTCCCTTTCTACCAAACCTCATAATTCCCTTCATAGGAGCAATCTTAAGGAAAACAGATTCTCCAACTTGGAATTCTAGGGGTCTTCGATGTTTATCAGCATAACTTTTCTGTCGACTGAAAGCCACGTCGAGTCTCTGCTTAATCCTCTTGATATCCTCGGAGGTTTTCCTAATGAAATCTGTAGTGTGAAGCTGTTTCTGTCCAACTTCCTGCCAATGGATTGGAGATCGACA
This sequence comes from Ficus hirta, assembly GCA_038430175.1. NCBI lineage: Eukaryota > Viridiplantae > Streptophyta > Magnoliopsida > Rosales > Moraceae > Ficus > Ficus hirta. Next base: position 7,714,024 of record CM076597.1, read on the forward strand.
CTTTCTTCCATATAACGCTTCAAATGGAGCCATACCAATTGAGGCGTGATAACTGTTGTTGTAAGAAAATTCGATTAAAGGTAGCTTCTGATCCCAGCTTCCTTTAAAATCCAATACACATGATCTCAGCATATCCTCCAGGGTCTGAATGGTTCGCTCCGATTGCCCATCAGTCTGGGGGTGAAAGGCTGTACTAAATTTTAACTTCGATCCCATTGCCGTGTGAACACTCTTCCAAAATCGAGAGGTAAAACGTCCATCCCGATCTGAAATGATAGACTTTGGCATATTTTCATTCTGGTAGCATTTTTCTGGTGTTATATTTTCCTTCTGGTAGCATTTTCCTGGTGCTATGTTCGCTGACACGGTACAACTTTCACTAGTGCTTCAAAAATGTACCTTTGTGCTATGCTTTATATATATTACAAATATTTTGAAATCATTTTGACATTATAAAATTTCAGTTGAAACTTGAAAACAATGTGGTGATTAAATTTATCATCAATACAAATCCACAAGGCCACATAATTCATTGTCATAGAATTTGTGACTAAAACATGTAAACCATAATTAATTGATACAAGTTCTCACAATAATTTAACTGAATATCCAAAGAAAAAGGAAGACTTTCACACAAAAAAAAAAAAAAAAGCTTCATGAGGTCTCAATGGGACAGGTCTTCGCTAGTAACACATGCACTTGAAGCTTGAAGTAAATCTGAAGAAGCGATGCCAAAATTCTTGAGACTGTAACAAAGGCCAGCATTAATGTTGATGGCTTGAAGTTGAAAAATCACCACATCCATAATTTTAGCCATACATGAAGGGATCTATCAATAATCCAAAAATCAACGTTCATTCTACCATGAGCAGGCAATTTGTAAGGCAATATCAATTAGCAAGAAAGTAAACGCTGAGGAATAGAAAAATCACCAATAAGGTCAAAATCAAGTATCTATAAGTACATGAAAAAAGAAAATGAAAGGAGAATCATGTATCATACATTGATGCAGCTGTGTCACCAAAAACAGAGAAATTATTATGTAACAAAATGCCAAATGATGTAACTCAAGCACCATAGCATAATGTACCTGTGCCACCAAGAGCAGAGAATTCCTAAACACATGTAACTTTTACTGAACATGAAATTTAGTCTGCATAGCCAAAACAGACTGATGAGTCCTAAAAGTTTCCTTCTCTCTGGTCCTCCACCTCCCCTCTCCGATCTGAACTTTATGAAATCACTACATGGTTTGAGATCCAAAAGAAAACAGAACCAGATTAGCCAAAGATCTCTCTTGCTCCTAAAAATATTAAAACAGTTTACAGCAACTTCTATTGAAAAATTCATAAGAACATGTATATAAAACCAATTCAACTCAAACTTCACAAAATAAGAATAGACATGTCTAACATTCGTTATATAAATTTTCATGCCATTTGGATGTCATTTGGCATGTCTGATACAAAGAAGAAGTTGGCTGTCCTACTGTTACCAGAAAATTTCCATCAATAGTAGTCCGGCATTACAAATTCTCCTAATTTCTTTTTGTGTGAAAATTTGATAGTGGCTTTTTTTTTTTTTTTTTTGAAAGTATGATAGTGACTATTTTTAACATTGTATACTTCATCCCCTCATAATCCAAATAAAATTTAAAGTTTTTGGATGACAAGAAGAGGCTGTATTTGCCCCAGCCAGAACAGAAATTTCATTTTTTTTTTTTTTCAGAGCACAGTCAGACATTTTATCGAATACCTTTCTTGCATTACCAAATCATAAATGTTCGTACAACTAGAAAACAAAAGACAACCCATCATTTAAGCATATAATTAGAGTTAATGCTCAATCTACCAGCACAAACTTTATTCCCTTCAGTTTCTGAAGAGTGTACATAACCAACTCATAAACGGGAACACAAAAATTCATCCACTCATCATATATACAACTACAAGATACTGATACATAACCAATTACTAGACCAAATAAGAATAAAGAAAGCCAAAAACAATTGATATATAGCATTCCTATAACTTACACAAATGGAGTGTAGTTAAGCGAACAAACCAACAACCAAAAATAAAAAATAAAAAAAGTCACTTGGAGTTTAGTTAGGATAAAAATTAAATAATTGGGGTAGCACATAGTTTTTTCATCGAGAATGAAAATAAAATGAGAAGATAGAAGATTTAGAGAGAGACCTTTAGGACTTACTAGATGTTGAATTCACTGGATTTAAAGAATGAAAATGGGGGAGAGATTGGGAGTTGCCATTCCGGTTCATTGTGTGATCTTGGGAATTAAATGCCAAAGTCAAATTCACCTAAAAAATGAAAGTACAGAGACTGAAAATTAAGTAAATCGATCAAGCTAGAAATGAATAAACCGATCCATACCAATCACTCAAGACAGAGACCAAGAATTTCCGATACCCTAGCAGTTTGGGAGGAAATATGAGAAAGGAACGTCTAAAGAGAAATTTTCGAGAGAGGAAAATGTTGAGAGAAAATATTTGGGAGATGGAAATTTTCAATGAATATGTTTTTTCTATTGTTGATTGGGTGCGGCAGTTTCGTGCGGGTGGTTTCGAAAGATCGTGGGACAGAGATGGCTTTGGCGTAGCTTATCTCTCCCATCTAATTAAATTTTAATTTAAATTCGAATTAAGCCCACGTCTTATGTAACAGATTTTCAAAACCGCTATTAGTCAATGTTATCTTAAGGCCTTATTCTTGTAGTGCCATGAAGTCTAATAACCTGGGATACATATATTTCAACCAATTTCTCCACTAAAAAAGTGGCCTTAATGGCGATAAAGTGGGCGGATTTGATTAATCTATCAACAATCACCCAAATCATATCGTTTCCACTAGCAGTCCTGGGTAACCCGACTACAAAGTCCATAGTAGTTTGTTCCTATTTCCACTCTGGAAGCTCTATTTTCTGAAGATCTTCGCTGGGTTGCGGATGTTCAGCCTTAACTTTCTGACAAGTTAGGCATTTCGACACAAATTCAGCAATCTCATTCTTCATATTTGGCCACCAATAGCTTTCTTTGAGGTCCTTGTACATCTTGGTAGCTCCCGGATGTACTGAGTACGGCGTCTCATGCGCTTCCGACATGATCTGTTTCTTAAGAAATTCAAAGTTAGGAACACAGATCCTTTCCTTGAAATAAATTATTCCATTTGTAGAGGTCTTGAATTCCTTATTCTTTCCACCAAAAAGTTGCGCCTTAAGCAGAAAGGAATCCTTCCCTTGATGAAGCTTAATGGATTCTAGGAGATTGGACTGAAGAGTCAAAACAGCCAATTTCCCAGTTATCATCTCCATGTTGAAATCTGAAATTTCCTTCTGAAGCGATTTGGGCATCTTGTCAAGAGACATCAACATACCGGATGACTTCCTACTTAGAGCATCTGCTACCTTGTTTGCTTTCCTTGGATGATAAAGGATTTCGCAGTCATAATCCTTCACGAGTTCTAGCCATCTACGCTGCCTCATATTGAGCTCCTTTTGAGTGAAGATATACTTGAGACTCTGATGGTCAGTATAGATCTCACATCTATTCCCATACAAATAATGTCTCCAAATCTTCAATGCGAAAACCACCACCGCGAGCTCTAAATCGTGTGTTGGGTAATTCCGTTCGTGATCCTTTAACTGGCGTTAGGCATAGGCGACCACATTCCCTTTTTGCATTAGGACAGCTCCCAATCCGGTCTTAGAAGCGTCACTGTAAATCATGAAATTTCCTGCATCCACGTCAGGAATTATTAATACCGGTGCACTGGTAAGCTTTCTTTTAAGCTCTTGAAAGTTCTCTTCACACTTTTGCGTCCACTCGAACTTTTTCCCTTTCCGAGTAAGAGCTGTAAGTGGCGCCGCAATCTTGGAGAATCCTTCAACAAAACGTCGATAATATCCCGCCAATCCAAGAAAGCTTCGTATTTCCGTAACGTTTCTGGGTACTGGCCATGTACTAACTGCCTCAACTTTAGCTGGATCAACGGAAATTCCCTCTTTAGACACTACATGATCCAAGAAATGCACTCTTTCTAGCCAAAATTCACATTTTGTGAACTTGGCATAGAGTCGATTTCGTCTTAATGTCTCTAGAACCATCCTGAGGTGCTGCTCATGTTCTTGCATGGACTTTGAATAGATCAAAATGTCATCAATGAAAACGATAACAAACTTGTCTAGGTACTCCTTAAATACCCGGTTCATCAAATCCATAAAAGCAGCTGGTGCATTGGTTAACCCAAACGGCATAACCAGAAATTCATAGTGCCCATAACGCGTTCGAAAGGCCGTTTTAGAAACATCCGCCTCCTTAATTGTGAGCTGATGGTATCCCGATCTCAAATCAACCTTCGAGAATACCATTGCTCCCCTAAGTTGATCAAAAAGATCGTCAATCCTAGGGAGAGGGTATTTGTTCTTAATCGTGATCTTATTCAACTCCCGATAGTCGATGCATATCCGCAACGATCCATCTTTCTTCTTAACAAATAGAACTGGTGCTCCCCAGGGGGAATGGCTTTGTCGAATAAAGCCCTTGTTCAACAGTTCTTGCAACTGCACTTGGAGTTCTCTAAGTTCAGCTGGGGCCATACGATAAGGTGCTTTTGATATCAGAGCAGCTCCTGGCAACAACTCTATTTCAAACGAAATTTCCCGCTCTGGAGGGAGTCCTGGTAAGTCTTTCGGAAAGACATCCATATATTCCCTGATAATGGGAACATTTTCCGGTGCTAACTCTACCTCTCGTTCCTTGTCTACTATGTTGGCCAAGTATCCCTGGCATCCACTAGCCAACATTTTCCATGCTTTCATCGCTGAGACTAGCCTGGTTGTCGAGCCTCGAGACTGACCATAAAAGTGGAAACCCTCTTCATCATGTAAGACTAAATGTCACACAACGCTTTCAACAATCAATCTTGGCGTTGTATTTACTTAGGAAGTCCATCCCTAAAATGACATCAAAATCCTGAAGCTTAATCGTTATGAGATCCACGTAAAGCTCTCTGCCACAAATGAATACCGGAACGTTCTGTATCCAAGAATCGGATAACAAAATTTCTCCTGACGGGAGGGAGGTTCTAAAGAGTTGCTTCAACTTATCTACCCCTCTTTCTAACTTCTGGACAAACTCCATCGATACAAATGAATGAGTGGCACCAGAATCAAATAAGGCAATTGCATCATAAGTGGCGATAGAGATCTGACCTGTTACGACATGGGAAGTTCCAGCTTCGGCGTCCCCTTTTGTGTAGGCATAGATCCTGGCTTGGGGTTCAAGAACCTCATATTGTCCAGGTGTAATCGAAGGGCCTTCGATCTTGGCTTGAACTGCATGCAACTGACTGCTTGCATTTCTATTAGAGTACTGAGGGTTCTGATTCTGGCTATTTGAGGTACAGTTTCTGGCATAATGACCTTCCTTGCCACAAATATAGCAAGCATTCGTTCCCAATCTGCACACACCCAGGTGCTTTTTCCCACACTGCGTGCACACTGGATAGTCATTATTGTTACCCTCGTTCCCTCTGTTGTTTCTTTTCTGAGGGAAATTCCTCTGTTGGCCCTGGCCGGTCGCATTCCCCTTTCTCTTGTTCCTCCCGGACTGTTTGGAACCTTAGGCCAAATTGCTAGTTTGACCCTTTTGGTATGCTTCCTGGTTCGGTTTTGGCTGTACTTGTTTCACCATAGCTTTTTCTTCCTTTTTAGCCTTGAAAATCTGCGCCCTAGCCTCCTTGTCTTGATTGATCCAGTATTCGGCCCTTATTGCACGACTGATACAATCTGACACCAAGGTTGGAGGGATACTGCCAGCACTGACTTGCTTGGCAATATCCGTTCGAAACATCTTCATCATCCTTCGTACTTTCTCAGTTTCATTCGGTACCAGCTCTGGGCATAGGCGAGCTAACTGTTCGAACCTTTTTACAGCCTCCATGACCGTCATCGACCCTTGTTTCATGCTATTGAATTCGTCCTGCTGAGCCGCAAGAATTTCTCTGTTGTAGTACATCATCCGAAATTCGGCTACAAAATCTTACCAGCTCATAGCCGCAACGTCTCGGCACATTTGGACTGTCATCCACCAGTGTCTGGCATCCTTTTTAAGGGCAAAAGAAGCACAAAGGACTTTTTCATGCTCAGTGAGTCCCATAAAATCCAAGATCACCTGGATGTCAATGAGCCAGTTATCAGCTTCTATCGGGTCTGTTAACCCTTCAAACTCAGGCCCCTTCATTCGCCTGAACCATTCATATAATAAATCTTCCCGAACTACTGGTGGGTTGATCTGAATCCCCGCCAGTGCTAAAGGGACTTCAACATTTCGTGGAATCTCCTGACGAATCCCTGGTGCTTGGGGCACTGCAGGGGGTACAGGGATATCTTGAGGTGGCACTCCGTTAGTGCGAGGTGCCTGATTCATACGGGCTATCTCTTCCCGAAGCCGATTTGTCTCTTGTTGCTGTTCTAGCAGTTGCCGCTGCAAGGTGGCTACTATATTCGCAAGATTCGGTTCTTGCGGAATTTGACTTACCCGCACGCGAGGTCGTACCATCCTTAGATTCCTATTAATTAACAAGAAAAAGTATTGTTTTACTTAAACATCACTTTTTCCATTCATAACTTAGCATAACACATCGTTCCATAGCAGATCTTATCGTATCATAAAACATCATATAACATTCCATCATATCATAGCATAATTTATCATAAACTTATCATAAACAATACTTCATCATAATATCATTTCATATATGAACTTGTTCCTTTTTGTACATATACAAAAGGTACATCATATTTGAACGACAACATATACATATCCTATACACATAATACTTACTATATGTACATGGTCAAAAATGAGATGGAAGTGTCTACCACTTAACCATCGATCCTATACTATATACAACCCTAAGGTCAAAAAGAATAAACTAATACCTATACATCAGTTCGAACTAAACTGTCTACTCGGCCGTAATATTGGAGGAAACATCGGAGTCCGCATCCCCATCTTCTTCATCGAACAAAATTTCCTCGGGATCTTCCCATTCTTCTTCGACGGCTTCTCCTTGTTCTTCCCATTCTTCTTGTTCTTCCTCAACTTCTTCCTCGTCATCGCTCTCGATGATGATTATGGGAGGATCATCGGGGTTTTCCTCTTGGTCGACCGGGACATCAACAGGGTCCACATCACCATCATCTGCATCTACCTCCGCCTCCTGAGGAGGAATCGCCTGAAGTGACACAGCAGGGATAGGATCCTCCGGCAGAACTGGACCTCCGTGAAACAGTGGCTCTGCAATACCGGCATCATCAACTGGTACAGCGTAATCATCCTCTAATGCCGCAACCTGCATCATATGCACCATAATCTCGGCCTCCATAGTATCATGTATCATCTCCTCAACTGTCATCCCTGCCATAGGCTCAAGAACAAAAAGCCGAATGCTAGGAGGTAACCCTCCTATGAGGAGATGTAGTGCCGCTAACTCTGGGTCTCCTGCATTGCGAGGAATATATGGCAACATCGCATCCCGGAATCGTTGGCAATAGCGACCCATAGACTCATTTCGGTATGCATGCCAATCCGCTGCATAACTGAGGTATCGTCTATAGTACATGTCGCGATAAATCTCCGGATCACGATATGGCATATCAGCGTCCTCGTCTGGAAAAAAGCCCATAACGTGCGATGATAAGAGCGCGGAAATCTACCCATGTTCCATTAGGTATCGTCGGCTCTCCTACTGTCATCCACCATATCCGAGCGCCCGCCACTAGGCATCGACTAGCCAATGGGACCTGAAGATGAGCCTCTATATGACCAATCCGGAAGATCGACTCCATGTCGTGAAGCCATCCTGCTAATGCTACTGTCCGTCGGGTCCCATCGAAGAGTAGGGGTTGCATCTCATAAAATACTGATGCAGCATCCCGATCCTCGTCCATAAGTCTCGTATCTATATCATACAATTTTCTTATCATACTTACTAAATAAATATTCATACACGAAATATAATTTGACTTACAATGACTGTGGCGCGCTAGCAGGCAGACTATGAGACCAGAAGGCAGGAACCCGCTCTGATACCAACTCTGTAACGAGCCACCTTACGTAGGCCGTTACATCTTACATAAACATACATAATTACTTACTATATTATGAAATGGAAATTCAGACTATATTTTTTTTTCTCACTTGATTCATATAGTTACATATAAACATACATATATACATATATATATATATATAAGTACTGAATCAAGCACTCGAGTTTGAAACTGAAATGTTTAAAACTGCATACATATATATTAACAAAACGCGCAGTGGTTCCCAGCCCGTAATCTCATAGATAGCTCTGCTGCGCTCCACCATCTTGTATCAAACATTGCTAGTAGGAAGCTTACCTACAGCATAGACGTAAGTCGTGAGCTTTCGCTCAGCAAGTACAACT